>CM056727.1:37272071-39772071 GCA_029844215.1 Przewalskia tangutica | reverse complement strand
CACCTTCCCAGTGAGGAGATCCTGCAGCACAAAGAAATCAGGAAAGAACCTTGCACTACAGTTCAGTTCCTTAGTCAATTTTGACACTGAAAGCAAATTAAACTGAAAACTAGGCACACACAACACATGTTTTATGAATTCACCTCCTGTCAATCTACATTTTCCAGTCTGTGTGATTGGAACAACACCTCTATTAGGCAGCTGCACATGACCTGGATTTTCTGACCGGTTAGGAGTCTCAATCATAGTCCTATCTTTTACCATATGATTAGTGGCTCCAGAATCAACTATCCATGGACTACTATTACCTTCATTGTGTTCACAGTTACCTGTCATACATACTTTGGCAACAATGGTATGTTCAGTACTTTTTCCTTTGTTTTGGTTCATGACAGACACCATCCTCTCCAATTTTTCTGGTGTGCAAGTCCTCATTATTTGCTGGAGTTGATCCTGCTTTGTCTGAAGAGTTGATATCGCATTCTCCACTTGCATACTCACCATAATGTCCTCCATACTCTTGCATAGATTTCTGATTTGAGCTATATCCTTCTGACTGTGGTCCCATAACTGCATTGGCTCTATTTTTTCCCGTGTAGTATGATGGATATCCTATTAGCTTGTAACATTTTTCTTGTATGTGTCCCTGCTTTGCGAGAGTCACGATGTCTGACAAAGAACCTATGACAACCTTCTCTATTGTGGCCTTTCATATGGCAGTAATCACAAAATGCAGGTGGTCTCCTACTTTTGTTGGATGTAACCCTGCTAGTTAATGCTATATTATCCATGGAATTCCCCAGTGAGGAGATCTGTTTTTGGCTCTCATCTTGTGCTATCATAGCATAAGCTTGATTTACACTAGGTGTGGGTGACATCAATAGAATGTGACTCCTTGCTTGGTTGTATCCATCATTAAATCCCATAAGGAACTCTAACAGCCTTTGATTCCCCAAATGTGCTATATATTCCCTAGGATTCGAGCATTCACATGTGGGAGGTGGAATGATCGAATCTATCTCGTCCCATAAGTCCTTCATTCTAGAGTAGTACTGAGAAACTGGTGAAGTTCCTTGTTTTAGCATCGTTAACTCTTTCTTAAGTTGATACACTCTTGAGAGATTGATCTTATCAAATCTCTCCTTAAGGTCCTTCCAAACAGCTGTTGCATTAGTCCTGTACAAAATTCCACTCAGCAAACTTCTGTCTACATTTCTCATTATCCATGACATCACTAAGGCATTACATCTGTCCCACTGCCTTGTGTGATTTGGTCCATACGTATCCCGTCTTATAGATCCATCCACGAATCCAATTTTATTCTTCGTGAGCAATGTCAGTTGCATAGCCCTACTCCACAACGTGTAGTTTTCCATTCCAGTTAGTTGAATCTCAACTTGTATGGCACCTACTGTATCAGATGCACTCAGGAATAGAGGATGATTATGGTCAATGATCTCTGAGTCAGAGATCGAACTTTCTTCGAGCATAACATAAGGAATTGTCGTGGTATTCTCTATGAGTGTTACTCAAACTTCACAGTTGCAGCTTAAAGCAGGAAAAAAAACTTAGTCGAGGCAGAGAATTCCAATCGCGACAGCAAAAAACCTCAGTCGATGAGAGAATTCCAATCGCGACAGCAAATACACAAATCGAAAACAATCGGTTGATTATAAACCGTACATTTAACTGAAAAATGATCTAGAGATGTAGAAATATAAGAAACAATCTCAATCGACAAACAATCACTTAATCGTCAAATCTCGCAAGACAAATCTCTCAGTTTCTGTTCTATTCCAACAGAATAGCTTCTGGATTCTTCTTGCATGGCTTTGATACCATGTTAAGATCCTAATTATGATAACGAAATTGTAGTTCCCTGTGTGAATCCTCCATGGATGGAGGTGAGCGAGTTACAGGGAAGGAAGACGAAAGAGACGAGAGAGAAGAGATCAGAATGTTTTGTGGAAGCTTTTTCTTATGTTTGCTGAAGTGACCAAAAGTGTATTTATAGTGCAAGCATTGCACTATAAGCCCTTATTACAAATCTAGCCATTTCCCACAATTAACTAATAAGGCCAGAAACTAAAGTGACAGAAACGTAAATGTAAATCCCAATATAGGCCCAATATGAATATGAACTAATGAATATGAATGTATAACTAATGTATATCTATATCTTCAACACCGATGATAGCCAATATTCAATGATTTGAAATTGACGTTTGTACGTATGAGCAAAATTATAAAGCACGTTAACATTTGGTTATCTTTTCATTCCAGAAAATATTATTTCTTCAAATTTTATTGATCTGGGACGTTACATTATCAAACTGTATCATTTATAGTTTTAGATCAGATTAAGGAACCTAATTATGGGAATATCGTGTGGTGACATTTTGACAGACTGTTAAATAAATTTTTGATATTATTAGTTTTTCAAGCACTCGACAACTGATGAACCGATTCTTGCTCATAAAACACGTCCAAGGGGCGAGAAAAATCTTCCAGGAAAGTTTTAAGAATCTTCGTACGCTATCAGATCGTCTGAAAATATCTCAAAGGTTGTGATTAGGTGAAATAAGGGTTAAAGACAAGTATCACAAAAATGAACTCTACACTTGACGTCCATGCAAGAGACACACTGCACTTGGCAGCCATGCAAGATACACTTTGCGACCATGCAAGAGTAGTGTGTCATATTACTGGACTTTCCCCAAATTCATCCAACTATTTTTAAGGTTACTGCTCTTTGCACTTTTACGGCCATGCGCTCAATCCCTATTCATGAATATTTACAAGACTAATCATTTAAATCTTGTTTGAAGCATCACCATTTCAATATTCATATAGGTGAAATTAGCTTATGTAATTACTGCAGACATTTACTAATTTCATTAAGAATAAACTCAACATCGGCCTAGATTTATATTGTATTTCTTCTTAAAAAATCTTGCAATATCAATATAAATTATTTTCATAACAGATTGAAAAGATATCTTTACATAGGCATGTCGCAGACACATATGCCTAGATTTTTCATTGCATGTCCATTTATTGACTACTCTTTTCGCAGCTTCATTACATATATAAATAACTTAGAATGGTTGCATCAGTTGTAATCACAATATTTTTGTTGGAAATTTATTAATGTAAATTAAAATTAATCATATTATTTATGACTCGAACAATTGGGGTCCCGCACGTCGAAAATGTCGTTTCAATATGAAGGAATTGCCGCGGAGCCGTGAAGGGCCGCGTCGCAGAACCGTCGGAGCCGCGACGCTGATGTTGGTTTTGGTCACTGGAGCCGAGGCGCCTCCCAGGCTGAGCCGCGGCGCTTCGGAGGCAGAATGGTCGACGGAAGATGGATTTTTTTTATTTTTGGGCTGATTTTGGAGCATTGATCCTCCATTACTTGACACTTGAGTTCAGTCATTATTTGGTTGAATAACACCTCTCAATAAGTGTCATTACATGGTCATTGATTGCCATTAGTTGGTTAGATGAGAGGTCATCTTACACACACTATAAATTGAGGCCCTTGGCTTAATTTGAAGAACACACTTACTCTTGTATAGTTCAGATTTTTCTGGACTTCTTCCTCTCTAGCATATCTTTCAAACACTCAAAGGTTCTTCTTGAGAAACACTTGAGTTTCTTTTGCTCATTTGTTAGTTGTTGTTTTATGTTGGGAGACAGTTGCTCATCACCGTAAAAGGATATATACAGGGCAATAATGTCTTAAAGACAGTAAATATCACTCGACTCAGCAGCGCCTCTGTAACGCTATCAAATTTAGTGTCTTTTGGTTTCAGGTTATAAAGATTAAGGGGTCTGCTGCAATTGAACGAAGATCCAAAGATCCAAGACTCAAGAACCATTCAAGAATGAAGTTCAAGAACTAACAAGTTTACTGTAGCCACAACTTGTTGGCTACAAGACTGTTAAATATTGTAATTCCTTTGTTTATCCTTTCGAAGCAGCTGTAATAATTGTATACTATTCACGTACATTCATTGTAACTCACAATTTTAATATCATATTTCTTAACCATTCAGTTGCTTTTCAAACATCTTCACGCTACACATTTTTATTCGATTATCGAATACAAATTTATTTTGATGCTCAAATTAGAGAACCTTCATTCATATTACAAATTCAACTTTAATGAATTTTACGAGCATCGGTTGGTTCAGTACAATTTATAGACCAATATACTTTTACACTTGCTTATGAACAGTCAAGTCTATACAAAAAAGTTATCTTTTAACGAATACATCTTTCCATGAAAAAACATAACTTTTCTAAAAAGAAAAATGTATGACAACATATTCAAATTTCAAATTAGTTATTTCATCAACTAGTCGTCACCAAGACCGACTAAATTTGAATTCATTCAATTCCATATCAATATCCACCAAGTATTTTGTGGGAGCTGAAGAACTATATATGCAATTTATTTCAAGTTCTTCAAGTTTATATTGAACATTAAATTCAATATTGACTTTAAATCATAAGTCAAATATCTCCACACTTCAAATATTTCAACAATAATGGTGGCCTAAAGTCAAGCCTCAATAATTATTTATTTAAATTATGAATAATTATTTATTTAAATTTTATCTTTCTGCCTTTTACTTGGAATTCTAGTTGAATATTCATCTCATTTATGATTTCCGCAGAAACCACAACAATTACAATAAATCTTCTTTATAATTTCCATAATGAAATTGTGGTCTTATTTTATTTATGACAACTCAAAATGCATAATTTTTCTAATAAAGTTTTAGAATTATCAAGTAATGTATATACTTATGTATTCTGCTTATAACAATCAGAGGAATGAACACAAGATTGTTGAGTTGAAGGCTAATCAAGAAAAGAGAATACAAAATAAAGAAAGAAGATACATAAGAAGATCTGATGCAGTTTTCCAGAGTTATTCTTATTAAGATTAAGATGATTCTTATGTACTAAATCAACATACAAAAATCAAAAGAATCAGTAGATGGACAGATAAAAAAATAGAATAGAAAGGTAAGAACAGAAACTACATCACAGAAGATAAGAAGAATACATTCACCAGAACTGGTAGTATACATTCAGAGTGTTTGCGAAATTGTTGTCACCCTTTAGTGTTGATCGAGGGCTCTGATACCATGTGAAACTTTCTCCATTGATGAGTATAGATTGACCATGTTATACAAGGAAGAAGTAAATGCAACAGAGGTCATGCAATACCGAGAAGATGCAAATGTAACAGTGAAGAAACAGATAGTAGAAGAAGAAGAATAAGAGAGGAAGAAGATGTAAGTGTAGTTGAATCTTTATTATTGAAAAATCTGAATTTACATAAGCATTGTATATTGTATTTATAGAGTTGTATAAGATGTTGACACCCAATTTTGACCCATCTTTTTGTTATTTTTTGCAATTTTAAGTGTTTTAGGACACCGCATTTTAATCAACATTTTTTGCATTTTTTTTATATTTTTTACTTAATATTCTATGTTGCTTTATTTTTTGTAAATTGGCATCACGTTTTTACTTTTAATTAAACATTAAACATTTGTTAAATATTGTATTTTATTATTATTACATCGGCATTTGCATTTTTATAATTTTTCATCTTTTAAATAATTTTTCTTTTAAATAATAAACATTTTTTGTAGTTTCATCAAATCAGTCCAGTCTGAGGCCCAATTTGGATCAATCCAATCCAACACCTTTTTTAATTTCATCCAAACACCCTCTTTTACTTTCCCCGAAAAAAAAAACAATACTCCACTTCTCATTTCCCCCCAAAACCCAAATCCTAACCTAATTCTACCCCTATAAATAAAATATTTTCCCCTATTCTAAAGACCCAATACTCAGCAGTAACTCTCACATACATCACCATTAACTCTCCATTTTAACTCTTCTTCTTCCTCATCTCACAACACACTCACACACACACGTACAGGCCACTGCCCATCGCCGCCACTCCCCTCAGTCGCGAACCTCACCACAGTAACACCCAGTCGACCTCACCCCCACACACGCGTCGAAACCCCCACTGTCTCATCACCACTAAACCACCAACTCCCGCCGACCTCACGTCATCCACTCGCCACTGGTTTCCTCGGGTTCTCTGTTGATATTTATGAATCCCATCTCTGAGAAATTGAGTCAATATTTGGTTTTGTGTCACGATTGTAGCGCTGTTTGTTTCTCTGTTTATTATGGCGATGAACTTATGGCTTGATTTCATATTGGGTCCATGTTGGGCTAATGGCTGCCTATTACCGTCGGTATTACTGTGCGTTTTGAACTGTTTTGCCCCCTTTCTATTGCTTTGTCCCATCGCCGGAGTTTCGACTCCAGCAATCTTTGGCTACTGAATTGTAATGAATCTGTGATGGTTGTTTGTTATCATTTTGTTTTCTTCTTCTTGCGTCTGTTTGATGCTATTGGCTGCCAGTGTTTGACACTACATTCTTGCCAAGTCGTTGCTACATTTTGGCCATTTTGTTGTGTATTACGATCCATGAACTGCACCGTGGGTTACCGTTGGCTACTGTTTATACTGCATTTTGGTACTATTTGTCACGACCCAGGCCATGGAATCGTGCCTAAGGACCCCGTCAGGTATACATCAGAGAATAGCAGCGGAACATACATAACACGTAAACATATATATAGTAAACATCACTGGCTAGCCGACAAGGCCGTCTTCCATAGAATATACTTAACCAAAAGTAAAACAGTACAACTTTGCTCTTACAGCCCAAACCACAAACGTGACTACAGATCTCTAGGAATAACAACTGTGGCGGGACAGGGCCCCGTCATACCCCTGAATGTACATAATACCTATAGCATCAGAGAAAAACCGTACCAACAAAACAAGCCTCCGGAGGAATAATGAGGATCCACCACCTGCTTACCCTTACCTGCGGCATGAACGCAACCCCCGAGGAAGGGGGTCAGTACACAATATGTACTAAGTATGCGGCGAAAAATCGAAAATACCTCATAAGTCTAAAATAAGCGGAGACATGTATGATAATCAATTCTGTAACATTGTGCCTTACTAATAATGAGAATATCAAGCATATACTATCTTTGCATGAAAATAGGAAGCTCATGATCAAAGCAAGGTCACTCGCGCAGATGTCGATAAGCAATCCTACTCGCGGGACTATTTCACCCGCGTAGTCGTGTGGACCCGTGAGGTATTCTCGCATAGGCTATACCCGCGTGGGACTATTTCACTCGCATGAGCCCTACGGACTCGCATGAGGTATTCCTCGCATCGTGGGTAACAAATCCACGGAATATGCAAATGCCACAACCCGGGTCCAAGGATCAACCACAATGGAAGCATACCCGTGGAATCCCACATCACTGTCGGTACGTCCGGGTAAACTCATACTGCATGCCTCGGAATCCCTCATCGTAAGCATGTCCAAGTGCGTACGTGGAATCCCACTCACCGCTCGATGCGTCAAGTAAGCTCATACTACGACCATGGAAGCATACCCGTGGAATCCCACATCACTGCCGGTACGTCCAAGTAACTCATACTAAGACAATGGCAGCATACCCGTAGAATCTCACCTCACTGTCGGTACGTCCAAGTAAACTTCATAACTTCTTTAGACTTTCATTAATCTACAAAATGAATCTCATTTTTGACCTTAAGGCACATTCTTATTGCTTAATCAAATCCGGAGAATTTAACCCGAAGTACTATGTACTTCTACTCTTTCAAAAGATCCCCTTTTCACATAAAAATTCCCATTTTACGCTCTAAGCAATTGATGCCTTTAAATCAAATTGTCCTACTTAATTTCGATTCTTTCATCTTTGTTTACCTTACTCAAGAAGACCATTCCTTTAACCTTCCATAAAGTTATTATAACCAACTCCTCATAAAGCCGTTATACTAACTTTATGCTTTAGAAATTAAGACATTCTTATCCTTTCTTAAGGCCGTTATAACTAACTTCCCATAAAGCCGTTATAACTCCTTATATCTCAAACAATTTCGTTTTTTTATTAACCAAGAGACTTATACTTCAAATCAGTTTACACAATTTTTAAAATACTTTTTCCTGTCAAGAAATTATTGTCTACCTTATTAGAATAAACCATTCCTCAAGAACAAGTGAGTTAACTCTCTAACTCAACCAACTTAGACATTCTTTAAAAATAAGTTAAGTATACCAAAGGATTTACTTTATTTAAATCACGTACGTCTACCGTACTATACAGTTACAACTACTCATGCTCAAGAGATAGGAAAGTTTCCATATACCTCTTGTGAAATCCGGGAAAAAAAAATATATAGTTGTGGTTGGGTTAATAAAAATATATATATATAAGAAAACAAAGAATAAATTGCATGAGATAGAGTTAGTGTTAAAGTTGGATAAATAGATAGATGAAATGAAAATAAGAAAACAAAAACAAAAAAAAACAAAAAAACAAAAAAAAAAAATGCATACGTCACCCCTTTCCTCCCCTTTTCATTTCCTCCAACTCTTGTCATTCCACCTCCCATAGGTTATAGAAAACTCTCCACTTATACATTGTATTTATACACAAACAAAGTACATAACATAAAGGTTAGAAAATCAGAAAAAAACAAGTGAAAAGAAGAGGAAAAAAATACCAAGAGGGCAAGAAGAACAAAAATCAAAATACTAGAGAGTAAGGATAATTTTAGCAACCACACAACAATAATCTTCACACTTACAAGGTGAGTTTTCTCACTCAGAAATTCTTAGTAACATCCTTTATTTTTAGTTCAATACATGTTAGAATAAGAATTGATGTTGAAAAGAAATATTGAACTTTTGATTGTTTAGATAACTAGTTGCGTCATGAATTTTACGAACTGTTCTCACTGAGTTATAATTGTTAGAATTTGATGAAATTCGGAAGAGCGGTACACCTCTCTAATATGATCATATAGAACCAAAAATGAGGTAAAATGGACATACGGTTTGAAAGCTATCATAGTTCAAATTTCCTGCCTTAGATTTGGTCGAAATTCGGAAAGGCATAATTACGGACTGTTTTTATTGAGTTTTACTTATTAGAATTATATGAAAATTTACATGGTTATAAATCTCTCTGTTACGGACAGATATAGATAAAGATTTATTAAAACGGACTTACGAGTTGAGAGTTATTGTAGTTTGAAGTTGCTGCCTCGGATTCTTCGGAATCCAGAAGGGCAGGACGTTGAAACGTAAAACTGTACTAATATGTGGGGAATATGAAAATTATTGCTAAATGAAAGTTCTATATCTCTCTGTTGTGGACATTTTTAGACCTTACGGGGGTCTATCCGACTTACGGATTGAGAGTTATCGCTGTTTAAAGTTTCTGTCTCGGATCTATCGAGATCCAAGAAGGGCAGCGAATAAAAGTGTAAAACTGTACCAAATGGTATAGAATATGAAAGGATGGTTCACATGGAGACGTGTAGCTCTCTGTTCTCGTCGTTTTGAGATTTTATGGGGCTTGAACGGGTTTACAGCTCATGAGTTATGACTATTCTAAGATTGAGTTATATTTAATAAAAATTCTGCCGAAACAAATATCATATGGCTGTTTTGAGGATAAATTTGTGTTAGTTACCCAAAGTAGTTTTAAATAAAATTTGGTACAGTGAAATATCCCTGTCTTACCTTAGTTTCCGCTTGAGAAACACCTTAGTTGGAGTTATGGTTAAAAAGTTATAATTGTTACAAGTATGAATGACAAAATGTTGGGAAAAAGAATATTATTTATTCGATCTTGTGAAAAATATGAAAAGTGAATACGTGTTCACATAAATATATAAATATAAACATAATGGATCGGGTTGCACGCCGCAACAAAACGTAAAGTAAATACGTGTTCACAAATACGTAAATATAATGGGTCGGGTTGCACGCCGCAACAAAACGTAAAGTGAATACGCGTTCACAAATACGTAAATATAATGGGTCGGGTTGCACGCCGCAACAAAACGTAAAGTGAATACGCGTTCACGAATATGTAAACATAATGGATCGGGTTGCACGCCGCAACAAAACGTAAAGTTAATACGTGTTCACAAATACGTAAATATAATGGATCGGGTTGCACGCCGCAACAAATATGAAAGATGAATACATGTTCACCTATATATAAATATGAAAAGTGAATATGTGTTCACAGATATATAAATGTAATAAACATGTGGAAATGCAGGGAATGTCTTAACGTATAATACGAGATAAAATGAAGTGTTAGTTAAATCGAGAATTTCCTATGAGGAGTTGTTGCATATTTAAAAAATGTTGTAGCCTGATATGTTTCTGCAATATGCTTATTACGTTATAATGTGATTGCGCTTGGAATATTGTGGTGTTACTTTGAATTGCGGGGTAAGGTTCTCACTCAGCCCCAGATGGTAGGGATGACTCTTTATTTAACATGTTTCAGGAAAGCGTGATAGAGGAAAGACTCCACGCCAAGGCTATCGATCGTCCCGCAACCTCTTGTCATACCAAGTCCATTGTTTCGGGCTTGGTACTCGTCAGGTTCAGAATGTCAGTTCCAATGTCTCGGGAAATGTCCGTGTGGAATGGTCTCCCTTCCAACTTAGAATAATATTTGTCAGTATGTCTATGTAGAAACTATATTTGCACGAGCATGGGCTCGCGTTATATTTTCAATAAAGTCATAAACAAATTTCTTTATTGTTATTTTTATTAATAGCTCCGTATTTGAATATAAGTTTAAATTTCTAAATAAAGAGAATTAAATGGTGCTCCTGGTGGAAAATAATTGTCCAGGTGCCATCACGCCCTAAGTAAAGACTTAGGAAAATTTGGGGCGTGACACCTCTTCGGTCAATCCACTTGCTAAGTCCAATATACCGCACGTAGTACGTCAACCTATAATGATCATAATATGTTCATTAACCTCTAGCTTCAACGTAGAATATCCCAAGTGCAAAGTCACTAAGTTCTACGGAAAAATCGGACAACATCTCCTTTGTTTCTACATACTTTGTCACCTTTTTCAAGGCCGAATTCAATAACCAAACACGCCGCCTTTAAGGCTCAACAATCCAATCAACACAAAGGGGATTACATGCCTAACTTGGACGTGTAAAATTCTGCCCCACAATATACAACAACTAATACAAACTACAAGGTCCAATTTGACAATTTTTGAGGTATAACAACATAATTCCTTATCGAATTCCTTTTTAATCCAAATTCTTATCCAATTTCTACATGCAATACAGCTAAAGGCAATATTGGCAACTATAAGTCCTTTCTTCCACACATGCAATCCAATTTACTAGTAAAAGAGAAATGATTGTTACCTTAGAGCTTACCCCAAATTAGTCCAACAAAATCCACTTGTCTTCTTCCCACAATTACCTCTACAAAAACTCCTACAAGCTTGCCAACAAGTTTCCTTCTTGCCACATTTTCAGATTTTTCTCAAGCCTTGCTTTCTTCTTGATTTTCTAGAGAGAAGGGAGAGCTTTTAATTTTTAGAGAGAGAGAAGAGCTTGAAGAATGACCAAGTCTTCAAGACTTGGTCAATAAATAGGACATGCAAAATCAGATGGGGGGGCACTTGTCACCCACCCATGGCCTCTTTTAAAACAAAACAGTTCTGATTTTCCCCCCCAGCCTCGCAGAACCCGCCTCGGCGCATGAACCGGCCATGGCCAATAAACCTCGCCACTCGGGAACTTCCGCGCTGCTCGCTATCCAGCCGCGGCGCTGCATCTTCAGCGTCCTCCAGACTATCCGGCGCCGCGGCCCTGCATCCGGCGCCGCGGCGCTGTGGCCCCTGACCTAAAACACTTTTCGGCTCGACTGCGCACTAAACTTGTAACCTCCATAACTTTCTACCCCGATGTCCTATCGACGAACGATTGGTTGCATTGGAAACTAGACTCAACGAACTACGGAATAGGCCTTGAAACACCTAGGAACTCTCAATGTAACGGGACATAAACCGCATCAAAGTTGACCAACAACCCGTCCGAAACATTTCGTCAACCCATCATTCTAAAATTTAAAACTTAATTCCTTTCGTACGTCCCCCCTAAGCATGACCCGAACTACTGGGTGTAACACTCTTTTTATGCTACTAGTGTCGATAGTGGTTTCCAGTGACCTAATGTGATGTGATGTTGCTATTTGAACTGTCATTGTTTTCTCGCTTTCGTTCGGGCTGATTTTGGACAATTTTGCCCCTTTGAGTTATTTTACTAAGCTAAGCTGATTTTGAAACATATTGCTACACTTGAATATTTGGTATTTTTACTGATTTTGAACAGATACTACACTTTGGCCGATGAAGGAATCTCTGTCTGATTTTCAAGGTCTCCCCTGTACAAAAGACGAGTTTATTTTTGGCTTTACTTATTAATTTTTGTCCTTGTTTTAGAATTATTCATTTTATTACTAACACTTTTACTAAGTGTTTATACAGCTACCAGGGGATGCATCTTGTGCAGAATGCCTAAAAAATGGCTAAAAATGATGTTCCGGAGTCTTATTTTATGTCGTTGCATATAATTTTAGTTTCATTATTCTGCATTGCATTTTATTTTAATTGTAAATTATAAAAAAATGCTTAGAATAGGTATATTAAAAAAACAATAAATAATTAACCTAGGTTTGATCGGATAGCCGCATGTTAGCGGATCTTAAAGGATGCCTAACCCCTTCCCTTTAGGATAATAAAGAACCTTGATCCAGAATTTCATAATTTCGTAGACCATTAAATGAAGATCAATTGCAGTATTTTTCATTGCAATAGTTCAAGTGTCTTAATTCACTTAACTAATTAGGTGGCGACTCCTCAATACAAGCATTTTTGGCTCAATCCAGGAAACCGCACAAAAGAGCAACGTTGCAGATACCGTTAAGACCCCGAGGTAAAAAACGGGCGCGACAACATGACGACTCCGTTGGGGATATCAGGTTCTTAACCATAGCATACTCAGGTTAATTAATTATTGTGCTTTATTTTTCTTTTCTTTTTTGTTGTAAATGCTTTAAAATTGCTTGCTTTTAATTTAGTAATTAACTGTTTTAATTGCTACATTGTTTTACAGCTTTTCATAAATTGGCATTCCGCTCATATTTTCTCTATTCTGGAAAATTGATATTATCACACACTATACGCGATGGTGTGCTTCGCGCATCCGCAAATTTCTTTCAAATACCTAAATTTTAGGAGAGTTGACGGATGCGTGGATTTAGATCGGGTCGGCCGCATAGCCTTCTCACTCGAGTAGTCCGCTCGGAAACCTTGTATCTAGTAAGCCAAATCATAGAAAATTAGGATAAAGCTTACCATCCTTTATATAAAGTCATTCATGCATACATCGTAGGTGGATCGATCTTATGTATCGTCTCCACAATTAGAAAATTCACCAACTTGTCGTTGACTTTCACAACCCGACGATCAATAAGCATATGTGTGTAGCTTGATGATGATAGATGGATCCAAGCCTGATCATGACACGCCGAAATTGAAAAAAATGCACCGTCATTTGGTCGTCAATTCCAATAAAACATTGAAGTTTAACGGCTTGGGCCTATTTATCATAATCTCGCATATTTGGCGTTTAGGTCCACTTCTGTCATAAGAGAGGTTCCAAACATATTAGGGTGCACGCTTGATTTGCATGTTTTTTGTTTACTATTATTCGTCGTTAGCAACTTTGTACATATTATTTAAAGCAATAATTATTCTTTTCAACTCTATACATATCATGTCAGATATTTTCAACTATGTACATATCATGCCAGATATTTTCAACTATGTACATATCATGCCATGTATTTTCAACTCTGTACATATCATGTCATGTATTTTCAACTCTGTACATATCATGCCATGTATTTTCAACTCTGTATATATCAAGACATATTCTTGCAACTCTGTACATATCCTATCATATTCTTGCAACTCTGGATACGAGCATTTGCATTTTTACTGTCACACTGCAATCAGGACTGCTACTGGTAAATTGCTCTTGAACAGCACGACTCGGAATTTGTGAATTATCAACTCCAGTTCGGTCGAACCACTGGGGAGTCTCTGACTATATTTTCACATCCCTACATTTTATTATTTTTGTGACTTTCCTACTTTCACACATTTCTTGCATTTTTCGCAAGAAGACCGTCCTCACAAACAGTCGGAACGGTCATTCAAAAAACATTATCCCTGGAGATACTCATTGAAAGAACAAAACAAAAGTGTCATAAAGATGACTGGGAGTTTTGTTGACCGAAAGTAGTCGGCCAATATCATATTCAACGAGGCATCGCTTTGAGTTTTCTATACCATTGTATTTTATACATATTTGCAAATTCAATTGATATGTTTAGCTTTAATTACGTAATACATTCATATCATACATTGCACAACATATCCTCCCGAACTACGCGTGTCTAATTCTCTCCACACGATGTGATACGTAGGCAACCCATCTTGGATTCGACACCACATAAAAAATAAAATAAAAATTATGATAATAATAAAAGGGAGCACATATTAGGTTCATCCATGTATTTCATTTATTCTATTACGTGCATTCATTTTTCATTACATTAATTTTATCACATACGTTCGTTTTTCATTACATTCATATATCACATACATTCATTTTTTATTGCATTCTTTCTACTTTACATTCGTCTCATAATGGACAATCATTTGTTTTGCACATCTTTTAGTCTTGCTATCATTTCATTGATAATTTTTTTTTCAAGCATACATTTTTATAACATATCTGAATGAATTACGCGCACCTGATTCCCTCGGCGGGATACGTAGACAGTCATATTCGGGTTCGGTATCATTTATTCAAAAAATACAAAAAAAAAATTATTCAAAAATATAAAAAAATGTGTTATTCAAAAATACAAAAACATTTTTAAGTATCATTGTTTGACTTGGTTGATACCAACACAGTTATGAGTGTGCAAAAAAAAAGTAATAATCAGTATGGACTAAGTTCAGGGTAAACCATAAATTCTTTTGGTACCTCTCTCTCACACCAATAATGACATTCTTGTATGCTTCTAAGATAAGAACGTAACCAACCTCATCGTTTCATGTGCATTGTGTGGTGAGTTTTAGAATAAGTTCAATTGCATTGCATTGTGATCTAGAACTTGGTCTGGATGTTTGTTGAGGTGAAATCCTGAGTAACACTCGGTATGAGAAATGATCGTAGGCTTTCTTTGACCCGTTTGAGCCTTTTTCAGACTACCAAATAGCATTATCCGTAGCACGCCCCTTTTGAGCCTAAAACCTATTCTTTTAACAACCACATATTAAGTCAATACCCTTTCTGAGTGCATACGCACTATCCCTCTTTTGGTCCGACCTCCTTGAGCGCTTTAAAAATGTGCAAGTGGCTGACAAAAATTCTAGTTGAAGTTTCAAAGACCAAAGCTGTCAAAGTCTCAAAAGAAAGAAAAAAAACACACACAATGGACGGCTTCACAAAAAAAGAGGAAATCAAAAGCTCCGATATTATCAAAAAATGATGAATGAAATGAGAAAATAACTTTGAAAAAATGGGGGACTTCAAACGAAAGATTAAAAAAGAAGTCAGTACAAAAACTGGGACAAAAAAAAACATGTCAGCATTAAAGCGCGCAAATATCAAGCACGGAAGTAGTCTAACGCTCGAGGAAAGATTACTCACTTTTATCCAAACGATATCCATCCCTTCCCCCCAAACCTACATTACAAGCTCGTGACAAACCCTACATAATCTTATACTGAGAGTTCTCACATTAGTGGATACTTACATGATGGACAAGCCTATAGTATCACAATTGCATGCATTGAACATCTTTCTGAGTGTGAGTTTGTTTCTCTAAACGTCCCAAAATTCAAAATACTAAAGTGTATGTGAGAAAGGGACTTTCTTTCAGTGAGGACATTTGAAACTTGAGGATACGTGTAGTTTAAAACATTGGCTACAAGCAAGTGTGTCGATACTTAGGTATGTCTGAGGTACCATATGAAGCTATAAGAATTACATCGGAGTCAGCTCGGTTAGACTGAAAGCAATAAACGGGAATCCTTATGCACAATACTAATTGTTGGTATCAACTAAAGTCAGAACGTGATGCCGTCTTCCTATTTTTTTCCAGAAAAACAATAAAAAATACATATATTGATAACTTTATTTTGCATCACGAACTACGTCTTGACCTGATTTTCTCTGCGGGATACGTAGGCGGCCACATTGACTTCGGTCCCACATCATTTAAAAATCATAAAAATTCTTATTTTTGCATAACGAACTACGTGATGACCTGATTCCCTCAGCGGGATACATAGGCAACCACATCAGTTTCGGTCACACCATTTGAAAGCTTTTATCTCTTATTTTTGCACATAACAAGCAAGTTACCTACACATGACTCGATTTTGCCTACTGGAGAGTCCAGCATCCTCATATATCAGAAATTGGGACATATTTTGAGGATCACATTCTTGTTTGCATCTGTACAAAAGCGTCATCTGGACCTGCAGTGTCTCATCCGCATTATGACCATACAAGAACGATGTTTCGACTCACAGGGTCATATTCTCATCATTATCTATTCATTATTACATTACGTATATACATGCATTAACTCTTCATGCAGATTGAGTTTGCAAGAGCTTCAACATCTTTTCAACCCAAGCGGGTCATAAACGCATCACGTCAACACAATGACGCCCTCATTTTCGTTAACACAATGACGATCTTATTTTCGTCAACACAATGACGATCTTATTTTCATCAACACAATGACGACATCTGCATCATGTCAACACAATGACGCCATCAACATCGTCAATACAATGACGCCATCAACATCGTCAACACAATAGTGACTTCATCCTCGTGTCAATACAATGACGTCATCAACATCGTCAACACAATGACGACATCATCATCATCTGCATCACATCTTTGCACCGGCGTCATCTGCATCTTCAATCAGGCACACACCTTCTAATGCGGGTATTTTAAATTCAGTCAACGTCTTTGCACCGGCATCATTTGCATCTTCAATCAGACACCCACCTTCTAATGCGGGTATTTTAAATTCAGTCAACGCCTTTGCACCGGCGTGATCTGCATCTCCATCTATATTCCGTCTATGCAACGACGAGCATCTGCATTGCGTCTATGCAACGACGCTCTTTCATTTAAGCCTTTGCAACATCGTCATCTATGTCTCGTCTATGCAACGACGAACATCTGCATCGCGTCTATGCAGCGATGCTTTTTCATTTAAGTCTATGCAACGGCTTAATCTATGTTTCGTTTACGCAACGACGAACATCTGCATCGCGTCTATGCAACGACACTCTTTCATTTAAGTCTATGCAACAACTTCATCTATTCAACGACGAACATCTGCATCGCGTCTATACAACGACGTCATTTCATCTAATCCTATGCAACAGCTTCATCATGTTTCGTCTATGCAACGACGAACATCTGTATTGCGTCTATGCAACGACGTCATTTCATGTAAGCCTATGCAATGACTTTATCTATGTTTCGTCTATGCAACGACGAACATCTACATTGCATCTATGCAATGACGTCATTTCATATAAGCCTATGCAACGGCTTCATCTATGTTTCGTCTATGCAACAACGAGCATCTGCATTGCGTCTATGCAACGACATCATTTCATGTAAGTCTATGCAACGACTTCATCTATGTTGCGTCTATGTAACGACGAACATCTGCATCGCGTCTATGCAACGACGACATTTCATTTGAGCCTAAGCAAAGGCTTCATCGATGTTTCATCTGTGCAACGATGAACATATGTATCGCGTCTATGCAACGACGCCTTTTCATCTAAGCCTATGCAACGACGAACATCTGCATTGCGTCTATGCAACGACGTCATTTCATTTGAGCCTATGCAACGACTTCATCATGTTTCGTATATGCAACAACGAGCATCTGCATTGCGTCTATGCAACGACGTCATTTCATCTAAGCCTATGCAACGACTTCATGTTTCGCCTATGCAACGACGAACATCTGCATTGCGTCTATGCAACGACGCAATTTTATCTAAGCCTATGCAACGACTTCATAATGTTTCGTCTATGCAACGACGAACATCTGCATTGCGTCTATGCAACGACGTCATTTCATGTAAACCTATGCAACGACTCTATGTTTCGTCTATGCAACGATGAACATCTGCATCACGTCTATGCAACGATGCTATTTCATTTTAAGCCTATGCAACAACTTCATCTATGTTTCGTCTATGCAACAACGAACATCTGCATCGCGTCTATGCAACGACGTCATTTCACTTGAGCCTATGCAATGACTTCATCTATGTTTCGTCTATGCAACGACGAGCATCTGTATCGCGTCCATGTAATGACGCCATCAGCATCTACAAACACCTTTTATATTTGAACATCGGGAACAAACATCCTAGAGGCATTTCAGGGAACAAACACTCTGTCTTCTGTCAGCACGAGGAATAAACACCTTTTTGTATTTTTGACCTCGGGAGTAAACACCCTAGAGGCATTTCAGGGAACAAACACTCTAGAGGCATTTCAGGGAACAAACACCCTGTCTTCTGTCAGCACAATGAATAAATACCTTTTGCATTTTTTACCTCGGGAATAAACACCTTAGAGGCATTTCAGGAAACAAGCACCCTGTCTTTTTCAGCATCTCATCGTAACTGTAACCCAGTGTCATCAAGATTCGACACTGGGACAAATTTTTGAATCGACATTCGTCCATCCTTAATTTTTAGCATCACAGCAACCCAGTGTCCTCATAAATCGACACTGGGACAATTTTAAATCTGCATCAGCTTGACTTTTTATTTTGACAGCACAACGACCTAGTGTCATCATAATTCGACACTGGGATAAATTTTTGAATCTACATAAGCTTTTTGCCCATTCATTTTCTTGATCTTTGTTTTAATTATGACGATGGAGACAAAATTGACTACAAGTCAACGTCTTTGTCCGAAACTCTTTCATCGTCTTCGGTCAAAGAGGAACAAACTGTTGACACCCAATTTTGACTCATGTTTTAGTCATTTCTTATAATTTTAAGCATTTTAGGACACCTCATTTTAATCATTATTTTTTGCATTTTTTACATAATATTCTATGTTTATTTTTTTTCCACAAAATGACATTGCATCTTTTTATTTTAAATTAAGCATTATGTCTTTGTTAATATTATGTTTCTATTATTGTTACACTGTCGTTTTATTTTAATAATATTTGCATCTCTTTAAATAATTAATTGACATCCCATTTACTTTTAATTAGGCATTAAACATTTCTTAAATATTATATTTTATTATTATTGCATAGGCATTTTCATTTTTGATAATTTTTGTATCTTTTTAAATAATTTTTATTTTAAATAATTAACCCATTTTGCATTTTTTTCAAACCAGTCCAGTCCGAGGCACAATCCGGATCAGTCAAATCCACCAAAAACCGAAGCCCAAACCGAGGCCCAAAAAATGAGGCCCAATACACCTTTCATCTATTTCCCCCCCAAAATACCAAACCCTAAACCTAAATATCTACCCTATAAATAAAACATCGCTCCGACCTTTCACCGATGGGGCGATGCCACCCCTTTCCTCTTTCGGCGTGTTGTTGGTTTTATCTTGTTGGTTTCAGTATGGTTAGATTTTTTGCACTTTTGTATCTTGCCGGAGTTTTTAAAAACTCCGGAGACCTAGGTTTCGACGTTACTTTGATATCTGCTCTCAATTTCGGTATGAACTGATTTTTCTTTTGTATTTTGGTATCTGTGTTCGCTTGGGTTAACCAGACTGATTTTCCCTATTTTGGTACAGTATGTATTTTCCGTCGGACCTCTGTTTCATTTTTGCGGACTGTGTTATTACTGTTGCTTTGGTTCTTTGGTTCCGTTTGTTGTTATATATTCTTGAGAAATTGTTGTTCCTTTGATATTCATTTATTACTATTTTGAGGCGAAAACTTTGGTTGTTTGTTGCTACACTTTGAGTAAATCAATTGTTGTATTTTATGATTAAAAGTGCTGCATTTTATGGCTGAAAGAAATCATGTTCTTAAGTTCCAAACACCTGTTGCGTTTTGGGCATTTTTTGATGTTCAAGTGTTATACTTTTGGTTGCCATGTTCGACTATGTTGTTTACTGATTTTTGTTCATTTGCTGGTGTAGTTGGCCCGTGAACTGTTCTATTTTTTTGCTATATTGGGCCGAGAGCTGCTGCATTTGTTTAGCACACTCGTTATATTTTTTTTAATCCTATTGATGCATTTTGAGTTGAGATATAGTTATAATTTTGAGCCAACATTTTCGGACAACTTTGAGGTAAAATGTTGTTGTTTTCTAATGGCAAAGTAGGAACATATACTTTTGAGTTTTGATATCCCTAAAGCAAAAACATATGCTACATTTGGTTATTTTTTTAATTGATTTGAACATGATACTACATTGGCAGATGAAGGAATTTCCGTCTGATTTTCAAGGTCTTCTCTGTACAAAAAGACGAGTTTTATTTTTTAGTTTACTTGTTAATTCTTATCGCTTTTTGATAATTATTGACTCTCTTACTGACACTTTTACTAAGTATTTATACAGGTATCCGGAGATGTATCTTGGGGAAAATGCCTAAAAAGGTCTAAGGAAGACAAGAAGATGTCATTCTTAGTTTTGTTTTATTGTTGTATTTAATTTTTTTTAATTTCTAAAGCATGATAGATAATTAACCTAGGTTTGACCGGATAACCGCAAGTTAGCGGATCTTAAAGGATGTCTAACCCTTTCCCTTTAGGATAATAAAGAACTCTAATCCAGAATCTCATTAATTTCGCAGATCATTAAATAGAGATCAATTGTAGTATTTTTTATTGGTATAGTTCAAGTGTCCTAATTACTCAACTAATTAGGTGGCGACTTCTCAAAATCATCATTTTGCTCCATCCAGGGAACCACGCCAAAGAGCAACGTTGCGGATACCGTTCCGATCCCGATGTCAAAAACGGGCGCGACATTTAGACATTATTCCATCCATACCCCATAATTAGAATATATTCTATATATTTTGTAAATATAATTATGGTAAGACTAGGATTCCTCTTTTGTATAAGCTTAAAATTCCTATTGTATAAGGGATGAATGGTGTACTCTATATATACTTTGATATTAATGAGAAGACTCTCAAGGGAGATTAATATCATCTTACAACATAATCTCAATGCCCCAAGTTTTATTGAAATGCTTCTCATATTTTAGTAAGTATTTTTTTCCCGAGATAAAGTAGTGGAATTAATCAATTAAATAATTAAAAAAGTTTGTTTGACCTTGGAAAGTGGTTGGAAACAATTTTAGATCAATATATGGTAAACAGTTATCAACAATCAAATCCAAGTCTAAATTAGATCACATAATATAATATCATGTATTTCAAATTTATTCAATGCCCTTAAACATTTTTTAACTGATTGGTGACTCTTTTTTCTTTTTCTTTTATTTTAATTGTTTTCATAATAAGTAGGTTGGTAGACTGGAAAAGATGGTAAATACTCTATACAAAGTTAAAAACATTGTACATGTAAATAATTTTATACTGTTAATTTGTATATCCTAAATATTTTTTTTTTAAATGGGGGTTATTTCTGTTAAGAGTCTCACATCGGATATGGAATGAAAACATGAACTCTTTATATGGACTTGGACAATCCTCACTCTACAAGCTAGTTTTTGGGGTTGAGTTAGGCCCAAGTTCAATGGTATCAGAGCCAGACCCATTTCAATTCTTTGTTCATCGATGTTGGACCCCCAAATTATATTATCCACGCTCCAGTTAACAAGGTCTGGTCGTGCGGGGGAGTGTTAAGAGTCTCACATCGGATATGGAATAGAAACATGGACTCTTTATATGGACTTGGACAATCCTCACTCTAAAAGCTAGCTTTTGGGGTTGAGTTAGACCCAAGTTTCATTCTTACAATTTCTTATCGAGATATTTTTGAGTTTTAAGCATCTTACATGCACTTAAAATAGAAAATATGCATGTCACGAAATCATTAGAACTACTTTACAATAAGAAATTGAAATTGTCTATAAAGTCTTTTAAGAGAATCTTTTGACATGAGACTTTTTAAAAACTAACATTTTATCCAGAGTTTCATATTAGGTAAAAAGAAGTTAGGTAATTTCGTTTTATTTATCTAAATTTTAATGAATAAGAATTATTACATATGAACAGCATATTTGATAAAGGCTGTTCTCCAATATCAGTTGAAGTAGACGGAGAATATCCGCCAATAGAAAAGAATAATGGTTAAAACACATCTGAAATATCATTTTTTGTGAGTTTTCTATCTGAAGTAGATGGAGAATTATCAGTGTTTGTGCTTTCTACATGGACTATCATCAACTATGTATCAAACCACACCTCGACTAGTACTATTTGATGGTGCGTGGTGCACACTCTCTTTTATTTAAGATGCTTGAACTAATTTTAGTTTTAATATGAGTAGCAAAATAGATTGGGAGAATACCTAAAATATATCCCAACCTTTGATCAGATTTACTGTAACATACCTAACCTTTACGGTGGTCCTATTACTCTCCTGAATATATATTTTAAAGTGTTTCTTTGACATTTATCTGGAAAAATCAAACCAAAATCCAACGTGACACAAGCCAAGATTCGATTATGAAAAAATATAGTGATTCATAAGATTAAATTTCAAGAGAATCAACTGTTTTTTCAATGAAATGGATTAAGAGTGTAGGAGATAATTTTAATTTTTTATTTTGTCCGAAGAGTAAAATGACCCGACTTCTTTCTTTTTGGCCTTTTATTCAATACGTGTTTGAATTGTTATCCATCTCACTCGATAAATGTCAAGAAAGTTCCTTAAAAATATATCTGAGGGGGTAATAGGACTCCCGTAAAAGTTAGACATGTTACAACAAATCGAGACAAAAATTAAGGTGTATTTTAGACATTTTTCCAAATAGATTTAGAAATTTAGATTTTGGGTGTTAATTACGTGTTGGCTTGTAGCCATTTCCATCATCCTAGGCCCAATGCAATAAATTTAATGATTTGTTATGTGTAAACTTAATATAAAAAATATATTTTACATATAAATTTATTCGGTATGATTTGATATTTGTCGGTATAGTTTTATAAAATTGAATATCTACCATAATTATTCGGTCATTATAGATCTATATAAAAATATATGATTTTATTAAGTGATTCGGTTCGATTAATTGAAAAAATAATTAACACTCCTATCCTGTACCACCATTATCTAAAAGAAAGTTATATTGAAATGATTTTACGTCCTTCTCAAACTGTGTTTTAATATATGTTCGAAAAAAACGTTAAAGAGAGGTAAAAGGAAGAATATCTCATACACTGTTAGCTTTTAGTATATTAATATTTGTCCAAATTTACGTATCATGTCTTATGTGTCCAAACTTGGACGAGTGACGTATAAGAATGGGTCAACCAAATGAGTTGTTAACCAAATGAGTTCTCAATTCTCTTACTAAAACATAGGAGTAACTAGAAATAACTAAGTAATTAGAGATTTTTTCTCTGATCCAAATGTATTATTGAAGATGTAGTATTGAATTCGATAGGGGTACTTATGTTTTGACCAGTACTTAATTAGGAATGGCAATGGGGCATGTTAGAGCGGGTTAGGGCAGGACAATCCTTGAACTGCTAAGATGTTAAGTTGTTAACACATTATGTCCGGCCTCGTTTAGCATTTTTTATAAGTTGCCCTGCCCTGCCCCGTCATGCCCTGCCCCGCCATGTCTTGTTTATCTTATTTTTCATTTTTCACTTTCAACTAGGTATTTATTTTGTTAACTTCTTTTGTTTTAAAAAAAAAAAATGGATGAACAATCAGTCTATTGTATTTGTTGCGGTCCGTGCAACCTGATCAAATGCACTTATATATTTGTTGCGGTCCGTGCAACCCGATCCAATACATTTATATATTTGTTGCGGTACGTGCAACCCGATCCAATGCATTTATATATTTGTATATTTATGTATATGTTCAAAAGACTCAAATAATATTTTTCTTATTTTAACTCTTTCGCCCTTCCCATTTATAAGGGTTATAATTCTTGAACCGTAACTCATATAAGGTATCTCTTATGCCGAGCTGAAGGTAACATGGGGAGCTAACACTATCCCAAGTTTCCTCTGAAAATACTTAGTGTAACTAGTACAAATTCATGCAAGAAACAACCTTATGAAAACTGACTCGCCAGAATTTTTGTAAAATAAGAGACAATCTTAAAACAGTCATAATTTCTTATCCGTAAATCGGATTAATCCCCGTAAAGTATCAAACTATCTAGAAAAGAGAAATATAGGACTCATATTCATCACAAACTTTCAGATTCTTTACCTATTTGTACAGTTTTTACATCATACATTCTGCCCTTTCAGATTTCGGTTGATCTGAGGCAGAAACTTTAAACATTGATAACTCTCAAACCGTACGTAGGATTTATCCCCGTAAAGTCTCAAATTATCGAGAACATAGTAATATAAAAGTTTTATTCAGCACACACCTTCATATTCTTTAATGATTTGTACAGTTTTTACGTTATACGCTCTGTCCTTTTGGATTTCGGTTGATCTGAGACAAAAACTTTAAACTGTGATATCTCACAAACCGTATGTCAATTTTATCCCCGCTTGAGCTCAATCTGATAGTGAAGGAGAGATGTAAAACTCTGTAAATTTTCATCCAATTCTAACAAGTATAACTCAGCAACAACAGTCCTCAATTACATGACTCAAACTTGTTATAATGTATGTGACAAAAAATATAATAATAATAATTATTTTTATTTATATTATTATTATTGTTTTTATTCGGGACTTTACAATGTATGTGACAAAAAATTATGTGGTTCAGGCCTTTAGGGTGACTGTAATCCCAAATAGAGATTATTTTTTTAACTTATCTTTAAATTTGCACAAAGAAAGTTTTGCCCTATTAGCTGCCCTATTTAGAATTTTTAAAAAATGTGTTTTGACCTGTCCCGCCCTGCCCTGTTCCATTTAAGCATTACCCTGCCATGTTCCGTTTAACTTTGACCTGCCCTAACCCGTCACAAATTCAAAGACTTATGTGAATGGAGAAGTTAGAAAGAGTTGCAGGTTTGTGAATACATAAAAGGGTGTCAAAGAATGAAATTGAGTTTATGTAATACAAAAAGAACAATGAGAATTTGTTTGCGTTTTCTATTTGATTTGTTTGTAATTTCTCAAAAAGAAAACTCTATGATATTATAATTATTGAGAATTGAAGCTTTTTTTATAGTAATGAAAATTCTATGATATTATAATTAACATCAATTTCATTTCCCATGATATGATGAGTCCAATAGAACACCTTGTGAGAATTTTTAAATAGTACTCTTTCGGTCTCATTTTATGTGAAGACGTTACTATTTGAGAAGTTAGAATAATTTTTCTTTGATTATAAATTTTTAATTTTCTTAAAATATTTTGAATTATTAACTATGTTAATTACTTGTAATATTTTTTGTATAGTTTTTAATTATGTAAAATTTCAACTTTACAAAACTTTGAAAAAAATTATATCAAAATCAATTCTGAACCGCTTCACGTAAATTAGAGTAGAAAAATAATTGTATTCTCTTTATTGGTTCATGAATTATAAGTTTAACCAAATAACTTTTAATATAAAATAAACAATAGTTACTCATTAATCTTTGCGACTCTATAGCTTACCATAATAAAAGTCTTGGATAGTTGATACTCCTTCAACAAAAATCTTCTGTTAAAAGTTGTACTATTTAATAATTTTCTTTTTCTAACTAATCACATTGTCTAAGTTCATACATGCATGACTGGAGCTGATGTAGTCATGGGTTATTTTAATTTATGTACACCATTCTGACAACTATTAAGTTATCATTAGAAATTAATGAACACCCATAAAATTTAGTAGGCAATCTAATGACTTAATTAAAAATGTTATCTAGTTAACAATACTTTAATTTCTCACCTCTATATCATTTTATCAAGTCTTTGGTGTAGAGATGCGCGGGGCCATGAGTTCTGTTTGATCTCTTGCAAACCTTTTTGGTTGAAATCATCACCGACTGCAAGTGTGATTAATTGGCTGACGTGGTTTGCAGGCTATTACGTCAGTCTGAGATTTACCCAAAGCAGGTTCCTTAGTCAATAAAAAAAAAAGTCTTTGCTGTTGCATTTTTTTGGTAATGAAGAGTTACATAATTTCAATGCCCCGAGTTTTATTGAAATACATCTCTTTTCTGGTAAATATTTTTTTTCATGAGATTAAGTAGTGGGATTAAATAATAAAAACATTGTTTGACCTTAGCAAATGATTGATAGCAACAATTAGATCAATGTATGGTTAGCAGTTAGCAACAATCAAATCAAAATCTAAATTAGATCACATAATCTCAATTATTTCAAATTTATTCAATACCCTTACACATTGATAACTCATTTGTAAAAAAATGGATCTTAGGTCTAACTCAACCCCAAAAGCTAGCTTGTAGGGTGAAGACTGTCCAAGTCCATATAATGAATCCATGTTCTCATTCCATTAACGATATGAGACTTTTAACACTCCCCCGCACACCTAGATCCTGTTAACTGAAGCGTGAATAATATAATTTGGGGGTCCAACATCGGTGATAATAGAATTAGAATGAGCCTGACTCTGATACCATGTAAAAAATATATTTTGGGTCTAACTCAACCACAAAAGCTAGCTTGTAGGGTGAGGACTGTTAACTATGTGAGACTCTTAACATCCTTTTCTTTTTTTATTTTTAATTCCTAATTTTAATTGTTTTAATAAAAGTAGGATGGTAGACTAAAAATATGGTAAATCTCTATACAAAGTTAAATAATACACTGTAATCGTAAATATTTTTTATACTATTAATGTATATGTCCTAAATAAAATAAAGAAAACTGAGGTTTTTTTTTAGTGATTTATGAGTTTTAAGCATCTTACATGGAATTTAGTGCAAAAATTGCTTAGAAACGAAAATGATATTTGCAGAAAAATAATAAGTGACTGTCCAATTATGAAAAAGATTATTAGATTATCTCATATTTAAAAAGGTTATATATTCTTATTTTATTTTCTTTCACTTGCATGGTACTGTCACTTACTATACTTCCTTCCCTTATAAAGCTTCCATATTTCATTTCCACCACCTCATTCTTTCAATTCAACTTTCTTTTTCATCTCCCTCTCTCACTTTACTGCATTCTTCTTTGTGTAAGCTAAGTGAGATTTTGGTTCTTGCGACTCTTTGTTCATCTTTCCCAGTTGTTCTTGCTCAAATCTTCTTTCCCTTCTCTTTTTTTTTGTAAGGCTTTGCTTTTGATGATTATGGCTGGTTTGGATGCTCAACGCTTGTAAGTATTTTATAGCAAAAACTACTAAGCCTCAGTGTTATTTTATGTTTCAGTTTTTAATGATTGATACTTTTGATAATCTATGCTTGTCTACTTTTCTTTTGATTATGGCTGGTTTGTATCTGTTTTTTTCCCTCTGTTTGACTTCTTTTAATCATGCTTTTCTGTTTATTTGTTTGTGTTTTTTCAGACTTGACCTTGCCATTATCGATTACATGTGTAAAAGAGGTTTCCATCAGATTCGCGAGGCATTCTCCCCCGAAATTAATGCTAATCCGAATCCTTTTGGTAAGTAACTCCTTTTAAGATATGTGTTCCTCTAGTGAATTAAGATATGTGTTCCAGTAATGGTTGTTATTTACCTGAAAGGGTAGTAAAATTCTTATGCTTAATTAGTTTGGTAATTCTTACATATGACCATACGATGGATTGATGATCATGTTGTTCTTGAAAGTTTTGTTAATAGGCTGAGGTCATTCTCTTTGATTGATGTGGTATGTTATAGTTACCTAATGTTGGATGTTTTTACTGTATTAGCTGTCCTTTACTATTTTAGAGAGAGATATTTAATGGAGTTGAAGTGATGTGATAATGCTATCGAGCTTTAGAGTAATGTTTTTTTTTATTTTGTGGTTCATTTCAGCTATCAATTTTCCTCATGAAGCATTTCTGCAAGCGTGGTGGTCTAAATTTTTTGAAGCATACAGCTCTAGGTTCCCCGATGACCCTGTATTTACTGCTGAAACCTTTGATAAGGTGTAAACCATGGACCTTTTCTATGCCTTGTTCATGTTTAACTGATATGATATAATTAGGAAATAAATGCTTGATTTGCTATATTTTCAGGTCGCACAAACTGTGGAAAACGTAGTGGCTAATAACGATCTTGCAAATCAATCCTATGCTTCTGATCATGCGGGAGTAAACATATCCCATGTGATGCCTATGATGCCATCACCTCATTTGGTTTCATCTTCTCATGTGATGGAATCCAACGGTTCTGATCATACGGACACTAGGTTTTCAAATTTGTTGTCATCTTTTGATGCCGGTTATGAGTTACTGGATTTTTCTCTTGAGATGAATGAAATGGGCAGCATGCTTCCTTTTGCAAGCAATTCTGGGTAATAACATTTTATGTTCATTGCTAAACTGATCAATTTTTCCACATTTTAATCTATTTTACAATGTGTGCCTAGTTACTTCAACGATGACAAAGGTGGAGCGCTTGGATTTTGTTCTCCTTAATTGGTTTTATATCATTGTCTTAAGCTGCTAAGTCAACAAAAGAAGATTGACCAAAATCACCTTCTTATTCTGTCTGTGTATTGCTATTATATGAAATGTCAAGAGTTTCTTGCAAAACTTGACTATTAAGGAATGCTCTTTAGTCTGGTAATATGAGATAGACATTTCACATTATCTTGATAGTGCAAGCATGTTTTGTATAGGAAATCATTACTTTGGTTGTTGAGTTTACGTATCAGAATCTTCTAATTATGTATGTTGTATGCTCATGTCCTTCAGCTATCAAATGATGCAAACGCCAACTATTCCTCCAGAGTGGAATGTAAGAGTATGTTTACAATTTCCCACACATATGCAGGCTTTTCAATAAATAATTAGTTGAAGATAATTGACAAGTTTTCATCTTTCTAGGATAACACACCTAGCATAAACTTGGAAGGAATGGAACCAAATATTCATGCCCCTGCAAACGCTTTGCATGCTTCAGCAGAATTTTTTGATGCGGGTTTGTTTGTAACTTGACTTTAAATAATTTGCATTTAGTTTGTTTAAGTTTTTGTCTTTTGCATTGATAATGTTAAATGTTTGAACATTAAGATAATCTGCAAATACTTTTAGCATAAACAATCCATTAGAAGGAATGTGCATATATTGAAGAGGGCATTTACAATAAAAGTTGCCTACTATCTACTTTAGTTTGTTCCTTCTAATTATGGTTCTGGCTAATACTACTTAATAAAAAATGAAAAAAGAACCCTAAAATTTTTCGTTTTTCGGAGGGTCCTGTACGGTAGCACATCTCGCACGGGTCCAAAGACGGCCCTGTTCACACTTATGCGTGTTTCAAATGTTTTGAGGTTATTAGAGCTAACAAAGAAGTATCATACTACAGATAGTCCTTTGAGTATAGAAGGATTTATAATGGGAATCAGCTGAAACGTATCTGAACTAAATTTAGTGGGACAAAGGAGTTATGGCTTAGGTTACCTCTCATTCCCTCACGCTCATACATATTCTAGAACTAAAACTTTGAATACACAAGGTTAAGCAATGAACTTCAAAGGCACTGTACTATTATTAAATGAAGTATATTAAATAGACAACTTTAGGATGATTCAATCAAGGTGCCGTGCTGTCACTATTTTAATGTACAAGGTTAACGTGGTGTTGCTCCAGAATGATAAATTGGTAAGTTGTCGCTTAGAATGATATATTGGTGAGTCATGCTACCTTGATAAGAGTATTACCTAGACTATATGTGGTATGAGCTTAATCGTTTTCCATTTATTCTTTAACCAGCCTAAGTTTCCAAATTTTGAGTTTCTTACCCTTGATCACACAATTGGGCTTATAAACATTATCCCAATACGATGAATCACTAAATGATGTTCACTATGGTTCTTTAAGCAAGTGCTTCTATAGCACATGTGCGACACCTGCTTTCCCAATACAAGACAACTAAGGATGTTCAACCTCCTCATAGAACTGATGACCTCGGTACATCTTTGAATTGCCATTTTTCAACTTCACATCAATGGAAAGGAATGGGGATGGCGGATTGATGACTGTCGTTTTAGCCTTTGAAAGGGCCTCATGTCGAGCTTATATGACTTGCTACATAAAAGTATCGCCAATTCAAAATGGCTAAAAGGGGACTACAATATGAAAGCCTGCCCAATTATCTAACATAGAAAAGATTCTCGAATAGCAGTTGTTTCTATGTTATTCTCTTCCTAACCTAGCCTGGCCACATGAGCACCATTGCAGATGGACATGACATGTGGTATAGATTTACAAATGTGGCTTACAAGCTTCTAAGGTGGCTCTTGTTACTTAGCTATTAGATAATACTTTGTTGTTCAACTAATTAGGGATATTAAGCAAGCCATGTTTGTTAAAACATACAACTCAACTCACTCAACCTTAGCCTGTTTATTTAACAATTCCGCCGTGTGTAACCTTAAGGCCGACTCATGTTCTTAAAAAAAGATCATTTTAACATAAGTATAAAGTGTACTAAGAGTTATCCTTAGTATTACACTTGTAGCAAACAAATTTCATTGTGTATATATATATATATATATATATATATATATTAATATGAAAATGTTTCCTGATTTTATTCTTAGATATACTTTATAATACTATATGTGTATGTGCGTGTGAGTTTAATTTGAGCTTGAACTTGAGTTCAAGTTTGTTAATTCACTTGTTACTATATTGAGTCGTGCTTGAACTTGTCTACATATAGTCGAATTGAGTTCTACTCCAATTTGAAGACAGTTAAATATTTGAGCTTGAGTTTGAACTCAACTTTATAATATGTGAGCTCAGCTCAAGGATGAACAACTGAACCCAGCTTGATCAAACTACACCTGGGATATCTATCATTGACACCCATTCCCTTAGTGATTATTCAATGGCTAGTGAAAGATTACCTTTAGTGAAATAGTTACAACTAAGATTATATATGACACACTTCCCCATTCAGGTCAAGATGCATGTTGCATGTTGAAGTAATAAAAGGATGAACATATGGCATCTTAGGAATAAGATCCACCAAAGCAAGTATGCGGCAAAGGCATTCAATAAAGTTCTTAAAATAGAACTTTGATACAATGCACTTTACATCTTTTTATCTTTTGGTTTTTGAAGATGATATTCTATATGTGCAATTAATTTCCATTGACATGCTGATCAAGATTTAATTACCATGGTTTCTGAGTTCTAGTTCTAGTTCCAGTTTCATTTTCGAATCATTATCAATTGAAAGATATCGCAGCAAAAGACAGTAGGCAACTAACATCGAAGGAAGTATGAAACAAACAAACAATATTTATGACTTAGATTCAGCAAAATTATCAGTGTGATGAGTGCTGTTCAGAATAATCACCATGAGAAGTTCTTGCATATCATACAAATGAAATTTCAAATACTTTTTAACGATAGATTGTACAATGTGCCAAGTAGCTCGAAATTGATATATTATACATGTTCCATCAGGTTAGTATACCTGTTGGCATTTTTATGCACTTGTAGATCTCATCTTTCCTTTTTAAATTTTAAATTTTCTTTTGATCTTCTTCCTGCATTTCAGTTGTACATCTCCTCATCTTTCCTTTTTAAATTCTAAATTTCCTATTGATCTTCTTTTGCATTGTATCTGCAGGGAACAACAGATCTCTCCCACAAGCATCGCATCAAGGATGGCTATCTGTTGTGAGTACCTTGAACTTTTGCATCAATAGAAATGTATAGTCCATTATGGTGAACTTGCAGTTAGTTCATTCCTTTCATATTCAACCCAGGGAGTTGGCTCAATTCCCTCTATCATTAGACATCACGTTGTACATCCCAGTGTAATAGTGCCAACTCAAAAGGAACAGTTTCTGAGAAGTACATTCCTTCCTCAACAGGATGTTTTACCAAATGTAGCAGCTCAAACATTAGATATGCTCCAACTTCCTGCCCCTCAAGCTGACTCAAGTGGAATAGATGCAGGAGTAAGTTGATTACTCAAGTAACCTTGTAGCGTGCTGCATTTATTTAGCTGTGTAATAGAACATGAATTGCTTTTCAGATTTTCTAGTCTTTGAAATCCAATTTTTTTAACAATTCTATGTCCAAACATTTTTTCGGGAATATTATTCCAAAAAAAGTGAAAATTATCCATGGCCAAATGGCCACTAATAGTCAAAATAAGAACCGTAACTTAAAACTCAACTTTAAAAGGACGAACCTATGTAGCAGAAAGGAAAAAAGAGGCAAAAAATTTCAAAGGATATGCATTGTCCAGCAATCAACAAATTGAGGGACAAAATATAGGCTATCCTACTATAATGTGATTGAGATCTTTTTCATGCCTTACTTTTTCTTCTTCTGGCATTTAACAGATGTTTGGTGATACAAATCAAACAACTCCAGCGAATTTACCAGCTGACCAGCAAATAATAGCTCCTATAGGAGTAATTATTGAAAGTTCTGGAAAGCAACCTGCAGTGCAGGAGCAAATAAACCAGGTGAGACTGTAGTCTTCAGATAAGGTTGGTCTTAGATCATAAAGGTCGCAAGAACTAAATTTATTTGAACGTCTTCAAATTTCAGCAATTTTAGCTGTACCAGAATTGAGGAGATGTGTATGTGCCCCTATTTGGCTTCTAATTTCTTTACATGTGTTTTGTATCAGAGTGACAGAAAGAGGAAAGCTCCATCGAGTTCCAGGGCATATGTAAGACCATTTTTCTGCATCTACTTCTTAAAGCCCTTCATGTGCTGGTGATTCCATTTCACTCTGTCGCTGACAGACATCGGCATCATTTTGGGGGATTGGACTTCCCTTTCTTACTTTGTTCTTGTCTGTGTCACCTTTATAGTAACTTTGACGAATGAGTATGGAATGTCTATGTGGTCTTCATCTACTTTATTCTTGCTCATTTAATATATTCCTGAGCTGTAGGTTGAGAAAGGGAAAGCTCCTGTCGCTGCTTCTGTTGTGCCTGCACGCACCCAAGCTGAACGAAAAGGTAGGTGACAACAAGCTTAATGGTTCCTAAGAAAATTAATATTAAAAAGGTTGCAATTTAGATAATTGACAGTTGACAGAAATAGTTAATCCTCCATAAGGAATGTACATAACTGGTCTCACCTTTTGTTAGGTTCTATACCCCCAGCTAGGTTGTGCATCTAATGCTGTTATATTAAGAACCCAATCGTGCAGGTTTTTATTGGCATTATACCCTACTTCATTCTTTCAGATGCCACTAGTGTTTTAGGGAGTATACTGAAAGCTTCATTACACATATTTGAAGGTGTATGGTTGACCTTTGATCTATGATATTGTACTTTGTTATGAACCTATTTGCTTAGAAGCAAGTATTGATGTAGCGTCTTCTCATGGTTACATGGTATCATCTGTAAATTTCTCTTGTAAAAATTTGCAAGATCTTACATTTGTTCAATACACCTATTTCTTAAAACAAAAGAAAAGAAAAGAATGTGGTGTCACATCTAGGTTTTAAGATTAAACATTGTAGCTTCTGACTTTGTCAGGCTCTTACCCTGATGGATAAATTACCAGTTATCTGCACAAAGGATAATTGACTTCATATGCTTTGCAGGCATCGCTTTTGAAGAGATTCGTAACCTTCACACAACAAAGAGCGAGCTCCTATGTTGCCACTTCAATTCACAAGGAGAGTTGTTGGCTACTGCTGGACACGACAAGAAGGTTTGTCTTATTAATCTTCAACAACATTCTAATTGGTCAAAATGGGAGAGCGCTTATCTCAACTTCTCCTGTTAACGAACTTGTACTTGCGATCTTTGTTTAGGTTCTGATTTGGAATTTGGGAAATAACAATGTTGTTAATAGTGGAGAAGGTCATGTTCATTACATTACAGATGTCCGTTTTAGACCAAACTCAACAGTGTTTGCAACATCTTCCTTAGACGGAACTGTGAAGATGTGGGATGCAGCCAAGGTACTATTTTCCATTGCTGATCCTTGGTCGAATTAGTCTATCAGTTACTTTTCTTTTAAGTTGTAATGGCTCAGAAATAGCACAGAGTCAAATCACCAGGATATATATATATATATATATATATATATATATATATATATTTCACTAGTTATGTGATTTCGTTGTTCTTGGTCTACATTATTTCTTCTGATTACTGTGCTAATATTATTCTGATTCTTTTGCTTGTGCTTAGACGAGAACATATATATTTTTTATGAGCTCAGACAATTGTCAATGTTACATTTATTGCCAGATTTTTTTTCTCTGTACTGAGGATACTCAAAAGATTTATCACAATTATATCAAATATCAGCATCATCATGTTATGATGTCTATAATACATTTCATTTGAGTCAATATTTGAGGAACTTGCTGTTACCAAAACATCTTATGCATTCTTTAGACCTTCAGAATCTTTTTTTTCTTTCTGGTTATCAGGATTTCTCATAATGATAACTGTCTAATCTCTTGAATTGCTTCCTTTTTATCTGTGTCTATTAAAACCAAGATATTGTGCATATCTAACCGTTTGTCATGATCCAGCCAAGCAGACCTTTCGGAAACCTTGCCGGTCATGCTGGGCATGTGATGTCAATAGATTTTCATCCAACAAATTTGCGTCTCCTCAGTTCTTGTGATAGCAATAATGATATTAGACTGTGGGATATCCGTACGGGTGATTGCATATTCAATTTCAAGGTTGGTGTCTCTATTTCTTTCCTTTTATTTAGATGTTGATAAAGAGGTATCTCTATTTGACATAAGAAGGCTCCATAATTTGATAGTTAGCTGCTTTTCTGTTTCCATTCAATTTGGAGATTACTAAATCATTGTTGAAACTATTTTTTCATGAATTCATGCATTTGGTTGTAGGAGATGTTTTTCTGATTATTCTTTTTTCTTCATTCCAAGTAATTTCAAGGTTTTCAAGATCGTCATCACGTGAAATAAAAGGGCTTCGTAATGTTATTTGAACCAACATTCATATCACATTCAGCAACGCATTGTACAATGTTCTAAACATAGTGGTTTATAGAGAATTAGCTATTATTCATTCACCAAAAAATATATTGATTAGCTCTTGGTACAAATACAGGGTGGTCGTAGCCAAGTTAGATTTCAACCTCATCTTGGCAACCTTTTGGCAAGTTCGACCGGAAACATTGTAAATATCTTTGATGTTGAAACTAACATCATCCTAAAAAGATTACAAGTAAGATGCTTATTTTCTATTATTGATCAAACTATTTTAATTTTTTTTATTTGTTGCATTACTATATCATATCAATGTGCATGGTCTCTTTTTTATTATTTATAGGGACACGTGGAAGACGTCCGGTCAATCTGCTGGGATAGGACTGGAAATTGCCTGGCATCCGTGAGCGAAGATAGTGCACGGATATGGTTTATTAGAGATGGAGAGTGTATATATGAACTGAACTCCTATGACAATAGGTTCCAATCATGCACTTTCCACCCTGGGCACAGTCAAGTGTTGGTGATTGGTTCCGACAAGGTATGCTTAACACAATTTGGACATTCTGCTAAAGCTTTGAGCTCATAAATAAGTTCTTTGTAGACTTGGCTCGATTAATGTTTCTACGTATTTGCAAAACAACAAGTTTAACTTAGAATGCTTAGATATTGAACTATCCTAAAAAAGAAAGAAAAGAATTTCTCTCTTGGTCAGCCAAAGCCAAGAAATGGAACGGAATAATACGAGGATAAGAATGTACGACGTCTGGTCATCCGGGGCATAGTCTAGTGGCAAAGCCTGGGCGCTATAAGGCGCTCTGGCATGGACAACGTGGGTTCAATTTCCCGCAAGCACGAAATAACTCTGCATGTTGGAGAATTGGACTTTGTCTCATTGATCAGTTGTATGCTCCCAGAAATTGACCACCGGAACACATCCCGCGATTTACTGATAATAGTGTTGAAGGACCGGTGCTATTACCTCCAGGACGTCTGGATAATACCAGTGAAGTAGTCAGGCGCAAGCCTGGAAACCTGGACTATCAAAAAACAAAATGTATGACTTTTGCAATTTTGGGTTCTTGTGTCACAATACTATGTCTCAGAATGCACAATTCGATATGAGCTTTGCTTCCGAGAGTCACATTGTTATTTTTGATATTTTTTCATCATATTGATTTCATATTAACATTTTTACTTTTCTGATCATTCTTTGGTGCTTAAAGGCTTCTCTCTTGAGTGAAATTCAGGAATATTAGATTTTCAATACTTAGCAGTTACCGCGTCAGATGATTTTATTCATGTTTGAAGCTTATTAACATGCATAGTCGTTGCTTATTCTTTCTCTTTTCCCTCTTCATCTGATATCGATCGAATGTTGTTGCAGTTCCTGGAGCTGTGGAATCCAATCTTCCAGAGAAATATAACTTGGTCATATAATGCACATGACGGAATAGTTTCTTCATTGGCAAATTCATTTTCGAAAGGAACCATAGCCTCAGTAAGTCATGACAAGCAGATCAAGATATGGCGATGAAGCCTCTTTGTGAACAAAATCATACTTTCTTCTTTCGCCCATTAATCCATATGGGTGACATGTATTAATATGTAGATGATTTCTTAATTTATCAGTGAATATTTATGTGCTTCACACAGTCATGAAAAGTCTCATTAAATTTATGAAATAATATTTTCTAATTTATCAGTGAATATTTATGTGCTTCAGTTTCCAAAATTCTTGTGGACTTGTACTTCTCGCGTCTCAATACATTACTTTGTTAGATAATGAATATTCAGAAATTTTAATTTCTAACGTTATCCTGCATAACGCAGGACAAATAATAGTATTAAAATTAAGAGTGGACGGAATTTTAGAGATAAGAAAAATATTGGGAGAATTCTTTCTTGGTTTCATTTATAATAATGACTTGAACGAAAGCAAGAAATAATTCTCCCAATATTTTTCAATAGCTAAAAGTTCTCCTTTCCTCAGTCTAACAAGGAAATTTTATTCTAATAAAACTATCACAATTACAATTTACCAAATATATTTATACTAGGATTCTACTATAAAACTATTAAAGTTAGACTAGGTTTCCAATCCGTCAACGCCCCCCCCCCCCTCCCCCCTCAACTTGCCAAGAAGATATTCATGTTGTGATTTGCCCAAGTCTTTGTAAAAACGTTTGGCCAATTATTTGTTGGTTGACACATAGCTCGGAAGTATTACATCAGATTGTAGTGCGTCCCGGACATAATGACAATCAACTTCAATATATTTACTCCGTTCATGAAACACCAGATTCCGAGCAATAAATAATGTTGATTGACTATCACAATATATTTTTACCGGAGATTTATGTTCGACGCCCAAGCTATGTAAGATTCCCTTCAACCATTTCAATTCATAAACCGTCATTGTTATTGAACGGTATTCCACCTCTGCTGATGAGCGAGATACAATGTGCTTCTTTTTGGTTTTCCATGATACCGGTGAATTTCCAAGGGAAATAAATCATCCGGTGAGTGATTTTTTTGTCAAAGGACATCCAGCCCAATCCGTATCACACCACCCATACAACCGGAGATCATAATCCTTCCTTAACACAATTCCTTGTCCGAAATTATTCTTCAAGTATCTTACCACCCAGAGGACGACTCTCTAATGCGCTTCCTTCGATTGGTGCATGAATTGAGATAAAACATGCACACATAGGACAACTCCGATCGCGTAAAACTGAGGTATATCAATCTACCGACCAAACGTCAGTGTGTTTTCGGATCTTTTAAATTGGCCCTTTTGGCCAACGCCAAATTGTGATTATGTTCCATGTGAGTATTAATCGATTTTGCTCCCAGTAGCCCAGACTCAGAGATTATATCTAAGGAATATTTTTGTTGACAAAAGAATAAGTCGGTTGGTCCGCGCGCAACTTCATCCCTAGAAAATACTTCAAGGGGCCCAAATCCTTCATGTGAAAACAGGTTCGGAGATAGTATTTGAATCGTGCAATGGCACCATAGTCATTTCCGGAGATAATCAAGTCGTCCACATAAACTAATACGTTGAGTTATATACTTGTCAGGTGCATCGTGAAGAGAGAATAATCGGAGTATGACTGTTTGAACCCATACTTCATCAAGACACTTGATAATTTGGCAAGCCAACACCGTGGGGCTTGTTTGAACCCATACAAATATTTTCGGAGTCGACATACTTGCTCCGGACCAGACACACAAAATCCCGGTGGTAATTTTATATAAATTTCTTCTACCAGTTCATCGTGCATAAAAGTATTATGAACATCCATCTGATGCAACTCTCAATTTTAAGCGGTCTCTAATGCCAAGAAGGTCTGAACGGTCACTACCTTCGCAACCGGAGTAAAAATTTCATTGTAGTCAATACCTTCCTCCTGCTTATTGCCAAAGATGACCAACCGATCTTTGTATCATCCAATTGTGTTGTCCGAGTTGTATTTGATCTTGTACACCCATATACATCCGAGTGTTTTCTTATCCGGTGGCAATGTTTCTAATGTCCATGTTCCATTGTCCTTTAATACTTGAATTTCTTGTTGCGTGACTTTTTCTAACATTCTTTTTTCATGGCCTCCGAGAAGGATTTTGGTTCAATTCATCTAGTAATTGCTGCAAGGAAACTTTGGTGTTGCAAGAAAAAATTATCACAGGATATATAGTGAGCTAAAGGATAAGGCGCACCTGAGGGTTGCTGAGGATCGGGAGAACTCGTTGATGGTTTTTCTATTTGGAATGTTTCAGTAACATAGTCACATAATCGAACTGAGTCATGCTTCTGACGTTTACTCTGACCCAATTGTTCCTCCGGTAGCTCTTCATTGGCCTATGTACCTTCTGTCTGTTTCTTCCACATTTTCATTATTCGGACTAACATATGGCCGATCTAATTCTGGCTGATCCGTAGGTTTGATATCCATTGTCTGGATTTCTTTTATTCGATCTTTGTTTGTACCTACATTATTTGTCTATTCTTCTTCAAAATCTTGTTGATTCATTTATTTCTTTATTTCATCTGGATCACTTCTATATTTTCAACTGAGTTATTTGTTCCTACGACAAAAGGGAACTTAGTCTCGTATAAGTCTTTATCTCTTGAGACTAAGTATTTATCATTTTCTAAGTCATACAATTTCCAACCTTTCTGTCCGTAGGGGTATCCCAAGAAGACACATCTACGACTCTGACTCTCAAACTTGTCTTTTGTTTTTCCCTTCGTGTGTGCATAGCATAGTGACCTTAGCACCCTTAACTGACCATAACGAGGCGCCTTTCCGTATAAAATTCATAGGGGGTTTTCCCATTCAAAATCGAAGATGGTGTTCTACTGAACAAGTATCCCGTAGTCAAAACATATTTTCCCCAGAATATGATCGGAAGATTGTGATGGTGTTTTATTTCAACTCTTCCATTCTGCTGCGGCGTCCCTGTGCAAGAATTTTGGAAAAAAATTATGTGTTAGAAGTAAGTTTTCATACATGTGAACTGAGTTCCGTTATCACTTCTAACAATTTTTACCTTTACCAAACTGCCTATCCACTAGCGTGAAGAAAATTTTCTAGGTTTGGGACACTTATTTCTTATCAACTAAAAGAAATTCATACGTGTCACGATCGATCATCCACAACAGTCAAGAAATACGAAGCACCACAAGAAGACGGTGTTCTATATGGCCCCCATAAATCACAAAAAATCATATCAAAAATATCGGAAGCTATATTATCACTCGAATGAAAAACACTTCTTGTGTGTTTTGGCAAACATCACATTCTTTATCCGAACCAATAATACTTTCTTTTAAACCCAACGTCGTAATAGACTTTGTCACTTATGAATAAGGATGACCTAACTGGTTGTGCCAAAGATCAAACCAGTCAACTGCCACCGCCTTCATAGCTCGTATCTGCGACACATTCTGAAAATAGTAAAGTCCACCTCGTCGCTCACCCGTTCCAAGAATCTTTCTCATGGTGGGATCATGTATAACACACATAGTTTTGTTAAAATTTCATCACAATCTAAATGATCAATAAGCTGCGATATATAAATTAAATTGCAAGTTAAGTACGGAACATAAAGGACATCTTTTAACCAAATCCTATTATTTCGCTTGGTCATTCATTCTTTCGTGGACACCGAGCTATTTCCATCTGAAAGCTTAACCGGACACTCAAGAATGTCCCGCTGATCACTCAGTTTCTCCGGATTACCTATTACGTGATTGGTAGCTGCGGAGTCAATAATTCAGGATGAGTTTTTGGTTTCACAGTCCATCTTGCCATTCATATTTATTCCACATGAATCACCATTTTCTGGATCTCCTCGCTCAGATTATGAGGTCATATCCCGCCTGTGTTCATTTGTTCGATCTCCGCCTGTGTATCCTAGACAACAACGACGTTAGTCTGGTAGTTTCCTATTTCGTGATCGGATCCCGATCCTCCCATCTGTTGTTGTTGTTGTTGTACTCGTCTTCTTCCTCTGAATTTTTCATCTCCTTTCTCATTTCCCGACCACTATTCCAAATATCCAATAAGTTAAAAATATCCTTCCACAATGCGTCAGGATCTATTGCAATATATGCAGAATGCTCTATCATTATTCCCAACACCTTGATCACGATATAGATTTCTTCCTTTCACGGTAAAGTCCGCGGTTTCACTCCGTTCCTCCCTTTTTTCGTGTGAGTCTTCTCACACGCTCTTCCTGCACTAGATTTGAATAGACTTTGTTTAATGATGACAACGGTTCCTAGGCTAATATATTCGATCTCACAGTTTCATACATTGTCTCATCCAATCCCATAAGGAAAAGATGCATTATTTCTTCTTCTCTTTTGGTTTCCAAGATCATCTTTGCTAATTTTTGGTTTTTATGTATAAGTGAGATGGCTTGAGTGGATAGGTTAAAGTATACTTTCGGTTTAAAAATATCGTGCTAGGCACGAGTTTCCATGTGATGTATAGGAATGAGGATTGTTTGTATGGGTTGTGGCTGACGTGGGCTCGAGGCAGTGAGAAGGTGATGAAAACATCGGGCAGTGAGGATGGTCGATGGAGATGGTAAAGGATGGCAATAAGGCATTGTGCTTGTCGACGATGAATTTGGGTAGTGAGGAAGTGAGGAGAATAGTGGATAGGGGGTGGTCGATGGTATCAGCGAGGTGGTCGACGGGTTGTGGGGCAGTGCTGGGGGAGATAACGGGGGCAGTGGGCATTGAGCCAGACTACTAACTCCATGGATTGAATTTTTAATCAAAGGGGAAGTGTCTGAATTGACAAGAAAGCCATAGTCAGAGACTTGAAATTTTTAGACGTTTGCAAAAGGGAAATGTTCTCCTCAAATGTGACATGGCGAGAGGCTATGACTTTATTTGTGGACAAATCATAGCATAAGTACCCCCTATGATTTGATGAGAAACCCAAGAAAAAATTCAAGGAGTAGTTCTAGGTGCTAATTTGCGAGGAGCTGTGGAGGCGAGATTATGGTAGCATAGACAACCAAAAATCTGAAGGTGACCATAGGAAGGGATCTAACATAATAGAATTTCGGCAGGGGTTTTATTTTGAAGGGTACGTGTAGGTAATATATTAAGAATGTATGCTACCAAGTGTAACGCGTAGACCCAAAAATGAGGGGGAAGAGAAGCATGAAAGAGTATAGTACGAATCATATTGTTAATGGTGCGGAGGATTCTTTCGGCTTTATCATTTTGAGGTGAGGTATGAGGGCAAGAGAATCGAAATATCATGCCATTATTCGCACAAAATTTATGAAATGGGAAATTGTCAAACTCACAACCATTGTCATATTGAAATGATTTTACGTCTTTCTCAAACTGTGTTTTAACATATCTTCGAAATTTAAGAAAAATAGAGTATACTTTAGACTTATATTTGAGCAAATAGACCTAAAGAAAATGAGAAAAATCATCTAACAATACCAAATAATATTTATAACCCAGTTTGCCAGTAATGAGAGATGTCCATAAATCCGCATGAATTATGTCAAATGGAGCAAAAGTAACACTCAAAGACTACTTAAAAGGAAGTCTAACATGCTTCCCTAAAGGACAAGAGTAGCAATTTTGGGTAAATTTCTTTTTATTATATTGAATCAAATTTTGACTTCTAAGAAAATTAAATTTGTGCTCCTGGATGCCCAAGTCTACTATGCCAAGTTGTTGGAGAGATTGCAACTAGAGAGGTATATGAATTGACACTTGCATCAGAATTGGATGAGAAAGGATAAAGGTCCCCCACACTATTACATCTCATAAGAATTGTCCCCATATGTAGGTCCTTCACAGAAAAAACCAAAAGGGTAAAACTCAATAGATACAAAATTGTCACTAGCAAATTTCCTAACAGAGATTAAGTTTTTAATGGTGTTAGGAGCATATAGGACGTTTTTGAGAGAAAATGGAGGGTGAGATAGTGGTGTTTGAGTGGTGTCATAGCCTTGAATTAGAATGTGATTGCCATTTCCCACTAAAATAAATTGAGGATTGTTCAAATTAAATAGTTGAGGAAGATTACCTGAGTTACGAGTGAGGTGGGATATGACACCCGTATCCATGTACCAGACATCGTCGGGCTGCTATAAATTTATAGTGTTGTAGGCCTGTCCCAGTTCGGTAGGGGTAAAGAGGTCGTATGATTGTTGTTGTTGTTGGGCCACCGAGACGTGGTCTTGTCTTTTCTGGCGTGGGCCTGGATGAGGGCCCAATATACTTGGCTCCTGCCACTAACCACTTCTTTGGGCCGGTGCTGTCGGGTAAGGGCATGTGGGGGAGGCCTAACTTCCGGACATCGGCCACGGCAGTGGGCCGACCCACTAAGATGGGTATTAGGCCTGTTGCATTGGTCCATCGGGATTGGATTGTTCACCTCAGCCTTTGCCGCAATGTATACTGTCGCGGTCTCTGCCGCCACTTCAGTAACCCTACGGAAGGTGACTGTCCGTGTGTAGCGGTTGTCCGACGGGTGTTGTGGCGGTCACTGGTGCATTAACCACAAACGCCTTCTAATTATGTTCATTCTGTTTGGTACGCCTAGTTTCCTCTTATAGTAATTGTGACCGAACCTTGTTGAAATTAGAGAGAGAATCGACTTGTTGGATCATCATTGCAAGCGTATCATACTCACCCTTTGGCAAACCATTAATTAGTTGCAAACCCATATTTGTTTATGAAATTGGAGTGCCCACTTTAGATAATTGATCTGCAACTAATTTCAATTGTTTACAATAGTCGGACATATTAATAAAGTTTTCAGGACGGGTATTGTTAAATTAATCCTCTAGATACATGACATATGTATGTTTATTGTCTTGAAAAAATTTCTTTGGGCTTGTCCATAATTTATGAGTCGAAGCACATGTCTTCATAATAGTATGAAGTAGATTCCTGGATATGGTGCCACATATATATTGCTTGACGATAGCATCAAGCCTTTTCCACGTCGGGTTGTCGACGTCGGGGGACAGAGTGTGGTAACATCGATGTGATCAAGAACGTTATAGGCACAAGTATGTATTTGTAATAACTCAACCCATAAAGAGTATTATCCATCCTCCTGATTAAGAATCAAATGGATAAAGTTTTTGATGTTTGTCACGACAAACGCCAGATGAAAGGTGTTGGGAGATGAGGATATGTGATGTCTTGTGTGGATAAGGAGGAATCGGGAGAAGCCATGTGGCCGTCGGAAGCAAGAAAAGAGAGAGGGAGGCCGAATTGATTTAGGGTTAGCGAGGCCGCCGGTAGCAAGAAAAGAGAGGGGGCCGAATTGATTTAGGGTTAGGGAGGGTGTTAAGGATTGACTTCTGATACCATGTATAATTGTACAAGTGAAGTCCAAGTGTGCAGATTCGTCATCCAGAAATTCAGTACATGCACCGTGAAGTGAAGGCCCGGGCAAAAGGACGTTAGTACATTTGAATTGTACTGTATGTAAAGCAATTGAAAGAATAAACAAACACATGAAATAATAGGAACAAGAAACTTAAACTGACCAATAAATATGAACATGATCTGACATGAGTATAATAACATGTTTAAAATTTGTATAATTGGATATTTGTATATCTATGGGAGAGTAGTAACAAAACTGACATGTAACCACGTGTGAACGTGAAATTTGATCTCTGTCCGATCAGCTAAGTTGTCACACCCCAACCTAGGTGAGACGTGACTTGCACCCGATACCTTACTAGGCCCGAGCGAACCAAGTTGTAACTAGTATCATCGATGTCTCGAAAGACCAATTAGACACAGGAGGCCAACATGTAAACATAATATCATATCTGGGTAGACGAGGCCTTAAACTGTAATATTGTAATTCAACTAACTCAGCAAGATGAGATCATCTCAATGCATACATGAATAATTGAATGACCGACTAGTCCAATATATGTCTCTGCAAACAGCAAAACCAAGAATAGATATATACAAGGGCCAACTAGGCCAATAATATAAATACATGACACGTCTACAAGCCTCTAAGAAGTCATAATTGTATATGAAGCCAAAGTGAAAGGGGTAAAAAAGAACAAGAGCAGAGTAGTGCATGTTTAAGTGTATCACACGACACTATAGCTCCAGTTAAGGCGCACAGTGATTTTTGGTGTGAACCATATATAGAAAGCTGCCTGCTTTGGCATCTCATTTGAGATTTGTCATTTTTAGCATAGTGCATGTGTTCAAGAAAGATTTAAAGAAGTGTGTACATCTCCATGGACTACCATTTCTGTACTTTGGTGTAAAAGGGTCTGATTAACACATATAAGTGGGACATATGACCGTGGTGTGCACGGGCACGGGCTACCTAGTACTTACAAATAGATATAATTGAATTTTTTTATATTAATGCTTGGGCATGCATATCTCAAATTTATTTAAATCTTTACAATTTATAAAATATATACTAGGCATATGGAATTTATGTCATTCGGTCGACCTTCCATTTCTGTATTCAAGAACGAGTCTGACTAGCTCGAGCCATACTGTTAGGACAACTCCACATCTCTTGCACCACTATTGGTGAAACTCCACTTTGTATTTGTGGAGAACTATTTATTTTTATTCTTTTGAGTCACAAGGGCCTTTCTTGGTTGGCCATTTCATTCTGCGTCATTAAGGTTTCATAGATAGTGTTATTTTCTTGTTTACTCGTTTTATAAACATCAAAAAAATTATTTACATTTATTTTTGTTTTTACTAATAAAATATTTTTCGAATATTCTTTCATTAATTATATATCTCTTATTTTAAGTAGAATTGTATTCCTATTGTAATTAGGGTCTTCTATTTTAGGTAGAATTGTATTTACTATTGTAATTAGGTTGATTAGTTACATAGTTTAGATATTCTTGTACTACTATATATTATATTGTACATTATTGATGAATAAAATCAAGCAACATATTACTTCATGGTATTAAAAGTCTAACCCTAAATATCCCACCCTAGCCGCCGACCTCTTTTCTCGGCCGCCACCCTTCCCACGTCGGAACCCTAGTCGTCGACTTCATCTTTCGGCCACCCCATTTTCCCACAACGGAACCCTAGTTTTTCCGACCATTCTCCCTCCATCTTCCTCCTAAATTTCCTCTCACATGGCTGACAAAATCAAATTTCATCATGCACTTGCAGCAACAACATTAAAACTCCATCCTTGTGACTTTTGAGATGAAAAAGGGGCAATACTCCTCGTGGTCGGAGCTTTTTAAGATCTATTATCGTGTTTACGAAGTTATCGACCACATCATACCTCCTATACCTAAGTCCACAGACCTACCATCGACTTCGACTTCTGATGAAACACTCTGGTCTCGTTTGGACGTAACCGTCCTCCAGTGGATATACGACACAATCTCTAATGATCTATTACACACCATCATTGAGACCGATGCCACCATCCGTTAAATGTGAGAACGTTTAGAAAGTATTTTCCACGACAACAAAACTCAACGAGTGTTATACCTTGAAAATCAATTCAAGGACGTTCATCAGGACGATTTCCCAAACGTGTCTGCATACTGTAAAAAACTAGAGATGTTTTCCGACCAACTCTCCAACGTCGGCACACCAGTCACTAATCATCGATTACTTATGCAACTTATTGCAGGCTTGAACAAATCCTATGACGGCGTTTCCACCATCCTTCAGCAATGGATGTCGTTACCTCCATTTTCTGATGCCCGTTCGAAACTTATTCTAGAGAAAACCCAGAAAATCAAGCGCTACATCACTCAGACCAGCATTGTGACGCCACCCTCACCACCAACATCGAGCCCTCTTCCGACGGCAGGGCCTCCAAATCCGGCAACTAAAATCACCAGCCCGAGGACCCACAGCAGCCCGCATCAACCGTCAGAGCAAGTAGTCTAGCAAGGGCCACGGCGGACGGAATTCTGGCAATAACGACGGCGAGAAGGGGCAATCCCCATTAGCAGGAAACATCCAACTACAACCGCGACAATGGCAACAACCTCCGTCGTGAGCTGCCTACCTGTCGTGGGTTACGTGGGCCCCGCCATCATGGGTCTATCCTCCTTACCCGTATCCGACATCCTTGTGGACTACACCTTAGAATCGACAGGCCCATTGTGGCATACTCGACCCATATCCACAATAGGCCTACACATCACAAGCTCCCTCTCCCCCTCCCCCACCCTCAACTTATGCACCGACTGATATTGAGACAACTATGAACACAATGTCACTTAACGATGTATATGAAAATTGGTATATGAACACATGCACCACATATCACATGACGACATCATAAGGTACTCTCTCGTCTTATTCCAATTTGAGTAATTTAAATCGAAATATTATTGTTGGTAGTGGAAAAGGCATTCCCATTCGCGATTTCGGTCATTCATCCTTATCCCCATCACTAATATAAAAAATGTCCTCAATGTCTATAAACTCATTAAGAATTATATCTCTGTGTGACGTTTCACAACTGATAATAATGTTTCCATTTACTTTGATCCTTTTGGTTTTTTCTGTGAAGGATTTTACGACAGAGAGACGAATAATGAGATGTGACAGCACCATAGATCTCTACCCTATTTCAAATATCATCAACAATTCAGCCTTAGTTCCATCAACATTTGCTACTCTTTCGTCTTCCTTATGACATTCTAGATTAGGACATTCAGGAGATTCTGTTTTATGCTCCCTTAGGAAAAATAATTTTATTAATTGCAACCATATTTCTAGGACTCCTATATGTGAATCCTGCATTTTTGGGAAACGTGTTAAATTACCATTTTCTACATCCACATATTGTACTTTACTGTCTTTCGATATCATACACAGTGATTTGTGGACGTCTCATATTTTAGGTACGCCTGTCCATCGATATTATGTGTTGTTTTTGGACAATTATTCTAACTTTCTATGGAATTTTTCAATTGACAATAAATCCCATATTTACCCATTTGTTTCCTCATTAGTGCTTTTGTAAAAGCACAATATGAAACAACATTAAATATTTTCAATGTGACAATGACATGAAATTCAATAATAATCAATTCAAACATTTTTGCATAAAATACGGTCTTACATTTCGTTTTTACTGCCATCACACCTCCTCCCAAAATTATAAAGTCGAACGAAAAATCCAAACCATAAACAACATAATTTGTGCCCTACTTGCTCACGCCTCAATTCTCCATCAATTATGACATTACACACTCTTCATGGCCACCTATCTCCTAAACATAATCCCAAACAAGTCTCTACATCAACGGTTGCCCACTCAAGTTCTGTTTCGTAGGAACCCCTCCTACCAACACTTGCGTATCTTTGAATGTCTCTGCTCTCCTCTCCATTCGACCACTCACAGATTATAACCCCGGTCTTCCCCATATGTGTTTATGGGTTACCCCACCAAGCATCATGGTTACTCGTGCTATGACTTGTCAAACTGTAAAATTATTATTTCATGTCATGTCATATTTGATGAGTCTGAATTCTCCTTTGCCTCCCTAAACTTGCCACATCGGCATTCCTATGATTTTTTAGATGATGGCCCGAACCCTCTTCTAATTCATCATTTACATAGTTCGTCGTCCTAGACCCCGACACCCGCTCCCACCTCGGATAGTCTGGGACACCCTTCCCACCCAGTTCTGCCGATGATGGACCAGAACAACCTGCCTCAGGGTGATTCTATAGCCACATCTAGGAAAACTGAGCATCGAACAACCGGTCCCGCCACCCCTGCCCTTCCTCCTCTTCAAGACAGTCCCGCTGTACACCCCCTCCCATCCCGCATCCCGAGACACGCTCTCAGACCATGGAAACCCATTCCATGTACACAATTCATAAACTTAAACGTTGTTTAACCTATCCATTTTAGTTGTCCCTTCCATTGTCTCTCGAAATTTGAAGGATGCCTTGTCGATCCTAATTGAAAAGTCGCAATGATTTACGAATATAATACATTTATTGATAATAAGACGTGGGACCTAGTTCCCCATCCACCTGATGCTAACATTATTCGTTCTATATGGATTTTTAGACATAAAAAGAAATATGATGGTTCTTTTGAGAGGTATAAGACTCGTCTTGTAGGTGATGGTAAGTCTCAACAGGTGGGAGTGTATTATGATGAAACTTTCAACTCGGTCGTAAAGCCCACAACCATCCGGATCTTCCTCAGCATTTCCCTATCCAAGTCTTGTCCCATTCATCAACTTGATGTCAAAAATGTCTTCTTACATGGGAATCTTCATGAAACAGTATATATGCATCAACTTATGGGTTCAGATATCCTATTCATCCGGATTATGTGTGTCTGTTGCGAAAATCACTCTATGGACCGAAACAGGCTCATCGAGCATGGTACCATCGGTTCGCCGATTATGTCTCATCTATTATTTTTCACACAGTATATCTGATCATTCCATGTTCATCTACAACAAAAGTACAAACATGGCTTGCCTATTATTATATATTGATGACATCATCCTCACCACATCATTTGATACTCTCCGCCGGTCCATTATGTCTCTTCTTTCTGCTGAGTTTGCTATGAAGGATCTGGGCCTCCTGAGTTATTTCTTAGGCATCTTTGTCACTTGACATTCTAGTGGCTTATTTCTGTGTCAGAATAAGTATGCCGAAGAGATTCTTGACCGTGCAGGCATGCTATCTTGCAAACCATCCGACACGCCAATAGACACCAATTACAAGCTCAGCGCTGATTCCATCCCTCCATATTCAGACTCGACTCACTATCGTAGCCTAGCTCGGTCCTGCAATACCTCACATTCACGAGACATGACATATCATATGCCATGTAACAAACGTGCTTACACATGCACAATCCGACAGAAGCACACATGCATGCCCTCAAACATATTTTACAATACGTCCAAGGTACACTTCACTTCAGATTACATCTATACATGTCCTCGCTCACTGGTCTCACTGTTTATTCTGATGCTGACTGGGGTGGATGTCCTGACACCCGACGCTTCACGTCTTGTTACTGCATTTTCCTCGGAGATAACCTATTGTCTTGGTCTTCCAAAAAGCAACTTACACTATCCCGATCTAGTGCCAAAGTAGGGTACAGAGGTGTCGCCAACGTCGTATCTGAGTCTTGTTATATCCTTAACCTTCTACTTGAGCTTCACTGCTCGATTCAAAAGGCAACACTGGTTCACTGCAATAATATTAGTGCGATATATCTTTCCGATAATCCCGTCCAACATTAGCGCACTAAACACATTGAGATGAACATTCATTTCGTTCGCAAAAAAAATGGCTCGTGGTCAAGTTCGTGTCCTTTATGTTCCTTCCAGATATCAAATTGCCGACATATTCATCAAAGGACTTCCGCGCATACTATTTGATGATTTTCGAGCAGTCGCAATGTTCGTGAACCTCCCGCTTCGACTGCGGGGGTCTAATAGAATATTTTCCGAATATTCTTTTATTAATTGTATATCTCTTATTTTAGGTAGAATTGCATTCATATTGTAATTAAGTTTCCTATTTTACGTAGAATTATATTTTCTATTATAATTAGGTTAATTAGTTATCTAGTTTAGATATTCTTATAGTACATTATTGATAAATAAAATGAATCAAAGATATTCCTTCACTTACAATAATCAATAATGAGGTGCTTTTATTTTAAAGGCCGTTTTAATCATAGTTTATTTGAATATGTTTTTTAAGTATTTCACATGTACGTAAGGATCATGAAACTGAGTATTCTTATATGGGTGGGTTCACTTTGGTCAGTTTGGTGGGGAGGAGTGGCGAGTGCCGATCACATGAATTCAGGGTGTGACACCTTGTATGGGCAAATTCGTATTTTTATGCCACTAAAAATGTGTTTGGTATGAAAAAATATATTTATTTTTGAAAGATATTTGATAACAGCGATAACATAAATAAGTTAAACTATTGACGAATGACATAAATGAACAATTTTTGATAGTTTAATGACATATTTAAGCATTTTTCGTTTATTATTTAATAAGTAAGTAAAAAATTATTTTCTCAAGAGATGGTGGGTGAGGAGTGGGGTCGAGAGTAGGGATGTTATCGGTCCGGATACATCCGAGAACCATCAGAGAATTGGACCGAAATATCCGGATCGATACTCGGATCGAAAAGTTAACGGTCCGGATACAAGTACCAGACATAAGGATCCGGACTGAAATATCGGTAACCTTATCGGTCCGGTTCCGATATGTCGATACCCGGACCGGACCGATAACAGATGATACCATGAATTTGTATTTGACTCTAACTAATTCAGCCTTGTAAAGTTGTCATTGCTCTTCTAATGGGGAACCATGAAAATGAAAATTTGGCACAATAGGTAAGCTGAAGTAATATTTACATAATACCAAGTAGAGATGTAAACTTCAAATTAATAAGATAACTTGGAAGACTCAAATAACCAAATAATCTCAAAGAAATTTTGCACCAGACTACCAAGTGCAAAATTCTTTTTGTAAGATCAATATATTATCAATATAAACATATTTCCACATGACTTCTTTTCTGCATATTCGCTCAAAGAATGAAACTGATGTTGAATGAAGTGATCTCATCTCAAAAATGAATTATATGCTTGACAACGTTTTGTCGCCACCTGATATATTAAAATGTAATCACATAATTGCACATATACCATCGGTCCGGATACACCCGAGAACCACCCGAGAACAGGGCCGAAATATCCGAATCGAAAAGTTAACGGTCCGGATACGAGTACCAGACATAAGGATCCGAACCGAAATATTCGGTAATCTTATCGGTCTGGTTCCGATATGTCGATACCTGGATCGGACCAGACCAATAACAACCCTAGTTGAGAGTGGTGGGGAGTGAAGTGGTGAAGGGTAGCTCCGTAATGGGGTCGAGGGAAGGGGTAGTGAAGGTGGAGAGAGGAGACAAATGACTCTAAATGCAATTTGTAATTTTCACTTTTTTAAAAAATTATTTGGATATAGAATTTACAATTTTTCGAAATTTGAAAAACTTTAAAAAGTTTTTTTTTTCCAAATTTCATAATTTTTCTGTCCAAACACCCACTAAATACATTTTATGGGAATTTATTAATTTTTCTGACTTTAAAGAATTTATTTTCCTCCTTACCAAATATAGGGGTGTTATCGGTCTGGTCCGGACCGAGAATCGGACCGATAAGGTTTCAGTCCAGAGTCCAGATCCGGGACCGGATCGAAACCTTATCGGTTCGGTTCTCGGTCCGGGGCCCAATTTTTTTTTAAAATTGAATTTTCAATACTGAAATTGATATTCTCGGACACATTACCACGAAATTTGTCAGTTGAAATATATTGTATATCGCGAGATATTTAGCTTTGAAAAGGAAAACACGTAACGATTTGAGGAAAAGTGAAATTGATTGGCAAAACGGATGTTTTTTGAGAAATTGGCTGCTTCAAACCGCTTTTGCAGTTTGTCCGGCCCTGTCTCGCAAAAATACGCGAAATCAAAAGAAAAATTAGGTCAAACAGACGTCCGAGCGCAAAGTTATGATCACTTGAGGTTTCACTAATTTATAATACGTCAGGGCTTCTTTGGGAGAAATTTGGGCGAGGTGTTATCGGTATTTCTGAAGATTCTGGCTCGATTCCTTATCGGTCCGGATAATTTTTTGGTACTCGTATCCGGACCGTTAACTTTTCGGTCCAAATATCGATCCGGGTTTACCGATCCGGTTCTCAAATAATTACCGGGAGTTTTCGTATCGGTAACAACCCTAACCAAACACACCCTAAATTATTCTAATTTTCCACTAAACTGGATCTTGTATTTTGCTCAAGTTGTCTCATGACCCAAAAGTCAAAACCCAGTAAAGCCCTAGCTGGTATAGGCTTATATTTTACCTTTCTTCCATACCAAATCCTTTTGTTAGCCTCTGATGGCTTCTATTCTTCGAAAATCTCTCAAAAACCAATTTCTATTAGCATCAAGAATCATTAGTAGACCAACAACAATCCTCAGCTCTAGACTTACACCTACACCGACACCAACACCAACATCACCTTTGCCACATCAAATCCCATATTTCCTTCAAAAAGGTAGATTGGATTCAAATCTGAATGTTGGGTTTTTCCCAAGTTTTTCTTTTGGGCATTTCTTGAATCCAGTTTGTCCAAATGGGTTGGTTTCATTTGAGGAAGATGAGGTTGTTGTTGTTGAGGATGAGTCAAATAAGATTTGGGCTGATAGTGTGAAAAAGAAGAGGAAGAGGAAGATGAACAAACACAAGTTGAACAAGTTAAGGAAGCGTCAAAGAAGGAAGACAAAGACATAAGTGTAACTGACACTGTGTCATTGGTGAGGAATTTGTTACTTATTAAGGATGCATTTGTTTTGAATTTCTGTTTTGAAATGCTGGAAAGATGTAACCTTTTTTTTTGGTTTATAGACTGTTTTGGTTGTAGAAATTGGTGAACCAAGTTTTAGGAATAATTGGAGTTTACTTTCTTGTTAAATGGTAGTGTGCTTGGGATGCTCATTATCCTCTATTTGATGAATAGATAATCCATTATGTAACCTTAGATGAGAGGTTATGGAGGACACATATTATGGTGGTGGAAGGGTTGTAGGTAGTTGCGTGTTGTCCTACTTATGCTTTCATACTAATACTTGTATTATTATTATTGTAGTTTCTTGTCCATTGATTTTTGCTATTTGTGGTATGTATTCGATTATCGTATTGTTACACCTGATTTGAGTTGTCTGTCCTTGTGCCGAGGGTTTACCGGAAACAGCCTATGTACCTCCTACCTTGGGGTAAGGTTTGCGTACAATCTACCCTCCCCAGACCCCACTTTGTGTGATTTCACTGGGTATGTTATTGTTATTGTTGTATAATCCATCATGTTAAAACTTCTAACGGATGGAAAAATCCAAAGAATCCAAAAGGAGGTCTCCTCTGTAAGATGATGTGTGGAAAGAACCAAAGTTTTACAGGGGGCTTATAATATATTTTGCACTTTTGCTGCTTCAACATCTCAAGATTTTAACTTTCTAGTTTGGAAATCAGCTTAGATTATGTATTTATATTTTGATAAGTAGTAGATTTTATTGTTGTAAAAATCTATGCTGGTATGACAAAATGAGCAAAAACAACAGTCAGATTATTGATTTGGTTACATTTTAAGTGAGTTGAGGAAGTCTTAACAAATTGTCTACCTCGTGTACATCTTACAATTTACACCAAAAGCAAGGGTGCGGAGGTATTTTGTTGGAGCATCTTGATGTAGCAATAGTCTTAAGGCTAATTCTATGTGTAATCCTGTTAGGTCCTCACTGCAGTGAGCATGTTAAGAAGGGTAACTTCTTACTTTATCAAAAAGAATGGTAGCTTCTAGCTCTTGGTACTTCAATAAACTAATAAAGTGATTGACCAAAGACCTAGATGAAGACGAGACTAAATGCCTTTCTTACAATATTAAGACCATAATATTTGATAAATGTTAGCAACTTACTGGAACATATGATGGGACATATAAATGAGGATGGAAATAGCGAAGCTCTTTGCTGAAGAGCTTAACTTCAAAGTTTTGCAAGAATATACAACTAAAGAGGGTGACAAATGAATTCAGAAGCTAGGGGCACTAGTCCTATGTTTTCAATGTAACAGATTACGTGTTTGATCCCGTTACAACTGCGTTTGCTCTTAGAATACGTAGTATAATCTTCACGGGGAGGGGAGGTTGTCCTATGAAAAGAAGCATATATCTGCTCATGTCTTTCCAATATACATGTTGATTAATGTGTGAAAAGGGTGCTTCTTGGTTTTGTTTGTTTCCAATTTTGCCCCTTTATATTGGGGAGTCATCAAGCATCTTATCATTTGCTTTGAAGAAAGTATTGCTTTTGGCTGATATCAGTTTATATCATCTTTCTTTGTACTTTACTTCTTCACTGTGTTAAAATGTTGAGTTTGTCTATAGACTCTGTGGCGTTAAGAGTTGTGAATGATGAGGATAGCCTGGTAAAGTTTATAGTCTCATTACACCAAAGCACAGTGTAAATAGCAAGTAATTTTGTTATATACAACATTGACATAGTGCTTGGCTTTTGGATGGTCAAATTCATAGATAGCCCCTTTAACTTGGCATGATTGTCAGTTCGACACACCAATTTAGTTAGTGACAGATAGACACCTCAATTCTGGAGAAATATCTCTTAGAACTTACTAAGAAACCAAACCAATCACATGAAAATTACATGTTGATGTGTCAAAGGACGAATGAAAAGGACATGTATCATTAGAAGGAAAAACCAAAAAAGGAGATAATTTTCCCCTCCCCTTCCCGCCCCAACCCCCATTTATTCTTCTTCTCCTTTTTCGTCCCAGATAAAAAATCAGACGAATTAAGGAGTTTTAGCAAAATCTCAGCACCACAAAGTTACACTTTCAACTCTATGGCGGGGGTGAAAAGTTTTGAGCCGGCTGCTTTTTCTAGGATATTGATGTCACAATGGTAAAAAGCACTGCTGGGACAACCTTGTGGTTGTCCTATGAAAAGAAGCATATATCTGCTCATGTCTTTCCAATATACATGTTGATTAATGTGTGAAAAGGGTGCTTCCTGGTTTTGTTTGTTTCCAATTTTGCCCCTTTATATTGGGGAGTCATCAAGCATCTTATCATTTGCTTTGAAGAAAGTATTACTTTTGGCTGATATCAGTTTATATCATCTTTCTTTGTACTTTACTTCTTCACTGTGTTAAAATGTTGAGTTTGTCTATAGACTCTGTGGCGTTAAGAGTTGTGAATGATGAGGATAGCCTGGTAAAGTTTATAGTCTCATTACACCAAAGCACAGTGTAAGTAGCAAATAATTTTGTTATATACAACATTGACATAGTGCTTGGCTTTTGGATGGTCAAATTCATAGATAGCCCCTTTAACTTGGCATGATTGTCAGTTCGACACACCAATTTAGTTAGTGACTAGATAGACACCTCAATTCTGGAGAAATATCTCTTGAACTTACTAAGAAACCAAACCAATCACATGAAAATTACATGTTGATGTGTCAAAGGACGAATGAAAAGGACATGTATCATTAGAAGGAAAAACCAAAAAAGGAGATAATTTTCCCCTCCCCTTCCCGCCCCAACCCCCATTTATTCTTCTTCTCCTTTTACGTTCCCAGATAAAAAATCAGACGAATTAAGGAGTTTTAGCAAAATCTCAGCACCACAAAGTTACACTTTCAACTCTATGGCGGGGGTGAAAAGTTTTGAGCCGGCTGCTTTTTCTAGGATATTGATGTCACAATGGTAAAAAGCACTGCTGCAGCACTGATGAACCTATATAAGTTATATGCCAATACTATTTTCACATTTTCTTCTGCAATTCACAGGTCTTTCTTATTCCCCTCAGTTCCAGCACTCTGCCATCACCCAAAACTCAAATTTCAACCCAAATAACACTTTCCCAAAGACAACTTCCTCCAAGACACCCAAATCGACCAAAGATCTCAAAAGTTCCTCCTTAGAAATGGGAATGGCATGGTATTCAAGAGTGGGTCTTGAAGAATCAGTTGAAATCTAATTATTGTCACTCCTGTTTGACACTGTTTGATTCATTTACACAGATTTATATAGTTATTACCTCTAGATTGGGTGGTTGCATGTTGGTTGGTAAGAAAGTGAAGTGCAAGGGGTGGTTTTGTTTACTTGTTCACTTGTTGTCCAGTTGAGATATCATTATTGCTAAATGTGAATTTTGATGGCGAAAAAAAGGTCAAAGTCATTAGCACCGGCAGGGCTCACAAAAGGCCAGTAACAAAGGTTGATAAATGTAGGCATGTCTCTGACAATGTTGTCTCATGGTTAGGACGATCAATGTGAGGAAGTTCATTGCTAAGCTAATTCTGAAAACCATACTGAAGAAAAGATGGCTTAACTTGCAAGATACCCAAACATGATCATGACACCCCTTCTGAGTTTTTTTTTATGCAATTATGGAATATCATGGCTTTAATGCCACTCAAGTTAGAGGTAAGATTGTTCATTTTGCTCTTAAAGTGCTTAATAGCTTCTTTGGTCTTGAAGACGTGGAAGACCGAAACACGAGTATGCATGAGGAACCAATGAGATTACAGCTTAGCTTTTCCCATACAGTGTTGAGGAATTAATGACAAAAGCAGTTGAATGTGTTAGTTCAAGGGCTATAATCTGCACAAATTGACTTCCCTTCATCAACATCAGGATCATGTCCAAACACAAAGAGAGAGAGAAGAGGGGGAGGGGGGAAATGGATGATTTTAGGATATGAAGATGGAGTTTCTGCAATGTTAGCACAATCATGCGCTTATGATGACTTCATAACACGCATTATGCCATGCAGGACTTGTGTGTTTAAGAGACATTTCTACCGAGTTCAGGTGTCTATATGGTCACTAGCTAAGTTGGAGTATCTAATTGACCTATCGTACCACGTTTAAGGGGCTATCTATTTAGCCCTTCTGGATTTACTAATCAAGAAAAAAAGAAATTGTTTGAGAGTTTGTCTTCTGAAAACTTCTTGTGGATTTTACTTTTTATGTATGTTAAGTCTTGTTGCATAAATCTGTCTCGGAAATTCTAGTAGCATCCCATAGTTGAAGCTACATGTATGTCTGAAGTTGATTTTTGATGGTCATATGCCAGATGATTTGAAGGTACAAGCTGCTTGTGGATTGCTGTGTTCTTATTATCGTTTCCTTTAGTATTTTTGAAAGACTCCTCATATCTTGGAGAAAACAAAGAGGAATGACATAGGTGTTTCATGGTAACTGTCTTTTGACCCAAAAATAATCCTGGAAGTGGCGTCACCCTTGCTCAGTAGTAGACACATGGATATGAGTTTTAGTCTTTCTTTTCTTGTCTGTGGTGTTTGTGCCCCCTTTCTTACCTCGGGTTTAGTGTGGGTTCTTATTTTATAATTTCAAGTGTATTTCATCACCACAGGGAATGCATATTTACTGACCGGGCTCTTGAGTTATCCTAACCTCAAGCGAAAACTGGTTTGTTTTTGGTGTCTCGTAGTGCCAGAGTAGGAATTCAGTTAACCTTTTGGTGTTTATGCATTTATTAGAATCGATTTGAAAACCATGTGTACGCTCAGTTTTTAGCTTCCTTTTACCTATGATTGAGAAGCCTTAACTGCCCTTAGTGATAGAGATTGTTAATGGAGTCACATCTTGTTGCAGTATCACAGTGGGGGCTATGGTTCCTTCATGGCACCAATCTGTTGGTCTGACTTGTACTTCTTGTTCTCATGTTGTGGACTTGTAGTACTTGTGGGGAGGTCCTTCTGTGATGTCCCAAATAGAGCATGACCTACCAACAATGTGGTGATTAAACAATCATAGATTCTGGGCCAGGTATAAGCTCTTAGTTACTTATGAACTGAAATTTGGAATAACCTTGAGCTGTAATTAGGGGGGCATAAGCAGGATTTTGTGCAAGCGGCAATAAAATTCATTTTTAAAAAAAATGCATCCTTTGGATTCGTGAGAAACCTTTAGTAACAACAAATAGCACTAGGTGGTTGCTTCCCATCTGCCCAGGTGTGGTAGACATTGGTAGGAATTAGCAGATATTTGGTGAAATTAGTCGAGGTGTGTCTAAACTGGCTCCGACACCAACATCATTGAAACGATAAACGTACTCTTTCCGCCTAGATTACTACAAAGCAGGTGGAAAGGTACAATGAATGAGGTATTCTCTTTCTTCTTTTGATGACCAGAAAAAGAAAAGGAGATTGATGAACTCTTTCTTTTAACTAGAGATTAGAGAATGACGACAATGATTAGTAGCAGTTTTTTAGGCAAGGGAAGAGTCATGTTACCCTCTCTCGCACCAATTACTTGCGCCTTTTGCTTTTAAAATGAGGTTGGTGAGTTGGTGTCTGCACATTCGACACATAAACATGGTTTTTCTTTTTTCCTCAGCGTCATTTTCCCATCTTTTTGGAAGGTGTTAAGGGTCTTTCATAATGGAAATTTTAGCTCCCAAATCGGTTAATATAAGCATGTAAAGATTATGAAGTTGCAAGTCTTCTTTAAGCCTAATTGAGCCCATTTTTAGTTTCGAATGACCAAAATGAAATGAATGAGAATGGGTGAAACTAGTATATTGGAAGATCAATCTGTCAAGATAATTTATAAGCGGTTATAAGACCAAATTTGTAACTTTTTCATTTTATGTGATTTTTTTAATTAAACTAAAAGTTACTAAGGAACGATGCATAGTACTAAATAAAGAGTTGTTGGATACACTAGCTACACATGCTCAATTTAGAATACAATCATGAACTTGAAAGTGCTAGATCGGTTGGAAAACAATGAATGTACGAGAATAGTAAACGACAATTATAAGTGTTCCGAAAGGGTAAATTGTAAGGATTACAATAGCAATAAATTTGATGTCAACAAGAATTGTGGCACAATGAGCTTTTGTGGCATTGATCTTCGTTCTTGAATCAGTCTTTAAGTCTTGGATCTTTGTTCCAACTGTCGAACGCTCCTTGAATCTTGAAAATATAAAACCCAGAGACACTAAATTTCTACCTGTTACAACTGTGTTGAGTCTAGTGTTAGCACTCTGTCCTTAAGGCAAAATTGCTCCGTATTTATCTTTTTACGTTAATGGGCAATTGTCTTCCAAGATAAAACAACATCAAATAAATGAGCAAAGAAAACTCAAGTGTTTACTAAAAGAAGAATTTGAGTGTTTGAAAGATTGCTTAGAGAGGAAGAAGTTCAAAAATCTGAATTTTGCAAGTGTGAAGTGTGTACTTCAAGTCTTTACAACAATTGAGCTAAAGCCTCAATTTATAGGTGTTCAAGATGGTCTTTCAAATGCCCCATAATGACATTCAATTTTCATGTAATGGATGACCTTTAATCCCCAAGTAATGCAGCAAAATAACGGTCCAAGTAATGGCCATTATTGGGTGGATTTAATGCCATTGAAACCACCTCAACAACCAAACCTTTGGGATTCCGTCGAGCAAACACTGCCTCGGAAGAGCCGCGACTCTGCCATACTGGAGTCGCGGCTCCGGATAGCCAAAAATACACGACGCCTCACTGCCGACCAGGAGTTGTGGCGCTGCTTGGGGGGAACCACATCACTCCGGCGCTGAGGCCTATTCCGGGCGGTGCCGCGGCCCTTCTTGGCTCCGCGACCCTTTCCCGACCCGTTCCATATTACACTTCGCACAATCCTTTCTTCGTTTACCAACGTGGACCACTTGTTATTTTGCCAATAACCGTCCATCATTATATGTCTCAAACGTTTCACTTACGTACTAACAGCTCTTTCACTAATGAAATTTATGATACTTGACACTATGTGTGCACGTGTGTGAAAACGATGTTTCCGACGTGCGGGATCCCAATTGTTCGAGTCATAAATAATGAGATAAACTTAATTCCACATTAGTAAATATCCAATAATCCCCTCTTGAAAGAGATTTTGGCGCACTCACAAGGTGTCTTTCTAACAATCTTTCGGCGGATCGATGTTGCATCTGGATAGGTAGCCATAGCTTTGAACCTTCCATAGTTGAATACCATCAGACTTACTTACTGCGCGGTGAACGTGATGTCTTGAACCGTCAGTATTTAGTGTAAGCCGAGACAACGGTACTAACACAATAACTTTTCTTACTATGTTCTTCTTAATATTTTGTCCGTTGTGGCCGTGGACACACTTGGATTCTTAAGTGCGTTCATTTGAGGCGGCCTGTCCCCGCACTTAAATAGGTGGTCTCCTACAAGGTATCCTGCTATACCCCACTTTACAAGTGTTAGACACCATTAAAAGTTTCCCCAAACCTAACCTCAACCGATGAGGATCATTAAAGGTTTTGGAAACTTAACCTCTACCCATCATGCAACTAGCACTTTAATGTCTATCGCGGGAACGACTTTGGACTCATGTGTCTTTACAGAAATCATCATCCGAAGTGCTCTTACTGCCACCGAAGCGCTCAACTGAACCTTTACGACTTAGTTTTTCCATTGAACCTAATTCCTGGAATCTCCAGTTAGTAAGGTTGGGTATCCACCGTATCAATTCATATTATTTAGGTTTTACGCCTATTCCCCTAGACAAACAAAAATCTTGATCTTCGGGTACTCCTAGTTAAAGGGTCAATTATATCATTGATTAGTAATAAAGGAAGCGACACCCCTGATGATCAACTGCCATACAGTTTTATGTCTCCGACAGACATGTCCAGACGCCGTCATCCGTGCCATTACAGTGTATAACTAACGCATGCACGAGTTTCTCCCAATAAGGGACATCCTCTAAGAGGTCGTGAAGTTACTCAAATTCTTTTCATGCTTTGTACAAAGCGATAAACTCCATCACGAATCGGCCGATGCAAGTTTGCTTAGAGGTTTTTAAAATACACACCATACACATCCACTTGTGGTTTTGGTGTTCTTCAAATCTGATGTCCTGTTTGCATCACTGTTTTCTCCCAAAACCGATGAACATCCAGAATATCATAATCCATAGATAAGCGAATATTTCAGATATCGTCATATCCGATTTAACGCCATTTATTGATCATTTCCAAAATCACGAGTGAACTTTAGTTCTACTTGGTAAGCCGATATCATGTCAGGTGTAGTGTGTAAAATACATTGAACTACATGTAACCTACACATATCGCTCCTGGTATATGGGTGCACCATTATTCCAATCAGTTCTATGATTCATATCCATTGGTGACTTTCAACGAGACCGTCAAACACCTCACAAATGAGTTTGGATCTAGACCAGTCCGTTAGATGTCTTAGAAATTCTAATTTCTAAGATGTCATCTGCAATATCCATATCATTCATATCGAAACATCATTTCAACATACTCTTAAATCTCTAGGATCAACCTAGGACTACTCCAGTGATCAACATGTCATCTACGTAAAGACATATCATGACGAATGAGTCAGAGTTGCCTTTAATGTAGACACATTTGTCATACTCATTAATGAAGAACCCATTCGATAGTAGAGTACTATTAAAGTTTTTGTGACATTGCTTCGGGGCATGTTTCAACATGTACAAATATTTGACAAGTCGACTGACTTTCTTCTCTTGCCTTGGAACCACATACCCCTCGGGTTGTTCCATATAAATTTTTTCTTCCACATTCAGAATGTTGGTTTTCTAACTGTTGGCTTTCTAACTTTAGAGTCAATATTTCTGTCGTCAGATTCATTGTTTCTGTTTTATCTGAAACTTCCAGGAACAAAATGTAAATATTTCAGGGACCAAAAAGGAAGTTCAGGAAGAAGCCCAACAGTCCACCAAACTAACTCTCCGGTTAGGAAGATTGTCTCAACATCTATGTCACGCAAGACTGTGGTGACCCTGGATGTTAAGCTATTTACAGAGGAGCACATGTTCAAGTAGCCGAGGCCTTATACTCGTCAATATATCCATCTACTTTGAATTCAATTTGAGTATTCACTTTTACAACCCAAAGGTTCTTTTCCCGGAGGAAGGTCAACCATTACGCAAGTATGGTTCTATCTGACGAAATCTATTTCTCTCTATGTAGCTTCTTTCCAAAGCAGTTCTTCTGGAGTTGACAATTCTTTGTTAATTGTCCATGGTTCGTTTTCAACCATACAAGCTAGAAGACCTGGACCAAGTCTTTGTCCCATCTATGCTCTATCTCGATTCAACATGTAGAATCTCTGAGTTCTATACGTTCCAGATAGCCAGCAACTTCCGAGTCCTGTAGATCTGGAACATCTAGTTCCGTACAATCAGGCACTCGCGGGTTCTTGTTAACCTCGAGCAATTACTTATTTTTCATTCAAAAAGAAAGTTATCTTCAAAGAATTCAACATTCTTTGACACCAAGATGCGATAAACACTATTGTTATTTGCAGATATAGTGGATATGCAATCTACAGCCTTAGGTATAATCTTGACCTTCTTTGGCTTAGGTATTTCAACCCTTTCCACACTACTCCATATCACAACATTTGTAGATGAGAGCCTTTCCATGTCTCACATGGAGGGTTGTCCTTATCCTTATGCGGAGTTCTGTTGAGAATCGTATTAGCGGTAAGGATCGCCTTGCCCCATATATTTTGTGTGTTAGGCTTTACGCTTGGCTAACACTGTTAGACTGAGGTGAGTAAGGAGCAATCGTTTGTTGAATGATGCTTCACATTCTCCCCCTCTATCACTACGAGTTCCTCAATCCATATGCTTAGTTGATTTTCAACTTCTGTTTTGTAGCGCTTATCCGCTTCAACAACTTCATCTTTGTTTTAAAACAGAGGATGCAATACGTTGTACCATCGTCAATGAAGATCACAACGTACTTGTCTTCCCCATCTATTCGTACAAGCTTCAAATCACCCACGTATGTGTGACTAAGTTATAGAGGGGCGGTGTTTCTTTCGCTATTCCTTTGACCGAATGGAAATGTGATTTTGCCATTTCGCCTACCTCACATTCATTTGAGGGTTTATGTCGACAAAAGGCAACAATCTCAACTTAGTTATCTTTTGAATGACTTCCTATTTAACGTGTCTTAATATATGATGACATAGATGCACGAATTATAAATATATCATTCATTTGACTACAAACATACTATACCATTCTTAGTTATTGTAGACCTGTTGGACTAGACTCAAACCATCTTGACCAACAACGTCCCTGAAACCAAATTGGGACATGTATCACCTTTTTTTAGAGTGACCCCATTCCCTGAAGTCCTTTTGAGGACAACCTCTCCAACCCCTTCTACTTTAGGGGTGACATTGCTTCACATGAACAACCTCTTGCCCGTGGTTAGGGCGTAACCGGATCATATGTGATCTAGATACTCTTGCCCACTCCAGTTGTCTTGGCAGACTGAGTGTCCAATTTCTTTTGGCCTTCATATCATTTAATATCTGGAAACTCTGGCCCACTCCAGTCGCCCGTAGGCATTGTATGACTGAGTGTCAAATATCATCCTATCAAATGAATGATCTTTTATCGGAAACGGTGACGGGCTTGTCTTTTAGTCTTCTAGTCCTTTTCCCTTATGATTGGTGCCCAGGGAAATTCTCGGCGCTTACTTAGGATCGTCCATAATTCCAATTTTATTGCAATCTAAGTCCATAACTTTTATTTAAGCTATTGTTTCTAACAGTCCAATCATTAATCGGGAAGGTAGGTGAGATTAAACTTCTGATTTTAAAGTGTAGGGAATATAAGGTTTTAATGAAAACACTTCATATTCCTATATTTACTTTGCTCATTTTATTCAGACATGATTTAACCTTCTTATTGACAAAGAAGAAAGTTTACTTAACTCATCTTCGGATTCTTAGTCTAGGACAAGTATAGACATTCTGCTGCAAGATAAAACATCATATTCAGCCCTCTCCTTTTGTCCAAGTTGATGTCATTCGCCTCTCGTGGGCGCTTGTTTCCACCACTCTCGGGAGCGGTGTTAGGCGTATTTTGTATACGCCTTTTGAATCATTTATAGTTGGTACTTTACTCGTTTTTGTTGTGTTTAGTATAGTAGTAGGTTTGTTTTTCTTATTTTTTGAGTCACAACGGTGCAAAAAGGCAAAATGACAAAAAAGAACGAGAAATGGGCAAAAAAGGTGCTCCCGAGGCGAAAAGGACTAAAGTTGGCAACTTAGAGCGAAAGAAGACAGCACCGCGATTCCACTATGTAGAACCGCGGTGCCATATTTCTAGAAGCCACGGGAATTTCAGCGCGTGGTGCCATGAACGATCTGCGGTGCCATTTGTCTTTGAGAAGTTGCGGGAGTTTAAACACGCATGATGCGTTATCTGACAGCGGTCTTGCGACGGGAAATTTCAGTTCCAAAGGCAAATTATCTAAGGACGGATTGGTCCATAGGGCACGAAAATTAGAGGATGTTTAAGCACTAGGGATTAATGCTATGAAAAAGGTTGGTCATTCTACAACACAACACAAGGAGAATTTGGAGCTACAATTGGAGACTTTGTTCTACGTAATTTTCGTTCTTTCATTTTTAATTCAGTTTATGTATGGATATTGTGTTAATTCTTAGCGTGACTATGACTAGGAGCTAAACACTCTATTAGGGCGATCCTTATGAATTGCTTGAAACTTTTATTCATGAATTAATGTAGTAGTTTGATTTCTTCTTCACTTGATTAAGATTTAGTTAATATTTGGTATAAATGTTTGATAATTAATTGATCACTAATTATCATAACCTATATGATTTCGAATAAAAAACCGAGAGAAGAGATTTGGATAGGTTGTAATTGACTAGACATAGGTTAAAATCGCGGACGAAAGTACCCCGATACTTGTGTAGCATTATAGGTTACTGTTCTTAATCCTCCTATGTGGTAAATCCTATCATAGAAATATAGAAGGGTTCTGCACTGAGGTTGAGTGATTATATGTCCTAACCGAAATATAAGACAGTCTAGTTAACCACTATCTTAATGAAGAAGAAGAATCATTTTAGTTGCATTAAGGATTGAATAAAGTGGATAGTCGAGGATTTTGGAAGCCCTAATTCATTCATAATTGATTACAACTTTATTAGTTTAAATCTTGCAATTATTCTAGTAGTTAAATAAAAACCCCAAACAAATATCGATTGGCAAATAGATAACATAAAATAGATGAACGGTACTTAGAAACCACTCTGTGGACGATATTCGATCTTACAGACTATATTACTTGTGAACGATGCGTACACTTGCGTGAGTAGTCAAAATATCGCTAACAAGTTTTTGGCGCCGTTGCCGGGAACTGGCGTACATCTAATATCGAATCATCTATTTTTAATTTCTAATTTGGTCGCTCCCAGAACAAGTTTCTAACTCGTTGTGGGAGAAAATATTTGTTATCACTTTTTGTTGTTTATGTAATCTTGCAGGCAAGGTCAAGTATAGGTACATGGACTATCAATATCAGGGGATGCTGGACTATGACCTTTGTCCACCGCAGCAACTTAGACCACAGGCTCCGCAAGAGGAGCGAAATGAGCCGCAGGAAGTTTTATTCAGGCTCACTGAGTGCCAGAATCCTCAAGAACTAATTCATCCACAACAGAATCAGGCTCTATCAGGAAGGCTAGATGAGATGAGAGCAACTCTCTGCGCACTCTCAAATGCCCAGAATCAGTTCATGGAGGAAATAAAATTATCCATCAGGAATCTACAGATGCAACTGGGACAGCTAGCTAGCAAGCTGAGAAATGATACACAAGGGAACCGCCCTAGCAATACTAGTACAAACCCACAAGAGTAGTGCCAAAAAATTGATGTGACAAGTGACAAACAAATAGAGACAGGTTCATCCCCAATATGTCCAGAAAAAGAGGGTGAACCCAGTGAGGTGAGGGAGCCAGCAGTCATTGACACCGCAAGTGAAGATACAATATCCTTAGAAACTTAGAAAGAATTCTCTTGACACAAAAAGGTGAGCTGAGACTTCGTGTTCAGAGAGAAGAAATGTGAGCTGAGACTTCGTGTTCAGAGAGAAGAAGTGATTTTTAATGTATTCAGGGCAGCAATTTACCCCAGGGCGAGTGATAACTGTCATGTTATTGATGTGGTTGATAAAGTAGTTTCTGAAAATGGGTTCAGGAGTGCGGATACTCTTGGAACGGTGATGACACTATGGGATGAGGATAGCGGTAAAGACACAGAATGGAGGGAGTATGCGAATTGGTTAGACTCCCATGAGTCATGCTATAAGAGAAAATACGAGGAGCTAGGAACCATGCCAGAGAGACCAGTGCCGTCCACAGAACAAGCTCCAGAACTAGAATTGAAGGCTCTGCCAGATCATTTGCACTATCAATATATAGGTGAGAATCAATCCTTACCAGTGATCGTATCATGTCATCTATCCAAGGTGGAGGTTGAAAAACTGTTAAGAGTATTCAGGGCTCACAAGCTCGCGATTGGGTGGACACTAGCAGACATTAGAGGGATAAGTCCTTCTACAGTGATGCACAAAATTCGTCTAGAAGTTGAGAGCAGACCATCCATTGAGGCACAGAGGAGACTAAATCCAACCATGAAAGATGTGGTGAGAAAAGAGATCCTGGAATGGCTCGATGCTGGGGTGATTTATCCTATCTCTGACAGTGCATGGGTAAACCCTGTGCAAATGGTACCCAAGAAAGGTGGCATGACTGTGGTGACTAACGAAAAAAATAAGCTTATTCCATCCAGAACAACTACAGGGTGGAGAATGTGTATTGACCACCGCAAGTTGAACAAAACAACCAAGAAGGATAATTTTCCCTTGCCTTTTCTTGACCAAATGCTTGACAGGTGATGCGCGTTTAGATGCACACACTTTTAAACGCAAGTGCACGTTATCGTATCAAGTAGTATAGTCTTAGATAAGACCGAATATCGTCCTCTAGGATTAGGGTCCAAGTATCAGTTATCTATTTTCTAGTATCTATTTGGTGAATTAATATTTGATTGGTTGTTTATGACTAAGAATTATAAAAGCTATTTAAATATAAAGATTTACTTCAGAGGTGATGAGAATAGGGCTTCTATGTATCCTTACTGTCTGCTTATGTTACTTGTTAATGCGTTACTTATGGTGTTCTTCTTTTGGAGAAAGCAGGTTTACGAAATCGTTTTATACTCCCGTTAGGGTTATATAAACACTCAACCCCAGTATTGTTCCTTACCTAACTTTCGCTGATAAGGGTAACTCTATAGGAGGATTAAGCACAAAAACCTAGTTGACCGTCACGCACAATGCGCAAAATTAGGGTTGTTAAGCCTCTCATCAACGCTACAAATCTAATTGAGGTATTTTCATCCCCAACTCGAGACCGTCTACCCAACTTACAGCATATTCACAATCACTCCTTTTCGTAATCGATTAGAAATCATATAGTGATAATTAGTTGTCAATTAATTACCAAGAGTTCACCCGATTATTGGATAGATCTCACAATAAGAAAAATAACCATAAGCGTGCATTAATTTATAACATAAGGTTCAAGAAATTCAACATAGAAAAGTCTATAAGAGAATTAGTTCCTAGCCATTGTCACGCTAAGAAATAATTAAATATTTAACATAAAAACTGAAATAATGAAAAGAAAAAGAAAACACACTTAACTAAAATAAGTACGAGAATCCAAGCCAAGAATCAAAGGTTTTTGTTGTGGGATATTTACAAGATGGATTGGTGGGTGGATGGATGTAGAATGGTGAATGGTGGAATGGAGAATTGGTTGGAGAATGAAGAATTCTTCTAATGGTGTAGAGTATTTATAGCCAAAAGAATCCTTTAGGTGAAGGGTTAAGAATTTGTAGGAAAAGGAAAAGTTTAGGTAGAATCCTTTTTGGTAAAGGTTTTAAGGTAGGAAAAGTTATTAGGTAGGAAAAGTTATTAGAATCCTTTTAGGTAAGGGTTTTATGGTAGGAAAAGTTATCCCTTTAGGAAGGAAAAGTTATCCCTTTAGAAAGGAAAAATAATCCCTTTAGGATTCTGAAAATATGTCAAATTCGGCTCAGACTTCATAAATCCCGCGTCGGCGCTGCAGATCAGGCCATGGCTACCAAATTCAGCAACTCTCGGGACTTTCAAGACTTTGGGCGCCATGCTCGCTGCCGTGCGGCGCCTGTGACATTTTTCTGGCGAATTTCCGTTTCGTCGTCTTTTCTCGTCCGGACTTCGTCTGATTTTCTCTATAATTCCCGGAACTTCTTAGACTTCATCTCTTGGCCCTTTTAGTGTGCAATTCCATCTCATTTATGCTCATTTCATCTCCTTTCCGCCATTTCTCCATTTTTGACCGCTGTGACACAAAAGAAAGGAAAACGACCCTAATACTATACTAAACATAAATAAAATGAGTAAAATACTAATTAAAAAAGACTCAAAAAGTGTATATAAAATACACCGATCAAATACCCCCAAACTTAACCTTTGCTCGCCCTCGAGCAAAGATAGAAAGAAAGAAAATAAAAGACTCAAAGAACGAAAAATAAAAGACTCACTGCCATTGATCATTTTTGCTGTATTAGTGTTATCTAGAAAAACATGAAGGTTAGCAGAATAATATGCAGAAACATGTAGCATGAAATTTCAAAGACAAGAAGCTAGATATTTCGCAAACTCATATTCATCATGCTTAATGGAAGTCAATATACTAAATCATGCATATAAATTCAAGAATTCTTATGGCATGCTTACTTGCTATTCTCCACTAATTCTGGATATGCATAAAAGAGATCTTCAGGACTTTAAGGGTTGTAATGTATGCTTTAGGTAGGTAGGTAAAAATAGGCATTTAGGCTCATTTTGTGTACCATAAGCTCTTTAGCTTTTCAATTTTTCCCTTTTTCTTTTGGTTCTTTCCTTCATTCGATTCTATCTTTCCTCTTTTGTTTTGGGAGAGTGAAATGTATAATCATAATAAGCACCCCAAACTTAGGCTTTTGCCTATTTTATTTTTACTTTTATCAAGTGCACACGCTTATTCACTCCTTTTGTCTTCCTTTTTCAATACACAATGTATTCCACTTTTTCATATTTTTACTTATGGCACAATTTGTGGGAATATGTGTGTCAAAGAAAAAGTTTCAATTTTTGGCTCAATGGGGCTGACTAGGGATATATTTTTAAAGTACGGGATAGAAAAGAATGGTAAGAATTGGCTATCAAAGAAATGCCTGAGTCATCTCTCTAACATGCATATCCTAATTATTTCGCCTCAAATAGCAAGCACTCATAACACATAAGTATTTATCATTTAGCATGCATAACTCAAGCAAGAAACTCCAATAGGCAGTTCTGTGAGTTTTTGGCATATCTAACTTAGATGTTTTAGATAGTTGCTTCAATTAGTTACATTATTCCACCTTACTTCACTAGGTGTTTCTAGCAACTACAAAGATACATGATTTTTGACAGCAATTATGACAAAAAAAGAAAAGAAAAAAGAAAAAAATTTGTGACTCAAAAATAAACACAAAACAAATAAAAAAGACTTAACTGAAACATAACAAGACACAAATAAAACACCCCCAAACTTAAATCACACATTGTCCCCAATGTGTGCAATACTCAAAAAAAAAAATATGGACAACTTACTGACAAAACACAGTGGTCATAATGGAGGTCTAGGAGGAAAAATTCTGGAATTGGCACGGAAATATTGCTCTCTGAAGTTCAGGCGTCGCGGCACGAGATTCGCGCCATGCCGCTAGCTAATCTTGTGGCTCTTACGAGATTCTGGCGCTGCCCGGTCTGCGCCATGCATGGCGCTTCTTTTTTTTTTTCCAGCGTTTGTTGCTCCTTTTTCCTCGGTTTTGACTTTGATCCACTGTCATCTAACAACACAAAACAAGAACCCAAGACCGTGAGAGGCTTTCAAGACAAAATAAAATAAAATAAAGACATGAATTGAAATAACATAATTAAAAACATTGGGTTGCCTCAACATTTGTCTTTAACGTCTTTTAGCGACGCCTTTAACCTTTACGAGTGCCCATTGGATCCTTCGCGAATGCCAATCCGCGAGTTATTGTGTAGGTCTCACTTCAACTGACAATTGCTTCAAACAAGGGCCTCAAATATACGATTATCCCCAGTGCTCAAGCATGCTTGTCTTTTAGGATCTCTAATGTAGGGATCGGTGAGATTCCCTACATCTTTAAACTCTGGGGTGCCCTTGATGGTATTGACTTCTGTTTGGGAGTCAACTTTGACAATTTGGTGGTGTTTCTTCGCAATGTGTATAAGAAAAAGATTTTCCAAGGAATCCGAAGGTGAATAATTGGATCTCTGCAATCTTTTCCTTCTACACCAACTATCTCGCTTGATTCCTCAATAGTTGGGTGTGATTCAGCTCCTCAATTTGTTGTTATTTGTTGAATATGATCGCGAAGTTCTGCTATTTGCGTTTCCAACCTCTTTATGCCCGCCTCATTTCGTCCATGAATCGAGCTTGGCGCCTCGTGAGACTAAGTAGGGTTTCTCGTAATTCCTCCTCTGTTCCTCTAGGTTGGCTCGATCATATTGTGAGATAAATCCATGTCTTGAGGATCCCTGAGATGAATCAAAACCAACAACGAATCACGGTACCTCGATTTTTTTTTTTTTTTTTTTTTTTTTTTTATATATATATATATATATATATATATATATATATATATATATATATTTTTATTTTTTTATTTTTAATAACGAAAACGTAAAAATAAAAAATTAAAACCAAATTAGAAATTGAAAATAGATAATTTGATATTGAACTATTGCTAATCCCAATGGCGCCAAAAACTTGATGCGGCGTTTAGATGCACACACTTTTAAACGCAAGTGCACGTTATCGTATCAAGTAGTATAGTCTTAGATAAGACCGAATATCGTCTCTGGATTAGGGTCCAAGTATCGCTTATCTATTTTCTAGTATCTATTTGGTGAATTAATATTTGATTGGTTGTTTATGACTAAGAATTATAAAAGCTATTTAAATATAAAGATTTACTTGAGGTGATGAGAATAGGGCTTCTATGTATCCTTCATGCCTTATGTTACTTGTTAATGCGTTACTTATGGTGTTCTTCTTTTGGAGAAAGCGGTTTCTGAAATCGTTTTATACTCCGTTAGGTTATATAAACACTCAACCCCAGTATTGTTCCTTACCTAACTTTCACGATAAGGGTAACTCTATAGGAGGATTAAGCACAAAAACCTAGTTGACCGTCACGCACAATCGCAAAATTAGGGTTGTTAAGCCTCTCATCAACGCTTCTGAATCTAATTGAGGTATTTTCATCCCCAACTCGAGACCGTCTGCCAACTTACAAGATATTCACAATCCTCCTTTTCGTAATCGATTAGAAATCATATAGTGATAATTAGTTGTCAATTAATTACCAAGAGTTCAGCCCAATTATTGGATAGATCTCACAATAAGAAAAATAACCATAAGCGTCGTTAATTTATAACATAAGGTTCAAGAAATTCAACATAGAAAAAGCCTATAAGAGAATTAGTTCTAGCCATTGTCACGCTAAGAACTAATTCAATATTTAACATCAAAACCGAAATAAAGAAAAGAAAAAGAAAAGAAACTTAACTAAACTAAGAACGAGACTCCAAGCCAAGCATCGAGGGTTGTGTTGTGGAATATTTACAAGATGGATTGGTGGGTGGATGGATGTAGAATGGTGAATGGTGGAATGGAGAATTGGTTGGAGAATGAAGAATTCTTCTAATGGTGTAGAGTATTTATAGCCAAAGAATCCTTTAGGTGAAGGGTTAAGAATTTGTAGGAAAAGGAAAAGTTTAGGTAGAATCCTTTTTGGTAAAGGTTTTAAGGTAGGAAAAGTTATTAGGTAGGAAAAGTTATTAGAATCCTTTTAGGTAAGGGTTTTATGGTAGGAAAAGTTATCCCTTTAGGAAGGAAAAGTTATCCCTTTAGAAAGGAAAAATAATCCCTTTAGGATTACGAAAATATGTCAAATTCGGCTCAGACTTATAAATCCAGCGTCGCTGCCAGCGTATGACTGGCGCCAGCGCTGAAATTCAGCAACTCTCGGGACTTTCAGCACTTTGGGCGCCGCGGCTCTGCTGCCCGGCGCCGCGGCGCCTGTGACATTTTTCTGGCGAATTTCCGTTTCGTCGTCTTTTCTCGTCCGGACTTCGTCTGATTTTCTCTATAATTCCCGGAACTTCTTAGACTTCATCTCTTGGCCCTTTTAGTGTGCAATTCCATCTCATTTATGCTCATTTCATCTCCTTTCCGCCATTTCTCCATTTTTGACCGCTGTGACACAAAAGAAAGGAAAACGACCCTAATACTATACTAAACATAAATAAAATGAGTAAAATACTAATTAAAAAAGACTCAAAAAGTGTATATAAAATACACCGATCAACAGGCTTGCAGGACACAACTACTATTGCTTCCTGGATGACTATTCAGGGTATCATCAAATTGCTATCTCTCCAGAAGATCAGGAGAAAGCAACCTTTACATGCCCATTTGGTACGTTTGCTTTCAGAAGAACGCCATTTGGGCTTTGCAATGCACCCGCCACTTTTCAGCGTTGTATGATGACTATCTTTTCTGACATGGTGGAGAGGATCATAGAAATATTCATGGATGATTTTTCTATTTTTGGGTCCTCCTTTGATGAATGCTTAAAGCATTTGCAATCAGTGTTGCAGCGGTGCAAGAGTTCGAATCTGGTGCTGAACTGGGAGAAGTGTCACTTTATGGTACAAGAAGGTATCGTTCTTGGCCACAAGATTTCCAGCAAAGGCATTGAGGTAGACAAGGCTAAGGTTTCAGTGATTGAAAATCTGCCACCTCCAGTATCGGTGAAAGGGATCAGAAGTTTCCTTGGGCACGCTGGTTTCTACAGAAGATTCATCAAGGACTTCTCAAAGATCTCTAAACCTCTGTCCACCTTGTTGATGAATGGGGTTGCTTTTGAATTCAATGAAGAATGTCTGACTGCCTTTCAGACACTTAAGGAGAAGCTAACATCAGCACCTATAGTCACTGCACCGGATTGGACACTCCCATTTGAATTGATGTGCGATGCAAGCGACTACGCAGTGGGAGCGGTTCTTGGGCAGAGAATTGACAAGGTATTCAGGTCAATTTACTATGCTAGCAAAACCCTCAATGATGCTCAGCTGAATTATGCGACGACAGAGAAAGAGTTTCTAGCCATAGTATACGCATTTGAGAAATTCAGGTCATACCTCATTGAGAATAAGGTGATAATGTACACTGACCACTCAACCATCAAGTACTTGATGACTAAAAAGGATGCAAAACCTCGGCTTATACGATGGGTGCTGCTACTGCAAGAGTTTGACATGGAGATTCGCGATAAAAAAGGGACTGAGAACGTGGTGGCAGACCACTTGTTAAGGCTTGAAGTGGAAGAGATCCAAAACACCAAGGATGTGCAAATAAATGACTACTTTCCAGACGAGCAACTGTTTCAGGCAGGTACCAGTGTAAATTTACCTTGGTTCGCTGACTTTGTTAATTTTCTCGCAGCAAAAGTATTGCCCTCAGGAATGACAAGGCAGCAGGTGAAAAAGTTCTATTCAGAGGTAAAACATTATTACTGGGAGGAGCCAATTCTCTACAAGCACTGTGCTGATCAAGTCATAAGGAGGTGCGTACCCGAGGATGAAATGCACCAATTCTCACTCAATGTCACACCTTGCAATGTGGTGGGAATTTTGGAGCATCACAGACAGCAGCCAAGGTATTACAGAGTGGATTCTATTGGCCAACCCTATTTAAGGATGCCAACACCTTCGTGAGGGGATGTGATCGTTGCAAAAGAACTGAGAACATGACAAGGCGAAATGAAATGCCCCTGACTATGATCTTAGATGTGGAGCTGTTTGATGTATGGGGGATTGATTTCATGGGCCCATTCCCAACGTTCTTTGAGAACCAATACATTCTCCTTGCAGTGGATTATATGTCCAAATGGGTCGAGACAGTGGCTACTAAAGAGAATGATAATAAAACTGTCTTGAAATTCATGTAGAACCAATACATATTCACAAGGTTTGGCACCCCAAGAGCCCTCATCAGCGATGAAGGGAGTCATTTTGCAACAAGCAGCTTGATACCTTGCTGGCACGTTATGGAGTCTACCACAGGACTGCCTTGCCATACCACCCGCAAGCCAACGGGCAGGCTGAAATTTCAAACAGGGCAGTGAAAAACATACTGGTAAAGACAGTGGATGGCTCAAGGAAGAATTGGTCTACGAAGCTGGACGATGCACTATGGGCCTATAGGACAGCTTTCAAGACTCTCATTGGAATGTCACCATACAGGATGGTCTATGGGAAGACATGTCATTTACCAGTGGAGTTGAAACACAGGGAATACTGGGCAACGAGAAAGCTAAACATGGATGTCAAAGCAGCAGGGCAGAAGAGGCTGCTACAACTGAATGAGTTAGATGAATTTCGGAACAACGCTTATGAGAACGCAAAATCTACAAGGATAGGGTAAAGGCATGACATGACAAGAACTTGATCCTTAAAGAGCTACAACCTGGGCAACAAGTACTCCTATTCAATTCAAGGCTGATATTGTTCCCAGGCAAGTTAAAGTCCAGATGGTCAGGGCCATATGTTGTGGAAAAAGTGTTCCCTTATGGTGCGGTCGAGTTGAGAGGAAAAGAGGGCGCACCATTCAAAGTGAACGGACAGAGAGTGAAACCATACTTGTTGAATGACATAGAACAAATCAACTCTGTGGTCTATTTCGAGTCACAATGATAAGGAACCTGCGTCCGGCTACAAGACGTTAAAGACAACGCTACTTGGGAGGCAACCCAATTTTTAAATTACGCAATTGAGTTTAATTAGAACAATCTCACTTTTGGTATTTTGTTGTGTGGTGATGCAGGTGAAGGAATGGGACATGAAGCAGGAAAACAACGCTGGAAAACACTGAATCAGGAGTTTCAGCACCGCGGTGCCATCATGCAATACCGCGGTGCCGAAAGATCAGAGCGGCCACAGTAGTTTAGGCACCGCGGTGCCTGAACACGTTTCCAGAAAATAAAAAGCACTAAAATGGACAATGCAGTATCCGCCGCCACCACCACCATTTTGAGCCGCTGTATGTCTATAAGTCATTGTCACGACCCGACCCCGGGCCCGCAACTGGTGCCCTACCTGGGCACCCTTACAGGTATACATCAGAGATAATCAGCGAAACATACATAAACTTAACAATTAATAAATAATAGGTTAGCCGATATGGCTACCTCCCTAGATGTAAACAAATCCAAAAGCAGTTACCTCAATTTTTTTTTATAAAGCGACCCACAAGACATGACTACATACCTCTAAGAGTTTACATAACAACTGTGACGGGACAGGGCCCCGCCATACCCGTGAATATACAAAAGTCTACAACTTCAGGGAACCGTACCAAAAGACAAGCCTCCGGAGAAATGGAGCTTTCCGAGAACTGAACAGTGATCCTAAGAGTGCGGATCAGCAAGCTATGTACCTCAACCTGCGGCATGAACGCAGCTTCCGAGGTCGGTCAACAGGTACCAAATATGTGAAACTGAAAATACTGTAAATGAAATCATAACAGTCTATATAAAACAGGAGACATGTGTGATAACCAAACTACAGTACACAATATATATTAGCAGTCAAGTCAGGGTCTCACGCCCGTAAAGTCATCACTCAAATATAACCCGGGAATGTAACCCGCACAATGGCCGCATGCCCCGGCATCTTACCTCGGTATAAGCATGGTCATGGAACCATTCTAATGGGCGCATACTGTTATACCCCGTAGTTCTGGCCATACGTGTGAGAGCGTGCGAAAGGAGTAAGACTTAAAATTTTCGAAAGATAAGTTGACGGATTGTTTCGGACGGGTTTTAGTCAACTTTGAGGCGGGTTATGACCCGGTACATTGAGAGTTCCTAAGTATTTTAAAGGCCTAGTGTGTAGTTCGTTGATTTTAGTTTCCAACGCAACCGACTGTTCGTCGATAGGACATCGGAGTAGAAAGTTATGGGAGTTACAAGTTCAGTGCGCAGTCGGACAGAAATGTATTTCGGACAAGAGCGATAGGGCCGCGACACCGGATGCAGGGCCGCGGCGCCGGATTTACTGAGGGGTCGCTGAAGTTGCAGAGCCGCGGCGCCAGAAGTCCTGTGAGGTGGCGGAAGTTTCAGCGCCGCGGCGCCAGGGCAGGCCGCCGCCGATTCTTTCGCGGAAAAACTTAGAAAAATCAGATTTCTTCTTTTAAAAAGGCGATGGGAGGGTGACAAGTGTCCCCCCCATCTGAATTCTTGCATGTCTTATATTGATCATCTTTCAAATCCCTCTCTCTCTCTAAGCTAAGCTCTCACTTCTCTCTAAAATTCCAAGAGGAATTGAAAGCCTAAGAAAAATCTGAAAAGTTAAGGACAAGAAGGAAGCTTGTGGCTAGCTTGTAGGAGTTATTGTGGTGGTGTTCTTGGAAAAGAGGCTAGCAAAATTATTGGAATAGTTTTGGCTAAAGCTCTAAAGGTAACATTTCTTCTCTTGTGGTTAGTTATTAATGTTGCATGTGAAGAAGAAGGAACTTGTAGTAGTAAATAATGCTCTTAGAGTCATTGCATGTAAGAAATGTGGTTTGGATATGAAAAGATTGGTTAAGAAGATATTATGAGTATGTTGTAGCCTACAAACTACTTTAGAATTGTTAAGTGAATTGTTGTACCTTATAGGGCAGAATTTTACACACCCAAGTTAGGTGTGTAATCCCCTTTGTTTGGATTGTTGGGCCTAAGATGTGGCGTTTGGATGTTAAATTCGGCCTTGAAAAAAGTGGCAAAGTATGTAGAAACAAAGGAAATGCTGCTCAATTTTCCATAGAAATTAGTAACTTTGAACTTGGTTTATTCTACATTGAAATTAGAGGTTAATAAACGTATCATGGTTATTTTAGGTTGACATATTACTTGCGGTAGTTTGGGCTTAGCAAGTGGATTGACCAAAGAGGTCTGTAGAGCTTTCCTATCTCTTGAGCATGAGTAGTTGTATCTATGTAGTACGGTATACGTACAAGATTTGGTTTTCTTACTTGTTTTAAGTATATAAAGACTTGTTTCGTTTTAAGAAGTATAAGTCCCTTGGTTAAGGGAAAAGTATGATTTTACTAAAGTATAGGGTTAATATAACAACTTTATGGGAAGTTGGTTTATTAGCTTTATAAAAGGTTAATAAGAAGAGATTTACTCTAAGTAAGATAAGTAAGGACAAGTGACTTGATTTATGAAAGGCAAATTGATTTTTAGGCATCAATTGCCCAAAGGTTTTATATGAACAAGAGTCATTTTTAAAGAATATAAGTATGTGGTACTTTGGGTTAAATTCCCGGATTTCATTTTATTAAATATGTTGGTGCCTTGAGTAAACTAAAATGAGAGGGTATATGAACAAGACTAATAAAAAATATGAGCTTTCGTAACTTGTATATATGATTATGATATGGTGACAGATTGAGCTAGGGTAAGAGTATAAATGAGGGGCAAGCCCCAAGATCGTTATACCACCTTCTCCAGGGTAAGAGTATGAATGAGGGGTAAGCCCCAAGATCGTCATACCACCTTCTTCAGGGTAAGAGTATATCTGAGGGGTACATCCCCAAGATCGTTATACCACCTTCTTCAGGGTAAGAGTATATCTGAGGGGTACATCCCCAAGATCGTTATACCACCGCCGTGGTAAGAGTATATCGCGGGCAAGCCCCAAGATCGTTATACCACCTGTTTCGTGGATTTGCTACCCACGATGCGAGGAATACCTCATGCGAGTCCTATGGGCTTATGCGGGTGAAATAGTCCCATGCGGGCGGATACAGCCTATATGAGGAATACCTCATGCGGGTCCACAAGACCCATGCGGGTGAAATATTCCCAGGAGTAGGATTGCTTATTGATACTACGGGCGAGGGACCCTGTTTTGATCACAAGCCTCCTATTTTTATGCAGTAAAGTATATACTTGTTACTCTCATTGTTAGTAAGGCACAGTGTACTGTATTTTGATTTTCTTCCATGACTCCAGCTTATTTTTCAGACTTATGATATCATTATTACAGTATTTTCCAGTTTTACATACTTGGTACATATTACAGATCGACTTCTTCCTGGCCGCTCACGCCACAGGCGGTAAAGAGTGGTGGATCCTCGTTCTTAGGATCACTGTTCCGGTGTCAGAAGCTCCATTTCTTCGGAAGCTTGTTTTGTTGGTACAGTTTTTCCTGATGTTATAGATATTGTGTATATTCAGGGGTATGGCGGGGCCCTGTCCCGCCACAGTTGTTATCATTAGAGGTCTGTGGTCACGTATGTGTTTTGGGTTGTAAGAGCAAGTTGTACTGCTATACTTTTGATTAAGTATGTTTTTATGGAAGGCAATTTATCTACCGCCGATGATGTTTACCTTTTATAAGTTATGTGTTATGTATGTTCGCCGCTATTCTCTCGATGTATACCGATGGTACCCCTGCAGGTACGACGCGCCCCGGCTCGGTCGTGACAAAAGTGGTATCGCAGCGCTGATCCTGAAAGTGTCTACGCACCGTATCTAGTAGAGTCTTGATTATCGGTGTCAGTGCACCGATCCGTAATCGTGAGGCCGCAGGATATTTAGGATTGGTTTCATTCTTTCACTCTAAGATCGTGCAATAGAGTGTTATAGGTTGAACCTCCTCCGATGTTTTCCCTTATGTATCGCTTATGCCTCCACGCAAGGCAACCGCGCCCGTGGCAAGGCACCGAGATGCCGCTGGGACGCGGAGGGTCACGAGGCACAGCCCGGCCCTACCAGATGATGTTTGAGCGGCGAAGTTCCACGACGCCGCCTCAGCGAGTTCGAGGCAATGAGCGGCATCGAGACCGCGGACGAGCCTCCATCCCACAATCGTGGTTGAGTATAGAGATTACGGAACAAATCCGCTTATTGATCGACCAAAGATAAGCGGCGGCAAATGCCGACAAAAGCAGAAGCCAACCCCAGAGCCGATGGGCCACTGATTCGGGATTTTCTAGGTTGTCATCCACCCGAGTTCTATGGCTCGAGATTCGAGGAGGATCCGCAGGAGTTTGTGCGGCGATTCTGATGGACCATGCAGTGCTCAAAGCCTCGTAGATCGAGTCCGTTATGCTAGCTTTCACCGTTACGCGATATTGCGTTGAACTGGTTTGAGTCATGGGTGTTGTCGAGAGGTGAGGATGCTCTTCCAGCTGTTTGAGAGGAGTTCACAGAGGCTTTCCTGGATCACTTCTTACATCCTGAGGTGAGGAGAGCCCGCGTAGATAGATTCTTGACCTTGAGGCAGGACGGGAGGACTATTATAGAGTACAGCCTGGAGTTTGACTCCTTGGCTAGATATGCGCACACCATTGTAGCTGACATGGCAGAAGGGGTTCATCGATATGTGATGGGGTTAGACCGTCATATGATTACTGCATGCTTTGGGGTGGCTCTTCAGCCAGGGATGGATATTGCCAGGATGCAGGCGTATGCGCAGGGGATTGAGGATAGAGAGGCAGATCGCCTAGATTTAGCGCCCAAGAGGCGAGACAACAGATCTCGTGGCGCTGAGGCGACAACCTCAACAACAGACTAGGTCCACATTTCAGCTAGCACAGAGTGCTCCTTCTCGATTTTCGCGCGAGGTCCGATCACCGTTATTCGAGAGCGGTCGTGGCTCCGTGACTTCGTGATTTCGTGAGGCGGATCGTCACCAATCGAGACCGCCACATCTCGGTGCGCTCGACGCGGTAGGTCTCATCCGGCGAGTGCCGTATGGGTTCGGAGCGTGTTACTCTTGTGATGCAGGCCATCCAAGAAGGATTGTCCGCCCCAGCGGCGGGAGCGGTATGGTTCACCGACGGTCGGGCTTCGGATCTTCGCTCGATGGTCGACGCCCGAGGGCGTGGTGTTCACGCCAGCGAGCCGCGGTAGAGGTCGTGGTAGGGGTCCCAGTTCTAGCGGTCCTCAGAACCGCATCTATGCTATGTCCCACCGCCGTGACCGTGAGGCGTCACCGGATGTCGCCACAGTACATTGTTGGTTTCTTCACGTGATGTATATGCTTTGATAGATCCAGGTTCTACCTTGTCCTATATATCTCCCCATATTGCTGATAGAATAGGGATAGAGCCCGAGTCCATAAGACCTTTTGAGGTGGCTACGCTAGTAGGTGATTCGATGGTAGCCGAGCGGATATATAGAGCTTGCCCAGTGACTGTAGACAGTCGTCGGACTCTAGCCGACTTGATAGAGTTGGATATGTCGGACTTTGATGTGATTATGGGTATGGATTGGCTAACGTCTTGCTATGCCAATGTGGACTGTAGAGAGAGATTAGTTCGATTCCGCTTCTGGCGAGCAGTTATCGAGTGAAAGGAATATTTGCCGCCGGCGGGTAAGTTTATTTCTTACCTCAAGGCTGGGAAGATGGTACGAAAGGGTATATCTACCATATGGTTCGTATTCGACATCGAGGTGAGATACCGACCTTCACCGCCCGGTCGCTAGAGAGTTTCCAGACGTGTACCCAGATGAGCTTCCGGGTATCCCTCCTGAGAGGGAGGTTGAGTTTTTCATTGATTTGGCGCCAGATACTCGACCGATATCTATTCCGCCATACAGGATGACACCTGTCGAGTTGAAAGAATTGAAAGACCAGCTGAAGGACTTGCTGGAGAAGGGCTTTATCAGGCCAAGTGTTTCTCCTTGGGGAGCGCCATTGTTATTTGTAAAGAAGAAGGACGGGACGCTGCATATGTGTATTGATTACAGGCAGCTAAACAAGGTAACTATCAAGAACAGATATCCCCTCCCCAGGATTGACGATTTGTTTGACCAGTTGCAGGGTGCAAGGTGTTTTTCCAAGATAGACCTACGGTCTGGTTATCATCAGGTGCGAGTTAGAGAGACAGATATCCCAAAGACTGCATTCAGGACCCGGTATGGACACTATGAGTTCAGGGTGATGTCTTTCGACCGACCAACGCCCAAATGCAGATTCATGGATTTGATGAATAGGGTGTTCAGGCCATTCTTGGATATGTTCGTTATAGTTGTCATTGATGATATCTTGGTGTATTCGCGCACAGAGCAGGAGCATACATATCATTTGAGGACGGTATTGGGAGTCCTCCGGGACCGCAACAGTATGCCAAGTTCTCGGCGCGAAGTTTTGGTTAGCTTCATGGCTTTCTTAGGGCATATTATCTGGGCCGATGGTATTCGTTGATACAATAAGATCGAGGCGCCAAGACTTGGCCTGCACTCCACTACACCGACTGAGGTGCGCAACTTTTTGGGCCTTGCACGTTATTATCGGAGGTTTGTGGAGAAGTTTGCTTCTATTTCAAAGACTTTGACTGTCGACTCGTATGCAATATGTTCGCGATCGGATACTTGTGAGGAAAGTTTCAGTTGCTAAAGGAGACATTGACGACCGCCCCAGCTTCTTACTCTTCCGCAGGTTTAGATGGATACGTGGTTTATTGTGACGCCGTCAGTGTCGGGCTTGGGTGCGCATCGACGCAAAGACGGCAAGGTTATAACCACGATCTCGACACCTTAGGAAGCATGAGAAGAACTATCCCACACATGACTTGGAGTCGCGCAGATGATTCATGCCTTAAAGATCTGGAGACATTATTTATATGGAGTTCATGTGGATATTTACACAGACCACAAGAGTCTCCAGTACATCTTCACCGGAGGAGTCGAACTCATGATGCAGACGGTGGTTGGAGCTGCTTAAGGATTACGATGTTGATATTCTATACCACCCAGGGAAGACCAATGTAGTTGCAGATGCCCTTAGTCGCAGATCGATGGGTAGTCTGTCTGATGTACAGCCACAAAAAAGGGATATGGTCCGAGAGTTACATCAGCTAGCGAGCCTTGGGGTTCGTTTGGTTGATTCTGATATGATGGAGTTCGGGTTCGAGAGGTTACCGAGTCTTCCATCGTCGAGGAGGTCAAGAGGCGACAGTGTGAGGATCCGATTATGGTACGGTATCGTGATGCCTCTTTTCAGAAAGAGAATAGTCTATTTGAGGTAGCGCCGGATGGGGTGCTAAGATTTGAGGGCCGGTTGTGTGTTCCCGATGTGACAGGACTTCGTCAGCAGATTCTGGGGGAGGCACACAGTGCTCGTTATTCTATTCATCCGGGGTCGACTAAGATGTATCATGACCTCAGATGTGTGTATTGGTGGGATGTCCTGAAGAGGACGCCGCGAGTTAAATAGCGTAGCGATGTCCTAATTGCCAGCAGGTCAAGGTTGAGCACCAGAAGCCCGGTGGGCTGTTGCAGGCTATTGATATTTCGACTTGGAAGTGGGAGGTGGTAAATATGGATTTTATTATAGGGTTACCTTCTACTCAGAGGAAACATGATTATATTTGGGTTATCGTCGACAGGCTGACGAAATCAGCCCATTTTCTTCCAGTCAGGACGACTTTTTCGGCCGAGGATTATGCTAGACTGAATATCAGGGAGATTGTGAGGCTGCACGGAGTTCCTATATCGATTATTTCAGACAGAGGAGCCCAGTTCACGGCTAACTTCTGGAGGTCTTTCCAGAAGGGATTAGGGACGCAGGTGAGTCTCAGTACGACATTTCACCCTCAGACCGACGGACAGGCCGAGCGCACTATCCAGACACTTGAGGATATGTTGCGGGCTTGTGTTATTGATTTCAGGGGTAGCTGGGAGGATCATTTACCTCTTGTGGAGTTTGCTTATAACAACAGCTACCACTCTAGTATTCGACGACGCCTTATGAGGCCTTATATGGGAGGAAGTGCAGTCACCGATAGTGGTTCGAGTGGGAGAATACGCTTAGTCGGGCCGACTTGGTTCATCGTGCAATGGATAAGGTGAAGCTTATCCAGAGCGGTTGTTGGCACTTCAATCGACGTAAGTCGATCGATCATCGGCGTCCACACTTGGAATTTGAGATAGATGATTGGGTTTTCCTAAAGGTATCGCCCATGAAGGGCGTGATGAGATTTGGAAAGAAGGGGAAACTTAGCCCAAGGTACATTGGGCCTTATCAGATTGTCCGTAGGGTAGGCAAGGTTGCCTATGAGTTAGATCTGCCGTCCGATTTGGAGGCGGTACATCCGGTTTTCCACGTGTCTATGTTGCGGAAATGTATTGGAGATCCATCTAGAGTGCACCCGATTCATGATGTCCAGGTGACAGAGGAGTTATCGTATGACGAGAGTCCCATAGCGATACTCGATCGTCAGGTTAGGCGACTTCGGACGAAGGACGTGGCTTCCGTCAAAGTTTTATGGCGGAACGAGAACAAGGAGGAGATGACGTGGGAAACAGAGGATGACATGATGAAGAAGTATCCTCACTTATTTCCTATACCTCCAGGTAACTTACTTTCTTACTTGATAGTTTTAAATTGGAAATTTTGCTTCGAGTATTGTCAGGTTTCGCGAGCATCTTTTATTGCAAAAGAATAGCTAAGAGGGTCTATTTCGATATTGTGATTTGAGTAAGTTTGAAGGAACATTCGGGACGAATGTTTCTAAGGGGAGAATGTTATACCCGTAGTTCGCCATACGCGAGAGCGCAAGAAAAGGAGTAAGACTTAAAATTTTCGAAAGATAAGTTGACGGATTGTTTCGGACGGGTTTTAGTCAACTTTGAGGCGGTTATGACCCGGTACATTGAGATTTCCTAAGTATTTCAAAGTCCTAGTGCGTAGTTCGTTGATTCTAGTTTCCAACGCAACCGAATGTTCGTCGATAGGAAATCGGAGTAGAAAGTTATGGGAGTTAAAAGTTCAGTGCGCAGTAGGACATAAATGTATTTCGGACAAGAGCGATAGGGCCGCGACGCCGGATGCAGGGCCGCGACGCCGAATTTACTGAGGGGTCGCTGAAGTTGCAGCGCCGCGGCACCGGAAGTCCTGTGAGGTGGCGGAAGTTTCAGCGCCGCGGCGCCGGCTGCAGGGCCGCGGCGCCGAGGCGGGATTTCTGGCGGAAAAACTTAGAAAAATCAGATTTATTCTTTTAAAAGGAGATGGGAGGGTGACAAGTGTCCCCCCCATCTGAATTCTTGCATGTCTTATATTGACCAAGTCTTGAAGACTTGGTCATCTTTCAAATCCCTCTCTCTCTCTAAGCTAAGCTCTCACTTCTCTCTAAAATTCCAAGAGGAATTCAAAGCCTAAGAAAATCAAAAGTTAAGGACAAGAAGGAAGCTTGTGGCTAGCTTGTAGGAGTTATTGTGGTGGTGTTCTTGGAAAAGAGGCTAGCAAAATTGTTGGAATAGTTTTGGCTAAAGCTCTAAAGGTAACATTTCTTCTCTTGTGGTTAGTTATTAATATTGCATGTGAAGAAGAAGGAACTTGTAGTAGTAAATAATGCTCTTAGAGTCATTGCATGTAAGAAATGTGGTTTGGATATGAAAAGATTGGTTAAGAAGATATTATGAGTATGTTGTAGCCTACAAACTACTTTAGAATTGTTAAGTGAATTGTTGTACCTTATGGGGTAGAATTTTACACACCCAAGTTTAGGTGTGTAATCCCCTTTGTTTGGATTGTTGGGCCTAATATGTGGCGTTTGGATGTTAAATTAGGCCTTGAAAAAGGTGGCAAAGTATGTAGAAACAAAGGAAATGCTGCCCAATTTTCCATAGAAATTAGTAACTTTGAACTTGGTTTATTCTACATTGAAATTAGAGGTTAATAAACGTATCATGGTTATTTTAGGTTGACATATTACTTGCGGTAGTTTGGGCTTAGCAAGTGGATTGACCAAAGAGGTCTGTAGAGCTTTCCTATCTCTTGAGCATGAGTAGTTGTATCTATGTAGTACGGTAGACGTACAAGATTTGGTTTTCTTACTTGTTTTAAGTATATAAAGACTTGTTTCGTTTTAAGAAGTATAAGTCCCTTGGTTAAGGGAAAAGTATGATTTTACTAAAGTACAGGGTTAATATAACAACTTTATGGGAAGTCGGTTTATTAGCTTTATAAAAGGTTAATAAGAAGAGATTTACTCTAAGTAAGATAAGTAAGGACAAGTGACTTGATTTATGAAAGACAAATTGATTTTTAGGCATCAATTGCCCAAAGGTTTTATATGAACAAAAGTCATTTTTTAAAGAATATAAGTATGTGGTACTTTGGGTTAAATTCTCGGATTTCCTTTTATTAAATATGTTGGTGCCTTGAGTAAACTAAAATGAGAGAGTATATGAACAAGACTAATAAAAAGTATGAGCTTTCAGAATCAGATATATGATTATGATATGGTGACAGATTGAGCTAGGGTAAGAGTATAAATGAGGGGCAAGCCCCAAGATCGTTATACCACCTTCTCCAGGGTAAGAGTATGAATGAGGGGTAAGCCCCAAGATCGTCATACCACCTTCTTCAGGGTAAGAGTATATCTGAGGGGTACATCCCCAAGATCGTTATACCACCTTCTTTAGGGTAAGAGTATATCTGAGGGGTACATCCCCAAGATCGTTATACCACCTGCTTCAGGGTAAGAGTATATCTGAGGGGCAAGCCCCAAGATCGTTATACCACCTGTTCCGTGGATTTGCTACCCACGATGCAAGGAATACCTCATGCGAGTCCTATGGGCTTATGCGGGTGAAATAGTCCCATGCGGGCGGGTACAACCTATGCGAGGAATACCTCATGCGGGTCCACAAGACCCATGCGGGTGAAATAGTCCCAGGAGTAGGATTGCTTATTGATACTACGGGCGAGGGACCCTGTTTTGATCACAAGCCTCCTATTTTTATGCATTAAAGTATATACTTGTTACTCTCATTGTTAGTAAGGCACAGTGTACTGTATTTTGATTTTCTTCCATGACTCAAATTTTATTTTTCGACTTATGATATCATTATTATAGTATTTTCCGCTTTACATACTTGGTACATATCAGATCGACCCCTTATCTGGGCCGCTCACGCCGCAGGCGGTAAAGAGTGGTGGATCCTCGCTCTGGATCACCGTTCCTGTCGAAGCTCCATTCCTTCTGCTTGTTTGTTGGTACGGTTTTTCCCCGATGTTATAGACATCAGGTATATTCAGGTACATGGCGGGCCCCGTCCCGCCACGCTTGTTATCATTAGAGGATGTGGTCACGTATGTTTTGGGTTAGAAGAGCAAGTTGTACCGCTATACTTTTGATTAAGTATGTTTTATGGGCACTTTATCTACCGACTGATGTTTACCTTTTATAAGTTATGTGTTATGTATGTTACCGCTATTCTCTCGATGTATACCGACAGGTACCCCGGCAGGTACCGGGCCGCGCCCCGGGGTCGGGTCGTGACACATACCCGTGGACCATCCAACGTGTCAGTATGCCCAAAGGAAATAACAAGATAACACTCACCGTGGAAGCATACCCGTGGGCCACCCAACGTGTCAGTATGTCCAAGAAGATAATGAGATAACACTTACCGTGGAAGCATACCCGTGGGCCACCCAACGTGTCAGTATGTCCAAGAAGATAACAAAATAACACTTACCGTGGAAGCATATCCGTGGGCCACCCAACGTGTCAGTATGTCCAAGAAGATAACAAAATAACACTTACCGTGGAAGCATACCCGTGGGCCACCCAACGTGTCAGTATGTCCAACATGATCGGTAATAACATGACCGGCCCTCCATCGAGAGACGCGGTAGCATAAGGATACAATAATTGTACACCAAGACTATCACAAGCAAACATAGGCAAGTTATTCACACTCAAAGTACTTCCATTCTATGCCAAAAATCCGGGTTTTAACCCCAAGGTACTACTTACTTTATTTCTTTAAAAAGTCCATTTCTTTTTCACAAAAGTCACATGCTACTAACACCCATGGTATCAAAATAGAGTAACTATTATTTGAAGTAAACCAAAAACAGTTCCCATACTTCATTTTCAAATAAACCAAGACAATACCATGTCTTTTTTTTCTATATCAAATCACTTCTCGACTAGTATAAGTTTCAAAACTTCAAATTCTCAAGCCTCTTACTTTTAAACCAAATCCCACAACGGGGAACAATCAAGTCTCATATCTTTTTAAAACAAATGCCAAGTTACCATTTTAAAGCCAATAATAAAACCATTCTTTCGTTTTCATAAAGTCGTTATAACTAACTTCCCATAAAGCTATTATAACACTTTATGTTTAAAACCAACCAAATACCACTATAAGCATTTATGAGACCGAGAGGACTTATTCTTTAACAACCAAGTACCCATTACTAACGAATAAGGTTTTACCACTTTTCAACACAATCAAGTCCTTTACACGTCATATTAAGTCAAGGGCACAAAAAGGAAATCAACTCCTTTAACACACGTGCGTCTACCGCACTATATATTTCACAAATAATCATGCTCAAGAGAATAGGATGAATCACATACCTCCTCAGCTAAATCCACTTGCAAAGTCGAATATGCCGCGCGTAGAGTATCAACCTATAATAATCAAATACGTCTATTAACGTCTAGACTTCTTCGTCGAATATTCTAAGCATAAAGTTCCTTATTCTACGGAAAATTGGACAACACTTCCTTTGTTTCTACATACTTTTCCACCTTTTCAAGGCTCGAATTCACTATCCAAACGCCACTTTTAAGGCTCAACAATCCAACAATACAAAGGGGATTACACACCCAATCTTGGACATGTAAAATTCTGCCCCACAATACATATTAACTAATTCAAACTACAAAGTCCAATTTTGGAAATTTTGAGGTATAACAACCTAACTTCTTATCCAATTCCTTTTTAATCCAATTTCTTATCCAATTCCTACATGAAATACCTCTAAAGGCAAAATTGACAACTACAATTCCTTTCTTCCGCACATGCAACACAATATACTAACAAAAGGGAAATGATTGTTACCTTAGAGCTTACCCAAATTAGTCCAACAAAATCCACTTGTCTTCTTTCCCCAATCACCTCCACAAACCTCCTACAAGCTTGTCAACATGTTCCCTTCTTGCCACCATTTTCAAAATTTCTCTAGGCTTGGGTTTCTTCTTGAATTTCTAGAGAGAAGGGAGAGGAATTTTAGAGAGAAGGAAGAACTTTTTAGAGAGAAGAAGGAGCTTTGAAGAATGACCAAGTCTTCAAGACTTGGTCAATAAATAGGACATGCAAAAAAAATCAGATGGGGGGGGGGGGGGGGACACTTGTCGCCCGCTCATGGCCTTTTTAAAAGAAGATATATGATTTTCCCTCGTTCGCCAAAAACTCGCCTGGCCTGCGGCCAGGCCATGGCTACTAAACCTCCGCAAAGTCTCAGACTTCCGCGCCTCGCTTCCGACGCTGCGGCGCTGCAACTTCAGCAATGCTCCAGATTATCCGGCGCCGCGGCCCTGCATCCGGCGCCGCGACGCTGTGGCCCCTGACCGATGTTGCTTTTTCGCCGATCACAGACCGAACTTGTAACCTCCATAACTTTCTACTCCGATGTCCTATCGACGAACGGTTGGTTGCGTTGGAAACTAGACTCAACAAACTACGTACTAGACCTTTGAAACACCTAGGAACTCTCAATGTAACGGGACATAACCCGCCTCAACGTTGACCAACAACCCGTCCGAACATTCCGTCAACCCATCATTCCAAAATTTAAAACTTAATTCCTTTCGTACGTCCCCCTAAGCATGACCCGAACTATGGGGTGTAACAGTCATCCCATTTTAATGAGTCTTTACACATTTGGGACAATGTGTAGTTTAAGTTTGGGGGGAGTTTTCATTTTTTTTTGTGAGTCTTTTGTTGTTTTTGTGTTTTATGTGAGTCAATTTTTTTTATTATCATGCATGTTGTGCTTATTTGGAACGCCTAGTGAACTAAGTGGGATAATGTAGTGAAATGAGAAGCTAAAATCTGTGTGCTTAAGTTAGATATGCCAAAAATTCATGAAAATTTGATTATTTGGAATATTTGATGCTTAGCCTATGTGTTGTCAAGTGAAAAATGTCTGTGAAGTCTGCTTGCTTGTTATTTGAGGCGAAATAGTTAAGATGTACATGTTAGGGAGATGATTCAGATATTTCTTTGATAGCCCTTTACCCTTCATTACCTATCCTGAAAATAAATTGTATCCCTAGTTAGCCCCGTTGAGCCTAAAATAAGTTGTTTTCTTTTACACCCCATGATTCCCTCGTGTGCCATAAACAGTAATTGAAAAATTGGGATAAAAAAGAGTGAAAAAGAAATACAAAAGAGAGTGAAAAAGTGATGCACCCCAATAAAAAAATGTAAAAGCTTAAGTTTGGGGGTGCCTATATGAATTGATTCATTCTCTCAAAAAGAGAAAAAGGGAATGATAGGTATGAACTGAAAAAAATACCAAAAAGAAGGACAAAACGGTTGAATGAGAAAAACACTTATGGTACGTAAATTGAGCCTAAATGCCTACTTTTGTCTACCCCTGCCTAAGCCTACATTACAACCCCGAAAAGTCCTGAGGATCTCTAGTATGTATGTCTATGATTAGTGGAGAATAACAAGTACACATGCCCGTAGAACTAAATGAAATTGACATGCATAGGTTAGGTATTCATGCTTCCATTACTTGTGATTGAAATGAATTTGCAAAATATCTGACTTGAAATTTTAGATTGCTGAATCCATGCTATATCTGTTCCTGCATATTATCCCAACTGACGTTCATGTGTTTCTAAGTCTTTGTGCAGCTGCTTGATTTGAGTCCTTGAGTCTTTTATTTTGTATCTTTGTTTTTGTTTTGATCTTTGCTCGAGGGCGAGCAAATGTTAAGTTTGGGGGTGTTTGTTAGACGTATTTTGTATACGCCTTTTGAGTCATTTTTAGTTGGTATTTTACTCATTTTTGTTGTGTTTAGTATAGTAGTAGGTTTGTTTTTCTTTCTTTTGAGTCACATCGGTGTAAAAAGGCAAAATGTCAAAAAGAAACGAGAAATAGGCAGAAAAGGTACTCCTGAGGCGAAAATGACGAAAGTTGGCAACTCAGAGCGAAAGAAGGCAGCACCGCGGTGCCACTATGTAGAACCGCGGTGCCATATTTACCGAATAACCACAGGACTTTCAGCACCATGGTGCCATCAGACAGTACCACGGTGCCATTTATGATGAGAAGCTATAGGAGTTTCGGCACTGCGGTGCCGGTATGCAGAACCGCGGTGCCGACGCGGGAAATTTCAGTTCCGAAGGTAAATTGGCTAAGGGCGGATTGGTCCATAGGACACGAAAATTAGAGGATATTTAAGCCCTAGGGATTAATGCTATGAAAAAAGTTGGTCATTCTACAACACAACACAAGGAGAATTTGGAGCTACAATTGGAGACTTTGTTCTACGTAATTTTCGTTCTTTCGTTTTTAATTCAGTTTATGTATGAATATTGTGTTAATTCTTAGCGTAACTATGGCTAGGAGCTAAACACTCTATTAGGGCTTTCCTTATGAATCGCTTGAAACTTTTATTCATGAATTAATGCAGTAGTTTGATTTCTTCTTCACTTGATTAAGATTTAGTCAATATTTGGTATGAATGTTTGATAATTAATTGATCACTAATTATCATAACCTATATGATTTTGAATAAAAAACAGAGAGGGGAGATTTAGATATGATGTAATTGACTAGACATAGGTTAAAATCGCGGACGAAAGTACCCCGATACTTGTGTAGCATTATATGTTAATGTTCTTAATCCTCCTATGTGGTAAATCCTATCATAGAAATATAGAAGGGTTCTGCACTGGGGTTGAGTGATTATATGTCCTAACCGGAATATAAGACAGTCTAGTTAACCGCTATCTTAACGAAGAAGAAGAATCATTTTAGTTGCATTAAGGATTGAATAAAGTGGATAGTCGAAAATTTTGGAAGCCCTAATTCATTCATAACTGATTACAACTTTATTAGTTTAAATTTTGCAATTATTCTAGTAGTCAAATAAAACCCCAAACAAATATCGATTGCCAAATAGATAACATAAAATAGATGAACGGTACTTAGAAACCGGTCTCTGTGGACGATATTCGGTCTTACAGATATTTGTGAACGATGTGTACACTTGCGTGAGCAGTCGAAATATCGCTAACAATCGGTGACAACAACTCTTCTTTGATCCTTAGCCGCATCAGTATGACTGTTAGCAGTATCTTGAAGCTCAACATCAGATCCAGAGATCCCTTCTTTGACGGAGACAGATTTGTAACTATCGTCAAAGAGACCCAAAACTAGGACCAGATTTAAAAGCACGGTTGTTGACAGTGTTTGAACTGTTAACAAAACTGGTTTCAACAAGAAAACCACAGCCATATTTGGGATCATATCTGCTGGCAAACATATTTCGAACACTAGTACACATCTTGTCTTAAGATTGTTGGAAAATAATGGATGTACGGGAATAGTAAACGACTATTACAAGTGCTTCGAAAGAGTAAACTATAAGGATTACAATAGCAATAAACTTGATGCCAACAAGAATTGTGGCAACAATGAGCTTTTGTGGTCTTGAGATTCATTCTTGAATCGGTCTTTATGTCTTGGATCTTTGTTCCAACTACCGAACGCTCCTTCAATCTTGAAAACCTGAAACCAAGAGACATTAAATCCCTACTTGTTACAACTGTGTTGAGTAGAGTGTTAGCACTCTGCCCTTAAGACAAGATTGTCCTGTATATATCATTTTACGTTAATGGGCAATTGTCTCCCAAGATAAAACATCATCAAACAAATGAGCAAAGAAAACTCAAGTGTTTACTAAAAGAAGAACCTTGAGTGTTTGAAAGAATGTTTAGAGAGGAAGAAGTTCAGAAATCTGAATTTTGCAAGTGTGAAGTGTGTACTTCAAGTGTTTACTACAATTGAACCAAAACTCCAATTTATATGTGTGCAGGATGACCTTTCAAATGCCCTATAATGACATTCAATTGCCATGTAATTGATGACCTTTAATCCCCAAGTAATGCAGCAAAATAATGGTCCAAGTAATGGTCATTATTGGGTGGATTCAATACCATTGAAACCACCTTAACAGCCAAACCTTTGAGATTCCGTCGAGCAAACACTGGCTGGGAAGAGCCGCGACTCTGGACAGCCAGAAAGCCACGATGCCTCACTACCGTCCAGGAGCAGCGGCGCTCCGACGCGGAGGCCCAGTTTGGGCAGCTCGGCTCGGCTCTTCCCTTTCCCGACCCGTCTATCTTACACTCCGCACAATCCTTCATTCGTTTACCAACGTGGAACACTTGTTATTTTGTCAATAACCTTCCATCATTCTATGTCTCAAACGTTTCACTTACGTACCAATCTCTTTCACTAATGAAATTTACGATACTTGACACTACGCTACAAGACGCGTGAAAACGACGCTGACGCCATGATCCCAATTGTTGACTCATGAAAAATGGGATAAACTTAATTCCACGTTAGTAAATTTCCAACAAAATCTTCCTAAGGCATACATCAGAATAAAACTTTCTTGTTAATTCTTTTTTTTTTTGGAAGTTTTAGAAATGGTTGAAAACTATAAAAATCTAACCTTTTTTTTGGGTTGGGAAAATAGCTCAACCAGATAGCATTTGAAAAAGTCAAAACTATAATTAGTAGTTTTTGTATAACTTCATTCAAACGCCACCATGGATTATATATTCCGTATAGTTAATGCTTCACTTGCTTTAAAAGAAAAATTGACACAATTTATAAAACATGAAAGTGATACAAGACACATAATGGAGAAGAGAGAGGGGACCATGACCGACCAATAACCACATTATATTCCACGTTTTCTGTCGGCTTTAGTCGTGTAGTCAACAAGAGTGATACAAATCCAGTGTAAAGTTCATTCTCTTCTAGAAATTCTCAAAACCCAAAAAAGAAAAATAATTTATTTATCTTACTCTTATTTTAGTATATTTCAAAAAAAAAAATATATTCTATTCCGTCTCAAATATACGTGACATCATTTAATTACATACATAATTTAAGAAAGAATTAAAAACTTTTTAAATTTATAGTTTAAAATAAGCCTTATTAATTTTTATGACTCTAAATAGTTAAATTATTTTTAAATATGAAAATGTGTCAGTCTTTTTTAAACAAATTAATTTTTTTTTATGTCAATGGAGGGAGTATCTCTTTTAATTTTAACTTTTTATGTGATATATTTAAGATCATAATATTAAAAAATAATTTAATATATTTTAAATTTAAAAATATAAATTAAATTTTATTTTTACTTTTTAAATTTTATGTCAAATTAAAATAGATAAAATAAACTAAGTAGTAAAAAGGATAAAAAGAGAAAGGAATTAGGAATGTTGATCCAGAATGAATCTTACTATTCAATACAACTACTTCCTCCCACAAAGAATCATAGTGATTTGTTTTTTTTATTTAAAATGATATATATATTTTTATTTGATAATAATTTAATTTTAAATTTTATTTTTTATATAAAATAAAGTGATATATAACTCACATAAATATTTTTAAATTATAATATTTAAAAGTTTTTTTTATTTCTTAAAGTGTGCTAATTGAAAGCAGGGAGTATAATATTTCAATTACACCCCACCTCAACTTGTTTTTCTTTTCTTTTCCATAGTACTAATAATTACAGTTTCAAGAACAAACCCAAAACGCCTATGGGAGGTGTAACATCATCAATGGCAGCCAAGTTTGCATTTTTTCCACCAAACCCACCTTCATATAAGCTTATTAAAGATGATCTAACTGGTCTTTTGTTGCTTAGCCCGTTTCCCCACCGTGAAAATGTTGAACTACTTAAGTTGCCAACTCGTAAAGGTACTGAAATTGTTGCTATGTATATTAGGCATCCTATGGCTACCTCTACTTTACTGTATTCACATGGAAATGCTGCGGATTTGGGTCAGATGTATGAGCTTTTCATTGAATTGAGCATCCACTTGCGTCTCAATCTCTTGGGGTAATATATTCTTTCTCTGTTTTAAAACTCTTGATTTTTTTCTTCTTTAATGGAACACGTGAGTGTACTAATTAGAGATTAAGGGGTGTTTTTAGCAAGTTAGAGACTTGTATGTTAGTTTAAAGATGAATTTGAGAGTTAAAGAACCTGTAAAGGGCAGTCCGGTGCATAAAGCATCCCACATCAGCAGTGTCCGAGGAAGGGTCGCGTCTCAAAGGGTGTGATGTAGATTTCTTAATTTGCTTAAAAGACAATTATTTTTTTGTATTGGAAGGCAATTGGGTCCAAATAGAGCTGGGTGGAATGGCAGATTTATACAGCATATCTTAATATCTTTCTTCTTCAATGCAACAAGAGGATGTACCAAGTAGGGATTAACACTTAGTGTGTTGTCACACTTGTATTAGGTTTGCAGGGGTGTTTTTAGCAAGTTAGGGACTTGTATGTTAGTTTAGGGATAAATTTGAGAAAAGCTTAGTTTTAGATATCTTAATTACTTAAAATACAATTTTTTGTAGTATTGGAATGCAATTGGGTCCAAATAGAGGTGGAGTGGAAGATTTATACAGCAGATCTTAACTGGTTTGGGATTGAGATGTAGTAGTAATATTTGTCAACTGGAGCTTCTAGTAGTTTCAAAATTTCATTTTTTGGGTCAGCTTTGGCGGCTAACGTTTTTTTCATTGAGGAGAGGGAAACAAGAATTTACCACTTTTGGTTCTGATGATGGGATTGCTTTTGTTTCTTAACTACCATTTCCAATTGCTTTGAGAGGATATTCAAGTTTAGAGAATATACAGAAATTCTGGATTTATTATTCTTTTTCGTGGCGTGTTCTATTTGATCCTTCGTGGCAACAGGATTTAGCTGATAGTAGACATTATTCAAAATTGTTACCATCTCACGGTCTTTGGTCATCGTTTCATGAGAATATTTCTACTTCCAAAGATATAATTGTGATGACGAAAACAAGTGTCATTTTATGTTTACTTCTTTCCACCACTTACCTAGAAGTCCACTGGCTTCTAAGTAGCTCCGATGTTAGATGTTACTGGATTGGTGTCATCCTAAATATTTGATAACACTAGACTTTTCAACTTTTACCAACTGTTATCATTGTGGTTGATGGTAAAATAGATGGTTAAATCCAGCTTCAAGGAATTTTCTGATGTAATAATTCCTGTGGATCTGAGGTGGATTTAACGAATAATGAAGAAATTCATAAGTCAAAATTAGAGTTTATGTGAATTGGAAGTAAAGGATGAAACAGAAGGGATATCGGAACAGCACGATGAAAAAGTGAAAAACTCCGAGGAGGGGTTTGGTGGGTGTTAAGGAAAGGGAGAAGGGGTAAGCAAGTTCACTAGCCTATTGATTACATTCCTGAAAATAAAGTTGGCAACACCAGACTAACCTTGGTTTCCTCAAAGCTTATTTAAGCTGAGTTCTACTTATCCTCTCATTGATTGGATTTTTAATTAAATTCATTTCTGAGGGGTTTGGTTTGCGATGGTCTGAAGATTCAACAACATTGGAGTATCATGAGTTATGGTTTTGATTCACTTGGTGGACAGAGTTACACGGTACTTGTGCTGGTGGGAGGTAGCAGATATCCAATAGAATAGTTGAGGAGCGCGCAAGTTGGTCTAGAATAGTTGAGGAGCGCGCAAGTTGGTCTAGAATAGTTGAGGAGCGTGCAAGTTGGTCCTGAACATCACCGTCATAAAAAAAAAGATGATTTTGATTCACTATTTTCTTATCCCAGGCTTTCTCCAACCCCAAGAGAATCCCCAAAAAAGAGTGATGGGTTTATTGTTGGTAAAAGAGTGATAGCAACACCTATATTGAGTTTCTTCTCTTGCGGGAATGGAGGGATTCAAATTCCGAAACTGGTTGGTGCCATAGGTTGTATTGCCAATCATTGACAATGTTTCATAGAGGTGATGTCATCTCTGACTTCGTGAGATAAATGATATTCAAAGAAGTTGGATAACCATTTCAGTGGTATCAACTTCCCAGAGGTTCAACAGACTCAACACTTGGCGAATCGCCCTCCTTTCACCTTTAAGAGACACCCTTTTCACCACTGACTGTCCTCCTTACCATCTGCAGGAGTCATCAGTAGTTGTAAATTTTGTGGATTCTAGTAGGGTTATATCTGTGTCTCCTGGTACCGAATTACGTATCATCCTGAAATATGACTGCTAGGGGGAGATAAAGAAAAGATCATTGATCTCAAATGACGACCTATAGAAGAGAATAAAGTTTTCTAACTCTAATTTATCGCTGTTATAATGCATAATGGTGTTTGCATAATTTTAAGGTAACAAACACATAGCATGTTTCCTTTATGGGGCTAGTGTCCAGGAAGTTCAAGTATATCAGTGGTAAACTTAAGTTTCTAAACATTTTTATGTATGATTTCGTGGACACAGTATTGAAAGGGATTACCAGTTGAACCTTAATAGATCTTTATACTTGGGTTAAGGTTGCGCGCTGATTCTTTCAATGTTCCCAAATGCTTTTGTAATAAGAGATTGAACCCCTAACAAAATCCAATGTCAAGACTAGAAGTATGATAAAATTTAATTTATTGCCATGTCAGTTGTCAGCTATTTCTCAGACTTCCGAGTTCGAACGGGTATAGACACCCAGTAGTAGAGATCTGCTGCTCCTGAGAGATGATGTTAATGCCCAAAAGCAAGCTTTAGAGATCCAAATTTTCTGAAACTGTTTCTCTATAGGATACAAAGTAGTTCAGTATGTGCATCGGGGCATTATTCTTGCATTAGCTGTGTGTTTTAGGCAAAAAGAACATGTTTTATGTTATTGCAGCCTGTTTGCCTTCTATGTGATTGTAATCTGCAGGAATATATGACTTTATTAATATGCATTATACTTCTATTCATTAGCATAAATATGTTCAATAAACCTTATAGTCCACTTTGTAGTGACATTTACTTGGCTAGTAGTCTTGCTGTTGTTTTAAAACCATGGAACCACTGATATCTAAGGCTCTGTTGAGGAAACTCAGAAACAAGATCAGGTTTTGTTTTAATTTAATGTTCTGAACATGGTTAGGACTTAGGAGTGACAATGGACTTAAGTTAGAGTAGTTTACTATTGCTAGTTGTTTGGGCTTTGTGTAGGATGTCAAATATTTTTATGTCATAAGTTTGGTACATTATATAGCTGACGTGTAAAATAAAGATATACATCATTTACTAACTTGAAATCTTTGTTAGATCAGTTTGCTTTCAATTCCCCATAAAGAACATCTAGACTCACTGGTACCAAACTGGGAGCAGCTAAACAGATCATAGAAGAGTGGAACATTTCCTCGTTTCGGAATTTGCATCAGGCAGACCATCAACTGACCTTTATTAGTCACCATTATAAAATTGGAAAATATTTGCTCCTATTTATTCCGTATCACCTGATTTGCATGAAAACTATCTAATAAAACAAACATATGCTAATTGGTATTTCGGCCATTTGTACCTCCCTACCCCCAAACAAAATTTAACGAAAAAAGGAAGTAAATCATACCCCTAATGCGGCTTAACTTTTTGTAGGTATGACTACTCTGGATATGGACAGTCAACTGGTAAGGTATGTAGCTTTAAACATCATTTCATATCTTTGCTTAAATCATACCGTATGCTGCACTTTTCACATATAATAGAATTTGACAATATCTTATATTGTCTTGTATTTGCAGCCAAGCGAGCAGAATACCTATGCAGATATTGAAGCTGCATACAAGTGTCTTGAAGAAAACTATGGTACAAAGCAGGAAGATGTTATCCTCTATGGCCAATCAGTTGGTAGTGGGCCTACTTTGGATCTTGCAGCTCGTCTGCCACGATTAAGAGCAGTCATTCTGCATAGTCCCCTTCTTTCAGGTTTACGAGTCATGTATCCTGTCAAGCGCACGTACTGGTTCGACATTTATAAGGTAGCATTCATCTTTTTAGTATAGCTGTTTCTGCTAGTAGTATCTACAAATGTATGTGACTAGTTATATTTATGGTTGTGAAGGTTGGGGCCTTTCTACCTCACTAAATGAAATGCTTTCTTGATTGTGGTGCAGAATATTGACAAGATCCCTTCGGTTAATTGTCCTGTGCTCATCATTCATGTAAGTGTGGCAATTACCTTTGACTAAAGTCACTAAACTACACAAATTGTTAGAATTGTCCATTTATCTGACATTCCATAGTCAAATTTGGTGCCTGGAATGATTTATATTCTTTGGCAGCTACCTTGTTCATGAATTATGATATGATAGTTCCACAATTCCATTTAGGATGTGTTTTATAATTTGAAAAGAAGATTTCGAGGGACCAAAAATTTCATGACTAAATTTTTCCTCCTGAAATCTCAGTATGATTATTGTTTAGACGTGTGTGTTTTACTCTAGACAAAAGTCAGAGACACAATGCTAACTAGAAATGGTAGGGAACTGAAAATTACACTGCACATTTTATTCCCTTTCGAGAGACATCAAGCCATCACAAGCATTCTACCGTGTGTTAAGCCTGTGGTGTTAATTGATATGCAGGGAACTGCAGATGTAGTAGTAGATTTCTCCCATGGCAAACAGCTCTGGGAATTATGCAAGGAGAAGTATGAGCCTTTATGGATCAAGGGAGGAAACCATTGTGACTTGGAGCTCTATCCAGAGTATATCAGGCACCTAAAGAAGTTTGTTGCAACTATTGAAAGGTTCCCATCACAGAGGATCAGTTCTAGGAAAAGCACCGACCATTTTGAGCCACCTAGGAAGAGTTCAGATGTTTTCGAAGTTTCAAGGAAAAGCACTGACCGTAGAGAAAAACCAAGACACAGTACAGATAGACCCGAGAAGTTAAAGAATCATTCCGGTAATGCTATTACGGACAAACTAGAAAAACTAAGGGTCACTTTTGAACAAATGGAGAGATCTCGGAGAAGTGTTGATTGCACTGAGAAATCAAGGAAAAGCATCGATCACCTATTAGAAAGGGCACGGAAGAGTGTTGATAGAATGGAGAGAATACGAACGGGTTGATACTTGAATCAAATTGTACAATTTCTTCAAAGTTTGATGGTGTGGGGAAAGAGTGAAATGAGTTGGTTATTATTTATGGTTTTCAAGATATGCATTGGTCTGTAAAAATACTTTAAAATACATTAATATAGATTCAAAGTCTGTTGTTGCTCCCGCATTTCCGTATACTAATATGGGAGTATTCAACTACTTTCACACGAAACTAGAACTTTCGAATTTGAGGAGCCTCTATTGCCTCAGCTATTTCAAGTCAAAGTGCATACAACAACATACCCAGTGAAATCTGTGGTCGCCAATGGGCCGCCTGCGCAAGGATCGGGATGGGCGGGACGGAGAGGAGGGCGGTCAGTGCGGGCCAAGCGGACCGTACGAAGGACGATCGCGTGTCCCGCCCCTGCATCGCCGCTGGCCTGGGGCCGGCTCGACGTCAAGTGACTAGTCTTTTTTTTAAAAATTTTTTCACTAAATTAAAAATACTAACATATTGTTTCTGCGGTTAGTATTGAAAGCCTCAGCTATTTTTTTTTTCTTCGTTAATCTCTTGTTAACCGCACCTTCTTCGCTCCGCTCGTATTCAATCTCTGAATAATACCGCCATCTCCAAGTTGTCTCCGACTAATGAGTGTATGTGCTCTCCTATTTGAAATCTGTCGGCAGAAAAAGCGCTTTCAGAAGCGATTGATGACGCTTGAATGTTCAAAACATCTCGGGCCATCATTGAAAGTGTCGGAAATGTCATTCTGCATCCAATATTTCAGCAAGTCTTTCTTTCCGTCTTGATTGACAACTGCTTGGTAAGGTAAAGTACCCTGCAAAACAAAAATATCTAATTCGCTAATTTGGTTAGCAGTGCTACCACCACACATTCTATTTCTGAGGCTTTCAATACTAACCGCAGAAACAATATGTTTTTTTAGAGGTTGTGTTGAAGTAGAAGAAGATGGTACGAAAACCGGTTGGTTGCTAGCACTTTCTTGCTGGTAATGTCGATATACTTTTTTGCATTCATCTTCTACGCTAGCCAACACCTCTTCTAGCGTTTGTTCAATAGGTGGTGGGGCATTTAAATTTTTGGGAGTTGGAGGTGGTAGTACGTTCATACAGTTATAAATATTTTCAATAAGACTTTTACATCTGTCTACTTTAATAGTCGGGTTTAATACAACACCAATAATATAAATAGGGGGAATAAGAATAAAATATTTTTTTATTTTCATAAACATTTTTTAATAGCTGCCTTATAAGTAGGTTTTTTCCATATATTCTTTAAGCAGTAAAAATATTATAGCTATATAAAACAACATAGTTGAAATAGTAGGATAATATATAGTAGAAAATTCTTTTGTTGCTCTATGAAAATTCTCTAGAAATACAATAAGTTCTTTAATTTTGTCCCAATCGTTATCCACAATCATATCAGTTGGATTTTGATTATGAGCGTTAAAAAATAAAGTGATAGATTTTCTATAATCATAAGCAACAAGTAGTTGATCATATAAAGAATTCCACCTAGTGGGTACTTCTTCGGGAATTTTTTTATAAGATAATCCACAATCCTGACAATTTTTTTTATAATCTTTTCTCCGTTGGATTTTCTATTATTTAAAAAAATAAAGTTTATAGCAAATTGTATTTTTTCAAGAATATTTTGAAAAAGTGAAAGACCATCCTTTACAACTAAGTTATAAATATGACACGCACATTTGATATGATTTTTTTTTTAGAAAAGACGGAGTTAAAACTTCTTTTAAAACATAAATAACAGCATTGTTAGAGGATGCATTATCTAATGTAATACTCATAACTTTATCAGTTATTCCGTAATAATCGCAGATTAAATAAATATTTTCTGAAATAAACTCACCAGTGTGCATACTATCTATTATCTATATGCTAAAATACGTTTTTGCATAGACCATTTATAATCTATCCAATGACAGGTTACCGTTAAATAATCATGGTCGTTAGTACTACGACATATATCAGAAGTTAGAGCGACTTTGTCATTAAAATGATATAATGCATAACGTAAATAATGTTGATATTCATGTGCAAATTTAAATACATCTCTCTTAACAGTTGATCTAGGAAAACCTTTATAAGCAGAATTATACATATCTCTAATATAATGAATACAACCAGGAGATTCAGGAAATGAAAAAGGCAAACCCTCCACAATATCTAATTTTGCTAGTGCTTCCCTATCTTTATGTTTATCGTATTTAGGGCCTACAACTCTCCCCGTCATAGAGTTAATTTGACCCTGTACTTTGTCCGGGACAGTATGTGAACCTTGTCCCGATTGAGAGGGCGCTTGCTCACCATCTTTTTCAATAATGTATTGGACATGCAAGACTATGTGTTTTTGCAATAGGTGTCTTGCTAAATCCCCCGTCCCACTATGACCTTGTCCAGTTTTAAAAGTATAAACAACTTTACATATAGCTACTTGATTCGGTACGTCCCTGTGAAAATATTTCCATACAGCTGATTTTAATGGTCGTTTTGTCGGACCTCGTCTCATACTAGGAGGAATAGGAGGCATTTCACTAGTGAGTGTATCATCATCTAATTAGTGGGTGTATCATCATCTAGAGTGACATCTAAATCAAAGTCTTCTTCATTTTGAGAAAATACATGGTCGTCAAGATCACATGGTATTTCAGGAAACTGTTCAGGATCAATAAAATCATCTTGTCTAGGAGTAGGAGTAGGAATAGGGCTGCACAAAACCCTCGGACCGGACCGAGGATCAAAAATCCAGAAAGGTCGGACCGAAGACCAGATCAAAAAAATCGATCCGGTCCGGTCCAATATACACTAAAAATCGAAAAACCCCCGAACCGGACCGAGGATCGAATTTTCAAAAACGTAGGACCGAAGACCGGACCGAAAAATTCGATCCAGGGGTTATTTTCGGCCCGGTCCATTTTTTGTGCAGCCCTTACTAGGAATACTAGAAGAAGTACCATTGCCCTTGTTACCCGCCCTACTAGAAGAAGCCGGAGTCTTACCCTTACCTATGCCCAAAACACTTTTTGCTCTTTTCATTTTAATTATGGTAATAAATAGTTAAAGACTTAAAGATAATTAAATTAAATGTGTTAAATGAAATAAAGACAAAATACTAATTTAATGAGAGAACGAATGTACCAAACGCCGACGTAGAGTCGACGTGTAATCGAGAGGTTGAAAATCCCACAATGTAGAACGAATGTACCAAACGCCGCGGGACGGGTCGGGTCATCGCGGGACCGGGCCAGGTGGTACCATACCATGTCCCATCGCGGTTCGAGGCCCGTTACCATTGTTTTTAATTATTCGGGATCGGGCCGGCCCGGTCCACTGGCCAGACCTAGTGAAATCCCACAATGTTGAGTTTGGAGATAGTAGAATGTACGTAGACTTTACTTCTACATTGGTAGGTAGAGCGATGGTTTCCGAGAGACCCTCGGTTCAAGTCAAAGTGCATGCAGATGATAAACTCAATTCATAATTTTTATAATTGATTTGGGGTTGGATTAATTAGCGTCTGAATGAAAGAGTGAATGTTATAAATTTACCCTTTCCTGTTCTTGTTTTTACTATAGATAATTTCATTAGGTGGTTAACAAGAGAGGGAAAACTCAACTGAACAATAGTGATAAAAAAGTGAGGACGAATGAATCTCCTCATTTTCCATAATTAAGAGCAAACCTGGAGAAGCAATTGGAGAACAAAATGCAATTCAAACCCTATTATTTCTTGGCATCATATTGCTGATGGCTCATGAGGAGGACACCAGCCCCTCCTCAAAATTGTACTATTAATTATAAGGGGGAGACAAAAGAAGCAGGGACTGATAAAGAACCAAAAGCTGGAGTATCTTGGATATGAGAGAGAGACTTCAACTCTCTGCATATCAGTTCAAGTGAGCAGGACTTTCCAGCAAGGGCAATCTGGCTGAGTGCTCAGTATATTTAATTATGGTTGAGGGTGCAAGACGGCCACTGCAGATCTCATGAACTGTTGCAAAAAGGGGGAATAATTCTAACCATCCTCGATGATGTAGAACTTCGTAAACCTCCTTTGCTGTAGAGACACCCTTCAAAAAAATTAAAACATAGCAAATGTATCAATTTGCAGGAGTAACATATAATTGTTTGAAAGTAGCTAGTATGAAGAATTTTTAGCCCATGCCATATTCTCTGCTTATAAACCATATGACATACATTGATTGCTATAGGAGATTTTCATATCATGTCTCATGTACTTGTTCTCAAAGAGTTCATTAAAAAAAAGCAATAAAATATCCCATTTTTGTGCTAGATATTCTTGCATGCTTCATTTCCCCCACTGTGAAAAGATATTCTGGAGTAATATATCATTTGTACTTTTGTGGAGCATTCGGACATGTATAAGCATTTTCAACATCTGATAGATAATCAACACTTTAAATACCTGCAGTTTTTGGCCTTGCAACATCTCAGCTTCAAGTTCATCAAAAGACCTAAACAGACAAGCGAAAAGAAGAATTAGCACACTTGTCTTCTTTCTATATATAGGAGGAAGTTAACGAAAGCTAAAACCTTTTTCCTCCATTCCTTGCAAAAGCTTCAGCACATCTCCTGTTTCTTCCTCCCACTGCATATAAAATCATGCATTATTATTTATTAACGATACCATGAGCAAATGGTATTCACGAGTAGAATGAAAACTGCCAGCTTACAGCAAGTAGTTATGAGATCTGCTACCCCACAGCTCTCAAAGAATGTATTATCTTTAACAGAAGGGAACAATAGCTTGGAGAAGGCCTTCATCTCTCTCAAGCCAATTCTCATTATTGCAGCCTGTTAGGTCATTTATAAACAAATAAGACACATTAATCAGGAGAACAAATTCCTACATTTCCTTTAAACACACAGATCCAATATTTTTCAGGCTGCTACCTTTGTATTATTTCCCATTTCCAGGCCGTCCACAAAGCCTGGTATATCATTAATTTAAATTCGTCATTACTCAAAGCTAAAATCAACGAACGATAAGTAAGGAACAATAAAAGCACAAGTATATTAACCTGCTGCTAGAGCCACGACATTTTTCAGAGTTCCACAAAGTTCGACTCCTTCCACATCTTGGACCTATTTCCATTAGTTTAATCGAAAAAGTAATTAGAGAATGGTTGATCAATGTTTAGATGTCAGAAAAATCACAAAACTTGTAATAAGTTCAAATGACAGTTAAACTCACAGCTGAGACCATAAAGTAAGGAGTATTGAATAGGCGAACCCAATTCTCTGCAATCTCTTTGTCTTCCCTATATCCAACTGTTGCTTCGCTAAACTTCTCAACTGCAATCTGTACTTAAAAATCTTAGCCGTGTTCATCTAAAATTGACTTAACACTGACATGTACTAATAATTTCAAGAAATATTAACCTCATTAGCAATGTTTGCTCCCATTAAAACACAACAACTGATGCCAAGAATTTCAGAGATGAGGGTAGAGATCATGCATGGTCCTTCCCTCTTGACCTCCATTCCTTTAATTAGAGAAATTGCTACAGCATCTTTCCTAATTTTACCAACTAGCCTCTTGCAAATGCCCTCCATGAATTGATGTGGAGTCACAAACACTAACATGTTAGAATCCTTCACTGCACAATTTCCCCCACTATAAAATGTTAATAGGACCAAAACTCCACAAACTACCTTCCAAGATATTTTAAGCTCAAATATTACTTTTACATAAGTAACCAATCCAAAATCATTAATGACACTAATCATTCAATTCCCTATTTTGTTTCAGTTTGTTTGTCTTGGTTTGATACGGCCACGTTTTTATGAAAATAATGAAAGACTTTTGAATCGTGTGGTCTTAAACAATGTACTTGTGATCTTAAATATGTCACGCAGGTGGTTGTGAGTAAAGAGTTACCAAATAAAGAAAGTGACAGTTTCTTTTAAACAAACTAAAATGGAAAGTAAGGGAATTAAAGAGTTGCCAAAAAAAAAAAAGATGCATTTTTTTTATACGGACAACAAAAAAAGTAAGATAAATAAATTGAAACGGAGGGAGTAGTAAATAAAATTAAAATAACAGCACCACCAGCAACAACTGCTACAACAATTAAAAGTGCTACAATGTGTAATACCTGCATGTTCGAGGTCAGGGTCTGCAACAACATTTTTAGATAGTTTTATACCAGGAAGATATTTAACATTCTCCTATGAAAAAAACAACAAGTTAAAAATTAAAATGTTGATCTCCAATATACAAACAATAGAAAGCATAAATTGCGTGATTAACACAAGAGTAATTAAACAGGGCAATTACATTGGTTCGGTTGATGACCTCAGAGAGCTTTTCACCAGATGGCAATGTCTCCTCAAACACCCACATCCTTACTTCATCTAAATTATTCACATAAAAGAAATTTTGCATTATAACATGGTAAAAGTAGATGTTTTAAACGTAGAAAGAAGAAAAGGTGAAAAGGGTATAAAGATACCGTGAAAAGAACTGATCTTGAGGGTGTTAGAAGCAATTAGCTTGGAAGCAACACTACCCCAATTTCCACTACCAACGACGGTGACTCTTGATTTATGAGGAACTTCATCTGCAAGTGCAACATTGGCAGATGCATTTCCATTATTAATTTGCCCTTCAAGTTGGTCCTGTTCCATGGAAGGAGCCATGAAAAGGGTCGAATGAAATGGAGGGTATTGGTGTTAGTGTGATTGAATTAATGAAAGGGATGAAAAATGGGCATAAAAAAGGGGAGGAGGAGGTTGAAATTGGGCGGAGAAGGCAGACACGTATCGTGAGTAACAATGCGTGTCATGTTAAATCCAGGCGATCTACTCTATGAAGAAAAATGTAGGAACTCCATCTGAGCCAGCCAAAGAGACACATAGCTAGGTGGGCTAAGGAAATTTTAATCCATCCGTTCAACTTCTTCTCCTCTTTCTTCATTTACTCAACCAGACCGTCCAAACCTACTCGTTACACCTAAGCCCCCAGTCCTACCAATCATAATCGTCCCGCCATCCCAATTATCGGTGACATCATTTTATTAGACATAAAATTTCAGAAAAAAATAAAGATTTTTTAAATTTGTGGTTCAAAATAAATCGCAGAGATTTGTGACTCAAATATGAGGTTGTGGAGGATTAGGGAAGCAGGGTATTAGATAGTAGAGCGTTGTCACGCTTATCCTTTCATACTAGCATTTATTCTATAGTTTTTTGTCCTTCGATTTCTATTAATATTTATTATTTCTTGTTCGTCGCGTAGCATATTATTTTGTTGTAGTTACAGTTCATTTTTCCTATTTGACTCGCTTTGTTATTATTCTATTTTTTTATTGTTATTCCTTTATTTTAGCCGAATATCTATCTGAAACTTCTCTACCTCCCTCCTAAGTTAGAGGTAATGTATGCCTACGACCTACTTTTTTCAGACCCCACTTGTCGGATTACACTGGTAAGTTGTTGTATTTATGTGACTGAAAATCATCTCACAAAATTAAATTATTTATAAATATAGAAATATGACATTTATTTTTTGGACAAACCAAAAAAAAATGATGTCACATAAATTGAGATACTTGAATCATTATTTTCACTTTATGTAATGGAGTACTTTTGAGACCCAAGCTATGTAAGTTTTAATTATGTTCATGTATAGGACGAAATTCATATAAGACAGTTGTATGAATTATGATGTGACACGTGGCAGTTGATGTTGAGTCAAGTCCGATGTTACACCCCGTAGTTCATGTTTCGTCATGTCAATGATAAATACCGATGTCCTTGGAAGAGGTACGGTGGTACGAAAGGGTAATGGAGGTTTACAACTTAATTATGGAAGTGTCGGAGTATTGAAAAGTCAAACAGATCGAAGAAAGTACGTTTCGACGAAATTAGAAAATTTGGGCATTTGACTGGAAAATCGACAGACCGTCAAGTACTTTGAGTGACCGTCGATTTTGCTCTCTGGGCCGTCAATTTTCCCCGGAATTTTGACAGGAAGATTGATGGACCGTCGAATTATTTGACAATCCCGTCAATCCCACCGTCGAATTCCAGTGGTGGAATTCTTTTCGAATATAAAAATCGGGTTAATCGTTGTAGCCCTCATTTGCCTACAAAATCCGATCTTAAATCCTCTCCCAAACTCTCTTAATTATAGTATAACATTCTTAGATCAAATCCAAGACGAATTACACAAGATTTGCGCGATAATCCCCATAGTAATCGTAGAAATCATCGTCTTCGAGTTGAGGCAATTGTAGAAACCCTTGGAATTTGGGGCAAAGTGTTGTTTCGAGAAGATTTGGATTTATCGAGGTAAAATTCACCTTCCTTTATCTATAATTATGGTTAATTGATGATTCAAAATAAGTTATAGACATGTGAAATCATGAGAATATGATTTGTGGGCTATTTTTTTTTGGATTATGAATTGATATTGATAAATAAATTGATTATTGGTATTGTGAAACCAAGAAGAATTGTTTCAGAGGATTGGGGATCAAACTACAAAAATATCTTTGTTAAGAAATTTAACAACCCTTTTGGTATTAGGATTGTTGATACGATAAATAAATGAAATTTCTTATTGGGAATATAGATTCGATATTGATATCGACTCTTTGTTGTTGTAGATAGATATTCGTAAGGCGTTCGAGAGTGTATAAGGCGATTGTAATCTCAAGGATAAGGTATGTAAGGCTAACCTTTATTTCTTTGGCATGCTTAACATGTATGCGATACTTGCAAGTTGCTTCCAATATAGATTTCTCTCATACACATAAAAAATGTAGTGTGACTCATTGTCACGATTGATTATTGATCTTGGTTTCTCCTTGTCAATCTACTATTCGCAACCTACTGAGTCGTGCTTAATGTAATATAATGAGGTTCCATGTTGACATTCTTGGAGGTTAAACCGATTATTCGTCATAATGTCCTTACTGGTTCCTGAGAGCTAAGCTAATAGGGTGATTCATAATTCTTATAAAGTCACGAACTTATGTCACTCCGACGAGTTCAAAAGCGTATCTTATATTCCTTGAGAGGTCATTATATGCATGTACTATATATCTATATTGCCCTCAGAAGTCTATCGCGTTATATACACGACTATACAGATACGATATTGATGATGTTTCCCACAGAGGCATATGGCGCTACTTGCGCAGTTTATATAGATATGATATTGATAATACTACTGTTACACCCCGTATTTACAGGACATGGTGTAAGAATGTACGTAAGAACTCACAAGTGTTAAGATTTGAGACTTGTAAAAATTTACCGGAAATTTGAAATTGTCGGAAAGCGTATTATTGTGACGAATGGGAGGGCGACACTTGTCACCCCCCCTTATTTATGCCTTGGACGAAAATGTCATGGCCAAAATGGTCATTGACCATAGCCTTAAGATGACTAAGTCTTCCAATTAATTAGCTTGACAATATTGACTAAGTCAAAGGGTTCAAAGTCTTGATATTTTAATTAGAGCTCATCCTAACCACCCAATCGCGATTGTGTATCTTGACCCTCCACGTCCCTTTATAATACTAGTAGTAGTATGACAAGTTCCATACTTAGCCAAAATTCACAAAAATTTGAAGACCACATTGTTGAGCTCTCGGGTTTACTTGAGGAAGGAGGAAAATTTTTTGTTTCTTGTCAATAATCTCCCACTCTAAACCAAGGTTCCTAAGTGTTATGTAAGTATATCTCAATAGAAAAATCCGAAAAAGAGAGTTTTCGTATTAGTCGCAGCGAAAACCTAGTTGCTTTCTAGGTTTTGGATTGGAAGCTTGAAGGGAAGTTGTTGGTGTGGTTCTAAGGGTCTCAGTAGCGGATTGAAGTGTCTTGGAGAGGTTCTAAACTACTAAGGAGCGACTTGGATTTGGAATTGGATTAAGAATCGTTAAGGTAAAATCTTGTCTTTTAAAGTGTTACTGGTTATATATTTATTTTGTGTTGTTAGCTTTTCGTGTTGCTAGCATGAAGTTGTTATGTAGAAGTTTATAAGGATTGTGGATTGATTGTAGCCTTGGAAATCCGAATGTAATGTAAGCCGTGTTAAGTTGGATTTCAATTTAGTCGTTATTAGAATCGTCGCATGTTATTGATTTGAAGATTGTGATAGTTTTAATCAAATACGACTTGATATCATGTTATGCTACCAATTTGGATTGAAATGGAAATTTGATAAGAATTGGTAAGGTTGAACTCAGTGGCGAATTTGGACTTTTAGTTTGTTTTTCATTTGTATTGGACTACTTTCTAAATTGTGAGCCAATCAACATTTAGTTAGTCATTTGTATTGGAGTACCTTATAGAAATTGTGAGCCAATTGGGGCTGTTTGGGTATTGTATTCGGCCTTGAAAAGGTGGCAAAGTAAGTAGAAACAAAGGAGGTCTTTGTCCGATTTTCCGTAGAATTTAGCGACTTAGCACCTAAAATATTCTACGATGAAGTAAGAAGTTAATGGACGATGGTGACCATTATAGGTTGTGAACTAGGTATAACGTATCCTACTTGAAGAATGGAATAGCTCGGTGGAAGTACTTTGGAGCTTTTGCTACTTGTCGATAATCGTCGCGGTATGTGAACCTCTTCCTTCTTTAGACATGGTTCTATGTATGGAATATACATGTGGTATTATTTCATGATTCCTTCTATTCTTAGAAGTTAAGAAGTATGTATGTTGATTTACTCTACGTAAGGGTTATGTCTAAGTTATCCTAAGTTATAAGTATGTTAAATTGTCTAAGTCCTTACCAAGTCTTATGGGAGATGTTGGTAAGAATGGTTAGGAAAATATGAGATTTGATTTAAAACTATGTGTCTTGATTTATTTAAAGTAAGTAAGTGGATTTTACGTTCAAAAATGACTTGAATTTATATGTGAAAAGGGGATTGATTTTTAAAAGTGAAAGTTATATGGTTTTAAGAGAATAAGTTACTTGGTTTTGAAGTGTATGGAACTTTATATTTGTTTTGTATAAGTATAAGTAAGTGGATTTTAAAGAATGTATGATATAAGGTTTTAAGACTATGAACTTTGGTTGTCTAAGGATTATGAAACTTTATTTTTCAAGTTGTGGACTTGATTTCTAAAAGTATTGATGACATGATTTTAAGAGTATGTGACTTGAGTTTTAAAAAAGAAAGAAGTTTATGATTCTCATTAAATGCGTATGTATGCGTGGTATTTTAGGTCTAGTTTCCTAATGTTGTAAGAATAAAAGTGCCTTGAGTTCTCTAAAATGAAAGGTTGTTATAATAGCTTTATGGGAAGTTGTTATAACGACTTAAGAAGAGGTAACAATACGCTTTAAAATGTTACGTAAGGAAAATTACACCGAGCCTACAAATAGGCCGGACACGTTATGAAATACACCGAGCCTACAAATAGGCGGACACGTTATGAATTACAGAGCCTACAATAGGCCTGACACGTTATGAAATACACCGAGCCTACAAATAGGCGGATTACGTTATGAGATACACCGAGCCTACACATAGGCGGATTATGCCATATTACCCCGAGCCTGCACATAGGCGGTTACGCTATCTTACACCGAGCCCGCGGTGGCCGGATTATCTACATGATTCCACAAGACACCGAGCCCCACAGCGGGCGGATTATGCTACATGATTCCACAAGACACCGAGCCCCACAGCGGGCGGACATGCTACATGATTCTACAAGACACCGAGCCCCACAGCGGGCGGATTATGTTATATGATTCATCAAGACACCGTGTCCCGCAAATGGGCCGGATTATGTTATGTAAGATATGTAAGTTATGTGAAAACTTTGGATTAAGCTCTTAAGTAAGTATGTAAGAATATGTTGTTAATCTTATCGAAAGAATGAAAGAGCGGTTAATATATGATTGATTTCGGGAGTTAAAGGGCGTTAACATGCGATTATGATTTGATTCTTGCACGTTATTTCATTTCCATATTGCACTGTTATGCGACCCGGCCGAAGTGCGTTCATGTCCGCAGTTTAGGTACACAGTGTGGATCCGCGAGCTTAGGATCTGGTTCGATTTTAGATGGCTCAGGTGTTCGGAGTTGTCATGGCTATGTATATTCGTGGTATGGTGGGGCCTGTCCCGCCACGCAGCTTATGTTAAAACTCTTGAGGTCCGTAGTCACATATCGGAGTGCATTTGTAAAGAAAGGAGGCAACCGCTTCGTGTATGTACGTCCGGGAAGGTAGCCTATCGGTGACACTGTTGTTTATTTCTGTTGTTTTATTTTATAAGTTTCATGTATGTTCATCGCTATTTCTCGATGTATACAACAGGTGCCCGTGTAGGGCACCGCCGCGTCGGGGTCGGGTCGTGACAACTACCCATAGAGGCCTATGGAGTTATATACACGATTATATTTCATTTATGCATATCCTGCCCACAGAGGCACTGAGAGTACAAGTTGTTTCTCTACTGCCCTATCTTACTGTTATGTATTTAGTTACAGTTTCAACTTATGCTTCATGTACCATGTTGTACTTGATTACAGTTATGTCTTACATATTCAGTACATCTTTCGTAATGATGTCCCTTCTGGGGCACTACGTTTTATGTCCGCAGGTACAAATAGACAGAGCGACGCTCCTCTTTAGTAGGTGATATGCTCATCGGTGATATTATTGCAATCCCTTCTGTTGAAGTTACAATATAAGAGTTCGTAGGTATTGTTTTATATATGCTACTAGAGTTTTGGGGTATGGCGGGGCCTTGTCCTGGCCTATTGGTATGTATATATAGATCTTAGAGGCTTGCAGACCCATGTACAATAGATATTGGTATGTAGTGGTCTTGTCAGCCCCTTCTGTTAGTAGATACTCATATTGTGGGCTTGTCGACCTTGGTTATTTGTTCATATGCATATATCTTGTTGGGACTCTTCTGTGTGCACGTTATCTTTTCGTCTTGTCATATATGGGTAATTGGAGGCCTTGTCAGCCCATGTTTCTTATTTCAGGGTTTGGATACTACAGTGGTATGCTCAGGCCTGCGGGCGCTGCGTGCCAGCCACGCCCCCAAGGTCTGTCTAGGGAGTGCGCAAGTCGTATCTAGTAGAGTCTTGTTTATAGGTGTGTTGTGCACCACACTCATAAGCAGGAGGCTATATGATAATTATGGTGGTTACTTTTCTTCATGATCTAAGATCGTGCGATAATACTAACTGATAAGTTTTCACTCCTAATCTCCATCTTGTTTATATCTCAGTTATGCCTACTACTACTCAATGAGAAGAAGCCTTGCGACGGGTAGATGAATAGGCATGAGAAGGTGTCAGTCATGCACCACTCGCCGATCCGGAGAGACAAGAGCAATAAGATGAGGCTGCATCTCGGGCCTCCAGAACTCCACCACCACTACCTTCAGAGGAATAGAAAAAATATGATGTACCTCTAGTTTTTTCTCTAATTGCCCCCGAGCAAGATTTGGACATGCAGAGTGCGGTACAACTGTTGAATCGACTTGTGGCCTCTCGAGCCCAACATCAGACTTATGGTGTTGCTGATAGAGTTATGAGTGCACGAGTTCAAGATTTTGTTAACTTGGACCCTCTGGTATTTACCGAAACAAACCCTAATATGAACCCACAAAATTTTCTAGATAGAATGCAGCGGACTTTACGAGTGATGTAAGCAACTGATGCTGAAATGGTAGAGCTGACTTCTTATAAGTTACGAGACGTGGCAGCGACCTGATTTGAGACTTGGGGACCCAAAGCCACATCTCTAGGCTGGAGAGAGTTCTCTGAGGTGTTTGTACATCAGTATTTACCGATCGAGTTTCAGCGAGCCAGGTGAGATAGGTTCTTACATTTGGAGTAGGGTAATATGAGTCAGATAATATAGCATGCAGTTCAACTCCTTAGCTAGGTATGCTCCACGATTGTTGCTGACATAAGAGATCGAGTATATCCGTTTGTTAATGGTTTGGGGACACATTTGGTGAATGAGTGCACAACTTCTTCGCTGAATCTGAATATGGATATCTCCCACATCCAGGTATATGCACAAATTTGGGAGATCAATGGGTTGTCGAGAGTATGATAGGGGCTAGAACAAGAGGGCTCGGTCCGCAAGTAATGAAGGGGGATTCTGAGGCAGATTTATGCCTCGGCTTCTGAGATGACCAGTGCACCATCAGAGTTTCAGGGCCAGCGTCGAGACCAAATCACTTATTTTGGTCAAGGTTAGAGTTCATGGGCACCATGCCCGCAGTATAGAGGGAATTTGAGTCGGATAAGGCCATCTTTAACCCGATGCACTTAGTGTGGTAGAGCCCATCTAGGAAAATGTCGTCGAGAATCAAATGTGTGTTATTCTTGTGGTTATCCAGGGAAATTTTCCAGAGATTTCCATATGAGAGCTGGAGGCGACATAACACAACCGACAAGGTCCATAGCAGCTTCTTCGTCAGTGTCGCGCCCATTTTCGGCCGCGGCATTATTTTCTAAACTCCTGCTTAAAATGCAAATGTTAGAAAAATAAAATAAAAAATGCTAATAAAGTTTAAAAGGCTTAAAAATGCTCAAGGGGTGCTAACATATTAGAAGTGCTAAAGTTTAAAGGGTGCTAAAATGCTAAAGGGTTGCTAGAATGCTAAGGGTTCGCGGAGTCGCCACCTAATTAATTTGGGTGAATTAGGACACCTAAATGTTTAACTAGTTTAAAGTAAAACATTAACTCCATTTTATGGTCTGCTAAACTTAGTGAGATTCTGGGTAAGGGTTCTTTATTAATCTAGAGGGAAGGGGTTAGGCACCCTAAGATCCGCTAACTGCGGTTGTCTGCCAAACCTAGGGTAATTATTATATTTAAAAATGCAAAATGAAAGCTCCTCCTGCTTAATAAAAATGCTAAAATGCTAAAATGTTTAAAAAGGTGCTTAAAGTATAAAAAGGGGCGAAAGGTGTTATAAATAAATAAAAGAGCCAAATGCCGAGTGTTTAAAAAGTGCTTAAAATACTAAAGGTTGCTAAAAGGTTTTAAATGATAGAAGGGTGCTAAAGGTGCTAAGAGGTGCTTAAAAGTGCTAGATGCTAAAGCGCCGAATAATTAATAAAATGTTAGGAAATAAATGCTAGCTTGTTAAAATGTTTAAAAGGTGCTTAAAGTATCAAAAGGGGGCTAAAGGAAATAAAACGCTAAAAGGTTTAAAAGGCTTAAGGTGCTTAATAGTGCTAAAGATTAATTTTGAAAGTAAAAGGTGCTAAAAGTGCAAAAAGGATGCTAAATGTTAAAGAGTGCTTAAAAGGTGCTAGAAATGCTAAAGAATGCTAGGAGGGTGTTTTAGAGACTAATTATGTGTTCATGCAAAGGTTATTTATAGACTAACTATATGTCCTGCTAGCTAAACTAATCATGCTTAACCTACGTGTAGTATAAAATGTTAAGACGATTTTTTGAGAGTTTAAGAGAAAATCTTCTTATGGATTTTAACACATTGTTGGTTTTATGATGCAAGTTAGATTATTATTTTTTGCCGCTTTTGAACATGCCTAATAGCCCCAAAAGACAAATAAAGTAGAAGCGTATTCCTAAAATGTAATTACTTCCCGTCTCATATATTTAAAGGCTAATAGAGTTAGTTATCCTATTAATTACAATGTTAGCAAATATGACAATAATGAATGAACAGATAAATAATACATAAACAAGGGAGGAACGAGATTAAAATTGTTGTGATGTCTAAGACGGATGGCGACACCATCTGTCCCTATAGCTGTTTGGAAACCCTGTGACAAAAGCGTGGCGGCGATATGGAAATCCTGACGAGTCTCGTACCGAGACTCTTGATTTGACTCCAATGCGTGTCAGATAAGATAAGAAAGAAAGGAAAAGGATTAGAATATCTCGAAATTTATGAAATGATAAACATTTGTCGACATAAAGGCTTCAAGCCTGCATAAGCCATTTTTTTTTATTATCCAAAGCGCAAGCAGGCCCAAACAGTGAAAAAAATTCAAAAGATCCAGTCGTGTCTGAGACCCTGATAACGAAAATAATGCACAGGAATAAAGCAGCCCAATACTTTGTATTTCTCAGATTTTTCCAAGATAATAACTACAATAATACAGACCCCATTAACATAAGCATAGAGAGTTTAACACATTGGGCCTTTTCCCATGAACTGAACAGGCAGTGGGCATCGGCAAGCCTAGTAATTGCACCCAATATACACTCAGGTAGGAACCATTATGTAGAAAACAGTCAAAGTATGTACCTGGCGCACAGGTACCTAAAGACTATCATACTATATGTGTTTATACATGCTGGAATATACATTCACGGGCAATGGACTCACCTTTGTAAGGTTTAAAGAATGCTACGTGTCGGGGACAAGAAAAAAAGCTGAACTAACACTCTTAACATGCTTAGCTACTCTAGGAGCATATTTTAAGATGTTGACATGAAGCCTTAAGCTAATTTAGGACGGGGGTTGACGATGAAGCTTGAAGTAACCTATACCTAACTAGTTATAGACTTAATACGTGTGTTAACATTATAAACACATGCTAGCCAAATCATACACAAAGAGTCAACATCCAACTTCGGCATGTTAAATCAACACACAAAAGATTTCAAAGTAACTTCCGGACTTCAAAACTTATACCTCTAGTTTGGACCTAACTGCGGGTCGCACATTTACTTAATCAAAGCTAAGACATGTTTAATATGCAATTAGTCAAAAGCGTAAATATAAGACGCTCTTTATTCATCCTCAATATTATAATTCCAACATTACAGTGATTCTATTATAACTCCTGCAATTACCAACAACTCCAAACAATGGTAACAAAGTAGCAAATATATTATGGCAGACAATTAAACTTGTATAGCTAACTTAATAGTAGGATACCTTAGCCATTTCTTAAGGGATGAGAACGTACATATCTTATTCTTTAATTAAAATGTTTGTTACTTATATCGGGAGGATAACACGACATTGTAAATCGTATATCCTTGGCCTTAGTAACATTTTTTATTGGAGGCCAGTTTTAAGTTATTATATCACGATAGTAATGTTTTAGAAGGTAAGTACAGATCCGAATCTTTTGAACATAGACATACATACAAACACATAATCCTCTTGTGAAATTCGGGTTGTTATGACACATAGGTAGACATATAATCTTTCTTACGATATTTTGGAAAATGAGTAAGAGGTTTGAATCTTGAATGCAGGCACATAATTATACATACATATAAACACATAATCCTTTTAAATATTGGTTGTTGTTATATGTTGGCTTGATTTTAAAATTCGATTAGACCAGTAATCCCTTTTATTTCCGCTAACTATTTGTTAGGAGAAATATTTGTTTAGAGAAAATTACAAGAAACGATATATGTAATGAATTTCGGTTTAACAGCCTCATGATTAATATTGATTTTTCTTTGGATTTAACATGTCAATGCATTCCCGCTAACATCCAAATGCATACTAGCGCTTTAAATGTAATATTCAAGTCAATGTTTACACAACCATCAAAGATACAACCAACAAAATGGATCTACGACTTATACAATAAGTATGCATTCGATCATTCCTCGTAAAGTACTATAAGCATACGCTCATGCTCAAAACAGTTGACGCTACAAAACATCGAAGCTACCGCTAATGGACCTATCTCGACACAAATGACCAATCCAAATTGAGCAAGTTTGAACGGAATGTTACGCATAATTCATCACATAGGACACATAGTATCAATTAGACAATTAAATAAATGAAAGAAAAGGATTTCCAGACCTTTTATAGACAGCGAATCGAGGCGACGACAAATGTTTTTCTAGAATCGTCGACGGGAAGTTCGCAAAAAGGGAACTGTTTGCAAGAATCAATGACAATAAACTGGAAGCCAGGAAGGGATGCTAGGCTTCGACTGCTAAAAGTAATCTCCGCGATTGATGACTGATCGATGATATGGGTCTCCTGCCTTCTTCTCCCTCTTTTCGAATGACTTTGCATGTAACCATGGCTTCACTTATATAGCCTCCGTTCAGCTCTAATATTGGCAAGCAATTAAAGGCTGATTTTAGTGCGATTTTGTGTATGATTTTGTATCGATTCTTACTGGACGACTTATGGTAAGGTTCTGATTTTGGTTATGGTAAGATGTCGTTGGCTGTGCTTGCATGGGTAAGGAAGGTAAGTGATTTGGTTAAGGAAGGCGAGATTTTAGGGCGTGTGGGCGAGGGAGGCGGCGAATCAAGGGCTTAGGGTTAGGGCTGCGTTTTCGTGCTGTTAGGGAATGGGAGTGACGAGGAAAGGGCTGGGTCGAGGGAAATAAAGTGTGGGGCGGGTTGGGCTTGTCGCGTGTTGAAATTTGAGGTAATGTATTGGGTATTATTTAGGTATTGGGTATTAGGTATTAGGTTAGTTTTAATTAGGTAGAGTTTAAGTTAGTGTTATAATTATTAGTTTTAGGCTCTTAATTAGTGACAAAGTAATTAATTAATTGTGATTAAATTATCTAATTGTTATAAAATAAATGCGGGTGTGTTATTTAATAAATGCTTAATGCTTCAGAATGCGGCGCTATTATTTAAAAATCTTATTGTTGCATTATTGCGAAGTTAAATTAAAATTAAAATTGAGTCTAGATTAAATTACTTAAATGCTAAATGCGAGTATGATATTTAAGAATCGCTTAAAGCTTTATAAATGCGGTGCTATTAAATGCATATATCGATTAAAATTGATTTTTAAATTACAAATGATTATGAAATTCTCTTGCGTATTACTAAACGCGACTACGCTTACTTGATACGACGCCATTGCTAAATTATTTATTTTATGCATTTATTACTTACTTAAGAATTACGATGAGCTTGAAATCAACTAACGCGACGCGGACTCTAAGTGCTTGAAACTCTACGTAAGATGCGATGCCATTATTAAATTATTTATTTATGCTCAGATTTATGTTTTATTCACGTGCATTTTATTATAAAAATCCCTAAAATTATTTTACAAAAATTAGTGCAATTTTATAGTTAATGATCAAGTAGGTCAAAATCGGGTGTCAACAATCGCCCTCTTTGTATGGAGATGATGGAAGAATCTTCGGACAAAGACGTTGACTCATAGCCAATTTTGTCTCGATCTTCAGAATTGCAGAAATGCTGGGCAGGTAGACAAGGCCGACGAAAATCAAATCGCCCCAAAGGTCGAGTTATGACGACACCGACTACCACGGCCAAAACACCGGCGCGCTAACGCGACTCAAAATCGCCCCAAAGGTCGAGTTATGACGACACTGGGCTACCATGGTCGAAACACCAGGGCGGGCTAACGCGGACTCAAAACCTGTCCCAGTGTCGAGTTATGACGACACTGGGCTACCATGGTCAAAACACCAAGGCGGGCTAACGCGGACTCAAAATTTGTCCCAGTGTCGAGTTATGGTGACATCAAGTGTGCAAAAAGTAAAAGAATATAACCGGTTTGAACTCAACTCGCGCTATGGCTTGTGGTGCCGGGTTCTATGGTGATGCGAGCGAGTGGACTGACGCTGAGGCCGCTTCGCCAATCGCCGGGAAGGTCGCCCCAACATTGCCCCGCTTGTAAGAGAAAATCCACGCCAGGCTCCCGCCTCCGCGTGCTAAGGCTTAAACAAACGGTTAGTGCATAAATCATAAGGCAAAAATGATGATGTATAATTTTAAAAGTAATGCAATCGCGAGTAGAAAAGCGTTATCTGCAAATGCGATGCCCGTTGTGTTGATGCGATGCTGCAAATGCTGTGGCTTTCGTCCTTGCACAGACGTGTTGCGATAGTGAATGCGGATATGTCATCCTTGCTGCAACTGCCCCTGCAGACTAAAGCTCAAGAAAGAGGTAGGCATAATCGCAATACGTAATAACAAAGCGTGAATGAGAAAAATGCAATTTTGAGAAAAGAGAAAATCGTCCCTGTGCAGATGTGATATGCTGATGATAGCGCTGCTTCGACTTGTTGCGGCCGATAGCGCCGCTGCTCGGACGTGTCGCCGGGCGCCGTTGCGTGACGCACGCCGATGACGCCGCGTTCGGACGTGTTGCCGCCGGGCGCTATCGCGTAGACGCACGCCGTGACGCCGCCGCTCGACACGACGCGGTCAATACGCCGCCGTTCGGACGTATTCCGGGGCGCTGCCGCGTAGACGCACGCCGCGACGCCGCCGTTCGGACGCGTGTTGCTCGGCGTCGTTGCGTGACGCACGCCGGCGGTGTCGCCGCCGACACACGCCGATAACGCCGCGTTCGGACGTGTTGCCGGGCGCCGCTGCGCAGACGCACGCCGATGGTGTCGCCGTCGACACGACGCCGAATACGCCGCGTTACGACGTATTGCCGGGGCGCCGTTGCGTAGACGCACGCCGGCGACGCCGCGTTCGGACGTGTTGCCGGGCGCCGCTGCAGACGCACGCCGATGGTGTCGCCGTCGACACGACGCCAATACGCCGCCTGGACGTATTGCCGGGGCGCCGCTGCAGACGCACGCCGGCGACGCCGCTCGGACGTTGCCGGGCGCCGCCGGCGTAGACGCACGCCGATGGTGTCGCTGCTCGACACACGCGGATAATGTCGCTGCTCGACATGTTGCCACCGGGCGCCGCTGCAGACGCACGCCGAGGTGTCGCCGCTCGACACACGCCGATAACGCCGCCGTTCGGACGTGCCGGCGCCGCTGCGTAGACGCACGCCGATGGTGTCGCCGCCGACACGACGCCAATACGCCGCCGCTCGACGCGTTGCCGCTTCCCGTTGAATAAATGCTCCCGCAAGCCGAGCTGAGAAAACGTTAGTGCATACCGCTAAACAAAATGATAAGCATATAGGATAGGTGCACTTTTATGGGTCGAGATGTCGTCCCTGATACTCCAGATGAATACTGAGATATAGTCCTTGCACGGATATGCTAGATGTCGCAGCTGACGAATTGCCCCGACGCTTCGCTGGGCGCGATGCCTTGGTCGCAAATTTGACTTTATGCCCACGCCGTGTGCTAGACTTTGTCGTGCGCTTGAACTTTGGATCGTGGATTGTTGTTGCCCTTTCGCCGCCGCTTTGCCGCTCCGCCAATACGAAGAAACTTTTGCCGATTTTCGCTTTGGCTATTGCGCCGCTCGTTAACATGAAAAACTCGCGCCAAAGAAAATTTGTGAGTTTTGTGGGGTCGATTCAGATCCGACTTTGCCGCTTGTCCTCGATGTCCGCGTTCGCCTGCTTGGATTTGCAACCCCTGCTTGACCTCTTTGAGATGTTTAGTAGTGTTCCAAAAGCATTTTCCAAAATGAAGTGTTTTTATGAAGTATGCACAAACATCTTTAGAAATAAACATTTATATGACATGCGTAAAAATGTAAAAACCTCGCCTAATTTGCCGAATATGACATGTATTTCACCAAACGAACATCTTTGAGTCCTTGTTATTGCCTTCTTCCGTGCGCAAAGTCGTCTCAATTATGTGTCACGCGCGAACTTGACTTCGTGATGAATTGCTCATGTCGCTTTGAATAACCCAAACCCCTTTGTTGCTCAGACAAACGGGAGATTCCTAACGGTGCGACCGGCCGATTTAGGCCGCCACGATCCCCACGAGGAATCAGTCATGACGTAGTTCATTACAAGCGAAATTGGGTAAAATTCTAAAGAGCGACCGGCCGATATGGCCGCCACGATCCGCCAAGGGAATCAGTCATGACGTAGTTCGACATAAGTAAAGCGGCTTTGATTTGCAAATGCGAGACCCTATATGGGCTCTATGCATATCCCACCGAGGAATGCACTTTTACAATATAAAGGGGATTACACGGAAGACAAATACTCCTAGACGTAATATCTCTTCACATCAGATTGCGCTGATAGCCTCGGGCCATACCGCCATCCATTTCAGCCAAGATTGTGCCCTCCACTTAATACTCGATGGACTATGTAGGGCCCTTGCCAATCGTGCGAACTTTCCTTTAGCTTCAATTTGATTCGAAATATGCGTTTAAAACCAATTGTCCCGCTTGAATAACCTTGGCCTTACTCTCTGTTAAAAGCTCTAGCCATTCTCGCTTTGATATACCGCCCATGACAGATCAGATTCAACCTTTTTCGCCAATCAACATCAATCGCCATAACGATCTTGTATCCATTCGGCCGCCAACTCGCTTCGATGATTCTCAACGATGGTATTTCCACCTCGGGTAGCACACTGCTCCATACACCAAAAGATACGGCTGCCCTAGAGAAGTTCGGATTGTGGTGCGATAACCCAAAAGTGCAAAAGGCAAATTCTCGTGCCAATGTTTGTAGTTCGATCATCTTGCGCAATATCCTCTCGACGCTCTTGTTGGTCGCTTCATCGCCTCCATTCATCCGAGGTCGTGACGAGTGGAATTACGCGAGTGATCTTGAAATTTCCACATATCTCACGCATCAAATTATCGCTGAGATTGGTTCCGTTATCGTTACAATTGATTCGAACCCCAACCCAAATGATGTTGTTGCGAACGGTCGACCACCACCTTTTTCATCACCGACCGTGATGACGCTTCTACCCATTTAGTGAAATAGTCAATCGCTACGATGATGAATCTGCGCCCATTTGAAGCAACGTTCGATGGGGCCGATGACATCCATGCCCCTGTCGCGAACGCCGCGAGAACTTGTCACATTAAGCTCACTGAGGCACTCGAATCAAATCTCCATGACCGCATTGTCGACATTTCTCGCACAAAGCGGATACACTGCTTCCATCGCTATCCAAAAATAACCCGCCGCGTAATCTTTTCGCCAAAGTGAAGCCGCTCATACGAGGTCCACACATCCCTCCGTATCTCTTCTACTAGCTTGCCGCTTCTCGAGCATCGACACATCTCAATAAGCCCAGATCCGAGTCCTTCGCACACAATTTCCCATTTAAAAAGAAATGATTTGCTAGTCTTCGTTGTCTTCTCGACGCTGGTTATGCGCTCGGATATTCTCCCGCTTGAGGTACCTTTGACGCCATGGTACCATGGATTGCCGTCTGCTTCCTCGCCTATACGGGAGCAATAGTTCTACCGCTCCAAAGACACTCACCGTGATCGATCGATGTAATTCTTGTCCTGATGTCAATCACGAGGATAAGGTTGCCAACGCGTCAATTCTGCTCGATCCTGAACATGCCTAAATTCTATGTGGTCAACCTCTTCTCGTAATTCCTTCACGCAAAATAGGTAGGAAGTATCTTCATATTCTTGGTTGCCCATTCGCCATGTACCGATGGATCGAAGTCCAATCACCTATGACCAGCACTTGTATGTCCATATCTACGCCATTCCGAGCCCCAATACGCAAGCTTCATATTCCGCCATATTGTTGGTGCATGGAAACTGAGCCATGGAAATCGGATAACGCCGACTGCTTCAAACCAAAACCGCCCAATGCCGACTTTGAAATTTGCCGCCCATCGAAAAACATCCTCCAACCCGTAATCCTCGAGATATCTTCTCCGACAAACAATACCTCTTCATCAGAAAATAGGTTCGGCGGGCTCGCATTCTCATCGATCGGGTTCTCAAGAAGATGATCGCCTAATGCCCGCCCTTTTACTTCTCACGTGACGTAGACGATGTCAAACTCGCCAACATAATTTGCCATTTCGCTAGTTTTCCGCTGGGTACGGGCTTCAAGTATATACTTGCGGATCCATCCTCGAAATAAGATAAGTAGACGCCGATAGATAGTGCTCGAACTTCGGGCGACCCAAGCACGCGCAACAAGTACGCTCCAAACAGAGTATAACGAGCTTCATACGCCGTGAACTTCTTACTCAAATAGTATATGGCCTGCTCTTTTTCCTCGCTTTCATCGTGGTTGCCCCAACACGCATCCGAAAGCATTTTCTAACACGCATAAATAGAGTAGCAAAGGTCTCCTGCTCGAGGTACTAGAATCGCGGATTAGAAAGGTATTCTTTGATTCTCACAAAAGCTCGCTGGCAACTGTTGTCCACTTGGTAGCCGCATCCTTTTTCAATAATTTGAATATCGCCGCATATCACTATCAGATCTGGCTATGAACTCGCTGATGTAGTTGAGGCGACCAAGGAAACTCATCACGCCCTTTTGCTTTTCGGAGGAGGTAACTTCGATGGCTTTTATTTTCGGCGGTCTAGCTCAATCCTCTCCCGCCACTATAAAACCCAACAGCTCGCGGAACGCCAAACGCGCACTTTGCAGATTCAACTTCAAGTTATACCGCCTTAGTCGTTGGAAAATTTCTTCAAGTTTGCCAAACGGTCCTCCGCTGGGCGATTGATGATGACGCCGCCCACATAGACCTCAATTTCTTTATGAATCATGTCATGGAAGACGGTGGTCATGGCTCACGTAGGTGGCGCCGCGTTTCGAGACCGAACGACATAACTCGATAATAGTACACCACCACGGTAGTGAACGCCGTTTTTCGCGCCCTCTTCGCCATAAGGATCGACGATAATAAAGAAAGCAATGATTTAACGATCAGAGTTCATGCTTCGCACAATTATCGATGAGTATATGGATGTTTGGAAGAGGAAAGTCATCCTTCTGGCCGCTCGCTGAGGTCTCTGTAATCCACGCAGACTTCTGACCTTTCCATCTTTCTTCTTTACCGCACGATATTTGCTAACCAAGTAGATACTTTGCAACTCGAATCACCTTTGCCTCAAACTGTTTAGACACCTCTTCTTTGACCTTCAAACTCATGTCTGGTTTGATCTTTCTCGGCCTTTGTTTTACGGGGAAATAAGATGGCTCAATAGGTAGCCTGTGTGCGACGATGTCTGTACTCAAACCTGGCATGTCCTCATATGACCAAGCAAACACATCGGTGTACTGTTTCAGGAGCTCAATTAATTCTTCCTTCTGTGTGACGCTTAGGTGGCGCCGACTCTAGTCTCTTTCACTTCCCTCATCGCCTAAGTTTATTAACTCGCTTTCTTCCAAATTTGGTTTAGGCCTATTCTCAAAGTTTTCCACTCTTGGCTAAGTTCGATCATGACATTCCTCTTGTTCCTGGGTTATGCTCGCCATTTGAACTTTGTTCACTGGTCTCATTACATGTCATATTCGCGTTATCAACAGTTTATTAATATGATCGAAAGAAAATGCTTAAAGAATTTAATTTTAACACAAACAAAAGCGTTTAAAAATCTGCAAAAATGTCCTGGAATTTATGATGAAAGTAAATTGCGAGATTAAAAACATATTAAGAATCATAAATGCATGTCTGTTTTCTTTCTAGATAAAAAGGTCACACTGCTAGAACTAATCATAAATTCTACCAAGCTTCTCGGACGGTCAGGACAGGGGTGCAAGTCCAATTATTCAGTCAGATCCATGCTCGCATCCCAAACGCGAGCTCCTCCGTGATCTCCTCGCGATCACGCAACACCGCCTCATCATCACCTATGAACAGATTCTCGAACCCTACCGCAAGATCATCCGGTCATCTTCTCAGATCCTGATGGTGTAGGCTTTGACGAACGACCGACTCAAGGGCGGAATGGGCGCAGTGCGGAACGTATCCCTTCTTCCGAGGTTCGTGGTCACCAAATCCTTCGTGGCCGTACCCCAAACCAAAAGTGTCTCTCTTCCCAAACAACCGATAGGCTCATGATCCCTTCATATCGACTCCAAGACCTCCGCCGGCTCGTGATTCATTTCTTAACATTTCTTGGCCACCATTTTGAGAGAACGTGGCACCGCAATGGCCGACCCTACTTGCTCTCTTGATCTCATTAATATGAAAACCGAACCATCCGATCGTTTCACGCCTTCTATGACAGGATTGCATAATCGCGTTGATGCTTCCTTCTTATCTCCAAATACTACCACTTCACCGTGATTCCATATAAACTTTAGGCATCGATGCAAAGTGGACGGATCGCATCAAATTTCACGGATCCACGCCTTCCTATCAACAAAGTTGTAACATGTAGCAATATCCAATATTTGAAATTCCACAACGAAGTCCGCAGTCCGATCCGCAGCGAGGTCCATCACGCCTTCGACTTCTACGGACTCCGCCGAAACCTTTGACTCGAGTATGACTTTCACGAATTTCCTTACACCGCTTCAATTTCAACAAACGCCATGGACAAATGTCGACCGAGCCTCCATCAATCAAAGATCGTTGAAACAATCTTGTCTCGCGATTCGATGGTGATATTCAATGCAAGTGTCAGGTCCGACGCCTCGCCGGTAACTCGCCATCGTGAAAGGTGATTCTCGCGCCTCTAGTACTGGTCCGACTAAAGTCGCCAAGTTCCCGTCATTGTACTCTCCGAACGTATGATCCTTCAACACTCCATCAATGCAAATTCCGTGAGGCGAATGCATTAACAATGAAAGTAGAGAAATACGCTACCGAGGTTTTCTTTAATCGCTTCTACGACTAATACTTTAGTGGGCATCTTCCTCCAAAACTCCTCGACTTCACCACACGCTTCTTTATGCGTGCCTCCTCGCTGCCTCTATAGGTGTGTAATACCTCCGACTGGTTATACCGCAATGTGACTTCTGACCCGCTTCCCACTTTCTCCGCGATCCATCTTGACGGTGGCCCTTCCGCGCTCAACAACCGTGGATGAACCTTTATGTCTCGGCGTGCTCTTTCCAACTCAAATATCGCTTTCTTTCGAGGATCGTGCAGGGCGACGAAAGCGTATGTTCGACTCTTCCTCACTTCGAATCGACGGATGGTTCCTCCAAGTCAGATTCTCATCTAGGGTTATCAATGCACATCAGCGCCGCTGGTTCGCAAGGGATTATCATGCACGTCAGCGTGATCCTTCACCAATTACTCCTTCTTTGATCAACTCTTCGATTTTGTCCTCGAGGTGTAGCAACTTCCGCTGTCATGCCCGGGCTATCGTGAGTGATACGCACAACGCTTATTCTCATCATACCATCTCGATAGGCTAGAATCCTCCCCGAATCGTCGATCAAACCCGCACCGCAGCTTTCGTGATATCCGGTACGGGTTCACCAATGCGCGGGTTCGACGGTCTTCCTTCAAAATTCAGATTCGTCCGGGCGCATTGGGTGCTCGGCGTTGTCGGGCTTGATGGGCGTTGATGCGCGGCCGATAAACGGGTGCTTGGGAAGCGTTATATACGGGCCGCGTGGTAGCCGGCTCGGGGGTAGCAGCGAGGTGTGAAGTTTCGTCACGCGTGGTAGTACGGGTTTGATAGGTGGGTTCTCGTATGTTATGAATGCTTCGGCTCATGCTTCAGACAAACACGGAAGGGAAATCGCTCCTTCTTCTCAAGTACTTCGATCGCCCCCGATCAATCGCTTTATCGTTGCTCGCAATGCCGCCGCATTCGTAATCCCGCCGCTTTAATACCTTCTTCACGGTCACCCATTCTCGACGACCGCAAAATTTCGCCTGACGACGCTTATCATCCGCTTCATAATAGGTCGATCCTTCAAAGATTGTACAAATAGTGTGGTCATCTCACTCTCCACCACGGGTGGTTGTACCTTTGTCGCTCTCGAACGCCACCTCACGGCGTACTTCGAAAGTCTCCGTAGACTTCTTTTCCAACTTCATTAGATAGAACTCGCCCACACCGGTTTCGTGTTAAATCCAACCGCTTCCACAAAGTCCTCGCCAACGATTCCAAATATGCCATTTACGCGATCCTCGGCTAGTGTACCAATCTATCGCCTCGGTTAAGCTTCGAATGAACAATTTCACGATGATCACTGGTTCTTCCCTACCCCGATTAGCTTGTCGCAATACGACCTCGCGCGCACGGGGTTCCTTTCCCATCAAATAGATCGAACTTCTGCACTTGTATCCCACCGCGCTTCCACATCCGCGCATGCAAAGATCTTCATAATCTAGTCCTTCGTGACCTTTATCCGATCGCATGCCACGAACCGCTTTTTCAGTCGCGAATCTCCGCCACGCCATCGCCCATTTTGGCTCTGGATTTCCTTTCCATTTCTTCAGAATGATCCACTTCGCGGCGCGGACGGTGAAAGGTTGGGTTTCGCTGTAAGTTAGTCGGGGTGGTTCATTGGGCCGCAGCCGTGGCGCGCGGGCATTGGTTGGCTTGGCGACAGGGCTGATCATGGTGAAGTAGGCGGAGGCGAGGTACACGGGCGAGGAGGATCATTTTGGCGCGGGTTGATGATCGGCGGGCGGCGGGCGATTGGCCAGAATCGCGCCTTGTGGGGAGTTTTAGGGATATGCGCGCGAGGTCGATCCGGGTGGTTCATGAGGTGGCCCTTTGCTCGCATGTGGTATTCAAACCGATGGATAGGTTGGTCGATTCGTAGCCTTCCATCTCAACTCGCATATCGCAATTTGTCAGAGCAATCGCGCAATACATTCTTCCCGATCGTGACATTCCTCCTTCAAGGTTCTGCTACCGACAGAATAATTCCCAAACCATTCGCTCGACGCCCGAGCTACCATATCGCCATTTCTTGCCTTCGATCCGCGAAGTGTGGATGCCCGACATTGTTGAGTCAAATACGAACCGACCTTTGGGGAAGATGATAAATCTTTCTAAAAATGCAACAAACAAGTTAGCATAAAGCACATAATTTGCGGTATGTATCGTATATATTGCACATAGCACATTCAAACGCTTTCCTAATATGTATAGGGGCCTATTGTGCCAGAGGTAGGCCTAAACGCCATATATGCGATAATGATGGATCGTCCGAGCCATCGGAAAAATGCTTTATCGGGACTAAAAATAATTAAATTGCAACAATGAAATGTTAAAACTAAAGATCTATTCCTAATGCTACATTATACGCCGGCGAACGTGGCGTGGCGCTTAGGCCCCGCTCCCGCATCTTTCAAATATTGCATGATGTTTTGAAGTTGGTCCCACTCTCGTGGGAACGGTGTTGTTCCCTAATCTGCACACTTTTACCCAATTGGTCATGTCGATATCCTCAAACCTTGCTTGCCTCGGGCTCGATCGCTACAATCTTCCTCAACCATGCACGCATGATTCGCGCACTCTCCGCTTGCTCAGATTTGACATCTATTTTCTCAACGTTGTTCCATTCTTCAAGGATTTGCTTTTCTCGGGAAAGTGCAATTTGCCCCAAACGCGACTCTCAATCCTTCATGTCCGATCGAGCGGATTACTCGTTCTTGACCAAATCAAGCGAGTACACGCAACGGAGCATATGGTCAAGTCCCTTAATCCGACGAGCTCGATGTAATAACGGTCCTCGCTCCTTACATAAGCTTTGTTGATACGGATAGCAATGGTACCTCCATTGCACTTGGTCAGCTAGCGGGACGCCGTAAATTCATACCAATCCCTAGTACCGACGCGAAACAAACCGCTTCATCCCGTCGTAAAGCTTACAATCCTATAATCATTGCTAAAACAAATGTCCGCTATATTCGATCACGATAAAAGTGTTCCATGGCCCACATCCGTAAGATGAGATTGCATCCTCAAGAAATTGGTTTCTTCGCTTGCATTTCCCTGAGCTCAAATATCTCAATAGCATCACGGGAACCAAAGTAAGTCATGCGCCATTAATGCCTTCAAAACCATCCGGTCACGTAACATATGCAAGATCGATCCGCCCATGCTCGCGGAAACACTAGAGTGCCTAATAGAGCAACGGTGAACGCGGTATGTCGCCTAGTTTTCCATTGTCCTGCATCGCAAGAAAACTCCTTTCGAACGATCGATAGCTATCTTGGCGACCATATCTCTCAGAGATAATCTAGGGAAACCCAATTGTTCTCAAGCAACGGAGTTCCTTTGTGTTTTTAGGCCCATGTAATGCAAGAATCTCTTTCCGCATTGATTATAAGGGATGATTTGCCCTCTGCTCGTAAGCTAGGCTCGTGAAGTAGTTGATCTCTCCAACGAGGTGAGTTCAAGTCTCAAATCAACACCGCTTTATCCGATCCCGTAATCCGAATTAAGGCCCTAACTATATGTTGATCCGAGCGATGTCAAACAAAGCCGTGAGACAACCTAATTTGCTTCGATAATCATTTTATCGCCGCCGAAATTCTCCCACCAAACCTTTAGCTTTGTTTTAACACCGCTACCATTCCGACTCTCCGGATTATCGAATACCGCTTCATCCTATACATAAACGTAAGTAAAATGCAAAATTTCCCAATGTTAGCATGTCACGCTGGGCTCGGATTCGCCCATTAATATCACGTAGCACATAATATGTTGTTGGTCGTTGGGTCGCGAAACCCTTCGACAATCGGGCTCTCCTAATTGTGGCGTCGATACCCGACCGACCCACCTAAGGTAAATGCACGACTTAGTACGGCGGTGGTATAGCTCTATCCTAAGTTGCTAAGATTTGGCTTTTCTAGACGCAGCGTTCCCGAGCGACAACTCGAGCGAGAAGGCTACGCGCCACCTGCTAGACCGCACTCCACGATATTACCAACTCTCCTAAATTTGGATTTGAAGAAAGAATTTTGTCGATGCACCCAAATGCACCTCGCATGTAGTGTGTGTTTGTGTGAATTTTCCAGAGTGGAAGAAATACGAGCGAATGCCGCTTTAAGGAAAGCAAGAAAGCGTAGCAATTAAACAGTTAAGCATACAAAATTAAGCGAGCAATTTTAAGGCATTTAAAACAAACAAATAAAGCTAAGCAATAATAAACCTAGGTTTGTTATGGTCAAGAACCTAAAATCCCCAATGAGTCGCATTTCGCCGCTACCATTTTCGGCCATGATTATTTTCTAAACTCCTGCTTAAAATGCAAATGTTAGAAAAATAAAATAAAAAAAAATGCTAATAAAGTTTAAAAGGCTTAAAAATGCTCAAGGGGTGCTAACATATTAGAAGTGCTAAAGTTTAAAGGGTGCTAAAATGCTAAAGGGTTGCTAGAATGCTAAGGGTTCATGAGTCGCCACCTAATTAATTTGGGTGAATTAGACACCTAAATGTTTAACTAGTTTAAAGTAAAACATTAACTCCATTTTATGGTCCGCTAAACTTAGTGAGATTCTCGTAAGTGGTTCTTTATTAATCTAGAGGGAAGGGTTAGGCACCCTCTAAGATCCGCTTAACTCATGTTGTCCCGCCAAACCTAGGGTAATTATTATATTTAAAAATGCAAAATGAAAGCTCCTCCTGCTTAATAAAAATGCTAAAATGCTAAAATGTTTAAAAGGTGCTTAAAGTATAAAAAGGGGCGAAAGGTGTTATAAATAAATAAAAGAGCCAAATGCCGAGTGTTTAAAAAGTGCTTAAAATACTAAAGGTTGCTAAAAGGTTTTAAATGATGAAGGGTGCTAAAGGTGCAAGAGGTGCTTAAAAGTGCTAGATGCTAAAGTCACTAATAATTAATAAAATGTTAGGAAATAAATGCTAGCTTGTTAAAATGTTTAAAAGGTGCTTAAAGTATCAAAAGGGGCTAAAGGAAATAAAACGCTAAAAGGTTTAAAAGGCTTAAGGTGCTTAATAGTGCTAAAGATTAATTTTGAAAGTAAAAGGTGCTAAAAGTGCAAAAAGGATGCTAAATGTTAAAGAGTGCTTAAAAGGTGCTAGAAATGCTAAAGAATGCTGGAGGGTGTTTTAGAGACTAATTATGTGTTCATACAAAGGTTATTTATAGACTAACTATATGTCCTGCTAGCTAAACTAATCATGCTTAACCTACGTGTAGTATAAAATGTTAAGACGATTTTTTGAGAGTTTAAGAGAAAATCTTCTTATGGATTTTAACACATTGTTGGTTTTATGATGCAAGTTAGATTATTATTTTTTGCCGCTTTTGAACATGCCTAATAGCCCCAAAAGACAAATAAAGTAGAAGCGTATTCCTAAAATGTAATTACTTCCCGTCTCATATATTTAAAGGCTAATAGAGTTAGTTATCCTATTAATTACAATGTTAGCAAATATGACAATAATGAATGAACAGATAAATAATACATAAACAAGGGAGGAACGAGATTAAAATTGTTGTGATGTCTAAGACGGATGGCGACACCATCTGTCCCTATAGCTGTTTGGAAACCCTGTGACAAAAGCGTGGCGGCGATATGGAAATCCTGACGAGTCTCGTACCGAGACTCTTGATTTGACTCCAATGCGTGTCAGATAAGATAAGAAAGAAAGGAAAAGGATTAGAATATCTCGAAATTTATGAAATGATAAACATTTGTCGACATAAAGGCTTCAAGCCTGCATAAGCCATTTTTTTTTTATTATCCAAAGCGCAAGCAGGCCCAAACAGTGAAAAAAATTCAAAAGATCCAGTCGTGTCTGAGACCCTGATAACGAAAATAATGCACAGGAATAAAGCAGCCCAATACTTTGTATTTCTCAGATTTTTCCAAGATAATAACTACAATAATACAGACCCCATTAACATAAGCATAGAGAGTTTAACACATTGGGCCTTTTCCCATGAACTGAACAGCAGCTGGCATCGGCAGCCTAGTAATTGCACCCAATATACACTCGTAGGAACCATTATGTAGAAAATAATAAAGTATGTACCGCGCATGTACCTAAAGACTATCATACTATATGTGTTTATACATGCCGAATATACATTCTCGGGCAATGGACTCACCGTAAGGTTTAAAGAATGCTACGTGTCGGGACAAGAAAAAGTCGAACTAACACTCTTAACATGCTTAGCTACTCTGGAGCATATTTTAAGATGTTGATGAAGCCTTAAGCTAATTTAGGACGGGGGTTGACGATGAACTGTTTGAAGTAACCTATACCTAACTAGTTATAGACTTAATACGTGTGTTAACATTATAAACACATGCTAGCCAAATCATACACAAAGAGTCAACATCCAACTTCGGCATGTTAAATCAACACACAAAAGATTTCAAAGTAACTTCCGGACTTCAAAACTTATACCTCTAGTTTGGACCTAACTGCGGGTCGCACATTTACTTAATCAAAGCTAAGACATGTTTAATATGCAATTAGTCAAAAGCGTAAATATAAGACGCTCTTTATTCATCCTCAATATTATAATTCCAACATTACAGTTGATTCTATTATAACTCCCGCAATTACCAACAACTCCAAACAATGGTAACAAAGTAGCAAATATATTACGGCATAATTAAACTTGTATAGCTAACTTAATAGTAGGATACCTTAGCCATTTCTTAAGGGATGAACGCATATATCTTATTCTTTAATTAAAATGTTTGTTACTTATATCGAGGATAACACGACATTGTAAATCGTATATCCTCGCCTTAGTAACATTTTTTATCGAGGCCGCTTTTAAGTTATTATATCACGATAGTAATGTTTTAGAAGGTAAGTACAGATCCAAATCTTTTGAACGTAGACATACATACAAACACATAATCCTCTTGTGAAATTCGGGTTGTTATGACACATAGGTAGACATATAATCTTTCTTACGATATTTTGGAAAATGAAAAGAGGTTTGAATCTTGAATGCAGTAACATAATTATACATACATATAAACACATAATCCTTTTAAATATCGTTGTTGTTATATGTTGGCTTGATTTTAAAATTCGGATTAGACTCGTAATCCCTTTTATTTCCCGCTAACTATTTGTTAGGAGAAATATTTGTTTAGAGAAAATTACAAGAAACGACATATGTAATGAATTTCGTTTAACAGCCTCATGATTAATATTGATTTTTCTTTGATTTAACATGTCAATGCATTCCCGCTAACATCCAATGCATACTAGCGCTTTAAATGTAATATTCAAGTCAATGTTTACACACCATCAAGATACAACCAACAAAATGGATCTATGACTTTATACAATAAGTATGCATTCGATCATTCCTCGTAAAGTACTATGTAAGCATACGCTCATGCTCAAAACAGAGTCGACGCTACAAAACATCGAAGCTACGCTAATGGACCTATCTCGACACAAATGACCAATCCAAATTGAGCAAGTTTGAAATGGAATGTTACGCATACACCATCACATAGACACATAGTATCAATTAGACAATTAAATAAATGAAAGAAAAGGATTTCCGCATCTTTTATAGACAAATAATCGAGGCGACGACAAATGTTTTTCTAGAATCGCCGACGGAAGTTCGCAAAGTGGAACCGCTTGCAAGAATCAATGACAATAAAACCGAAGCCAGGAAGGGATGCTAGACTTCGACTGCTAAAAGTAATCTCCGCGATTGATGACTGATCGATGATATGGGTCTCCTGCCTTCTTCTCCCTCTTTTCGAATGACTTTGCATGTAACCATGGCTTCACTTATATAGCCTCCGCTCAGCTCTAATATTGGCGCAATTAAAGGCCGATTTTAGTGCGATTTTGGTATGATTTTGTATCGATTCCATCGGACGACTTATGGTAAGGTTCGATTTTGGTTATGGTAAGATGTCGCTGGTCAGTGCTTGCACGGGTGCGAAGGTAAGTGATTTGTTGGCGAAGGCGAGATTTGCGCGTGTGGGCGGAGGCGCGAATCGCGGCTTAGGTTGGCCGCTGCCGTTAGTGGAACGGGAGTGACGGCGAAAGCGGCCGGGTCGAGGAAATAAAGCCGGCGGCTGGTCATGTCGCGTGTTGAAAGGTCGTAATGTGGGTATTATTTAGGTATCGGGTATTAGGTATTAGGTTAGTTTTAATTAGGTAGAGTTTTAAGTTAGTGTTATAATTATTAGTTTTAGGCTCTTAATTAGTGACAAAGTAATTAATTAATTGTGATTAAATTATCTAATTGTTATAAAATAAATGCGGTGTGTTATTTAATTAATGCTTAATGCTTCGTAACGCGCGCTATTATTTAAAAATCTTATTGTTGCATTATTGCGAGTTAAATTAAAATTAAAATTGAGTCTAGATTAAATTACTTAAATGCTAAATGCGAGTATGATATTTAAGAATCGCTTAAAGCTTTATAAATGCGTGCTATTAAATGCATATATCGATTAAAATTGATTTTTAAATTACAAATGATTATGAAATTCTTGCAGATACTAAACGCGACTACGCTTACTTGATACGACGCCATTGCTAAATTATTTATTTTATGCATTTATTACTTACTTAAGAATTACGATGAGCTTGAAATCAACTAACGCGACGCTGGACTCTAAGTGCTTGAAACTCTACGTAAGATGCGATGCCATTATTAAATTATTTATTTATGCTCAGATTTATGTTTTATTCACGTGCATTTTATTATAAAAATCCCTAAAAATTATTTTACAAAAATTAGTGCAATTTTATAGTTAATGACTGGGCGAGAGGGTCAAAATTGGGTGTCAACAGTCAGTGTGCCCCCTGGGCAGAGCATGCAGACCTCAGCTAGTAAAGATAGAGGTAGAGGCAGAGGCAGGGATTGAGAAACTAGCTTAGGCGGTCATCAAAACTACATTTATGCGTTGTCAGGGCAATAAGATCTTGAGTCATCTCCAGATGTGGTTACATGTATGCTATATGTGTTCTCTCATGATATATATGCTTTGATAGATTCGGGTTCTACTTTGTCCTATATTACACCCTTTATTGCTGATAAGTGTGGGAAAGATCCATAATTGTTACATAAGACGTTTGAGGTGTCTACACCCATGGGTGAGCTTGTGATTGCTAAATGAGTGTATAGAGATTATGGTGTAAAGATACATGATCGTTATACAACAACTGACTTAAATGAACTAGAGATGGTGAAGTTTGATGTTATTATGAGAATAGATTGATTGGCTTCTTGCTATGCTAATGTTGATTGTTGGATGAAGATCGTGTGCTTTAATTTCCCAAATGAGCCCGTCATGGAATGGAAAGGTAATGTTGCAACACTCAAGAGTAGGTTTATTTCCTATCTTAAGGCTCAGAAGATGATATCAAAGGGATATATCTATCAACTCGCGTGAGTTTAGGATGTGGAGGCAAAGCCCCAACTCTTCAGTCTGTTCCCGTCGTCAATGAATTTCCTGACGTATTTCCTGATGAATTTTCTAACATTCCTCCCGAAAAGGAGATTGAATTCGCCATCAATGTGCTCTCAAATACCATCCTATATCTATTCATCTGCATCGAATGGCCCCTGCAGAGCTAAAGGAATTAAAGGCTCAGCTGAAGGATCTCTTGGATAAAGGCTTTATTCGACCTAATACTTCCCCGTGGGGTGCTCCAGTGTTGTTTATTCGTAAGAAAGATGGTTCGTAAATATGTGTATTGATTACCGTCAATTGAATAAGGTAACCATTAGGAATAAGTACCCGCTCCCCAGGCTACCAGAACTGATGATTTGTTTGATCAATTGCAAGGAGCTAAGTATTTTTCGAAGATTGATCTCATGTATGGATACAATCAGTTGCGGGTTAAGAAAAAAAATATTCCAAAGACCACTTTCAAGACTAGATATGGCTATTACGAGTTTCTTGTTATGTCTTTTGGCCTTACTAATGTGCCGACAACCTTCATAGATCTGATGAACCGGGTATTTAAGCCATTCCTGGATATCTTCATAATAGTATTTATTGACGACATTATGGTATTCTCTCGATCGAAAGCCGAACATGCAAATCACTTGCCAACGGTATTATAGACACTTCAAAATTGTAAGATATATGCCATGTTTTCCAAACGCAAATTCTGGTTAAATTATGTTTCCTTTTTAAGACATATAACATCCTCCAAAGGTATTAAGGAGGATCATCAAAAGGTTGAAGTCGTAAAGAATTAGCTGAGACCCACAACTTCTACTGAAGTACATAGCTTTGGGCTTAGTATGATATTATCAGAGATTTGTGGAGTGTTTATCTTCTATATCCGCACCTATGACCAAGCTCACTCACATCTCACAAGGCAACCAAGTTTCAGTGTATAGATGTGTGTGAGCGCAGTTTTCAAGAGTTGAAAAAACGGTTGACATCTGCACCCGTGTTAGCCCTTCCTAAAGGCACTGGCGAATACATAGTTTATTGTGATGCCTCGAGAGTTGGCCTAGGATGTGTTCTGATGCATCAACGGGAATGTCATAACATACGTTTCAAGCCAATTAAAGAGACATGAGGTAAATTATTTGACTCATGATCTTGAGTTAGCGACGATAATTTTTTCCCTCAAGATGTGGCATCACTGTTTATATAGAGTCCATGTCGACATTGTGAAGCCCCAAATTAGTGTTACAATAACAATAAACATTATTGTGTCTATGTGATTATGTTATGACCTTATTCACATTCGAGGACGAATGTTGCTTAAGGAGGAAAGAATGTAAAGTCCGGGAAAAAATAATAATATATAGTTGTTGGTTGGTTTAATAAAAATATATATTTCATAATCTTTTTATAAGGACTACATGGCATGTTAGATTAGTGTTACAATAACAATAAACATTATTGTGCCTATGTGATTATGTTATGACCTTATTCACATTCGAGGACGAATGTTGCTTAAGGAGGAAAGAATGTAAAGTCCGGGAAAAAATAATAATATATAGTTGTTGGTTGGTTTAATAAAAATATATATTTCATAATCTTTTTATAAGGACTACATGGCATGTTAGAAATCTATTAGTTGGCAAAATATATAATTCATAACCTTTTTATAAGGACTACATGGCATGTTAGAAGTCTATTAGTTGACAAAATATATAATTCAAGCCTTAAAGACTTCAAGAATTAACCACATTAAAAAAAATCTGCATACACATTTCTTTGGTAAGGAAACAACCTACTTCCCTTCCTCTCCCCTTTAACTCCCCTCCACTCTTGGCTTTCCCCCTCCCATAAGTTATACAAACACCCTTACTTATACATTATACTTGGCACAAACAAAGGACTAGCACAAAGAATACAAAATCAGGAAAAAAAAAATAAGTGAACAAGAAGAGGAAAAATCTGAAAAACATCAAGAGAGGAAGGAGAACAAAAATAGGAATACTAGGGAGCAAGGATCACTTGTAGCAACAGAACAACAATCCTTTTCACGCTTACAAGGTGAGTTTTCTCACTCAGAAATTCTTGGTAACATCCTTTATTTTTAGTTCAATACATGTTAGAATAAGAATTGAGTGTTGAAAAGAAATATTGAACTTTTGATTGTTTAGACAACTAGTTGCGTCATGAACTTTACGAACTGTTCTCACTGAGTTATAATTGTTAGAATTTGATGAAATTCGGAGGAATTGTAAACCTCTCTAATATGATCATATAGAACCAAAAATGAGGTAAAATGGACGTACGGTTTGAAAGTTATCATAGTTCAAAGTTCCTGTCTTAGATTTGGTCGAAATTCGGAAAGACATAATTACAGACTGTTTTTATTGAGTTTTACTTATTAGAATTATATGAAAATTTACATGGTTGTAAGTCTCTCTGTTACGGACAGATATATATAATGATTTATTAAAACGGACTTACGAGTTGAGAGTTATTGTAGTTTGAAGTTGCTGCCTCGGATTCGTCGGAATCCAGAAGGGCAGGACGTTGAAACGTAAAACTATACTAATCTGTGGGGAATATGAAAATTGTTTCTAAATGAAAGTTCTAGATCTCTTTGTTGTGGACATTTTGAGACCTTACGGGGGTCTATCCGACTTACGGATTGAGAGTTATCTCTGTTTAAAGTTGCTGCCTCGGATCTATCGAGATTCAGGAAGGGCAGCGAATAAAAGTGTAAAACTGTACCAAATGGTACAGAATATGAAAGGATGGTTCACATGGAGACGTGTAGCTCTCTGTTATCGTCGTTTTGAGATTTTATGGGGCTTGAACGGGTTTACAGATTAGGAGTTATGACTATTCTAAGATTGGGTGTTGTTTAATAAATATTCTGCCGAAATAAATTTCATGTGGCTGTTTTGAGGATAAATTTGTGTTAGTTACCCAAAGTAGTTTTAAATGAAATTTGGTACAGTGAAAGATCCCGTCTTACCTTAGTTTCCGCTGAGAAACACCTTAGTTGGAGTTATGGTTAAAAGTTATAATCGTTACAAGTATGAATGACAGAATGTTAGAAAAGAGAATAGTATTTATTTGATCTTCAAAATATGAAAAGTGAATACGTGTTCACATAAATATATAAATATATAATGGATCGGGTTGCACGCCGCAACAAAACGTAAAGTGAATACGCGTTCACAAATACGTAAACATAATGGATCGGGTTGCACGCCGCAACAAAACGTAAAGTGAATATATGTTCACAAATACGTAAATATAGTGGATCGGGTTGCACGCCGCAACAAAACGTAAAGTGAATACGCGTTCACAAATACGTAAACATAATGGATCGGGTTGCACGCCGCAACAAAACGTAAAGTGAATATATGTTCACAAATACGTAAATATAATGGACCGGGTTGCACGCCGCAACAAAACGTAAAGTGAATACACATTCACAAATACGTAAACATAATGGATCGGGTTGCACGCCGCAACAAAACGTAAAGTGAATACGTGTTCACAAATACATAAATATAATGGATCGGGTTGCACGCCGCAACAAATATGAAAGATGAATACGTGTTCACCTATATATAAATATGAAGAGTGAATATGCGTTCACAAATATATAAATGTAATAAACATGTGGAAATGCAGGGGAATGTCTTAACGTATAATACGAGATAAAATGAAGTGTTAGTTAAACCAAGAATTTCCTATGAGGAGTTGTTGCATATTTAAAGATGTTGTAACCTGATATGTTTTTGCAATATGCTTATTACGTTATAATGTGATTGCACTTGGAATATTGTGGTGTTACTTTGAATTGCAGGGTAAGGTTCTCACTCAGCCCCAGATGGTAGGGCTGACTCTTTATTTAACATGTTTCAGGAAAGGGTGATAGAGGAAAGGCTCCACGTCAAGGCTAGCGATCGTCCCGCAGCCTCTTTTCATACCAAGTCCATTGTTTCGGGCTTGGTACTCGTCAGGTTCGGAATGTCAGTTCCAATGTCTCGGGATATGCCCGTGTGGAATGATCTCCCTTCCAACTTAGAATAATCTTTGTCAGTATGTCTATGTAGAAACAATATTTGCACGAGCATGGGCTCGCATTATGTTTTTTTTTCCATATAAAGTCATAAACATATTTCTTTATTGTTATTTTTATTAATCGCTCCGTATTTGAATATAAGTTCAAATTTCTAAATAAAGAGAATTAAATGGTGCTCCTGGTGGAAAATTATTGTCCAGGTGCCATCACGCCCTAAGTAAAGACTTAGGAAAATTTGGGGCGTGACAAGTTGGTATCAAAGCTAAACCAGGTTAGGAGATTCTAGGAAGTTTCTTCGAGTTGGGTGTTTGAACGGTTACTTATTGCGACGGTGTGCGCGCCACCTTAGTAATAAGTAAACGGAATAACATCTTAAATTTTCACTTCTTTCATACTCTTCTCGTGCCTATCTTGAGTCTTTTCAAAGACGTGGTTCTCGTACTACCTCCTTCAAAGGATTGTGGAAGGGAGTGTACAACGATAAAATAACCAGATGTGACTGCACCACCGACCGAAAAGGTATGAGAGGTACCAGATAGACTATGGGGCAAATTTTGTGTGAAGAAGGGAACATATCTATACAGGGAAGGACTACAAGTCTAACTTGATAGTATTTCTCATGAGGTAGAAAACCCACCGCTTACACGAGGATGTGTGGAGACGCATGACGTCAATTTGGTAATCGCACGGTTAGTGGACGACACACGGGTGTGGTGGAGAAATTTTAGAAGAAATCATTTTCCGATGTCACCACCGATGACGTGGGGGGAGTTCAAAGCCGCATTCAGTGAAAAGTACATGCCTAACTCCCGAAAAGATGCGCCAGACGCGTGAGTTTGAATCGTTGAAACAAGGAGACCGCAATGTGATAGAATACAATACCTAATTCATCCGATTGTCGATACAACGCATATATTATTCCTACGAGAAGGAGAAGGTCAAAAGAGTTATGAGGTTTAAACCCAAACTTGGAAGAGAAGGTAGTGGCATTAGCCCATTATCGGGCATACCTTCAGATCGTTGGTATGACAATGAGGGTAGAAGGTTTCGCTAAAACAAAAAGAGAATATTCGCAGAAGAGATTTCGGACGTCAGGATGATTTAACCAGAGTCAAAATCAGAAGCAGGAGTTTAGTAAGGGATCTTCAGGACCGAACCAATCTGTGGGCCAGTCTTATTTCAAGCCTAAGGGGCACAGTTGGTCTAATTACCAAGGTAGCAAGGACAAGGCCACCAACCCTAACACAGGAGGTGACAAACAGATTTGTAAGATTTGTCAAAGGAAACACAATGGAGAATGTCGGCTCTTAACGAAGACATGTTATAACTGTGGAGAGTCAGGCCACTATGCCAGGGATTGCAAGAAGAGGACCCAAACTCAAACTATTCAGGGGAGGTCAGAAGCAACCACACCGCCACAGGGAAATCGGAAACCAACCCCACCGCAGTCGTGAGGTCAACAACCCAACAATTCTAATCGGCTCTACGCTTTGCCCCAGAGGAATGAGGCAGAAGCATCTAATGCGGTGGTCACAGGTATTTTGCTAGTCTCGAGTATTTCTGCATTTGTATTGTACGATCCCGACTCTACATTTTCATATGTGTCAATGGGCTTTGCTAAGAATTTACACGTAGAACCTTCTTATTTAAGTGAACCTTGAGGTTATGACACCGCAGGGCCTCAATTTGGGCCTCTCGGGTGGTAAATAATTTCCCATTAGAAGTGAATGGAAGGGGAACAATGGTGAACCTAGTACTACTTGATATGGTAGACTTCAACGTCATTTTGGGTATGGATTGGTTGTCGGCATGTTATGCCATGTTAGATCGTCGGCGGAAGATAGTGAGATTAACTTTTCCCGGAGAACCAGAAGTTGTTATAAGGGGTAGGATTGGAATATCCTCAGGTCAGTTTATTTCCTACCTTGGAGCTCAAAAGTTATTGAGAAGTCACACAGTGGAGTATGCATATCTGGCTAATATAGTGGATACCCAAAAAGAATCCCCAGCGCTGAATGATGTTCCTATTGTTCAAAAAATTTCGGAGGTTTTTCCTGAAGATCTTCCAGGCCTTCCCCCGGATAGAGAAGTGGAGTTTGCCATAGAGTTAATTCCGGGTACAAGACCCATTTCTATTCCTCCATATCGAATAGCCCCAGCTGAATTGAGGGAGTTAAAAGAACAATTGAAGGATCTTCTGGATAAAGGCTTTATAAGGCCTAGTGTTTCCCCTTGGGGTGCACCAGTACTGTTTGTGAAAAAGAAAGACGGATCGCTCCGAATGTGCATCGATTATCGGCAGCTCAATAAGGTCACGATCAAGAACCGATACCCATTACCAAGAATCGATGATCTTTTTGACCAACTTCAGAGAGCTAGCTATTTTTCCAAGATTGATCTCCGTTCGGGATATCATCAGTTGAAAATAAATCCGGATGATATATCCAAAACAGCTTTTCGAACCCGATACGGCCATTATGAGTTCTTGGTCACGTCTTTTGGGTTAACCAATGCCCCAGCGGCTTTTATGGATTTAATAAACAGAAACTTCAACCCATTCTTAGATTTGTTCGTGATTGTGTTCATAGATGATATCCTAATTTACAGTAAGAGTGTTGAAGAACATGAAGAGCATATGAGGGTAGTGCTTCGAGTCTTAAAACATGAGAAACTATATGCTAAATTTTCAAAGTGTGAATTTTGGTTGGAAAAGGTAACCTTTTTGGGCCATGTTGTGTCAAGGGATGGAATTATGGTAGACCCCGTAAGATAGAAGCGTGAAGAATCGCTAAAATCGACCACCCGGCTGCAGGTTAGAAGTTTCTGGTTTGGTGGGTATTATAGAAGATTCGTAAAAGGTTTTTCTAGTCTTCACGCTTCTTTGACCCTTGACTCAAAAAGCGGTTAAGTACCAGTGGTCAGAAGCATGTGAAGCAAGTTTTCAGAAACTAAAGGAATTGTTGACTACTGCACCAGTCCTAACCTTACTATCGGGACAAGAAGGGTTCACAGTCTATTGCGATGCCTCTAGAGTTGGGTAAGGATATGTCTTGATGCAGTTTGGAAAGGTTATTGCGTATGCATCTAGACAATTGAAGATACATGAGAAGAATTTCCCAACTCATGACTTGGAATTGGCCGCGGTAGTGTTTGCCTTATGAATATGGAGACACTATTTGTATGGTGTGCATGTGGATATATTTACAGATCATAAGAGTTTACAGTACATAACCACACAAAAGGATTTGAATCTCCGACAAAGAAGATGGTTAGAGTTGCTTAAGGATTATGATCTTAGCATTCTTTACCATCCTGGAAAAGCTAACGTGGTAGTTGACGCACTCGAGAGATCAATGGGCAGCTTGGCTCATTTGGCGATACAAAAGAGAGGTATCGTTCGTGAGGTACAAAAATTGTGAAACCTCGGAGTTAGTTTAACTGAGGTCGGTGAAGGCACGGTGGCGGTACATGATACCTCTCAGTCTGCCTTAGCTGCAGAAATAAAAGAAAGTCAGTTTGAGGATACGAAATTTGTTAGATTCCGGGAGAGGATTCAACATGGAAAACCTTCACAGTTTACACTAGAAGAAAATGACGCATTCTTCCGGTATAAGGGTAGGTTATGTGTTCCTAAGGTTAATGATCTAAGGAGGAAGATCTTAGATGAGGGTCACAACACAAGATATTCCATTCATCCAGGGTCAACAAAAATGTATCAGGACCTCAAGGCAAATTACTGGTGGAAGAAAGACGTTGCGGAGTTTCTCGGGAGGTGTCTTATATGTCGCCAGTGAAAGTCGAACATCAAAACTGGCGGATTACTTCAGACATCGAGTCCCCATGTGGAAGTGGGAGGCGATTCATATGGATTTCAGAATCGGCCCACCAAAACTCGAGAAGGTATGATTCTATTTGGGTGATTGTTGATCGACTTACAAAGTCACCATTTCTTACCTGGTCAAGACTACGATCGCGCACCACAAGACACACAGATTTATTTGAGGAGATTGTGCGTTACACGGATTCCCTTACAAATTATTTCAGATAGGGTTCCTATTCACCTCACACTTTTGGCAAAGTTTCCAGCAGGTCTCGGACAAAAGTTAAGTTAAGCACGCTTTCCACCCGCAAACAGATGGGCAAGTCGAGCGAACAATTCAAACACTTGAGGACATGTTGCGATCTTGTGTTAGATTTTCGGGAAGCTGGTTGGACCATCTATGTCTAATTGAGTTCGCCACAACAATAGTTTTCACTCTAGCATACAAATGGCCCCGTTTGAAGCATTATACGGACGAAATGTAGTCTCCACTTGGATGGTTCGAGGTGGGTGAGACGAATCGTTTCGACCAAGTCATTCAAGAAACAAATGATAAGGTACAAATGATTCGGGAGAGGATCAAAACAGCTCATAGTCATCATAAGTCCTATGCGGATCATCGGAAAAGAGATCTTGAATTCCAAGAGGGGGAGAAAGTATTTTTAAAAGTGTCCCCAATGAAGGGAGTGATGCACTTTGGTAAGAAAGGGAAATTGAGCCCAAGGTTTATTGGGTCATATGAGATCTTGCGAAGAGTGGGGAATGTGGCTTATGAATTAGCACTTCCACAAGAGCTGGAAGCGGTGCATCCGGTGTTTCATGTGTCAATGTTACGAAAATACTTGCACGATCCAAGTCACGTCGTCCTTCCCCAGGAGATAGTTCTTAATGAAGAGCTTCAATATGAAGAGGTTCCAGTGGAAATACTTGATAGGAAGGTTAAGCGCCTTAGGAGTAAAGATATTGCTTCCAAGGTCCTGGAGGAATCACTCCACGAGGAAGCCACCGGAAGTCAAGAGGCGATGAAAGTCAAATATCTATTCCTATTTGACTAAGGTAAAAAAAAAATGTGTTACATAGTACTTCATATGCGTGCCATTTAAGTGTCTATATGCATGTGTTCTGACTTTATTCACATTCGAGGACGAATGTTTCTTAAGGAAGGAGAATGTGAAGCCCCAATTAGTGTTACAATAACAATAAACATTATTGTGTCTATGTGATTATGTTATGACCTTATTCACATTCGAGGGCGAATGTTGCTTAAGGAGGAAAGAATGTAAAGTCAGGAAAAATAATAATATATAGTTGTTGGTTGGTTTAATAAAAATATATATTTCATAATCTTTTATAAGGACTACATGGCATGTTAGATTAGTGTTACAATAACAATAAACATTATTGTGCCTATGTGATTATGTTATGACCTTATTCACATTCGAGGGCGAATGTTGCTTAAGGAGGAAAGAATGTAAAGTCAGGAAAAATAATAATATATAGTTGTTGGTTGGTTTAATAAAAATATATATTTCATAATCTTTTTATAAGGACTACATGGCATGTTAGAAATCTATTAGTTGGCAAAATATATAATTCATAACCTTTTTATAAGGACTACATGGCATGTTAGAAGTCTATTAGTTGACAAAATATATAATTCAAGCCTTAAAGACTTCAAGAATTAACCACATTAAAAAAATCTGCATACACATTTCTTTGGTAAGAAACAACCTACTTCCTTTCCTCTCCTTTAACTCCTCCACTCTTGGCTTTCCCCCTCCCATAAGTTATACAAACACCCTTACTTATACATTATACTTGGCACAAACAAAGGACTAGCACAAAGAATACAAAATCAGGAAAAAAAAAATAAGTGAACAAGAAGAGGAAAAATCTGAAAAACATCAAGAGAGGAAGGAGAACAAAAATAGGAATACTAGGGAGCAAGGATCACTTGTAGCAACAGAACAACAATCCTTTTCACGCTTACAAGGTGAGTTTTCTCACTCAGAAATTCTTGGTAACATCCTTTATTTTTAGTTCAATACATGTTAGAATAAGAATTGAGTGTTGAAAAGAAATATTGAACTTTTGATTGTTTAGACAACTAGTTGCGTCATGAACTTTACGAACTGTTCTCACTGAGTTATAATTGTTAGAATTTGATGAAATTCGGAGGAATTGTAAACCTCTCTAATATGATCATATAGAACCAAAAATGAGGTAAAATGGACGTACGGTTTGAAAGTTATCATAGTTCAAAGTTCCTGCCTTAGATTTGGTCGAAATTCGGAAAGACATAATTACAGACTGTTTTTATTGAGTTTTACTTATTAGAATTATATGAAAATTTACATGGTTGTAAGTCTCTCTGTTACGGACAGATATATATAATGATTTATTAAAACGGACTTACGAGTTGAGAGTTATTGTAGTTTGAAGTTGCTGCCTCGGATTCGTCGGAATCCAGAAGGGCAGGACGTTGAAACGTAAAACTGTACTAATATGTGGGGAATATGAAAATTGTTTCTAAATGAAAGTTCTAGATCTCTTTGTTGTGGACATTTTGAGACCTTACGGGGGTCTATCCGACTTACGGATTGAGAGTTATCGCTGTTTAAAGTTTCTGCCTCGGATCTATCGAGATTCAGGAAGGGCAGCGAATAAAAGTGTAAAACTGTACCAAATGGTATAGAATATGAAAGGATGGTTCACATGGAGACGTGTAGCTCTCTGTTCTCGTCGTTTTGAGATTTTATGGGGCTTGAACGGGTTTCTGATTAGGAGTTATGACTATTCTAAGATTGGGTGTTGTTTAATAAATATTCTGCCGAAATAAATTTCATGTGGCTGTTTTGAGGATAAATTTGTGTTAGTTACCCAAAGTAGTTTTAAATGAAATTTGGTACAGTGAAAGATCCCGTCTTACCTTAGTTTCCGCTGAGAAACACCTTAGTTGGAGTTATGGTTAAAAGTTATAATCGTTACAAGTATGAATGACAGAATGTTAGAAAAGAGAATAGTATTTATTTGATCTTCTGAAAAATATGAAAAGTGAATACGTGTTCACATAAATATATAAATATATAATGGATCGGGTTGCACGCCGCAACAAAACGTAAAGTGAATACGCGTTCACAAATACGTAAACATAATGGATCGGGTTGCACGCGCAACAAAACGTAAAGTGAATATATGTTCACAAATACGTAAATATAATGGATCGGGTTGCACGCAACAAAACGTAAAGTGAATACGCGTTCACAAATACGTAAACATAATGGATCGGGTTGCGCCGCAACAAAACGTAAAGTGAATATATGTTCACAAATACGTAAATATAATGGATCGGGTTATGCGCGCAACAAAACGTAAAGTGAATACACATTCACAAATACGTAAACATAATGGATCGGGTTGCGCCGCAACAAAACGTAAAGTGAATACGTGTTCACAAATACGTAAATATAATGGATCGGGTTGCACGCAACAAATATGAAAGATGAATACGTGTTCACCTATATATAAATATGAAGAGTGAATACGCGTTCACAAATATATAAATGTAATAAACATGTGGAAATGCAGGGGAATGTCTTAACGTATAATACGAGATAAAATGAAGTGTTAGTTAAACCGAGAATTTCCTATGAGGAGTTGTTGCATATTTAAAGATGTTGTAACCTGATATGTTTTTGCAATATGCTTATTACGTTATAATGTGATTTCACTTGGAATATTGTGGTGTTACTTTGAATTGCGAGTAAGGTTCTCCTCATTCGGATGGTAGAGTGACTCTTTATTTAACATGTTTCGTGAAAGGGTGATAGAGGAAAGGCTCCACGTCAAGGCTAGCGATCGTCCATGACCTCTTTTCATACCAAGTCCATTGTTTGGGCTTGGTACTCGTCGATTCGAATGTCGGTTCAATGTCTCGGATATGCGTGTGGAATGATCTCCCTTCCAACTTAGAATAATCTTTGTCAGTATGTCTATGTAGAAACAATATTTGCACGAGCATGGGCTCGCATTATGTTTTTTTTCCATATAAAGTCATAAACATATTTCTTTATTGTTATTTTTATTAATCGCTCCGTATTTGAATATAAGTTCAAATTTCTAAATAAAGAGAATTAAATGGTGCTCCTGGTGGAAAATTATTGTCCAGGTGCCATCACGCCCTAAGTAAAGACTTAGGAAAATTTGGGGCGTGACAGACATATTCACAGACCATAAAAGCCTAGAATATATATTCCGCCAGAAGCATATAAGGCAAAGAAGATGGTTGAAATTATTAAAGGATTACGATGTCGATATTTTATACCACCCCGGTAAGGCGAATGTCATATTTGATGCTTTAAGTCGTAAGTGTATGGGAAGTTTGGATGGTATTGAAGCTAAGAAGATAGAAATGACTAAAAACTACGTCGCTTAGCTAATTTAAATGTGTATTATATTTCAAAGGTAGTTGGGACGATCATTTACCCTTTATCGAGTTTGCTTATAATAACAGTTATCATTCCAGCATCCAGATGGCCGCGTATGAGGCAGTGTATTGAAGGACGTGTAGATCCCCAATTAGCTAGTTTGAAGTGGGTGAATACGAGTTACTAGGTCCTGACTTGGTTCAACAGGCTGTGGAGAAAGTGAAACTAATCCACTAGCACTTATTGACTTCCCAGAGTCGACATAAATCTTATTCAGATATTCGACGCCACGACCTAGAATTTGTAGTTGGCGATTGGATGTTCTTAAATGTTTCTTCAATGAAGAGGGTTATGAGATTTGGTAAGAAAGGAAAGCTTAGCCCTATATACATCAAACCATATAAGATCATCCACAGAATAGGCCGAGTGTCTTATGAGCTTGAGTTACCCTCGAAATTGGAAGAAATTTGCCCGATATTTCATGTATTGATATTGCGTAAATGCATAGGGGATCCCTCTTGTATTACTCCCGTAGAGGATGTACAAATAACTAAAAATCTAACCTATGAAGAGACTTCGATAGCCATTCTAGATTGTCAAGTTCAAAAGACAAGGATAAAGTCAACACTAACTCCATTTTTAGTGGTCTGCAAAACTTATATGAGATTCTCGGCAAGAGTTCTTTATTAATCTAGAGGGAAGGGGTTAGACACCCTCTAAGATTCGTTAATTTGCGGTTGTCCGGCCAAACCTAGGATAATTATTATGCTAAAGAACAATGCATGTTTTAAAAGATGGTGCAATGGTTTTATAAGCGCATTTTTTGCTAAAAGATTTATAAGACTAATGCTATAAAAAGACATGTAAGGTATTATTTATGAAAAAAATAAATGATGCAAAATTGATGCATTTACTAGAGATATGCATTCATTTGCAAAAAAATGATTTTAATTAACATATGCATGGTATGATATAAAAGATGATATTCTTTGCAATTGATAAGAAGATAATTTTATTATGAAAATAAATTATAATGTCATTAAGTGAGTTATGAGAAAATCAATTTCTTTTATTAATTTCGTGATTGGGTATGCAAATAAAATTGTTTGGCAAAGTTTAGATATGCATGACAAGCCTAAAAGACAAGCAAGTTAGAAGTGCATTTCTAATTTTAAATTACCTTCCCACCTTATATGTTCAAAGACTAATTGCTCTAGGTCTCTTATTAATTACAAAGTTAGATAATAAAATTACAATAACCAATAAGAGACACAAAAATAAGGCAGAGAGGTTAAGAGAGTTGAGATGGATGACGACATCATCTTGTCCTAGGAGTGCTGAGGCGAAAATGCGAATGCGGATGCACATATATGCGGGTCGTTATTTGAAGTAGCCCGTGATGAGTCTCGCCATGAGACTCTTCATTTGCGCTTCGTGGCGTTTTCTTCTCCGGGCAGCGAACCGAGGCAGCGTATCAAATCATCGATTCACTCGGAGAATGCGATAGAAAGAAAAATGAAGTCTTGAGAAAAATTGTTGGTTGTTTCTGCTGGATTGCTTTCTCTGGATGGTAGAAAGGTTTTTCTCACGGTAAATGTGATGCCCTTGTGTATGTATATTGGTTGGTTTATATAGCCCTAATTGTGGGTTCCAAATTTGATAGGATTTTAAGGCTGATTTGGGTTGCTGATTTGCTATTAATTTTGGTGCTACTTGTGTTGATTTTTTTTGAGGATTTGGAATTCATTTTTGGTAAGCTTTTATGGGGATTATTTGGAATGATTCTTGGTAATCTGGTACCATTCTTGGTCATTAATTTTTGGTAATTAAAGGGGCGATTTTTAGTGATTCTTGCCAAAATTGATAGCAACTTTTATGGTAGGCATTTGTTATGGTAAGTTTGATATGAGGTTGCGATTTTGTTACGATTTTTGGGTTATGGTGTCGGCTGGCTCTTGAGTTTAGGTCTGATTTTTTGGTCTTTTAGGTTTAGAATATTTGCCTAGGTTTTATTTGGAAGGGATGATAAGGAATTGGGCTTGTGAGGGTGTTGGGCCGCGGGTCAGCTGGGAATTGGGCTAGAAAGAATAAATGTTGGACTTGTGGTTTTATTAAAGGCTTTAGGTGTTAAATTTTGGGTATTAGATTTAATTAGTGATAAATAAATGGGGTTTAAATTGTAAAGAATCGTTTTAAAAATAATAAATGCGGACGTGCTATTAATTAGTGCTTAATGCTTTGTAAATGTGACGTTGTTATTAAAATATTATTTATTGTGCATACTTTATCATTATTTAAAATTATTTTGCGGTGTTAAGTTAATTTAATGAGGGTTTAAATTATTTTAATATGACCTTAGGTGCTTTATTAATTTTAGCTTGGGTTTAGAGAATCGTTTTAAAGTAATAAATGCGGGCGAGCTATTAATTAGTGCTTAATGCTTTATGAATGCGACGTTGTTATTAAATTATTTATTATTATATATTTATTATTATTAAAATGCTAAATGCGGACATAATATTTATGGAGCGCTTAATGCTTGTGATTATTGAATTACTTATTTATGTATTTATGGGTTTATGCATGTATTATTATTGTTAAAATTATTAAGATTATTCTAAAAAATTAGTGTAATTTTATGATTAATGATTGGACGAGAGGGTCAAAATTGGGTGTCAACAATGCACACATATCATCCAACCACCTTAAAAGTACAAAATTAACCAACAAAAAAATAACAACATCTTGACAAAGTACTTAATCAGATTTAATATACCACAACACATCTAATAGGAGATAACTTGCACAAAAACAGATTCATACATCGGGTGCGACTTATGTTAACAGATAGTAATTTGTACTAAAATTTCATAGGCATAATTTATGCTAAAAATAATTTCTTTTCAGTAGATAAAACACAGCTAACACATAGATATGAAACTGAAACTGGATACGCTTCATTTATACATAAACGTTAATGAAAATTATGCTTTCTAGGAATTTAATACTTATAAGAAATAGATGAGTCCTAGTGAAATAATTTCTAACACATAGGCAGTGGCTAAAATATCATATGTAAGCAACAGAACGCAGAACGACGATGCGGATTAACAACGCTAAAGAATATAAATAAGCACGTCGGACATCTTTCTAATGATACAAAAATCAAACCATCAAATGAACAATGAACATAATTTTTATACTACACACAGAACTATAAACACAAGAAAAATAACAGAGCCAACAAGAAGGGGAAGATTACCGACCTTTCTATGGTGCGACAAACTGAGGTAAGGTCCTTTGAATAAAAAACGGACTTCGAGTTTTCCGAACCAGAAACAATAGTTTAAATCAGTATTTTTATAAGATAGAATCACAAAATGAGAAGGTATTTGAGAGTTTGAAAGGGGAAGAACGGCGACTAAAAGATCATTGAAATGAACTTCAATGATATGGCTCCCTTTGGGCGGGATTTTGCTTCAGATTTTGAAATAGGTCAAAACAAAATTTGTTCAAAACTCTGAACGTTTTGGGACAGCAAGCTTCAGGCTTCAAGGCAAAGGATCAGAAAACTTTTTTTTGTGTTAAGGATTTCTGGAAGGCTTCAAGGCTGCGCCTGGATTCGGTTTTTGTAGAGAATGGGTAAAGAAATGTAGGGTTCTTGCTTATTTTGATTTGGATATAGTTTTTAGGGATATTGGGTTTAGAAATAAAATGGGTCGGGTATATTATTATTTTTTTTTAAAAAGAAAAATAAAATGCTAATTTAAAAAACCGTCACAAAAACATGTGACGGTTGAAATCATCGTCACATCGCTGTCACAAAATTGTGACGGTTAAAAAATCATCACATATCTGTCACAAAGGTCCATTGACCAGAAAGTTAATGATAAAACCATCATAATGTGTGACGATTTTAAAAATCGTCACACCCAAACTGTCAGAGTACGATTTTTTTTTTTGTAGTGACTCCCGTTTGTCGTTACTTGCTTGCCTTGTGATTTCATTTGGTTTCGAGTTGAAAATGGGAGAGGGTTGGGTGGCTCTAACAAATAGAATTCCTTTACTAATTTGGTCTTTATATATATTAGTATAGAATACGGTGATTAGATAATATGCATAGGTATCATCCCATGTGGGAAAGAAAGCCACAAACACAAACGCTTGGAAATTATAAAATTGCACCCTCTTTCTTTCTAATTGTCTCTCTTCCAACCACCACATATTTTGTTTTCTTCATCAACTTCAATTTTCAATGTGAAAAGAACGAGTGGGGATGTTACTCCCTCCGGATCTAAAAGAGTGTTCACTTAGTCATTTGTACATTTCTTACGAAAATATTAACTCCTAGACAAAAATAGATAATTTGACTAAAATACCCTCAATTAAATAAGTATTGAGATTTGGTCACCTAACACTTAATAAGGACAAACATGAAAAATTAAAGTTAATTCTTTCTTAATTTGGTAAGTAAAAACTCTTTTAAATTCAAAAAATAAAGAATAAGTGAACACTCTTTTTAATCCGAAGGAGTATTAAGTAAGATTAAAACTCTCCAAAAATTCCCTAGAGATAAAGGAAGAAAGAAAACAACCCTCAGACAACATATATGTTACTTCCTCTGTCCCATATTACTTGACCAGTTTTCCTTTTACACACTCTTAAGAAATCATAAATGAGAAGGATATTCTTACTATATTATCTTTATCTCTCTTCAATTAATTACATTCTAATTAATATTGATTATTTTTAAAAATAATTAATGTTAAGGTCAAAATAAGAAAAAATTAATTAATTCTATTTTGTTTTTAGAAAATAGCCAAGTAATTTATGACGAATATTTTTAGTAATGTGACCAAATAACATGTTACGGAAGGAGTACATCAAATGCACTTTAATTTGTTTGGCCTAATATCAGATTGGGAAAATTGTAGGGTCAATATAATGACAGCCTCGAAAAATGCCAACATTCCTCTGGTTGCTTGATCATGAAAGTCTCTCTATAGTCAGTTTTAGTAATTTGATAATTATGACCAACTGACTGTATTTATATAATATTAATTAAAATTGGCCCGCGCTAATCAAGCACAAACCGCCACCCACCCATGTGCGTGCCTTAGTACTTTATAACATCAACATATGAAAATTTCCCTCCATACTGCTTCCATGCATGTGTCTCTTTCCTATACCTTCCCTAATGTTAATTAAATTTAACTATGCTTATGATCAACATAATTAAATATAATTCATATTTTATGCTTTCCTCAGTTTGCTATTTTGTCTTCGTACAGGCCCCCGGGTTACTATATAAGAAGCCAAGTCATATACTTTCTTTCTCCTATACTCTTCACTTTTGTTTGATAAAAAAGAAAGAAAGAGAGAGCCTCTAAAAAGTGAAAGAAATAAAATGATCAAGTTAAGATCAAAGAGGTTTTACAAAAACAGTTCAAAAGTTGCAAGTGTTGCAGCAGGCAAAAGCAATAATATGGGAAGTAAAAGTAATATTGCTGGCGAAATCAAATGGGAGTTACGTCCAGGAGGTATGCTAGTTCAAAAAAGAGAATGTGAGACTTATGGCGGAGAAGCAATGATCACACTTCGAGTTTCAACTGTTTCTAAGTGTCATGACATTTCTATCCAACCCACTTCTACTTTTGGTAAGCCTCTCGTTTAATTTGGTATTGGTCACTTTAGTTGGGTTAGAAAGAAAATAGACATTAGAGTGCCAAAAAAGATTGTTGACTTTTATATTTGGCGTAAAGAATGAATCTCGAACCTAACTCATCCCAAAAGCTAGCTTGTAGAATGAAGATTGTCTAAATTCATATAAGAAGTTCATGTTTCCATTACCGATGTGAGACTCTTAACATTTGGAAACAATACTTTAAAGTTAAATTGTTGGGTATCCAATTTGGATCAGCCCACTTTTGCCCTAAGACTCACTATATATAGAATCAATTTATGTCTTATTTTATATACATAAGAGTGAATTTATAGCAATCATATAAGGAGAAAACTTGAGAGAGAAAAAATGATTTTCGCACATTGAAAATCTGCTACAACAGTCCGCTTCAAACATAATTTTTCATTTCGTTAATCGTTGGATCGTGTTAAAATTTGAACTGGGGTTTTTAAATATTTGGTTCTTCGATTTCAACGGTTGAGATTGAATTTGTGGTCTGTAGCTCCAGTTTTCGAACACGAACAATAGCTCATTTTTGGGGTGCTTTCTCTCCCTTTTTCACTAGTTTTGGTGCTATCTTTTATGTATTGTTGCTCCGTCTTTGACGTTGATGTTGTAGCCATTGGAGAACATTGTTGTAACTCTTGTTGATTTTAGTGGAGCTTTTGTGGGCGGAGATCCTGGGGTTGTTTCCTCTTCACATTGAAGAGGTTTTCCACGTAAATTTAGTGTCTCTTGCATTCGATTTATTTTTTGTTTGCTTTAATATTTTATTGTTGTTATAGCTGCTGTCCATATATCCGTTTGTGTTTGAAATTAGTTTGTTTCTCTTATTCAAATAGTATGGAAAGTTTTTTGATTTGGGTATTCTTCCGCATTTACCTTGTCGTGTAATTTGATTATTGTTTGTTTAGTCTCAACATAAACTTCTCAGTTTATGCCTAATGAAATAATTTATAGCCATAATAATGTGTAATGCTTAGTTTAAACTATAAGTCTATCTTTTTTTCTTCTTAAATTTCGTGTTCAATCAAAGGTCACGTGAAATAAGATGGGGATAGTATTTAGCTTATGGGAACTAAATCGGATGTGTTCATTTTGTTGGTTTTCAGGTGAATTGAAGATGATGTTGTCAATGGTAACTGGTTTAGAACCAAAAGAGCAGAGGCTGCTATATAGAGGGAAGGAAAGAGAGGACTATGAATACTTGCACATGGTTGGGGTGGGAGACAAGGACAAAGTTCTGCTCTTCCATGATCCAGCTATCAAAGAGAAGAAACTTCTTGCTCGACGTCTCCAAGTCATAGGCGGCTCTCCTTATCGCACAATTAGTGTCTAATTAAATTCCTACTAATTAATTCACTTCTATAATTAACTATGGAGTAATTTAGCAGCATTTGTAGTTTCTTGCTTAATTTATTACTTCCCCCTAAAAACTAACCCGGCCCTGGTTACTCGTTCCTCTGTTGTAACATTATAGTTCATATGCATATATTAGTAAAATGTACGAGCTGATGCACGGCCAAGTTGTTCTGGACTCCATCTCCATCATAAATTAATTTTTATAGTATGATGTTATCAGAAATTAGAGTAAATCATTAATATTACTAATTTATTAAATAAATAAAAACTTTTTTCTCAGACCCCGCACAAAACAAAAACTTAGTGCACCGGACTGTTTTTAAAAAAAACTAAAATGTAAATTACACTACTACTTCCTATGTGACTTGATGATACCATCCGGAAGACTTTTAAGGTAAAGATACTTAGATAATAAGCATTACATAAACAGAAAAAAGGTTAATTAAATCTTGCATAATTAGGCTTGAATTTGATCTAGGAATGTTATACTATAATTGAGAGAGTTTGGGAGAGGGTTTAAGATCGGATTTGGAGGAAAATGAGGGTTGTGTCGATTGACCTGATTTTTATACCCAAAAAAATATCCATCACCGGAATTCGACGGTGGGATTGATGGGACCGTCAAATTCTTCGACGGTCCGTCAATCTTCTCGTCAAACAGCCAGGGAAAATTGACGGCCCGAAGAGGAAAATCAACAGTCCGTCGACTCTCCCGTAAAACGCCAAATTTTCAGATTTTCGTCGAAACGTACTTTCTTCGATCCATTTGACTTCCCAATACTCCGGTACTTCCATAATCAAGCCGTAAACCTCTATTACCCTTCGTAAGGCCGTACTTTTTCCCGGGACATTGGTATTTATCATTGACATGATAAAATGCGAACTACGGGGTGTAACATCCTTCCCCCCTTAGGAATATTCATCCTATAATGTTGAGGATATTCTTTAACTCTCGAGGGTTCTAAAATTTTTGGCAGAGTTTACTTTGTAAACAAGACTATCCAAAACCTGTTAAATAGCCTAAATACTTATCTAATGCCACACAGGGCAACATAATAATAAAATCATAACAACTAGGCCTCACACGACTGCCTGTATATACCATAATGAAGAATGTTAGCTATAACTTACCTCAATTATCCTCTGTCGTGCTCTAAGTTATACCTGCCACATTTTCCTCCACGTTAACACCTAAACAAAACATAGGACTTAGGTTTGTCGAATAAAATAGAAATGAGAGAATTGTATCGCACGAATGTCAGTATCAACCAGACGACTGAAATAAGTAAGGATATTTAGATCGCATATCTTCTTCGGCCTCCCAAGTCATCTCTTCTGCATTGTTATTTGCCTATAACACCTTGACGGAGGTAACTTTCTTACCTAGTTGATATTTATGTGTCCTAATTCACCCAAACTAATTAGGTGGCGACTCCGCGAACCCTCTAACATTATTTTTAGCCGTTTAGCACTTTAGCACTTTTAACCTTTTTAGCATTTTATTTTTATTTTCTAACATTTCAAGCAGGAGTGAAATAATGTCGCGGTCGAAAAGGGGAGTGACAGAAATGACGACTCCACTGGGGATAAGCAGGTTCTTGACCATAATAGACCTAGGGTTGTTATTGAGCATTACTTTTCGCATTTAATTTTCTTGCGTGCTTATATTGCTTTTATTTGTAACTGTTGTAATTGCTATTTTTTACTGCTTTCCTTAAACTGACATTCCGCTCATATTTCCTCCCTTACGGAAATTCACACTATCACACACTACATGCGAGGTGTGCTCTGTGCACCCGCAAAATTTCTTTCAAAATACCCAAATCTTAGGAGAGTTGGCGCAGGCGCGGAGTTGATCGGTTCGGCTGATCAGCCGCGTGGCCTTCTCACTCGAGTTGTCCGCTCGGTAACCTTGCATCTAGTAAGTCAAATCTTATCAAACTTTGGATAGAGCTATACCACCTATTATCTTAAGGCATGCATGCATTTACCTTAGGCGGGTCGGTCCTTAGTATCGACACCACAATTAGGAAAACACCAAATTTGTCGACGGGTTTCTCAACCTAACGACCAATCAGCATACTATGTGTAGCGTGACAATGGTAGACAAATTCAAGACTAAACATGACATGTCGAAATTGGAAAATGCACGTTCATTTTATCGTCATTTCCAACAAAAGCATTACAGTTTGACGGCTTGAACAAATATACCATAATCTCGCATATCTGGCGTTTAGGCTTACCTCTGGCATAAAGGGGCCCCATGCATATTAGGAATCGCTTTAATATAATGTTTTGTGTGCAATATATCTGCTACATGTTGTCTTCAGCTTTTCAAGATCATATGCTTTACACTAACTTGGTTTGCTGCATTTTAAAGGATTTATCACTTTCCCCAAGGTCGATTTGTATTTGACTAAGCAATGACAGAGCATCAACACTTCACAAGGTCAAAGACAAGGAATGGAGACATGACTGATTCAGGGGCACCTGAGCAAACTAACTTGGAACCTATCTCTATTCCCGTGGACGAACTAGAGGTTTCAGAAAAAGGGCACACTACAAATCAAACTCAATTGTTGCAACAGATGGCTACTATGCAAGCCGAAATTGAGAAGCTCCGGAATCTCACCAACATGTCCATGAGCCTAAATACTCCACTTCAGCCCATCTATCCAAACATCCAAAATCCCGCACCTTACTACCAAGGCTCGCCTACTCCATATCCCAATTATCACACACATCCCATATACAATACATCTCAAGCACCCATCTATCCCTTATCATACCCACCTACATACTCACAAATCCAAATGTTTGTCATGCCCAAAGTCAGCACAAGCCATAAGGAAAAGACAGCCAAACCATATACTCCTTTAGCCGAACCTTTGCCCCAGCTATACGAGAGGTTGAAAACCGCAGGGATACTCCAGCCGATCCCAGGGAAAATTTGCAGCCCCTTTCTAAAATGGTATGATGAGACTAAACGATGCGCGTACTACTCTGGTATCCATGGGCATGACACCGGAAGCTGCTATGCCCTCAAGGATAAAATTGAAGCATTGATCAGAGAGGGGATCATCCAGCCGAATGTGCACAATAAACCTTTATGTTATCAACCCGCATACTCACCACAGCCAAAAGCCCATCCACCAAATGCATCCAGACCCCGCACAAGCCAAAAGAAAAAGCCAGCCAAAATATACACTTCCCTAGCCTAGCCTTTACCTCAGGTGTATGAAAGATTGAGAGCTGGAAGGATACTCCGACCAATCCAAAAAATATCCCCAACCCTACTCTCAGAGGGTATAATGAAACTAAGCGTTGTGCATATCATTCGGGAGCCATCAGACATGACACCGGGGAGTGTTATTCCCTCAGGGACAAAATTGTGGAGCTGATCAAAGAAGGAGTCATTCAGTTGAAGGAAGCCTTCCCCAATGTGCACAATGATCCCCCGCCAAATCATGGTAATGCCCAGTGAAACATGATTACTATTGATGGAGAAAAGACTGTTGGACTGGCCGAGAGAGACGAGAGGGTTGAGTCATCGACCTATCCCCAAAGGAAGATAGATGTTCCCTTGCCAAAATCTGCTCTTCCCGAATCATTCATTTATCCAAGCATGCACCATGCAGGAGTTAAAAAAAGACGATACTGACAGCAAAGCATGATCCCGCTGAAGACCCATCCAATCGGGATGCAGAGCAAGAAGGCAGTTTGAAAGATTTGGACTTGCATCCCTGTCTTGGCCCACCTAGAATCTAGATAAAAAAGAGCATATTAGTTTAGCAGAATAAGTTGAGTCTAGACTCATATTTAAGTTTTAATAATGTTTTGCTTCCGCTTGCTTGTTTGAACTACGTTTGACCTTATTCCCTTGGCGGAATACGTAGGCGGCGACATCGGCTTCAGTCTCATCTTTAGAAAAAACACAATCCCCCTTTGCTTATAAATGTGAACTACGTTTGACCTGATTCTCTTGGCAATGATACGTAGGAGGCTTCGGTCCCACTTTAAATTCAAAAAAAAAACAATCCCTTTTGCTTGTAATTGGAACTACGTTATGACTTGATTCCCTCGTTGGGATACGTAGGCGACCTAAATCGGCTTCAGTCACACTATAGGAAGCTTCCTCTTTGTTTCGAAAATAACAAAATACACACTTTTGGTAGGATAGACAAACAACCCTCCCCCAAGAGAATCGTTTTAAACCAAGCACCATTGCATGCTTTAAAGTTAAAACTGAGACAATTTTGATAAAATATTCATTTAGTCAATTCAACAGATAATTTTATCAAAATACTCACTTTGTCACAAGCAATAGTTAATAATTAGCCAAGGTAGAGAACCAGACAGGGGTGACAGAGCCAAACAAGCCAGACGTGCAAATATCAAAGGATCAAAGCTGCAGAGTCAATACGAATCGACCGCCCCCCTAAAAACTCACAAGTTTTCTTTGAGCACAGGTTCTTCATATTAGCAGAAGCAGAAAGAAGCATGAAAGATAACAACAATCGAAGTTCAAATTCCGCAACAAAATCCAGCGCAACAGCTCGGTCACAGAGTCACATTGCAATCCATGCGGTTAACAAACGCATAACATACAGATCAAGGACATCATCTCAGCATTCGCAGCCAGTAAGTCCATGCAGAGATGACATCAGCATTCACAACATCCAGCAAGTTCGTGCAGAGACGACATTAGCATTCGCAGAATCCAGTAAGTCCGTGCAGAGATGACATCAACATTCGCAGCATCCAGGAAGTCCGTACAGAGACGACATTGACATTCGCAACATCCAGCAAGTCCATGCAGAGATGACATCAGCATTCGAAACATCCAGCAAGTCCGTGCAGAGATGACATCAGCATTCACGGCATCCAGTAAGTCCGTGCAGAGACGACATCAACATTCGCAAAGATCCAACAAGTCTGCGAGGCGACGCATCGGCGTTCGCAGATCCGGAGAGTCCGCGAGAGACTACATCGCATTCGCGGATCCGGCCAAGTCGCAGACGACATCAACATTCACAACATCCAGCAAGTCCGTGCAGAGATAGCATCAACATCCACATCATCTAACAAGTCCGTACAGAGACATCAGCATTCACAACATCCAGCAAGTCCGTGCAGAGACATCAACATTCACAGCATCCAACAAATCCGTGCAGAGACTACATCAACATTCACAACATCCAGTAAGTCCATGCAGAGACGACATCAGCATTCGCCGCATCCACAAGTCCGTGCAGAGACGACATCAGCATTCGCAGCATCCAGCAAGTCCGTGCAGTGACGACATTCAGCATTTGCAGCACCATATCAACACCATGACCCCGTCAACAACATCGCCATCACATTACACAGGACGACATTTCTATTTACCTGACTGCATTAATTATATATTTATGCTTTATTACTTTTCTTAGCAGTTTTGCACTAACCTTTCTTAAGCTTTAGCCTACAGGACCCTCAATTTACAAGAGTATTTGCAGCGCAATCATACGACGATGTCAACAACACAACACGTTCATACAACGACATCACACCATTCACATCATTCAGCATATATCAGCATTGGCAACACCACATTAACGCAAGGACACCGTCAACAGCATCGCCAACATGCAACCCAGGATAACATCTCTACTTTCATAATCATATTGTTTATATATCATTGCTTAATCATTTTTGTCTCGACAGTTATGCACTAACTTTTCTTGAGCTTTAGCCTGCAGGAGCAGGAGCACAACATAAATTTTTATCTTACAGCGAACCGGGATAATTTGTTGGGGGACCAGCCTTCCCGACAAACGACAGAAGAGACCTCGAACGTCGGTCCACTCTCCCCATCATCCCATATCACCTAATCCAGTGTCGTCATAACTCGACACTAGGATAAATTTTAATCTTTGTGTCAGCCCATTTGTCAGTCGTTTACTAATTTTCCGACACCCATAACCCAATGTCATCACAGCACCCCAGTGTCGTCATAATCCAACACTGGGACAGTTTTTTTTAGCGCCAATCTTGTTTTGAGAGTGTCACCATAACATCTCAGTGTCATCATAATTCCACACTAGGACAATTTTTTGAGTCCATGTCAGCCCACTTGTCAGTCGTGCCTTATTTTTACCCAGCATCACCACGTTAGCCCAATGTCATCATAATGCGACACTGAGACAATTTTTGAGTCGGCATTTGCCCTTGTTTTTCTTAATCTTTGCTTTAATTCCGAGGATAGAGACAAAATTGGCTATAAGTCAACGTCTTTGTCTGAAGATTCTTTCATCATCTACATACAAAGAGGGACAAGTTGTTGACACCCAATTTTGATCCTCTCGTCCAATCATTAATCATAAAATTATACTAATTTTTAGAATAATCTTAATTATTTTAACAATAATAATACATGCATAAACCCATAAATACATAAATAAGTAATTCAATAATGACATCTCAAACATTAATCGCTCCATAAATATTATGTCCGCATTTAGCATTAATAATAACAAATACATAATAATAAATAATTTAATAACAATGTCACATTCATAAAGCATTAAGCACTAATTAATAGCACGCCCGCATTTATTACTTTAAAACGATTCTTTAAACCCAAGCTAAAATTAATAAAGCACCTAAAGTCATATTAAAATAATTTAAACCTCCATTAAATTAACTTAACACCGCAAAAAAAAAAAAAAAATGATAAAGTATGCACAATAAATAAGATTTTAATGACATCGTCGCATTTATAAAGCATTAAGCACTAATTAATAGCACGTCCGCGTTTATTATTTTTAATACGATTCTTTACAATTTAAACCCCATTTATTTATCACTAATTAAATTTAATACCCAAAATTTAACACCTAAAGCCTTTAATAAAACCACAAGTCCAACATTTATTCTTCCTAGCCCAATTCCCAGCTGACCCGCGGCCCAACACCCTCACAAGCTCAATTCCTTATCATCCCTTCCAAATAAAACCTAAGCAAATATTCTAAACCTAAAAGACCAAAAAAATCAGACCTAAACTCAAGAGCCAACCGACACCATAACCCAAAAAACGTAACAAAATTGCACCCTCATAGTCAAACTTACCATAACAAATGCCTACCATAAAAGTTGGTATCTATTTTGGCAAGAATCACTAAATATCGCCCCTTTAATTACCGAAAATTAATGACCAAGAATGGTACCAGATTACCAAGAATCATTCCAAATAATTCCCATAAAAGCTTACCAAAAATGATTTCCAAATCCTCCAAAACAATCAACACAAGTAGCACCAAAATTAATAGCAAATCAGCAACCCAAATCAGCCTTAAAATCCTACCAAATTTGGAACCCACAATTAGGGCTATATAAACCAACCAATATACATACACAAGGGCATCACCTTTACCGCGAGAAAAACCTTTCTACCATCCAGAGAAAGCAATCCAACAGCAACAGCCAACAATTTTTCTCTAAGACTTCATTTCCTTTCTATCGCATAATCGCATTCTTCGAGTGAATCGACGACTTGGTACGCTGCCTCGGTTCGTTGTCCAGAGAAGGAAATTCCACGGAGCGCAAATGAAGAGTCTCATCACGAGCTACTTCAAATAACGACCCGCATCTATGTGCATCCGCATTCGCATTCCCGCCTCAGCACTCCTAAGACAAAATAGGTCAAGATGACGTCATCATCCATCTCAACTCTCTTAACCTCCCTGCCTTATTTTTGTGTCTCTTATTGGTTATTGTAATTTTATTATCTAACTTTGTAATTGATAGGAGATCTAGAGCTATTAGTCTTTGAACATATAAGGTGGGAAGGTAATTTAAAATTAGAAATGCACTTCTAACTTGCTTGTCTTTTAGGCTTGTCATGTATATCTAAATTTTGCCAAACAATTTTATTTGCATAGCCAATCACGAAATTAACAAAAGAAATTGATTTTCTCATAACTCACTTAATGACATTATAATTTATTTTCATAATAAAATTATCTTCTTATCAATTGCAAAGAATAACATCTTTTATATCATACCATGCATATGTTAATTAATTTTTTTTTTTTTGCAAATGAATGCATATCTCTAGTAAATGCATCAATTTTGCATCATTTTTTTTTTTATAAATAATACCTTACATGTATTTTTATAGCATTAGTCTTATAAATCTTTTAGCAAAAAATGCGCTCTTTTATAAAACCATTGCACCATCTTTTAAAACATGCATTGTTCTTTAGCATAATAATTATCCTAGGTTTGGCCGGACAACCGCAAATTAGCGGATCTTAGAGGGTGCCTAACCCCTTCCCTCTAGATTAATAAAGAACCCTTGCCCAGAATCTCACATAAGTTTTGCAGACCACTAAAAATGGAGTTAGTATTGACTTTACCTAGTTGACATTTAGGTGTCCTAATTCACCCATACTAATTAGGTGACGACTCCGCGAACCCTCTCGCATTATTTTTAGCACTTTTAACACCCTTTTTAGCACTTTTAGCCTTTTTAGCACCTTTAGCTTTTTATTTTTATTTTCTAACATTTCAAGCAGGAGTGAAATAATTTCGCGGTCGAAAAAGGACGTGGCATGCATGTCTTTTGTTGTGTGTCAGATGTTGTTCTTATTACCATTCATTGATGAATAAGTCCTGGATGACATATTCTCGATTATCACATGAATATGATAAAGGGGTTAAGATTTTTTTTTGCAATTTGTTGTAGCCAATGCTGTAGACATTAGTGTGATTAGGTGTCCTTGCAATCAATGTGAAAATTTATCTTTTCACCCCGTAAAAATTGTATCTGAACATTTGTTCTTTAATGGGATAGTTAGTGAATATAAAATCTGGGTTTGGTTTGCTAAGAGATATATAGTGCTTGATACTCATTATTCACCCTTCTTTTGCTTTGCATAAATTGGGGAGTTCCAAACCTCAAATGATATTGCACATTTGAGGAAAGCACAACCTGTTTCTCTAAAAGACAACAATCATATTTGAGAATTCTGAGTATCTTGATTAGCTTCTATTTTCGAGAAATGATATGCACCTTGAGGTAAGTTACTGCTCTTTATTGTTTCACTTAATGGCTACCTATAGTTGGGGTATCATATTGTCTTTTGAGATATTGGGCATTAGCATCTTTGAATAGTTTCTTCCATGGGATGTTTCTTGCGCTTGCTGCTGTGTTTGTTTATTATGGAATTTGAAATGCCATTATATGTTATTGTTTGGCTGCTATTTGGTATTATAGTTTGAGGCAAAGACACTATACTGGAAAAAGGCTCTCACGTGGTCGATTGTTGTGAATGGTTGTTGTATCTTTAAAGAAATGAGTTCATATCTTATGGCCATTGTTGTTGCCCTCTAAGGGCCAATTCATTGCTGCATTTTTGGCCAAATTGTTGTTCTCATTGAAGTTTTCCAAGCATGCTACTATTATATTGGTTGTTGTTACATCCTTGTGAAAAACATGCTGCTGCATTTGAGGCACATTTTGGTTAGCTGCTTTATTCTGATGCTTTAATTTAAGCCATGAGCTGCCTGCACTTTGGACATCTTGTTGTTTTATTTTTTGTCCAAAATAACTGCTGCATCTTTAGCCATTTTGCTACTATATCTTGGTTGTTACGGTTGTTGGACTTTGATATGAATTGATACTCTGTGCACAAATGTGCTACTGTCACGTGATTGCTTTAATGCTACTTAAAAGTGTCTTTGGTTGCCACTCATGGATGCCCACAATTGTTGCTTGTTATTGTTGGTCCATTGCATCTTTATTTTGGGAGTAATGTTGCTATGTTTTACTGATTGAATTAAGTCTCAGCTGTTGTTTTGCTTCTACTGTTGTCTCTAAAAAATGGACAGATGCTACACTTAAAAGTGTCGACTCTACTATACTACTACTGTCTCGAAAAAAATGAACAGATGCTACACTTGGGTTCCTACTGTGTTCTCGAGCCTACTGTTGCTCTGTTTTCAAATATGTTGCTGTTGTATTTTAAGTCAAATAACTTTTGTTTTATGGCCACATTTGAGCCGGTTTACTGTCGGATTTTTGAAGCAGCTACTGCTGCAGTTTCTAAGGCAAAACAGATCGTTACACTTGGTAAAAATCCCATTGATTTGAACATGATACTGCACTTAGGCCGATGGAATTAAAATTGAGGTTGTGTCCCTTTGGTTTTGGTTATTTACTGATTTGAATAAGATACCACACTTTACCCGTAATCCTATTTCATTGTAGTAACCATGTACATGTTTTACCCGCAATCATGTTTCAGTTATATTTCACGCTATCTGAATTTTTTTATCATATGGCTTTACCGGCTGAAAGCTAATGCAAGCTTTGTGGGTTGTTTGCTCTAAAAATGAAGAGATACTACGCTTGGGTTTCTACTGTGTTTTCAAGCCCACTGTTGCTCTGTTTTCAAGTCTTTTGCTGCTGCATTTTAAGTCAAACTACTGTTGTTTTATGGCCACATTTGAGCCAGTTTACTGCTGGATTTTCAAAGAAATTAATGCTGCATTTTCTTTAAAAAATATATCGCTACACTTGGTAAAAATCCCACTGATATGAATACAAATATTATACTTAAGCCAATGAGAATAATTTATTTTGAGGCCATGACCCTTCCGGAAAGGTTGTCCCTCGGTTTGATTTCCTTCGGAAAAAGGGCGATGATGAAACTTTCCTATTTCTACTCATTCTTCACTTCCCTATTTCTTGCATGATCCGGGGGAGTCTTCAAAAAACGCAATTGCCATGAAGATCGTTTCAAAAGAATGCTGTCCTATCGGGGACAAATGCTTCGTTTGAGGTGTTACATTTTTCATAAGTTGTCTGTTACACTCTTGAGCTGCTGTTATACTTGAGAATGTTTGCTATTTGCTTTGATGTTGTTATGTTGGAGGTCCCCACTGTATTTTCAAGGGGGCAGCTAAGTAGTTGTTCTATTCTGATATTATCCCTTCGAAGCGATGTTTCTCTGCTGGGATTTGAGCAAAGCTATGTCCGCTGCATTGAGCGAGAAATTGGCACCCTTTGTTGATGAAAATAACTATGACAAATGGATTTCAATATTATGGCTAAAATGCTGACTGCATTTTGAAATAGTTATTGTGTTCCCTTGGCTGGTGTATATTTTGTGGCTGTTTTACTGAAGTATTGTTGGTCATTTCGCTGCTGTATTTTGGGCCATTTTGCTACTGATTTTCTTGGCCATTTTGTTGCTGATTTTGGGACATTTGCAACTGATTTTGGGCCATTTCGCTACTGATTTTTTGCCATTTCGCTGCTGTATTTTGGGTCATTTTTCTACTGGTTTCTTGGCCATTTGCTATTGATTTCTTGGCTATTTTGCTGCTTATTTCTTGGCCATTTTGCTACTGACTCTGGGCCATTTTTGCTTCTGATTTTGGCCATTTCACTTCTGTATTTTGGGCCATTTTGCTACTGGTTTCTTGGCCATTTTGCTACTGATTTTGGCCATTTTGCTGCTATACTTTGAGAAATGGATACTATACCTTGAAATAAACAGATTGTTATACTTGTGAAAAAATATCGCTGATTCAAATATGGTACTACACTGGCCGATGATGGATTTATCCATCGATTTGGAAGTCTCTATGGTAAGTAAGACAGAATAATTGGGCAAGGATGAAAGTGAAAAGAACAATATAAAGACGAGAATGCATAGTGTCGTTCACCCAAGGCGAGTCGACCGCAACCGATACGATATTGACTTCTCATGTCTTAGTACCCATGGCATAACACTAGTCGCGCCCACACTATATATATATATATATATATATATATATATATATATATATATATATATATATATATACATACATTGTGTTTATTTGATAATTTATTTATTATATACTAACTCTTTTACTAAGTGTTTTTGCAGGTACCTGGAGACGCATCCCAAAGTTAAAGTCTGCGCAGGAAAGGAAAATAAAAGTGAAATACCACTAAGTTCTCATTCACTCCCTCTTTATATATATATTTTTTCATAAAACAGTGAATTTAATTCAAGAATCACGCATATGTCGCATTCCGTTTCGAATACGGTTAAAAGGGATATTACAGTTAATGCTTTAGCTGTGCGCTAGGGAGTCAGACTATGCTTAGTTCTCATTTATATTTGTTAATTTTATTTTAAGGTACCACAACAACCTTATGAATACAAGTGTGTTTTCTATATGTTGCGTTTCATTAAAGATCTAATGCATGATTTGTCTTTGCTTCATAACAATGTAAGTATCTAACATTATTTTTATTTATGTATTTGTCTATAATGGATTAATTATAATTAGAAAATTTAACTGTTCTCTATTGTGTGTTACAGTACAATGGCAAAGAATATTTTTTACAGCATGACCTTGATGAAGTTCGGATCGAGTGGGTGCAACTGTAATGACCCGTTAGTCGTTTAGCACTTTAAAACTACGAAAAGCGTATATGACGATAGGGTATTTAATTACATGTTTTTAGTATATGAAATGTGCAGGAAAATATTAATTTAGTGAGTTGGAGGGCCAAGTCCACTACCTAATAGGGCACGACTTTAATAAAAGAAAAAGAGGGGGGGGGGGGGGGGAGGGGAAAGTATTAGGGGACGAAAAACCCTAATACTAAGAAGAAAAGAAAAGGGACGCATCAAAAGGGTGCTCGAGGGAGTTTTGTGTCGTAGGACACAGTGAAAGCAATTCTTTGCAAGCTTCAGGTATGATTCTTTTGGGGTTATCCATAACACATATTTTGTTCATTGATTATTAAAGGGTCACATGATTATAATTCTTAAGGCAATTGACTAGGCTAATGATTGGATAAATCATTGGATATGATTGTTAGTTAAGACGTGTATGATTGTTAGTCAATAGAATTTATCTCGGGTGCATCATTTTAAACGTGAAAACTGTATAAATGCCTAAAAAAATATAAAAATATGGGCTGAATGAAAGTTGTAGATTACTCTGTTTTCGTCAGTTTAAGATCTTACGGAGATAAATTCGACTTATGGTTTGAAAGTTATGACTGTTTAAAGTTTCTGTCTTGTTTTACCGAAACAAGGCGACACAGATTTCATAGGGATGTTTCCTTCGTAAATTTTCACCATCTACACTAAGTATTGTCAGGTGGGATTCGGCATAAAAATATAACATAGTGTTGCCTTCGATATGGTACAATAAACACCTGATTTGGAGTTACGAATTTAATGTTATATCTTTTACAAGCGGGAGATACGAGAAAGTTAAAAGAAAGGAATATTATTTGTTTGTCCTGAATTTATGTTATTATTTTTATAGGGGTATGATTTTAGTCATACAATAGAAATGGTAAAGATCTTGTTAATATAAATATAGAAATATGGGTGTCCTTAGATTCGTATTATAATGTAGTTCACAGATTTTCTAGATTTTAATTGTTCAGAGGCTCTACGCAAGGGGAAGGCATTGATTTGATTGTTCGCGGCACCCGCTCGACATTGAGGTAGGTTACGGTTTACTTTAGTTAGACTCTGATTAGAGAATCGTATGTAGTTGTAGGAAGTGACAGGGATATCATGATAGGCCTTCGGGCATGAAATGGAGATGAGTTACAATTACGTTGGTTTCGTCAGCTGTTAGGTGGGCTTGTCGCCATATGTGTTATTTTCTGTGATTATCACCTGATTGCATCTCCGTTGCATAATGGCTCACTTATCTTGTGAAATAAAAGAATTGTGATGTTGATAATTGAACATAGGATATTGATATGACTTGTACTTGTCGATTATATATTTGTGATATGTGTTGAGACTGATATCATGCATCTCATAATTTTTTTGTATATTATTGTTTTGATGATATTGATAAACTCTGAGGTTTCTGCCGGAGATTGAGAGTGATTGATAAACTCTGAGGTTTCTGCCGGAGATTGAGAGTGATTGATAACTCTGAGGTTGCTGCCGGAGATTGAGAGTGATTGAGCAACTTCGAGGTCCTTGCCGGAGATTGCGAGTGATTGATAGCCTCCGAGGTTTTATCTGGAGAGCACGAGTGGTACATGGACTTCGCAGATCCCTATCGGTCATGGCTTGAAGGCACTGCCTTAACATGTGTATACGAGAGTGGAGTGAGGGAGAGGTGACTATGGTATTGCATTGCTTCCATCTATTCTTAGTTTTAACTGCTCATTTGGTGAAACTGTATCTGTCTTGGTTGATTTCATAATTTCTTATATTTTGACTTGTATATGATACATAATCATACATGTTTGTTCTATGTGCTACTTGTTAGTTTTCACTCTCCATGCGTTATCTAATCACAGTCGGCCTATGATGCTTACCGGTACTAGTGTTGTACTGATACTACTCTTTCTACACTTTTATTGAGTGCAGAGTACGATCCAGGTTCCAGTTCTACGCCCCGTGGCTGATTCGCGAGGTGGACATCTTCTAGTCATTCAAGGTAAGCTACTTGGTCGTCTGTGGCCCCTGAAGGGCTTCTTAGTTATTTCCATTTTTCGTTGGTTATTGACAGATAATATGTAGCCTTCGGGAATTCTTTCAGACTTCTATTTTTTTAGACTTGTTAGTGCCCTTGTACCCGTTTTGACCAAATTTTGGGGAAATAAGTATTTAAGATTTTATAACTTCGTTTCTGTATTTTATCTTCGCTGATTTAACATGTTATTGAGAATATGGTTCGCCTACTCGGGGGAATGGGGTAGGTGTCATCACGACTCGTGACTGGGGTCATGACAAAGTTCGTATCAGAGCTTCTAGGTTAATTAGTCTGATGAGTACAAGAGCAATGTCTAGTAGAGTCTTGAGGATTGGTGCGTAGACGTCGGTACCCATCCTCGAGAGGCTATAGGACATTTAGGAAACACTTCACTTCTTTTCGTGCTAGTTCAATCCGATTGGTATCTGGTTCATTCTTTTCGTGCGACATTGTCCAGACTGGTATCTTACACTCATTTCTATGTTCTCTCACAGATGGTGAGGACGCGATCGACTGCTACTGGAGGCCAGGAGGCTGCACCTGCACCCGCACCCGCATCCATACCCGTTGCCAGAGCAGCTGTTCGTGGGCGAGGCAGGGGACGTGGCAGGGGCAGAGGCCGTGCAGCTATTCCGGGTAGGAACCCAGCACCAGCACCTGCTCAGGACCAGAACAGTGAGTTGACTCCGGAGCTTGACGACATTCCGAAGGAGGTGATTAGAGATGCTGAGGCACATCCTGGGGTCGCTGCTACTCCTGACTTTCAGGAGGCTGTGTTTCGGGTGTTGGGGTACTTTGACAGTTTGGCTCAGGCGGGCATGCTTCCAGTTGCTCCGGATGGCTCGCAGACTAGAGTGGGAGGTCAGACTTCCGAGGTTGCGGTTGCTCCAGGATTTCAGACATCGAGGGTATTACCTGCGGCAGCAGTGGCTCCCCGTATTGATGATACTCCAGCGCCTGGTTTTGCTCTAAGGCCTATGGATGGGCCAGTGTTGACCACTGAGGAGCGGAAATTATTCGAGGGGTTTACCAAAATGACTCCTCCTTGGTTCTATGGTACTCCCGGGGAAGATGCGTATGAGTTTATTGTTAGCTGATATGAGATGCTTAATAAGATGGGTATAGTGGAGTCTCACGGGGTCAATTATGTTTCTTTTCAGTTAGTTGGAGATGCCAAGCAGTGGTGGAGATCGTATATAGAGTGTATACCAGTCGGATCACCACCTTTGACCTGGACCAGTTATACCAGATGTTCTTGGACAAGTATGTCCCTCGTACTCTGAGAGACAACAGGAAGGATGCATTTTCGAAATTAGAGCAGCGGGGTAGGTCGGTTGCGAAATATGAGACCAAATTTGTTACACCCCGTAGTTCAGGTCATGCGTTTGAGAGCGTACGAAAGGGGGTAAGACTTAAAATTTTCTAAGGATAGGTTGACGGATCGTTCCGGACGGGTTTTAGTCAAGTTTGGGGCGAGTTATGACCCGATACATTGAGAGTTCCTAAGTGTTTCAGAGGCCTGGGGCGTAGTTCGTTGAGTCTAGATTCCAACGCAACCAACCGTTCGTCGATAGGACGTCGGAGTAGAAAGTTATGAGAATTACAAGTTCAGTGCGCAGCCGGACAAAAATGTGTTTCGGAAAGAGGCGCGGGCCGCGGCCGGAAGCGAGGCGCGCGCCGGAAGATCTGAGTCCGCAGGTTGCCGCGCGCCGGGAAGCAGCGCGCGCCGAGGCGGATTCAGGCGGAAAACTTAGGAAAAGTCGATTTTTCTTTTAAAGACCTTGGGAGGTGACAAGTGTCCCCCATCCGATTTTGCATGCACTATATTGACCAAGCCTTCAAGACTTGGTCATACTTCATCTCTCTTAGACAAAAGCTCTCCTTCTCTCTTAAAAGTTCAAGCTCCTCCTTCTCTAAAATTCCAAGAGATATTTTAGCCTTAGGAGAAATCAAAAGAAAAAGGCAAGAAGGAAACTTGGCGACTTGTGAAGATTATTGTGGTGGTATTCTTGGAAAGGAGGCTAGCAAAATTGTTGGAATAGATTTGGCTAAAGCTTTAAGGTAACATTTCTTCCTTTAGAATTAGTTCCTAGTATTGCATGTTAAGAAGAAAGAACTTGTGGTAGTGAATAATGCTCTTAGAGTCATTGCATGTAAGAAATATGGTTTGGATGTGAAAGAATTGGTTAAGAAAGTTATGTGAGCATGTTGTAGCCTAAAAACTACCTTAGACTTGTTAAGTTAATTGTTTTATCTTTTGGGGCAGAATTTTAAGGGAAAAGTATGATTTTACAAAAGTATAGAGTACTTGGTGTGAAAGTATTGAGTATGGAATTATTCTAAGGATAAGAGGCTTGAAGTATTTTTGAAAATTGTATGAATTTGTTTGAAGTATAAGTCTCTTGGCTAGTAAAAGAACGAAATGGTTCATAAGGAGTTATAACGGCTTTATGGGAAGTTAGTTATAACGGCCTTATGAATGGATAAGGATGTCGTAAATTTCTAAAGCATAAAGTTAGTATAACGGCTTTATGGGAAGTTGGTTATAATAATTTTATGAAAGGTTAAAGAGTTGGTTTTTCTTGAATAAGGTCATGAAAATGAGATTAATTTTGTATGTTAATGAAAGCCTAAAGAAGTTATGAGTTACTTGGACGCATCACTTGATGATGAAGGATTCCACGTATGCTTCCATTGTTCGATTATGAGTTACTTGGACGTCACTTGATGATGAAGGATTCCACGTATGCTCCCATTGTTCGATTATGAGTTACTTGACGCATCGCCATGATGAAGGATTCCAGGTATGCTTCCATTGTTCGATTATGAGTTACTTGGACGTACGCCGATGATGAAGGATTCCACCGTATGCGGCCGTGATGAGGTTCGTTTTCCGCTGATGATTATTCCATGGATTAGCTCTCCGTGAGGTCTCATCACGCAGGTGGATCTAATAGTTAGCCCTCGTACTTGCCGTCGAGACGTGATGCAGGTGGATCTCGGTAGTTGGCTTCGTACTTGCCGGTCGGGTTGGGAGAAGTGGTGTGATGCAGGTGGATCTCGGTGGTTAGCTGCGTGCTTCCCGGCCGGCGATGTACGCAGGTGGATCTGGTAGAGGCTAACGACTTGCCAGGCCACCGTGATTTCAGTTATAGTATTGTTGGTACGGGTGGATCTGGTAGTTGGCTTTCGTACTTGCCCCGGTCAGTTGAGGATGCAGGGTGTGTCGCGCCCTTTTTCGGCCGCGGCATTTTTCTAAATAGCGAACCCTGCTCAAAAATGCAATAAGTTAGAAAAATAAACCAATAAAAGGTTTAAAAGGGTTTTAAAAATGCTAAAAGGATGCTAAAATTGCAAAAGAGGCTAAAGTTTAAAAGATGCTAAAGGTGCAAAATGCTAAGAAGTGCTAAAGTTTAAAAATGCTAAAATATAAAGAGGGCTGCTAAAGGGTTGCTATAATGCTAAGGGTTCGCGGAGTCGCCACCTAATTAATTGGGTGAATTAGGACACCTAAATGTTTAACTAGTTTGAAGTAAAACATTAACTCCATTTTAATGGTCTGCTAAACTTAATGAGATTCTGGGTAAGGGTTCTTTATTAATCTAGAGGGAAGGGGTTAGGCACCCTCTAAGATCCGCTAACTTGCGGTTGTCCTGCCAAACCTAGGGTAGTTATTATATATTTTAAAAAATGCAAAGTAAAAGATCTATAAAAAGTGCAATGTTAGAAAATAAAGTGCTAAATGTTGAAATAATGCTAAGTAGTTAAAAAGGTTTTAAAATGTTGGAAGATGTTTAAAGGTGCTAAGAGGTTAATTTTAAAAGTAAAGGGTGTTAAATATTAACGTGGTGCTTAAAATGCTAAAAAGGGTGTTAAAAATGAAGGTGCTAAAGGTATGAAAGGGTGCTAGAATATGAAAGTGCCAAAAGATACTAAAAGTGCAAAAGGTGCTAAATGCTAAGGTTTTTAAAGGGCTAGAAATAGGCTAAAGTATGCTAAGGTGCTTTATGGACTAATTATGTATACTGCTAGCTAAATTAATCTCGCTTAACCTGCGTGCGATATTATATAAGGGATGCTTAAAGACGATTCTTGAGAGTTTAGGAAGAAATCGGTTATGGATTTTAATAAGCAAAATGTTGGTTTTGTGACGCGAGTTAAATCATTTTAAATTATTTTTTGCAGATTTTAAACATGCCTAATAGTCCTAAAAGACAAATAAAGAAGAATGCGTTTCTAAGTTTAAATTACCTTCCACCTCATATGCTTAAAGGCTAATTGCTAGAAGTTCCCCTATTAATTACAAAGTTAAGTAATAAAATTACAACAAACAAATAAGGGCATAAATGAGATAAGAGAGAGAGCAAAGAGATTGAAGCGGATGACCCCGTCCTATTTGTTTTCTAGGAATTGCCGAAGAGGGACTCGATGGATGTATATGCATGCCTTTACGTTTGCCACGACGAGTCTCGTTATGAGACTCTTTGTTGCTCCGATGCGTGCCATGTAAAAAGAAAAAAAAATAAGGATTAGTACCTATTTTATTCTTTCAAAAATAAGATAGTCACATATTCAAATAATGCATTATGATCTACTTATCAAAGCTAAACAGATCCAAAACAATGGAAAGCTCAAAACTACTGTCCAAATAGTATATGCTAGGGTAGTAATACGACTACCAAATTTTAAGAAAAGCAGGTATACAACAACGATATGCAGGCAACATGATACATATGTGCAGGATATTCAGAATATACATGTATATATATATATATGGATAAATATATTTTTTATTCATGTGTACGCGGGCCCCTATTTATGCCTTTAGGGAGACTGATGTGCATTTAGATATTCAGAATATACATACAGTATATCTGTTTCATGCGAAAGGTTCAGAGACGAATGTTAAGGCTAGTGAATTGAAGGGGTTCAGATAGCATACCGGGATAGATATCAGGAAGATACAATTCAAGCCTACATGATGCATTAATCCTTTTAGCAATACAAATTATGAACTTAACCAACCCCTCCCTTCATACACAGAAACTGGGCACACAGCAAGTTAGGCAGGAAACAGATCTCAACCCGGACAGGCCAATATCTCTCAGTTTCAGATGTAATGCGTAGGCCAAAGCATATAACCGTACCCAGATTCCTATATACAAACATTCTCCCAGATCGCTCAAACTACGATACTATGTCACTACTTATGTAATCTTCAATACAAGCATACCAAACTAGCGGGTGAGTATTCCCTTGTCATTAATTAAGAACAAAAGGTGAAGCGGGCAGCATTCTGAAATTCCTTTAAAGTTTTAGACATGCGTTTATTATTTCCAAGATGACTCAAGCAGTGTTTTAACACATCAATATATAGCACGAGCTTTTATATGACTTAGTGAACTTCTGAAATTCCTGATTCAATAGTTACCAATGACACTTTGAACATGTATGACCATTCGTACTAAAGTATACCCACAGAATCTTAATTCTGCTACTCGTAAGAAACATTCCAAACATTCAGCCGGGAGAAGTGATTTAAAATAGATTTACTGAGTTTGCTAATCATCACATTCAACATATTGTATTAGATGTAAATCTAATCAACAACTCAAGGTAAGCACATATCCAGATTGATTGAAACTAACTGTTCCATCATATTCATGCGTCAATGAACACAGCAATACGAATGGACAAAACTAACACATGTTTAACACACAAATTACACCAACATTCTGCCGGCAACAAACATCGTACAAAAACCATAAAAATACAGATTTAAACAGAAAGTTTGGAGAAAGTGATGAGTTTACCTTCTCCGGACAGCGACCCGGGGCGGCGTATCAAGTCGTCGGTCCACTCGGAGGGATTGCTAATGCAGTGGATAGAACGAGCTTTTGCTCTGAATATGAAGCTTGGATTGATAACGGAGGGGTTCTTGAGAGTAAAAGCTTTTGTGGGTTCGATATTTATCGTCTTTGGTTTGCCCTAACCGTCGATTGGACTCTGCTGAGCTCAGTGAGTTACGCCCCTGTTTCTATGCTCTCCCCACCTCTGCTCTGCCTTTGCTTGCTCTTAAATAGCCTACTTTAGGTTCTAATATTGGTAAGCAATTAGAGTGATTCTAATTTGAGATTTCGTAAGATCGTACTCGATTTTGTCTTGATTTTGTGTGATATTTGGGTGCTGGTTTATGGTAAGAAATCGTTAGAGACGTGTGTGTGGGTAAGGAAAGTGTCGCCGGATTTTCAGCCGAAAATCCGGCGAGAATATCGGGGTTGGGTGAAGGCGGCGATTGAAGGCTTAGGGTTCGTCGTTTCGTTTCTTTTGTTGAGGACGAAGGGTTGATGGGTAAAGGAGAAATCTGGGGGTAATGGGCTGCGTATAAGGGCTGATGAAACAAGGCTTGAAAGGTGGCGGGTGTGGGCTGTGGGTTATTTAAAGGGTAAGGGCTGATGGGCTAATTAGCTAGGGTATTAGAAATTAGGTTAGTTATAGTTTAATGTGCTATTTAATTAATAGTTTTAGGCTTTTAATTAGTGACAAAGTAATTAATTAATTATGATTAAATTATCTAATTGTTATAAATGCGGGTGTGTTATTTAATTAATGCTTAATATTTAGAATGCGGCGCTATTATTTAAAATCTTATTATTATGCATTATTGCGAAGTTAAATTAAGATTGCATTGAGTTTATATTAAATTACTTAAATGCGAATGCAAGTCGATATTTAAGAATTGTTTAAAGCCTTATAAATGCGACGCTATTAAGAGCGTATATCAGATTAAAATTGATTTTAAATTACAAATGATTACTAATAAATGCGGCTATGCTACCTGACACGACGTTATCGCTAAATTATTTATTTTATGCATTTATTAATTATTTAAGAATTACGACAAAGCTTAAAGTCAATTAATGCGGGCGCGAGACTCTAAGTGCTTAAAACCCTACGTAAGACGCGATGCTATTATTAAATTGTTTATTTGTGCTTGTATTAATGTTTTATTGTTGTATTTTATTATAAAAATCCTAAAAAATTATTTTACAAAATTAGTGTAATTTTATATTTAATGGTGGACGGGAGGGTCAAAATTGGGTGTCAACGGATGTCCTATTTGTATGGAGATGATGGAAGAATCTTCGGACAAAGCGTTGACTCATGCCAATTTTGTCTCGATCTTCAATTGCAAAAATCTTTGGCGGTAGACAAGTGGCCGCGAAAATCAAAAAGCGTCCCGATGTCGAGTTATGGCGACCGGGATACCATAGTCAAAACACCAAGGCGGGCTAACGCGGACTTAAAACTGTCGGTGTCGAGTTATGGCGACCTTTGGGCTACCATGGTCAAAACACCAAGGCGGGCTAACGCGGACTTAAAGCTGTCCCAGTGTCGAGTTATGATGACACTGGGTTATGGTGCAAAAAGTAAAAGAAAATAACTGGCTTGAACCTGGGGTGTACCGCTATGGCTTATGGTGCTGGGTTCTATGGTGATGTGGAGCGAGTGGGCCGGCTGAGGCTAACACGCGATCGTTGGGAAGGTTGGCCCGGCAGATTGCCGGTTATTTGTAGAGAAAATCCACGTTGTGCTCACTGTACGCAAGCTAAGACTTGAACAAACGGTTAGTGCATAACTGTTAAGGCAAAATGATGATGCATAATTTTTAAAAACAATGTAACTGTGAGTAGAAAAGGTTATCCTGCAAAAGTGTGATGCCTGCTGTGTTGATGCGACGTTACGAATGCTGTGATTTTCGTCCTTGTACAGACGTGTTGCGATTGTGATCGCGGATATGTTGTCACTGCTTGCATCGCCTGTAGACTAAAGCTCGAAAGAGTTAGTGCATAAGCTGTTAAGGCGAATAATAAAGCATGAATGAGAAAAATGCAATTTTGAGAATATAGAAATCGTCCCTGCGTGATATGCTGATGATGGCGTCGTTTTCGGACTTGTTGTCTTTGATAAGCGTCGCTACTTGGGCGTGTTCTTTCTTGGCGTCGTTGCGTAGACTTGTTGTCTTGATCGCGTCATTGCACGGGCGTATTCTTCTTTGGCGTCGTTGCGTGGACTTCTTTGTCTTGATAACGTCGTTATGCGGGCGTATTCTTTCTTGGCGTCGTTGCATGGACTTCTTGATTACGTCGTTATGCGGGCGTGTTCTTCTTGGCGTCGTTGCATGGACTTGCGATTACGTCGTTGTTATGCGGGCGTGTTCTTCTTTGGCGTCGTTGCGTGGACTTCGATTACGTCGTCGTTATGCGGGCGTGTTCTTCTTTGGCGTCGTTGCGTGGACTTGCTTTGCGATTACGTCGTTATGCGGGCGTGTTCTTCTTTGGCGTCGTTGCATGGACTTGCGATTACGTCGTTATGCGGGCGTGTTGATCTTTGGCGTCGTTGCATGGACTTGCGATTACGTCGTTATGCGGGCGTGTTCTTTCTTGGCGTCGTTGCGTGGACTTGCGATTACGTCGTTATGCGGGCGTGTTCTTTCGGCGTCGTTGCATGGACTTCTTGATTACGTCGTTATGCGGGCGTGTTGATCTTGGCGTCGTTGCGTGGACTTCTTGATTACGTCGTTATGCGGGCGTGTTGATCTTGGCGTCGTTGCATGGACTTCTTGATTACGTCGTTATGCGGGCGTGTTCTTCTTGGCGTCGTTGCATGGACTTCTTGATTACGTCGTTATGCGGGCGTGTTCTTCTTGGCGTCGTTGCATGGACTTCTTGATTACGTCGTTATGCGGGCGTGTTCTTCTTTGGTGTCGTTGCATGGACTTCTTGATTACGTCGTTATGCGGGCGTGTTCTTTCTTTGGCGTCGTTGCGTGAACTTCTTTGTGTCGATAACGTCGTTGCACTGGGCGTGTTCTTTGCTCACGTAGAATGAATGCTCCTGCAAGCTAATCTTGAGAAAAGACGTTAGTGTATACCTGTTTAAATGAAATGATAAATACATATGAGAAGTGCAATTTTATGGGTAGAGATGTCGTCACGATATCTTGGGATGAATCTTGAGATGTTGTCCTTGCGGATGACGAATTGCCATAGTGTCCTTGTTGTGTGCGTGGGTTGCAACTTTGACTTTATGTCCGAGTGATCTGCTAGGTTTTGTTGCGAAACTACGAACTTTATTTCGATTGTTGATGCCCTCTGCTGCTGCTTTGCTCTTGCTGCGGACTTTGGATTGTTGTCATCCTCTGCTTTTCTTTGCTTTTCACCTTGCGAAGAGACTTTTAAATCGTATCTTACGCTTGGTATTGCACTTTACCTTACGGTAATATTAAAAGACTGCGCTCGAAAGAAAAATTTGTGAGTTTTGGGGGTCGATTTGTATTTGACCGCGCGCTTGTCCGCTTGACATCTGCGTGCACAGTTTGCTTGGATTTGCGGCCATGCGGTTTCTACTTGTCGATTTTGAAAAGGTGCGGCCTAAAATGGGTCTCAATGTAGTTGCTTGTAGGCTATGTGTATTCTTGTCATTTTCAAAGCAAAGGAAAGTTTCCTAATGGTGTGGAAAGCGATTTAGGTCGCCTCGTATCCCAATGAGAATCAGTCGAGCGTAGTTCATTACAAGCGAATATTGGGAAAATTAAAATTCTAGGTGTGGGGCCAGAAGCGGGGCGGCGCCTACGTATCCACTAAGGAATCGGGTCAAGCGTAGTTCATTACAAGCAAAATGAAAGAAAACATTATTAAAGCTTAAAAATGAGTTTATAAATTATTACGCTAAAATAAATCGTTTTCCTATCCAGACTCTGGCGGACGAGCGAGCGCAAATCCAATCAATATGCCTTCATGCTGCGCCGTGGATGGTGGGTCTTCATGCTCTGCTATCTCCTCTTACGGCCTCTGCGTGGTGCGTGCTCGGATAAATGGCGATTCGAGGCGGAATGGGCATAAGCGAAGTGTATTCCTCATCTAAGGTTATCGGTGCACATTGGCGTGGCGTGGTTTGGCAAGGGGTTATCATGCACATTTGGTGCGAGATCCTTTAGTGAATTACCCGCCTGCGATCGGTGCCTCGATTACGTCCCACGAGGAGTGGCAACCGATGTCGTCATGTCCTGGGCTATTGGGTGATCTGCGGCGCTTGTTCTCATCATACCATCTTGGGATAGGGTCGGGATCCTTCACGGAATCGGTTGGATTAGGCTGCGGCTCATGACCTTTCATATATTTGAGGTATGGGTTCGGTAGTGGGGTGCGAACTTTGGGTGGTTTTCCTTGAATTCTTATTTGCTCTGGGTGCATTGGGTGCTCTGTACGTTGGCGGGCTTGATGGGTGGATCTATGCGAGGCGGGATAAGCGGGTGCTTGTGAAGTGTTATATATAGTGTGTGTGGTAGTTGGGGTAGTATGATGGGTTTTGGTATGTCATAAATGCTTGGGTTTGCGTTCTTGTACAAACATGGAAGGGAAAGCGTCTCTTTCTTCCTCCGTGAAGTACTCCCAGTGCCACTGTGAATCGCCTTATTAGTTGCTGTAATCTTTGCCCGGTTGTAATCCTACCGGTTTAATACCTTAACCTACGAAGTCGCCCATTCTAATAACCGCAAAATTCCGCCAGATGGCGCTTATCATCCACTCATAGTAGGTTGCATCCTTCAAAGATTGTGCGAATAATGTGGTCATCTCACTCTCCACCATGGGTGGTTGCACTTCGCCTCTGAGCCACGCCATGGCGTATTCTCGAATGTTTACGTAGTCTTCTTCTCGACTTCATTAAGTAGAACACATCACAACGGTTTACGTGTTGAACTGAACCGCTCCACAAAATCTTGGGCCAATGCATTCCGGTATGCCATTTCGCGGATCTTGGTGGTATACCAATCTAGTGCCTCGCGGTCAAGCTCGAATGAACAACTTCATAATGACCGGGTTCTTCCCTACCCGATTAGCTTGTCGCAATATGACCTCAGTGTGCACGGGGTTCCCTTTTCCATCAAATAGTTCAAACGGCACCTTGTACCCATGGCGGTTCGCGTGCGGATGCGTGCAAAGATCCTCGTAGTCTAGTCGCCCGTGACCTTTGTCCGATCGCGTGCCCGAACGCTTCTTTCGGACTATGAATTTCTTTGGCCACGTCCTCGTCCATTTTGGCTCGGACTTCCTCTCCATTTCTTCGTAATGATCCCCTTGGTGAAGCACGGGGGACGGTAAAAGGTGAGCCACATTGCGTAAGTTAGGTATGCAGGTTGTTTCTTTGAAGTGGTAATGGGTGTGGTGCGTGGGTATTGGTTGGCTGGAGATTAGGGCTGATTATGGTGAAATGTGGCGGGTGAGGTATATGGGTAGTAGGAGGGTCATTTGAAGGTGGGGTTGAGGTTGGTGGGCGAGGCGGTTTGTTCGGTGTTGGTGGCCTTTGTGGAGGATTAGGAGATATGTGGTAGTGGAGGTTGATGCAGGATGGTTTGTGAGGTAGTGGCCCTTTGATCCGGCATAGGGGTATTCGGGCTAATGGATAGGTTGGTCGATTCCGTAGCCTCTCCATCTCAACTGCATATCGACAATTTGTTCTGGCGGTATGCAATACATTCTTCATGGTGGTGATATTCCTCCTTACGAAGGTTACATTTATTGACAGAATAATTCCCAAACCATTTGGCTCGAGCCCGAGCGATCATATCATCATTTCTTGCCTTGGATGCGGTGAAGTGTGGATGCTCAGACATTGTTGAGTCAAATCTGAACCGACCCTTTGGGAGGATGATAAATTTTCTTCTAAAAAATGCAACAAGCGGTGTTAGCATAAAACACATAATTTGCGGGCATGTAGCGGATATATATCGCACATACATTCAAACGTTTCCTAACATGCGGGGACCTCTTTATGCGGTAAGCCTAAACGTCAACATGCGAGATTATGACGGATTTGTCCAAGTCGTCCAACTATAATGCCTTTGTTGGAAATGGCGACCAAATGACGGTGCACTTTTCCCAATTTCGGCATGTCATGATTGGGTTTGGATTTGTCTGTCATTGCCACGCTACATAATATCTTTGGTTGGTCGTTGGGTTGAGAAACCCGTCGACAAGTTTGATGTCTTCCTAATTGTGGTGTCGATGCGAGGACCAACCCACCTAAGGTAAATGCATGCATGCCACTAAAATAAAGGTGGTATAGCTCTATCTTAAGTTTCTAAGATTTGGCTTTTACGGGCCAAGGTTCCGGCGGACAACTCGAGTGAAGGCTACGCGGTGATCGAACGAACCGATCTAACTCACAGCGCGCGACTCTCCTAAAATTTGGATATTTTTGAAAGAAATTTGCGGGTGCGCGGAGCACACCAGCGCGTGAGTGTGTGATTGTGTGAATTTTCCAGAATGGAAGAAATATGAGCGGAATGCCAGTTTAAGGAAAGCAGTAAAGCAAGTAGCAAAAAACAAACAAAATACAATACACAAAAATTAAATGCAAAATAATTGCCAAATAATAGCCCTAGGTCTGTTGTGGTTAAGAACCTAAAATCCCCAGCAGAGTCGCCATTTACGTGCGCCCTTTTTAGTGCGGCATTTTTCTAAATAGCGAACCCTGCTCAAAAATGCAATAAGTTAGAAAAATAAACCAATAAAAGGTTTAAAAGGGTTTTAAAAATGCTAAAAGGATGCTAAAATTGCAAAAGAGGCTAAAGTTTAAAAGATGCTAAAGGTGCAAAATGCTAAGAAGTGCTAAAGTTTAAAAATGCTAAAATATAAAGAGGGCTGCTAAAGGGTTGCTATAATGCTAAGGGTTGTGAGTCGCCACTAATTAATTGGGTGAATTAGGACACCTAAATGTTTAACTAGTTTGAAGTAAAACATTAACTCCATTTTAATGGTGCTAAACTTAATGAGATTAGGTAAGGGTTCTTTATTAATCTAGAGGAAGGGTTAGGCACCTCTAAGATCCGCTAACTTGCGGTTGTCTGCCAAACCTAGGGTAGTTATTATATATTTTAAAAATGCAAAGTAAAAGATCTATAAAAAGTGCAATGTTAGAAAATAAAGTGCTAAATGTTGAAATAATGCTAAGTAGTTAAAAGGTTTTAAAATGTTGGAAGATGTTTAAAGGTGCTAAGAGGTTAATTTTAAAAGTAAAGGGTGTTAAATATTAACGTGGTGCTTAAAATGCTAAAAGGGTGTTAAAAATGAAGGTGCTAAAGGTATGAAAGGGTGCTAGAATATGAAAGTGCCAAAAGATACTAAAAGTGCAAAGGTGCTAAATGCTAAGGTTTTAAAGGGCTAGAAATAGGCTAAAGTATGCTAAGGTGCTTTATGGACTAATTATGTATCTGCTAGCTAAATTAATCTCGCTTAACTGCGTGCGATATTATATAAGGGATGCTTAAAGGCGATTCTTGAGAGTTTAGGAAGAAATCGGTTATGGATTTTAATAAGCAAAATGTTGGTTTTGTGTGTGTGAGTTAAATCATTTTAAATTATTTTTGCAGATTTTAAACATGCCTAATAGTCTAAAAGACAAATAAAGAAGAATGCGTTTCTAAGTTTAAATTACCTTCCACCTCATATGCTTAAAGGCTAATTGCTAGAAGTTCCTATTAATTACAAAGTTAAGTAATAAAATTACAACAAACAAATAAGGGCATAAATGAGATAAGAGAGAGCAAAGAGATTGAAGCGGATGACCCGTCTATTTGTTTTCTAGGAATTGCCAAGAGGACTCGATGGATGTATATGCATGCCTTTCGTTTGCCACGGCGAGTCTCGTTATGAGACTCTTTGTTGCTCCGTCGTGCCGTGTAAAAGAAAAAAATAAGGATTAGTACCTATTTTATTCTTTCAAAGAATAAGATAGTCACATATTCAAATAATGCATTATGATCTACTTATCAAAGCTAAACAGATCCAAAACAATGGAAAGCTCAAAACTACTGTCCAATAGTATATGCTAGGGTAATACGACTACCAAATTTTAAGAAAAGCGGTATACAACAACGATATGCAGAATGACATGATACGTATATGCGGGATATTCGAATATACATGTATATATATATATATGGATAAATATATTTTTATTCATGTGTGCGGGCCCTATTTATGCCTTTAGGAGGCGATGTGCATTTAGATATTCGAGAATATACATACGATATATCTGTTTCATGCGAAAGGTTCAGAGACGAATGTTAAGGCTAGTGAATTGAAGGGGTTCAGATAGCATACCGGGATAGATATCAGGAAGATACAATTCAAGCCTACATGATGCATTAATCCTTTTAGCAATACAAATTATGAACTTAACCAGCCCCTCCCTTCATACACAGAAACTGGGCACACAGCAAGTTAGGCAGAAAGCAGTCTCGGCGGACGGACGATATCTCTCGGTTTGGATGTAATGTCGTAGGCAAAGCATATAACCGTGCTGATTCCTATATACAAACATTCTCCCAGATCGCTCAAACTACGATACTATGTCACTACTTATGTAATCTTCAATACAAGCATACCAAACTAGCGGGTGAGTATTCCCTTGTCATTAATTAAGAACAAAAGGTGAAGCGGGCAGCATTCTTAAATTCCTTTAAAGTTTTAGACATGCGTTTATTATTTCCAAGATGACTCAAGCAGTGTTTTAACACATCAATATATAGCACGAGCTTTTATATGACTTAGTGAACTCGAAATTCACGATTCAATAGTTACCAATGACACTTTGAACATGTATGACCATTCGTACTAAAGTATACCCACAGAATCTTAATTCTGCTACTCGTAAGAAACATTCCAAACATTCAGCCGGGAGAAGTGATTTAAAATAGATTTACTGAGTTTGCTAATCATCACCTTCAACATATTGTATTAGACGTAAATCTAATCAACAACTCAAGGTAAGCACATATCCAGATTGATTGAAACTAACTGTTCCATCATATTCATGCGTCGATGAACACAAAGAATACGAATGGACAAAACTAACACATGTTTAACACACAAATTACACCAACATTCTGCCGGCAACAAACATCGTACAAAAACCATAAAAATACAGATTTAAACAGAAAGTTTGGAGAAAGTGATGAGTTTACCTTCTCCGGACAGCGACCCGGGGCGGCGTATCAAGTCGTCGGTCCACTCGGAGGGATTGCTAATGCAGTGGATAGAACGAGCTTTTGCTCTGAATATGAAGCTTGGATTGATAACGGAGGGGTTCTTGAGAGTAAAAGCTTTTGTGGGTTCGATATTTATGCATGCACTGGTTTGCCCTAACCGATCGATTGGACTCCTGCCTGAGCTCCAACTGAGTTCTGCCCCCTGTTTCTATGCTCTCCCCCCCTCTGCTCTGCCTTTGCATGCTCTTAAATAGCCTCACCCTAGGTTCTAATATTGGTAAGCAATTAGGGCTGATTCTAGGCTGAGATTTCGTAAGATTCGTACTCGATTTTGTGCTGATTTTGTGTGATATTTGGGTGCTGGTTTATGGTAAGAAATCGTTAGAGACGTGTGTGTGGGTAAGGAAAGTGTCGCCGGATTTTCAGCCGAAAATCCGGCGAGAATATCGGGGTTGGGTGAAGGCGGCGATTGAAGGCTTAGGGTTCGTCGTTTCGTTTCTTTTTGTTGAGGACGAAGGGTTGATGGGTAAAGGAGAAATCTGGGGGTAATGGGCTGCGTATAAGGGCTGATGAAACAAGGCTTGGGCTGGGGCGGCGGGTTTGGGCTGTGGGTTATTTAAAGGGTAAGGGCTGATGGGCTAATTAGCTAGGGTATTAGAAATTAGGTTAGTTATAGTTTAATGTGCTATTTAATTAATAGTTTTAGGCTTTTAATTAGTGACAAAGTAATTAATTAATTGTGATTAAATTATCTAATTGTTATAAATGCGGGTGTGTTATTTAATTAATGCTTAATATTTAGAATGCGGCGCTATTATTTAAAATCTTATTATTATGCATTATTGCGAAGTTAAATTAAGATTGCATTGAGTTTATATTAAATTACTTAAATGCCGAATGCAAGTACGATATTTAAGAATTGTTTAAAGCCTTATAAATGCGACGCTATTAAGAGCGTATATCAGATTAAAATTGATTTTAAATTACAAATGATTACTAATAAATGCGGCTATGCTACCTGACACGACGTTATCGCTAAATTATTTATTTTATGCATTTATTAATTATTTAAGAATTACGACAAAGCTTAAAGTCAATTAATGCGGGCGCGAGACTCTAAGTGCTTAAAACCCTTCGTAAGACGCGATGCTATTATTAAATTGTTTATTTGTGCTTGTATTAATGTTTTATTGTTGTATTTTATTATAAAAATCCTAAAAAATTATTTTACAAAATTAGTGTAATTTTATAGTTAATGGCTGGACGGGAGGGTCAAAATTGGGTGTCAACAGGGTGGATCTGGTAGCTATGCCTTCGTACTTGCCTCGTACGGTTCTTATGATACAGGTGGGATCTAGTATTCATGTGTACTCCTTAGTGTGGTTATATCATAGACTGCCGGCAGTGAGGAAGGAATTCCACGGGCACGATTGATATTATGGGCATGAGACCTATGGTTATATTTGAGTGATGACTTAGAGGGCGTGAGTCCCTGACTTGACATGGCTGCGTATATGTTGTATCTTGTAGTTTGGCTATCATACATGTCTCTGCTTTATATATATGCTATTATGAATTCATTCTGATATTTTGATTTCACATACTTGGTACTGTTATCGACCTCGCCCGAGAAGTGCGTTAAATCTGCGCAGTCGAGATCGTAGCTTGATGGTCCGCTCTTAGGACCACTGTTCATTTCTGAAAGCTCCATCCGCCGGAGGCTTTGTCTTTTTGGTATGATTCCACGAGGTTATAGCCTTTTATGCATTCGGGGTATGGCGGGGCCTGTCGCCACGATTGTTATTCCTGAAGTGCAGTAGTCACGTTTGTGGTTTGAAGTAAGGACTAGTTATCTTGTTTCACATTTGATTAAGTTATTTTATGAAAAGCGGCCTTGTCGACTTGCTAGTGATGTTTACCTTATCTGATTTTGTATTATGTATGTTCATTGCTATTCTCGACATATACGACGGTACCGGTAAGTACCGATCATAGCCGGGGTGAGTCGTGACAAAAGTGGTATCGAGCGATTAGTCCTCGGAAAGTGTCTACAGACCGTGTCTAGTAGAGTCTTGATTATCGGTGTGTTGTGCACCACATCTATAATCAGGAGGCTGCAGGACATTTAGGATTGGTTTCCATTCTTCTCACTCTAAGATCGTGTGATAGAGCTGTGTGGTTAGGGTCGTCTCTCCCTAACGAGTTATGTTGTTTGCAGCTATGAGAAAGGCAGCAGTGACCCAGGAAAGATTATGTGGATTGCATATCCAGGGTAGTTATGATGGTAGTATAGTGGGTATAGTGACATACAACTATACATATTTATGTATAAGGGTCAGACACGTGTTGCCTAGAATTATATTGGAATACCAAGGATTGATAAGGACTAATTAGATACCGGGAAGGTATGGAGTGGGTTGATGAACTCTCATCAAGGTTGTACGTACTAATTTGAGATAATTAGGAGATGATGAGTTGTTTGAGAAATAAATGGACCCTTAAGAAGTTTAATTAAGAGACCTAATGGGAGACTATGTTTGTAAATTAAGCTACGTGGTATGCTTAAGAGGATAGTCTGAGATGAGATTAGATGCGGAGTAAGTGATGGGATTGTTGTAAGATTTAGTATCATGAGCGAGGATATTGAGACTATGTACATGTGTTAGAATAAGTTGGTAGATATGAGCAGGCAAAATCTGTTGGCGTGAGCGAGTAGGTGGTAATGGTTCATACTTTGGACTCGTTTTCTGTTTGATTTATGAGGAATGATTAAGCATATGCGATATCTTATGGTCACAAGTGGCATAGTAAAGTTCCATTAGTGTAAGTGCGAGGAGTGCAGGAATATTAGATTGGCTCGAAGAACATTCGGGGCGAATGTTTCTAAAGGGGAATGTTACACCCGTAGTTCAGTCATGCGTTTGAGAGCGTCTGAAAGGGTAAGACTTAAAATTTTCTAAGGATAGGTTGACTGGATCGTTAGGACGGGTTTTAGTCAAGTTTGGGGCGAGTTATGACCCGATACATTGAGAGTTCCTAAGTGTTTCAGAGGCACAGGCGTAGTTCGTTGAGTCTAGATTCAACGCAACCAACCGCTCGTCGATAAGGCGTCGGAGTAAAGTTATGAGAATTACAAGTTCGGTCTGTGATCGGACAAAAATGTGTTTGGAAAGAGCGGCGGCAGCGGGAAGCGAGCAGCGCGGAAGATCTGGTCCGCAGGGTTGCGGCCTTGGCGCGCCGAAAGAGCGCGCGCGGCGGGCGGATTCGGAAAAACTTAGGAAAAGTCAGATTTTTCTTTTAAAGACCTTGGGAGGGTGACAAGTGTCCCCATCCGATTTTGCATGCACTATATTGACCAAGCCTTCAAGACTTGGTCATACTTCATCTCTCTCTTAGACAAAGCTCTCCTTCTCTCTTAAAAGTTCAAGCTCCTCCTTCTCTCTAAAATTCCAAGAGATATTTTAGCCTTAGGAGAAATCTGAAAGAAAAAGGCAAGAAGGAAACTTGTGGCGACTTGTGAAGATTATTGTGGTGGTATTCTTGGAAAGGAGGCTAGCAAAATTGTTGGAATAGATTTGGCTAAAGCTTTAAGGTAACATTTCTTCCTTTAGAATTAGTTCCTAGTATTGCATGTTAAGAAGAAAGAACTTGTGGTAGTGAATAATGCTCTTAGAGTCATTGCATGTAAGAAATATGGTTTGGATGTGAAAGAATTGGTTAAGAAAGTTATGTGAGCATGTTGTAGCCTAAAAACTACCTTAGACTTGTTAAGTTAATTGTTTTACCTTTTGGGGCAGAATTTTACACACCCAAGTTTAGGTGTGTAATCCCCTTGAGATGTTTGGATTGTTGGGCCTAAGAAATGGCGTTTGGATGTTGAATTCGGACCTTAAAAAGGTGGCAAAGTATGTAGAAACAAAGGAAATGCTACCCAATTTTCCATAGAATTTAGGGGCTTTGAACTTAGATTATTCCTACATTGAAATTAGAGGTTAATAAACGTATTATGGTTATTTTAGGTTGACATATTACTTGCGGTAGTTTGGACTTAGCAAGTGGATTGATCAACAAGGTATGTGAAGCTTTCCTATCTTTGAGCATGAGTATTTGTATCTATGTAGTACGGTAGACGTACAAGATTTAGTATTTTTACTTGTTTAAGTATAAACAAAGACTTGTTTTGTTTTAAGAAGTATAAGTCCCTTGGTTAAGGGAAAAGTATGATTTTACAAAAGTATAGAGTACTTGGTGTGAAAGTATTGAGTATGGAATTATTCTAAGGATAAGAGGCTTGAAGTATTTTTGAAAATTGTATGAATTTGTTTGAAGTATAAGCCTCTTGGCTAGTAAAAGAAATGGTTCATAAGGAGTTATAACGGCTTTATGGGAAGTTAGTTATAACGGCCTTATGAATGGATAAGGATGTCGTAAATTTCTAAAGCATAAAGTTAGTATAACGGCTTTATGGGAAGTTGGTTATAATAACTTTATGAAAGGTTAAAGAGTTGGTTTTTCTTGAATAAGGTCATGAAAATGAGATTCATTTTGTATGTTAATGAAAGCCTAAAGAAGTTATGAGTTACTTGGGCGTCACTTGATGATGAAGGATTCCACGGTATGCTTCCATTGTTCAGTTATGAGTTACTTGGACGTACCGCCAGTGATGAAGGATTCCAGGTATGCTCCCATTGTTCGATTATGAGTTACTTGGGCGTCTGCTTGATGATGAAGGATTCCACGGGTATGCTTCCATTGTTCGATTATGAGTTACTTGGGCGTCTGCTTGATGATGAAGGATTCCACGGGTATCGCGGCCATGATGAGGTTCGTTTTCTGTTGTGATTATTCCATGGATTAGCTCTCCATGAGGTCACGATGCAGTGGATCTAGTAGTTAGCCCTCGTACTTGCCGGTCGAGAGGCGTGATGCGGTGGATCTCGGTAGTTGGATTTACGTACTTGCCCGGTCGGGTTAGGAGAAGTGGTGTGATCGCGGTGGATCGGTGGTTAGCTGCGTACTTGCCGATCGTGATGTGGCGAGGTGGATCTGGTAGAGGCTAACACACTTGCCCGGTCGCCCGTGATTTCGATTATAGTATTGTTGGTGCGGGTGGATCGTAGTTGGCTTTCGTACTTGCCCGGTCGATTGAGGATGCGAGGTGGATCGGTAGCTATGCCTTCGTCTTGCCTCGTCACGGTTCTTATGATACAGTGGGATCTAGTATTCATGTACTCCTTAGTGTGGTTATATCATAGGCTGGCGGTGAGGAAGAATTCCAGACACGATTGATATTATGGGCATGAGACCTATGGTTATATTTGAGTGATGACTTAGAGGGCGTGAGTCCCTGACTTGACATGGCTGCGTATATGTTGTGTACTGTAGTTTGGCTATCATACATGTCTCCTGCTTTATATATATGCTATTATGAATTCATTACAGTATTTTCAGTTTCACATAATTGGTATCTGTTATCGACCTCCTTCGGGCCGCGTCACGCCGCAGTCGAGATATCGTAACTTTGGTCCGCACTCTTAGGACCACTGTTCATTTCCTGGAAAGCTCCATCCCTTCGGAGGCTTTGTCTTTTTGGTATGATTCCCTGAGGTTATAGCCTTTTGTACATTCAGGGGGTATGGCGGGGCCCTGTCCCGCCACAGTTATTATTCCTAGAGGTATGTAGTCACGTTTGTGGTTTGGGCTGTAAGGACTAGTTGTACTGTTTCACATTTGATTAAGTTATTTTATGAAAGGCGGCCTTGACGGCTTGGAAGTGATGTTTACCTTATACAGATTTATTATTATGTATGTTCCTCTGCTATTCTCTGACATATACCCGATGGTACCGTAGGGTACGATCATAGCCCCGGCCGAGTCGTGACAAAAGTGGTATCGAGCGATTAGTCCTCGGAAAGTGTCTGACGCACCGTGTCAGTAGAGTCTTGATTATCGGTGTGTTGCACCACATCTATAATCGTGAGGTCGCGGGACATTTAGGATTAGTTTCCATTCTTCTCACTCTAAGATCGTGCGATAGAGTTGTGTGGTTAGGTCGTCTCCCTAACGAGTTATGTTGTTCTGGTATGAGAAAGGCGCGATGACCAGGAAAGATTATGTGGATTGCATATCCAGGGTAGTTATGATGGTAGTATAGTGGGTATAGTGACATACAACTATACATATTTATGTATAAGGGTCAGACACGTGTTGCCTAGAATTATATTGGAATACCAAGGATTGATAAGGACTAATTAGATACCGGGAAGGTATGGAGTGGGTTGATGAACTCTCATCAAGGTTGTACGTACTAATTTGAGATAATTAGGAGATGATGAGTTGTTTGAGAAATAAATGGACCCTTAAGAAGTTTAATTAAGAGACCTAATGGGAGACTATGTTTGTAAATTAAGCTACGTGGTATGCTAAGAGGATAGTGCAGATGAGATTCGCGGAGTAAGTGATGGGATTGTTGTAAGATTTAGTATCATGAGCGAGGATATTGAGACTATGTACATGTGTTAGAATAAGTTGGTAGATATGAGCAGCAAAATCATAGCCGTGAGCGAGTAGGTGGTAATGGTTCATACTTTGGACTCGTTTTCTGTTTGATTTATGAGGAATGATTAAGCGTGCGATATCTTATGGTCACAAGTGGCATAGTAAAGTTCCATTAGTGTAAGGTGCGAGGTACCGAGGAATATTAGATTGGCTCCAAAAGAACATTCGGGACGAATGTTTCTAAGGGGAATGTTACACCCGTAGTTCAGGTCATGCGTTTGAGAGCGCGAAGGGGTAAGACTTAAAATTTTCTAAGGATAGGTTGTGGATCGTTCGGACGGGTTTTAGTCAAGTTTGGGGCGAGTTATGACCCGATACATTGAGAGTTCCTAAGTGTTTTAGAGGCACAGGCGTAGTTCGTTAGTCTAGATTCCAACGCAACCAACCGTTCGTCGATAGGACGTCGGAGTAGAAAGTTATGAGAATTACAAGTTCGGCGCAATGATCGGACAAAAATGTGTTTGAAAGAGGCGCGGGGCAGCGCGGAAATAGGGCGCGCGGAAGATCTGGTCCGCAGGCAGCCTTGCGCCGGGAAGCAGTCGCGCGCCGAGGCGGGATTCTGGGCGGAAAAACTTAGGAAAAGTCAGATTTTTCTTTTAAAAGACCTTGGGAGGGTGACAAGTGTCCCCCCCCCCTGGGGTTTTTGCATGCCCTATATTGACCAAGTCTTCAAGCCGTGGTCATACTTCATCTCTCTCTTAGACAAAAGCTCTCCCTTCTCTCTTAAAAGTTCAAGCTCCTCCTTCTCTCTAAAATTCCAAGAGATATTTTAGCCTTAGGAGAAATCTGAAAAGAAAAAGGCAAGAAGGAAACTTGTGGCCAGCTTGTGAAGATTATTGTGGTGGTATTCTTGGAAAGGAGGCTAGCAAAATTGTTGGAATAGATTTGGCTAAAGCTTTAAGGTAACATTTCTTCCTTTAGAATTAGTTCCTAGTATTGCATGTTAAGAAGAAAGAACTTGTGGTAGTGAATAATGCTCTTAGAGTCATTGCATGTAAGAAATATGGTTTGGATGTGAAAGAATTGGTTAAGAAAGTTATGTGAGCATGTTGTAGCCTAAAAACTACCTTAGACTTGTTAAGTTAATTGTTTTACCTTTTGGGGCAGAATTTTACACACCCAAGTTTAGGTGTGTAATCCCCTTGAGATTTTTGGATTGTTGGGCCTAAGAAGTGGCGTTTGGATGTTGAATTCGGACCTTAAAAAGGTGGCAAAGTATGTAGAAACAAAGGAAATGCTACCCAATTTTCCATAGAATTTAGGGGCTTTGAACTTAGATTATTCCTACATTGAAATTAGAGGTTAATGAACGTATTATGGTTATTTTAGGTTGACATATTACTTGCGGTAGTTTGGACTTAGCAAGTGGATTGATCAACAAGGTATGTGAAGCTTTCCTATCTTTGAGCATGAGTATTTGTATCTATGTAGTACGGTAGACGTACAAGATTTAGTATTTTTACTTGTTTAAGTATAAACAAAGACTTGTTTTGTTTTAAGAAGTATAAGTCCCTTGGTTAAGGGAAAAGTATGATTTTACAAAAGTATAGAGTACTTGGTGTGAAAGTATTGAGTATGGAATTATTCTAAGGATAAGAGGCTTGAAGTATTTTTGAAAATTGTATGAATTTGTTTGAAGTATAAGCCTCTTGGCTAGTAAAAGAACGAAATGGTTCATAAGGAGTTATAACGGCTTTATGGGAAGTTAGTTATAACGGCCTTATGAATGGATAAGGATGTCGTAAATTTCTAAAGCATAAAGTTAGTATAACGACTTTATGGGAAGTTGGTTATAATAACTTTATGAAAGGTTAAAGAGTTGGTTTTTCTTGAATAAGGTCATGAAATGAGATTCATTTTGTATGTTAATGAAAGCCTAAAGAAGTTATGAGTTACTTGGACGTACCGCCAGTGATGAAGGATTCCACGGGTATGCTTCCATTGTTCAGTTATGAGTTACTTGGGCGTCTGCTTGATGATGAAGGATTCCACGGGTATGCTCCCATTGTTCAGTTATGAGTTACTTGGACGTACCGCCAGTGATGAAGGATTCCACGGGTATGCTTCCATTGTTCAGTTATGAGTTACTTGGACGTACCGCCAGTGATGAAGGATTCCACGGGTATGCGGCCATGATGAGGGTTCGTTTTCCTGTTGACAGTATTATTCCATGGATTAGCTCTCCATGAGGTCTACTGATGCAGGGTGGATCTAGTAGTTAGCCCTCGTACTTGCCCCGGTCAGAGACGTGATGCAGGGTGGATCTGGTAGTTGGCTTTCGTACTTGCCCCGGTCAGGGTTAGGGAGAAGTGGTGTGATGCAGGGTGGATCTGGTGGTTAGCCTGCGTACTTGCCCCGGTCAGCGATGTGACGCAGGGTGGATCTGGTAGAGGCTAACGCACTTGCCCCGGTCAGCTTCGTGATTTCAGTTATAGTATTGTTGGTACGGGTGGATCTGGTAGTTGGCTTTCGTACTTGCCCCGGTCAGTTGAGGATGCAGGGTGGATCTGGTAGCTATGCCTTCGTACTTGCCTCGTACGGTTCTTATGATACAGGTGGGATCTAGTATTCATGTGTACTCCTTAGTGTGGTTATATCATGATAGGAAGTGAGGAAGGAATTCCACGGGCACGATTGATATTATGGGCATGAGACCTATGGTTATATTTGAGTGATGACTTAGAGGGCGTGAGTCCCTGACTTGACATGGCTGCGTATATGTTGTGTACTGTAGTTTGGCTATCATACATGTCTCCTGCTTTATATATATGCTATTATGAATTCATTCTGATTTTCGGGCCACATACTTGGTACTGTTGATCGACCTCCTTCGGCCGCGTCATGCCGCAGGTCGAGATACGTAGCTTGATGGTCCGCACTCTTAGGACCACTGTTCATTTCCTGGAAAGCTCCATCCCTTCGGAGGCTTTGTCTTTTTGGTATGATTCCCTGAGGGTATAGCCTTTTGTACATTCAGGGGGTATGGCGGGGCCCTGTCCCGCCACAGTTGTTATTCCTAGAGGTCTGTAGTCACGTTTGTTGTTTGGGCTGTAAGGACTAGTTGTACTGTTTCACATTTGATTAAGTTATTTTATGAAAGGCGGCCTTGTCGGCTTGCTAGTGATGTTTACCTTATACAGATTTTGTATTATGTATGTTCCGCTGCTATTCTCTGACATATACCTGACAGGATACCCCGGTAGGGTACCAGTCATGGCCCCGGGGCTGGGTCGTGACAAAATTTCTCGCATTGTCCCATTATGCGTCGGCATTACTTCCCACAGAGGCTGAGAGAGTGAGGAGTGTGAAGGGTTTGGACCTTTCGCTTCGATTGGCGACCTTACAGTTGGAGGCTTCTGGGGTCCCATTCCATTCAGTAGTAGAGCATTCCAGGAGGGTTAAGTCAGAGATAGGTCGGGCACGTAGGAGGGGTGGCGACAAGACAACTCGTGGATTAGACAGTTTCAAAGGTCCTAATATAGGTGGGGGACACCAGGACAGGGTTCGTCATCATCCTTACAGCCGTCCCATCCAGTTATCACTACAGGCTTCAGCAGGTGGTTCTTCAGGTTATAGCGGGCGATTACGGCGGACTTTCCGAGGACTTACTCGACCTTGACCGTGGAGGTATTACGTTCATCTATGACAGCTCGTGACCTATGGCTAAGAGGGCATGTTTTGAGTGTGGCGAGATAGTGCATTTCACGAGGAAGTGTCCTAGATCCATGCAGGGTTCCAGAGTTCAGACATCTAGGCCTCCAGCACTGCCAGCTAGAAGAGGAGGACATTCTAGTAGAAGGGGTTCGCAGACAGGCAGGGGTGGCCATCAGCTTAGCAGAGGTGGTCATCAGTCAGGTAGGGCAACACTCAGTCAGTGAGAGGGGGATCTCAGGCAGTCCGTGGTGATCGTGGAGGCACACAGTCTGAGGGTGGACGAGCCCATTTCTATGCTTTTTTGGGTAGACCAGAAGCCGAGGCATCTGATGCGGTTATCACATGTATTATTTCGATTTGTCACTGATCGGCTTCTATCTTATTTGACCCAGGTTCTACTTTCTATTATGTGTCCAACTATTTCTCTACGAGTTTAGATATGCTTTGTGATATGCTTAATGTATCTATTCGTGTCTCTACTCCTGTCGGGGATTCAGGGATTGTGGATCGGGTCTATAGGTCTTGTGTGGTCACATTTATGAGGTATGATACTTGGGTAGATCTATCGAAGCAGAACAAGTCTAATACTCCAGCCCTGATTTTCGGGGATTCCATTTCGATCTAAACCCGGAAACCCATATCTTTATATACGAAATTACTTTTTTTTTTGGTTATTTTGAATATGGTGGACTTTGACATTATTTTGGGCATGGACTTGCTATATCCTTATCATGCTATTTTAGACTGTCATTCCAAGACAGTCACGTTGGCCATGCCAGAGATTCCACGGCTAGAGTGGAAGGGTACTTCTAGTCCATCACCTAAGAAGATCATATCAGTTCTTCGGGCAAAGAAGTTAATGGATAAGGGATGTTTAACATTTTTGGCTCATATTCGGGATACTAGTGTGGATACTCCTTCCATAGAGTCAGTGTCAGTTGTTTGTGAGTTCTCAGAGGTTTTACCTACAGATTTGCCTGGCATGCCGCCTGATCGAGATATTGACTTTTGCATTGACTTGGAGCCAGGCACCCGGCCTATTTCTACTCCACCATTGGCTCCAGTAGAGCTGAGAGAGTTGAATGAGCAGTTGCAAGACTTGTTGAGCAAAGGATTTATTAGACCCAGTATTTCTCCTTGGGGTGCTCCCGTTCTGTTTGTGAAGAAGAAAGATGGCACTATGAGAATGTGTATCGATTATCGAAATTTAAACAAGGTTACAATAAAAAATAAGTATACAATACCCCGCATTGATGACTTATTTGATCAGCTTCAAGGTGCGTTGATATTTTCTAAGATTGATTTAAGATCAGGCTACCATCAGTTGAAGATACGAGAGAAGGATGTTCCGAAGACCTCTTTCAGGACCCGATATGGTCATTATGAGTTCTTGGTGATGTCCTTCGGATTTACTAATGCCCCTGCAGCCTTCATGGATTTGATGAATGGAATCTTCAAGCCTTATTTGGATTCATTTGTGATTGTGTTTATTGATGGCATACTGGTGTACTCTCAGAGTAAGGAAGATCATGAGAGGCATCTGAGGATCGTGCTTGTCCAGTTGAAGGAGAATAAATTGTATGCCAAGTTTTTCAAGTGCGAGTTCTGGCTCAGTTCCGTAGTATTTTTGGGACATGTGGTGTCCAAGGATGAGATTATGATTGATCCAAAAAAGATCGAGGAGGTTAGAGATTGGGCCAGACCTACTTCGGTGACTGAGATTCGGAGCTTCGTAGGCCTTGCGAGTTATTATCGCCGATTTGTGAAGGGATTCTCATCTATTACTTCCCATTTGACTAGGTTGACTCAAAAAGGTGTGCATTTCCAGTGGTCCAATGAGTGTGAGGAGAGCTTCCAGAAGCTTAAGGCTTTATTGACTTCAGCCCCGATTTTGGCCCTACCAGTGGAGGGAAAGGACTTTACTGTTTACTGTGATGATTTACACATTGTCTTGGGATGTGTGTTGATGCAAGAGGGTAAGGTGATCGTGTATGCTTCGAGACAGTTAAAGGTTCATGAGAAGAACTACCCTACCTATGACTTGGAGTTGGCTGCAATAGTCTTCGCTTTGAAAATTTGGAGGCATTACTTGTATGGAGTTCATTGTGAGGTCTTCACGGACCATCGTAGCCTTCAGCATGTGTTTAGTCAGAGATATTTGAACTCGAGGCAGCGTAGATGGATGGATTTGCTCAAGGATTATGATATTATTATCCTTTATCATCCGAGAAAGGCTAATGTGGTAGCCGATGCGTTGAGCCAAAAGGCAGTGAGTATGGGCAATTTGGCACGTTTGACTGTGGGAGAGCGTTCTTTAGCTATGGAGGTTCAATGTTTGGCTAATAGTATGGTTAGGCTCAATATTTCAGAACTCGGTAAGGTGTTATCTTGTGTGGAGGCGAGGTCGTCTTTTTTAGAGCGGATTTGGGGCCAGCAGTTTGAAGATGTGAAATTGTGAAAGATTCGGGATAAGGTTCTAAGTGGAGAAGCCAAAAAGGCTATTCTTGATGACGAGGATGTTTTGAGGATTAAGGGGCGCATTTGCGTTCCTAGAGTTGGTGATTTGATTTCGTTGATCTTGAGAGAGGCTCATAGCTCCAGATACTCCATTCATCCAGGAGCAACGATGATGTATCGTGACTTGAGGCAACACTATTGGTGGGGTAGAATGAAGAGGGACATTGTGGAGTTTGTTGCTCAGTGTTCGAATTGCCAGCAGGTTAAGTAGAGCACCAGAGACCAGGTGGTGTTCTTCAGAGGATGCCCATTCCCGAATGGAAATGGGAAAGGATCGTTATGGATTTTATGGTTGATCTTCCGAAGACTTTGGGCAAGTTTAATTCGATTTGGGTTATCGTGGATAGGTTGACTAAGTCTGCGCACTTTATTCCGGTTCAGACTACTTTTAACGCGGAAAAATTGGCCAGGATATACATCCGAGAGATAGTGCGATTGCACGGGGTTCCTATTTCCATCATTTCCGACAGAGGCACTCAGTTTACTTCCCATTTCTGGAGGACTTTGCAGAAGGAATTGGGAACTCAGTTGTATCTTAGCACCGCGTTCCACCCGCAGACAGATGGTCAGTCCGAGAAGACTATTCAGGTACTTGAGGATATGTTGAGGGCTTGCGTTATTGATTTTGGTGGTCATTGGGGCGGTTTCTTACCCTTGGCAGAGTTCGCATACAACAACTACCATTCTAGCATTGACATGGCGCCGTTCGAGGCTTTATATGGTAGGAGGTGTCGTACTCCTATTGGGTGGTTTGATGTTTTCGAGGTTTGACCCTGGGGTACGGATTTGCTGAGGGAGTCTTTGAAAAAGGTGAAGCTTATCCAGGAAAAGCTTCTGGCAGCTCAGAGTAGGCAATAGGAGTATGCGGGCCGGAAGGTTCGTGATACATAGTTCATCGTTTGTGAGCAGGTCCTATTGAAGGTTTCACCCATGAAGGGGGTAATGCAGTTCGGGAAGAAGGGCAAGTTGAGCCCTAGGTTTATTGGACCTTTTGAGATTCTTCGTCGTGTTGGCGAGGTGGCGTACGAGTTAGCTTTGACACCAGGTTTGGCAGGTGTTCACCCGATATTCCATGTTTCCATGCTGAAGAAGTACCATTCAGATGGGTCTTATATCATTCGGTGGGATTCAGTATTATTTGATCAGAATCTGTCATTCGAGGAAGAGCCGGTAGCAATCTTGGATAGACAAGTGAGAAAGTTGAGGTCCAAGGAGATTGCTTCAGTTAAGGTGCAGTGGAAGCATCGTCCGATTGAGGAGGCCACTTGGGAGACCGAGGCGGTTATGCGGTATATATCCTCAGTTGTTCGACAGTTCAGGTACCTCACTTCCTCCACCCATACCCTTGTCGCTCAAGGACGAGCGACTGTTTGATTGGTATCTAATGTAACGACTCGTTAGTCGTTTAGCACTTTAAAACTACAAAAAGAGTATGAGACGATAGGGTATTTAATTACATGTTTTTAGTATATGAAATGTGCAGGAAAATATTAATTTAGTGAGTTGGCGGGCCAAGCCCACTACCCTAATAGGGCATGGATTTAATAAAATAAGGGGGAACGTAGACATGCAACAAACAAAAAAAAGGAACGAAAAACCCTAATACTAAGAAGAAAAGAAAAGGGACGCAGCAAAAGGGTCCCCGAGGGAGTTTTGTGCCGTAGGACACAGTGAAAGCAATTCTTTACAAGCTTCAGGTATGATTCTTTTGGGGTTATCCATAGCATGTATTTTGTTCATTGATTATTAAAGGGTCACATGATTATAATTCTTAAGGTAATTGACTAGGCTAATGATTGGAGAAATCATTGGATAATGATTGTTAGTTAAGGGGTGAATGATTGTTAGTCAATAGAATTTATTTCGGGTGCATCATTTTAAACGTGAAAACTGTACTTGTTAATATAAATATAGAAATATGGGTGTCCTTAGATTCGTATTATAATGTAGTTCATATATTTTCTAGATTTTAATCGTTCAGAAGCTTTACGCAAGGGAAAGACATTGGTTTGATTGTTCGTGGCACCCGCTCGACATTGAGGTAGGTTACGGTTTACTTTAGTTAGACTCTGATTAAAGAACCGTAGGTAGTTGTAGGAAGTGACAGGGATATCATGATAGGCTTTCGAGCATGAAGTGGAGATGAGTTACAATTACGTTGGTTTCGTCATCTGTTAGGTGGGCTTGTCGCCATATGTGTTATTTTATGTGATTATCACCTGATTGCATCTCCGTTGCATAATGGCTCACTTGTCTTGTGAAATAAAAGAATTGTGATGTTGATAATTGAACATAGGACATTGATATGACTTGTACTTGTCGATTATATATTTGTGATATGGGTTGAGATTGATATCATGCCTGTCATACTTTTTTTGTATATTATTATTTTGATGATATTGGTAAACTTCGAGGTTTCTGCCGGAGATTGAGAGTGATTGATAAACTCTGAGGTTTCTGCCGGAGATTGAGAGTGATTGATAACTCTGAGGTTGCTGCCGGAGATTGAGAGTTATTCAGCAACTCTGAGGTCCTTGCCGGAGATTGCAAGTGATTGATAGCCTCCGAGGTTCTATCCGGAGAGCACGAGTGGTACATGGACTTCGCGGGTCCCCCATGGGTCATGACTTGAAGGCACTGCCTTAGCATGTGTGTACGAGAGTGGAGTGAGGGAGAGGTGACTATGGTATTGCATTGCTTCCATCTATTCTTAGTTTTAACTGCTCATTTGGTGATATTGTATCTGTCTTGGTTGATTTCATAATTTCTTATATTTTGACTTGTATAGGATACGTTACCATACATGTTTGTTCTATGTGCTACTTGTTAGTTTCCACTCTCCATGCGTTATCTAATCACTGTCGGCATATGATGCTTACCGGTACTAGTGTTGTACTGATACTACTCTTGCTGCACTTTTGTTGAGTGCAGAGTACGATCCAGTTCGATTCACGCCCGTGGCTGATTCACGAAGTGGACATCTTCTAGTCATTCAGGGTGAACTACTTGGTCGTCCGTGGCCCCTGAAGGGCTTCTTAGTTATTTCCATTTTTCGTTGGTTATTGACAGATAATATGTAGCCTTCGAGCATTCTTTCAGACTTCTATTTTTTTAGACTTGTTAGTGCTCTTGTACCCGTTTTGACCAGATTTTGGGGAAATAAGTATTTAAAATTTTATAACTTCTTTTTTTTTATTTTATCTCCGTTGATTTAACTTGTTATTGAGAATATGATTCGCCTACTCGGGGAATGGGGTAGGTGCCATCACGACTCGTGACAGCAACATATTTCAAAGATTCTTCGTGCTGCATAGTTGTGTCACTTTTATGATGATTTAGACAATATTATATTTTTTTTGTTGTATTTGATGATAACATTAATTGTTTTGTAAAACAATTTGTAATGTTTCGATTTAATGTATTAGAACAATTTCATTATGTGGGTAACATTTTAGTTATAATATGCTTACAATTCTAATTTATTTTTATTTAATAAATTAAAATATTAAAAAATATCGCCAAAATTAATTTTCCCGCCAATTTATTTAAAATATCCCGCCAATTTTTTTTTTATTTAATTAATAAATTTCGCGAAAAAAATTTAAAAAAAAGAGGAAAATAGTCAAAGTCAAACACCACAATTTGAACTGTCACATTAAACCGTCACAACAACCGTCACGAATTTGTGATAGTACCTACCGTGACACTTAACAAAATCGTCACAAAACCCCTTTCGTGACGGTTTTTAACGGTGTTTTTTTTTTTGTAGTGAATACACATTGGAAATTCTCGCATCAATGTAACATTTACATATATTTAAAGTTAACTTGATAATGATGGTGTATAAATGATATCGCTAGGAACAAACTATTGCTAAAAATGTATTTATATTAACAGAATACGAACTTTACAATGACAATCTGACTTGTATATTGGAACGGCGACAGTGCCAAAGTATATCCATCGAAGTAATTGAAATTGTAATATCGTATTAATCTTTTTTAGAAATTTTTTCTCATTAATACAAATATATATAGTGTATAATGTGGAACCGCATTACAATAAGGATCTTAAATCTATCATAATTATACATCACTCACTACAAAAAAAAAAGGTCTGCGGTGACGGTTAAAACCTGTCACGAAAGGGGTTTTGTGACGGTTTTGCTAAGTGTCACGGTAGGCACTGTCACAAATTCTTGACAGTTGTTGTGACGGTTTTTTGTGACAGTTTTATGTGACAGTTATAAACCGTAAAAAATTGTGGTGTTTGACTTTGACAATTTTCCTTTTTTTATTTATTTTTTTCCGCGAAATTTATTAATTAAATAATATTTTTTGGCGGGAAATTTTAAATAAATTTTATTTAAATTGGCGGAAAATTTTAAAGAAATTTGATTTAATTGGCGGGAAAATTAATTTTGGCGATTTTTTTAATATTTTAATTTTAATTTTAATTAATAAATAAATTAGAATTGTAAACATATTATAACTAAAATGTTACCCACATAATGAAATTATTCTGATACATTAAATCGAAACATTACAAATTATTTTACAAAACAACTAATGTTATCATCAAATACAACAAAAAAAATATAATATTGTCTAAATCATCATAAAAGTGACACAACTATGCAGCACGAAAAATCTTTGAAATATGTTGTTGTCACGAGTAGTGATGACACCTACCCCATTCCCCCGAGTAGGCGAATCATATTCTCAATAACAAGTTACCACATAAAATTTATTGTGAAGATTGTATAGTTGGATCATGTGAGAACGTCCATGATTACGACATAAAATTTATTGTGAAGATTGTATAGTTGGATCATGTGAGTACGTCCATGATTACGATATAAATCTTATTGTGAAGACGATAAGTTGAAACCATATGAGTGTGTCCATGATTATGATATAAATATCGTATTGGAAACGGTATAGTTGAAACCATGTGAGTGTGTCCATGATTGTGTTATAAATCTCGTTTTGAAAAAGGATACAGTTGATTTTATATTTTTAAAAAAAGGGGCCCAGTTGACTCTCAGTGATACAGTGATACATTAGTACAGTGGTATAGTAGTACAGTGGTACAACGATGCAAGATACATTTGGCTCTTATTTTACATGGCACGGTAGGATCTAGTATTTGATTTTCATACTTGTCTCTGTCATTCTTTTGTACAGTTATGATATTGTTTACTGTATTTCATGTTTACATACTTGGTACCTTGTTGTACTGACCTCATTCGGGGGCTGCGTTCATGCCCGCAGGTATAGGTACTCAGTTGGGTGATCCGTGAGCTTAGGATCCTTGTTCAGCGTTTTGGGAGAGCTCCAGTGTTCCGGATCTTGTCATTATGACTAGGTATATTCAGGGGTACGGCGGGGCCTTGTCCCGTCATAGTTACTGTCCAAATTCTTAGAGGTCTGTATTCATATGTGGGCTGGATTGACGTGAGTTGTATTTATATTGTTGTACAGTTTTAGTCTCATACGGGTATGGCAGCCTTACCGGCTTTGCCTTTGCAAAAAAAAAAAATGATAAGTGTTATTTAGCTTTCGCGGGTTACTTGTGTTGTATGGGTAGAAGGGTGCCCAGGTAGGGCACCAGTCGCGGGTCCGGAGTTCGGGTCGTGACAATATGTACATGGTTACTACAATGAAACATGATTGCGGGTAAACGTAAGATGTAGGATTGCAGGTAAACACGATATAAACTAATCCAAATACGCACAAAAATGCTCATACAGATATCATTCACCAACTTAGTAGACAAAACATGATACAAGATAACTTAAAAGACTTTAGATGATATAGAGGCACTTTAACACCTAAACAAGCAAGACAAATATAGTCAACTAAGTAGATGTATTAAGTAACCAAGGATGTCCAAACCATCACTCACATACATGATTTTAAATATGCAAAACTAATTAGTCCAGGACACACACATAGAACCCCATTCATGATATGTACTAAACATAATGACACCTTAGGACATGGCACCACATGATTGGGGGTGACTATTAAATAGATTACAAGTCGAAACAACCAACATATAATATCTAATGACAAATATAGCTACGAAATAGTTTATAGAACCTAAAATGGACACAATCCACACATGTAAGAGATAGTTCAAACACTTAGGATAAGCAAAGATAGACGAGACTCTGAATTTTCATTTTTCAACAGACATGGAATGAAAACGGAATACAAGTAATTAGACATTCATTTTGAACTCAAACAAATGAAGAACACAACCTGTTTAGGAGCCGCGACCGAGGCGTCAAAAGACGACGAATACCCTTTCATTCTTTCGATTTCAAGTTTGAAACAAAGAGATATTTTTGGATCGATCAAACTTGTAGCTCCAATTTGTCCAAGCACATCACATTCACGAATTGGAAGATGACCCATATTGTAATTAGTTGTTGATGTTGTTGAGGGTGATTGAGAGTTGGAAAATTAGCGGTATATGACTGGACGACCTCAAGGGGAGGTCGTTTAGTCACCATCTCAGCCAGAAAGCTTTGCAACAATGGCGTTCGAGAATGGAGAAAATCAATAGGCTAAAAATCGAGACATGGGGGTGTATGATAAATGTAGAGAAAGTTAAGACAAACTCAACGAGACCACTTTCGACCTTCCCAGTTATCGGACGATGCCGAAAAAAGCTCGACGGTGGCTAGGGGTTACCAAACAATTCGATCTGATGGGGTATCGATTGGGGTAGTGTCGATGTTTTTGGTTAGGTGTAGTATGTAGAAAATCGAAAGGCGAACACATTGATACCACACATGACCGTCGTTCTTACCGGAGATCGCCGGAAAATCAAATCACAAATCTGAAACTTGCGAGCTTGATTTACGCTGGTAGGGAAAGAATTGAACAATGTGAGAGGTATAGAATGAAAGAGGGAGAAGAGACGAAGCCGACATTATGTTTCTTGTCATTAGAGATGACCGGAGACGACCGGTATCTGGAAAAATATCCGGCGGCTACTGTTCACGGGCGTAAATCGAAGTTTTCGGAATGGGATGGATTAGGGTTATGTGTTGAAGGTACATACAAGACGACAACGCCCATACACGGCGTCATTTGCATTTCGTCCATACAAGACGACAACGCCCATACAAGGCGTCATTTGCATTTCATCCATACAAGACGACAACGCCCACACAAGGCGTCATATGCATCTCGCCTATACAAGACGGCGTATCATCACACCACTTCATTACATCTACAAACATCATGTCTTTTCCAAGACTGCACTATTACCGGTGTCAATCGTGCCGACCTTTGGGACAAATTTTAATTTGCGTCGGCATTGTCTTTAATTTTGCGGCACATTGACCCGGTGTCATCATGATTTGACACTGGGACAATTTTGAATCGGCGTCTGCCTGCTTTAATTTTCTAGCATCGCAGCAACCCAGTGTCATCATAATTCGACACTGGGACAAAATTTTGAATTTGCATCAGTTTTTGTCCATTCTTTTTCTTGATCTTTGTTTAATTCTGACGATGGGAACAAAATTGGTTACAAGTCAATGTCTTTGTCCGAAAACTCTTTCATCGTCTTCGGTCAAAGGGACAACTGTTGACACCCAATTTTGACTCATCTTTTAGTCATTTCTTGCAATTTTAAGCATTTTAGGACACAATATTTTAATCACCATTTTTATATATTTTTTACCTAACATTCTATGTTGTTTTATTTTTATAAATTGGCATCATATTTTTACTTTAATTAGGTATTAAACATTTTCAAATATTATGTTATTATTGTTGCGCGATCATTTTATTTTACTAATTTTGCATCTCTTTAAATAATTAACTGATATCCCGTCTTTACTTTTAATCAGGCATTAAATATTTGCTAAAAATTGTATTTTATTATTATTGCATCGGCATTTGCATTTTAATAATTTTGCATCTTTTTAAATAATTTTTTTTTAATTAACCCGTTTTGCATTTCATCAAACCAGTCCATGTCCAAGGCACAATCTGGACCATCAATCATGGCAAAACAAGCCCAAACTGAGGCCCAATACATCTTTCATCTTTTCCCTCCAATACCCAATACCCAATACCCAAAACCCAATATCCAAAACCCTAAACCTAAATACCACACTATAAATAAAACCTTACCCCCCCCCCCCCATTAAAACCCGGGGCAGCCGCAACTCCCCCCATGACTAAATACCCTCAGCCTCCCTTTTTTTTTCACCTCAGCCGCTCATAACAAAAGCTCAGTCGCCCCCTATTATTACCCCATCCGTCTACCCCTCTCTCTTAAAACCTAAGCAGCAGCCTACTACCCTCGCCCACAGCCCGTCGACCACCACCACAATAGGTACCACCACTGATTTTCTCCATGTTTATTTGTTGATTTTCGCCATGTTTGTTGGCCATTTTTACTACTTATGCTTTGCTATTTGACTCGATTTTAACCGTATTTGTTGGGTGATTCGATCATTGTTCTTTGGGTGATTTTTGATTATTTGCTGGATTGATTTTCAACCATTTTTCGCTACTGATTTTTGCCATGTTTGATGGACTGATTTTCAGTTGTTGTTTCTACTAATTCTTGGTTATTTTAATGGATTGATTTTGGTCATTGTTAATACTGATTTTCGGTCATTTGTTGGGCTGATTTTAGGCATGTTTTGGATTGATTTTCGCTATGTTTTGTGGATTGATTTTCGCTATGTTTTGTGGACTGATTGTTGACCTTTTGGACTGATTTTGGTCATTGTTGCTGGACTGATTTTTGGCCCTTTCGGACTGATTTTTCGGCAATTTTGTTGGCTACTGCTTCGTTGTTTTTCGGCTATTTCTAGACTGTTTTATTTGTTTCTGTCATTTGGGTGAGTTTGACAATCTTGCCCCCCTTTATTTTAGACTGATTGGAACAATTTCTTATTTCCAAAAGAACAGATACTGCATTGTTGTTATTTTACTGGTTTGAACATGATACTGCACTTTGATTGGCCAATGAAAAAGTTATCTGTCGATTTTTGAGGCCTCCACAATTGCAAAGACGGAAAATAAAATAAATGAAGCTTTCTGGGCAGTGATGATTTCTTCCACTTACACCAGATAACCAACATGCGCTGGCAAGACGAATTCTCACAGCCGCACTTGTTTAGGTTGTCCTACTTTATTTTTATATATATCTGAGCCCTCCGTGTTTAAAACTATTACTGTTTTGGCGCAGATCCGAAGGTTTTATCTATTTTATTGTTTTCTAGCAATATTGGCTGATGAAGGAATCTCTGTCTGATTTCCAAGGCCTCCTCTGTGCAAAAGACGGATTTATTTTTGTTTTATTTATTAATTCTTGTTATTACTTTAAAATTATTTATTCTATTACTAACACTTTTACTAAGTGTTTATGCAGGTATCCGGAGATGCATTTCAAAAAGAATGTCTCGGAGTTTTATTTTATGCCGCATTTAATTTTAGCTTTATTATTTTGTATTGCATTTCATTGTAATTGTAAATTATGTAAAAATGCTTAGAATAGGTAGAATAAAAAGGCTATAAATAATTAACCTAGGTTTGAACGGATAACCGCAAGTTAGCGGATCTTAAAGGATGCCTAACCCCTTCCCTTTAGGATAATAAAGAACCCTGATCCAGAATCTCATTAATTTCGCAGACCTTTAAAAATGGAGATCATTTGTAGTATTTTATGCTACATTTTTAGTGTCCTAATTCACTATAATAATTAGGTGGCGACTCCTTTAAATACATTTAGGAATCAACCATATGTGGTACTCCCGTTTCGACTCTAGTTAACATGGGGTGTTACAAAATGACGACTCCACTGAAGATAATCAGGTTCTTGACCATAGCAAACCTAGGTTTATTATTGCTTGGCTTTATTTGTTTTAAATGCCTTAAAATTACTTGTTTTAATCTTGTATGCTTAGCTGTTTTAATTGCTATTTGCTTTTACCATAGCAAACCATATGTGGCATTCCGCTCATATTTCTTCCACTCTGGAAAATCCACACTATCACACACTACATGCGAGGTGCGCTGGGTGCATCAGCAAAATTCTTTCTTCAAAACCCAAATTTAGGAGAGTTGGTAATATATGTGGTGTGTCCGGTCCAACCGGTGGCCGCGTAGCCTTCTCACTCGAGTTGTCCGCTCGGGAGCTTTGCGTCTAGTAAGCCAAATCTTAGAAAGCTTAAGATAGAGCTATACCACCTTTTATTTAAGTCGTGCATGCATAAACCTTAGGTGGGTTAATCCTTGATATTAACGCCACAATTAGAAATACACCAAACTTGTCGGCGGGTTTCACAACCCAACGACCCATTAGCATACTATGTGTAGCGTGATGATGATAGACGGATCCAAGTCTGGTCATGACACACCGAAATTGGAAAAAGTGCACCGTCATTTGGTCGTCATTTCCAACAAAACATTGCAGTTTAACGGCTTGGACCTATTTATCATAATATCGCATATTTGGCGTTTAGGCCGACCTCTGGCATAAGAGAGGTCTCATGCCTATTAGGCGCGCGCTTGATTTGCATGTTTTTGTTGTCGCAAGTAATTTTGTACATATTATTTAATGCAATAATTACTCTTTTAACCCTTGTGCATATCATGCTTATAATTCCGGCCATGAGCATTTGCATTTTTGCACTTTTGTTGTCACATTGCAATCAGGACTTCTACTGCGTAAATCGCTCTTGAACAACACGATTTGGACTTTGTGAAGCATCAACCACCAGTCCGGTCGAACCAAGCAGGGAAGTCTTTGACTATATTGTCACGCCCTTATATTTTACTATTTTTGTGACTTGCCTACTCTCACCCATTTGTCATATGTTTTGCAGGAAGACCATCCTCGCAATAGTCGAGGGCGGACAACAAAAAAAGGGAAGAAAAGAAGCATCACTCTGGGTCCTATATTTTGTATCTTTATACATATTTGCAAATTCAATTGATATGTCTAGTATTGATTACATAATTCTTTATCATGCATTTTACAACATAATCATCCCGAACTACGCGTGTCTGATTCTCACTATACGGTATGATACGTAGGCAACTCATCTTGGGTTCGACACCACCATATAAAAAAAAAGAAAAAAAAAGGGACATATTTGGTTCACCAATTCATTGCATTTATCCAATCACAGACATTCATTATTGCATTTCAATCATTCTATCACATACATTCATTCATGCATTTCATTCATTCTATCACAACCATTCATTTTTTCATTACATTCATTTTACTTTGCATTAGTCTTATATTGAACAATCATTTGTTTTGCACAGCTTTTACTTTTGCATTTCTTTCATTAATGAATTCTTTTTAAATCATACGTTTTATAACATATCTGAACGAACTACGCACACCTGATTCTCGTCAAAGATGAGATACGTAGGCAGCCCTACTCGGGTTCGGTACCATTTATTCAAAAAACACAAAAATATTTTATTTAAATTCAAAAAAAAAAAAAAAACTCTTTTAAATATCGTTGTTTGATTTGGTTGATACCAACGCAGTTGGGAGTGTGCATAGGAAAGAACGAGTAATAATCAATATGAGTTGACTTCGTGGTAAACCATAAATTCTTTTGGTACCTCTCACGCACACCTGTAATGACATTCTTGCATGCTTTTAAGATAAGAACGAAATCAACCTCATCGTTTCATGTACATTGTGTGGTGAGTTTTAGAATAAGTTCAATTGCATTGCATTGTGATCTAGAACGTGGCCCGAATGTTTGTTGAGACGAAATCCTGAGTAACACTCGGTGTAGGAAATGATCGTAGGCTTTCTTTGACCCGTTTGAGCCTTTTCAGCCTACCAAATAACATTATCCGTAGTACACCCCTTTTGAGCCTAATGCCTATTCTTTTGACAACCGCATATTACACTTATACCCTTTCTAAGTACGTACAGACTATCCCTCTCTTGGCCCGACCTCCTTGAGCGCTTTGGAAATGTGCAAGTGGCTGACAAAATTCTGCGTCGAAGTTTGCAAAGACAAAAATTGTCAAAGTCTCAAAAAGGAAAAGAAAAAACAAATGATGACTTCACAAAAGAAGAAATCAAAAGCCCCGACATTATAAAAAAAATGAATGAAATGAAAGAATAACTTTGGAAAAAGCGGGCTCCAAACGAAAGATTCAAAAGGAAGTCAGTACAGAAAAACTGGGACAAAAAAAAAAAAACAGATCAGCATTAAAGCACACAAATATCTAGCACGGACGTAGTCCAACGCTCGAGGAAGGATTAGTCACTTTTTACCCAAATGATATTCATCCCTTTCCCCAAGCCTACATTACAAGCCCGTGACAAGCCCTACATGATCTTATATTGAGGGTTCTCACATTAGTGGATACTTACATGACGGCCAAGCCTATGGTATCACAATTGCATGTATTGAACGTCCTTTTGAGTGTGAGCGTACTTCTCTAAACGTCCCAAAATTCAAAATACTGGAATATATGTGAGAAATGAGACTTTCTTTCAGTGAGGGCATTTGAAACGTGAGATTACATGTAGTTCGAAACCTTGGTTGCAAGCAAGTGTGTCAATACTTAGGTGTCTGAGGTACCATTTGAAACTATAGGAATTACCCATAAGCCAGTCTTGGTTAGACCCCGAAGTGAATAACGGAATTCCTAAGCACAATACTAATTGTTGGTATCAATTGAAGTCAGAACGTGATGCTGTCTTTCAACTTTTCAAAAAAAAATGCATATATAAAATTCTCATTTTTTGCATCACGAACTACGTCTTGACCTGATTCCCTCAGCGGGATACGTAGGCAGCCACATTGGCTTCGGTCTCATTTTTTGAAAACTGTTCAATCATTTTTACATCACGAACTACGTCTTGACCTGATTCCCTCAGCGGGATACGTAGGCGGCCACATTGGCTTCGGTCTCATTTTTTAAAATTGTACAATCATTTTTACATCATGAACTACGTCTTGACCTGACTCCCTCGACGGGATACGTAGGCGGCCACATTGGCTTCGGTCCACATTGTGTGAAAAATCCATAAAAATCCTTATTTTTGCATCATGAACTACGTCTTGACCTGATTCCCTCGACGGGATACGTAGGCAGCCACATTGGCTTCGGTCCATATTATTTGAAAAACCCATAAAAATCCTTATTTTTTGCATCACGAACTACGTCTTGACACGAATCCTCGGCGGGATCGTGGCGGCCACATTAACCGGTCTCACTTTTTAAATTGTACATTCATTTTTACATCACGAACTACGTCTTGACCTGATTCCTCGGCGGGATACGTGGCGGCCACATTAACCGGTCTCATTTTTTGAAAACTGTACAATCATTTTTGCATCACGAACTACGTCTTGACCTGATTCCCTCAGCGGATCGTGGCGATCGCGTTGACTTGATCTCGTTTTTGAAAAGCTGTACAATCATTTTTGCATCACGAACTACGTCTTGACTGATTCCTCGGCGGGATCGTGAAGCGGCCACATTAACCGGTCTCATTTTTAAATTGTACATTCATTTTTGCATCACGAACTACGTTTTGACGATTCCTCGGCGGGATCGTGGCGGCCACATTAACCGGTCTCATTTTTAAAAATTGTACAATCATTTTTGCATCACGAACAACGTCTTGACCTGATTCCCTCAGCGGGATACGTAGGCAGCCGCATTGGCTTCAGTCTCATTTTTTGAAAACTGTATAATCATTTTTTGCATCACGAACTACGTCTTGACCTGATTCCCTCATAAGGATACGTAGGCGACCTAAGTCGTCTTTGGTCACATCATTAGAAATCTTCTCATTGGCTCGTCTTGTTGAATGCGTTTGGTTATTACGAAAGAGATATGAGCAATTTCCGCGAGTTAAGTCTTGCCCATGCGCCGCATAACTAAAACAGGACAATTTTGGGAAATGCACCATGAAGAGATCATAATAAGGATTCCAAAAGCAATCGTGTCGCGGCGTTAAATGGCATTCACAACATTCGACCAAGTCGCGCGAGCTGCGTCGGCTCATTGCGTTAACAAGCACCTGACATTCAACACGTCGGGTGCGAGGCGAAATCTCGGCATTTGCAACATCACGTCAATCTGACCGCCATCACGCGTTTCACGGGATCTTCGTATCGGCAAAGGCGGGAGCAACAAAGCCGTCACGGTTACAAGCGCACAACGTCTATGCAATGACGTTATCTCGGCCGGGCGAGTCCTGGCGGTGCGTCCGTAAAATGACACCATTTCATTGCAAGCCTATCTGCGGCTTCATCTATGTTTCGTCATGCAAAGAAGCATCTGCGTCGCGTCATGCATCGACGTCATTTCATGTAAGCCTATCTGGCGACTTCATCCATGTTTCGTCCATCTGAGCGACAATGCCTACAAAGCGTCATTTGTATTTCGTCCATACAAGGCGATAACGCCCACATGGCGTCGTTGCATTTCGTCCATCTGAGACAACGCCCACATGGCGTCATTGCATTTCGTCCATACAAGGCGACAACGCGCCCATACAAGGCGTCATTTGCATTCGTCCATACAAGGCGGGCGACAACGCCCATACTGGCGTCATTTGCATTTCGTCCATACTGAGCGATAACGCCCGCTGAGACAACATTTGCATTTCGTCCATCTGAGCGACAACGCCCATCTGGCGTCATTTGCATTTCGTCCATCTGAGCGATAACGCCACACAAGGCGTCATTTGCATTTAAATCCATCTGAGCGACAACACCCATCTGGCGTCATTTGCATTTCGTCCATACTGAGCAACGCCATAAGGCGTCATTGCATTTAAATCCATACAAGACGTCATTTGCATTTCGTCCATCTGAACAACAACGCCGCCCATCTGGCGTCATTTGCATTTCGTCCATACAAGCGATAACGCGCCCACAAGGCAACATTTGCATTTCGTCCATACAAGCGATAACGCCCATACTGGCGTCATTTGCATTCGTCCATACTGAGCGACAACGCCCACGTAAGGCGTCATTTGTATTTTGTCCATACAAGGCGACAACGCCCATACTGAGCTTCATTTGCATTTCGTCCATACAAGGCGATAACGCCACACAAGGCGTCATTTGCATCTCGTCCATACAAGGCGACAACGCCCATCTGGCGTCATTTGCATCTCGTCCATATAAGGCGACAACGCCCATCTGGCGTCATTTGCATCTCGTCCATACAAGATGACAACGCTCATACAAGACGTCATTTGCATCGTCCATCTGAGCGATAACGCCTACACGCGGCGCACTTGCATTTCGTCCATCAAAGGCGACAACGCCCATCTGGCGTCATTTGCATTTCGTCCATCTGAGCGACAATGCCACACGGCGTCATTTGCATCTCGTCCATACAAGGCGATAACGTCCACTGGCGTCGCTTGCATTTCGTCCATCTGAGCGACAACGCCCATCTGGCGTCATTTGCATCTCGTCCATACAAGGCGACCGCGCCCATCTGGCGTCATTTGCATCTCGTTCATACAAGACGACAACGCCCATCTGATCAACATTTGCATTTCGTTCATCTGAGCGACAACGCCCATCTGGCAACATTTGCATTTCGTCCATACAAGAGCGATAATGCCCACATGGCGTCATTTGCATTTCGTCCATCTGAGCGACAACGCCCATCTGAGCGTCATTGACATTTCGTCCATCTGAGCGATAACGCTCATCTGGCGTCATTGACATTTCGTTCAAACAAGATGATAACGCCCGCGCGGCGTCATTTGCATTCGTCCATACAAAGCAACGCGCCCATCTGGCGTCATTTGTATTCGTCCATACAAGGCGACAACGCCAGCATGGCGTCGTTGCATTCGTCCATACAAGGCGACCGCGCCACATGGCGTCATGTCATCTCGCTTTATCTGAGCGGCGTATTATCACACTTCATTACATCTACAAACACCATGTCTTTCGGCCACATCACTGCAACCCGGTGTCGTCGTGCCCGACCGGGACAAATTTTGAATTTGCGTCGGCATTGTCTTTAATTTTGCAGCATCACAGCAGCCCAGTGTCATCATGATTTGACACTAGGACAATTTTGAATCGGCGTCTGCCTGCTTTAATTTTCTAGCATCGCAGCAACCCAGTGTCATCATAATTCGACACTGGGACAAAATTTTGAATTTGCATCAGCTTTTGTCTATTCTTTTTCTTGATCTTTGTTTAATTCTGACGATGAGAACAAAATTGGTTACAAGTCAACGTCTTTGTCCGAAAACTCTTTCATCGTCTTCGGTCAAAGAGGGACAACTGTTGACACCTAATTTTGATCCATCTTTTAGTCATTTCTTGTAATTTTAAGCATTTTAGGACACAACATTTTAATCACCATTTTTGGCATTTTTATATATTTTTACCTAACATTCTATGTTGTTTTATTTTTGTAAATTGGCATCATGTTTTTACTTTAATTAGGTATTAAACATTTTCAAATATTATGTTATTATTGTTGCGCGATCATTTTATTTTACTAATTTTGCATCTCTTTAAATAATTAACTGACATCCCGTCTTTACTTTTAATCAGGCATTAAATATTTGCTAAATATTGTATTTTATTATTATTGCATCGACATTTGCATTTTAATAATTTTGCATCTTTTTAAATATTTTTTCTTTAATTAACCCGTTTTGCATTTTCATCAAACCAGTCCATGTCCAAGGCACAATCTGGACCAGTCAATCATGGCAAAGCCCCAATGAGGCCCAATACACCTTTCATCTTTTCCCTCCAATACCCAATACCCAATACCCAATACCCAAAACCCAATATCCAAAACCCTAAACCTAAATACCACACTATAAATAAAACCTTACCCCCCCCCCCATTAAAACCCGGGGCAGCCGCAACTCCCCCATGACTAAATACCCTCAACCTTCCTCTTCTTCTTTTTTCACCTCAGCCGCCCACAACAAAAGCCTAGCCGCCCCCTATTATTACCCCATCCGTCTACCCCCTCTCTCTTAAAACCTAAGCGCGACTACTACCTGCCGCGGCCGTCGACCACCGCGCGATGAGCTATCACCACCGATTTTCTCCATGTTTATTGGTTGATTTTACGCCCGTGTTTGTTGGCCATTTTACTACTTATGCTTTGCTATTTGACTCACGATTTTAACCGTATTCTTTGGGTGATTCGGTCATTGTTCTTGGGTGATTTTTGATTATTTCTTTGGATTGATTTTCGCCATTTTTCGCTCTTGATTTTCGCCATGTTTGATGGGTGATTTTGATCGTTATTTGCTACTAATTCTTGGTTATTTTAATGGATTGATTTTGGTCATTGTTACTCACGATTTTCGGTCATTTGTTGGTGATTTTAGGCATGTTGGGTGATTTTCGCTATGTTTTGTGGATTGATTTTCGCTATGTTTTATGGACTGATTGTTGACCTTTTGGACTGATTTTGGTCATTGTTGCTGGACTGATTTTTGGCCTTTTCGGACTGATTTTTCGACAATTTTGTTGGCTACTGCTTCATTGTTTTTCAGCTATTTCTATTTGGTTTTATTTGTTTCTTGTCATTTGGGTGAGTTTGACAATCTTGCCCCCTTTATTTTAGGTAGTTGGAGCAGTTTCTTATTTCCAAAAGAGCAGAATCTTTGCCTTATTGTTATTTTCTTGGTTTGAACATGATCTTCGCACTTTGATTGGCCAATGAAAAAGTTATCATCGATTTTGAGGCCTCACAATTGCAAGACGGAAAATAAAATAAATGAAGCTTTACAGGCAATGATGATTTCTTCCACTTACACGGATAACCAACATGCATTTGTGAGGCAATTCTCATGCATGACTTGTTTAGGTTGTCCTACTTTATTTTTATATATATATATGAGCCCTCCGTGTTTAAAACTATTACTGTTTTGGCGCGGATCCGAAGGTTTTATCTATTTTATTGTTTTCTAGCAATATTGGCCGATGAAGGAATCTCTGTCTGATTTCCAAGGCCTCCTCTGTGCAAAAGACGAATTTATTTTTGCTTTATTTATTAATTCTTGTTATTACTTTAAAATTATTTATTCTATTACTAACACTTTTACTAAGTGTTTATGCAGGTATCCGGAGATGCATTTCAAAAAGAATGTCTCGGAGTTTTATTTTATGCCGCATTTAATTTTAGCTTTATTATTCTGTATTGCATTTCATTGTAATTGTAAATTATGTAAAAATGCTTAGAATAGGTAGAATAAAAAGGCTATAAATAATTAACCTAGGTTTGAACGGATAACTGCAAGTTAGCGGATCTTAAAGGATGCCTAACCCCTTCCCTTTAGGATAATAAAGAACCCTGATCCAGAATCTCATTAATTTCGCAGACCTTTAAAAATGGAGATCATTTGTAGTATTTTATGCTACATTTTTAGTGTCCTAATTCACTATAATAATTAGGTGGCGACTCCTTTAAATACATTTAGGAATCAACCATATGTGGTACTCCCGTTTCGACTCCGGTTAAAATGGGGTGTTACAAAAGTAAGATACCGAAGTGCACCTGCAAAACTCCTGTAAAGAGTGGGATCGGACACTGGGTTACCATCAACAACACTAAGCTTTGATTTAAAGTTAACTGGGTGGACATGTCTAAAAAAGAATGTCTCAAAATTTTAGAAATTCATCCAAAAATTTTAGATCATGGAATTATAGCTATCTCATTCAAAGGCTTTAATTTTTTTAATTATACTGTCACAATTATTGATTAAGAGTTATAATCTTTTTCCATTAAATGTTTTAGTCTTATTTATATATCATCTTCATTAATAAATGACAAAAAGATTAAAAAAAAAAATAATTATGCCCAAATAATTATTTTTAGTAAGAATGAAAAATAGTTTAAGACCCGGGGAGTATTAACTTCAGTATCAAGAGATGTTGATTAAGATTTGGCAAGTATTGAAATGTGTAGTAGAATCTGAATAGGAAACTCAACCCAGCAGGGGCATCGAGATTTTGTTTGAGATCATATTTGGGATATGATTCCTTTACCAAATCCCCTTACAAGATTTTCATTGTTGTGTTGAGTAGATACACAAAGTACATTGGAACTCAAACTACATGTGGAGATGGAAAGAATAATATCACTTGAAGATTGTGTGTTTCTTATTAGTTGCTCCAAAAGGTGGAATCTTCCATTTCAGGAATTCTCACGTTCCGGTTCGACAGGTCTGTGAAAGAGATAAGTCATGATGATTCAATTGATTTCAAAGATTAGACTAGCATCACGTTGTGCACAAGGGGCTCTCCTTTATTTCAAGATGAAATTCTCACACTGCCGCTGACGGAATTCGATCCTTGATCATTGCTCCAAATATCCCTTTAAAATCAATTGTGGGTCTGTCTTATCAGTGTTACTAGCTAGACTAGGTCATTTGGCGTGGAACACAAAAATAGGAAAAGAGAGAAAAAAAAAATTGGTTAAAAAAGATTTAGCTTATGCACACTAATAGAGTAAATAAATTTTGATACTATCAATGTATTACTTTATATATTTTATCACGCTGCAATAAGTTAACTATTTTATTTTTCATGCTACTAACTTATTTTTTATATATAGGTTTGAATGTAGTTTATATTCTTTTAGATACGAAAGAAAAATGATATTGTTACCCATCCAAATTGAAGCTAGAGACGTTTTTGGTCCATCTTCACAAAAAAGAAGTAACACACGTGAATTGATTTGTATATTATATTACAATGATTCTCAAGTTGTTCCACTATACGACATGTGAGTTCACGAGAATTTAATAGCTTTTGTCTAGATCATATATAAGTATTAAGAAATTTATTAAATATTTATAAATTAAATATTTGATCGTGAAACAATTATTATTTTATATTAATTCAAAATTATTATAAAAACATATATATGAACTTTAAATATTGAATCTGCCTCTGAAGTCCACTAATATATTTGCAACTGCTTAGGCTTAACTTGATGAGTAAAGGGAGTATATGAAGAGTAAATCTGTATAACGATGTCAAAAAAAGATTAGTTTTGTATAGTGCTAAATGAGCTTTTAGTCGTTGGCTGTACATTTCTTATAGACTTGGAAAGCACGTACAAGACTAATCAATATTCAGAAGTTGACTAATGAATACACCCTTGCCTTGCTCCCCAAGTATATATCATGCATATTCCAAATTCAAATGCATCTAAATTCTACTCCTATATATAAACTATAGTCAATTAATCTTTTCTAAATCCAATCAACTCTCTAAGCTCACAAAAACATAGCAAGGATGAAGAGAGAGGACGTCAACACGGTCTTGTTCGGACCAATCCCATCATTCCCTCCCCTTGGAACCCCAGGCGATATTGCTTTCAGCTCGAACTATATATTCATATATTAAAAAAAACTAAAATATAAATATATAATAAGATCATGACGCTCATTTCTGAATCCACTAATGCTATATTTTGGATTTGACTCTGCAGGTATGTTAACAAGTTGAATTCCCCTCCCACAGCTGGGTTGTTCACAAAGGCGTCACCAAAGCCCTCGAACCATTCCAAGTTCACAGGCAAGTGTGGCAGGTCCAAATGCACATGTTGTCATATTAACCCTGCTGGAAAAGCCAAGGACAAGGCCAAGGGGACACAAAAGCTGAGGGGTAATTGTGACATTGTTTCTAGGCCCGGATTGACCTTTTATGGATTCTCAGCTACTGGCATATTGGACCATATGGCTGGTGATTACATGGGTCTTGATGATTATGGATTTTAACATGATGTAGATCATGAGGTTAAAGGCAACCCCGACTGGTTGTTGGTTCCGACTCGACACTTACAGTAGAAATTGAGGAGCTAGGTAACTATGATGACAAAAGAATAAGTTTTTGTAACGTGGGAGTTGTGTGGGAAATGTGTAAGATTGTGGATTTCTTTCATTAATCACAATATATATAGTTGTACAAAGGTAATTCCTAATACAGTAAGAATCCTAAGTTACCTTAAATACATGATACTAATAAATACAATATATAATGTGAATATTTGAAGAATATTCGCTAATACTCCCCCTCAGACGGAGCGGGAGGAGGCCGAATGCTCAGGCTGGATCTGAAGTCTGTGAAAAGTTGTCTGGGTAGTCCCTTTGTGAAGATGTCTGCATACTGATGCTGAGGGTACATGTAGAATTTTGACTAGACCACGTGCAACCTTCTCACGGACAAAATGAATATCCATCTCAATATGTTTGGTCGCTGATGCTGGACCGGATTATGAGACATATAAATAGTATATATGTTATCACAATAGATTATAGATGCCTTACGCAATGGACAATCGAGCTCGAGAAGATGCAGCCAGCGGATCTCGGCAACTACATTAGCAACACGCTATACTCTGCTTGACTGGAGCGGGATAACGTGGCTTGCCGACATGGACGAGATAAGATCCCTAAAACACCTGATAGCACTGAAGTAGGCGTCGCGTGTCGGGCACCGCCAATCGGCATATGTGTAAGAGCAACTTTGTTCGAGCGGAGGGTAGAATCTGACGATAGTCGAGTGCCGCCAATGTATCGATAATACGGCAAGCGACAAAATGGGGTTCCTCGGGGCGTGCGTGAGCAGACACTTTCTTTGAGCGACATATGCAATGTCGGGCCTGATAAATGTGAGGTACTGAAGAGCACCTGCAAGACTTCTATAGAGAGTAGGATCAGACACTGGATCACCCTTAGAAGCACTGAGCTTGGATTTCGAATCAACATGAGTAGGCACAACCTTGCAATTCGACATCTTAGCTCTGAACACAATTTTCTCTGCATACTTACGCTGACTCAGGAGCATAGTATCTAAAGATCTAATAACTAATATACTCAAGAAGTAACTCAGCTTTCCCAAATCAGTCATAGCAATTTAGTTTTGAGAAGAGCAATAATGTCATTTTTCAATTTGTCAGATGAGGCAGTGAGAACAATGACATCCACATATAATAACAAGTAAGCAATATCACTACCATGATGAAAAATGAACAGAGAAGTGTCACACCAGCTGCAAATAAACTCAATCTGCATAATATACATGGCAAAACGGTCATACCAAGCACGAGGTGCCTATTTTAGACCATAGAGTGACTTCCTGAGACGATAAACATACTGGGGAACGGTTGGATGAAAAAACCATGTGGTTGATGCATGTACACAATTTCTTTCAAATCCCCATGAAGAAATGCGCTCTTGACATCCAGCTGATAATCGACCACTTTTTACCCATAGCAATACTAAGAAGAGTACGAATTGTAGCCGGTTTAACAACCGGGCTAAAAGTATCACCACAGTCAATGTCCTCCTGCTGTTAGTACATTTGCCACAAGCCACTGTCTCTGAATTTGTGACGAAAAAGCCACAAGCATCTGATCACATTCACCCCCTCTGGTCTAGGTACTAGATCTCAAGTATGCTGCTTAGTTAAAGCATTATATTCCTCATACATGGCCGCATTCCAATTAGGGTCAAGTTTAGCCAATTTGGGGTTCTTTGGAAGTGGAGAAATGGTTTGGACAGACAAGTTAAACTGGACTTTGGGTTTGGAAATCCCGTATTTGGAACGAGTTTCCATTTGGTGACTGGGTACAGTGGGTGACTGCATTGATTGAGTAGTAGGGTCCGAGACAGAGGGAGATGGAGAAGATGGATGGTTTTCCGTCAGAGGACTAGAGGGGATTGGTGACAGTGAAAGATCAACTTGCTCAATGGAAGACTGGCGCTACGGTGCATCCCCTAGGGGCCGTGGTGCCGAAGGAGGGATATGAGTGAGCTGACTCAGAATGCTAGGAGATATGACGAGTGGACAAGTCATAGCACAGATAACTTATGAGGGGTGGGAAACCGAGGAATACACATGGTGTAGTTCTAGGAGCCAACTTATGAGGGGTGGTGGAGGTAAGATTGGGATAGCACAGACAGTCGAAGATTCGTAGGTGGTCATAAGATGGAGTCCTACGATATAGAATGTATGTGGGGGTCTTGTTTTGTAAGGTGCTAGTAAGTAAATTATTTAGGAGGTATTCTACCATTTTGACAACATAGACCCAGAAAGATGATGGCCGACATGCATAAAAGAAGAGAGTACGGACCATGTTATTAACAGTGCAAATAATTCGTTCAGCTTTACCATTTTGAGGGGATGTGTGAGGACAAGAGAATCAGAACACCATGCCTTGTTGGGAGAAAAAAATTATGGAAAGCCGAATTATTAAATTCACGTCCGTTATCACATTGAAAGGATTTTATTGATTTTTCAAACTGGGTTTTAATAAATTTGTGAAACTCAAGAAATTTAGCAAAAACCTCATATTTGAATTTGAGTGGATAAATCCATACAAAATGTGAAAAATCATCTAATAAAACAAGATAAAATTTGTGACCTAGAGAGCTAACAACAGGAGAGGTCCACAAGTCAGCATGAACAATGTCAAATGATGAAACTATAATACTCATTGAAGACAGAAAGGAAGACGAGTATGCTTGCCAAGCGGGCAAGAAAAGCAGTTTTGGGCTAGTTTTCCATTATTACATTTAATACGCTGATTATTTCTAAGAAAAGAAAAAACATGAACTCATGGATGTCCGAACCTATTATGCCAGGTGGATGGAGACAATGCAGCAAGGGAGACTTGTTGTTGAGTTCTGACAGCGGAAGAGTTTGTGAAAGGGTAGAGGTCTCCCACACTATTGCATCGCGTAAGAATTCTCCCCGTATTAAGATCCTTCAAAGAGAAACCAAAAGGGTCAAAATCTACAGACACCCAATTATTACGAGTGAATATCCTAACAGATATCAACTTTTTAATAATTTGAGGGGCGTAGAGAACATGGTTAAGTGAGAAGGGTGGATGGAGATTTTTAACGTGTGTATTTCCATAACCTGCAATTGGAATGCGGTGACCATTGCCAACAGTAATGTATTGAGGATACTTTAACCGAAGCAGTTGGGAAAAATTACCTGAAGAGTTGGTCAGGTGTGATGTGGCTCCGGAGTCCATATACCAATTATTGTCGGGCGGTTGCAGAGTGAGAGTGTTGAAAGCTTGGCCCAAATCAGTGGGTTGCATCTGCTGAGCTGACATCAGATGGGCCTGTTGAGGAGATGGACCAAGAATCTTTGGGCGCCATCTCTTCTGGCTAATTGCGGCCATGGGCTAACTTCTTCTTCTTTGTGCGATCGGCTAGTGAATCTTCTTAGAAGCGATGTGCCGCTGCTATTATTCTTTGTTGTGGAGTCGGCCCAGTGCTATGGCGAGGCGATGTGGCGCTCTTCTTCTTGATGTGCCTTGCCATTCGCGACCGCTTCCCTTATTTCCGCCTGCGTCTCTGCGCCTCTCAGCGCGCGGCTCTGCTGCTCTTTGGGTCGGCGGTGGTGGAGAAGTGGTGATAGTCGGCGACTGCAAGTTTTCAACGGCTAATTCTTTTTGGTTGTGCTCATCCTGTTTAGCACGTCGTGTTTCTTCCAACAACAATTGTGAACACGCTTTGTTGAAGGTTGGAAGTGGATCAGCCTGTTGAATCATTGTTGCAAAAGTATCATATTCTCCTTTTGGTAATCCTGCAACGAGTTGTAATACCATTTTAGTCTCAGACACCGTTGTTCCAACATGAGAGAGTTGGTCGGCGACAACTTTCAGTTGTTTGCAATAGTCAGACATGTTAAAATTCTCAAGACGAGTGTTGTTGAACTGCTCCTCTAAATACACCACCCGAGTATTTTTATTATCCTGAAATATGTCTTCCAAGCGTACCCAAAGTTCGCGTGCCGAAGCACCAGTTTTCAGGATAGTACACAACAAGTCTTTTGAGATGGTACCATAGATCCATTGTTTAACAATAGCGTCAAGACGACTTCATGTCGAATCATCAATCTCAGAGGGGCGAGGATTGAATCATCAATGTGGTCAAGCATGTTATACGCGCAGGCATGGATATAAAATAGTTCTACCCACATAGAATATTGACATTCTTCTTGATCAAGAATAATAGGGACAAAATTCTTGATGTTTGCGACAACAAAGGCCGGATGAAAAGAAGACTTTGAGGAAGGAGAGGTGTCAATTAATCTGGAGGTAGAACCAGTGGATTTAGGAGAGGTAGGAGGAGACATGATAGCCACAGGGTTAGAAATTCAAGGGGAAAATTTCGCCACTGCCGAGAAGAAAGGGGGGGGGGGGGCGAAAAGTAGAGAGAATTTCTAGGTTTTTAGGGAGTTTAGGTTACTATGAATATTTGAAGAATATTCGCTAATAAAAGGATCGAAGAAGATAGAGATTGGTGTTTAATTTGGTGGAAGAAATGTGATTTAGTCCATTGACTTGTATTGTATGTACTTTATTCGAATAAATTGTTGTACTCAGTTCTTATGCATAGTGCAATACATAAAAAAAAGAAAAATTGGAAGGCTACTTACTGTGATATAAGTTTAATATGCTACGCATGCATTTCTCTCTGATACATAAATTTATCTGGTTTGGATATCACCCTGAAACTTTGTGAAGTTTTACTTTATGATGTACAAAGGGAGAAACCATATGGAACAATGCTCACATTGGAAAACTTAGCCTAAAACTCCAGGGTTCAACTCTTCATAAACAAGTAACAACAGACCCTTGCGTATAGATAGCTTCAACACAACATCTACGAGTTGCATCTCTTTGATAATATAATGAAAGACATCATAAATCTCTGAACATTCAACTGGGCGAGACTCCAAATTGATGTTGTATATTTGGGGATGCGTTCTGATCACTAGACGGTAGTGTTGGCAAGGTATGGAAGTTTATCGGTTTTGGGCTATTCTTCTTTCCTAAATTCTTGTAAGAGCCCTTCTTGGTCGAATATGTAGAAGTTGGGTGCGATGCCAAGCCTTGCATTGTGCTGTTACTGGGATTTCTTCCAAGTTTTGGTGACTGAGGACGTTTTACTGGGGTCTGCACGAAACTAAACCATATGAACCACTGCCCCTGATAGGGGGAGAGCATGGACAAAACCGATCTATACGAAATATGGATTCAGAAGGTACTTTCTGAGAAAAATGTTGATCACGATTTATCAGTTCATTGTTTAGACTTTAGACCATTAGAAATCAAAAAACAATTAGCTGATATAGTTAAACTCATCATGGTCATATATCATTACATGTTTTGACGATGGGACAAAACTGACTTTTAAGAATATCTGATCAATTGATGATGAAAGAAATCATGGTGGTACCTTTTTTGTGTGATTTCTTGCTGCTTCTCTTTCCTTGTAAAACTTAGGCAGAGGACGAGCTCTGAAACAAAAACTTTGTCGAAGTTTCCTAAGCTCCATTTCAGCTTTCTCCTGCAAGCAAAAGGGTATTCATTCATATCAAGTTTATTTGCTTATTGCTTGCAATTGAAGAGTTAAGTCATGCTCAGGAAGAACCTTCAGTTTTGTTTGTAGCTGAACTTTCTGTACCTCTTTTGCATTGAATTTCTCCTCAAGCTTCTGAAGCAAAATTACAGGTTTAAGATTGAACTTAAGAAAGGTAAGGAGATAATCCTGATCTTGAAGATGCCAATACATATTAAAAAGGCCTTACCTGTTTCCTTCTTGCAGCTCTTTCTTCTGTCCTCAGTAGAAAAGGAGTGGATAAAGAGGGTGATTGTAGTTTGTTACGGCAGGCTGTAAAAGACTTGGAACAACTGAAGAACAGTACTAAGGTAAGAGAGATCCAGTGGCACAACAAAATGACAAAATCCTATAATCTGCATATAGCAACAGATAGTGGCACAATAAAATGACAGAATACTATAATATGCATAGTGCAACTTGGATTTATGCAAATAGAAGGCTTTTGTCACACAGCTGGTGTATGATCGATTTATGCACCATTTCTTATTCTTATGATCCTGACTGACTTATTGCACCATAAGACAATCATTTGACTACGTAGTTTTGATTTCAATTCACTAATTAATACTCCAACAAGACTACACCACTGTCTGAATGTAGAACTATACTCTAGTAGAATTAACTGCTCCTTAACCCAAACTTCTACTAGAAAGAGCATCTCAGATATTCTTGTTATGTTAGCTTTCATTCACTTGAATTAAAAAATAATAGAAACCCTATAATGGTAAAGTGCGTGTTGCAGCTATGGAATGATACAGGGAAAATATTATTTAGGGGCATGTTGGTCCTTTTAATCTTTAGGGGTAGAATGGTCTTTTACCTTATTCTTTCTTGTTAGTCGATTTCTCCATATAGCTGCTTTGGCAGTTGAGTTTTCTTCTATGAACACATATTGAACCTCTGCCCCTTTGAGTGGGTGTTCTTAATAATAGATTGAAAGGCTTCCACAAATTCTTCCTCATTAACATTAACATGGTATCAAAGCTTGTTAACGGTTGTTATTGAGAAATCGAAGTGGGAGACGACATCCCAATTGAAGAACAGGAACAGATCGATTCAATTCGAAATCGAAATCTACAAATCGAAATCGAAGATCGATTCTGGAAACTTCTCTGTTCGTGGTTCAAATTCGCGACCAGTCAGACGCATGCAACACACGGTCGACAATCTGAAGCTCGATTTGTGACATTGAGACTTGGAAGAACAATTGACCTACTGTTCTCTGTTAACGCTTGTTTCAACCTTTTGCTTTCCTTTGTTTTGAATATTCGTGAGAGTATATTACAATGGAGAATGCCTCACAGAATACACCAGCAATTACGGAGGAAACTTCGAGTCTATGTTCAAACATAGTGGATCATAATAATCCATTATTTTTGAGTTCTTCTGATACTCCCGGGGCTGTGTTTGTTGAGATTCAGTTAACGGGAATGGAAAATTACACATTATGGAGTCGCGCGATGAGGCTCAGCTTATTGACGAAGAATAAGATCGGTTTCATTGATGGGACAGTAAGAAGAGACATGTATGAAGGAAATCTGGTGAAGCAGTGGGAACGTTGCAATGCAATGGTAATGTCATGGATAATGAAGAATGTTAGTCGAGATTTGCTTAGTGGTATTCTGTATCGGTCCACTGCCTCAGCTGTTTGGAGGGACTTGAAGGAGCGATTCGACAAAATTAATTTGTCTCGAGTTTACCAATTAAAAAGGCGAGTATCTTTGCGGCGAGTGTCTCCTGTGGCCAGTTACTATTCACGAATGAAGGATCTGTGGGATGAAATCGATTCCATAATTCCTCCACCTACATGTGAATGTGATAGTCCCAGGGCCTATGTTGATCACTTAGCTAGCCAGAGATTATTAGAGTTTTTGATGGGTTTAAATGATGGATCTGATCAAGCACGAAGCCACGTTTGTTGCTAACACTACACTGGCGTCAATCAAGCATATCTTTATGATTGCGCGAAGATAATCGAAATCCATTCTTTGGAAGATTTGGAGGAATTGATTCAACTGAGTCTGTGGCTTTATATGGGAAGACAACACAATATCAACAAAAAAAACCACATCAGTCTGGTGGCTTCTGTGACTATTGCAAAATGAAAGGCCATTAGAGAGAATTGTCGCAATTCTTGTTCTTGTGAATCTTGTAAAGCAGTCGTGTTGCGAGAAAAGTGCTATAGGCGGATGGCGATTCCAAGGAGAGCGGAAGGTGAATCGGCGTGCTGTTCACGACCATTGCGAGATGAGGAGTTATCCAAGCGGTGTAGTCGAGACGGATATGAAAAGGTTCTCCGGTGTTGGATCGGCGGAGACGATGGCGAGGCTCGCGTGGCGGGTAACGCGTGTCCTATGAACATAGGGTACCACTAATTCGGCTTGGATAGTGGATACGAGGCAACTAACCATATGGTTAGTAATAACAACATGATTGAAAACAAGGATAGAGATAGTGCGGCGGTCTGACTCCCGCGGTCTTGTGGCGAATCACTCGCCGAGTTGCGGGTTGAAGAGTGGTGATCTTATTGAGCATGTCTTTGTGTGTCCTCGCTTTTAAGTTCAATCTGCTCTCGATGTCGAAATTAACGGAGAGTTAAAGCATTGTGCAAGATTTTTCACGACTTCTTTGTCTGCGGGATATATTTCTTGGGAAGGTCAAGGAGGCGGTAGAGAGGTTGATGGATTATACATCTTTGGAATCGGTAGAAGCTCTGAGAGCGATAAAGGCACGTACCCGTGCCTGCTGTGACAATGATCTCGAGGATGAGTTGGAGAGGTGAGCTCGCACGTAAGAATGGGCGTGTCCCGTTGAGTATGCTTAGGAAAATTACGACTTTGGACTTAAACCAAACTTTTCCATATGTCATTGTGATGTTTGTCCATTAGCTAGACAAACAAGAAAGTCTTTTCGGATAGTATGAGTAGAACTGAAATGCCTTTTCACCTATTACACCTGGATGTCTGGGGTCCTTATAGAGTGTCATCTCATGATAATATGAGATATTTCCTTACCGTGGTAGATGATTGCACTAGATGGACATGGATTTTCTTATTGCACATTAAATCGATGTGATGCACATTCTTAAGACATTGTTTACGCAAATAAAAACTCGATTTGGTATGGTACATTAAGTGTGTTAGGGACGGATAATGGGGTGAGTTTGTTAACATTGCTTGTTTAGACCTTTTAATGGGTTAGGAATCATACATCAAAGGTCTGTCACATACTCCATGAGAATGGAGTAGTTGAAAGGAAACAGAACAGCATTTGGAGATTGCCAGGGCCATTAAGTTACAAGGTCATCTACCAGTTAAATTCTGGAGTGAATGTGTGCAGGCTGCTGTCTACATCATTAACAGGGTTCCCACTGTTGTGTTAGGGAATGTTTCCCCCTATGAGAAGTTGTTTAAGAGGATACCTTCACTTACACACTTGAGAGTGATAGGATGTCTTTGCTATGCCTCAAACTTGGTAAGCAAAGACAAGTTTGAGCCAAGGGTCATTAAGGCAGTGTTAATTGGATATGCTGTCAACAGGAAAGGTTACAAGTTGCTGAATCTGTCTGATGAGACAATCTTTATTAGTAGAGATGTCACTTTTCATGAAAACATATTCCCATACAAACAATCGAGATCCGAGACTCAGTATCTTAGTATTACGAACATATTCTGTTTCACGATCTCGCATGAGTTCCTCAATGAAGAATGTGAGTGTACCCCATGAGCAGAACTCAGGAGGAGGACCAGTGGATGCAGAGGTGGAAGTGCCAGCAGCAGAGATGGAGATGCCCCTAGAAGAGGAGCCATTATCTGCTGACAATCATGCTTCCAGCTTGGAAGATCTTTGCTGAGAAGTGCAGTGTTCTTGAGGATATTAGAAGGTCCAATGAGCAAGAGACCTCCAATCTGGTTGAATGATTTCTTGCATCTGAAGTCAACCGATCGAGCGGGGTGTGCGTATCGATATCGGTGGTGGACTATCTGGGGTCTGCTCGATTATCACGGTTCTGGCCAAAATTTCAGCAGACCATGAGCCCCAAACATATCATGAAGCAGCCAGGGATTCAAGGTGGATAGAAGCCATGAATTGAGAATCTGCTCTGAAGATAATAACACCTGGGAGGTTGTTGACTTACCTCACAACAAGAAGGCCATTGGTTGCAAGTGGGTATATAAAATCAAGTATAAGGCTACAGGTGAGGTGGAGAGATTTAAGGCAAGGCTTGTAGCTAAGGGATACAATCAAAGAGAAGGGATAGACTACCAGGAGACATTCTCTCCAGTTGTGAAAATGGTCACAGTTAGGAGTGTAATTTCAGTTGCAGTCTCTAAAGGTTGGGCTATTCAACAAATGGATGTCTTCAATGCATTCCTTCAAGGGGATCTAAATGAAGAGGTGTATATGAGCTTGCCACAAGGAGTTTCACATGAACAAGGACAGGTCTGCAGGTTGCTCAAATCACTATATGGCCTTAAGCAAGCCTCCCGGCAATGGAACATAAAGTTAACCACTGCCCTGAAATCAGCTGGTTTTGTCCAAAGTCCTTTTGATCATTCACTGCTAATCAAGAGGACTGGAGCCAAAATAGCCATGGTGTTGATATATGTGGATGATCTTCTTTTGACTGGTGATGATCAAGGGCTTATTGATGAGACAAAGACCATCTTGCAACATCATTTCAAAATCAAGGACCTTGGTGAGCTTAGGTACTTCCTAGGTTTTGAATTTGCAAGGAATGAAGAGGGGATAGTGATGCATCAGCGAAAGTATTCACTGGAGCTAATTGAGGACATGGGGTTAACTGGTTCCAAACCAGTAACCTCCCCGATGGAAGCAAATGTGAAAATCACTTCAATTGAGTATGATGATCTGGTGAAGGAGACAGAGAAAGGTGGGGCAGTAACAGGCAAAGGTGGACCAGCAGTTCTACTACACACTGACAGTCCATTGCAGAATCCAGCAGCTTATCAAAGGCTGGTTGGAAGACTCCTATACTTGACCAACACTAGACCGGACATATCTTTCGCAGTTCAATGTTTGAGCCAATTCATACAGGCACCTAAACAGTCTCATATGATTGCAGCTGAGAGAGTTGTGAGGTATGTTAAGCAAGCTCCTGGTCTGGGGGTTCTGATAGCAGCAGCAGGCAGTGACACTCTGTCGGCTTATTGCGACGCAGATTGGGCTTCCTGTCCTATTACTAGAAGATCAGTATCTGGGTACCTTGTGTATTTTGGATCTTCCCTTATCTCGTGGAAATCCAAGAAGCAGCAGACAGTTTCTCGAAGCTCGGCAGAATCTGAGTATAGATCTTTAGCATCAGTGGTAGCGGAAATTGTATGGATTAAAGGGTTGTTTTCAGAACTTGGTGTGCACTTGCGACTTCCTGTTTCGACCTACTGTGATAGCAAGTCTGCGATTCAAATTGCTACGAATCCAGTCTTTCATGAGCGGACCAAACACATCGAGATTGATTGTCACTTCATCAGGGAGAAGGTGCAGTCTGGTTTGATCTCGCCAACATATATCTTGACCGATGACCAGCCAGCGGATATGCTGACTAAGGCATTGCTACCAGGACACCATATGCATCTTCTTTCCAAGCTCGGAATGAAGAATCTGTTTTTACATCCTCGCTTGAGGGGGGGTGTTGCAGCTATGGAATGATACAGGGAAAATATTATTTAGGGGCATGTTGGTCCTTTTAATCTTTAGGGGTAGAATGGTCTTTTACCTTATTCTTTCTTGTTAGTCGATTTCTCCATATAGCTGCTTTGGCAGTTGAGTTTTCTTCTATGAACACATATTGAACCTCTGCCCCTTTGAGTGGGTGTTCTTAATAATAGATTGAAAGGCTTCCACAAATTCTTCCTCATTAACATTAACAGTGCGTCCATGATCACTGGAATGTTGTTTAGCAGTTTTACATGTTAACTCATCGTCCTTCTATCAAGATTCAAGATGTTGCTGTCTTAATGTACATGTAGTCATCTACTGTCAATAAAATTTAATTCCAAGGTTATTATTTCGAAGATACTTACACAGTTGACAAGATATTCCATTTTGGACCGGCAGTTTGACTTCCTGAAGCTGTCGGATGAGTTGGTGTTTCCATCCTGTAAATTTGAAACAACAGGGTTGAAAAACCGGGAAGAACCAAGTTAATGATTGTTGGTGCTATGAAAAAATCCGTGGAATAATTTTGCGGTCAGAAAGCTTAAACTGTCTTTTTATTATGACAATTATATACCTTTTATTTTCAGAAGGTGGGATTGTCATGGGACGTTTGGCTGCACCATCTGAAGTTGCCTGCAGGTGAAAAACGAGTAAAATTTAAGCAAGTGCAGCATAATATTTGCAAGTTTATCTTTGGTACAAAAAAGATTATAAGCTACATCATTAATCAGTAACCTGATAAAAGGTAACGTACTTGCTATAACAAGTTAAACTACACTGATAATATAATACCTTAAATACAATTATTAGCAGGATTAGCATTTAGTAAATGAGAGATAAATAAGCAGAGGAAAGCGAGTACCACAGGAGTCTTGAGAGGAGTTGTACACTTCTTAGCGGCATTGGGAGCGACCTTTGAACATTCCTTGTTGAGGTTTGCAGGGGGAGGAGGAGGTATATTAGCTGGATATTTGGCAGGGGTGAAATTCATCAGTTTGCTGAAGGATTTTGAGGTTAATCTTCTTTCATTCGTGTGGATTGATGTGGGATTTTTTGTGATTGGAGTGAAATTGTTTTCTTTATTGACATGACGAGGATTGTTATGCCTGGCTGGTGAAGGTGGGATTTTAGACTTTATAGAGTGAACTGATGATTTGAATGAAGAAAAAGCTGATCTTTTCTTGCTCGTCGCAGATGTAACATCATCGTCTTGCTTAGAGCTGGAACTCTGCTAAATCAATGATGAAAATCAGTCTCCATAAACTTGCATATTAATTTAGATCAATCAACTTCTCAATCTCATAGTTGGAGTCAGCTACTCTATATCTAATCCGCTCTACTCGAACCCATTTCATTGAGGTTAGTGATTTGCCTTTTTTAAGGCAAATTATAAGATTCTCTAAAACTAGAGGTTCTTAATGATTCACCATACAAGTTATTAACCAGACTACAAAAGTCTCAACACATTTTAATATAGGAGTGTAACTGTTGGAGTTCCCTCATCTGTGGGAATAAGGTCGATTTTTGTCCTTTAAATATAACCATGAGGATCTTTGGTCCTTTAAGTTTGCTAAAGTGGAGCGCATTTGGTCCAACTAACAGAAATAAACTTAAAAATTAACATGTCTACCAAAAAACACTACTAAAAATACGCAAAAACGACGGACTTTCAGACCAACCAAAAAAAGCTGACCTAACAGATACTTATAATCTTTAGCATGATGGTAAGTAACTTATAATCTTTGGCATGATGGTAAGCGTTTGATCCTAACAGTAACGATAACATCTAGAATAGATATTCAAGTGAAAACCATAGGGCTGAGTAGACCATATTTACCTTCAGCAAAGGTTTCTCTGTATGAGATGTTTCACTAATCTCTGATCCTGAAATTGTTTCTTGGGGTTCTTTCACTGAAGCTACACGAGCTAAAGGGGCGACATTTTTTTTCTCCTTCACATCACCAACTCCTTCCATAGAACTATTGACAATTGGATCCACTGTTATAGCATCATGGGTGATTTCTGCATTGGCGTTTTCTTGGGTATTAGATTGTTCGAGCAAAGCAGCAGCCTTTTGGGCAGCAATTTTCTTGTAATGAGCTTCAAAGAAAGCTTTTTTTTGTGCAACAGAACCTGGCTGAGCATACCTCTCTGCTTCCTCAACATAACGCTTGTGAGAAAACGAGGACCATTTATCCCATGCCAATGACTCTGTCGTAAATCTTCCAAAAGAAATAGACTCCCCTAGAGCATGCATGCCCTGAATTTACAAGAAGAAGAAAAAAAGACGGAGTGAAACAGGGAGTGGAAGGAGACACACAGTGGTGATGCCAGAAATTTCGCTAAGAATGTTCAAAATTTAATATATATCAACAAAAAGTAATTTTGACCAATATATGTAGTATAATTTGCTATATGCACAATATAATTTTTGTTAGAAGAGCAATTGCGAGGAATGGGAAGTAAGTAACTATTACAAAGATTCACAAACAGGAAACAAGAACAAATATAAGCTTCTTCTGGAAATTGCTGAGTCGAGTGATGACACTCTGTCCTTAAGACAAGATTGCCCCGTATATATCATTTTACGTTAATGGGCAATAGTCTCCCAAGATAAAACATCAACTAACAAATGAGCAAAGGAAACTCAAGTGTTTCTAGAGAAGAACTTTGAGTGTTTGAAGTGTGCTAGAGAGGAAGAAGTTTAGAAATTTCTGAGTGTGTTTTCCAAATGAGCCAAATCCTCAATTTATAGTGCTAAGTAAGATGACCTCTCAACTAGCCAACTAATGACTTTCAATAGCCATGTAATGACACTTATTGAGAGGTTACAATCAGCCAAATAAATGGTTGAATTCATGTGTCAAGTAATGGAGATTCAATGCTCCAAAACCAACCCAAGAGTCAGAAATTTTTCACCTCGCGCATTCTCGCCTCGGCGCGCGCGCTGAGAATTAGTGTCGCGCGCCAGAGCTATCGCCCATTTAGCGCCGTGGTTCTGGCTTGGAGGCGCCGCGGCCCTTTGTGGATCTGCGGCCCTTTGTGGCTCTGCGGCCCTTTCCAACTCGTTTCATCTTACACTTCGCACACTTTTTCCTTCATTTACCAATGTGAAATACTTGTCATTTGGCCAATAACCGTCCATCATTTTATGTCTCAAACACTTTAATTATGCACCAATATCTTTTTCACTGATGAAATTTACAATACTTGACACTACGAATGCACGTGTGTGGAAACGACGTTTCCGACGTGCGGGGCCCCAATTGTCCGAGTCATAAATAATGGGATAAACTTAATTCCACATTAGTAAATTTCCAACAATTCCTTCTTGAAAGAGATTTTGGCGCACTCACAAGGTGTCTTTCCAACAATCTTTCAGCGGACCGATATTGCATCTCTTCCATAGTTGAATACCATCGGACTTACTTACTGTGCGATGAACGTGATGTCTTGAACCGTCAGTGTTTAGTGTAAGCCTGTCCTCGCACTTAAATAGGTTGTCTCCTACAAGGTATCTTGTTATACCCCACTTCACAAGTGTTAGGAACCATTAAAAGTTTTCCCAAACCTAACCTTAACCGTTGAGGATTATTAAAAGTTTTGAAAACTTAACCTCTACCCACACTGCAGATAGCACTTAATGTCTATCGCGGGAACGACCTTGGGTTTACGTTCCTTACGAAAATCATAACTCGAAGTGCTCTTGCTTCCACCGAAGCGCTCAACGGAACCTTTACAACTTATTTTTTCCATTGAACCTAATTCCTGGGATCTCTAGTCAGTAAGGTTGGGTTACCACCGTATCAGTCCTTATTGTTTGGGTTTTAAGCCCATTTCCCTAGACAGGCAGAACATCTGATCTCTGGGTATGCCCTTAATCAAAGGGTCTGATATGTTGTCCTTTGATTTTACATAATCAATGGAAATAATACCTGTGGTGATCAGCTGTCTAACGGTCTTATGCCTCCGTCGAATATGATGATATTTGTCGTTTACATAGAACTCTGTGCCCTTCCTAGAGCCTACTGGTTTTCGCAGTAGATCATTACAGAATGTACGGATTTATCCCAACACAGGACATCCTCTAAGAAGTCATGAAGCCACTCAGCTTCTTCTCATGCTTTGTCTAATGCAATAAACTCTGATTTCATCATGGATCAGGCGATGCAAGTTTGCTTAGAGGATTTTCAAGACACAGCTCCACCACCAATTGTAAATATATATCCACTGGTAGACTTGGTGTTCTCTATATCAGATATTCAGTTTGCATCACTATACCCCCTCTAGTACAGCTGGATATCTCGAATAATGCAACCCGTAAGTTAGCGTGTATTTTAGGAACCGTAGTACCCGATTCAACGCTTTTCAATGATCATCATTTGAATTACGGGTAAACATTGCCAACTTGTTGACTACATAGGCGATATCAGGTGGGGTGCAGTTTGTTACGTATATCAAACTACCAATCATCTGCACATATCGCTCCTGACATACGGGCGCACCACAATTTTTATCAATCTTCTGATTCATATCCAGTGGTGACATTATCGGCGAACTGTCGAACATCTCAAACTTTCTCAACACATCCTCGATGTAGTGAGACTGAGATAAGACCAGTCCGTCAGACGTCTTAGAGATCTTGATCCCTAAGATGGCATCTGTAATACCCATATCCTTCATGTCGAAACATTATTTCAACATGTTCTTAGTCTTTAGGATCAAACTAGGACTGCTCCCTGTGATCAACATGTCATCTACGTAAAGGCATATCATGAACGAGTCAGCTTTATCTTTCATGGAGACACATTTGTCACACTCATTAATGGTGAAACCCTTTGATAGTAGAGTACTATCAAATTTTTCGTGTCATTGCCTCGGGGCTTGTTTCACTTGACAAGCCGACAAACTTTCTTTTCTTGTCCTGGAACCACATACCCCTCGGGTTGGTCCATATAAATTCTTCTTCCAAATCACCATTTAGGAATGTTGTCTTGACATCCATTTGATGTATCTCAAGGTCCCGCAACGCGACAATCGCAATGAATACTCGTATGGACGTCATTCTAGACACCGGGGAGTACATGTCAAAATAGTCAAGGCTTTCCTTCTATCGATAGCCCTTGACTACCAACCAGGCCTTGTACTTATCTATAGACTCATCTGCTTTATACTTTCGTTTGAGTATCCATTTACAATCCAACGGTTTGTTTTCCAGAGAAAGATCAACCAACTCCCAAGTATGGTTGTGCAGGATGGAGTCTATTTCACTCCCAATAGCTTTTTTCCAAAGCGGTGCTTCTGGAGTAGACAACGCTTCAACAATTGTCTGTGGTTCGTCATGAACTATATAAGCTACAAAGTCAGGACCGGAGGACTTATCCTTCCTGGCCTTTTTACTTCGTCTTGGTTTCATCTCTGGAGTCTCCAAGTTCTGAGAATATAGAACACTAGATTCCGGATATCCAGCCACTTCGGAGTCCACTCGATCTGAATCACCTAGATCCGGGCAGTCAACGACTCCTAGATCCTGAGAGCTTTGTTCATAACTTCGTTTGCGAGAGGTTATGTCTCTTTCCTTTCTAGGAAACGTATCCTCAAAGAATTTAGCATTCCTTGATTCCATGATTATACCCCGTGGATATCTGATACATCTAACTTATACACTAAGAAGCGATAAGCACTACTGTTATTTGCATATCCGATGAAAATGCAATCTATAGTCTTAGACCTAATCTTGACCTGCTTTGACTTAGGTACTTCAACCTTTGTCAAACAACCCCACACCTTCAAGTATTTGTAGGTGGGTTTTTTTCCCTTTCATAACTCGTATGGAGTCTTGTCCTTAACCTTATGTGGGGCTCTATTAAGAATCGTATTGGCGGTAAGAACAGCTTCTCCCCACATGTTTTGGGGAAGACCGGAATTGATGAGCAAAGCATTCATCATTTCCTTCAATGTACGGTTCTTGCGTTCAGCGCCACCGTTTGACTGAGGTGAGTATGGAGCCGTCGTTTGATGAACAATGCCCGATTGGGCACAATATTCCTCAAATGGCGCTACATATTCTCTCCTTCTATCGCTACGAATTGATTTAATCGGTACGCTTAGTTGGTTTTCAACTTCTGTTTTGTAGCATCTGAACGCTTCAAAAGCTTCATATTTACTTTTCAACAAGTAAAGGTAACAATACCTTGTGCTATCATCTATAAATGTCACCAAGTACTTGTTCCCCCCTCTAGTCTGTGCAAACTTCAAATCACATATATCTGTATGAATAAGTTTTAGAGGAGCGGTATCCCTTTCGACGGATCTAAAGAGAGTCTTTGTGAGTTTTGCCTCTACGCACACCTCACACTTATGTTGATGATTTATGTCGATAGATGGCAACAACTCCAACCTTACCAACTTTTGAATGGATTGGTAGTTTACATTCAATTTTATTGATAGAACGCATTACAGACATGTCGTTAACCTTGAAGAGGCCTTCACAGACGAAGCCCATTCCTACAAAGGTTCCATTCTTGGTGATTACAAATTTATTGTACTCAAACACTAGCCTAAAACCAGCATTACCAATAAAGAACCTGAAATTAAATTTCTTCTAATATCAGGGACATACATCACCTCATTCAAAGTGAGCTCCTTGCCAGAAGTCATCTTCAGGACCACCTTTACTACCCCCAGCACATCAGAGGAAGCGTTGTTACCCATGAACAACTTCTTATCCGTGTATACGTGGAGAAGGCATCTCTATTGGAACAGATGTGACGGGTAGCACCCGTGTCCATCCACCATTATTCTCAACAAGGTTTGTTTCAAGCACCACCGCCGAGAACTCCTCGATCATATCGTCAAGAAGCGTGTCTTCGACGACGTTAGCCTGCGTCTTGCCTTTGGCCTTCTCTTTTTGCTCATTCTTGAGCTTGCGGCAGTCCTTGATCATGTGACCAGGTTTCCACAGTGGCGATTCCTCGAACTTCTCCATCGGGCCCCGCCATCTTTCCTCGAACTTCGCGCTTTCAGGTTCCCTTTGGCGTCAGCCCAATTTTCCTTTGCCTCAGCGGGTTGCTTTCCCTTAGGCAAGGCCTTCTTATTATCATCCTGAATCTGAAGTTTGATAATAAGTTTCTCAAAGGTCATTTCCTTTGTCTTGAGTTTTAAGTAACTCATTCCAAGAGGGAGGTAACTTCTTAATTAGTGATGCAACAAAAAATTGCTCATTTGGTTTCATACCTTCCAAATCCAGGTGATGTAGAATCATTTGGAATTCCTGGACTTGAGACATCACAGTTTTGCTATCCATCATTTGAAATTTCAGAAATTTCCCAACAATGATTTTTTTTCGTGCCAGCATCTTGTGCGTTGTACTTTTTCTGCAGTCTTTTCCCACAACTCTTTGGCAGTGCCTACGATGCAATACACTGTATAGAGTGGGTCTGATAGATAGTTCAAAATATAATTCTTACACATGAAATCACTGTGACTCCATGCATGAAGAACCATCTTCATGCCATTAACGACATGGATACCGTGGCCCCCTCCATCCGTTTCATTTGGCTGAGGGTCCATTTCATCTCCAGCTTATGGAGGATCTTCTGTTAGGAAACGAGTCATTCCCATAACAGTCAGATAAAACAACATCCTTTGTTGTCATCTCTTGAAGTTGGAGCCCATGAACTTTTCTGGACGTTCATGGTGGAATCCAGAGGGTGGAGGAACTGTAGCGTTCCCTTGAGTAGCAGTGGGAGCGGCAGATTGGTTGCCTTGAGTGGCAGCAGTAGATTCAGAAATGAATTGTTCTGTTCCAATCATCTTTCTTAGCACTTACAATCAATCTTGTCTTAAGATTGTTAGAAGAGCAATTTCGAGGAACGAGAAGTAAGTAACTATTACAAAGATTCACAAATAGGAAACAAGAACATATATACGCTTCTTCTGGAAATTTGCCAAGATTGCCCCGTATATATCATTTTACGTTAATGGGCAATAGTCTTCCTAGTTACTCTTAGGGGCGGAATGGAAGAATGGGGGGATTCTCGAACGCGGAAAAGGATCCAATGAATTCGAAAGAATTGAACGAGGAGCCGTATGAGGTGAAAATCTCATGTACGGTCAATCGTAGATATTATGCTAGCCATACCTCTGTTCTTTTTTATCTTAGCCTTTGTTTGGCAAGCTGCTGTAAATTTTCGATGAGATCCTTAATAATATCCTAGAAAATTCATGATTTATTCGAGAAAAAATTATAAAATAAAAAAAGTTGGTTGGTCAAGACGAAGTTGTTGCGTGCCGCTTTGCTGCCTTCGAAAGAGTGGTTGAAGCTCGCACCATGGGAAATCACAATCAGAGAAGTAACGATACGATAGATCCGCATGGCCCAAGAACACGCTCATTCTTGAGCCGTAGAGAGACTTAGAAATGAGTTCATGCCACGACGATCTATATGGAAGGGGTTCACTTGCCAATTGCATCACCAACTGGGCCAACCAACCGGCCCCGGACTCTCCCAACCCTGGTGAACCCGCAGCGCCTCTTGAGCCAGAGGGAATATTACCTCTCGATGATCTTGAATCAGATCAATATCATGAATAACAATATCTGAACTATCAAATCAATTCGTCGTCGAGAATTGAATAGTATAACATAGGAAGTTCTTTTATCCATACCGCTCCAAACTTGGATTCCTGACCATTTTGATAGGAGTAGGTGTTTGCAGCTCGCTCGATGTCTACTAAATGAGCCTTCATCGCTTGCCACTTCCTATCTTTAATCTATCTCTTTTGGTTCAACTCGAAATGTTTTGAATTATACGGCACCGGCCACCGCGCTCCGCCTCGTACGATTGATCTTTGGGCGGTCAACATATGAGTTTTTTCCTGCCCCAGACAACTTCGAGGTTCCCATCGATTATAGAGGTGTTCCAGAAGAAATGAAACAAAAGATATGGTAGAGCTAGGACAGTTATTGTATGAGGTCTACACAATGCTAGATGCAGAGGCACATAATAGATCGATATGAACATCATGCCTTCCTTTTACTAGTCTTCTCGGCTGGAATCATAAATGGGTTGTCTCCTCTGCTGCTGATGATCTTTTCTAAAAGAAGTAATGAAAGGGAAGCCTGGGGTCAAAGCGCGTTCGTTGTTGCCTGTATAGCTTTCTAGAGCAGAGATCTAGCAACGCATTATAGGCACAGATCATTGGTATTGGATGTATCGTTATGTTGTGTCGAGTCCCTTGCTTGCTGGGAGAGAGGAAGGTTCCGGACCATCTTTTCCAGTCAGATAGCCAGCGATCACTCAGCAATGAACACTAACTGAAAGCGGTCGGGAATGAGTACCTATCCCTTACGGGAATCGAACCTGTGTCTTCGACTGCCCCAGCATCAACTGGTATAAGGAGGAGGCACGATAGCGAAGATCAATCCATCCCGAGATCAGGGACTGACGAGATCTCATCAATGGAAACTGGGAGTGCAGGCATGACTTGTAATAAGTGTAGAAAGTATGATCTCTTTTCCTCCATAGTAGCTAACTGAGAGTTCATTTTGCTTCTCTAGCTCTACCAATCGCCAAGAGAAGGGCAGACCATCAAAAAAGAAAAACCTTCAAAACCCCTTTGAGCCGTGACAAGGAGTGGCAAAACGCACTCGATAGCTGCACTCGTTCCGGATCTTCGTCCTGCCAATCCTCCCGTCAAGGCTTAGTGGGAAATGTCCCGAAGAAATCCAACGAGTAACTAATAATCCTGTTATACAGAAAAAAGTAACTATTATGCCCTTTTCTGACGAATCGTATAGTTTTACGATTTCATCGACGGATTCTCTTAAGAATAAAGAATTCGAATAGAATCTAATGAATGGGGAGTCCGCTTTAAAATCGTCCGCCATGCACCCACCCCTCAATTGCTCTCATGCGGATCTATGCGGGAATGATTTGGAAGATCCAAAACCAAAAATAGTGGTATTTGCTAGCAACAGCAACTAACAAATGAGCAAAAGAAACTCAAGTGTTTCTAGAGAAGAACTTTGAGTGTTTGAAGTATGCTAGAGAGGAAGAAGTTCAGAAATTTCTGAGTGTGTTTTTCAAATGAGTCAAATCCTCAATTTATAGTGCTAAGTAAGATGACCTCTCAACTAGCCAACTAATGTCTTTCAATAGCCATGTAATGGCACTTATTGAGAGGTTACAATCAGTCAAATAAATGGCTGAATTCATGTGCCAAGTAATAGAGATCCAATGCTCCAAAACCAGCCCAAGAGACAGAATTTTTCAGCTTCCCGTCGCACATTCTGCCTCTGAAGCGCCGCGGCGCTACAGAATTAGCGTCGCGGAGCCAGTAGCTTACTGCCCATTTAACGTCGCGGCCCTTTCCAACTCGTTTCATCTTACACTTCGCACACTTCTTCTTTCATTTACCAACGTGAAATACTTGTCAATGACCAATAACCGTCCATTATTTTATGTCTCAAACACTTTAATTATGCACCAATATCTCTTTCACTGATGAAGTTTACGATACTTAGCACTACGAATGCACGTGTGTGGAAACGACGTTTCCGACGTGCGGGGTCTGAATTTTCCGAGTCATAAATAATGGGATAAACTTAATTCCACATTAGTAAATTTCCAACAATTTTTAGGTGTTAAATTAAGGGTCCCTTAATCTATGTGGCTCCGCCACAGGAGACAGATGAAATTGTTCTTCATTAAAAATTAGGAGCAGGGGCGGAGCTAGGGGCACAAGGATTTCATTTGAATTCTTTTGCTGCAAAATTACACTTATATACAATATCAAGATTATTTTCTATGTTAGTAGATATTTAAATCCTTTAGCTTCTCGGGTGTTTACTTATTTATATTTTGAATTTTTCTAATGAAAATCGCTCACTGATTAGTAGAATGTAGAAAGAGAGTAATAGTATAGGAGTACCTGTTTAGCTTCATTGGGTGGTAAGGCAGAAGCGTAAGAGAAGGCATGCATAAGACAAGCTGAATCTCCCATTATACGACAAGAAATAATCAGCTTGCAACAAAACAAACTGGGGAACCTGGAACAGTATTATAGAATGTTACTAGGATTATTGTTCTGTTGCTGTTGTTTTCTCCCTTAAAATTTTAGCATGTATATCTCACTTATGGATCTGAGCATTTAAATTTGAAATTCAAATGAAAAAAGTGCAAAAGAGGAACGTTGTTTAAAGGTGTAGGCCCCTGATAGTTGAGGTAAAAAGGAGAAAGTATTTCTCCTTGCTTGACCAAGACAGAAAGCTTAGGTCTTTTTCTGGTCTAAGAGGTGGGGCCTACCATTTGAGCTTGATCATACTTCAAGGTTTCAATTGCTTAGGAAAATTGTAAGTGGCAGATGATTTCCGATTGTGTTGTTCAAGAATGTTACATCCTAACGAATATATCATTTTTAAATAATCCAAATATAGTACAAAGAGTAGGAGTAACAAATCTTTATGTGACGTTTGGGCAAGAAAATAATTTTGATTTGCATGTATTTTAAGAGTGTTTTAAGTAGATTTTTAATCAACATATAGAATGTTACCAGAAAAAATTACTAGGATTATTGTTCTGTTGTTGTTTTCTGCAATAAAATCGTCATATTAAAGTAGTGGCAGCTCTGTTGAGGCTCGTATTACAGAGCAAGCAGAAGAAATCGTAAGGTTGTGTGTTAGTGCTCTACTAAGAAAACGGAAAAGGTTGTTTAAACATGTTCTTGCAAGTGATTGGACATGGGATCACTGTTTGTGGTCCAAAAAGACACCAACTTTGTGTTGTTTATTAGTGTTTTTTGTTTCCCAAAATGTGGTTATTTACATAATACAGAGAAAAACTGACAGGAGAAATTTAATGCGACCTGCAACAACAGATGCAACTGGTTGAACCACCAGATGTTATTACGTCATATTTTCAGTGAAAAACTGGAGTAGGTGGTTAGCATAGGAAACCATTTGAAATTTACGAAAGAGTGAAAGAGTCGTATCAAAAAGCTGGACCCAAGCAAATTCCATAATTATCAACTTCTACAGTTCAAATGATATTCTTGCACATGCTAACAACATTCTAGTTTTGTGCTTTCTAAAATCTAGACAGTGCAGTGACTGATCAACTCTTTGTTGGCCAATGTTCTGCATCATTACAAATAGTTTAAAGCCTTAATTTTGTTCGCCAAAAAGAAAAAATGGAAGAAAGCATATGTCAAGCTCCAGCCGAATTACTTCGCTTTGAATTAAGAAAATATTGGTTGTTAAAATTGATGTGTGTCAATAGTAAAAAGGAGGCAATGCATGAGAATAGCAATCACCAAATTCACTCTCAAATCTTTTTTAATAACTATCTTGTTTCTCAGTAACAGATTTCAGAAGTTTTAGTACAATTCGGAAACAAAACTAGTGAATGGAATGAATATTTTAATAGTCCAACAGGGAATGGATTTGGAAACACTGTATATCATTAAATTCTGCAAGCTCCATTGAATCCTTTGTTTCAACTGGAATTCTATTTTTGGGCATTGTAGTTTCACTGGATACATCAAATTCCCACTGTTTATAACATGCCACAAACTCGACTGCACATATGACAATATACGCAGAGCTAGTCATTGACATGGCCTTACTTACAGCACTGATCAGTTTTAGAGGCTGGTCATTGTCCTGCCACTTTGCGCACGTGAGAAGATTGTCTTCTAACAAGTACTGTAAATCACCCACTTACAAGTTACAATTTGTATTTTTATGGTGTGTTTAATAATCACTTTCTTCTGGGAGGATCCCAGCTAAGTCCATGTTTCTTGAGTGCTGTTATGCGAATAGTCCAGTAAATTAGAACAGGATGATGAACTTTCTAATATGAAACAGCAGAAGTACTTACAAATTATCTAGGCATGGTAAAAACTAAATGTTCGTCTAGTTACCTTCTCACCACCAACTGATCTGATCTTACTATCAACAGCTGGGCTACATATTCTCAAATACTCAGCTGACAAATTGTACACACTACCATTGTCAAACTCCACCTCTACCTGGATCAGAAGCACATAGTAAACAAGCTTCCAGATTCTAAAATCCGAAGTGAATATGTATAATGTAAATAATGGATCTTGTGCCTAACTCAACCCCAAAAGTTAGCTTATGAGGGAGAATTGTTCAAGTCCATATAAGGAGTTCATGTTTCCATTCCATATCCGATGTGAGACTCTTAACACTCCGCCGCACGCCCAGACCTTGTTAACTGAGCGTGGATAATATAGACGGGAGCGTGGATAATATAGTTTGGGGGTCCAACATCGGTTAACGAAGAATTGAAATGAGTCTGACTCTGATACCATGTAAAGAATGGATCTTGGGTCTAACTCAACCCCAAAAGCTAGCTTATGAGGGAGGATTGTCCAAGTCCATATAAGGAGTTCATATCTGATGTGAGACTCTTAACAAGGTCGGACGCTGAGACTGGATCTAAAGTTAAGGAATAGATGGCTAGGTAGTCCTTTAGTGAAAATATCCGCATACTGATACGGAGAAGGCACCTGCAGCACCTTAACATGCCCTAGGGCAACCTTCTCACGAACAAAGTGTATATCCATCTCAATGTGTTTGGTTCGCTGATGCTGAACTAGATTATAAGACAAGTATATTTGTTACACCTCGTAAGTTAAGACGAGGGTTAAGAACGTCATTAAGAATAAAGATCCGAATTTAGGAAAGTAAGTATATTCTTACGTATTAATACGTAATAATTTAGGTTACAACGAGGGGATCAATGGAAATGGAAAAGAATAGTCATATATATATTCTCGTTAAGAATACGAGACCTTATGGAATGTCCGGGAATTTAAGGAAACGGAAAGCAAGATTTAAAGGAATAGACTAAGGTTTACTACTTGGGGGATTTATTTAGCCTAATAAGCACCTAGAGGGTTAAAGTGTAAAGAGAAAAGGGACCTAAATGCATTTCTTTAAAATAATTACAAATCTGAAAATTTAGACTTAAAATGCCCCAACAATTCATTTTCCTCTTCAACACAAAAATCAAAACTCCTCTTCTTTTCTTTCCCTAGCTTGATCGAAAAACACCCCCCTTTGCAAGAGAAAAATCTAAGTTTTTACTCCACTTTGTTAGACCAATTATCCTACACAAGTAAGTCAAGAACTAGAGCAATTCTAGCACCAAACAAATGGTTCACCCCCATCGCTGGATTATGGAGCAGTTTTTTTAAGAGTTTTAGGTAAGTTTTAGCATGGTAAGCATGTTTAAATGATGGGTTAACATTGTGGGATTGTTGCATGGCAATTTGGAGTTGAAAAGGTGAAAGATTAGTAAAGAGAAATCGATTAAACAATAGGAAAAGTGGGCTGGGCAGTGAGCAGATTTTCGGGACTGTTTTGGACGAATTCGAGGTATAAAATTCTTCTTTTTATAGTTTAAATGAAATTTCATGTTGTTGTAATTGAATATATGAATTGGTGTTAAGATGGAATTGGAAATATGAAATGCATGTGATTGTATTGAGATATATACGCCGATTGGAACTGTTTTGTATACATTAAGTTTGATTGTTGTATTGTAATATGGTTACTAATTGCATGATGAACTTGAAAGGAAATCTTGATAGTTTAAAGTTGTAATTGTTATATGGAATTAGTGAAATACGAATTGGGTATAAAGAGTTAAAAGAAGAGCCAAGGCAATGTGTTTTTGAACCATAACATTTAAGGAATTGTCGGACCTCGTCGTCGCGACTTAGGGACTGTTTAGGGGCTGATTTGGTGGTGTAATAATGCTGGGAATTTCATCGAGAATATGCATAAACAATGTGGTAATTGCTTACGCAAGTCCTAAAAGAATCAAAGTATAAGAAAGTGTAGAAAAGCTTCGCATTTCCCTCTCACTGTTAACTAAAGTGTGAGTTGTTCTCATGGACTATTCCTTAATACGGATTAAGGGTTGGAATGACATGAAATAAATGTATAAATTCCCTTGGTTATTGAAGTTGATAAATTGAATGTTTAAATAATTTTGACTACATATGGAAATGGTAGTGGTTATTAGTTTAATTTGGATCATTGGGTTGATTTGGATTGTTGGATTAAATTGGATTATTGGTTGGATTTGAATTGTTGGTTGATTTGGATTATTGGTAAAATTGTGGATACGCACTTAACAAAGGAAATGCTGCCCAAATTTTTATAGGAATAAGGGAGTCATTATTCATATAACTTACATTAGAAATCATGGAATTGACGAGCGTATCATTCCTTATTATAGGTTGAAGTACTAGACGAGGCATACCTTAATATTGAGTTGAGTAGTTCGCCTAAGAGGTATGTAAAACTCTTCCTTCCTTCTTTTTGGCATGATTTTAATTAAAGTACGGCGGACGTACGTAATTCCTATAAGTTCAGTTTTAAAGGATAATTGTTGATTAGTGTCTATGATTTTCAGTAAAAGAGTTTATTATGATGATATTATCGAGAGTCAAAGATGATTTTTAATTGCATATGGTTGCTCATGAAATCTACTCGTGCTAAGGATTATTGTTTCACTCCACCGAGTCCCGCCGATCATGTTCGCGCAGCCTTTACGAATTCATCGAGTCCTCACTGAGGCCGAGACACGTTATATACATATATACATATTTTATCGAGTCCTCCATGTAGGTCGAGACATGATATCTTGCATATACAGACTTCCATCGAGTCCCTCACTAGAGGGCCGAGACATGTTATACAGATTGATATACAGACATAGACATAGTGACAGTATGAGTAAGCATTCATGATTTCTGATATGACTCTCATTTTTGTTAAGCTTGATGACTCTCTATCTTTACTTGACACAGTTGTAATTTCATTTTCAGTATTTCATGTTTTATATACTCAGTACATTATTTCGTACTGACCCCCCTTTCCTCGGGGGGCTGCGTTCATGCCCGCAGGTTCAGGTGTTCAGATAGGTGACCCTCCAGTTTAGGGCTTCTGTACAGCAGTTGGAGAGCTCCTTTGTTCCGGAGCCAGCTATTTTGGTACAGATCTTCATCTTTCAGACTTATGCATATTTTGGGCACGACGGGGCCCTGTCCCGTCATATGTCAGTATCGTACTCTTAGAGGTCTGTAGACAGTTGTGAGTTGGACGTTTGTACCTTGTTTTGGGTTGTAATGTTGTTGTACTCTGTGTTGGGGCGTTCCCAGTTATTCTTGTTGTTATCTAGTGGAAGCCTTGTTGGCTTGCTTATCTTGACTATTCATTTGTGTACATAATGTTAGTTGGTGGCAGCCTAGTCGGCTAGCCTGTTATGATTGTTGTTCTGTTGTTGATTTGGCAGCCTTGTCGGCTCGCCCATTTTGGGGAGATATTGTAAAAGCAGTGTTGTGCTGCCGAAATTTCTATAGATCTCGGTTTTAAATGGATTAAGAGTGACAAGTCAGTAATGACGTCCAATTAGGACGTTTAGTCGCGGCCCGTCGGGTCGGGTCGTGACAAAAATGGTATTAGAGCAGTTAGTCCTCTCGGAATGTCTACAGATCGTGTCTAGTAGAGTCTTGTGTATGGGTATGTTGTGCACCATACTTTACGCAGGAGGTTGTCGGACATTTAGGATTGGTTTCTACTCTTTCATCTCTTAGATCGTGCTATAGAGCTGTGTTATTAGGACGATCCTTTTTCTGATAGTTTACTATGTTTACAGCTATGCCTCTGAGAAAGGCGCCCGTGGCCCAGAAGGGCAAATCTACAGTAGGGTATTCTAGTCGGATACAGAGCTACCGTGTCCCGCGACGCGCCCACGTCGAGAGTGTGCCCCATCGACGAAGTTACGCTCGTCACCGCCTTCAGGCTCCTCTTGGGCAACATCACCCGTATCCGAGGCTCCAGTACCTGAGCCTTCAGTTCTTCAACCAGGGGCACAAGATGGGGATTTGAGAGAGACAGTCCAGTTATTGGCAAGGATAGTGGCGGGACAGGTTCATAGGCGTGAGCGGCGCTAACCCAGGCGCATGGGGTTTGAGGTTAGAGATTTCTGAGTTGCATCACGGAGTTTTACGAGTCAAGGCCCGAGGATGATCCTCATGAGTTCATCCGCCAGACGCAGAAGACATCGAGTGATCGGGGCCTCGGATCGAAGTCATTATATTGGCCTCATACCGGCCAGGCGATATAGCGATCAAATGGTTTGAGTCCCGGAGTTGTCTAGGCGGGCGTGCTCTACGCAGTATGGGATGAGTTTTGAGGCATTCATCGCCACTTTCTTCCTCCGAAGATGAGGCGGGCAAGAGTCGCATGTGTTTCTGCCATGGCCATGAAAGCGGACACCTCATTTAGGGTGAGGTTTCCATGTCTGACACGGGATGGGGGGGGGGGGGGACACGAAACGCGTCGGACACGTGTACGGGACGTGTCCGAGTGGGCCCAACCAAAAAAAAAAAAAATGCTCGGACACGGGATGGACACGTACGGGACACGGTATGGACACATACTGTTGACACCCAATTTTGACCCTCCCGCCTAGTCATTAACTATAAAATTACACCAATTTTCAAATATTTTTAAATAATAAAAATAATGCAGCGATAAAACATTAATACAGGCATAAATAAACAATTTAATAATAACATCGCATTTTGCGTAGAATTAAGCACTTAGAGTCTCGCGCCCGCATTTTTTAATTGTAAGCCCTGTCAAGCAATTCTTAAATAATTAATAAATACATAAAATAAATAGTTTAGCAATGACGTCGCGTTGAATAGCATAGTCGCATTTATTAATACGCAAAGCAATTTCATAACTTATTTTAAATAATAATGCACAATAAATAAGATCTTAAACAATAGCGCTGCATTCTGAAATATTAAGCACTAATTAAATAGCACGCCCACATTTAGATTAATAAAGCTCCTAGATAATTCAATCACAATTTATTAAATTAATTTACCACTAATTAACTAATTAAGCACCTAAAACTAATTCCTAAAACTAATACCTAAAATTAACTCCTAAAACTAATACCTAATTAAAATCAGCCCACTAACTACCCACCATTTTCGCTTAGCCCACTACCCAGCCCAATTACCCAGCCCAACCCGCAAGGCCCAGTTCGCCCTACCCTTTACTTTCCCTTATCAGAAGCCCACGCCTAGCTACCCACATACCTTCAGGCTTCAGCCCCTTGCCCATCATCTCTCCCGCAACAAACCTAAAAAATGAACCTAAACCTAAAGATGCAATCGCCGCCAACACTCCTCCATTCTCGCCCTCGTCCATTCCGCCAGCTCACCCTCGTACTCACCAAACCCCAGGTTTCCTTTCCTAAAACCTGCCATAGGGAGAACCATTCCAAAATCGTGACCCAAATCGCGAAAATCAGAATTTACCTTCCTTACCCATGCAAATGCAGCCAAATCGTCCCTTTATGGTACGAAATAATCCCAGATTATCAACCCAATCTGACCAAATCGCCGCGAAATATACACTTACCTTAATCGATGTTACACACGAATCAGCACCAAATATTAGCCAAATCGCACCTTGATTACTTACCAACATTAGAACCCAAACCATGGCTATATAAAGCGCATGCAAAGAAGTAGCAGAGGCAGAGAGAGCTCAGTGGGGAGGGCAGTCCAATAGCAATAATCGATTTTTATCGGGAGTTAGGGGGGCTCAGCATCCAGATCGTTAGCATCGCACGAATAGGAAGTTCGAAACCCTTTCTTTCAAATCCATCCAAGAAACCAGCAAACAAACCTTGCCCTTTTATTCGCATCGCAAAGCCAAAGCTCGAGTGGACCGACGACTTGATACGCTGCCCCGATTCGCTGCCCGGAGAAGGTAAACCCGAATTCTTCTTATTCCCACTTTATATTACTGTGTGTTTTGTGTGATTAAACACGTGTTTGTTTGGTTCATTCACGTTTATGTGTTCATTAATGCGCGAATAGGATGTTTGAACAGTTCGTTTTAATTAATCTGGGTATGTTCTTGCTTTAAAGTTGTTAATCAGATTTATATTTAAAACAATATGCTGAAGATAGTAGTAAAACTCATTAAAATTGCTTGAACTCACTTTGCCCGGTTGAATGTTTGGAGAGTGCTCTTATGAGTAGTACGATATATTTATGTGCTAAAAGCACTGCTTGAGTCATCTTGGGTCTGATAAATGCATATTTAAAACTTTAAAGGAATTCCAGATTGTAGTCTGTTAAATAATTAACGCAAGGGATACAGAGGATTGTCTGCTTTACCTCTTGTTCTTAATTAATGATAATGGAATATTTACGTGCTGGTCTGGTATGCTTGCCTTAAAAAATTACATAAGTAGTGACATAGTATCATAGCTTGATCGATCTGGGGAATGTTTGTGAATTTGTATATAGGAATCTTGGTACAGTTATATGTTTTTGCCTATGCATTACATCTGAAACCGAGAGACATTGGCCTGTTTGCATTGAGCTTTGTTTCCTGCCTAACTTACTGTGTGCTCAGATTTCTGGATACGATGGGAGGGGGTTAGTTTGAGTTCATTATTTGCATTGCTAAAAGGATTAATGCATCTTGTAGGCTTGAACTGTAAGTATGCATATTTTCCTGGTATCTATCCCTGTATACTACCTGAACTCCTTCAACTCACCAGTCTTAATATTCGTCTGAACATTTCATATGAAACAGATATACTGTGTGTATATTCTGAATATCTAATTCACATCAACCTCCCTATGCGTATAAATATGGGCTTGCGTATACATGAATGAAAAAATATTTATCAATATATATATTCTGAATATCCTGCACATATGTTTACAAGAGTATCATACGCTGCATATCGTTGTGTCCAGTTGTATATCTGCTTTCCAAAAATTTGGTAGTCACATTATGGGCCTAACATATCGATAAGCTTTTGCTTGTTTTTTTTTTCCACAAATGAAGTGATGGGCCAGCCTACTGTTTGCCTTTGCCTTTCCCTGTCTTTTCCTTTTCCTGCATGTTGCTTGTTCCTTTTTGGGCGACCAGATTTGCTTGATTGCGTAAGTTATCACTTAGTGTGTATTATGGACATAGATATGGGTTTAGAGTTTAATTATTCATATCCTATATTATCGGGAGTGCATACTAATCCTTATCTCTCCTTATTTTTTTACATGGTAGTGACCGAGCAACAAAGAGTCTCATAGTGAACCTCATCAGGCAAACGTAAAGGCATGCATATACATCCATCGAGTTCCTCTTCGCAATTCCTAGAAAAACAAATAGACGGTCATCCGCTTCAATCCCTTACTCTCTTATCTCATCCTTATCTTACTTTATTTGTTATTGTAATTTATAACTTTGTAATTAATAGGAAACTAAGAGCAATTAGCATTTGAACGCATAAGGGGAAGGTAATTTATAATTAGGAACGCATTTCTACTTTACGCATCTTTTACGATTGCTATGCATGTCTAAATTTTACCAAAGTAATCTAAATGATTTAACTTGCATCATAAAACCAACAGTTTGTTTCTTATTAAACCCATAACAAATTTCCTCCTAAACTCTCAAAAAATTATCTTAAGCATTTTCATATGATATTACACGCAGGTTAGGCAAGATTAATTTAGCTAGCAGTACATATAATTAGTCCATAAATAACCTTTGCATGCACACATAATTAGTCCATAAATAACCTTTGCATCATTTACATTTTTGGGCCTTAGTCTTATAAACTTTTATCAACATGCATTTTTATAAAATATTTTGAAGCATCTTTTATATTCTCAAAACAAGCATTTTAAACATAATAATTACCCTAGGTTTGGCAGGATAACCGCAAGTTAGCGGATCTTAGAGGGTGCCTAACCCCTTCCCTCTAGATTAATAAAGAACTCTTGCCCGGAATCTCATTAAGTTTAACAGACCATAAAAAATGGAGTTAGTGTTGAATTTAACCTAGTTGACATTTAGGTGTCCTAATTCACCCAATTAATTAGGTGGCGACTCCGCGAACCCTTTTAGCATTTTAGCACTTTTAGCAACTTTTGTCCTTTAGCATTTGTCACGACCCGACCCCGGGGCCGCGACTAGTACCCTACTGGGTACTTGCCGTATATGTCGAGAATAGCAATGAACATAACACAACACATAACTTCATAAAAGGGTAAAACATATCCGCCGGTGATAAGTGCCGCTTTCCATAAACATACTTAAACAAAGTATTTATAATACAACCGTTCTTATAGCCCAAAACACATAGGTGGCCTGCACTTAAAGATAACAACTGTGGCGGGACAGGGCCCCGCCATACCCCTGGATGTACAAAATACCTATAGCATCAGGGAAATATCTGTACCAATAAATAAGCTTCCGGAGGAATGGAGCTTCTAACACCGGAATAGTGATCCTAAGAACGAGGATCCTCAATCGCTACTTACCGCAGGCGTAACGCAGCCCGGAAGGGGTCGACACAATATGTACCAAGTATGTAAAGATGGGAAAATACTGTAATATGATATCATAAGTCTAAAAGCAAGCTGGAGTCATGAAAGACAATAAAATACCTTTTACTGTGCCTTACTAACAATGAGAGTGACAAGTATATATATATATAATACTGCATAAAGTAGGAGGCTCATGATCAAAATAGGGTACCTCGCCCGTAGTATCAATAAAACCATCCTACTCCTGGGACTATTTCACCCGCATGGGTCCTGTGGACCCGCATGAGGTACTCCTCGCATCGGCTGTACCCGCCGGCATGGGACTATTTCACCCGCATAAGCCCATAAGGACTCGCATGAGGTATTCCTCGCATCATGGGTAGCAAATCCACGGAACAGGTGGTATAACGATCTTGGGGACTTTCCTCGATATACTCTTACTCGCCGGATGGTATAACGATCTTGGGTCGCACTCGATATACTCTTACACCGGAGCGGATGGTATAACGATCTTGGTCAGACTCAGATATACTCTTACACTGGAGCAGATGGTATAACGATCTTGGGGCTTGCCCCTCAGATATACTCTTATACTGGTGCAGATGGTATAACGATCTTGGATCTGCCCCTCAGATATACTCTTACACTGGAGAATGTGGTATGACGATCTTGGGGCTTGCCCTCGACATACTCTACCCGGAGAAGGTGGTATAACGATCTGGGCTTGCCCTCCGGATATACTCTTACCCTAACTCAATCTGTCATCATATCATAATCATACATAAGTTAAGAAAACTTATAACTTCTTATTAGTCTTGTTCATATACCCTCTCATTTTAGTTTACTTAAGGCACTTAACCATATCTTTAATAAAAGAATACCGGGAGTTTAACCCAAGTACTATATACTTCAACTCTTTTGAAAAAGACTCTTCTTTATACATAAAAACCTGTGGGCAATTGATACCTTAAGATCAAGTTGCCTCTCCATATACTTATCTTATTTAGAGTAAATCTCTTCTCATTAACCTTTTATGAAGCTAATAAACCAACTTCCCATAAAGTTGTTATATTAACTCTACACTTTAGTAAAATCATACTTTTCCCCTAACTAAGGGAATTATACATTCTTAAAATGAAACAAGTCATCATATACTTAAAACGAGTAAGAATACCAAATCTTGTACGTCTACCGTACTACATAGTTTCATCTATTCATGCTCAAGAGATAGGAAAACTTCACATACCTCTTTGGTCAATCCACTTGCTAGGTCCAACTACCGCAAGTAATATTTCAACCTATAATAACCATGATATGTTCATTAACCTCTAATTTCAATGTAGAATAATCTAACTCAAAGCCACTAAATTCTATGGAAAATTGGGCAGCATTTCCTTTGTTTCTACATACTTTGCCACCTTTCTCAAGGCCGAATTTATCATCCAAATGCCACATTCAAGGCTCAACAATCCAACAATGCAAAGGGGATTACACACCTAAACTTGGGTGTGTAAAATTCTGCACAAGGTACAATAATTCATTTTAACAAGTTTAAGGTAGTTCTTAGGCTACAACATGCTCATTTGTTCTTTTAACCAATCCTTTCATATCCCAACCACATTTCTCACATGCAATCAATCTAAGGGCCTTATTTCCAACTAAAAGTTCTTCCTACTTAACATGCAATACCAAATACCAACTATAAAAGAAGAATGGTTACCTTAGAGCTTTTAGCCAATTTATTCCAACAATTGCTAGCCTCTACTCCAAGAATATCACCACAATAGTCTTCACAAGCTTGTAATAACCTTTCCTTCCTATCACACTTTTCAGATTTTCTTTAGGCTTAGAAATTCTCTTGGAAACTTAGAGAGAAGGGAGAGCTAAAGCTTTAGAGAGAGGGAATGGAAGATGACCAAGTCTTCAAGACTTGGTCAATATATTGCATGCAAGAAATGAGATGGGGGGGACACTTGTCACCCTCCCAAGGTCTTTTAAAAGAAAAAACAGACTTTTCTAAGTTTTTCCGCCCAAAAATCCCGCCTCGGCGCGCCGCCGCCATGCCGGCCATGCGCTGAAACCTCCGCAGCTCTCGATCTTTCGCCGTGGCTCTGTCTGGCGCCAGCGCTGCAACTTCAGCGACCCTCGATTTTAGGCACCGCGCCTGATCCGCGCCGCGTCGCCGCTTTGCTCAAACGCATTTACCGATTGCGCTGAACTTGTAACTCTCATAACTTTCTACTCCGACGCCCTATCGATGAACGGTTGGTTGCGTTAGAATCTAGACTCAACGAACTACGCCCTAGGCCTTTAAAATACTTAGGAACTCTCAACGAATCGGGTCATAACCCGCCTCAAAGTTGACTAAAACCCGCCCGGAATAATCCGTCAACCTATCCTTTGAAAATTTTAAGTCTTACATGCTTTCGTACGCTCTCACACGTAGGGTCAGAACTACGGGGTATAACAATTTAGCACCTTTTTAGCACTTTTAATATGCTAGCACTTTTAAGCACACCTTTAACATTTTAACATCTTTTAGCATTTAGCATTTTATTATTTATTTTCTAACCCTTTTATTTAAGCAGGAGATTCGCTAATATAAAAATGTCACGGTCGAAAATGGGCGTGACAGAAATGGCGACTCTGCTGGGGATCTTAGGTTCTTAACCACAACAGATCTAGGGTTATTATTTGGCATTACTTTTTGCATTTAATTTTGTGTGCTGTATTGTGTTTTATTTATTTTAATTACTACATGTTTTACTGCTTTCCTTAAACTGGCATTCCGCTCATATTTCTTCCATTCTGGAAAATTCACACACTCACGCGCTGGTGTGCTTCGCGCACCCGCAAATTTCTTCAAATACCCAAATTTTAAGAGAGTTGGCGCCTGCGCGGAGTTAGATCGGTTCGTCTGATCAGCCGCGTAGCCTTCTCACTCGAGTTGTCCGCTCGGGAACCTTGCGTCTAGAAAAGCCAAATCTTATAAACTTAAAATAGAGCTATACCGCCCTTATTTAAGGCATGCATGCATTTACCCTAGGTGGATCAATCCTTGGCATTGATACCACAATTAGGAAGACACCAAATTGGTCAACGGGTTATTATAACCCCGCGGCCCAAAAGCATATTATGTGTTGCATAGTCATGATAAACGAAACCAAGCCTGAAGTTGAAATGCCTAAGTTGGAAAATGCATACTCATTTTTTGTATTATCTATTTTAGATGGAACCTATCCCTCAGATCAGAATGGTGAATGGGATCCCGAGTAAATTGAGGACATGGTGGTCAAAATTCGACTTGGGTGGTCAGATGGCAATCAGAAGGAGGCTAGGATGTCTTACCTCATTAATCGACATCTCTCCCGATCAGCATTTGGTCAGAGCATTGATCCAATTTTGGGATCCGGATCGAATCACCTTCAAATTCAGGGATTTCGAGATAACCCCCACCTTAGAAGAAGTCAGCTACTTTACTGCTTTAGCATATCATGACAGAAAACCAGTTATTCCGCATGGCCAGTCAGGGAAAAAGCTCCTCCGTTATTTGGGTTTAAAGAATACCAGAGAATTGCGTTGCTTTGAAAACAATTGGGTTTCTCTAGACTACCTGTACGAGAGATATGGTTGCCGAGACGGATACAAGTTGTTTAAAAATGAATTTTGCTGCACCGCAGACCATCGAGAGTTAGGCGTCTATCGTGATTCGCGCTATGGCTTTCCTAGGGACTCTTTTATTTCCGCTCGAGCATGGAAGGATCAGCACATGCATATGTTCAGTGGTTAGAGCAGTGTTCGATGAAGTTGGTGACAAACGACTCACTCTGGCACCCATGATCTTGGCAGAACTATTTAGAGCTTTGAATAGATACAGAAGGGGTGAATCAAGCTTCTTTGAAGGCAGTAATCTTATTTTGCAAATGTGGGCAATAGAACATTTCTATCAGCGTTCAAACATGACCGATGTATGCCACAAATGACATAACAAGATCTCCACCTTTTATGAAAGAACAAAGCGTTATGTGTCACCAGTCGGCACAGAGGATTGGTACAAGTACTTAGCATCTCGCAGTAGCAGTCAGATTCAATGGAAATATCCGTTGCTTCATATTGTCAAGAGGGTCTACCTGAAACATAAGGGACTGTATTATATCAAACTTATAGGTCTAAAGGGACTGCAACCATATGCTCTACTACGTGTACTCCGACAATTTGGCCATACGCAGGTAATTCCTCTCATAACTGACATGAGAGCCTCCGAAATTCAATTCGGACCAGAATTCATCGTTCCCGAAGCCAAGCAGATCCTTTATGAATGGAATCATATTGACCAAGTGGAAGTTGGGAAGGACCAAGCAGGGGTCTCCCCAGAGTATCAAGCCTGGTTTTTAGATCGCACGGAATATAGTCGGAAGGAGCAAGGCATTGAAGACATTGGTGCAAGGAACAGAATAAAGGATAATCAACTCAAGGAGAAGGTCATCACCCCAGACATGTGGGCCCTAATGCACGATGCAGTACGGTACTTGGAACAGGCAGGGGTTATACCAAAGAGAACCTGAGCTTCACCACCGCGTCGTCAATTTAGTTATAGGCTTTTGATGTCTTATTGTTATAAATTGCAACTTATTTCCGACTAAAGCATGTCAATCTAAAGGCTTGGATTTTTATTTTCATGATCTTGCATATGTGACGTTTAGGCCTACCTCTGGCACAAAGAGGTCCCCCTGCATGTTAGGAAACGTTTGAATGTGCTATATACACCTGTTACATACCTGCAAATTATGTGCTTTATGCTAACACCGTTTGTTGCATTTTTTTTAGAAGGATTTATTACTTCCCCCAAAAGGTCGGTTCGTATTTGATTCAACAATGTCGGAGCATCCACACTTTACCAGGTCCAAGGCACGAAATGATGATATGACTGGCTCGGGGGCGTCTGAGCCAAATGGTTTGGGAATTATTCCTGTTAGCGAAACAGAGCCTTCAGAAGGGAGGAATGTCACCAGTCAAGAAGAATGTATTGCACAGCTGCTGCAACAAATTACTGATATGCAGGTTGAGATGGAGAGGCTACGGAATCTGACCAACCTATCCATTAGTTTGAATACCCCTATGCCAGAGCAAAGGGCCACCACCTCACAAACCATCCCAGATCGACCTCCACCACCACATATCTCCCAGAACTCCCCGCAAAGACTACCGGTTACTGATCAAACTGCCCCTCGCCCAGCCAATCCTCAACCCCACCCTCAAAATGATCCTCCTACTACCCATGTACCTCAGCCCCCGCCTGCTTACTTCACCCCAATCAGCCTTAATCGCCAGACCAACCAATACCCACGCACCATACCCATTACCAGCCCCAACAAACAACCCAGGCAGCTAACTTACACGGCAGAAACCCAACCTTTTACCGTCCCTGTGCTTCCCCAAGAAACGGATCATTACGAGGAAATGGAGAGGGAAGTTCGAGCCAAAATGGATGATGACGTGGCCAAAGAAATTCATAGCTTAAAAGAGGCGGTTCGAAGCATGCGATCAGACAAGAGTCATGAGGGATTAGATTACGAGGATCTCTGCATGCACCCAGATGTGGAGCTACCTGTGGGGTACAAGGTGCCCAAGTTCGATCTGTACGACGGGAAGGGGAACCCCCGTGCGCACTTGAGGTCATATTGCGACAAGCTAATCGGAGTAGGGAAGAACCCGGCAGTCATTATGAAATTGTTCATTCGGAGTTTGACCGGCGAGGCACTAGATTGGTACACTAGCCAGGATCCGCGAAAATGGCATAGCTGGAATGCATTGGCCCAAGACTTCGTGGAACGATTCAGGTTCAACATAGAAACCGTCGTGGACAGGTTTTATTTAATGAAGTTGGAAAAAAAGTCTACAGAGACGTTCAGGGAGTACGCCATGAGGTGGCGTTCAGAGGCAGCGAAAGTACAACCACCCATGGTGGAGAGTGAGATGACCACACTATTCGTACAATCTTTGAAGGACGCAACCTACTATGAGCGAATGATAAGCGTCATCGGACGGAATTTTGCGGAAGTCGTTAGGATGGGCGACTTCGTAGAAGAAGGTATTAAAACTGGTAGGATTACAAATCTGGCGGCATTACAGGCAACTAATAAAGCGATTCAGTCAGGGACAATCGGGAGTACTTCACAAAGGAAAAAAGAGACAGTTTCCTCTTCCATGTTCATACAAGAACGTAAACCTGAAGCATTCATAACATACCAAAACCCATCATATCAAACCCCATACTACCAAAACTCCACACCTCACTATACACATGCCCCACACCCCAACTACCACACACAGCCTATATATAACGCTTCCCAAACACCCATTTATCCTGCCCCGCATAGACCCGCCCATCAAGCCCGCCAACAAAATAGAGCACCCAATGCACCCAGACCAAACACGAATTTTGAAGGAAGACCACCCAAAGTTCGCACCCCACTAGCTGAACCCATACCCCGAATATATGAAAGGCTGCGAGCTGCAGGTCTGATCCAACCAATTCCAGGAAGGATCCCTGACCCTATCCCAAGATGGTATGATGAGAATAAGCGCTGCGCGTATCACTCCGATAGTCCAGGGCATGACACTGAAAGTTGCTACACCCTCAGGGACAAAATCGAAGCGTTGATCAAAGAAGGAGTAATTTAGCTGAAGGATCCTGCCCCAAATGTGCATGATAATCCCTTGCCAAACCACGGCAACGCCAATGTGCATTTGATAACCTTAGATGAGGAATACGACTTGGAGGGAACCATCCGATCAGTTCAAGTTGAAAGAAGAGCTGAACCTTCTGCTTTTGTCGCCCCTGTCACCAATCTTCAAAAGAAAGCAGTATTTGAGTTGGAAAGGACACCGCCAAGACATAAGGGTTCAATCACAGTTGCTCAGATGCCCGGGAAGGGGGCACCAATCAGAGCAGATCATAGAGAAGTTGGGAAGCAAGCCGTAGAAGTCACCGCTGCAGGTATAACCAGGTCAGAGAGGTATTACACGCCTGTCAAGGCAGCCGGGGAGTTACCACAAAAGAAACCCTTGACAGAAGCTGAAGTCGAGGAGTTTTGGAGGAAGATGCCCACTAAAGAGTATTCCGTCGTAGAGCAGTTAAAGAAAACATCAGCGCATATCTCTCTATTTTCATTGTTAATGCATTCTGCCCCACACAGGGCTGCACTAATGGAGGTATTGAAGGATGCATACGTTCTAGAGGGTACAGCAAACGAGAACTTGGCAGCTTTAGTCGGACAAGTGCTAGAGGCCCGCAGAATCGCCTTTCACGATGATGAGTTACCTGCTGGTGGCGTCAGACACAACCTTGCATTGAATATTACCATCCAGGTCGCAGACAAGATTGTTTCAACAGTGCTGATTGACGGAGGCTCGGCTGTCAACATTTGTCCCATGACGACGCTATTGAAATTGGGGACAGATTGCCAGAAGATTCGTAAAAGTAATATCAGGGTCAAGGGTTTCGACGAAGTCCATAGGGGAGTCGAAGGCGAAATTGACCTCACGTTGTTGATCGGGCCTGCAGAATTTGTTGTGGAGTTTCAAGTGTTGAATATTGCTACATGTTACAACCTGTTGATAGGAAGGTCGTGGATTCACGAGGCTGGTGCAGTCCCGTCCACCTTGCATCAGAGCCTAAAGTTTATATGGAACCACCGTGAAATAGTAGTATTTGGGGATAAAAAGGGAAGCATCAACACCGATTATGCAATCCCTGTCATAGAGGACGTAAAACTGTTGGATGGTTCGGTCTTTCATGTTAATGAGATAAAGAGCGCCAGTAGGGTCAGGCCGTTGCAGCTGCCACGTTCTTTCACAATGGTGGCCAAAGAAATGCTAAGAAATGGGTACGAGCCCGGCAGAGGTCTTGGATCCGGTATGAAGGGAATCACAGAGCCTATCCTGTTGTTTGGGAAGAAGGACACTTTTGGTTTGGGGTACCAGCCCACTTCGAAGGATTTGGTGACCGCGAACCTCCAGAAAAAGGGATACATTCCCTTGCCTGCGCCCATTCCTCCCCTGAGTCAGTCATTCGTCAAAGCCTGCACCATCCAGATGCCGAGAGAAGATGACCCAGATGATCTTGCAGCAGGTTCCGAAACTGCTCATAGGTGAAGATGAGGCGTTGTTGTATGATCGCAGAGATCACGAGGAAGAGCTCACCATTTGGGACGCAGAGCATGGATACACTGAATAATTGGACTTGCACCCATGTCCCGACTGGCCGTCAGAAGCTTGGTAGAATTTATGATTAGTTCTAGCAGTGTGACTTTTTATCTAGAAAGAAAACAGACATGCATTTATGTTTCTTAATATGTTTTTAATCTCGCAATTTTACTTTCATCATAAATTCCAGGATATTTTTTGCAGCTTTAAAAGATTTTGCTTGTGTTAAAATTAAATTCTTTAAGCATTTTTCTTTCAAATGATCATATTAATAAACCTGTTGATAATGCGAATATGACATATATTGAGACCAACGAACAAAGTTCAAATGGCGAGTATAACCCCGAGGAACAAGAGGAATGTCCGCAATCAGAACTTAGCCAAGAGCTGGAAAACTTTGAGAATAGGCCTAAACCAAATTTGGAAGAAACAGAGTTAATAAACTTAGGCGATGAGGGAATTGTGAAAGAGACTAGAGTCAGCGCACACCTAAACGTCACACAGAAGAAAGAGTTGATTGAGCTCCTGAAACAATACACCGACGTGTTTGCCTGGTCATATGAGGATATGCCAAGTTTGAGTACGGACATCGTCGCACACAGGTTGCCTATTGAGCCATCCTATCCCCCCGTAAAACAAAGGCCAAGAAAGATCAAACCAAACATGAGTTTGAAAGTCAAAGAGGAGGTGTATAAACAGTTCGACGCAAAGGTAATTCGAGTTGCAAAGTATCCTACTTGGTTAGCAAATATCGTGCCGGTAAAGAAGAAAGATGGAAAGGTCCGAGTCTGCGTGGATTACAGGGACCTCAACAGAGCTAGCCCGAAGGATGACTTTCCTCTTCCAAACATTCATATACTCATCGAAAATTGTGCGAAGCATGAACTACTGATCGTTAAATCGCTTTGTCGGGTTATCATCGATCCTTATGGCAGAGACGCAGAAAGACAAGATTCACTACCCCGCGTGGTGTACTATTATCGAGTAATGTCGTTCGGCCTCAAGAACGCAGGAGCTACCTACATGAGAGCCATGACTACCATCTTCCATGACATGATCCATAAGGAAATTGAGGTCTATGTGGACGATGTCATCATCAAATCACGAAAAGCGGAGGGCCATTTGGCAAACCTGAAGAGGTTCTTCGAGCGGCTAAGACAGTATAACCTGAAACTGAATCCTGCAAAGTGTGCATTTGGCGTTCCCGCTGGGAAGCTGTTGGGTTTTATAGTGAGTAGAAGAGGGATCGAGCTAGACCCCTCGAAAATAAAAGCCATCCAAGAGTTACCTCCTCCGAAAAGCAAAAAGGACGTGATGAGCTTCCTTGGTCGTCTCAACTACATCAGCAGGTTCATAGCTCGCCATCGTGATATGCGAGCCGATATTCAAATTGTTGAAAAAGGATGCACTACCAAATGGACAATGATTGTCGTGAGCTTTTGACAGAATCAAAGAATACCTTTCTAATCCGCCAGTTCTAGTACCGCCAGAATCGGGGAGACCTTTGCTACTCTATTTGTCTGTATTAGAAAATGCTTTCGGATGCGTGTTGGGGCAGCACGATGAAACAGGGAAAAAGGAGCAGGCCATATACTATTTGAGTAAGAAATTCACAGCATATGAAGCCCGTTACACTCTGCTGGAACGTACTTGTTGCGCATTAACTTGGGTTGCCCAAAAGTTCAGACATTATCTATCAGCATACACTACCTATCTTATTTCAAGGATGGACCCGCTCAAGTATATCCTTCAGAAGCCCATGCCCACCGGAAAACTAGCAAAATGGCAAATTATGTTGAGCGAGTTTGACATCGTCTATGTCACGCAGAAAGCCGTAAAAGGACAAGCATTAGCTGATCATCTTGCTGAGAACCCGGTCGACGAGGAGTACGAGCCCCTTCGAACCTATTTTCCCGACGAAGAGGTATTGTTTGTCGGAGAAGATATCTCAGAGGATTACCCAGGTTGGAGGATGTTTTTCGATGGAGCGGAAAACTTCAAGGGAGTCAACATTGGAGCAGTTTTAGTTTCAGAAACAGGTCAGCATTATCCGATCTCCGCGAAGCTCAGATTTCCATGCACCAACAATATGGCATAATATGAAGCTTGCATATTAGGGCTCAGAATGGCCGTAGATATGAACATACAAGAGTTACTGGTCGTAGGTGATTCAGATTTGCTGATCCATCAGGTACAGGGTGAATGGGCAACCAAGAATATGAAGATACTCCCCTACCTGCATTGCGTGAAGGAATTGCAGGAGAAGTTCAGCAATATAGAATTTAAGCATGTCCCAAGGATCCAGAATGAATTTGCTGATGCATTGGCAACCTTATCCTCTATGATTCAACATCCGGACAAGAATTACATCGATCCAATCACAGTAAGTGTGCTGGAACAGCCGGCTTATTGCTCCCATATAGATAAGGAAATAGACGGGAATCCATGGTACCATGACATCAAAAGGTACCTCAAAGCAGGAGAGTATCCAGAAGGCATAACCAACATTCGGAAGAAAACACTTCGAAGATTAGCGAACCACTTCTTTTTGAATGGAGAGGTTGTATACCGAAGGACTCCAGACCTGGGCTTACTAAGATGTGTTGACGCCCAAGAGGCGAGCAAGCTGGTAGAAGAGATACACGGAGGGACATGTGGACCTCATATGAACGGCTTCACTTTGGCGAAAAAGATTCTGCGAGCAGGTTATTTTTGGATGACGATGGAAACGGATTGTATCCGCTTTGTGCAGAAATGTCGGCAGTGCCAGATTCATGGAGATTTGATTCGAGTACCTCCAAATGAACTTAATGTAACAAGTTCTCCCTGGCCATTCGCAGCTTGGGGCATGGATGTCATCGGCCCTATCGAACCCGCTGCCTCAAATGGGCACAGATTCATCCTCGTAGCAATTGACTATTTCACTAAATGGGTAGAAGCATCATCACACAGATCAGTGACGAAGAAGGTGGTAGTCGACTTCGTCCGCAACAACATCATTTGCCGATTTGGAATTCCTGAGTCGATTGTAACCGATAACGGAACCAATCTCAACAGTAACTTGATGCGTGAGATATGTGGAAATTTTAAGATCACTCACCGTAATTCCACTCCATATCGGCCTCAGATGAATGGAGCAGTAGAAGCAGCCAACAAGAACATCAAGAGGGTACTGCGCAAGATGATCAGCAACTACAAACATTGGCATGAGAATTTGCCTTTTGCACTTTTGGGTTATCGCACCACAATCCGGACTTCTACCGGGGCAACGCCATATCTTTTGGTCTATGGAACAGAAGTTGTGCTACCAGCAGAGGTAGAAATACCATCGTTGAGAATCATCCAAGAAGCCGAATTGAGCGAAGCCGAATGGATACGAGATCGTTATGAGCAGTTGATGTTGATTGACGAAAAAAGGTTGAATGCAGTCTGTCATGGGCAGCTTTATCAAAGCAGAATGGCTAGAGCTTTTAACAAGAAAGTAAGGCCAAGGTTATTCAAGCCGGGACAATTGGTTTTGAAACGCATATTTCCGAATCAAAGTGAAGCTAAAGGAAAGTTCGCACCTAATTGGCAAGGGCCCTACATGGTTCATCGAGTATTAAGTGGAGGGGCTCTAATCTTAGCTGAGATGGATGGCGAAGTATGGCCTAAAGCTATCAACGCAGATGCAGTGAAGAGATATTACGTCTAGGAGTATTTGTTTTCCATGTAATCCCCTTTACATTGTAAAAGCTGCATTCCCTCGGTGGGATATGCATAGAGCCCATATAGGGTCTCGCCGCTGCAAATTAGAAAGCCCTTTACTTGTAATCTGAACTACGTTATGACCTGATTCCCTCGGTGGGATACGTAGGCGGCCTACATCGGCTTCGGTCCCATTTTTAGAAAACCTCATAATTCTCCCCCTGTAATGAACTACGTCATGACCTGATTCCTTCATGGGGATACGTAGGCGGCCTAAATCGGCTTCGGTCACACCGTTAGGAATCTTCCCATTTGTCTGCATGCAATAGAATGTGTTGTTTATTCCTAAAGAGATATGAGCAATCCTCGTCAGAGTTAAGTCTCGCCCGTCTGTCCGCATAACGAAACTGGGACAATTTTACGCGTCGCGAAGAGATCATAATGAGGGCTCCAAAGACGTTCGTTTGGTCGAAATATATGTCATATTCAGCAAAATCGACTAGACTTTTACACTTTATACGCATGTCATATAAACGTTTATTTCTAAAAAATGTTTCGTGCATACCTCATGAAAACGTTTCATTTTTGAAAATACTTTTTGGGACATTACCAAACACCTCGAGAAAACCAGACAGGGGTTGCAAGTCTAAACAGGCCAGACACGCAGATGTCAAGAAGCGGAGCAACGAAGTCAAATACGAACCGACCATCCCCAAAACTCACAAATTTCCTTTGAGCGCAGGTTTCTTCATGTTAATGTAGCGAGAAAGTGCAATGCCAAGCGTAAAATACGGCAGAAAGTTTTCTTCGCAGAAGCGGAAAAAAGCGGCAGAGGCAGAGGATTTGACAACAATCCAAAGTTCAAAGTCCGCACTAGAAGCATCAGAAACAGAAAGGGCCATCGACAATCAGCAGTCAAAATTCAAAAAAAATCCGCAACTAAGCCTAGCGCATCAACTCGGGCATAAAGTCAAATTTGCACACAACGAAGGCATCATGACAATTCGTCAGTTGCAACATTTAGCATCTCCGTGCAAGGACAACACCTCAGTATTCATCAGGCATATCAGGGACGACATCTCTACCCATAGAATTGCACGTCTCATATGTATTTATCATTTCGTTTAAACAGGTGTACACTAATTTTTCTCAAACCTAGCTTGCAGGAGCATTTATTCTACAGGAGCAGTAGCAATACGTCCAAGCAACGACGTTATCAGCATTATGTCCAGGCAACGACATCATCAGGATTGCGTCTACGCAACGACGCCAGCAGCAATACGTCTAGGCAACGACGTTATCAGCATTATGTCCAGGCAACGACATCATCAGCATTGCGTCTACGCAACGACGCCATCAGCAATACGTCCAGGCAACGACGTTATCAGCATTATGTCCAGGCAACGACATCATCAGCATTGCGTCTACGCAACGACGCCATCAGCAATACGTCCAGGCAACGACGTTATCAGCATTGTGTCCAGGCAACGACATCATCCATTGCGTCTACGCAACGACGCCATCAGCAATACGTCAAGGCAACAACGTTATCAGCATTATGTCCAAGAAACGACATCATCAGCATTGCGTCTACGCAACGACACCATCAGCATTATGTCTACGCAACAATGCCAACAGCAACACGTCCAGGCAACGACGTTATCAGCACAACAAGTCCAAAAACGACACCAGCAACAACACGTCCAGGCAACGACGTTATCAGCACAACAAGTCCGAAAACGACACCAGCAGCAACACGTCCAGGCAACGACATTATCAACACAACAAGTCCGAAAACGACGCCACGTCCAAAACGACGTCATCGACATATCACATCTACGCAAGGACGATTTCTATACTCTCGAAATTGCATTTCTTACTCATGCTTTATTACCCTGTCTTAGCAGTTATGCACTAACTCTTCCTTGAGCTTTAGTCTACAAGGACAATTACAGTAAGAATAATATATCCGCATTCATAATCGCAACATGTCTGTGCAAGGGCCAAATCACAGCATTTGCAACATAGCATCAGCACAACATGTATCACATTTGCAGGATAACATTTTCTACTCACAGTCACATTGCTTTTAAAATTATGCGTCATCATTCTGCCTTAACAGTTATGCACTAACCGTTTGCTTAAGTCTTAGCATGCAGGAGCAGGAGCACAACGTGGATTTTCTCTACAAATGACCGGGCAATTTGTTGGGGGGCGACCGTCCCAACGAATGGCAGAAGCGGCCTCAAGCGTCGGTCCACTCGTTCCACATCATCGTAAAACCCAGCACCATAAGCCATAGCGGTACACCCCAACTTAAAGCCAGTTATTTTATTTTTACTTTTGCACCACAGCCCAGTGTCGTCATAACTCGACACTGGGACAAATTTTGAGTCCGCATTAGCCCGCCTTGGTGTTTGACCATGGTATCCCAGTGTCGTCATAACTCGACACTAGTACAATTTTGAGTCCGCGTCAGCCCGCCATCGTATTTGACCATGGCAGCCCAGTGTCGTCATAACTCGGCACTGGGACAGATTTTGATTTTCGCGTCAGCCTTGTCTTAATTGCCCAACATTTTTTGCAATTCTGAAGATTGAGACAAAATTGGCTATAAGTCAACGTCTTTGTCCGAAGATTCTTCCATCATCTCCATACAAAGAGGGACAAGTTGTTGACACCCAATTTTGACCCTCCCGCCTAGTCATTAACTATAAAATTACACCAATTTTCAAATATTTTTAAATAATAAAAAAAAATGCAGCGATAAAACATTAATACAGGCATAAATAAACAATTTAATAATAACACCGCATTTTGCGTAGAATTAAGCACTTAGAGTCTCGCGCCCGCATTTTTTAATTGTAAGCCCTGTCAAGCAATTCTTAAATAATTAATAAATACATAAAATAAATAGTTTAGCAATGACGTCGGGTTGAATATCAGAGTAGCATTTATTAATACGAAAAGCAATTTCATAACTTATTTTAAATAATAATGCACAATAAATAAGATCTTAAACAATAGCGCCGCATTCTGAAATATTAAGCACTAATTAAATAGCACGCCCACATTTAGATTAATAAAGCTCCTAGATAATTCAATCACAATTTATTAAATTAATTTACCACTAATTAACTAATTAAGCACCTAAAACTAATTCCTAAAACTAATACCTAAAATTAACTCCTAAAACTAATACCTAATTAAAATCAGCCCACTAACTACCCACCATTTTCGCCTAGCCCACTACCCAGCCCAATTACCCAGCCCAACCCGCGAGGCCCAGTTCGCCCTACCCTTTACTTTCCCTTATCAGAAGCCCACGCCCAGCTGCCCACATACCTTCAGGCTTCAGCCCCTTGCCCATCATCTCTCCCGCAACAAACCTAAAAAATGAACCTAAACCTAAAGATGCAATCGCCGCCAACACTCCTCCATTCTCGCCCTCGTCCATTCCGCCACCACCAGACTCACCAAACCCCAGGTTTCCTTTCCTAAAACCTGCCATAGGGAGAACCATTCCAAAATCGTGACCCAAATCGCGAAAATCAGAATTTACCTTCCTTACCCATGCAAATGCAGCCAAATCGTCCCTTTATGGTACGAAATAATCCCAGATTATCAACCCAATCTGACCAAATCGCGAAATATACACTTACCTTAATCGATGTTACACACGAATCGACCAAATATTAGCCAAATCGCACCTTGACATTTACCAACATTAGAACCCAAACCATGGCTATATAAAGCGCATGCAAAGAAGTAGCAGAGGCAGAGAGAGCTCAGTGGGGAGGGCAGTCCAATAGCAATAATCGATTTTTATCGGGAGTTAGGGGGGCTTAGCATCCAGATCGTTAGCATCGCACGAATAGGAAGTTCGAAACCCTTTCTTTCAAATCCATCCAAGAAACCAGCAAACAAACCTTGCCCTTTTATTCGCATCGCAAAGCCAAAGCTCGAGTGGACCGACGACTTGATACGCCGCCGATTCACGCCGGAGAAGGTAAACCCGAATTCTTCTTATTCCCACTTTATATTACTGTGTGTTTTGTGTGATTAAACACGTGTTTGTTTGGTTCATTCACGTTTATGTGTTCATTAATGCGCGAATAGGATGTTTGAACAATTCGTTTGAATTAACCTGGGTATGTTCTTGCTTTAAAGTTGTTAATCAGATTTATATTTAAAACAATATGCTGAAGATAGTAGTAAAACTCATTAAAATTGCTTGAACTCACTTTGCCCGGTTGAATGTTTGGAGAGTGCTCTTATGAGTAGTACGATATATTTATGTGCTAAAAGCACTGCTTGAGTCATCTTGGGTCTGATAAATGCATATTTAAAACTTTAAAGGAATTCCAGATTGTAGTCTGTTAAATAATTAACGCAAGGGATACAGAGGATTGTCTGCTTTACCTCTTGTTCTTAATTAATGATAATGGAATATTTACGTGCTGGTCTGGTATGCTTGCCTTAAAAAATTACATAAGTAGTGACATAGTATCATAGCTTGATCGATCTGGGGAATGTTTGTGAATTTGTATATAGGAATCTGGGTACAGTTATATGCTTTTGCCTATGCATTACATCCAAACCGAGACATCGCTGTTTGCATTGAGCTTTGTTTCCTGCCTAACTTACTGTGTGCTCAGATTTCTGGATACGATGGGAGGGGGTTAGTTTGAGTTCATTATTTGCATTGCTAAAAGGATTAATGCATCTTGTAGGCTTGAACTGTAAGTATGCATATTTTCCTGGTATCTATCCCTGTATACTACCTGAACTCCTTCAACTCACCAGTCTTAATATTCGTCTGAACATTTCATATGAAATAGATATACTGTGTGTATATTCTGAATATCTAATTCACATCAACCTCCCTATGCGTATAAATATGGGCTTGCGTATACATGAATGAAAAAATATTTATCAATATATATATTCTGAATATCCTGCACATATGTTTACAAGAGTATTGCGCTGCCTGCATATCGTTGTGTCCAGTTGTATATCTGCTTTCCAAAAATTTGGTAGTCACATTATGGGCCTAACATATCGATAAGCTTTTGCTTGCTTTTTTTTTTTCACAAATGAAGTGATGGGCCAGCCTACTGTTTGCCTTTGCCTTTCCCTGTCTTTTCCTTTTCCTGCATGTTGTTTGTTCCTTGTTTTGGGCCGACCAGATTTGCTGATTTGCGTAAGTTATCACTTGGTGTGTATTATGGACATAGATATGAGTTTAGAGTTTAATTATTCATATCCTATATTATTGGGAGTGCATACTAATCCTTATCTCTCCTTATTTTTTTTACATGGTACGCACCGGAGCAACAAAGAGTCTCATAGTGAAACTCATTGTGGCAAACGTAAAGGCATGCATATACATCTATCGAGTTCCCTCTTCGGCAATTCCTAGAAAAACAAATAGGACGGGGTCATCCGCTTCAATCCCTTACTCTCTTATCTCATCCTTATCTTACTTTATTTGTTATTGTAATTTATAACTTTGTAATTAATAGGAAACCAAGAGCAATTAGCATTTGAACGCATAAGGGGAAGGTAATTTATAATTAGGAACGCATTTCTACTTTACGCATATTTTACGATTGCTATGCATGTCTAAATTTTACCAAAGTAATCTAAATGATTTAACTTGCATCATAAAACCAACAGTTTGTTTCTTATTAAACCCATAACAAATTTCCTCCTAAACTCTCAAAAAATCATCTTAAGCATTTTCATATGATATTACACGCAGGTTAGGCAAGATTAATTTAGCTAGCAGTACATATAATTAGTCCATAAATAACCTTTGCATGCACACATAATTAGTCCATAAATAACCTTTGCATCATTTACATTTTTGGGCCTTAGTCTTATAAACTTTTATCAACATGCATTTTTATAAAATATTTTGAAGCATCTTTTATATTCTCAAAACAAGCATTTTAAACATAATAATTACCCTAGGTTTGGCAGGATAACCGCAAGTTAGCGGATCTTAGAGGGTGCCTAACTCCTTCCCTCTAGATTAATAAAGAACCCTTGCCCGGAATCTCATTAAGTTTAACAGACCATAAAAAATGGAGTTAGTGTTGACTTTAACCTATTTGACATTTAGGTGTCCTAATTCACCCAATTAATTAGGTGGCGACTCCGCGAACCCTTTTAGCATTTTAGCACTTTTAGCAACCTTTGTCCTTTAGCATTTAGCACCTTTTTAGCACTTTTAATATGCTAGCACTTTTAAGCACACCTTTAACATTTTAACATCTTTAAGCATTTAGCATTTTATTATTTATTTTCTAACCTTTTATTGAAGCAGAAGATTCACTAATATAAAAATGTCGCGGTCGAAAATGGGTGTGACACATACGAGACACGGGAATTAAAAAAAGTGTAAAAAGACTAAAAACTAAAAAAAACCTAGCACTTTCATTTTCAGAAATCGCGACTGCGACTTCTCGTTCTCGGCGACCTGCGATTTCCACTCCGGCTACTGCGACTTCTCGGCGACTCCGGCGACTTCCCCTTCCCGCGACTCCGGCGACTCTGCGAAGTCCATCCAGGTGCGGCGACTTCTCCCGCGACTCCGGCGACTCAGTTCGACTGCCTCTTGGAAAGATGGACTTTAACAATTAATATTTTAAAATTTTTAATTTTATAAGTAAACTTGTATATTATGTATTTTTCAGGTTCTTATTATGGCTTCTAATATTTACCAAAGTGGTAGCGGTAGTGGTAGTGCTAGTGTGCCATTGATATCTTCATCTTCATGTGATGATGTCACGACCCGACCGAGGTCGCTGATCGTACCTACCGGTACCCCGCCGTATACATCGTAGAATAGCAATGAACATACATCACACATAACTTATAAAAAGGTAAACATCACTGGCCAGCCGATAAGGCTGCCTTCCATAAAAACATACTTAATCAAAAGTATAGCAGTACAACTTGCTCTTACAGCCCAAAACACATACGTGACCACAGACCTCTAAGGATAACAATTGTGGCAGGACAGGGCCCCGCCATACCCCTGACTGTACACAATGCCTATAACATCAGGGAAAAACCGTACCAACAAACAAGCTTCCGGAGGAATGGAGCTTCTGACACCGGAACAGTAATCCTAAGAACGAGGATCCACCACCTGCTTACACTTACCTGCGGAATGAACGCATCCCCCGGGGAAGGGGGTCAGTACACAATATGTATCAAGTATGTAAAACTGAAAAATACTGTAATGATGATATCATAAGTCTGAAAAATAAGCTGGAGTCATGGAAGACAATCAAAATACAGTACACTGTGCCTTACTAACAATGAGAGTAACAAGTATATACTTTACTGCATAAAAATAGGAGGCTTGTGATCAAAACAGGGTCCCTCGCCCGTAGTATCAATAAGCAATCCTACTCTTGGGACTATTTCACCCGCATGGGTCTTGTGGACCCGCATGAGGTATTCCTCGCATAGGTCAGACTACCGCATGGGACTATTTCACTCGCATAAGCCCATAGGACTCGCATGAGGTATTCCTCGCATCGTGGGTAGCAAATCCACGAAACAGGTGGTATAACGATCTTGGGGATTTACCCCTCAGATATACTCTTACCCTGAAGCAGGTGGTATAACGATCTTGGGGATGTACCCCTCAGATATACTCTTACCCTGAAGAAGGTGGTATAACGATCTTGGGGATGTACCCCTCAGATATACTCTTACCCTGAAGAAGGTGGTATGACGATCTTGGGGCTTACCCCTCATTCATACTCTTACCCTGGAGAAGGTGGTATAACGATCTTGGGGCTTGCCCCTCATTTATACTCTTACCCTAGCTCAATCTGTCATCATATCATAATCATATATATACAAGTTACGAAAGCTCATACTTCTTATTAGTCTTGTTCATATACCCTCTCATTTTAGTTTACTCAAGGCACTAACATATTTAATAAAAGAAAATCCGGGAATTTAACCCAAAGTATCACATACTTATGTTCTTTTAAAAATGACTCTTTTTCATATAAAACCTTTGGGCAATTGATGCCTTAAAATCAATTTGCCTTTCATAAATCAAGTCACTTGTCCTTACTTATCTTACTTAGAGTAAATCTCTTCTTATTATCCTTTCATAAAGCTAACAAACCAACTTTCCATAAAGTTGTTATATTAACCCTATACTTTAGTAAAATTACACTTTTCCCATAACCAAGGGACTTATACTTTTTAAAACGAAACAATTATTATATACTTAAGACAAGTAAGAATATCAAATCGTGTACGTCTACCGTACTACATAGATACAACTACTCATGCTCAAGAGATAGGAAAGTTCTACATACCTCTTCGGTCAATCCACTTGCTAAGCCCAAACTACCGCAAGTAATATGTCAACCTAAAATAACCATGATACGTTTATTAACCTCTAATTTCAATGTAGAATAATCCAAGTTCAAAGTTATTACTTTCTATGGAAAATTGGGCAGCATTTCCTTTGTTTCTACATACTTTGCCACCTTTTTCAAGGCTGAAATCAACATCCAAATGCCACATCTTAGGCCCAACAATCCAAACATTTCAAAGGGGATTACACACCTAAACTTGAGTGTGTAAAATTATGCCCCATAAGGTACAACAATTCACTTAACAATTCTAAAGTAGTTTGTAGGCTACAACATGCTCATAATATCTTGTTAACCAATCTTTTCATATCCAACCCACATTTCTTACATGCAATGAATCTAAGGGCATTATTTACTACTACAAGTTCCTTCTTCTTCACATGCAACACAAATAACTAGCTACAAGAGAAGAATTGTTACCTTAAAGCTTTAGCCAAAATTATTCCAACAACTTTGCTAGTCTCCTTTCCAAGAACACCACCACAATAACTCCTACAAGCTAGCCACAAGCTTCCTTCTTGTCCTTAACTTTTCAGATTTTTCTTAGGCTTTGAATTCCTCTTGGAATTTTAGAGAGAAGTGAGAGCTTTAGCTTAGAGAGAGAGGGATTTGAAAGATGACCAAGTCTCCAAGACTTGGTCAATATAAGACATGCAAGAATTCAGATGGGGGGGGGGGGGGGACCATTGAAACCCACCCATGACCCCTTTTAAAACAAAACAAAGGCAGCATAATCCCACTCACCGCAGAACCCGCCTCGGCCGCGGCCTGCACCAGGCCGCGGCTGAAACTGCCGCTTCTCGGGACTTCCGCGCTGCGTTCGCTTCGCCGCAACTTCAGCGACCTCAGATATCCGCGCCGCTGCCTCGCAACCGAGCCGCGCCTGCCGCTTTGTCCGAAACACATTTACGTCCGTCACAGACTGAACTTGTAACTCCCATAACTTCCTACTACGATGTCCTATCGACGAACGGTTGGTTGCGTTGGAAACTAGCCTCAACGAACTACGCACTAGGCCTTTGAAACACTTAGGAATTCTCAATGTACCGGGTCATAACCCGCCCCAAAGTTGACTAAAACCCGTCCGAAACAATCCGTCAACTTATCTTTCGAAAATTTTAAGTCTTACTCCTTTCGCACGCTCTCATACGCATGGCCAGAACTACGGGGTATAACATTATCCCCCCTTAGAAACATTCGTCCCGAATGTTCCTCCTAGGCTTACTCAAACCACAATATCGACATAGACCCTCTTAACTATTCTCTTTGCAATAAAAGATGCTCTACGAGCCACAACAATACTCAAGCAAAATTTCCAATTTAAAACTATCAAGTAAGAAAGTAGGTTACCTGGAGGTATAGGAAATAAGTGAGGATACTTCTTCATCATGTCATCCTCTGCTTCCCACGTCATCTCTTCCCTGTTCTCGTTCCGCCATAATACTTTGACGGAAGCCACGTCCTTCGTCCGAAGTCGCCTAACCTGACGATTGAGTATCGCTATGGGACTCTCCTCATACGATAATTCCTCTGTCACCTGGACATCATGAATCGGGTGCACTCTAGATGGATCTCCAATACATTTCCGCAACATAGACACGTGGAAAACCGGATGTACCGCCTCCAAATCGGACGGTAGATCTAACTCATAGGCAACCTTGCCTACCCTACGACATCGATAAGGCCCAATGTACCTGGGCTAAGTTTCCTTCTTTCCAAATCTCATCACGCCTTCACGGGCGATACCTTTAGGAAAACCCAATCATCTATCTCAAATTCCAAGTGTCGACGCCGATGATCGCGATATGACTTCGCCGACTCGAGCCGCCAACAACCGCCTCTGGATAAGCTTCACCTTATCCATCGTCACGAACCAAGTCCGCCCGACTAATCGCATTTCTCCCACTCGAACCAAACTATCGGTGACTGCACTTCCTTCATATAAGGCCTCATAAGGCGCCATCTCGAATACTAGAGTGGTAGCCGTTGTTATAAGCAAACTCCACAAGAGGTAAATGATCCTCCCTACCTCGAATCAACACAAGCCCGCAGATATCCTCGTTGTGCGGATAGTGCGCTCGGCTTGTCCGTCGGTCTGAGGATGAAATGTCGTACTGAGACTCACATGGGTCCCTAATCCCTTCTGGAAAGACCTCCAGAAATTAGCCGTGAACTGGGCTCCTCTGTCTGAAAGAATCGATACAGGCACTCCGTGCAGTCTCACTATCTCCCTGATATACAGTCTAGCATAATCTCTAGAAAAAGTCGCCCCGATCGGAAGAAAATGGGCTGATTTCGACAAATCGACGATAACCCAAATGGAATCATGCTTCCTCTGAGTGGAAGGTAACCCTGTAATAAAATCCATATTTACCACCTCCCACTTCCAAGTCGGAATATCAATAGCCTGCAACAGCCCACCGGGCTTCTGGTGCTCAACTTTGACTGGCGACAATTCGCATCGCGCCATTTAACTCCGCGACGTCCCTCTTCAGGCCATCCCACCAATACACGCATCTGAGGTCATGATACATCTTAGTCGACCCTGGATGAATAGAATAACGAGCACTGTGTGCCTCCCTGAATCTGGCCGACGGTCCTCGCTACATCGGGAACACACAACCGACCCTCAAATCTTAGCACCCCATCCGGCGCTACCTCAAATAGACTCTTCTCTTTCTGAAAAGCGGCATCTCGATACCGTACCATAATCGGATCCTCATACTGTCGCCTCTTCACCTCCTCGACGATGGAAGACTCGGCAACCTCTCGAACCCGAACTCCATCACTATCAGAATCAACCAAACGAACCCCAAGGCTCGCTAGCTGATGTAACTCTCGAACCATATCCCTTTTCTCCGCCGCACATCGCACGGACTACCCATCGACTGCGACTAAGGGCATCGCAACTACATGGCCTTCCCCGGGTGGTATAGAATATCAACATCGTAATCCTTGCGGCTCAACCACCGCCTTCGCCGCAAGTTCGGCTCCTCCGTGAAGATATACTGGAGACTCTTGTGGTCTGTGTAAATATCCACATGAACTCCATATAAATAATGTCTCCAGATCTTCAAGGCATGAATCACTACTGTCAACTCCAAGTCATGTGTGGGATAGTTCTTCTCATGCTTCCTAAGCTGTCGAGATGCGTAAGCTATAACCTTGCCGTGCTACATCAGCACGCACCCAAGCCTGACACCTGAGCATCACAATAAACCACATATCCGTCTAAGCCCTCTGGAAGAGTAAGAACTGGGGCGGACGTCAATTTCTCCTTTAGTAACTGGAAATTCTCCTCACAAGCATCCGTCCACCGGAACATAGTCGCTACGAGTCACTTAGTCAAAGGCGCCAAATGGAAGCAAACTTCTACAAATCTCCGATAATAACTCGCAAGGCCCAAAAGTCAAGACATCTGTCGGTGTAGTGGGTCTAGGCCAAGTCTTGAATGCCTCAATCTTCGTTGTATCAACCCGAATACCATCGGCCCCGATAACATGCCCTAAGAAAGCCACCGGCTAACCAAAACTCGCGTTTCGAGAACTTGGCATACAATCGCGGCCCCGAGGACTCCCGATACCGCCTCAAATGACCAGATGCTCGCGCTCAGGCGCGAATACACCAAGATATCATCAATGAAAACTATAACGAACATATCCAAGAATGGCTTGAACACCCTGTTCATCAAACATGAATACTGCTGGGGCGTTGGTCAACCCGAAAGACATTACCCTGAACTCATAGTGCCCATACCGGGTCCTGAATGCAGTCTTTGGGATATTTGTCTCTCTAACTCGCACCTGATGATAACCAGACCGCAGGTCTATCTTGGAAAAACACCTTGCACCCTGCAACTGGTCAAACAAATCGTCAATCGTGGGGAGAGATATCTGTTCTTGATGGTTACCTTGTTCAACTGCCTGTAATCAATACACATGCGCAGCGTCCCATCCTTCTTCTTTACAAATAACACTGGCGCTCCCCAGGGAGAAACACTTGGCATGATAAAGCCCTTCTCCAGCAAGTCCTTCAGCTGGTCTTTCAATTCCTTCAACTCGGCAGGTGCCATCCTGTATGTCGGAATAGATATCGGTCGAGTATCTGGCGCCAAATCAATGCAAAACTCAACCTCCCTCTCAGGAGGGATACCCGGAAGCTCATCTGGGAATACGTCTGGAAACTCTCTAACGACGGAATCGATCAAGGTCCGATCTCACCAAAGATCGAATACCCAAACCATATGGTAGATATACCCTTTCCGCACCATCTTCCTAGCCTTGAGGTAAGAAATAAACTTACCCCTCGGCGACGCCGTATTCCCCCTCCACTCAATAACCTGCTCACCAGGAAACTGGAATCGAACTAATCTCTCTCTACAGTCCACATTGGCATAGCAAGATGCTAGCCAATCCATACCCATAATCACATCAAAGTCCGTCATATCCAACTCTATCAAGTCGGCTAGAGTCTGACGACTGTCTACAGTCACTGGGCAAGCTCTATATATCCTCTCGGCTACCACCGGATCACCTACTGGCGTAGCCACCTCAAAAGGTCTTATGGACTCGGGCTCTATCCCTATTCTATCAGCAATATGGGGAGATATATAGGACAAGGTAGAACCTGGATCTATCAAAGCATATACATCACAAAGAAGAAACCAACAATGTACCGCGACATCCGTGACGCCTCTTGGTCCTCGACGGCCGACATAGCATAGATGCGGTCGAGGACCGCTAGAATCGGGACCCTACCACGACCTCGCCGCGCCTGCCGCCCGAACACTCGCCTCCGGCGTCGACTATCAAGACGAAGATCCAAGAATCGACCCCGTCGGCTGAACCATAACGCTCCCGCCACCTAAGGACGGACAATCCTTCTTCAGATGGACCTGCTGTCCACAAGAATAAAACGATCCCGAACCCAAACGACACTCGCCCGGATGAGACCTACCTCATCGAACGCACCGAGGTGGGTGGTCTCGATTGGTGACGGCCGCCTCTCAAACCTCAAGTCCGGAGCCCCGACCGCTTCCCGAATAACCCGGCCGATCGACCTCCCGCGAAATCGAGATGGAGCACTCTAGCCGGTGAAATGTGGACCTAGTCTGCTCGAGGCCGCCCACTCGAAATCGCCTGAGACCTGCTGTCACGGCCTCTTAGGTTGACCTAAATCTAGCTGATTCTGCCTCTCTATCTCAATCCTCGCATACGCTGCATCTCCGCAATATCCATCCTCGGTGAAGAGCCACCTCAAGCATGCAATAATATGACGGTCTAACCCCATCACATATCGATGAACCACATGCGCCATGTCACTACAATGGTGTGCGCGATATCTAGCCAAGGAGTCAAACTCGGTGTCAGATCTCTAATAGTCCTCCCGTCCTGCCTCAAGGTCAAGAATCTATCTACGCGGTCTCTCCTCACCTCAGTGGTAATAAGTGATCCAGGAAAGCCTCTGTGAACTCCTCCCAAACAGCTGGAAGAGCATCCTCACCTCTCGACAACACCCATGACTCAAACCAGTTCAACGCAATATCGCGTAACCGGTAAGAAGCTAGCATAACGGACTCGATCCGAGGCTCGAGCACTGCATGGTCCGTCAGAATCGCCGCACAAGCTCCCCGCAGATCCTCCTCGAATCTCGAGCCATAGAACTCGGGTGGATGACAACCTAGGAAATCCGAATCCGTAAACTGTCGGCTCTAGGGTTGGTTATGCGCTCTCGCCGGCGCCGCTCGCCACTATATCGGTCAATAAGCGGATATGTTCGTAATCTCTATACTCACCGATCGTGGGATGGAGGCTCCGCATCGCGTCTCGTGAGCCGCTCACGCCTCGAACTCACCAGGCCGCGACGTCGTGGAACTCGCCGCCAAACATCATCTCTCGTAAAGATCGGGCTGTTTCCTCGTGACCTCCACGCCCCACTAGCAGACTCTCACCGCTTTGCCTTCGGGCCGCGTTGCCTTGCGTGAGGCATAATCGATACATAAAGGAAAACATCAGAGGAGGTTCAACCTATAACACAGCTCTATTTCCCGATCTTAGAGTGAAAGAATGGAAACCAATCCTAAATATCCTGCAGCCTCCTGATTATAGATGTGGTGCACAACACACCGATAATCAAGACTCTACTAGATACGGTCTGTAGACACTTTCTGAGGACTAACTGCTCTGATACCACTTTTATCACGACCCAACCTCGGGCGCGATCGGTACCTACCGGTACCTCGCAGTATACATCGAGAATAGCAATGAACATACATCACATAACTTATAAAAGGTAAACATCATCGCCACCGATAAGGTCGTCTTCCATAAAACATACTTAATCAAAAGTATAGCGGTACAACTTGCTCTTACATACCCAAAACACATACGTGACCACGCACTTAAGGATAACAACTGTGGCGGGACAGGGCCCCGCCATACCCCTGACTGTACACAATGCCTATAACATCAGGGAAAAACCGTACCAACAAACAAGCTTCCGGAGGAATGGAGCTTCTGACACCGGAACAATGATCCTAAGAACGAGGATCCACCACCTGCTTACCCTTACCTGCGACATGAACGCAGCCCCCGGGGAAGGGGGTCAGTACACAATATGTACCAAGTATGTAAAACTGAAAAATACTGTAATGATGATATCATAAGTCTGAAAAATAAGCTGGAGTCATGGAAGACAATCAAAATACAGTACACTGTGCCTTACTAACAATGAGAGTAACAAGTATATACTTTACTGCATAAAAATAGGAGGCTTGTGATCAAAACAGGGTCCCTCGCCCGTAGTATCAATAAGCAATCCTACTCTTGGGACTATTTCACCCGCATGGGTCTTGTGGACCCGCATGAGGTATTCCTTGCATAGGCTGTACCCGTCCGCATGGGACTATTTCACTCGCATAAGCCCATAGGACTCGCATGAGGTATTCCTCGCATCGTGGGTAGCAAATCCACGAAACAGGTGGTATAACGATCTTGGGGATTTACCCCTCAGATATACTATTACCCTGAAGCAGGTGGTATAACGATCTTGGGGATGTACCTCGATATACTCTACCCCGAAGAAGGTGGTATAACGATCTTGGGGATGTACGCCGGATATACTCTTACCACGAAGAAGGTGGTATGGCGATCTTGGGCTTACCCTCATTCATACTCTTACCCTGGAGAAGGTGGTATAACGATCTTGGGGCTTGCCCCTCATTTATACTCTTACCCTAGCTCAATCTGTCATCATATCATAATCATATATATACAAGTTACGAAAGCTCATACTTCTTATTAGTCTTGTTCATATACCCTCTCATTTTAGTTTACTCAAGGCACTAACATATTTAATAAAAGAAAATCCGGGAATTTAACCCAAAGTATCACATACTTATGTTCTTTTAAAAATGACTCTTTTTCATATAAAAACTTTGGGCAATTGATGCCTTAAAATCAATTTGCCTTTCATAAATCAAGTCACTTGTCCTTACTTATCTTACTTAGAGTAAATCTCTTCTTATTATCCTTTCATAAAGCTAACAAACCAACTTCCCATAAAGTTGTTATATTAACCCTATACTTTAGTAAAATTAAACTTTTCCCATAACCAAGGGACTTATACTTTTTAAAACGAAACAAGTATTATATACTTAAGACAAGTAAGAATACCAAATCTTGTACGTCTACCGTACTACATAGATACAACTACTCATGCTCAAGAGATAGGAAAGCTCTACATACTTTTTCGGTCAATCCACTTGCTAAGCCCAAACTACCGCAAGTAATATGTCAACCTAAAATAACCATGATACGTTTATTAACCTCTAATTTCAATGTAGAATAATCCAAGTTCAAAGTTATTACTTTCTATGGAAAATTGGGCAGCATTTCCTTTGTTTCTACATACTTTGCCACCTTTTTCAAGGCCGAAATCAACATCCAAATGCCACATCTTAGGCCCAACAATCCAAACATTTCAAAGGGGATTACACACCTAAACTTGGGTGTGTAAAATTCTGCCCCATAAGGTACAACAATTCACTTAACAATTCTAAAGTAGTTTTTAGGCTACAACATGCTCATAATATCTTCTTAACCAATTTTTTCATATCCAAACCACATTTCTTACATGCAATGAATCTAAGAGCATAATTTACTACTACAAGTTCCTTCTTCTTCACATGCAACACAAATAACTAGCTACAAGAGAAGAATTGTTACCTTAAAGCTTTAGCCAAAATTATTCCAACAACTTTGTTAGCCTCCTTTCCAAGAACACCACCACAATAACTCCTACAAGCTAGCCACAAGCTTCCTTCTTGTCCTTAACTTTTCAGATTTTTCTTAGGCTTTGAATTCCTCTTGGAATTTTAGAGAGAAGTGAGAGCTTTAGCTTAGAGAGAGAGAGGGATTTGAAAGATGACCAAGTCTCCAAGACTTGGTCTATATAAGACATGCAAGAATTCAGATGGGGGGGGGGGGGGGACACTTGTCACCCACCCATGACCCCTTTTAAAACAAAACAGTGCAGACAATCCCACTCAAATTCGCAGAACCCGCTGCCGCAAGATCGCAGCGCCATGCTGAAACTCGACGCTCAGACTTCGCGGCCATGCCTCGCTTCCCGACGCCGCGACGCTACAACTTCAGCGACCCCTCAGGATATCCGGCGCCGCGGCCCTGCATCCGGAGCCGCGACCCTGTCGCTTTTGTCCGAAACACATTTCTGTCCGTCTGCGCACTGAACTTGTAACTCCCATAACTTCCTACTCCGATGTCCTATCGACGAACGGTTGGTTGCGTTGGAAACTAGCCTCAACGAACTATGCACTAGGACTTTGAAACACTTAGGAATTCTCAATGTACCGGGTCATAACCCGCCCCAAAGTTGACTAAAACCCGTCCGAAACAATCCGTCAACTTATCTTTCGAAAATTTTAAGTCTTACTCCTTTCGCACGCTCTCATACGCATGGCCAGAACTACGGGGTATAACAGATGACATCGAGGATCGTCCTTTATGGAAATAATTAACTAGACTTGAAAAACGTAGTAGATGAGGAGGTAATTACTCGTTTACATGTGATTTTTGTGGATTACAAAAACAAGAAACATATACTAGGGTAAAAGCACACTTGATGAACATTACTGAAAAAGGCGTCGCTGGTTGTAAAAAAGTGTCAAGTCAGGATAGGGAAAAAATGAAAAAAGATGAGGAAGAATTTGATAGACAAAAAGCTTTAGCGGCGATCAAAAAAGTTTCACTTCCTTCTGGATCAATCCCCTCCCAATCTGATAGTATTTCTACTGAATTTGCTAACCTTTTTAAAAAAAGAAAAGGTAAAGCAAACACTGTAGATAAAGCTTTTGACATGCAAGCTAGGGCTCAACTAGATTGTGAAATTGCAAGGATGTTTTTTACGGGTGGATTACCTTTTAATCTCGCAAGAAATCCCTACTTTATGAGTGCATTTACCTTTGCAGCAAATCATAATTTGAGTGGTTATGTAGCTCCGGGATATAATAAATTGAGAACTACCCTTCTTCAACAAGAAAAAAATTATGTTGATACGTTGTTGCAGTCAATTAGAAAATCTTGGACAGGGAATGGAGTTAGTATTGTGACTGATGGGTGGAGTGATCCCCAAAGGAGACCTTTGATCAATTTTATGGTTGTTTCTAACAAGGGTCATATGCTTATTAAATCTGTAAATTGTGAGGGTGAGAAGAAGGATAAATTTTTTATCTCTAGGTTGATGAAAGAGGTAATTGATGAAGTGGGACATCAGAATGTGGTCCAAGTTATAACAGATAATGCTAAAAATTGCAAGGGTGCAGGAGAACTAATTGAAGGTATGTACCCACATATTTATTGGACTCCATGTGTTGTGCACACTCTTAATCTTGCTTTAAAAAATATTTGTGAACCAAAGAATGTGGAAAACAATCAACAAACATATGTTGAGTGCTCTTGGATCATGGATGTCCATGAAGATGCTTTGCAAATAAAGAATTTTATCATGAATCATTCAATGAGGTTGGCAATTTACAATCGTTTTAGTGCTCTTAAGTTGCTTTCTGTTGCCAACACTCGTTTTGCTTCTATGATTATTATGCTTCGGAGAATGAAGCTTATTAGACGTGCTTTGGTGGCAATGGTCACAAGTGAACAATGGACTTCATACAAGGAAGATGATCAAACCAAAGCAAAGTATGTAAGAGAATTGGTGTTAAATGAAGATTGGTGGGACATGAAGGTGACTTATATTCTTGAGTTTACCGCTCTCATTCATGATATGATTAGATATTGTGACACGGATAAACCTTGTCTCCACTTGGTGTATGAGATGTGGAACACCATGATTGAAAAGGTTAAGACTGCAATTTATAAACATGAAGGTAATAATGTAGATGAGCAATCAAGATTCTTTGATGTGCTCAACCAAATTCTCCTAGCTCGTTGGGGTAAGAACAACACCCCTCTTCATTGTTTATCTCACTCCCTAAATCCAAGGTATTATATTTCTTTATTATTTTACTTATGCATTTTTTTTATTTTAATTTGAGTTTGAGAATTGAGATTGATAAATTTTAATACTTGGCAAAATTATTATTTATTTTTGAAGGTTCTATAGTGATGAATGGCTTCAAGAAGACCCAACAAAAAATCCTCCTCATAGGGATAATGAACTCTCTACGGAAAGAAAGAATTGTTTTCGTCGGTTATTTCCAAATGCCGATGATTACAGAAAGGTTACAGATGAGTTTGGTAAATTTTCTCTTTGTTGACACCCAATTTTGACCCATCTTTTAGGCATTTCTTGCAATTTTAAGCATTTTAGGACACCGCATTTTATCATCATTTTGACATTTTGTATATTTTTTACATAACATTCTATGTTGTTTATTCTTGTAAATTGACATCATGTTTTGTTTTTTTTACCTTTAATTAGGTATTAAACATTTTTTAGCATCTTTTTGAATAATTAACTGACACCCCGTCTTTACTTTTAATCAGGCGTTAAATACTTGTTAAACATTGTATTTTATTATTATTGCATCAGGCATTGACATTTTAATATTTTGTATCTTTAAATAATTTTCTTTTAAATAATTAATCAATTTTGCATTTTTTGTCAAAACCATCCAAATCGGCATAATCGAATCACCCAATCCGCGAATCGAAACAAAAAATGAAGCCCAATACACTTTCATCCAATACCCAAACCCAATACCCAATAACCAATACCCAATACCCAATACTCAAAGCCCAATACCCCTAAACCCTAAACCTAATCTCACCCTATAAAACCTACCCTATTATACCCTACACAACCTATTATGACTACCCAGCCGCAGCACACCTATTACTACACAGCCGTCTCTCTCTCAATCCCTCTCATTATCCGTCTACCCTCTCTCTCTCAAATAACCCTAGCCGCCCACAACATTTAGCAGCCCTCTCCATTTTAATGGCCAGCCGCAACACACAACTTTCCCCTGAACCCTAAAACCCCTCTCAGCCGCCCTCACCCCTCTTTCCCCTTAACCTTCCCACACCGCCGCTCCAAATGAGCTCCGTGAACCCCACACAACCACCATCGATCTCCCCCTCACCATTCCCGTCTAACCTATTGCTCCCCTTTCAAACACTCAGCAACCCTTTCTCCCTCAGCCCCTTCCCGTCGACCACCTTATCTCCCTCACCTCGTCGCCGGCGAACCCCTACCCTAGCCATACGCCATCACACCATTGTTCCCGTCATCTCGTCGACCTCACCCCCCACACATCCCACTAACACTCACTGTCACTGACCCACACCGCACCTCACTGCTCACCGTCGAATCCCACCACTGTGGTGACGTTGCTCCGACGACCTCGTCGTGGAAGCGACGCCGCTGCCCGCTGCCTTTTGCGTTGTTAACCCCGACGATAACACTGTTTGTATCTCTTTTGTTGGCTATGCTGGACTGATTTAACGTTATTTCCTGATTCTTGTGTCTTAACAGAGTTCTTGGAAATTCTGGCGAACCCGTTTTTGTTCTTGGATATATGTTGTTGGTATATTTGGTTGGAGACTAATTTGATTTCTGTTCTGGTGATTCGCCGGAGTTCTAAAACTCCGGCGAGCTCTACTGTCTTCGTGCCTTTTATTGCTTTCGGCGAACCGCTGACATTTTGCCCTTTAACTGGCTTCGTACTATCTGGCATTGTTCCCGCGATTTTGTTGGCTGTTGTCCCTGTTTGTTTCTGATTTTGTCGAACTGATTCTCGCTGGTTTAGGATTGATTTTCTGGTCTTTTTTTTTGTATCCTGCTGAAGTTTTTGCAACTCCGATGACCTTTTAAAATTCAGGCAAACTGTGTTGCCGTTGTTTCTACTACTGTCGGAGATGTTCTAAATTTTCAGCGTGTTCGCTGTGTTGTTGCCACTGTTTCTATTGTTGTTCGTACTGATTTTGAACAAATTACTACACCGTTGGTTAACTGATTTTGAACATGATACTACACTTTGTTTGGCCAATGAAAAAGTTAACCGTCGATTTTTTAGGCCTCCACAGTTGCAAAGACGGAAAATAAAATAAATGAAGCTTTCTGGGCAAGGATGATTTCTTCCACTTACACCGGATAACCAACATGCGCTGGCAGGGCGAATTCTCGCAGCCGCACTTGTTTAGGCTGTCCCACTTTACATTTTTTATATCTGAGCCCTTCGTGTTTAAAACTATTACTGTTTTGGCGCGGATATGAATGTTTTATTTATTTTATTGTTTTTAACAATATTGGCCGATGAAGGAATCTCCGTCTGATTTCCAAGGCCTTCCATGTACAAAGACGGATTTATTTTTGCTTTATTTATTAATTATTGCAATTACTTTAAAAATTGTTTATTTTTATTACTAACACTTTCACTAAGTGTTTATGCAGGTACCCGGAGATCATCTTGTGCAGAAGGCCTAAAAAGGGTTAAAGATATCCCGGAGTTTTATCTTATGTCGTATTTAAATTTCAGTTTTACTATTTTGTATTGCATTTTATTTTAATTGTAAATTATATAAAAATGCCTAGAATAGATAGAATAGAAAGTCAATATAATTAACCTAGGTTTGAACGGATAACCGCAAGTTAGCGGATCTTAAAGGATGCCTAACCCCTTCCCTTTAGGATAATAAAGAACCCTTATCCAGAATCTCACATAGCTTTCGCAGACCTTTAAATGGAGATTAATTGCAGTATTTTATTGCAATAAATCAAGTGTCCTAATTCACTATAATAATTAGGTGGCGACTCCTTAAAATGCATTTAGGAATCAACCATACGTGGCACTCCCGTTTCGACTCCGGTTAAAATGGGGTGTTACAGATGGCGACTCTGCTGGGGATAATCAGGTTCTTGACCATAGCAAACCTAGGTTTATTATTGATTGACTTTATTTGCTTTTATTTGTTTTAAACGTCTTAAAATTGCTTGCTTTAATTTTGTATGTTTAACTGTTTAAATTGCTATTTGCTTTTACTGCTTTCCTTAAATTGGCATTCCGCTCATATTTCTTCCACTCTGGAAAATTCACATTGTCACACACAACACGCGGGTGTGCTTTGTGCACCTGCAAATTTCTTTCAAACACCCAAATTTAAGAGAGTTGGCGTTTTGCGCGGAGAATCCGGTCCAACCGGTGGTCGCGTAGCCTTCTCACTCGAGTAGTCCGCTCGGGAACCTTGCGTCTAGTAAGCCAAATCTTAGAAACTTAGGACAGAGCTATACCATCTTTTTTATTAAGTCATGCATGCATAAACCTTAGGTGGGTTAATCATTGGTATTAACGCCACAATTAGAAATCCACCAAAACTTGTCGACGGGTTTCGCAACCCTACGACCCATTAGCATACTATGTGTAGCGTGATGATGATAGACGGATCCAAGCCTGGTTATAACACGCTGAAATTGGAAAAAGTGCACCGTCATTTGGTTGCCATTTCCGACAAAACATTACAGTTTAACGGCTTGGACCTGTTTATCATAATCTCGCATATTTGGCGTTTAGGCCTACCTCTGGCATAAGAGAGGTCCCATGCATATTAGGCGCGCGCTTGATTTGCATGCTTTTGTTTACTATTTTGTTGCTAGCAATTTTGTACATATTATTTAATGCAATAATTATCATTTTAACCCATGTACCTATCATGCTTATAATTCTGGTCATTAGCATTTGCGTTTTTGCACTTTTGTTGTCACATTGCAATCAGGACTTCTACTGCGCAAATCGCTCTTGAACAGCACGATTTGGACTTTGTGAAGCATTAACCACTAGTCCGGTTGAACCAAGCAGGGGAGTCTTTGACTATATTGTCACGCCCTTACATTTTACTATTTTTGTGGCTTGCCTACTCTCACTCATTTGTCATATTTTTGCAGGAAGGCCGTCCTCGCAAATAGTCGAGGGCGGACAACAACAACAACAACAACAACAACAAAAAAAAAAAAGGCATATTTGGTTCATTCAATTCATTCATGCATTTCATTCATTCCATCACAACCATTCATGCATTCATTACATTCTTTTATTTTGCATTAGTCTTACAGTGAACAATCGTTTGTTTTGAACAACTTTACTTTTGCATTTCTTTCATGAATAAATTCTTTTAAATCATACGTTTTATAACATATCTGAACGAACTACGCACACCTGATTCTCGTCAAAGATGAGATACGTAGGCAGCCCTACTGGGGTTCGGTACCATTTATTCAAAAATACAAAAATATTTTATTCAAAAAGCATAAAAAATACAAAAATACAAAAAAAATACAAAAGAAGGCTCCTTTAAGTATCATTGTTTGATTTGGTTGATACCAACACAGTTAGGAGTGTGCATAAGAAAGAACGAGTAATAATCAGTATGGGTGGACTTCGTAGTAAACCATAGATTCTTTTGGTACCTCTCACGCACACCTGTAATGACATTCTTGCATGCTTCTAAGATAAGAACGAGACAAACCTCATTGTTTCATGTGCATTGTGTGGTGAGTTTTAGAATAAATTCAATTGCATTGCATTGTGATCTAGAACTTGGCCCGAAAGTTTGTTGAGGCGAAATCCTGAGTAACGCTCGGTGTGGGAAATGATCGTAGGCTTTCTTTGACCCGTTTGAGCCTTTTCAGCCTACCAAATAACATTATCCATAGTACACCCCCTTTGAGCCTAAAGCCTATTCTTTCGACAACCGCATATTACACTTATACCCTTTCTGAGTGCGTACGCACTATCCCTCTCTTGGCGACCTCGTGGCGCTTTAGAAATGTGCAAGTGGTGACAAATTCTGCGTTGAAGTTTGCAAAGGCAAAATTGTCAAAGTCTCAAAGGAAAAGAAAACACAAATGACGTCTTTACATAAGAAGAAATCAAATGGTTCGACATGATAAACAAAAATGAATGAAATGAGAAAATAACTTTGGAAAAGCGGGCTGCAAACGAAAGATTCAAAAGATGTCGATCTGAGGAAAAAGCGGGACAAAAAGAAAGCAGGTCAGCATTGAAGCACACAAATATCAAGCACGGACGTAGTCCAACGCTCGAGGAGGGACTAGTCACTTTTTACCCAAATGATTATCCATCCCTTTCCCCCAAGCCTACATTACAAGCCCATGACAAGCCCTACATGATCTTATACTGAAGGTTCTCACATTAGTGGATACTTACATGACGGCCAAGCCTATGGTATCACAGTTGCATGCGTTGAACATATTTTTGAGTGTGAGCGTACTTCTCTAAACGTCCCAAAATTCAAAATGTTGGAATATATGTGAGAAATGGGACTTTCTTTCAGTGAGGGCATTTGAAACATGAGATTACGTGTAGTTCGAAATCTTGGCTGCAAGCAAGTGTGTCGATACTTTAGATGTCTGAGGTACCATTTGAAACTATAGGAATTACCCAGAAGTCAATCTTGGTTAGACTGGAAGTGAATAACGGAATTCCTAAGCACAATACTAATGGTTGGTATCAACTGAAGTCATAACGTGATGCTGTCTTTCCACTTTTCAAAAAAAAAAAAAAAATGTGCATATAAAAATCATTTTTGCATCATGAACTACGTCTTGACCTGATTCCCTCAGCGGAATACGTAGGCGGCCACATTGGCTTCGGTCCACATTGTTTGAAAAACCCATAAAAATTCTTATTTTTTGCATCATGAACTACGTCTTGACCTGATTCCCTCAGCGGGATACGTAGGCGGCCACATTGGCTTCGGTCCACATTGTTTGAAAAACCCATAAAAATTCTTATTTTTTGCATCATGAACTACGTCTTGACCTGATTCCCTCAGCGGGATACGTAGGCGGCCACATTGGCTTCGGTCCACATTGTTTGAAAAACCCATAAAAATTCTTATTTTTTGCATCACGAACTACGTCTTGACCTGATTCCCTCATAAGGATACGTAGGCGGCCTAAGTCGGCTTCGGTCACACCATTAGAAATCTTCCCATTGGTTCGTGTGCGGCCGAAATCGTTGATTATTACGAAAGAGATATGAGCAATTTCCGCGAGTTAAGTCTTGCCCATGCGCCCATAACGTAAAAGGACAATTTTGGGAAATGCACCATGAAGAGATCATAATAAGGACTCCAAAAGCAATCGAATCGCGGCGTTTAGCAAGCATTCGCGGCGTCCGGCAAGTCCGCACAGAGATCGTGCACTCGCGACTTCGGATCTTCATATCGGCCAAAGGCGGGAGCACAACAAAGCCCGTGTGGGTTCAAGCGCACAATGTCTATGCAATGACGTTATCTCGGCACAGGCGATCCTGGCGAATGCGTCCATAAAATGACATCATTTCATTGCAAGCCTATGCAACGGCTTCATTCATGTTTCGTCTATCTGACGGCGAACATTTGCATCTCGTCCATCTGAGGCGATAACGCCCATCTGGCGTCATGCATTCGTCCATATGAGGCGATAACGCCCGTATAAGCGTCAACTTGCATCTCGTCATACAAGACGAGCAGCATCTGGCGTCATTTGCATTTCGTTCATACAAGCGAAGCGCCCATACAAGCGTCGCTGCATTTCGTCCATACAAAGCGATAACGCCCATCTGGCGTCATCCGCATTTCGTCCATACAAGGCGATAACGCCCATATAAGCGTCACTTGCATCTCGTCCATCTACAAGCGAACGCCCATCTGGCGTCATTTGCATTTCGTCCATACAAGGCGAAACGCCCATACAAGCGTCGCTTGCATTTCGTCCATCTGAGCGATAACGCCCATACAAGGCGTCATCCGCATTCGTCCATACAAGCGACAACGCCCGTACAAGCGTCGCTGCGTCTCTCGTCCATACAAAGGCGAACGCCCATCTGGCGTCGTGTGCATTTCGTCCATCTGAGCGAAACGCCCATCTGGCGTCATTTGCATTCGTCCGTAAAAAGCGATAACGCCCATACAAGGCGTCGCTTGCGTCGTCCATACAAGCGATAACGCCCCATCTGGCGTCATTTGCATTTCGTCCATCTGAGCGAAACGCCCATACAAGGCGTCAACTTGCATTTCGTCCATCTGAGCGAAACGCCCATCTGGCGGCATTGCATCTCGTCATCTGAGCGATAACGCCCATACTGGCGTCATTTGCATCTCGTCCATACTGAGCGACAACGCCCATACTGGCGTCATTTGCATCGTCCATCTGAGCGATAACGCCCATCTGGCGTCATTTGCATTCGCCCATACTGAAGCGATAACGCCCATACTGGCGTCATTTGCATTTCGTCCATATGAGCGATAACGCCCATACTGGCGTCGCTGCGTCGTCCATACAAGCGAAGCGCCCATCTGGCGTCATTTGCATCTCGCCCATCTGAAGCGAAACGCCCATCTGGCGTCGCTTGCATTTCGTCCATCTGAGCGAAGCGCCATACTGGCGTCACTTGCATCTCGTCCATACAAGGCGATAACGCCCATAAGGCGTCATTTGCATTTCGTCCATCTGAGCGATAACGCCCATCAAGGCGTCATTTGCATTTCGTCCATACTGAGCGACAACGCCCATCTGGCGTCATCTGCATTCGTCCATACAAGGCGAAGCGTCCATACTGGCGTCATTTGCATTTCGTCCATACAAGGCGACAACGCCCATACTGGCGTCATTTGCATTTCGTCCATCAAGCGACAACGCCCATCTGGCGTCATCTGCATTTCGTCCATACAAGACGACAACGCCCATACAAGGCGTCATTTGCATCTCGTCTATACAAGACGACAACGCCCAGACAAGGCGTCATCTGCCTCTCGCTTATACAAGATGGCGTATCATCACATCACTTCATCAACACCTACAAACACCATGTCTTTTCGGCGCGCTGCTGCAACCCGGTGTCGATCTTACTTCGACCGGGACAAATTTGAGTTTTGCGTCTTTGCATTTTATTTTCTAGCATTGCAGCAACCCGGTGTCTCATAACTCGACCGGGACAAATTTTATGACTTTGTCTTTTACCTTGGCATCACAATGACCAGTGTGGCTTTTGCCCATTCGTGCTTAATCGCTTGTTTTAATTACGGCGATGGGACAAAATTGACCACAAGTCAACGTCTTTGTCGAAAACTCTTTCATCGTCTCGGTCAAAAGAGGACAATTGACACCCAATTTTGACCCATCTTTTAGGCATTTCTTGCAATTTTAAGCATTTTAGGACACCGCATTTTATCATCATTTTGACATTTTGTATATTTTTTACATAACATTCTATGTTGTTTATTCTTGTAAATTGACATCATGTTTTGTTTTTTTTACCTTTAATTAGGTATTAAACATTTTTTAGCATCTTTTTGAATAATTAACTGACACCCCGTCTTTACTTTTAATCAGGCGTTAAATATTTGTTAAACATTGTATTTTATTATTATTGCATCAGGCATTGACATTTTAATATTTTGTATCTTTAAATAATTTTCTTTTAAATAATTAATCAATTTTGCATTTTTTGTCAAAACCGATCGATCCAGGCATAATCTGAATCACCCAATCAATCGCGAATCGAAACAAAAATGAAGCCCAATACACTTTCATCCAATACCCAAACCCAATACCCGATAACGATACCCAATAACGATACGATACCCAATACCCGCAAACCCTAAACCTAATCTCACCCTATAAAACCTACCCTAGTATACCCGACACAACCTATTATGACTACCCAGCCGCAGCACACCTATTACTACACAGCCGTCTCTCTCTCAATCCCTCTCATTATCCGTCTACCCTCTCTCTCTCAAATAACCCTAGCGCACAACATTTAGCGACCTCTCCATTTTAATGGCGGTATGACACACAACTTTCCTGAACCTAAAACCCCTCTCACCCCTCACCCCTCTTTCCTTAACCTTCCGTCGCCATTGCTCCGGTGACTCGTGACCCCACAACCACCATCGATCTCCTCACCATTCCGTCTAACTGTGCTCGCTTTCAAACACTCAGAACCCTTTCTCGCCGGCCCGCTTCGACCACCTTATCTCCTCACTCGGCGTGGCGAACCCTACCCCAGCCATACGCCATCACACCATTGTTCCGTCGTCGTCGACCTCACCCCACACATCCCACTAACACTCATTTCATCGACCACGCGCTTTCACCTGCTCGCGTCGAATCCACCACTGTGGTGGCGTTGCTCGACGACCTCGTCGCCGTGAACGCTTGCCACGCTTTGCCGTTGTTAACCCCTTGATAACCTGTTTGTATCTCTTTTGTTGGCTATCTTTGGGACTGATTTAACGTTATTTCTGATTCTTGTGTCTTAACGAGTTCTTGGAAATTCGCGAACCGTTTTGTTCTTGGATATATGTTGTTGGTATATTTGGTTGGAGACTAATTTGATTTCTGTTCCGGTGATTCGCCGGAGTTCTAAAACTCCGGCGAGCTCTACTGTCTTCGTGCCTTTTATTGCTTTCTGAACCGACATTTTGCCCTTTAAGCGGCCGTACTATCCGCATTGTTCGCGATTTTGTTGGTTGTTGTCACTGTTTGTTTGATTTTGTCGATCGATTCTCATTTGGTTTAGGATTGATTTTACGGTCTTTTTTTGTATCTGTGAAGTTTTTGCAACTCAGATGACCTTTTAAAATTCGGGCAAAGCGTATTTGCGTTGTTTACCATCGTCGGAGATGTTCTAAATTTTCAGCGTGTTATTGTGTTGTTGCCACTTGTTTCTATTGTTGTTAAATCTTGATTTTGAACAAATTACTACACCGTTGGTTAAGCGATTTTGAACATGATACTACACTTTGTTTGGTGATGAAAAAGTTAACCGTCGATTTTTGAGGCCTCAGATTGCAAAGACGGAAAATAAAATAAATGAAGCTTTCAGGCAAGGATGATTTCTTCCACTTACGGATAACCAACATGCTGGCGGGCGAATTCTCGCACGCACTTGTTTAAATTTGTCCACTTTACATTTTTTATATCTGAGCCCTTCGTGTTTAAAACTATTACTGTTTTGGTGCGGATATGAATGTTTTATTTATGTTATTGTTTTTAACAATATTGGACGATGAAGGAATCTCCGTCTGATTTCCAAGGCCTTCCATGTACAAAGACGGATTTATTTTTGCTTTATTTATTAATTATTGCAATTACTTTAAAAATTGTTTATTTTTATTACTAACACTTTCACTAAGTGTTTATGCAGTGCAGGAGATCATCTTGTGCAGAAGGCCTAAAAAGGGTTAAAGATATCCCGGAGTTTTATCTTATGTCGTATTTAAATTTCAGTTTTACTATTTTGTATTGCATTTTATTTTAATTGTAAATTATATAAAAATTCCTAGAATAGATAGAATAGAAAGTCAATATAATTAACCTAGGTTTGAACGGATAACCGCAAGTTAGCGGATCTTAAAGGATGCCTAACCCCTTCCCTTTAGGATAATAAAGAACCCTTATCCAGAATCTCACATAGCTTTCGCAGACCTTTAAATGGAGATTAATTGCAGTATTTTATTGCAATAAATCAAGTGTCCTAATTCACTATAATAATTAGGTGGCGACTCCTTAAAATGCATTTAGGAATCAACCATACGTGGCACTCCCGTTTCGACTCCGGTTAAAATGGGGTGTTACACTCTTAAAATTGGCCCTTTTGATGATATTGAGTCTGCCTCAATGAGTAGTACACTGGATCCTTGCAATTGGTGGGCTAATTATGGTGCCGCTTGTCCCCTACTTCAAGGGTTGGCTTTTAAAGTGTTTGGACAGTCTGCCTCTTCTTCTTGTTGTGAGCGAAATTGGAGTACTTATTCTTTTATTCACTCAGTGAAAAGAAATAAGTTAACTCCAAAGCGTGCTGAAGATCTAGTCTTTGTCCACAACAATCTCTGTTTGTTATCTAGGAGTTCCTCCCAATATAGAGAGGGTAAAACTAAATTTTGGGATGTTGGTGGGGATACTTTTGGATCTTTGGAGGATACAGGTGTTCTTGAGTTTGCTGAATTGCCTCTTGACGAGCCTGAGTTAGATGAAATACTATTGCATTCAGAAGACCCGGACAAAGAGAGAGACGATGTACCAGAGCCAAACTCATGTATGGATATTTGTTAGAGACAAAATCATGTTTTATATTTATTTGAATTTGGGTCTTGGGACATACTTATGTATTAGTTTATGGACTATGGTCTTATGAATTATGTATTGAATATTTGATTGATTGTTAATTTGTTATGAATGTTTCTTTTTAATTTGGTACATATTTAATTTGGTATTTTGGTTATTTGGTATATAACAAATTTGAATTAAATTTTATAATTTATTTATGAATGTGAAGCTTTAAAAATATTAATTTTAGTATTTTATATATTATATTATATATATATAAAAATATTTTTTAATTTATTTTTACAGCCGTGTCCCTGCCGTGTCGTGTCCCCTATTTTTCAAAATTGTCGTTTTCGCGTGTCCGTGTCCGTGTCCTATCGGACACCTCTCACGTGTCCGTGCTACATAGTACTTGCGGCAGAATGGGAGGACGGTTAGAGAGTATAGCTTGGAGTTTGACTCCTTGGCTCGATCTGCGCTACTATGGTAGCGCATACGGCGGATAAGTACAGTTACGTGATGGGGTTAGACAACTATCTTATTGATGGGTGCATGACAATGTCTTCACCGAGCATGGATATTGCTCGTATTGAGCATTCTTGCGAGGAATCGAGGCGGCACAAAGGAGACGGTTGGATAGAGACCATGGTAGGAGCCAACATAAGAGGCTAGATCGGTGGGTTTTGGTGATTTCGGCGGGCGGCCTCGTGAGATACCGGTATTCCTCGGCCAGCTCGAGTGCTCCTCGATCTTACGGTAGGCGATTTGACCGCATGGGGTATTGAGGCTGGTCGGGGCTCGGCGGCGAGATCACAGATCTGCGGGGTTAGTCGATGGAGGCCATCTTTGCCTCGATGTTCGCATCTGTGGCGTCGTTCGAAGTGTCGTGAGCATCGTACTTGTTTTTCCTGCGGCCGCCAGGGCCATCTGATGAGAGAATGTCCCTTTAGAGTTGGTTCGGGGGGTATGGCTCAGCCTACGGGTTCTGTTGCGGGTTCGTCGTCCACAACTATGCGCCCCATCGAGCAGGGTACTCAGGCACCAGCTGGCCGGGGTAGAGGTCGTGGCAGAGGCCTCAAACACTTTCCTGACAGCGTCCGACTTCTAGTTCTAGCGGTCCTTCGAACCGCATTTATGTCATGGCCAGTAGACGCGACCAGGAGGCGTCACCAGATGTTGTCACAGGTACATTATCGGTCTTTTTCTATGATGTGTATGCTTTGATTGATCCAGGTTCCACCTTGTCCTATATATCCCCTCTTGTTGCTAGTAGAATAGGGATAGAACCTGAGCCGATAGAACCATTCGAGGTAGCTACACCGGTAGGAGATTCGGTTATAGTTAAACGTGTGTACAAGAATTACTCGGTGGTGATATATAGTCGTCGTACCTTAGCAGATTTGATAGAATTGGATATGATCGACTTCGACGTTATTATGGGTATGGATTGGTTGACTTCTTGTTTTGCCAGCGTTGATTGTCGAGAGAAGTTGGTTCAATTCGGTTTCGAACAATAGGTTATAAAATGGAAAAGGAATACCGCATCGCCGAGGGGTAAGTTTATTTCATACCTCAAGGCAAGGAAGATGGTTCGAAAAGGGTGTATTTATCACTTAGTTCGGGTGCATGATACGGGCCGAGGTGCGGTTCTTGATCGATTCTAATAGTCAGTGAGTTTCCGGATGTGTTCCCAGATGATCTATCAGGTCTTCCTCCAGAGCGGGAGATAGATTTCAGCATAGATGTATTGCCAGGTACCCAACCTATATCCATTCCTCCTTATAGAATGGCACCTGCAGAGTTGAAAGAGTTGAAGGAGCAACTGAGTGATCTATTAGAAAAAGGCTTCATTAGGCCTAGTACATCCCCCTGGGGGTGCGCCGGTATTATTTGTAAAGAACAAGGATGGTTCGCTGCGGATGTGCATTGACTATAGGCAGCTGAATAAGGAGACCATCAAGAATAGGTATCCCCTTCCTAGGATTGACGACTTGTTCGATCAAGAATAGGTACCCCCATCGGGTCGGGTCGTGACAATATTGCTAATATGTTATCATTGTATACCAATGACACCTTACGCAAGGACACTGAAGCTCCAAAAGAAGATTTCGGAGCCAGCAGATCTCAACAACAACATTTGCAACGCCTTTATACTCTGCTTCTGCACTCGAAAGGGATAAGATAACTTACCTCTTGGCAAACCAAGAAATGAGAATATCCCCTAAGAACACACAATAGTCGGAGGTGGAACGTCGCGTGTTCGGACAGTCTGCCCAATCAACATCCGTATATGATAACAACTTGATCGGTGCTGAGGGGTATAGATGCAATTCATAATCAAGTATGACCTTAACGTACCGAATAATACACAGCAGTAAAATGAGGCTCATTGGGGGCATGTATAAATAACATACCTGTTGAATAACATAAGCAATCTGGTGAACGTAAGATATTGTAGTGCATTTGCAAGACTCCTGTAAAGGGTAGGATCGGACACTGGATCACCATTAACAGCACTAAACTTTGATTTACAGTCAACCGAAGTGGACATTATCTTGCAGTTTGCCCCTGTAAATTATCATTGTCCTCCGCCGACGTCTCTGCCCAATCACCTCTTTCGCCAGTAACCCTACACCCTAGCACCACCTCCCCCACACTCTGGCCGACCAACCCGACACACTCCCTAACCCTCACCCCACACTACCATCATCGCCACAAGAATAGCCACCACCGACACTCAGAAACACCTATCATTAGAGACTAAATTAGAGTAGATATTAGAGAATTTTCCAAAAGAGCACATAGCAGCTTCCAAGTTTTTTTTATAACCTAGATGTACGAGCCAGCTTGTGCATCCCAACTATTTTCACGAGATACCTCTGTCACCTCCCACCAGCAACAAATATCAGGTAACTCTGTCCAATAAGACTAGAATAGATGGAAATAAACCACCAGTATTTTTTCTCGATTAGAAATTGAACCTAAGAACTCATTGACCACTAGGAACACACCCTTGGATGCGTTTCCAAGAGTTAAATAAAAGACAAATCAGTATCAACATTGTGTACTTAGGGAGTATTTGATACGGAGGAAAACATTTCCAATTTCCCATGTTTGGTTGTTCAAAATGTTAGTATGAAAAATATTTTCTTTAAGAAAATAAATTCTTTAAAAATGACTTCTCTAATGGAAGTATGGAAAACAAGTTCCACAAGTGACATTTCAAGTTCATTGTCTTCTCTCCACCCACTCAATGCCTCCAACCCCTTGACCATCCCATCCCCGCCTACCCGAACCCCCACTCCCTACCCAATCCCACCCCATAATGTTTTGCTAGATTACATATAAATTCTCTTGGGATAATATTTTTTTTACTTACAAGACACCCACTTATTTTCCAAGATAACATTTTCCTTCATACCAAACACACCCTTAAAATACACAACGATTATGGCATCTTTTGCCTTTTAAATATAGTTAAAGAATTTTCTTGACTATCATTGCATTCTTTCTATAGCAACACAATTACATAGAAGGAAATGATTTTTAAATGCTCCATCAGTCCAGAGAATTGCCATAGTTATATATCAATTTTAAACCAAAAGAATTGTCTTGTAACTCAGGTTATACTTGAAAAGGCAAGATTAGAAGAAAATACAATTCTCAGTAAAATACACAACGATGGCCCGAAGGTCCACATGCCTCAAACCTGAGCATATGATGCTAATAAGAGTGCAAGTGAAGCGACTTACTAAATTCAAATTAAAAAAAGTAAAGTGGTAATTTACCATGAGGTACATTTGTAAACAATTAGCCCAAAACCTCACCTGAAGTTTGAGTCATAAGAGAGTTAAACAACTTACTCTTCAATTCAAAATCCAAAGCTCAACATTAGTTTTCAATGTCCATATCCTTGTGGTGTAATGTAGACAGCCTACTGGCTGCTTCCACGGCTCGAACCCGTGACCTATAGGTCACACGGATACAACTTTACCGTTGCTTCAAGACTCCTCTTCAAAGTACTCTAAACTCCTCATACAAGCATAATCACCATAGAAATTTATGTTAATTATCGAACGGAAAAAATAAAGTAAAAGTGACTTTCTCAAGAACAAGTATCATCGCTGTTCTATTTTAATATAATAGCTATTGATTTTGCTGTAGCAATTGCAGGCGTCTAAGACATTTCAGTAATTCTCTCCGTTCACAGATGTACTAGATTGACAGAAAGCAGAGATATGGAAGTTAATACTTCTGTCCTTAAAACCCCAATAACCATTTCTTGGGTAAATTATTTTCGAGTGGAAGCTAAAGTATGTTATAGTAAGTTTTGGTTAGCCAAGTTATAAGTTGGCGTAAACTTTAAACTAAAAGCAGGTATCAAATTATTTAATTACAAAATATTAGGTACCATCACTTTCAGTAAGCACACTTGTATGAATTATTTTTCTCAAGGGATTATCATTATCTATTTGACTGCCGGGTAGCTGATAACTCCAGCTAATATAATTCTTGACAGTACGCCAATTCATTGGTCTTTCAGGCTGCAGAATCAGCTCTCAAACTGATATGAAGTGCATTTTCCACAGTATTTACCTTTGAAAGGAAATTACTGCTGTAATTAGACAAATACTTAACTCCATCAGAATGATGCTGAGGGAAAAATAGGAACATGAAGTCTTCTACACCATAAGCAAAGCTGAAAGTTAATGGATCACAACAATTATATATCTGGGTACTTAAAAATCCAAGAAAAGACATGGATAAACTCAGCAAATCCGCAGAAAAAATAAACTTTATTAATGCTATTTAATAGGAAAATGATAGATAAATTCATCAATCAAGTACACCTCAATCACAAATTAATTCAAATCAGTTATATAAACTTTTTTTTCTATTTGCGTTCATTTCATTTCAATACTAGAAAGAAAAGGAACATATAGGAGGAGAAAATCAATAGAAAGACACGTAAAACTTAGGAGCGTGAAGAGCAAATCTGGTGAGATGTAGGCAATTTGCAGCAGTCTGTATGCACTATGCTTTGAATAGTTTTTTTTCACTTGCACAACAGAATATCATTCTTATTGAATATACTTCAAAACAACAACCAGACATCCCAGGCAAGTCAATGATACAGATGATACAGGTATATAATCTACTTTTTGTCAATGAAAAATGAAGGAATTCAATAACAAACAGAGTCAAATGATAATTGGAAAAGTCTCTGTTTGTTCAAAAGGGAGATCCTTTGCATGAATGTTTCTTGGATGATTCTGCCAACCTTCTAACACATCTAACACTTCTATAATACGCCATCAACTCACGAGCCACGTCTTCCGGATGGCAATTTATAAAGGCCTTGATGAACCGCTTTTCCGTCATCCTCATTGCTCTTAACAATGAGGGACCCTTCACTCAAGGTTCCAGTCCCATATCATCAATTTCCCCCCTAAAAATACCTCGGCTTTATAGCAATCTCCAAATTCAAGAACAGCAAACACGGGTTATCTAACACCAAATCCGCGGAAAGCTTCATCGTACCCATTATAAATGTCATGTTTCTCTGAACCTTATCAACAGACAATGTTACCAAAAAAAGGAGACCTTCCGAAAATCCTAAAAAACTCATCATTAGTAAACCCGTGTTTCTCCAAATTAGCCACTTTTTGACGTATAGACTCCGAACGCGAAATAGCAAACAATGTAATCACATGCTTATACATTCTAGTACCCTTTTCGACACCCGTCCTTCGAACATAATCCATTTTCTCATCATCCAAAGAACTTCTAGGTATCAAAGTTGGTCTAGCTAAAACAACAACAACATACCCAGTCCCACAACGTGGGGTCTTGGGGAGAGTAGAGTGTACGCAGACCTTACCTCTACCTAGATAGGTGGAGCGGTTGCTTCCGAGAAACCCTCGGCTCTCGCTAAAAGCATGGAAATTAAATCACTTCTACTAAGACCCAATTGTTCATAAAATGCAACAGTTGGTTTAATCTGTTTGTGAAACCATAAGTAAGCAAAGACGGGTTTCGTACAATAACCTAAGAAGAACTTCTTTAGTACCAAATAATGTTTGGAAAAATTCAAGACGTTCATCTAAACAACGATTAATACGACAATTAAATAAACGAGGACGACAATTGAGAATCTTGGTGAGGTCAGATGAGGGTATACCTAGTGAGGATTTTGAGCTTAGAGTGAAGGTTTTTGAGGTCCATTTTTTGTAAAGATGGGCGGCGTTAGTGCAACCGTATTGCCTAAATAAATCTGATGGAGTAGTAGTGATGAGGGGGTCTTGTGTTAAGGTAAGGTAGCTGCAGCAGCTATGGTGATGAATTGGTAGGGTTTAAGGGAAGAAGAAGGGTTTTAGAACAAGTGAAGAATAGGGAATGGAATTGGGTAAAAGCATTGAAATTAGCTGCTTTCATTATTACACTGCAAAATGGAAACTGTAAGAATTTTGGTTTCTTTGTATAACATACAATTCTACTCTACTACTCCAAGTAGCATGGGGGACGATGTAATGAATTGATGTAGTGGTTTTGGGGTCATTCGAACAAATGCCCGTATTTCGGATGGTCTTTAATTTTGCTTTGTATATTTCGCTTGGCATATAAATCATAACTTTCACAAAAGTTATAAAGGTAAAACTTTCGACATATTAATATAATCTGAAATATATCATATAACTTATACCGCATAATTTAATTCCTACAAAACTTTTACCGAGCGAGGTAAAATTCAGTTTCCGAAAATAAAAATGCTACTACAAAATTTATGTCGAACAAAGCAAGTCTGGATATTTTCATTAAATAAGCAATAGAGGTAAAAATTAAAGACTACAGATATGAGGAGGAAAAATTAAAGATCAGTGCTTGAAGGGAAATCCCTGCAAAAACTTTTTTGGGTAAATAAAGTATTTTATTAATACCAAAAGTGAGAATTACACAACCAAACAGGGCAGACCACATGTTTCTCAAAATAAATGCAAAACGGACTCTTAATGGACTTACATAGAAATCAGACCATAAGCCTCTATCTCATTCTCCTACATATCAGACCACCAACTAAACTACTAATCACAACAAAACATACTTTAAATACAATTACAAAGCATTGGGATAACAAACTCAAAAAAAAAACACAGCATGAAGCAACACATCAGCATCAAGGATTAGGCAGTAGTTGAGCAAGCATATGTTGCCATCTTCTCAGCTCTCTCCCTCTAGTATGGATATGAATGGTTATCTCCTTACTGATCTTGTCATGCTGGTAGAAACCACTCTGAAACCTCAGTATGTTTCTTTCCCTCCAAATGAGTGTGATCACCATAGCAAAACAGCAGCTAACAACGCCCCTCACTCTAGTTCTTCTCTTTGCCCACTTGTTAACCCAAATGACCTCATCCTGCCAACTTCCCACTGATCTCTGAATACCAAGCCAAACTAGTAACCTCTTCCACAATGCTCTAGTACTGGTGCAAGCAAAGAACATATGGTCCATTGTTTCATCAGCACTCTTACAGAACACACAAGTTGGTGGTACTTGAATACCAAAGTTTTGCAATCTCTCAATAGTAGTCAGCCTTCTTAGCAAAGCTAGCCATAGTATGAACTTGTATTGTGGGTGGATAGAGTGGTGTAATAGCAGGTTCTTCCAAGGGATCTTTGGATAAGATGGGAGTAGAGTTATGTACATCTGCTTAATAGAATATTTGTCATTCATCGCCATAGTTTGTAAATAAGCTTGAAGACCACCACCTTGGAGAGTAGACATAACCATGATATACTTCCTTGATTCAATAATCTCTCTCACAATCCAGGTTGCATTCCCAGGTGATAGGCAATTGTCAATTGTTTCATGTTTCATACACTACTCATTTATGCATTTCTCCCACAAACAGTCCTTCTCAACTAATGCTCATAACTGCTTCAGTACAGCAGCTTTGTTCCAATAGCCCAAATGCAATATGTTCATCCCACCAGCAGCTTTAGGGTAACATAATTTCTCCCATGATCCAAGGGCCCTTTTGAAAATTATCACATCTCCAGCCCACAGGTAAGTTCTGCACACACCCTCTATTAATTTCAAAATTCTTTTTGGAAAGATAAAGATCTGGGCTCAATGTGTTTGAATGCCAAAGACTACAGATTTTATAAGTTGTAGTCTTCCTGCATATGAAAGAAGTTTTGCAGTCCAACGCCTAAACTTTTCCGTTATTCTCTCTACAAGGGGCATGCACTGTGGAATAATAAGTTTTTTTGAAGACATAGGAACACCTAAGTATCTAAATGGTAAAGCCCATTCACATAAACCCAATTCCTGCTATATCTCCTACTTTATTTGATCCTTGGTACCAGGAAAGTAGATGGAACTCTTATCTACATTTTTTTGAAGCCTAGAGGCAAGTGAGAACTTCAGAAAAGCCCCTTAAACGAGTCTAACAAAATATAAGTCAGCTTTACATAACATTAGGAGATCATCAGCAAAATCAATATGCATCACATTTAATTTCTTACATCTAGAATGAAACTTAAAGAGTATTAGCAGCAACAACATTTAGCTCCCTTTGTAAGTACTCCAAGGCAATCCCAAACAGATAGGGTGACATTGAATCACCCTGTCTGATACCTTTTTCCCCTGAAATGGTTTTGTTAGGGCCCCATTGATGACTAGTGAGTAAGAGACAGTAGATATACACTCCATCACCCACTTAATAAATTTGAAAGGAAAATCTAACTCTACTAGCATCCTCCTCAAGAAACACCACTCAACAAACAGATAATGTACTGAAACTGAAACTAATAACTGAACAAAGAAGCAAAGAATAAGAATACTTCATGTACTAAAATGGAGAGTCACCCATTTAACTGAAATAATAAATAATTGTGGCTATATATAAATGTGGCTTTGGGCTCATAATATATAATTGTGGCCTTGGGCCCATAATATATAATTGTGGCCTTTGGCCAATAATATGTAAGTGTGGCCTTTGGCCAATAATATGCAATTGTGGTCTTGGGCCCATAATACAGGTGCTGAAATACTGAAAATATACTGATATGAAACACTGAACTTGGGATCATACAGAAGTTCTGATGTAATACTGACATTCTGAGCAATGGTTCACTGAGAAGTGTTCATGAACTGATTATGAGTATTGAAGCTTTAACTAGGTTATAACATGTTGAATGTTCTAGGCTGAGACTCGTGGATATCAAACACAAGTCTATATTGATTACGTATTGAGTTCACCATAATCAAAGTGATAATCATGAACAACTACGAAGTTATAATCTTAAAGATATATGTTTTAGTCTTTTCATGAACTAGGGCATATCTCAAATTATGAAGTAATTCGCAATAATCTCGATGAACGAGGCGTGGGGATGACTAAAGACGTTCCCATACATAGATAGAAGCTCTACATATCGTAGTTGCTCAAAAACTTTAAGAAAATGTTTAAACTTTTGAAGAAGAAACTCAAAGCTTTGAACTTGAAACTTTGAGAAGAGTTTTTACTGATTTTCATATATAATGTTCATAGCTCAAATCACACTACTCCGAAACTCCAAATCAGATATTCACCGTTCACATTTAAGACCTATATGTTGCGACCATTTAGTTAAAATTTGGGCTCGATCCAACGGTCAAATTATCGGAAAACGCCAAAGGAAGCTGACTGGTCTGAGGGAAAATCTACAACAAAATTACTAGCGTTTTGTGTTTGATGGAGTGCATCTAAATCAATCTTATTTCATGATTCTACCAACCATTAAATGTCTAAAATATAATAATAACTCCATATAATTCATTAATGAGTGAGAGGCTTACCTTTTTGAAGAAATTCCAAAGCTTCATTCCAAATTCGACCTTAAATGGATTTTTCAAAATCTAGCGATTTCAAATAATGATTCGGTGTTAATATAGTGTTAACTTACTATAATAGACATATGAATTTGAATAAGAACTCACCTTAGGTGTTTGGTATCAACTCTAGTAAAAAATTCTAAAATTCTCACATAAAACATTTTAGGGTTGTATTTATAGGTTATCATAAAAGGATTGGGCTTTAAAACATAATTCTACAAGAATCGGAATTTCTATTTTACACGTCCTCAGTAAATCGGCCATAACTTTTTGTACAGAACTCTGTTTGATTTGGGCCTTATATGGATGGAAAGGTATTTAAATGGGATACAACTTTCATGAAGGAAGTTTTCCTAAATTACTTATAGATTTATCCTTAAACTTAATTTAACTGAGTCCGGCTGCAAACTCACTTGAACACATGCTCCTTAGAGTAGCTTCCGACTCTAATTTCTAACAACGCCAACACATTAAAATTGTGATTACACGTAAAGTGCACTACAGAGGAGTCAGATCCGTTCCATCATGTTCCAATTGTACGGTTCAAATTATAGCCCGAAGGTTCGAAGTGTTACAATAACTGTTTTGAATCTGTCAGTAAGGATCTTTGTAATTATCTTGTAAAAGCAGCATGCTATTGGTCTTGTAATCCTTTACTAGAGTAGGGTTGTTTACTTTTGGGATCAATGTTACAGCAGTGCAACTAAAGGAATGCAGAAGTTCTCTCACTGCCTTGATGACTGACTCTTTTATGACCCCCCACTATTGTTTAAAGAACTTTATAGGATACCCATCAATACCAAGGGCCTTATCAGGGGCATAGGCAGTCACAATTTCAGCTTCAGTCACATCTTGGATCAAGGAAAATTTATGTGCGTGGGAGAGGCATGGTCCTTGTTGTATCACTTTAGAGTTTGGCCATGGTAATTCCTCAGTGGTTGAGCCCATGAGATTAGTGAGGGTAGGAGTATTATAGACAATACTTCCTAAAAAGTTGTTGGACGACGTGCACAGATAGCCGATTTCAGGATCCCTATTTCAGCCATATCCAAAGTTATTATATTTTTACCACGTTCTTTTTTCGTGACTAAACTATATAAGCTTCGATCAATATTTTAAGAGAATTGCAACTAATTAAAACTTTTCGGATAATTTTCAAGTACCTAAATTTTAATTTTAAACTATTAAGTTAATCTAATACAATTTAACTTCGAAAATTAGTCAAATTAACTCTCAAAAAATGAAACACGATAAGTAGTTGGGGACGGAGGAGTACAAGTATAGTTGCGAGTGTAAAGTTCAGACATAAGCGTCTTTACTTTTACCATCATGTGATGTAATTGCTTGTGTTGAAAACATGTTGGCTCTTTTGCATAGGATGCCAACTCTCTCATATGAGTGAAAAAGAAAAAGTGACTCATAAGCTAGCAAAATCTCATCGGTTTGCTCCTGAACTCCAATTATGAATGAAATACAGCTTCAACAGTAGTTTTACGATAATTTGTCAACTTTTGCTGGTACTTTTCAAGTTGAGAAATAGTCAAATGAAACTTTCATCAGATGATTTTTTTTTGTAAAACTAGTTCAATTTTTGCTAGTATAAACAAATTTCACCTAAACCTCAACTTATTTGATAAAGGTGGTGTCCAGACCTTGCACGTAGCTTGACTAATTCCATGGGACCTACTACCTAAACATCAATATCCCCGTCCCATGATTCAAAATAATAGAAGTCCTTTCACTGCTTGCCACAATTTTCCTAGTTTGCCTAGTGGAAATGAATACTCAACTGCCAAATCTTTTAGCACAACCACCACCTGCCATTCACCAGCAGATATGTCTTCTCTGAGAAGCTCAATGACCAGCAATGGTAAACTTAAAAAGAATAAGGTCATTCAACATTGTGCCTTTTCTGTGTTAATTTGGAAGTCCTGAAGATTATCTACAGAAACATTTCATGCCAAACATACATGTGATAATACAGACTAGAAGGAAACTAGGTGCCAAAAATCTTAAAGCTACCTGAAGAATGATGTTCTTTCAATCTCATCACTAGTAAAATCCAACAAAAAGAATACCAAATTAACTCCAGCTACGCCTGCACTTGCAGAACATAAAACCATGAAGCGATGTCACGCAATTCCATATGTACAGTCGTTGCATCTGAATCCGAATCCAAATAGAGCCGGTATCCATCTGTTCACTGAGAGACCTTGGAAAGCAACTTTTAGGGAAGTATATCACAGTATGAACAAACAAGGAGACGTGACTCATTTTGTTGATTCCGCCTCCTTTTGACACGATTCCCATCCTCGATTAGCATAAAGGTCAGTTCATCAAGGTTGAAGTAACAGTGACACGTGTACCAGTCTCTAGCCAGTGGATGAATGAGGAGTTATTCTAAGAGAAGCTAGCACTGGCTCATTGCTAGCAGCTTTCGTTGCTCCAATCTCCTCTAACCGTTTCCAAGTCATTTCACGTTTTGACTTGTTATCTTCTTCATGAGCCTGATCTTCTTCAAATTTGTGCAAGGATTCTTCAAAGAGTTCAGGATCAACATCGGAGAAGATTTTGCGGACATTTAATGTCAAGCTTTGTACTGCCTGATTCCAGTGGCCTCTAGCATTCTTTTCCAAGGCAGGAAAAATTATTGGCAGTATAACTTTACGATTTTGTTTGATTAGGTTCTCAATATGATCATTGTTCCACAGGAACAAAGCCCTCTCAGCCACCTGTCAATGCAAGACTTGACAGAGTGAAAATGAAAAACAATTTGTCACATGGGGAGGGGAAAAGATAAACGGAAGCTGCAGATGTATCACCAAATGGATCCGTTCTATCTCATCTACCAAATAACCACACTACAGTATGTCCATTTATAGTTGGTTTTATTTTAGTCATAAATCTTATAGCATACACTCTCCCCTTGTTGGTCGTGTAAGGGTTCCCAAAGGATTTATAATGTCCTAGGTCACTTTACAAATAGCGTTAAGATTTTGAGTGCTCAGATTTAGTTCAGACGATATTAGAGCAGCTTAGGTAAGCCCATTTCACAACCGCCTTCTCTCTACCTAGGGTATTGCTCTGGACTTCGTTTTAACACAGACCATCGAGTTGCTCTGGGCTTCTCTCATTTCTCTCTCTCTCAATTCAGTTCAGATCATCGAGCCACTAACTTTGCCCTACACCCACTCCTTAGTGTGTACTCTCTCTCATCTCAAAGTTCATTCTATTGAGCCAACTCTCTCCTACTCCAAGCCCACCCTCATCTTAATGAGCATAATCTCTCTATACATCAGGTCCACTCTTAAAAAAATATTGAAAAGGAAAGTCTTCAATCCACATGTAAACCCTAGAACACGGTTACACATGCAAGACAGTGTTAGAGCGTACACTTGTCCCTCATCCATTATCTGTTATGTAAGGGTTTCCAACGGAGTTTATAACGCCGAGGGCCGCTTTTGAGTTGTATGCTCAGATTATTTCACAATAGATAAAAGCCTTAGACAAAATCTTGCTTCACAGGTTGGAGGGTTACATTCCATCAAGTCATCCCAGAAAGTTACAACAGAGAAGACATACCATCTCTAGCCTTAGCCAAGATAAAAGCAACAAGTTAGAGCATCTCTAGGAGAAACGAAATTAATTTGATCAAGACAAAGGTAAATCCGTGATTTAAACTTCATGGATTCGCGTTGGAAATTCTACCACAACCTATTTGGTTTACTGGGTTCAGAATCTATTATTTGTATACTTATTTAGTGAATACATTTAATACATATATAGGGCCTGAGCTAATGCTATGATTCAGATGAACTCACAACTCTAACACTATCTCCGCCCCTGGATCAAGAGACGTGTGCGAATCCTGTTTGGTTTATAACACATAGAAACAATAGAGGATTGATAAGCACCACCTTACTCTCTCTAGCAAGAAGAGTGGAAAATAGGATGTACAAAACAACAAACCCAGTATAATCCCACGGGTGGGGGTATTGGGAGGGTAGTGTGTACACAAACCTTATCCCTACCTTGTTAGGGTATGGAGGTTGTTTCCAATAGACATGTGGCTCAAGGAGAGGTGAAAAAGAAATAACATAAGATGTAAGATGCTTAAATAGGCAAAAGAATCTCCTATGGATCCTAGCTAGGTTGATAATGAACAACATAAAAGTCTTCTACGAGATTTAAGGACTAAAATTTGTTTGGTGTTCTCCATATTCTCCGGTAGATATGCTTTAACTAGATTACTTCTAAAATATTCCGAACTGTGTCCCCCTCCAGGGCTCCCTAGATAGGATTAATAACAACAAGAACCAAGTATCAGGGTGTGTTTGGTATGGAGGATTTTCCAATTTTCCCATGTAAAAACATTTTCTCTAGGGAAACAAGTTCCTTTAAAATGAGGAAAATGACTTTCCTATTGGAAATAGGGAAAACAAGTTCCATAAGTGACTTCCAAGATCATTGTCTCCTCCCCACCAAACCAACGCCCCCAACCCTTGACCATCCCACCCCCCGCCACCCCCAAACCCCCACCCCCATAGTGTTTTGCTAGATTGTATATAAATGCTCTTGGGATAATATTTTTTGCTTACTTACCAAACACTAGAAAATAAGTAAGAAAATCACTTGTTTTCCAAGAAAACATTTTCCGTTGTACCAAACACACCCTTAGCATTGACTCGTTTCCTATGCTCCAAAAGAATGTGGTACTTAGTCATCTTATACATGCATGTTGTTCTTCTGAGAGCTCATAAACTTGATCCTGAGGAAAACTTCACTGGTCCGCAGAGATATTAATGTTGGGACAGGTCACATTTAATACTTGAAAGATTACAGGGTCGCACCAATAAAGCCATAACTTCGGAAGAGAAAATGTAAAAAGTCACTCCCTATTGCTTAGGTTTTTGAGAGGACAACCAGTAGACAATTATTTGACTCAAAGAATATCTAAGATTTGATAGACCATGAAGAAATTCTTCCCTTTTGTTTCTTACTTTTATTTATAATTTTCTTCATGCATATTATTCTTTTGAAAGATAGGGCTATCGTCGGAGTACTGATAAAGAGTACATCGAAGAGGCTGAAAAAGTGGGGGGCTAACAGGATTTCAAGAACTCTAGTGGAAGTTTCCTCAAACCAAAGATAGCAATTCCAATGCATGATTATGGCAATTTCTTTACTCCATTCCCTAACCTAACACGCTTCCTCGACATGCCACTAACTTGATGCATCATCAAGTTTGGACTAAGATCAATTAAGGGCAAACAAATTGATCCCCACATTAATTTCACCCATTGAATCTTAAGCATTTAACAAAGTTCAACAACCCTTCGAAGATTTCCCAAATTTCTGCAAGTTTGATCTATATCTAAAAATCAAGTAACGGAAATAAAGCTCAAACGAGCGTTAGTGCAATCACTCTTACGACAAATTCACTTATTGAAATTGACAAGCGTTGTCAAATCCTTATCTTCCCCTTCCATGTTTACCATCTATTAAGATAGTTCCTGGAATAGCTAAAGACAGGAACGGCCAAATGAAAGAGCTAATGGTGATACAGACGTTAGGGGCCAAAAACGGAAAAGAAAACAAAAATATAGATGCAATGGTATGGAAATAGAAGGGAATAATTTTTATATATTCTTTTTGAAGAAAAGATAAATAATGCAATTGATGTTCTCAGTTAATATTAATGCACTTGCAGAGTTTACCTTTTACATGTTCAATTTTATGTAAGCGAAAGAGAATAGACATATCAATAGGTTGAAATAGCTGAACGATAACAGGAGATTGGAGAGGTCGTGGCTGAATAAATGACAAAGCATTCAAATAAAAGCCAATATATGTCATGTAACTCTCACACACATCTGTAGAATACTCTCAGCAAACACACACTTGTTGATATACTAGTCTAGACAACCAGATTCACTTAGATTTTCCAGAAGATTAGCTAAAAGGGTGTGCTGCTCACTGCCTATATTATGATAGTACCCTCTCACAACATGAAAATTCATGCAGTTCTTATAACCTTTGTTGCTTGGACTCGTTTTATAGCTATGTATGTGGAGCAGTTGCATGGAAGTATTCGATATGGGTACGTAAACATTTTTTATAATCTCTCTATATATAAAAGAGAGACATAGGCCCGGTGATGTGGCGCTCTCATATATCAGTATTGTCATTTATCTTTTTTCTCAATTTTTTGCCTTTTATTTCCATTTTCCTGTTCAATATCTGTTTTTAATTTTCAAAACAAATGAAATGGTTTGTATAGGCGCATACATTCCTCAATTCAAGAGGTTGTCATTACTTAATTTGGCATGAACGGTGCATTAAATAAGTTGCACTTAACACTGCTTGCATTCAACACATTTACAAACACTCAATCTCCATGCATTAACAGAAAAAGTAAAGGCAGGGATTTCTGTCTTCCTTTGGAGTCCCTCTTCAAAATATTCGTTCTTCTATCTCGAGAATTTAAGAATTGTGCATCTGTTTCTAAGTTATTTCAGTTTTTTGTGAAGTTCCAGGTGTTGGAGATGCACAAGGTAGTTTCTAAAAGTTTAAGACCACAACCAACGACTCATTTCCTTGGAGTATCTTCTTACTACTTCTATTGTTCCTTCAGGTTGTTCATTTTTTCCTATTCTTAATTTCATTTGGTTTTTGTTTATTATGTTGCTAACCTGGAGGTTGTAAATGCTTTAAACCCCATCTTTATTCTTTAATGGTATACAGTACTTTCAATGGCTCCAAGGCGGAGAAGAAATCACGCGAAAGTCGAAAAATTCATGTAAAGATAAACAACTGTCGATTTGTAATACTCTCCTATGTGCCTTCTGTTTATCAGTCTGGAATCTGGATCATTTTTCTTTTTCATTCTAATGTTTGTTTTTTATCAATTTGTTTCTGGGTATAAAGTTTCACTTTTCTTGACTGCTTTTGATTTTATTATAAATGGAATATGATTTGCTTAACATATTTTATTTTTAATGTGACTCTATTTTACTGCCTTTTCATCTACTTCCCTTTTTCTCATTTTCACTACTTGGTCTTTCTTTTATGTCTTTTATGGAATAGGAGAATTGAGAGGGAGATTAATTAAGGAATATAATTTTATTTTGAAATTATCATGTATCAATGATATGATACATTAAATTTATATGGTACTATTTTTCTCTTTTTATGTAGCTTTTGGAAGAAAGGAAAATGCGTACACCCACCAGAATCCTAAATGACAGAGAGGGTATATACCAGGCTCATTTTGTTTTCTTTTACTTTCTAACGCTTCGGCCTTGATTGTTTGGATTTGATATGTATGTATGTATTTTGAGTGTGATAACCTTAAAATATACTAAAGTCAAAATACATACAAATACATAGAGTGAATACTTTTAAAAGAACTTAAAATTTTAGTCTTGGAATCTGCCGATATAAGACATTGGTAAAAGAAAGTATTACAAAAACTATAACAATAAAAAAGAAATAACAATTCACGGCTCATAATAGGTCAAATTGATTCCTTCTTTAGATTTTTTAAAAGTAATTTAGAAACGTTTGCACAAGATTTCTAATTTGTACCCAAAAAAAGATTTCTAAGTTACTTTTGTATTTCAAAGCAATACAAATCGGTCTTTCAATGATCTTTAGTATAGCAACTATCAAAACTAACACTCATTTTAAGTCTAAAAAAAACTAACTCATTTTATACAGGGAAAGAATACCATCTGACGCTGAATAAAGAGAGCTATGCCAAAAAGAAGTCAGACAACTATATCGACATAAAAATTGAAACAATCAATTTGATGGAGTATCGGAAACAACCTCTTTATCCTACAAAGGTAAGGTAGAGGTAAGGTCTGCGTACATCCTAACTACACTGGGTATGTTGTTGTTGTTGTAGGTATACACGATGATTGATTGAAGCAACAGAGCAATCTCTTTTGTATACTACTTTTCACTCCCTTTAGTCTCTCTTTATTTAATTATCTCTTCTTTTTTTTAATCTAAAGTTGTGTGTTGAATACTTGAATTTATAGTGAGGCGATGGGAATAACAAAATGGTAGGAGAATGAGGATTTACATTGGTGTTTGTCAGAAATTAGGAGGAAAAAAACACCAATCAACTTAAACGGATAACAATTTTTGAAGTTTGACGGAAAAGGAAAATTTGAACTACAATAGAAAACTTTCAATTTGACAACTGATTCACTCATTTTCTTTTGAATTGTCATTCGGCGTTCAATATTTTTATTGAACCGAAAAATTTCATATTAGGGGTGAAGTGTTCCCTAACAAAAACGATTTCATATATACCCTTTCAGTCATTGAAGAAGGCAATTTGGCATGCTTTCTTCTTTTCTTCTTTTCTATTTTGATTTTTTTCTTTCTATTTTTAAAATTTCAAGAGGGGAAAATATTGTAATGAAGACATATTTAAAATTCATTTTAGTCAGCTGATTTGTATAGAAATTTACTAATATTCTTTGTTATCACGCGAAGCGCGTGTAAATTTACTAGTTTAGTGTAATTTGAAGAATTTGCATGAAGTATCCACACCCTATCACACTCGTCCGGCACGGGTATGTCAGGACAAATGAAGGATTCACGCAAACATAGCTTACACCCATAAGACATTTTCTAGTATATCTTCCTTTACTGGCTCTCACTTAAATGTTTACTGACTTGAATGATTGTCATATTTGTAGAATAATGTGAGTTGATACATCACAGTTTAGTCGTAGTACACCCATTTATATTTTTCCAAATCCATTAGAAGCCTGTCCTAGCAGCTTCGGAGTTTTGTGTCTGTGGGGTGAAAAACAGGCTGTTTTTTTCTAAGTTCTTTAGCACGCACTTGTCTCAATTTGCACAAGTACTGCATTACTGAATAATGATCAAATGAACATTCTGTCCCATTCTTTTCCAAGTATATACAGTTTATCCAAATCTATTCACGTCAAGTATTAGTGGTCACATAGTTTGGATTTCAAACTACACAGCACGCTCTAGTGAACTTTCCATCATACTTTTTAATTTAGTTCCTATCAGCCCCTGCATAGATTCTTGCTAACATGCTCTCGGTGATCATAAGTCACAACTGTTTGGTGATTTCAGCAACTTTTAGCTTATTACAAACCCTTGTATGAGGTAGCTAAATTACCAAGCATAGCAAGATTCAGTCTAGTGACACTGACACATAACAAATAACAGAAAAAAGAATATGTCAAATCAACCAAGAAAACCAACCTGAAAGTGTGAGCTGCTCATGCAACGACTGATCCGACGAAACAAGGGAACCATACATCGCTGAAACTCTGGAGGCTGAGTTGCTTCTAGGACCTCTTCCAGCTCACCTACGAACATTACCTCCTTTGCACTGTTTGTGATAGGCCAATATTTCAACAAACCTCTAATGACAGTATCAGCAAGCTTGCAGTCCTTTTCCACAAATTGTGTTATGCAGTAAGATAACTGCTGATGATACATTTGAACGCACTTTGGTTTATGAAGTGGAATAAGAGCTCGAACAAGGAACAATTTGTGCTCTTCCTTTAGTGGTAGAGCAAATCCATTGATTATACTTCCCAAAATTTCTAAGAGTTCTGCTATTCCATTATGTTTCTCAGTTTCAAAAATAAACCGATAAAATATATTGTTGATTGATTTCCTAATGAACGGGCGGTGCACCATGAACTTTCCATATATGCGGTGAAGTACAGTCTTCAAGTACTCTCTTTCTCTTGGATCTTCTGAATCAAAGAGATCTAACAACCTTAGAACAAACGAGTGATCAATGTATCTCTTAGCCAATTTTGCATCTGTATCTGGTGATGCCACAAACCTGAGAAGGAACTCATACACAATTTGCAAATGAGGCCATGCGGGGTCCATCAATGGTTCGTCTTCGTCCATGTCAAAACCTTCCAAAACTTTGTTTTCACGAGGTTGGGGAGTAGGAGGTCTGAATAAATTTAAGGATGCCATCTTAATAACTTCTTGCATGACTGTTACTGTAAATCTCCCATTTGCAGAAGTAACATAATCAACTAGCTCCACCAACGTCTGTCGCTTGATGTCTTTTTCTTTCAAGTTTTTAGTCGGGTCAGAAAAGTCAAACAAGACACAACACAAGTTCAGCTTTTTGATGAACAAGTTTTGCTTCTCGGAAGCTGGTACATCCCTCAAACTAGGCAATGCCTCATACGAGAAGACTGCTGCATTTCCATTCACCTTAGCATTTATAGCTTGAGTAAGTCCTGGAGTTATAGAACCGATGACGCCTGAAATAGATGGAGCGCTCAAACTTCCCGGTCGGGAAGTAGACAAGTCGCTGCTTCTTGAACTATTATTTGAAGCATATGACTGAAATGTAGAGGTTCCTCCATCACGATTTTCTCCTGACTTGGACGGCTTCCGTGGGAGCCTATTGAGTATCTGCTTGATCATAACTTGAAACTATACTCTCCTTCAAGTTGACCTAAATGTTTTGCTGGTCAAAATACTCAAAACTCAAGACACATCATCAATCAACAAGGTCTAAAAGATGCAGAAATCCAATTACGTAGCGACTCATCGAAATCATGCACCTCACAAAATTCTTATCTTCACCACCCTAAACCAACATAAAATCTTTATACAATCCACTGTTACACCTGTATAACCACACAAATCACCTCATCAATAGAAAACAAGATTAACATAAAGGGAAGTAAGATGAAGAAATCTCAAACATCTACTAAGTTAGTAACTCATATTTTCTTTTGTATCCAGGAGAATAAAGCTATCAACTACAACAACATACCCAGTATGATCCCACCAGGTGGGGTTTGGGGAGGGTAGAGTGTACGCAGACCATACCCCTACCTTGTAAAGGTGGAGAGGCTGTTTCCGATAGACCCTCGGCTCAAATAAAGCTATCAACTCTTCTAATCAAATACATCTTTTTTCTTCAAGAATATCAAGGTACTCACCTTAAAAACATAAAAAGGCACGATTTTTATGAACCAAAAGTAGCACAAGACCAAACCCAGATGCACCAAATTATTAACAGATAAAGAATATACAAAAAACATCAGAATTTAAACATCAGATATTACAGTTCTGACCCATATATGTTCTTTTGTACCAATAAAGGGGGAGAAATGTGCACCAACCTTTGTTCTTTCATTTATTTGAGGTTCAAACAACTCACAATGATGCATCAAGATCAAAAAAAATGTTGAGATCTGGGAATGATTTTCTTGAAAACCCCAGATAAAATACCTCACCAAGAATCACCTGCAAGAGAAAAAAAATAGAACTTTAGAAAAAAACTAAGAAAGCAGCATTAAGAAATAATTTTTAATGAGCTTTTAATCCTTACAATAAGTTGGGTTTTGGTGGTGACAAGAAATAAAGATTGAATTTTTGAGAGTTGGGTAAGTGATTCAAACTAAGGAAAGGGAAGACAGGAAAAGGGGATGATGGATTTGAGGAAATGATGATGATGTGTTCGGTTAGCAAGAATAATTGTTCTTCTCATTTTCCCCCCTCTCCAACTTTTCTGTTCTTTTTGTTGGTGTGTCAAAAAGAATATTTTGTTTATATTTAATAGTCTCCTATTTTAATTTATAGGATGCTTTTTTTTTATCAATTTTAAAAAATAATATTTTTTTTTATTTGATAATAATTTAATTTTAAACTTTATATTTTACGCTTAATGAGATGATTTATAACTATATAAGTATTTTTATCTTGTTTTAGATCACAGGATTCAAAAATACTTTTTTATTTCTTAAATTGGGACGAAGAGAGTAAGTTTTTTAATTGGAAAACAAGTTTAAAATCATAAAATTTAAATATCTTTAATTTAACATTATAAGATTCAAAAATCTTTCTTTATTTCTTTGACTTGTTTGAGTATTTGTTTTTTTTTCTATTTACTTGGTTTTGTACTTTTGTCTATTTGCTCCTTTGATTATTTTTTATTCCATTTTTTTTCTCTCACATAATTCAACCTCAAAATCCACAGCTCAGTTTCTCCGTAATCCAGTGTGGTACAATTTTGTTTGACAATTTTCACCCATATAGTCTAAATGGAGTTTAAGAATGTGAGGGTTAAAGATGAGTTTTGAAGAGCAAAAATAAAGATAATAGATGTACACACTTAAAGTAGGATTGGGTATATTTCGGTTCAAATCGAAAAAATCAATCGAATTGAATTTTTTTAAATTTCGATTTCGGTTATTCGGTCGGCTATTTTAATTTTCAGAAACTTGGTTATTCGATCGGTTTTATATAAAAAATGATTAAATCAAAAATCAAAATTATTGATATTTGAAATCCTTCATGTTGGTCTTGTTAGAAGATAGGTGAAACGTGAAAGTTAAAATTGTCGTATCTCATATGATATGATGTCTGAAAATTTGAGAATATATAGGTGCTTATATTAGAAATGTATATATGTAACAAAAATAGCTCAACACTTCTATTGTAGGCTCAGTTAGCTCGGCATTCGGTCTTTTTATTAAGTATTTATATGGCATCTATCTTCATCAATTCATCTTTGAATGTCATGAAAATTTCGGGGTTCAAATATTATATGGTGTTCGTCAAAATTTACTGGAGAGCCACATTGTTACAACAACAATAACATATGAAATCCCACAACGTGGGGTCTGGGGAGGGCAGAGTGTACGCAGACCTTACATTTACCTTGATAAGTATAGCGGTTATTTCTGAGAGCCACATTGTTGTATCATCAATTATTCAAGAAGTTGAGAAATAGCACTTCAATATAATGTGATTTGCTTTTAAATTTGATTGTATATGAACATGAATCAAATGATAATTTGAGTGAGGTTCTGATAATGTGATTTTTTTTTAAATATGTTTATTTTAAAAAAATATTAACTTCCAAATTACATATATGGATAACACCCAAACTGAAAATCGAAACGAATTAAATCAAACCGAACCAAATCGAATTAATTTTGGTTTGATTTTGATTTTTACTTTTACCAAACCGAAAATTGAAAAACAGAATCGAATTTCTCAAATCTAAGCTGAATTCCCATCCCTACTTCTCAGCATGGGGCAAGGAGCTTAACAATTGACATAGTCATAGATGTTCATCTCCTTTCCTGTTGTAGAGAAGAAAATTGTACTCTCTCTTTTTATTTTTATTTGTTCAAATTCTTTTATGTAAACTCTTAACGCACTTCTCACGCTCATGATTGCATATCTAGAACGTTGCAATTTAATATGAAAATCGAGCATCGATAAACTATGAATTGATACGACCCCAAGTCCAAATCCCTCTTGTTGTCATTGCGCAGTTGCTTGGTTTGAAGGTTTGGAATTTAGTTAACTTAAAGCAACTTTGTCTCTTCGACACAACTTGTGTTGTTTGATTGGTTCAATCTCTTTGTCACGTCTCAATTTAAATCATAAACATAATTGTGCTCACATCTCTCTGCCGACTAAAAGTTCTCATTTTCATAGCAAGAAAATTCAAAATTTTGAGAGAATTTGTGTGATTGTAATTGTTGCTTTTGACCCCACAAAGTGAAAAGGATCCAACACATACGAAAATTGCATTCTTCTCCAATAAATAAAAAGTCATAAAGATCTTCCTTGCTAATAAATAAATGAGGTGGTACTTGCCTGCATACTCAACTTATCCAACGGCAACATTACCTTTAGGACATGACAAAACTAGGGATCAGAAATTAATCATCAACATAATTAGGATCCTCACAATATTCAGATAATATGAGCAGTCCAATATTTTCCTATTACATTAGGGGATTCCTTAGCTCACGCTTGAAGGACTAAAAAATATTCGAAGCACAAGTTATATGTTTTGTATGAAGATTTTACTCGAACAACTCGAGAAAACCGCAAAATCCGAAGTTGAAAACCCCGACTTTTGTTGGTGTGGTTTGGTTTATAAATTTAAATCGACACAATTGGTTTGGTTTGGTATTTGAGAAACTCGAACCAACCCGGTCCATATACACCTCCTACCCGCTATCTTCCGCCATGTACTAAATAACTCTACTATCAAACTTATAGACGGATCGGAAAAAGTCACCTAATATTTTGCCTCCACTAAATTTTCCTCTAACACTCCAATTATAGCACTAGAACTGTTCCTCCATGTGTTAACTTTGCTTTCATTATTTCCCAAGTTTTTTTTCAACTTACTGTCAATGACCAAAGGAGAAGACAACCTTTTCCTCAATTCTATTTGATTGGATTTGTTGATCACATAGAAAGTGTGGGCATGTTGCCTAGTAGGTGACCATATTAATCTATCAACTAAAAATGAGAACTACTAAAGAGAAGAGAAGAAAAAAAGACCTGCTGAAGAAAAAAGAAAAAAGAAAAAAGAAAAAAGAAAAAAGCTAGAATACTCAGCCACAGGAAAAAATTCCATCAATGAAGGTTACTATCAGTCTATCACTGCACATTTTACCCGAAACATTGACCGTCCTCACCGACCCTAGCTCTGTAAGTCTAACAGATTTGAGCCAGAATGAGAAACCTCATTAGATGCTCTGTAAAAGAATTGCTCGAAATTAGTGTGTACAAATTAACCAAGTAGCAAAGCGGGAAGGAGTCAGCAATAAGCACTGTGGAACATGTAAATATTGGCAACCAGCTAACCACTGCTTACTACAGAGTAACTACGACCCCAACAACTTTAACAAGTATGCAATCAAAAGTGTGTTAGAATGTCTAGAAGGGAAGGTATTTCATACATCACGATATAATCCTTTTTGCACACGATTGCTTAGTGTGCGAAATTAAAAGATAAAATGGAATACTACAGGGATTCAAGTGCGTCATGTTCAAGTTCATAGATGGGAGACAATGACGGGAGAAAGACAACTACAGCAACAGCTCATAAAAAACTTCTTATTGATGTACAAATTAAGAGACATGGAAGTTGTCTCCAAGTACAAACACACCAAAGAATGTAGGATATAAGTTCAGATCCTTCACCAACAAGCTGGAGTAGCTTATACACAGGCCTGCTAATGCATAACCAGGAAAACTAAGAGGTCTTGCAGCTGCACTATGGAGACAATTTTTCCATCCGTGCAGTAACTGAATAATTCTTTACTGTCTGGAACAAATAAAAGCACAATAGTTACTTATCTACAATAAATCTTACTATTAAACCGAGAGTGTAATGGACATATCAAAGCTTAACTGCCAACAGATGGAAGTGTAGTGATCACAAAAGTAAAGTGCACTTTCTCCCTTCAGTGTAGAGAGTACAATACACATCTAAAGCACATGATCTCCTCCAGAAGAGCTTAAATCTTATGAATCCAGATTGACATGTCTGGGTTAACGTTTGAAGATCACAGCAGTCTGTCAAGCTGATTTGAGAAATTTTGAGATGTCAAGTTCCCTCTGCTCTTTGAAATAAGATGATGCCATAAAGAGGATACACATAAACGAATGAATAAAGAAAGATGTGAAAGTTAGGAAGCTATCCCAAGCCACTGAAAGATAGGAGGTACAAGGTTCTGAACATCTGTTGTAGGCTGAGCAGCAAGGTATTTGAACTTAATCTTCAGTGCTTCATTAATGCAGTTTCAGTTTCTGACAAAGGTGCTGCAAGAGTAAGTTCATTAAACTATAAACACAGTAGTCTGGAAAGGAAACAAGGCAACGGAAGTAGATCACAACGTTCAGGGAAGTAAGAAGGATAGGAGACAGCTAAAATAAGTTGCAAAGTGAAGTCAACAAAAGAGATTACCCCCCCCCCCCCTCTCTGAACGACCAGTAATAAGCATTCAATAAAAAATAGCAATAGAGAGAAATGGATATAGAGAAATCGTTTAGCTGACCTCATCTAGTTTGGTTTGAAGAATAGTTGATATTTTGATTGAATGAAGCATTTAACAAAGAACAATTGGGAAATCATTCAATGTCCAGAACTAAGAAATGCTTTCAAAAATCATTCATCCAGTGCTATCAGTTAGGGTCATGGAACCTATACTTTGAATTAAAAGAATATAGCATTGGCACATTTATGGAAGGTAGGTTGTCGATGAGCTCCACAGATAATACCCTTAACTTGTATTCCCCCAGTCAGGAAAAAGAAAAGGTAAACCTAGTGGAGTTAATTTAAAAATTTATATCGTGTTTCAATAAAAAAAAATCAAATTGTGTCAGTAGTGGCATGGTCTGAAGTAAAAGAAAACCAGCATTGACAGATATAGCCCAAGGAATACAGATAGGGTAGTGGTAATAGAACTACCAAAACAATAAACAATTGCTTAAAGCCTTAAACCAACATACCAAGTAAATCCTCGTATGAGTCTGCCAATAGTGACATATCCATTAGCAAAGGAGGAGAAAATACTTGATCTTCAGCTTCCACCATATCATAAAATGACCTGCAAGCATCAGAAACTGAAGAGTTCGAACCCATGGTAGAAAGAAAACCATCTATGCCATCATAATCATCAAGAGACCGTATATCATTAAATATGTCAGGAAGTCCATCTGACTTGATGCGCACATGACTTTGCGGAGCATGATTCCCAAGAAAAGATGAATCGGGTTCAGGCGGAAGAAACTTTTTACTTCTCAAAAAGTTTGATTTGTTACCGAGATGAGAAAACCCAACCCCTGGTACAGGTATAAAATAGTGCTCACAGCTATCATCAGAACGACTATCTTGAGATGATTCCGGATAGTAAGATTGGGAGGAAAGTGCAGCTTCTCTCACAGATCTCTTCAAATTTTGCACAAAGCTAGTGTCATCATCTGCTGAAATATAGACAACATATTTTAGAGATTCCGAACTGAAGAAAATCAGTGCACGCATTTAGAAGGAAGAACAAAACCTTGTGGAGGATTATCCATTGAATTATTCGAAATTGACAGATCTGGAGACTTTTTCTCATGCATATTTTCTATTTGGCTGGCTTGAGCTGAGACCTGTCTCTTCTGCATGTTCCCACCTTTTCCGGAAGAATTTGGTGTTAAACTAAACAAAGGTGGGAGTTTCAAAGCAGGGGAACTGGCTGATGCATTTTCAGAATGCATGGACGACATTTTTGAGGTCATCTCAGCTACCTCATCAGTGATGTTCTCCTGTAGAATTCCTATTGTTTAAATTCCGTTGTGTGTTTCAGAAGGTAAATAAGTTATAAGTCACGTGAAAGGCTTCACAAAACATTACCGAAGTCCTGCTATTCTGTGCTTGGACCAGTGAATTTGATCTAGCATGATTTTTCGCCATGGGGAGAAGACTGGATGAAACACTATTAACTTCATCTGTAAGCTGTGTGATTGAATTCTGTATAGCTGGAGCAACTTCCTTCAGTTGATTTATGAGCACCTGGGGAACAGTTTCAACACTACATTATCATCATAATTACACTAATGTATTTTGTACGTAATGCTGAGAATTCCAGGAATACCACTTCCACTCTTCAGATAATCAACTTTTCAAATGCTAAGTTACTCAGAATCTTCTAAGGCCTCGACACCAGTTTCAACAGGTAGGACATGAATGAAGGCACTTTCATATGGATCCTCCAAATACACAAAATATGTTGGAAATTACCAGAACCCAATGACCAATGCACACCAATATCCCATACTCCACTTGAGACCATGTAAATAGTTCAAACATGCAACCAAATTCGACAGACTGCACAAACCTGTATACTTGCTAGGTACTGCCGATGTTCAGCAAGTGTTGCACCCAAGGATTCTGCATGACCACTCGTACCATCATCATGTGAACTTCTCAGAAGCTCTGGACCCTCTCCATCATTTACTTTTGCCTGAAAGAAATTATTGCATTAGGAAGAAAAGAAAAAGTGAGGAAAAGAACCAGTTTCACAATACTTCTAACCTAATTATTGACAAAAATAGATAGGTTCCAGTAGTATAACTTCTTCACATATGCTAAAGCTTCATAAGAACAGGGACCGCTGAATTTTTTTCCTTAAGACATCACTAAATAAAGATTCTTCAGCTTAGTTTCTCTTAATAAAATATAAGCAGATATAATACTCTCACATGGCAAAACAGTTTATGCACATTCCTTGACCGTCGCAAAAGTGTTGATGCCAAAGTTAGACGCTAAGAAGTTATTTTCTTTTTTGGACCACTAGAAACTCCGCATAATAAGAAACATCACCAACATATAAATATAAGAATGACAACTTCCATCAAAGTAGTTTAAGAGAGTTCTTGGGGGTCAAAAGCGCTCTTCAAAGACGTAATATCTTGAGTCAATATAGAAAATAGCGTACTAATTGAAGTGACTGCTTGTGAATTCGTTGTAGAGCATTTGTCCAACGCCTCAACACTTCAGCTATATCAATAGTTGGATGGCCTCTTGCAGTCCTTTCATCAACTCGAGAAAATCTCTCATCATTTGCTTGAGTATGAGAAGAATCCGGATTGTTCACATACATTTCTCTATTTACATCTGCTGGTGATCTTTCAGATTGGTCTTTATTATCTGGATGTGATGAAATCAAATCACGAGGTGGAGCCACAGAGCTTTGATCCATGGCTGCAAGCAAAGCCGAACCAGATATGCGATACCTGAACAAGAATATTGAAAAACATTATGAAGGTATGACCAGCTTTGGAAACCCAAGATCATACAGAAAGTGATCTTTACCTATGCTCACGATGAGCTATAAGATCCTCTATTGGGCCAGAAGCAAGAATCCCGTGCTGATCTGTACAACATATGCACATAAGTAATATGATGTAGAAGACGTTAAAACTGATCTGGAACCACTTAACTAGTTATCACATTAATTGAAATATCAAATATCATAGTGATTTGTGACAAGGGAGGGATAGCCTAGTGGAAAGGGTCGACCACCTCCAACCATGACGCTGTGGGTTCATTCTCCAAGGGAGCAAGGTGGGAAAAAGTCAGTGTTGCGTTACATACCATATCAAAGACAAAATATGGAGTATATAGAACAATGTAAAACACATACTAGTTGAGCATTAATGGAATTTTACAACGATAGACAACTGAAGATAACCATCAACTGTTCATACTCACTCTGGCGAGACAGCAAAGAATCCCACAAGCGAGTAGCTCTTTGGACCATATGTGAGTTTTGACTTGAGCTTGATACAAGTTCATCCCACATCTCACCTTCCAACTTTACTTTATTTCTAATATCATGCAGTTTCTCAAGTTCTTGCTGCAAATAAGCCTGAGACCAAGGGGATCAAAGATGTGTTTGCGGAAACAGTAACCAAAATGAATATAAGATTAGAAATCAAGTCCAAAAAGAAAAAGGGCAGCCCGGTGCACTAAGCTCCCACTATGCGCAGGGTCCGGGGAAGGGCCGGAATTAGAAATCAAGTCCAACTCGTCAGAAAATTCATAAGATTTATCTTACCTCTTCAGCACAAAGGCCTCGAAACTCAGCTGTCATCTCATGAGCCAAATTAGACCACGTAGACTGTCTGTGAACTGCTATTTCTGCATTTTTCAGAAACCTTCTTCTTTCAAGAGCAATCCTAGCCTACACAGACAAACAAGGCCACAATTAGATCTGCAAACTTGCAATAATAATTTAAATCATGAAAGTTCTCCACATAACATGTTAGCTCAAAGATCAACTAAGTAAATTAGTATAGTCCCACTCAATACCTTATAATAGAGTACTGAAAAAGGAGAACTATTACTTCAAGGTATATTATTAGGTTTAGTAACAGGAAATAGCTTCATTGGAAAGAAAACTAAGCCATTAAAAGTGAATAATTCAAGACGCATTTATGCATTGCATCTTGAAATTGCAGAAATTTCCTTGTCTTCAGATAATAACTACCCGACAACAGTGGCGGATCTAGGATTTCACTCAGGGGGTCAGAAAATAAAAATGTAAACGTGTTAGCCTTTACAATATCAATCAAGAATAAACTTGAAAAATAAAGTTGTCACTGAGAATCGAACCCTGGACGTTGGGGTTATTTTGAACACCCTGGATCATTGAGCTAGCCTTTTGCACATTGTTCAGGGTATTCAAAACTAATATATCTACATAAACACAGAAAATCTACCCTATATATACAATGCAAATTTTTGCCGTGAACACCCTCCCGCGCCCCTAAATCATCCCCTGCCTGACAGAAGCATTAAATCATTATATTTCAAGGTCCCAGCACCCGTCATGTGGATAAACAATGAAATGATTTTCAAAGTCCCCTGTCAAATGAATGGACATAAAGCCAGAAGAATATGACCTTGGTTACAGGAAGAAGGGTGGCTGCATGTGAGAAAGCTACATCTGTCAATGAAGCAGGTAATGGGTTAGAAGCAACATCAGTGGCAAATGTTCGCCTATGAACTTCCCTCAAAGCATGCAGTGAGAGTTGCCACAGAAGTTCGACGAATCTGCAGTATATGTGAAGCAATTATGAACACTAAGTACATCGATTGTTATCATGCATACTTTTACATCTCATACGCACTTATGGAACAAAACCGCAAAAATGGAACCCCAAACAAACAGGTAGGTAATACAGAATAACAAGCAGCCAGAACTAGAATTGCATGGGCAACTAATTCTATGCAAAAGATTGTGAAATAAATCTCACACCGTGGGGTCTGGGGAGGGTAGAGTGTACACAGACCTTACCTCCACCTTGGTAGGTAGAGCGGTTGTTTCCGGGAGACCCTCGGCTCAAGACAAAGCATAATCACAAGCAAAACAATCAAAACAAAGCACGAGTAAAGCAAGAGTAAAGATTAAAGAGTAAAGCAAGAGAAACGGTCAGACTCAGATAAGAAATTAAAGCATTATAAAGTGCAGTCGAACAAAAGGGAGCAGTAACTAACACAACTAAATAAACTAAACAAAATACACTAAAGAACACATAGCAGCAAAAATCAAACTACAGTGGGTTATACAACAATAATGTGTCTATAAGTGTGATAGGTCAATCGGGCCTACAGTAATAGCACTACTACTATCAATTTGTAAGCATAAGTAGGACTACGCTCGAGTACCTACTACTCTTCTACCCTAATATGTGTCCTCCACAACCCTCTATTAAGGTCATGTCCTCAGTAGTTGCACCTGCCATATCCCGTCTAATCACCTCTCCCCAATACTTCTTCGGCCTACCTCTACCCCTCCTGAACCCGTCCATAGCCAACCTCTCACACCTCCGCACTGGGGCATTAGCACAGATCACATTTCACCCGTCTAATCACATTTCACTCACTTTCAACCAGGAAAACCACAACCTGAGATGCAATGAACAAGAAAACGGTAACAGCAGCAGTCCAACTCCACAGATCTGTCTCCTTGCTTAGAGGAGCTTGGGTGGTAGAAATTATCATGATACATTCAGCTTAGTACTTGAATAAGATAGCTGTTTAATTGGGTGCTAAGTGACTAAGGTACAAACACGTTACCCAAACTATGCCACTTAAATATAAAATGACTTTGAATGCAGAAAACCATTTTGAGTTTACAGCACTGATTTTTGTTGTACGTTGAGGGTGAGTTAAGTACTCCAAAATCAATTAGGTAGTGAAATCAAAATTAGTCTCCAGAAAAAAAAGAATCTTCACTTCACTGATGACAACTACCTTGCTATAACAGCTCTATGAGAAAGTTGCTTCACAATGTAATCAAATGGTCCAAATGATAGCTCAAAATAAACAGAAACCAACTGTTATCTTGAAACCGGAAAAAAATATTGCTAGTAATCTTCAGGAACCAACCTTGGTCCACAACATGTCGCAAGAGATGAGACCCTCGAATTGCTTTTAGGAAGTGCTCCTTCTGATTCCAACTCGCTTATAATTCCTTGCACAACCTGAATTTCCACAAATTTAAAGAAAATGAAATAATTAAACAAAATAAAAGTTCAAACTCAATACATGACGCACATCTCTACTTAGCTCCCGTTTGGCCATAGATTTTCAAAAAAAAATTGAAAACATTGTTTGTTCATGAAATTTGACAGTTTTTGAAAATTTATCTTCAAAAAAAATCAAGTACGAAAAACTGGCCCAGGCAAATGTTTCGGTGAAATTTCACTTCCACTCACAAAACTTCAAATTATTTTCAAGTAAAACGCATGTCCAAACACAACTTCAAATTCCAAAAACTATTTTTCAACACAACTTCGAAAACTCATTTTTTTTCAAGTTTCAACTAAATCTATGGCCAAACGCTAGCTTATAATAGAGGTTTTGAAACTAAAGAACAAGTCAACTTGATCAACTATGTCTCAATCCTACACTACTCATCCATTCAGCTCCAAAACTGTAAAAAAAAAAGAAGTATATATGTTTCAAGGATAAGCTAAAGCAGAGTTACCTTGCGAAAATCACGAGATTGCGCCGAATCAAATATTGGCCAGACCTTATCAAAATCCTGAAAGATCATTACAGTTAGAAAACACAACAAAAAGATCAAATATTACTCCCTCTATCCCAATTTATACAACACATTTTCCTTATGGGACCTCTTTTTATCATTTCTCTTGAGCCGAGGGTCTTTCGGAAACAGCCTTCCTAACTTGGTAGGGGTAATATCTGGGTACACTCTACTCATGTTGTGGATTTCACAGGTATGTTGTTGTTATTTTCCTTTTTAGCCCGTCCCAAAAAAAATGACATATTTACTTAACTATTTGACAACATACAAATATTTTTTACCACAAGATTCAAAAGTTTTCATTTATTTCTTAAATTTCGTGATCAGTCAAACTAAATCATGGGGACGGATGGAGTAGGTAAAAAGGTTACCTTGGCGGATTGAGCAGGGCCTCTAAGAGAAGAAAGTAAGAAGTAAAGAAGCTGTTCTCCTAATTTAGGGTTTGAATGACGAAAAAATCCAACACGTGGAGTTCCATTATTAGCTACGATTCCGATGATCGATGGATCCAAGCCTAGTAACAAACAGTTAGTGTACATTGCACTCTCTAACTCTATCTCCCTTTCCTTCTCTCTTTCCATCGTCATTCTCGCCTCTCCGGCGTCTCTATCTGTCTCCGTTCGGTTGGTTTTCCGATTTAGAAGATGATTTTTTGTAAATATGAGAAGTACGAGCCCTTCTGGATAAATTAAGGATGGACTGGTTGTTGGATCAATTAGGAATATAGAGTTTGATATAGAAAAAGTTCGGGGTGCATTTCTCAACTTTTTAAGACTTGTTTTAGTAGTGTGGGGTCGGGAGGGATAAAAAGAAATTTTTTGAAATGCGCGTGGAAGGGTGTCTTTAACGTGAACCGAACTATGTGACTTACACCTTGTCTCGATGGTTGTTACCTATTGTCCTTTATTGTATTTGTTGTTTCAGTGTATATATTATGTTGTTGGTTTAAATATATTATTTATTTAAAAAAAAATATATCTTATTGTTAGATTTATCGTAATATAATGATGAAAGTTTCATTTTATGTAACGATCGATTTAGTGTGATTGTTTTGTTATCTTATTCGTTCTTCTCATTTTGTTCTTTGTTTATTATCTAATAATCTTATTTTATCTTTTGTCCAATGTTTGCTTTGATTGTGATTACGTTATGTCTTGAGTCAAGGGTTTTTCGAAACAGTCGATCTACCTACCAAGGTGTAAGGTCTGTGTACACTTTACCTCTTCCAAACCCCACGTGATGGATTTTACTGGGTATGTTGTTGTTGTATATATCGTACCCTACTTTTCTTATAGGTTTGTCCTTCAAAATGTTGACGTGTGACATTAAGTAACAACGGAAAACGATATAATCTATTTAAAATTGTATTTATCGAAATAATACAATACAATACAATACGATACAACACAATATAATATATAATTATATAATATGATACATTATGAATGTTGACACCCAATTTTGACCCTCCCGTCCAGTCATTAACTATAAAATTACACTAATTTTGCAAAATAATTTTTATGATTTTTTATAATAAAATGCAGCGATAAAACATTAATACAGGCATGAATAAACAATTTAATAATAACACCGCATTTTACGTAGAGTATTAAGCACTTAGAGTCCCGCGCCCGCATTAATTAATTTTAAGCTCTGTCAAACAATTTAGCAATGACGTCGTGTTAGATAGCATAGTCGCATTTATTAATACGCAAAGTAATTTCATAATTATTGTAGCACCTAATTTCATAAAATATTAAGCACCTAATACTTAAAAACTAACTCCTAAAATCCTACTCAAAATAAATACACTTAAACCCTACTCATTAGCCCAAAATACACTTAATTCGCCCAGCCCAACCCTTTTTACCCAAGCCCACCCGCAAGCCCTTATTTTTTCCCCCTTATCACCACTCACCCGCAGCCCACAATGTGATACCATCACTTCATCTTCATAAACAAAGCCCTAAAAATGCAACCAACCTAAAAGCTAACTAAGAACCCTAAGTTTTTTTTTCGTTCGCCGCCTCCCTTACCCCTATGCCTTAAATCCCGCCATATCACAACCTAAATCCTGTGCTTTCTAAAACCCGCCATAGCGAGAGCCATTCCAAAAATCGTGACCCAAATCGCAGAATCGTAGTTTACCATAACCATAAATCGCTCTAAAATCAAGACTAAATCAAGTACGAATCGCATTTAAATTAGAGTAAGAATAAGCACAAAATCTCAAATTTAAATGCTTACCAACATTAGAACCCAAAAGGAGGCTATAAAAGGAGCTAGTCCATACATGCAACGGCAAATGAGAGATCGAAACGTAAAAGAACAAGAACAAAACGAAACTCTTTATTTTTCGTGATAAAGATAGCAAAATCGCCTAAGTTCTCGCTCGCTTCAAGTCGCATCACAACCAAACATCGAGTGGATCGACGACTTGGTAAGTCGCCCATTCGCCGCTCGAGAAGGTAAATCTATCACCCTCTCGCTCGATTCCATATCGTTGGTTCTTAATGATCGATTAAGTACAGATTATCGTCGCTTGTGTGCGTGTCAATTAACAATCTGAACCTGTTAGTTAAATTCGATCGCCACTGATGTTCGCGACTGCAATCACTAAATAGCATATGGCGTTAGTAATGTATTTATCTATATGGCCACTAAAGCTTTTCTCATCCCTTCTTTATGTCTTAGGTCCATGATTAATCACTGCTTGTTAGTTTGGTTAAATAGGATTAAGGATGATACGTATGCGTCTTAGGCCTTCTTGACTAATGTTACGAGGATGGTGGGTAGCTTTAAGTTAAAACACTCTGTTTGATTGGTCTAGACTTGTCATATTTTATGTGCCCTTCATGTTGGTAAATAAGAAAAACTGCATTTATTTTGAATATGAGTCGAAGGTGTGGATCTGATTTTGATTTGTGTAAGAGTGGTGCAAATCGATTTCTCCATTTGAGTATGTCTAAACCACAAGGTTACGAGACCTTCCACTTAGTTTAAACCATTTTATTTTCAACTGATGACATCCCTGTCTGTTTAAAACAAGAGATTGAGTGGGGTCAATGTAAATTCCAGTCCAAGGAAATCATGTTGAACTTGTTTATGATCTCCTAATACGCAGATCCGCCTATCAGAGTGGTCTCGCTGAGCCTTTGTCTAAACTCATGTATATCTACCTCTTTCCCTATTGCCCAAAATGTTAGCTGATAACACCCTGTTCTGATGGCAGTTTCCCTTTTTTTTACAAATGGTTTACATACATCACCCAAGGATGAGTAGAAATGTCCCATTAAAGCTTTTTGTATGATTCATAGTATCTATCCCCTAGGATAAAGTACGGATATATGTGTTTAAATTGCAGGCTAAAAAATGTTTACTGCATTTGATTGTTAAAATGGTTTATGTTAAATTTGTCCAGTTAACACTGGTTTCCATTGGCTACTTTGATTGTCAATAGGTTTTAGCCAACACTAGCATTTACTGTATACAAGACCAAGTAGAGTAACTATGTGTCTAGGTTTTAAATTATGTCTTTTATGATAGATAAACTCATAATCGCCGAGAGTACTATAGTAGATATTTATCATGTTGCAACAATAAAAATATGAACAAATCCTTGGAATTATGGAACTGTTAAGACACTTAAAATGATTCTTGATGTTAGCATTCTATGCTAGCTTGCAAACAGAAATCCCAATGCCCTGTACATTATCAAGTACCCTTATCATTTTAGGAATCATGTCATATGTGCTTGAAGTTTGTCCATTTGATTTCTTCCGCTTGCCGCTTTCCGAATGCAACTTGGAATCTGCCCCCCTTTGAATCTATATTCTGATTACTTGCTGACTTAATAATTTAATCACTCATATATGCTCAGCTTTAAAATGTGCTTATCTGGGATCTGTGAACCAACATTCACGTTATGTTTAAGTCTAAAATACTCCAATGCCTGGGCAAATATGTCTTCTGGACTCTCTGTCTGTACCAGAGCTCAAATACCTGGACAAGACAGTGTTGTTTTGAATTTTTTTCGTCTGGACCTGCCATCTCGTTTTATTTTAATAATTAAAGCATAAGCATGTTTGAGTATGTAATCATTTATTTGGCTTAACGTGTACTAATCCTTATCTTTTTTTATTTTTACATGAAATACATCGGAGCAAAAAATAAAGAGTCTCACGGCGAGACTCATCTTGAGCTACTTCAAATGAAGGCCCGCATCTATGTGCATCCACTCCGCATCAGAAATTCCAAAGCCATAGGCGAAGATGACTTCGTCATTCCTTAGAGTCTTTATTATTGCCTCCCCTTTCCCTATTTGTGTATTGCAATTGTTTGTCTAACATTACATTACTAGTAGAATATAGTATTGAAGCAATAAATTAGAAGATAATCTCCCCCCTCTTAAGCTCCAAGAAACCATTTAATAATTGTTATTTGCATAATTATTTAGATAATTAATATACTAGTTCAACATGAAACCTGTTATCCTCATTAGCCTTCACATAAGAAGATTATCTAAAACATTGATAGCCATCTTACAATCCTATCTCATGTTTAACACTGTGTTATAATAAATTTTTACTCCTGTTATATACGACCTATATCTAATATGGTATTTAGGCATCTTAATTACATATTTTTCAAAACTGACCTTAACTTCATACATAAACCTTGCAAAAAATATTTTTGGAAAATATATCTTATACTCTTTCGCTTAAATGTTTTTCTTAAACACACCTTTTTCTTAGCATAATAATCACCCTAGGTTTGGCAGGACAACCGTAAGTTAGCGGATCTTAGAGGGTGCCTAATCCCTTCCCTCTAGATTAATAAAGAGCCCTTATCCAGAATCTCATTAAGTTTAGCAGACCATTAAGATGGAGTTAATGTTTACTTTAAACTAGTTAACATTTAGGTGTCCTAATTCACCCAAAATAATTAGGTGGCGACTCCGCGAACCCTTTAGCATTGCTAGCACCTTTTAAGCACCTTTAAGCACCCTTTAGCACTTTAGCACCCCTACTTTAACCTTTTTAGCATTTTTAATACCTTTTAACATTTTAGCATTCTTTTGCACATTTAGCATTTTATTTTTCTAACATTTCATTAAGCAGGAGTTTCGCTAAAATGTCGCGGTCGAAAAAGGGCGTGACAGAAATGGCGACTCTGCTGGGGATTAAGGTTCTTAACCATAACAGACCTAGGGTTATTATTGGGCATTATTTTTTCATTTAATTTTTACGTGTTGTATTTTGTTTTATTCATTTTGATTGCTATTTGCTTTACTGCTTTCCTTAAACTGGCATTCTGCTCATATTTCTTCCACTCTGGAAAATTCGCACAATCACACACTACATGCGAGGTGCGCTTGGTGCATCAGCAAAATTCTTTCTTCAAAACCCAAATTTAGTAGAGTTGGTAACATACGTGGAGTATCCGGTCTAACCGGTGGCCGCGTAGCCTTCTCACTCGAGTTGTCCGCCGAACTCAAGGCCTAATAAAGCCAAATCTTAGAAACTCGTGATGAGCTATACCACCCTTTATTTTAAGGCGCACGATTTACCTTAGTGGCTGGCCCTGGTATCGACACCACAATTAGGAAAACACCAAACTTGTCGTCGACGGCTCAACCCAACGACCAACCAAAGATATTACGTAGCGTGGCAATGATAGACAAATCCAAACCTAATCATGACATGTCAAATTGGAAAAAGTGCACCGCCATTTGGTCGTCATTCCCAACAAAAGCATTACGCTGGACGGCTGACAAATCTATCATAACCTCGCATACGTGACGCTTAGGCCTACCGCATAAAGGGTCCCCATGCACGCTGACACGCTTGCAATGTGACAATTTATGTGCAACATGTACTTGCTAAATGTTTTTACACTTCTGCAAAATCACGTGCTTTACACTAACGCAGTTTGCTGCATTTTGTCTAAAAGGATTTATCATATTCCCCAAAAGGTCGATTTGTATTTGACCAAGCAATGGCAGAGCATCGATATCCCACAAGATCAAAGGCACGGCCCAAATGATACGACCGATCCAAGGGCATTCGAGCAGTAACTAGCCTAACTCGCCTCGTTCCTATAGGCAAAGCAGGGGTCTCAGAAAAGAAAGGCAGTATAGATCCGATCGAACACCTCTCTCAATTACCACAGCAAATGGCAACCTTGCAGGCCGAAATCAAAAGGCTCAGAATATCATCAAGTACTCACATCGCAAATAACCAAAATACCAAAATCCTTCAAATTATTACCAGTACCCTCTTACTACATATCCTATTCAGTCAATATACAATGCACTCATGCATCCCACACAAAACCAAATGCCTATTATGCTCCAGCCAAACACAAACCAAAGGCCACCACGAACCTATTTTCGCAATACATACGATAACCCCTTGCGATACCCACTCGTGTATACGCCACAGCCAAATGCCCGTCCACTAAACATCTTCAAACCCCGCATGAATGCTGAGAGAAAGCCAAACAAAACCTATACACCTTTAGCCGAACCCATAACCCAAGTGTATGAGGAGCTGAAAGCCGCAGGAATACTCCAGCCAATTCCCAGAAATATCCCCAGGCCTACTTCCCGAGGGCACGATAAAACCAAACATTGTGCATACCACTCTGGTGTCGAGGGGCACGACATCAAAAATTGTTATACACTCAAGGACAAAATAGAGGAGTTAATCAAAGAGGGAGTCATTCAGGTGGAGGATGTCTCCCCTAATGAGTACAATGAACCCCAAAGGAAGAAAGGTGTTCTCGCCGTAACCCGCCCGCTCATCGGGCTTATCCAAGCATGCACCGCGAAGTCAAAAGAAGGAGATACCGATAGCAGAGCATGAAGACCAAACACCCATGATGCAGAGCAGAAGGCATATGGTTAAATTTGCACTTGTTCGTCCGCCAGAGTCTGGATAAGAAAGAGCAATTTAGTTTAACAGAATAATTGAAGACTCATATTTAATGTTTTGCTTAAGTTTTCATGTAATTGGAACTACGTTCGACATGATTCCCTTGACGGATACGTAGGCGGCCACATCGGCCTCGGTCCCACCTTTAGAATTTTACCCAATATTCGCTTGTAATGAACTACGTCATGACCTGATTCTCTCATGGGGATACGTAGGCGGCCTAAATCGGCTTCGGTCACACTATTAGCAAACTTTCCCTTCGTCTGAAAATAACGAGAATACACAAGCAACTCCATTGAGACCCACCTTAGGCCAAACACCCTCTTCAAAACTGGGACAAGGTAGAAACTGCATGTGGTTGCAAGTCCAAATGTGTCGCACGCAGATGTCAAGGAACAAGGCGGCGAAGTCAAATACGAATCGACCCCCCCCCCCCCCAAACTCACAAGTTTTCTTTGAGCGCAGGTCCTCCATATTAGCAGAAGCAGAAAAAAGCAACAAAGGCAGAGGATGACAACAATCCAAAGTTCAAAGTCCGCAGCAGAAGCAGAGAGGGCCATCGACAATCAGCAGTCAAAATTCAAAATTCCGCAACAAGTCTAGCGCATCAACTCGGGCATAAAGCTAAATTTACAACCCACACATCGCACACAACAAAGGCATCATGGCAATTCGTCATAGCTGCTTAGCATATCCGCGCAAGGACAACATCTCGCATTCATCAAAGCGATCGTGACGACATCTCTACCCATAGAATTGCACCTCTCATATGTATTTATCATTTCGTTTAAACAGGTATACACTAATTTTTCTCAAACTTAGCTTGCAGGAGCATTTATTCTACAGGAGCATCAGCAATACGTCCAGGCAACGACGTCAGCATCAACACGTCCAGGCAATGACGTCATCAGCATTGCGTCTACGCAACGACGCCATCAGCAATACGTCCAGGCAACGACGTCAGCATCAACACGTCCAGACAACGACGCTACCGTGATTAAGGCTTCACGCAACGCCGCCATCGCGAATACGCCCGTAACGACGCCAAGATCAACACGTCCAAGCAACGACGTGATCGCGATTGGCGTCACGCAACGACGCCGCAGAATACGCCCGTGCAACGACGCGATCGCGATCAATACGCCCGTGCAACGACGCCATCGCGATTGCGGTCTACGCAACGACGCCATCAACAATACGCCGGAATGACGCGATCGCGATTATGTCCAGTAACGACATCATCGCGATTGCGTTTACGCAACGACGCCAAAGAAGAACACGCCCGTGCAACGACGCTATCGCGATCGCGCTTCACGCAACGACGCCATCAAGAATACGCCCAGTGCAACGACGCACGCGATTATGTCCAGTAACGACATCATCGCGATTGCGCTTCACGCAACGACGCCAAAGAAGAACACGCCCGTAACGACGCCATCGCGATCGCGCCTACGCAACGACGCCATCGCGAATACGCCCGTGCAACGACGTTATCAGCATTATGTCCAGGCAACGACATCATCAGCATTGCGTCTACGCAACGACGCCAGCAGCAACACGTCCAGGCAACGACGTCATCAGCATCGCGTCTACGCAACGACGCCAGCAGCAACACGTCCAGGCAACGACGTTATCAGCACAACAAGTCCAAAAACGACGTTATCAGCACAACAAGTCCAAAAACGACGCCAGCAGCATTATGTCCAGGCAACGACATCATCAGCATTGCGTCTACGCAATGACGCCAGCAGCAACACGTCCAGGCAACGACGTTATCAACACAACAAGTCCGAAAACGACGCCATGACGCAAGTCCGAAAGCGACGCTATCATCAGCATATCACATCTACGCGAGGACGATTTCTATACTCTCAAACTGCATTTCTTATTCATGCTTTATTATTCTGTCTTAGCAGTTATGCACTAACTCTTTTTGAGCTTTAGTCTACAGGGGCAGTTGCAGCAAGGACGACATATCCGCATTCACTATCGCAACACGTCTGTGCAAGGACGAAAGTCACAGCATTTGCAGCATCGCATCAACACAACATGCATCGCATTTTTGCAGGATAACATTTTCTACTCACAGTCACATTACTTTTAAAATTATGCATCATCATTTTGCCTTAACAGTTATGCACTAACCGTTTGTTTAAGTCTTAGCATGCAGGAGCCGGAGCACAACGTGGATTTTCTCTTACAATAACCGGCAATTTGTTGGGGGCCAACCTTCCCAACAAACGGCGTAAGCGCCTGCGTCTGGCCCACTCGCTCCACATCAACATAAAACCCAAAGATCATTGTCACGACCAACCTGCCCGTGGATCGTGCCTTACCCCGCACCCAAGTAGACATACATCGAGTAATCACGAACATAAAACAAGACATGAAATAACAAAAAGTGTAAAACAAGAATTGAGAAAACTTGCCCTTCGATATATATAAATAAACTCAACAGCTATATCCCCTTTTACCAACCCCGCCCACAACAACAAGACCATGCACTTAAGAATGATGTAACAACAATGACGGGACAGGGCCCCGCCATACCCCTGAATGTACAAGAACTTACAGACTCAGGGTAACATACCAAAAGATAAGCCTCCAAGAAACGGCTTCCTAACACGAATCGTGATCCATGAGCGAGGATCCACAACTAACGCATTTACCGCATGCAGATTTAACGCACTCGGAGGTCAAGATAACAGTACCAAATATGTGAAATCAGAAATATCAGAATGAAATCATAATAGTCTATATAAAGCGTGAGACATGTATGATAACCAAACTACGCTTCACAACATAAAAGGCCATGTCAAGTCGTGACTCACGCCTCAAGTCATCCTCACGCCCGTGGAACTCCTTCCTCACCGCCAGCCTAGGTACAAATCGTGTGGAATACGTGTCCCCCATCCCACGGGACTCGGTGAAAGAATCATGTAATACGTGTCCCGCCATCCTACTGACTCGTAAAGAATCATGTGGAATACGTGTCCCGCCATCCTGGGACTCGGTGGAGAATCGATGAATACGTGTCCCGCCATCTCATGGGACTCGGTGGAAAAATCGATGAAATACGTGTCCCTACCATCTCATGGGACTCGGTAGCATAGAAATACAACACTTGCACAACAAAGGCTATCACCACAAGCATAGGCAAGTTACACACAACTCAAGGTTATTTTATGCCAAAGTCCAGGTTCTGACCCCAAAGTATTACGTACGTTAAATTCTTTTTAAAAGATCCATTTCTTTTATAAATGTCACCTGATACCCGTAGTATTAAAATAGAGTGACTCACATTTTTAGGTAAACCAAAACACTTTCCTTTTCAACATCAAGTAACAACATTCTTTTCCATAAGTTCAAGTTTGCCTAATTTCAGGTACTTAAGCCTCTTATTTTAGAAAGGTTTTGTAGTTCATAGTCTTAATCACTTAAGAATATAATTCTCTTTTAAACAATTTTAGAAACATATGCCTTATATGAGAGTAGGTTATTTTTGTTCAAAATCAATCTTATTAAAGCAACAATGATCTAGGAAATGTAATATCATTTTGTCTCATCTTAGCTTCTATGCAGATGGAGGTTTCTACTGGTTTTATTAATACTTAATTATTCGATACATTTCCTTTTATTAGCGCTGCAGTGGTTTGTTCGATACTTATTCTGATTTCCGAAATCAGTAAAACATTATCCCTTTTTAAAAACCAAGTACTCATTACTCACGAATGGGGTTTCACACTTTTTAACAAAATTCATATTAATTCAATTAAGTCAAGTCTCTTATCTTTTAAGATCAAGTCTCTTAACTTCTTAAAATCAATAAATCATTCTTTTTATCTCTCTTAAGTCGTTATACCTAACTTCCCATAAAGCTAGTATAACTCTTAAGCTTTCAAACCAAGTATTATTCTTCTTTCAAAAAGGATTCTCAATTCTTTTGAAATACTTCCAGATTCTTATTATTCAGGCTTAAGTCAAAAGACATCACAGAAACTACATTCGCTAACACACGACGCCTACCGTACTATATATATATTCTTTTAAAATACTTCCAGATTCTTATTATTCAGCTTAAGTCAAAAGACATTGCCAAAACTACATTCGCTAACACACGACGCTCACCGCACTATATATATATATTCTTTTAAAATATCATGCTCAAGAGGATAGGAAGAATCACATACCTCGCGACGATTATCGACTATTAGCAAAACGCCCACTCGCTTATAACCCGACTAGCCTTGTCCACCTTTCAAGTAGTACATGCTACTTGCAGAACATTCAACCTATAAAGGTTATATAAGTCTATCAACTTCTACATTAATATTCTACTGATGCGATTTCAGCTCCAGTCTTTTCTGTAATATCCTTCTATTATAGTTCAATTCTCTTCCTATATACTTTCTCAGATATAACTTATACTCAATTCTTATACTTCAATAGTATGAAAACTCTAATACAATAGGGAGACAAGATATTTACCTCGATAAGCCCATAATTATCCAAGTTTAAATGTCGATCTTGAGCAACGTTTAGCTCCTACTCTGGGCGCTCCAACCCGCTCCAAACAACCCTTAGAAGTTCTACGCAACTTCTACTTAATACTTCAACCAAGTATGAAGATTTCTCTTAGGGTTTCGGTTTGAGACAAAAAGGACATAAGGTAGTATTTCCGGGCTCTACGTATAGAGGTAACTTTGGAATACTACAAGGTATACGACTAAGGTATTTTGGTATAGTAACAATACTTGGGAGTATTTTCTACCAAGAGGGGTGTATTTTATGAGAACAACTAGGAAATGGTACCCTACCGCCAGCACCACTGTGAGTGGGAATACTTTCGCCAAGGGGAGTGCTCTCGCCGAGGGCCTTCTCAAAGTGGGTGTTTGACGAAACACTACCACGAGGGGGAAGGGATTTTCAAGACTTAGAAAATGGTTTGTGGATGAAGAAATGTCTTCAACTAAGGGGGTATTTATAGGTCAAGCAATGGCCAACCAATGGCCAAGATCATGCCAAGTGCAAGGCAAGTGTAGGGTCAAAATTCATCCATGTGTACCTGATCCATCTACCACACAAATATCACAAAATATCCTACCTACTCCCACTCTCCCTTTCGTCCAATCTTGCCGCCCAAGTCCACCAATTAGAGGGTGCCAAGTGTCGCCCTCTCGTTGGTCCAAAACATTTCGTCTCTCGGAAAAATCCGCAAAAATTAAAAATGATATAGCCGGAATTTTCCCTTCGCAAGTTATGTAAAACGTTTCGTCGAAAAACGATTCTAATCGGGTGTTGTGCACAAAATATTTTCGTCCAAGCCTACTTAAAGTTCAAACTTTTCTACGTACGTCCTCACGTACATACTCTGGAAATACGGGGTATAACAATCATAAGTCGACACCGGTACACCTCAGGTTCAAGCCAATTTTTTTATTTTTTTATTTTTAGCACCACAGCCCAGTGTCGTCATAACTCGACACTGGGACAAAATTTGAGTCCGCGCATTTCACCTCGGTGTTTTGACATGGTAGCCCAAAGGTCGCCATAACTCGACACCGACAAATTTTGAGTCCGCATTAGCCCACCTCGTGTTTGACCATGGTAGCCCAAAGGTCGCCATAACTCGACACCGACAAATTTTGAGTCCGCTGCCCGCCGTATTTGACTGGCAGCAAAGGTCGCCATAACTCGACACTGGGACAAATTTTGATTTTGCGTCAGCCTTGTCTACCTGCCCAACATTTTTGCAATTCTGAAGATCGAGACAAAATTGACTATAAGTCAACATCTTTGTCCGAAGATTCTTCCATCATCTCCATACAAAGAGGGACAAGTTGTTGACATCCAATTTTGACCCTCCCGTCCAGTCATTAACTATAAAATTACACTAATTTTGCAAAATAATTTTTATGATTTTTTTATAATAAAATGCAGCGATAAAACATCAATACAGGCATGAATAAACAATTTAATAATAACACCGCATTTTACGTAGAGTATTAAGCACTTAGAGTCCCGCGCTCGCATTAATTAATTTTAAGCTCTGTCAAACAATTTAGCAATGACGTCGTGTTAGATAGCATAGTCGCATTTATTAATACGCAAAGTAATTTCATAATTATCAGAATACTTAAAGTCACATTAAGATAATTCAATCTTGGCTTAAATAATAATAAAATACATAAGTTTTAATAACGGCATCGCATTAAAATATTAAGCACCTAATACTTAAAAACTAACTCCTAAAATCCTACTCAAAATAAATACACTTAAACCCTACTCATAAGCCCAAAATACACTTAATTCGCCCAATTTCAACCCTTTACCCAAGCCCACCCGAAGCCCTTATTTTTTCCCCTTATCACCACTCACCCGCAGCCCACAATGTGATACCATCACTTCATCTTCATAAACAAAGCCCTAAAAATGCAACCAACCTAAAAGCTAACTAAGAACCCTAAGTTTTTTTTTCGTTCGCCGCCTCCCTTACCCCTATGCCTTAAATCCCGCCATATCACAACCTAAATCCCAGGTTCCTTTCTAAAAACCTGCCATAGCGAGAGCCATTCCAAAAATTGTGACCCAAATCGCAGAATCGAGTTTACCATAACCATAAATCGCTCTAAAATCAAGACTAAATCAAGTACGAATCGCATTTAAATTAGAGTAAGAATAAGCACAAAAATCTCAGCCTTAAATGCTTACCAACATTAGAACCCAAAAGGAGGCTATAAAAGGAGCTAGTCCATACATGCAATGGCAGCGGAGAGAGATCAGAAAACAGAAAAAGAACAAGAACAAAACGAAAACTCTTTATTTTTCGCATAAAGATAGCAAAAATCGCCTAAGTTCGCTCTCGCTTCAAGTCGCATCACAACCAAACATCGAGTGGATCGAAGACTTGGTAAGCTGCCCCGATTCGCTGCCCGGAGAAGGTAAATCTATCACCCCTCTCGTTCTCGATTCCATACTGGTTGTGTGTTCTTAATGACTGATTAAGTACAGATTATTGGCTGTTTGTGTGTGCTGAATTAACAATCTGAACCTGTTAGTTAAATTCGATCGCCACTGATGTTCGCGACTGCAATCACTAAATAGCATATGGCGTTAGTAATGTATTTATCTATATGGCCACTAAAGCTTTTCTCATCCCTTCTTTATGTCTTAGGTCTGCTATGATTAATTGCCTGTTTGTTAGTTTGGTTAAATAGGATTAAGGATGATACGTATGCGTCTTAGGCCTTCTTGACTAATGTTACGAGGATGGTGGGTAGCTTTAAGTTAAAACACTCTGTTTGATTGGTCTAGACTTGTCATATTTTCTCGTGGCCCTTCATGTTGGTAAATAAGAAAACCGCATTTATTTTGAATATGAGTCCAAGCGTGGATCTGTTTTGGTTTGTGTAAGAGTGGTGCAACTCGATTTCTCCATTTGAGTATGTCTAAACCACAAGGTTACGAGACCTTCAACTTAGTTTAAACCATTTTATTTTCAACTGATGGCATCCCTGTCTGTTTAAAACAAGAGATTGAGTGGGGTCAATGTAAATTCCAGTCCAAGGAAATCATGTTGAACTTGTTTATGATCTCCCTAATACGTGATCCGCCTATCAGAATGGTCTCGCTGAGCCTTTGTCTAAACTCACGATATCTACCTCTTTCCCTATTGCCCAAAATGTTACCGATAACACCGCTCTCACGGCGCTTCCTTTTTACAAATGGTTTACATACATCACCCAAGGACGAGTAGAAATGTCCCATTAAAGCTTCAGATGATTCATAGTATCTATCCCCAGATAAAGTACAGATATATGTGTTGAAATTGCAGCTAAAAATGTTTATCGATTTGATTGTTAAAATGGTTTATGTTAAATTTGTCCGCTTAACATCGTTTCTATCGCTACTTTGATTGTCAATAGGTTTTAGCCAACACTAGCATTTACTGTATACAAGACCAAGTAGAGTAACTATGTGTCTAGGTTTTAAATTATGTCCTTTATGATAGATAAACTCATAATCGCCGAGAGTACTATAGTAGATATTTATCATGTTGCAACAATAAAAATATGAACAAATCCTTGGAATTATGGAACTGTTAAGACACTTAAAATGATTATTGATGTTGACATTCTATGCTAGCTTGCAAACAGAAATCCCAATGCCCTGTACATTATCAAGTACCCTTATCATTTTAGGAATCATGTCATATGTGCTTGAAGTTTGTCCATTTGATTTCCTCTTCGCTTGCCGCTTTCCAACGCAACTCGAATCGCCTCTTTGAATCTATATTCTGATTACTTGCTGACTTAATAATTTAATCACTCATATATGCTCAGCTTTAAAATGTGCTTATCTGGGATCTTAGAACCAACAGTCACGTTATGTTTAAGTCTAAAATACTCCAATGCCTGGACAAATATGTCTTCTGGACTCTCTGTCTGCATGCGTGGCTCAAATACCCGGACAAGATAAAGGTTGTTTTGGATTTTTTCGTCTGGACCTGCCATCTCGTTTGATTTTAATAATTAAAGCATAAGCATGTTTGAGTATGTAATCATTTATTTGGCTTAACGTGTACTAATCCTTATCTTCTTTTATTTTTACATGAAATACATCGGAGCAAAAAATAAAGAGTCTCACTACGAGACTCATCTCGAGCTACTTCAAACGGCGCCCGCATCTACGCGCATCCACCCGCATCGTAAATTCCAAAGCCATAGGCGAAGATGACTTCGCTGCTCCTGTAGTCTTTATTATCGCCTCCCTTTCCTATTTGTTTATTGCAATTGTTTGTCTAACATTACATTACTAGTAGAATATAGTATCAAGCAATAAATTGTAAGATAACCTCCTCTTAAGCTCCAAGAAACCATTTAATAATTGTTATTTGCATAATTATTTAGATAATTAATATACTAGTTCAACATGAAACCCGTTATCCTCATTAGCCTTCACATGTTAAGATTATCTAAAACATCGATAGCCATCTTACAATCCTATCTCATGTTTAACACCGTGTTATAATAAATTTTTACTCTGTTATATACGACCTATATCTAATATGGTATTTAGGCATCTTAATTACATATTTTTCAAACGACCTTAACTTCATACATAAACCTTGCAAAAATATTTTTGGAAAATATATCTTATACTCTTTCGCTAAATGTTTTTCTTAAACACACCTTTTCTTAGCATAATAATCACCCTAGGTTTGGCAGACAACCGTAAGTTAAGCGGATCTTGTAGGTGCCTAATCCCTTCCCTCTAGATTAATAAAGAGCCCTTATCCAGAATCTCATTAAGTTTAGCAGACCATTAAGATGGAGTTAATGTTTACTTTAAACTAGTTAACATTTAGGTATCCTAATTCACCCAAAATAATTAGGTGGCGACTCCGCGAACCCTTTAGCATTGCTAGCACCTTTTAAGCACCTTTAAGCACCCTTTAGCACTTTAGCACCCCTACTTTAACCTTTTTAGCATTTTTAATACCTTTTAACATTTTAGCATTCTTTTGCACATTTAGCATTTTATTTTTCTAACATTTCATTAAGCAGGAGTTTCGCTAAAATGTCGCGGTCGAAAAAGGGCGTGACAATGAAACGATACGTAACAACCATCCAAACAAAGTGAAGAGAGAAAATGATCTTTTATGCTTGTTTAACTTGAATATTTTTCTTCTCAAAATAAAATTTTGTGAAAAATAAAGCACCTGTTTTGCCAAAAAAAAAAGTTGAATAGCTAAATGGACCCTAGGTACTTGCATGAGATTGTGTTCTTAACCTCTTTATTTCACATGATTTTATTTAGATACCTATTATTGTTTAAACACATTATTTAAAATTACTTTAACTATCTTATTGTCCGATAAAAGTCCACTTCAAGACCAAATTATTCTTGTTGATTCAAGCGCGTTTACATTTGCCATGATGTGATGTTACTCATGTTGCCTTGACATCAAAGGGACTAAAGGTCCACGAAAAGGAGATAACGAAGATATTATTAGTATCAATGTCTTCGAGGGTCTTAATCGAGTTTCTAATGGTAAGTTAACTTGAAAATGAAGGACACATAATTAGTATACGGTGACATGTAGTATAAGAGTTAAAGACTATTATCAATCATGTAATAATCTACATAGTCTATACAGTCATTTTATAAAAAAAAAATCCACCTCAATGATGGGGGGTTAGGCAGACCCCTACGAATACATTCCATCAGAAAAAGATTGTTACAAGAGGAGGAAGTGAAAATATATGTATGTCCTAGAGACAATCTGTGTTAGGACAAAATGTACTTTATATACATTCATATTTATATTAATGATGATTAATATTATGGCATTTGCATTTGTTGAATTATTAGTTGATTGTTTATAGTATTCTATAAATGCATCCCTAGAGTTTACGTGTTTATTAATGATGTGAGAATTAATGTTATAACGTAACTCTTAAATTACCTCGACTAATGATCATCGAGATTGGGATATCGATGATATGCGATACGTCGACATGTGGTTTGCATCATATTCTTAGGGGATGTAGTATGTCTCACTTACTACGAGTTATGGCAACTCGTGATGGATACTTGTTGAAGTATTGGTATACTCTGCTGATGTACAGTTTTGTTATATGTCTATAATGTCATCGGCATGTGGGAGATAGAAGTCCTTAGACTTGAGATCAATATCACCTTGTTTACGGAGTAATGTATTTTGATCATGTCCTAAGCTCAAATGTCTTATAGGTTGAGACACGGCTTGTTTTGGGTGCATTACGAAGTAGATTAAAGGTGGTATGTGAGCCAAGATTAGGATTCATTCCTCGAATGTATATTCGAGTGAACGCTCATGTACTCATATAGTATTAGGTTGACTAAGTCATTGGCCAATGCAATGGACATGTCTTTGATATGGTCATGTTGTCAACTAATATAGATGAGTTATAATGATTAAGTCATTTAAATAGACACTTGACAAATCCTAAGCTTGATTGAGTGTGTCATGAATGAAAAAATTTTATCTTCTCACATAGAGGTTCAGTTCACATGTTTCGTGTAGCTAAACTTTACATATTTGAGTTCGTCTTCCGGCGCAGTCTAGGAATTCCGTGTAGAACCTAATGTTATTAGTGTCAATATGTAAAGGCCTGAAGGGTAACACTAAGTCAATTGTTCCGTCGATTCAAGGATGTAATCAGAGAGTATATAAATGTTCGGTTGATAATCGAGACATTAGAATAAAATAGAAACGAAACAATAATGGATCAGGGCCACGACACGAGTGAGTCAGGACCGCGGTGTCAAGCGTCGCGGCGCCACTTACTCAGCGCGTCCAGTGGGTCCGAATTCGATTTCTGGGTCTGGCCCACTGGGGAAACCCTAACTGATATATTCAGCTATATACACTGGGGAAACCCTAACTGGCATTCGTTAAACTTTGCAATTCTAGTTTCACTTCAAGAGTATTACTAGCTTATTATTAACGTAGAAGTGTATACTGGGATTCCTCATTGTTGTGTTCATCTATTTTGTTCGGTCAAACCCCATGTTGATATTTTCTTGGAAGAGATGTTTTTTATGGTATCAATTATGTCTGATACTTCCTCTTCAAGTGCAATGTTTAGTGATGTGCCAATAATTGGAATCAAGGGAAAATGCAAATATACACCTACTGATCCTCTTTACTATATGCTAGTAATAGTAATTACGTAAAAAATCCAACAAATATTTACACGATAGATTTAGGGTTTAGGATTTAGGGGTTAGGGTTTATTATCAAGCCGAGTAAAAATAGAATATCGGGTCTTTAATGGAAGCGTGTTAGATAAGATAATATCCCTAACATTTAGCATTTATTAGTTAGTGAATATTATGGTTTGTTTCTATCCTATTCAACAACTTTTTCTATGAACCTATATACAATAGTTAATCCAAAACTATAATATTTAATTCATAACTATAGTATTCAATTCAAAACTATAGATATATATTCAATTCAAAATTACAATATTTAATTCACAAATGCAATATTTAAGAACTACAGTAACTACAGTATTCAATTCAAAAATGCATTATTCAATCCAAAATTATAGTATTCAATTCAGAAAGAGAGTATTCACTTCAAAATTACAATGTTCAATTAAAAAAATATAGTATTCAATGCAAAACTACAATATTTACACAAACACTACCGTGTTCATCTATTCCATTAAATTTCTTACTATAAAGCTCTTCACATCCTTGTATCTAGTTTTCCATTTGGTTCTATTAATTTCTTCTTTTTGTTTTTGCTACGTATTCTATTAATTCTTTTAGACACTTCTTACTTGTCTAGTTTTGTGATATCATGTTTGCCTGTGTTAATGCAGTTAAGTGTCCCAGGATGTGTGAAACTCACCATAGATGGTATTCTCTCTAACTTAAAAATCTTGACGATTGCTGGAAAAAACAGGCTTAAATATTTAGGGATTTATGGATTATTTGGTGTGACAAACCAGCGACATAGAAGAGATCAAGCTCTTAACAGGTGTAGATGAAAGCAAGCTGCCAACTATTCGTAAGCCACAGATTTTTGGTGGTGACCAGTTGCGTATCACTTCTGACGATGATCGTGCTACGGACATTGAAGTTTGCCCGAAATGCCAATAGCTTGAAGCCAAAAGAAGCAATCTGCCACTCAGTTGTGCAGGGCGTGTACAGTGTACTACATGCATTGCACGTTGTTTCAATTGTGGATGTTGCTTAAATAATTGTGAGTACGAGGAGCTGTTCTCTTTCGAGTTGCTTTTTTTAGATTGCTGGAGAAAACCCTGGGGTTCCCAATGTTGGTATAATAATCTGTATTTGGCTAATAATATTTCAACACAATCTGTTAATCACTTAGTGAAACAGATTACACGATATAACATTACTTAACAGTAAATTGATCATGAAACAATAAACGAAAACATAATTTTGTTTTGGAAAATAATTTCAGAATGTAATCGAGCCCACTTAGTTCAAAGTGTGTCCTTAATGAAATTATTCCCCTCACAGTACTCGAGGTTAACAGAATATCGCCTCCCAGGATGGAACGATTATCTTACCAGAATAGTAGTACTCCAAATTCCGGTAGCAGCGAACCACTCTAGTATATCACACAGAATGAAGACAATATTTTTGAGTTCAAGACTGAAATTCAGGAATTGAATAATTGATTAAGGTATGGTAGTGAATGAAGCATTCCAAGTGGCTGCAATGATTGAGAAATTGCCGTCTCCGTGGAAAGATTTCAAGAATTATCTTAAGCACAAAAGAAAGGAAATGAAGTTGGAGGATCTTGTGATTCGTCTCAAGATCGAGGAAGATAACAAAACCGCTGAAAAGAGGTATCGTAAGAGTTCACTAATCAAGGGGCCAACATCGCCAAGATGTCGTCCAAAATGAACAAGAAAAGAAAGAGGTCTTCTGGAAAAGAGAAGGTTTCTAACAAGAAAAAGTTCAAGGGCAACTGCTTTAATTGTGGGAAAGCTGGCCACAAAAGCCCAGATTGTCGTCTCCCGAAAAAGGACAAGGGAAAAAGACAAGCCAATATGGTGGAAATGAATGATGATCTGAATGATCTGTGTACAATGCTGTCAGAGTGCAATTTGGTTGGAAACACAAAGGAGTGGTGGCTGGATTCTGGTGCCACTCGACATGTTTGCGCTACAAAAGAAGTATTTGCAACCTATGCTCCCGCTGGACCCGAAGAGGTACTGTTTATGGGAAATACTGCAACAGCCAAGGTTGAAGGATATGGGAAGATACTTCTGAAGATGACTTCCGGCAAGGTCCTGACTCTCAACAATGTTCTGCACGTTCCAACAATTCAGAAGAATTTAGTTTCAGCCGGACTACTCGTCAAAAACGGGTTTAAGTGCGTGTTGGTTAGTGAGAAAATTGTAATAAGTAAGAATGATATGTTCATAGGAAAGGGCTACCTCACCGAGAGCCTTTTCAAACTCAATGTAATGGTTGTTGACAGTATTAATAAAAATTCAGCTTCGTCTTACTTATTGGAGTCAAATGATTTATGGCATGTTCGTTTAGGACATGTCAATTATAAAACCTTGCGAAAATTGATCAATTTAGAAGTATTGCCTAAATTCGAGTGTAACAAATCAAAATGTGAAATTTGTGTTGAATCTAAGTTTGTTAAACATCCATATAAGTCTATTGATAGGAATTCAAATCCTTTAGACTTAATTCACACAGATATATGTGATATGAAGTCAATACCATCTCGTGGTGGGAAAAAGTATTTTATAACTTTCATTGACGATTGCACTCGATACTGTTACGTGTATTTACTTAATAGTAAAGATGAAGCATTATTTAGCCAAATACAAATTATTATACTATCACCCAAGAGAAGGAGCAGAAAATGACCTTTTGTGAAAAAATCACTACTGTTCACAACGAGGACAGTTACCGTTTCTTCCTCTGTGGCTAGGATGCATAACGTTTGTTGCTTTGTTTGGCTGTGGAAAAGCTTTGGGATCGCACAGCGTCATTGAGCATCATTTGTAAAATGGAAGTCCTTTCTGAAGAAATTGGAATCTGATTATTGTGGAACTGGAAAGAAACATGGCAGACAAGAATCTGATCTCCCCCGTGGAGGGTTCTGATAGCCCTATGTTGTATATATTGTTGTGTCATTATTTTGTTGAGTAACAAAGGAGAGTAATGTAATTCAAGATGCTACACCACCAAATGCTTGCGAGGAAGAAGTTTGGTGAAGGTTGATTAAATTTGTATATTGCTAAAACAGTTGGAATATGTATGATGGTATGTGGGACAGACCAAGTACAGGGTGTTAATGGCCAATGGATGTGGGGTTGCAAATATTAAGACCTAGTTTTTGTGGTGGAGTTGAAGAAGAATGTATCAGTGTTGGTTAGCATTGTGGTGGAGATTACGTTGACATTGTTAAACAGGAAGCTCAAACAGGCATTTTGAGTTCATGTGGTTCCGATTTGGACATGGTTGGCGTATGCTAAATCTGTGATCAGGTTCAGCTTTGGAGTACCTATGTTCTGTATGACTTAACGATAGTACCTGAATACTATTGAACATTGTTGGGTCCCGGGGTTATGCTATGGAATAATAAAAATAAACGGAAAGTAAAATCAATTCGAATCGCTTAACAAATATAAATGTAAATGTCGTCTGACATAAGTAACGACATTTCAGTAAAAACAATGTTCAGTTAAAAACAGAATAAAACTTTTGTAGAGTAAAATACAGCGGAAATAATAAAGGCACAAACGTTTAAATTTCATAGGTTATATATTAATATAACCCATGATGGTCAATGACCAAAAGTATTGTATATATGTATATATAATTGAATACATTTCTTTTCTTACAATGTTACAAGAAGATACAAAAAGAATAAAAGGTTAAATCGCAGATGACTTATGCCTGAAAAATTTATCTAAATAGAAGTGATATCAACACCTCATTACAATTGATTCAATGAAAGAACAAATCTAGAATCTAGGCAGCACTTGTAATGTCGTACATAATGTCGTCACAAACCCATGCAACATTTTGTGATCTAGATTTCTGAGAAGAAATCCCGAGAGCTCTCTTGATATTTTTACATTTTGATTCTGGATATGAATTCACTGATCTGCACTCTCTATTTATAGTATGAGATTCCTCTTTGAAATGCTCAATGAATCATTGTGGAGGTTGAGCTAAAAGTGATCACGTGTGGCAGAAACTTGAGTAGTGATTTTTTCAACAGCTTGCACTTTTTCTTCCCTCGTCTTGCTCCTTAAGTTAAGCTATCTCTTGGACTTAGTCTTCCACGTTTTCAATCTGCTTCAAAGACTCCTTGCTAAGTCAAATTGTCATGTGATAAAAAGGTCACACATTTCTGAAATTTGTCCGTGAAGATAGGCAAAACAGTTACCAGAATGTCAAGACATTTGTTCCGACATTTTCTGATTTGGACTTAGTACGAAAAATGATATGTTAGGAAAAATGTCATAACACAGATCCTAACATTAACATTCTCCCCCTTTTTTTCTTTTCTTCACAAAACCTAATCAAACAAGTGTATGTGACCTATAGCAATGACATATCCACATGAATGTTCCCCCTCAACCTGTGATAGTATATAAAACAAAGCATATACAATATACACACATATATACCATTTATATAGGATTAGAAAAGAAGAAATATGTTAGCACATATACACATATCATCCAAAATATTCAAACAATATGCTCAACTCCAACCAGTAGCCTCACATCATATTCTCAACAACAACCAGTAGCATCAGCTTCAGTCCGTGAAGGAAGGGTAAAACTTCTGACTTTAATATTCTCCCCATTTTTGTCTTTCTTCACAAAACAACTTTTTCAACAAACAGCAGTAGCTTCCAGCACAACAACACTAGCTTTCAACAACTCTTTATTCTTGCATAACTCCTTCTCTGCACATAGCTTCAGACACTCATCATACTGCAGCAGTAGCTTCCAGCAGTTTTTTCTACTAATGCATAACTCCTTCTTTGCACAGAACAGCAGCATCTCGCCTTCTTACTCTGCTCCCCTGCATTAACACTTTCTCTGCAGCAGCATCATTTTATCCACAGTAGCCTCGACAGTAGAATTATCATTCTCTCGACAGTACAGTAGCATATGCATAGCAACATATCAGTAGCATTTTCTCCCCCTTTTTGTGAAGAAAGAAGCACCATAAAATGGTCTCTGAATTGAATTAGAGCATTCCTCACAGTGTCAACCTCAGAAATTTGTTGGTTGATCTTTGCAATTTGAATCACAAGCCATTTAGTAGACAGTGTAGACTGTCTTGGACCAGTGTTGTCAAGAATGTTGGTGAAATTCCTATCAACATCTGCACTATTTCCTTCCATTTTTCAGGGTAGTTAAACTTTGTATATCATAGAGATAAGGGAGGATTGAGGTCGATTTTTTTCTGCCAAGTTGGTAACTTGTACAACAGGGTGGAAAACATGATTGTTATTCAGAGGCTGGACATCTAGAGATCCACTTATGCATTATACCTTCTGTGAGATACTCAACTAATTCATCTCTATTTTCCACTTCAAGGTCTGCTTCTTTAACGTTCTCCTCAGTATTTAACCTCATACATTGATTCATAACAGGAACTGTGAAAACATATACTCTAGTAAAGAGACAGACCTTCTCAAATTCCTTTGAGTCGATATCCTCTATAGCAGAAATCAAATAAGCACAAAAACAACCTGACTGAAGGTCTGAATCAGATTCAACTTTGTTGGAGGATGTTGGAGTTTGTGTCTCTACTGATGTTGGTGAAATGTTGTGGCATCAGTGGCAACACTCGATTAGGCATATCTAAAAATTCTCTTTGGGAAGAATTGCATCACTGTAGTTTCATCAGGAACTTCCTCGTTTACTTGAGAGACATTTTGCAGCATAGAAACAGTTGGTTCTTCTTCACTCTCTGTTGACACCCAATTTTGACTCTCCCGTCCAGACAGTAGCTATAAAATTACACTAATTTTGCAAATTAATTTTTATGATTTTTTATAATAAAATGCAACAACAATACATTAATACATGCGTAAACAAGCAATTTAATAATAGAACCGCATCTTACGTAGAAGATTAGGCACTTAGAGTTCCGCGCCCGCATTTATTATTATAATAATTTTAAACTCAAGCTTAGACTAATAAAAACACCTAAATAATGTAATCACAATTTAAATAATCTAATGTACCATTAAATAATACACCTAAACTAATACACTTAAAACTCTACCCCTAATTAAAATAACTACCCAAATTTCACTACCTACCCCATTTCACACCACGCCCAACCCGCAGCCCATGTTCGCCCAAATTTTTATTTTCACCCACCTTCTCCTTTCCCCCCTCAGCCCTTTACCTTACCCCTTTCCATCATCAACAGCCCTAAAAACTAAAAAGAAAACCTAACGAAACCCTAAACCTTTCAGTCGCCGCACGCACCTCTCCCCCATCGCCAGCCGTGATTCTCGCCGGAGAATCCGGCGAACCCTAAACCAAATCTTTCCAAAAACCAGTTTCCCTTACCCATACATACACAAGAACGGTAACAAATCTTCCCCGAAATCGCACCAAATCTCCTTCAAATCGACAATAAAATTAGTATTAAATCACCTACGAAATCGCACCTTGATTACTTACCAACATTAGAACCCAAATAGTGGTCATATAAACGAAACCCATTTCACACACGCAGTACGTAATCGACCGGGAAGCGAGCGTAGCAATCGGTTTTCGCCGCAAGACAGAACCCCATTAAGTATCGGGAGTAGCGTCCAAAGCGGAACGGGCGTCGATTCGCTTTAAACAACGATAGTCGAAACATATTCTTACACATGCATTTAGCAGCCTTCAACCTCAGTAGGCATCGGGAGTTAGAGATTCAAAGATTCGTAAATTAGCAAACAAGAGCAAGAAATGTAAGTTCGAAGACCTTTTTTAATACTAGTCCAGAAATCAGTAAAAAGCCCCTGCCTTTTAATTCGCATAGCAATACAATCCCGAGTGAATCGACGACTTGATACGCTGCCCCGGTTCGCTGTCCGGAGAAGGTAAACCCGTTCTCTTTCAGATTTCTTGGGCGATTTACGCTTTATAATCTGTTTGAATGATGTGTTCTGTTAGTTGTGTTTAATACCATTTGCGTATGATTCGAAGTGCATTTGTTTATGTCGAATCTGTTTAGTCAGAACTAATCGCTATTGGTATTCGTAATTATGTTTTGTTAATGTGATTAGTTTGATACCAGCATCGGTAGCGTGTTTGTATTTATGACAGATAATATCCGATCTTATTGTGTCTTGTTAAGATGATTAATATGATGTAGTTGTGGGTATCCATTCAGTCTACTGAGCATTCTCTGCATATTTGAGTGACCTCTTTTGGTATTAGTGTGTTGATCTCAATATTCCTGTATACTCACAAAACAAGCAAATCATATATGTCTTCTATGTCTAACAGTCAAACCATACCTGTGTTAGCATCTCTTGGGTCATTCCCATGCCATATGAACATGTAGTCCCTGTTGCATCTTATATTTGAAAGATAATATTGCCTTGATATGGTGGAACATATGTTAAGAGTATATTGTGTCATTTGCCTTTATCCCAGTTTACAAAGACATCTTAATCCGTTAAGTGCTAGGATTAGTTGGTCTGTTATCCAAAATAGGCAAGATATATCATACTTTTATTTTTCCAGAACTTGGTCGCATATCACATATGTATTCAGTAAATCGCATGTACATCATATTGTGTGGCTATCTGTTAACTAGATTTTTTTTCCTTTCTTTCAAATCTGTGTATGAGTTGGGTTTCCTCTGCCCATTGATATGCATCTATTGGACTGATCGTGTGCCATAGTTCCTGTATTTAAATAACGGATCGCCTCTTCTCGCCTCGCCTTGCATACCTGCTAGTTGATTAATGTTGTGTCTGTTACATCTTGAGGCCAATAGTTGAATCATGACATAACGGCCATATATTGTTTCTTTTCCCTTGTTAGTATATGAATCTATATCTATAGCTTGTAATCTGACCTGATTCGTAGTGTCTCCCCTCTGTTTGTTGCTGCATACTGCCTCATATGTTTGCTTGAAGAGATGGCCTCAAGAATAGGGAATCACCTAAGCCTACTATTTACTTGTCTTCACTTGGAACTGTTGGGTGTTGCGTATGATATTAGCAGCTGGTTTGTGATGTCTGCATACATGTCCATTCTTATTTCTTTTTACCACCTGCTAGCTGCTTATCCCCATCTGATATTGTCCTCTGTTGGTCTTTATGACTTTATGTGTATGTTTGCTTAAATACAAACTATGTGTCAAGTGCTTGTTTGTTATTTAAATAAATTTGGGCATATACTAATCCTTATCTTCTTCTTTTACATGGCACACATTGGAGCTAAACGAAGAGTCTCATTGCGAGACTCCTCATGAGTTACAACAAATGAGAACCTACATCTATGTGCATCTTCATCTCCGCCTCGAAAATTCCAAACCGCCGGCGAAAAGACATCGCCTTTCCTTCGAGTCATCTTTATTTATTCTTTATTCTGCTCCATCTATTTGTTGTAAATTAATTGTCTAACGCGACACTAATTAATTAGCATTTAGAATAGTTAAACCTTGAATCAATAGCTAGAAATTAATTTGATTTGCTTACCTTAAGTTAATTACTTTAGGCTCGCCATGCCTTGTTTAATAGTTATAATAAACCACTTAATAATCTACGCTTGCATAATAAGTCATGTAGCTGGAATATTATTTGTCAAGACATTTTTAAAACCGTGTTCTTATAAATTCTTATTAATACACATACAGAATAAGAAATATTTTTGTTGTCCCTTGCATAATAGACACTTTTATATCTTATAAGTACACGTATTGTCATAATAATTTTACATTATTATGCTAAGCAATATATACCCCTTAGGTAAAAGAATACTTGCACACATTTTTAATTACTCCATGAACACATTTTCCTCTTTTTCGAAACTAGCTCTTACATTTTAAACAAATCTTATAGTTTTATACCCCTATTTAACAGCTTTCAAGTATGCATTTCCTTAGCATGATAATCAACCTAGGTTTGAACGGAAAACCGAAAGTTAGCGGATCATTTAGGGTGCCTAACCTCTTCCCTCTAGGATAATAAAGAACTCTTGTCAGGAATCTCACATAAGTTTCGCAGACCATTAAAATGGAGTTAATGTTTACTTTAAACTAGTTAACATTTAGGTGTCCTAATTCACCCAAACTAATTAGGTGGCGACTCCACGAACCCTTTAGCACTTTTAATATGCTAGCACCCTTTTAAGCACCCTCTTTAACATTTAGCATTTTATTATTTATTTTCTAACACTTTCATTAAGCAGGAGTTTTAAAATAAATGTCGCGGTCGAAAAAGGGCGTTACACTCTCTTCTGTTGAGAACACCAAGTTCATGTCGTCACTGTCACTACTCGAGCAAACAGGTATTGAAGTATCACATTTGAACCTGGACATGTTGTTGCTTGGCTCTGCACGAACTTTTCTTCTCAAACAATCTACTCGATCGACAAGTAGGGAAGGTGGATGGTCTTGGTATCTTACCCAATACTGTAGCTTTAGACAAGTCCTATGTGGATGATGAAGAAGGAAACCAACGGGGTTGCTGTGGTTCTATATGTTCAGCAGATTCAGTGTTCACTGGAATGACTATAGTAAAGTTGGTTGATATTGGTGTTGGTATTGAAGAGGTTTCCATGGGTGAATATGGTGGAGAGGGTTTTGAGGAGATTGAGAATTGTGTTTGGAATGGTGAAGATTTCATCGGGTAGGTAGGATTGTAACAGTTCCTATATGCCCGAGTTGTGATGTGATTTCCCTTTTTTTTTATAAAAAAAACATAAATGATAGAAAATCACAAAAAAAAATTATTTTTATTAATAATTTTTTTTATATATAGGGAAAATCAGAGAGTGATAAAAAAATAACAAATTGGTGGAATATCTATATACATGGCAAATCTTTTTAAGCAACAAAAATCTCTTAGTTTTAGGTGTTTCAATTTTACACAATATCTTACACCTAAAATATTGGGATAGAAAGATAAACATCACGGTAGAAATTTCAATTAATCTTATCATTTTAAAGTTCAAAATTCCTCTTGAAACAATGCATACAAATAGGGAAAAATAACTGAATTCTCAAAAATCAGTTACAATCAGCATCCCAACAAATATCATTATCTGAAAATGTCAACAATAATGTTGGCAACATTTTGAACAACACAAGTATCATGATCCTTCAAGAACTTTTTCATTTCGGCAACAAATCAAGACACGTTTCATATATGATTTTATGAGTTTAACCTCCAGATCAATGTAATATTTTTCCCATTGAGTCCCAGATCTACTCATAAAACACATACAAAATTCATTTTCGTGTCAAAAACAAGAATACTTATTTTGCATCCTCATAATTTCTTTTGTTTAAGCACTTTGATACTCCTATAGTATAGGAACGATATCAATTTCAAGGGTTTTGCCCGTATTGCACAGTTGCCGAGAATTAGAAAGACTTTGCCTTATTTTGATACTCCATTTTTATGATATTTAATATCATTGCAGAGAACGGTATCACATTAAAATCATGTTCTTATTTGGAAATCATACCTGGTTGAACAAAAATCAGCCATTGCATAGTACTTAAAATTAGATTCTGATATTACAAGGGTAAATGTCACCCGAAATGTTAAAGACATTTCAGCCGACATTCGCCCAACAGTGCCTGTTTCAGAGACCAAAAAAGCTTTTCAAGCTGGAAAATCTCTCATGATCTGAAGCTTTTGTAAAAATATCAGCTAGTTGATGAAGAGTATCAACATGTTCATTTTAAACTAGTTGTTTTCAATTAAATCTCCTTAAATAAAGTGATGTCTAAAATCAATATTACCGTAAACACATGTTGCTAGTAAAACCATAGTCGTCTAACATGTGTCCTAGCCATATGAATTGAGAGCAACAACTTCCAACTGCTACATATTTAAATTCAACAGTTGAAAGTGAGACACAATTTTATTTACGACTATACAAAAAACAAAATTATTGCCAAGATAAAAATATCCTCCAATTGTACTCTTTCTATCATCCACATCACCAGCCCAATCCGAGTCACTATGTCCTATTAAATTAGGATTAGTGTCTTTGGAATACCAAATTCCCAACGCATATGTGTTGACAACATATCTAATGACACGTTTTACGACATTTAAGTGGAGACTTTGGATAGACTTGGAATCATGCACAAACATAAACACTAAATATAGGTTCTAAAGCACATATAAAACACGGAAGACAAACCTCTTGGTATATGGTAGACATACACACATACCTTACAATTCTTTGTAATTGAGTGGTTCTTTGCTTCTTATTCTACTTCCTTCAAACACTCCCCCTATCACTTGGTATGTTGGATGATTCTTCATAATCCTTGATGAGGGGTCCCTTTGATCTAGCAATTCAGCATTTGACTCCTCATTCACACCTTCTGTGGTCTCTGATTCTGCTTCAGATGTTGCTTTTGATGTCGTGACATTTGGAGCAACGTCTGGAGTTTCAGCATTCTACGCATTTCCACCTGTATTATCGACTTCAGCAGTCTTCTTCTGTGCAGTTTTTGTCCTTAGATTGTACACTCAGTAAGCATGACTATTTTGGAAATAGTCAACAAAAATCTCTTTGTCACTCTTAGAGTAAAACTTAGCCAGAAGTAACAAATACACCCAAAAAATGAAAGTAACACAAGTTAGGTTTCTTTCCATATATTAGGTCATAGGGTGTCATCTTTATTACAGACCTTAAGTAGACTCTATTAGTGATGTGACATGCAGTAAAAAACATTTTGACAATTTTTAGAATTAAGCAAAACTCTAGCCATTCCTTACCATGTTCTATTCTTGTGCTACCCATTCCGTTAAGGAGTTTTTGGGGGCAGAAAAACTCATGGAAAATTTCTCTTTTCTCACAAAATTTTGTGAAAGATATGTTTTCACATTCTTTTTCATGGTTGGATATAATCCAAAAAAAATATAGGAGAATAGAACAAAATCCTAATTCTAGAATGCAAATTTTTTTTTAAAATGTCAAAAGTTGTGATTTTTCTTTCAAGAAATATATCCATGAGTACCTAGAAAAATCATGTGCTATCACATAGGAATACCTCATGCCTCCTAAACTGTCTACCTCAATTGGACCTATAAGATCCATGTGCAATGATTTGAGAACAGTGAGACATACCTGAATGTTGTCGTCATTCTGGACAACATTATGGAAAACATGGGTTTGCTTACCTTGGAGACAATCTGCATAGACTGTTTTACCTTTATGGCTGAAGTTGGGTAAGTCTCTAACTGCTTCATATGAGACCAATTCTTTCAGATTGCGGTAGTTGACATGCCCCAACTTTTGATACCATAGTGTTGTGTCGTTCATCTTGACATTATTGCATATTTCTTGTCTTGCAACGAGAGTGCAACAATTATCACCTGTTCTAGTACTTGACACACACATTAGCTTTATTCGCAACTTTACAAGCATTCTTATTAGATTTCACCTCCAGATTGTCATTACATAATTGACTCATCAATTTAGCCATTAAACCTTCAATCGTGTAAAACATTTCTTAAAGTTTGAACATCCAGGAACATCCAAGATTCCTTTTCCAATTCTTTGATTCCCACCTCCATAAGTTACGTTAACTTCATTGAATAACTCACAGTTCTTTAGAAACTCCTTTGTACCTGTCATGTGGTGAGAACATTCACTATTAAAGTACCAAAAACCTGCGATGTTAGTTTTTAAAGAATGTATCACAACATTACAAGTTTCAGCATGTTTGGGATCTCAAACTCTTTTAAAACATTTTTACATTTCAGCTCAGAAATGTTGCTTTGAATGTTGTCAGAAATGTTGAACAACATTTTAGGCAACATTTCGCTCACAGAATTCTGAAGTTTGAAAACAGTACGGTTTAAAAAAAATCAGGGGAGTTACATGACGGCACACAAACTTCATATCCTTTTGACATATATGAGAACCTATTATTTAATCACTTTTCTTTTACAAATCACATTTTCTCATTTTTGTCAAACAAACTAAAGCAAAATGTTTTAAGAGAGTTTTTCATACCCAATACCTGCATGTGGAGGTTTCCTAATGCTGGGTATCTCTTTCAATTTAGAAGTCCATGAGTAGAGCTTACAGAAGGTTTCTTTTGGCTAAGTCCAATTTTGCACGAATCTTACCGAATGCAGTATCCTATTTGGTAAGTGCAACCTCTAGTAGAGTTATTGTGCCTTTTAGATCTACATTCTCACGAGTTAAAGATTTTACATCTGTCTCAAGTTGCTTGGATTCTATGATTAAAGCTTTACAAATGTTTTATAATTCATTAATCATGTCATCTTTGCATTAAACTTGATTCATACTCTCAGCCTCACCATTAGAAGTAAAATCAGTAAAGTAATTAACATCAATATAGTTAAAGAATATGTGCCTTTCAGATGTTGCTGGAGATGCAAATGTTGCCTGAAATGTCGTGACACCTGAGACAACATTACAGACGACATTTTCATTATTAGACAGGGGCTGTTCGTAAACAGTGGCCAGCAGTGCTTGTGATTTGATTTCTTGATCTTCTTCCTCTTCTTAGTGGACATCTTTTTTTAGCACTTGGAAGGAACTTGGTGGACTTTTGATTGAAGCCTTGATTTTGGTGTCTTTTAGATTTAGATTGATTTCTCTCATTGTTGAACTTTCTCACATTCAAATTGTATTTTCGAGTGAGTAAGGCAATATTAGCGCATTCACCAAGTTCTTGATCGACGTTTTATAGTCTTCATATCTATGGAAAGAGGAAGCTAGAGAGGATTCTAAACAATTCTATCGAGCCGAACAACAAAAAGAGAAAGATAGAATACCTTTCAACGCTAGCGCGAAAGTCGTTGCGCAACAAGCAGCGGAAGATTCACATCTTCTTCATTGATTTGATTCTTCGAGGATTGAACTTGAAGTGTCATATTTTTGTTCTTATATAGTTTCCTTTGATTCTCAATGTTCATCTCATAGGTTTTGAGAATATTCATCAAGGTATGAAGGTCCATAATAGCAAGATTGTGACCTTCTTTAATGGCACAAATCTTTAAATTAAACTTTTCAGGAAGAGAACGGAGAGTCTTTCAAAAATAAGATTTAATATCATCCGCTTCTTCCATCCTTAAATATTCATATTTTCTCATGAGTATGCATAGCTTAATTCGATGAACACTTGATCTACATTCACAATGAATTTGTAAAGTATCTCATTCATTCTTAACCGTTGGGCAGTTTTGAATGAGCTTGAACATGTGAAGATCAACCCATCCAAAAATTGCATTAAAGGCCTTTTCGTTAAGGTAACATTATTGGTTTCTTCCGCCGTCCATTTGGATTCAGGTTTAACAAGAATGTCACATTCCTTATCCGGCGGCAACATTTGAACAACATACCCATTGGTTATAGATCTTCATGCCCTAACATCAATTGATTTGATGTGAGAACGCAGGCGAATCCTCAATAGGTACATTTTGTTCCATTTAAATGGAAAGTCTACCAATATTTGAATTAGTCGGATCCATATCTTTGAATAATAGGACCAATCACTTATTATAATCACTTATTATAATCACTTATTATGTCAAGTGTTGGCTCTGATACCACTTGTTGGGTCTCGGGGGTTATGTTATGAAATAATAAAAACAAACTGAAAGTAAAATCAATTCGAATGCCGGAACAGTTTGTAAACGTCGGCAGAAATGTCGTCTGACATAAGTAATGACATTTCGGTAAAAACAATGTTCAGTTACAAACAGAATAAAATCTTTGAAGAGTAAAATGCAGCGGAAATAATAAAGGCACAAAAATTTAATTTTCATAGGTTATATATTAATATAACTCATGATGGTTAATGACCAAAAGTATTGTATATATGTATATACAATTGAATAAATTCTTTTTCTTACAATGTTACAAGAAGATACAAAAGAAATAAAAGGTTAAGTCGCGGATGACTTATGTCTGAAAAATCTATCTAAATAGAAGTGATCAACACCTCATTACAATTGATTCAATGAAAGAACAAATCTAGAATCTATGCAGCACTTGTAATGTCGTACAGAATGTCGTCACAAACTCAGGCAACATTTTGTGATCCAGATTTCTAAGAAGAAATCTCGAGAGCTCTCTTGGTATTTTTACATTTTGATTTTGGATATGAATTCACTGATTAGCCCTCTCTATTTATAGTATGAGAGTCCTCCTTGAAATGTTCAATGAATCATTGTGGAGGTTGAGCTAAAAGTAGTCACGTGTGGCAGAAACTTGAGGAGTTATTTTCTCAACAGCTTGGACTTTTTATTCCCTCGTCTTGCTCCTTAAGTTAAGATCTCTCTTGGACTTAGTCTTCCACGTTTTCAATCTGCTTCAAAGACTCCTTGTCAAGTTAAATTGTCATGTGATAAAAAGGTCACACATTTCTGAAATCTGTCCGTGAAGATAGGCAAAACAGTTACCAGAATGTCAAGACATTTGTTCCGACATTTTCTGATTTAGACTTAGTACGAAACATGATATGTTAGAAAAAATGTCATAACACAGATCCTAACATTAACAAACATCAAATGTTACGGACTACCAAATTCAAAACGGGTATGTTTGCAGTCGTTCAACAATTAGAAAGTTTCACTAAACCATATTTAATATTAAGGTAGTTGTACAATAACGGACGGTCAAAACATATTTTTATTATTAAAACTAACAGATACCTATGAATATAAAGTTTCGAGTCTATGTTTATTAGTCATAAAGAGAGCAAGTGTTGTTTACCTGAGGCGGGTTGTCAATTGTCATGTTGAAAGTCTTACACAAGGCTGGCTCAAGCTAAGAGCACTAAAGCAATTGAGATTTTTTTATGACAAGGAATCGCAGTGGCACAGGGTAAAGTTCGTTACCGTGTAATAGCCCTAAATCACATAGGAGAGATAATCCACATTAGGCATGTCATGTGCGACGAGCTCAACTCAGAAGGCAAAATCCACGATTAATACCTCATCATTTGGGACAGTGAACTTCAGTTCTGAAGATTCCTTGCCGATCATCCATGACATGGAATCTATTTTCGTGTCCTGCTGATTGTTGTATTCAAGATTTCAAGTTCACAAAGTCGAAGGAAAAATAAATAAAAAAACTGAAACATCTACCGTGTTGAACAACCTCTAGCACAGGAGTCCGGAATTTAAATGACCCACAAATTGAGCAAGTGAATAAATATACTCCATTAAAATAAATTGTGACAAAAACATCTTTTGCGCAGTAAATTACTGCGCAATAGGACTTAATCGTAACGACGCGGTTAAGTCCTATTGCGCAGTAATTTACTGCGCAATAGGGGTAATTTTTTTTTTATTTAACTTTTTTATTTTTTCAACACTTAGACATGTTTTTTTCATACTTTGACCAAAGATTAATCGTGTGTTAAGACTTCAAAACGTCAATATTTTATATAGAACCTAATATTTTTTTCTGCGAACAATAATGTAGGCTCAATACATCAAGGATACCTAAACGTTTGGATCGTCGTTTTAGAGATTGTAAATTGCCCGAAGTAAGTTTTGTTTGGAAACTTGTTATCATTAGGTTTAAGCGTTATTTTTTTAAGCGTGTTATTTTTTAGCCAGCGAATATATCGAGAAAATTAGCTACCTTCATTTTCGAAAATTAAATTTCCAACATTTTCGAAAGATACATTACTACGAAATTTTGACCATGAAATTTATTATATATCATCAGATCTTTACTGGAAAAAAATTAAAATTGAAAATCAAATTGGCAATTTTAAACCGCCTTGCGGCAGTTTGACCGGCTAGATCTCGAAAAAACACGCAAAATAAAAAACAAATTGTGTAAAAAACGGACATCCGAGCGCAAAATTGTGACCATTTAAAGTTTCACCAATTTACAACTAGTTTCTCTCTCTATGCTCCTTATTTTTTATTTAATTGAATTAGCTTTATATACCTACTTATGTCAAAGCTTCCATTATATATCAATTAATTTTCATCCCACATTGTTTAAATCAAAACTTTATAAATTAATTTACTTCAGTCTTGCATGTCAAAGACAAATGTTACCATTAGAAATCACAACAATTTATCAATAAAGGATTAGATAATTAATATTAAAGGATAATGAATAATTTAAATATTATTTGTACAGATACAACACCTACATGGATTCCAAGGTTCATCTGGGGCCCATCGATAGATCAATACTTAGTCTACAAAATAATCATAGGTCATAGGTCTGAGCTACAGTTTAAGTTAATCTTATATTTTTTGCGTATTATTTTCTTAATGATAATTAGTTATCTTAGTCTTTATTATCGTTTATTACTAACTTGTGTGACATCATAAATTAATTAGGAAACAATAATCTCGACATATTCAAAATAAAGCTGACTAAAAAATAACACGCTTAAATTAATACCTTAAAAATAAAACACTTAAACTTAATGATAACAAGTATCCAAACAAAACTTACTCCGGACACTTTACAACCCCTAAAACAACGATCCGAACGCTTAGATATCCTTGATGTATTGAGCCTAAATTATTGTTCGCAGAAAAAATATATCAGATTCTATATAAAATATTAACGTTTTGAAGTCTTGACACATGACTAATCGTTGGTCAGTGTGAAAAAAATATGACTAAGTGTTGAAAATAAAAAAGTTAACCAAAAACAAATTAATGTACCCCTATTGCACAGTAAATTATTATACAATAAGACTTAACCGCACTGTTACGGTAAAGTCCTATAACACATTAATTTACTGAGCAAAAGGTAAATGCACAAATTTGGTCGGGCCGAGAAATTGATCGGTCTTGATCGTGTTTTTAATAATTGGTTTTCGGTCAGGTCATTCGGTCGAGTTGATCGTCCGGACCAAAATATTTTATTTTTTTATTTTTTTTATAATATATATAAAATAATTTCTAAATAATTTCTAATATATATAATATATATAATTCCTAATATATATAATATATATAATTCCTAATTTTCTAAATTCCTAATATATAATATATATATAATTTCGGGTCGGGTTCCGGGGCCCATTTTTTTTTTTAAAATTGAATTACCAATACTGAAATTGACATTCTCGGACGCGGTGCCACGAAATTTTTACGTTGAAATCTATTGTACATCGCAAGATATTTAGATTTGAAAATGGGAAAAACGTAACGATTTGGGGGAAAAGAGAAATTGAGGGGCAAGATGGACGTTTTTGGAGAAATCGGATGAATCAAACCGCTTACGCCGTTTGGCCACCCGTGACGTAAAAATACGCGAAATCAAAAAAAAATTAGGTAAAGCGGACGTCCGAGCGCAAAGTTATGGCCAAGTATAAAGTTTGATCAATTTACAACCTATATTTCATATGTCAATACGTCCGGGGCTGGCGGGAGGGCTGGCGGGGAGGGCTGGCGGGGGTTGGTTGGGGCGGGGAATAAATTCGGTCCAATCGGTCCGAAAACCCGGACCGGACCGAAATTGACCCGGACCGGACCGGACCGGACCGAGAAATTCGGTCCGCTCTTCGGTCCGGATAATCCCGCAGTTCGGTCCTTGGTCCGGTCCGGTTCGGTCCGGTCCGGTCCGGTCCTGACCCTTTGTGCACCCCTAGCAAAAGGTACTCTTGTTACTTTTTTTTAGTGAGGTATTTTTGTTCACTCGCTCACTACGTGGTCATTTAAGTTCCGAATTCAGAACAGTCAACAGAAAGAAATTTTTCTTAGTGGACCGTCATCACGCCAAAAACTATTTTACATGAATGAACTGTTCCAGGAAAATATGCAGAGATAATTGAACTGGCTCGCGGGCCCAGCATGGATAATAGTTGATTGCCGGAATGATTATTCTTACTGATAACCATGATTGCCAGAATAATTATAAAATGATTACTGGCAGAAAAAATAAATTGACCTCTCCATAATGATTATCAAATGATTGCTCGGTGCACTAAGCTCTCCCCTTCTCCTGACCAAGCTTAGTGCACCTACTTTTTTCTTTAAAAAAATGATTACTTCAGAAAAAAATTACTCCCTCAATTTCAATTTAATACCATTTAATTAGGTACGAAGTTTAAAAAAGAAAGCCGTAACATTTGAAATTTGTGATTTATAACAAACCTCAGACATTTGTGTGTCTATAAATTATTTTATTTAAAGTAAAAGTGAAATTTTAAAATTAAATTTTTCCTGATTATATAAAGGTGACATTCTTTTTTATACAAACTAAAAAAGAACGTATGCCACATAAATTGGGACGGGGGAGTGTTTTACCTCAACTACCAATACTGGAATACATGTTTCAAATAACTGTGTAATGTCACCATTATGGTGAGAGGTTAGGCTGGACCTCAACCTATGTATTAGAAATGAGATCTTCACAAGAGGGGTAGAGCAGTATTACAGCTCATGTTAAGGAAGATATGAGCATCATCCGACAGAAAAATAACTGTGCTTATTGTTGATGTCTATTTGATGGTAATCAAGTCAATAGCTATGATTTCTAGACTGTGCATTTTGTCACTTTGGCAGGAAGAGCAATTCTGTACCTTTGAATCACCCATATTATTTCAACATCAAATCTTCAAGTTCGACCATTTTAATATTTCTCTCCCCCCCCCCCCCCCCTCCAGGAGGCTTTTCTCGCCCGCAAAAGCAATATCTCAATTTTCAACAAGATATCATCCAGACGCCTACTCAGTACTAAGATTAAATTCGAGTAAAGTTCTCCTTCCCGCGACTAAATATTCCTGGATATGTACCAAGAAAATCCAAACTGAAATTAAGCTCTCATTATAACAAATTATTACCAGTGAGCTCCGCTAAGGCTTAGATACTCATTTTGATGAGCGTAGGAGGAAATCAATAACACACCTCATAAGATTCTTCTTGTCAAATTGGTACACAAAATTCTAAAGGATTTCCAGAAAGAATCGAGACGACTCTACTTCTAAAGCCATGCAAGAACTTTCAAAATGTTAGTGTTCACTCCACAACCTTCGTTAGAATGGAGGCTGAGGCTACTCTAATCTGGAAGAAAACATCCAATCCTGTCCTTTATGGCTTCTGCTAATAAGCAACTCACCAAGCGACCATTCCCTCACATAATCAACAAATAAAGAGGCAGGAGCGTGGATACATCCTCAAGTTAGCGGACCTCTAGAGGACAATTAAAGTGCTTCAACCTAGAAGTCTTGAGATATCTCTAAAAAATGTTAACATCTTTCCATCCCCGGGGCAACAATAATAGTGAGAAGAGAGAACATTATCCATCTAAACATCAACTGGCTCCACCAGTTAGAGATAAAAACTAGATGTACTCTGCAATCTCCACCAGTGAACAGAGCAAACACCCAAGTTTATTTGATTACGTATCATAGGCCAGTAATTTAAGAAAACATATTTCATCGCAAATCAATATAAGATTGACTAAGGTTTTTGCAGGAGAGGTTCAAACCTTGATTAGTATAATAAAATGAACCAATAGCACCTAAAAATTTTTAATTGCTACTTGATTGCTCCTAATCAATAATGCATACCATCAAATTAGCCACACCCAACAGAAAGAATATTTATGAATTAAATAATGGACATTAATATTAGTTTTGTTGAGATAATGTTAATTAACTATATTCTCTTGAAGGTAACCTAACCAGAAAACTTCACCAACAGCCAATGAATGAAGTTCCCCATTTTTGTAATATAAAACAATATAGGATGAGGCAACACAATAACAATTTAAACGACTCTGCCATCAGTGTCAAAGTTGTCCACCAAAACCTTGAAACTCTGTATATCAATTCAACACGAATTGGCCACTGCATATAATCCATTAATGGTTTTTGCCTATTCTTTTTTGCTGATTTCAGAATGGAAAAAGATAAACATAATTCTGAAGTTACGCGTAACTCAACACCAAAAGGTCACCGCGTAAACATAATTCAACACCAAATTGACACTGCATATAATCCAATTAATGGTTTTTCACTACTCTTTTGTGCTGATTTCAGAATGGAAAAGGCTACAGAGTAAACATAATTCTAAAGTTTTTTTTGGGTTTCCTATCCGGTGTCCAGTACCAGCATTGGGGCCCGATTAAATTCGGATTCGTAGTCCCACATTGGGGGTAAAACACTCTCTAACAAAGGTTACTTGGGATGAAAGAGTAGTTACCACTCCACCACAACACTTGTTGGTAACATAATTCTTAAGTTATGCATTCCAACACTAGTATAACACAGCCAAATATGCATAAATCAACAAGGAAGCAAACAGACAATAAAAGATTATATTGTTTTTCTTCAATATCTCATCCAATTAAACCATATAAGTAATAATCAGCAAACCACAATATTTCAACTCACCTAACTTTCCTCTCAAATTTCCTAGTCCTTTCCCTATACAATTCAACCCAATTATTCGAAATCCACAATATGCTAACAGAAATAGCAGTAACAACAACAATAACCCAAGAAACCCAAACCCATCTAGGTATAACATTATCAGCAGCCCCACTAATATAACACGAAATCATCTTATAAACAAAATACGGCCCAGCAATACCTCTCACCAATGAATAAAACACATAAAACGGAGGTGAAAGCAAACCATAAACCTTGGCAGCAAATTCCACGTCACCTTTCCTCGCATTCGCAAGCGTCCACGTGTTCTGAGCAAAGCTCGTAACCTCCGCGATTATTAAAAGCACGAGAATCGCGTACGCGCCATGGTACACCACGTACCGACACGTGACAAACACGAATAAGGTAGCGAGATGATGGCCGATGAAGAGAACATCACTCGGGTAGAAAATCAGGTAGTGGGTTAAGTCCATTAAGAAATAAGATATGCTGTAATCAAGGACGAGGTTTTGGAAAGGGGTGTTTCGCGCGTGGAATTCACGCGCCGGGTCTGCGATTAGGGAAGTTACGGCGATGAGTACGGCAGGGGTGCCGTGGAAGAAGGATATGATGCAGCTGGAAGCTTCTGGACGAAGCTTTGGTTTCCATGAAGGGAAGATGATGAAGTATGCAATGAGGTAAATGATGAGGAAAAAGATGATGAAAGAGAGGAGATTGGGAATTGAGGAAATAAGGAGAATTGGAGCTTCCATTTGATGGAGGGATTGAATTGAATTTAGGGTTTTATAGGGGAAATCCGAGGAAAAAAGGTGGAGTTTGGTATGAATTTGGAGAAATTGTGTTTCTCGAGGAGTAAGATTCCAAATATGGGCAACTTCCCCCGAACTAATGGACCTGTTGTTCCCTCACTTTTATGTCCTATTGCATTGAGTTATACTAAGGTTGTCTGGTAGGCAGGGTAGGCCCGATCCCGACCCGGCCCGTTCCCATCCCGATCTTCGAATTTGGGACGGGGCGTGTGATCGTCCCGCCCGTTTTGATCCCGTTTCGTCCCTTTGTAAAAATAGTCGTTGCAATGTGCAATGATTATAACAGTCATTTTTTATCCCTATCCCTTAATATTTATTTCTAACCCATATGTTAATATATTTATACTTTAACTATATTTCTCAACTATAAATATCTAGGATAGGCCAGTGGGTCGGGCCCACCGGGATCGGGACCGGTGGGATCGGAACGGGGTCGGGGTGGAGAGGAGGGGCGGGGTCGGGCTGGGGCGGGACCGGGACTAGCGGGACGATCTGTGTCGATCCGTCTGGTCCCCGATGGCGGCGGCGGGGCGGGCGAAGTTTTTTTTTTTAATTTTTCCCACTAAATTACTAACAAAGTAACATTAACATATAGTCATATAGTGATAGTCATAGACTCATATATATAATATATTTATCAATATCACTTTAATACACGCTTAAGCATTTGCGCAAAGCATATATTTCACGCATAATATCAAACGAAATTTAAGACAGAAAGGGTAATAAATTTACCTTCTCCAGGCAGCGAATCGAGGTAGCGTATCAAGTCGTCGATCCACTCGGAGGATTGTTGCGATGCGATTTGATTAAAAGGGGCAAGATTTCGATGCTGAAACGCTAATTCTTGTTTTCTGGTTCTTATCGTTTTCTCTGTCGAGCTTGATTATTGCTGCTTGACTCCTGTCCTCCCTTTTTTTTTCCCCGATAGTTTTTTTTTCTTGTTTTTTTTTCTACACATGGGACCGAGGTCAATGTGACCGCCTACGTATCCGCCAAAAAATCAGGTCGAACGTAGTTCCAATTACAAGTAAAGGGGCTTTCTAATTTGAAGCGGCGAGACCCTATATGGGCTCTATGCATATCCCACCGAGGGAGTGCAGCTTTTTTACAATGTAAAGGGAATTACATGGAAAACAAATGCTCCTAAACGTAATATCTCTTTACCGCATCTGCGTTGATAGCTTTAGGTCATACTTCGCCATCCATCTCAGCTAAGATTAAAACTCCTCCACTTAATACTCGATGAACCATGTAGGGCCCTTGCCAATTAGGTGCGAACTTTACTTTAGCTTCACTTTGATTCGAAAATATGCGTTTCAAAATCAATTGTCCCGGTTTGAATAACCTTGGTCTTACTCTCTTGTTAAAAGCTCTAGCCATTCTGCTCGATAAACCGCCCGTGCATCGCATTCAACCTCTTTCGTCAATCAAAGTCACTGCTCACAACGATCTTGTATCCATTCGGCTTCGCTCAACTCGGCTTCTTGGATAATTCTCAACGATGTTATTTCCACCTCTGCTGGTAGCACAACTTCTATTCCATAGACCAAAAGATATGGTGTTGCCCCGGTAGAAGTCCGGATTGTGGTGCGATAACCCAAAAGTGCAAAAGGCAAATGCTCATGCCAATGTTTGTAGTTGTTGAACATCTTGTGTGTCGCGCCCTTTTTCGACCGCGACTTTCTAAAAGCGAAATAAATAGCGAGCCCTGCTTAATAAAATGCAAAATGTTAGAAAGTAAATAAATATGCTAAAAAAAAGCTTAAAAGGTTAAAAGTATTAAAAGTGCTAAAATTTAAAATACTAAAGGGTTGCTAGAATGCTAAGGGTTCGCGGAGTCGCCACCTAATTAATTGGGGTGAATTAGGACACCTAAATGTTTAACTAGTTTAAAGTAAAACATTAACTCCATTTTTATGGTCTGCTAAACTTAATGAGATTCTGGGTAAGGGTTCTTTATTATCCTAAAGGGAAGGGGTTAGGCACCCTAAAGGATCCGCTAACTTGCGGTTGTCCGTTCAAACCTAGGGTAATTATTATGTTTAAAAATGCTTGTTTATAAAAGATGCTTCAAAATCTTAAAACACTTAAGATGTATTTTGACTAAGCAAAATGTGAGATTTTGTTAAAATGTCCTTAGTGGAAAACCTGCATTCATAAAAAAAATGTTTTAATGACGTGAGAAATATGCGTTTACAAAATCATATGAAAAGTACATGTTATGCAAAGGCTAAAAGAAAGGATTTATTATACATATTAGCAAGAATTCATAAAAGATAAATTTCTCCTGTTGTTAATAATATCTTAGCTGCTTGAATATTTATGCCGATGGGAAATTGTTAGATGACCTAATGTGATTTAAGCAACGCTAAAAAATTAACTTAAAAGAACAATCCAATTTCTAATGTCGAGTTAATTTCTAATGGTGACCCAAAGTTTAATTATTCTAGGCAACTTACTGCTATGTACGAACGTTAGACAATTAATTACACAAATAAACGGGGCGGGATAGGAAATAAAGGACTTCGACAGAGTAGCGGTGCTATTCGCCGGCGGGTTGGAATTCCCCAATATGGATAGAGAAATGCGCATAGATGCGGGTCTTCATTTGCTATAGCTTTGTGATGAGTCTCGCCACGAGACTCTTCATTTTGCTCCGATGCGTTTCATGTAAAAGAAAAAAAAACGATAAGAATTAGTACACGTTAAGCCAAAACAAACGATTACATACTCAACATGCTTATGCTTTAATTATTAAGATCACATGAGATGGCAGGTCCAAATATAAAAGCCCAAAAAAACAGCACTGTCTTATACAGGTGTTAACCAGACAGAGAATACATATTTGTCCAGGCATTGAAGTCTTTTATACTTAAACTATAACGTGACTATTGGTTCACAGAAGCCAGATAAGCACATTGATTTAAAACTAAGTAACTATCAGGTAATCAGAATATAGATTTAAAGGGGCAGATTTGCATTCGGAAACGAAAAAGCGAGTAGGAAACTGTGGACAAACTTCAAACACATATGACATGATTCCTAAAATGAGAAGGGTGCTTGATAATATACATGGCATTGAGATTCATGTCTGCAAACTAATATAGAATGCTAACAGCAAGTCTTAACAAAACTCATTTTTGATTTGAACTATATTAATACTAACTTATACCTCCTCTGTGCTAACTAATGGGATGCAGCCAGTGATGGTCCGGTATGGGCACAAACCAGTCCAGTGTAAATACAAGATGTTGGTATAAAAGCTGTCTAAATGACTCAGCAAACAGATTTTGACACAAAGTAACTTAGGAAGTGAACCAATATGATATGAACACATATAGGAACTAAATGAATTCAAAAACAGGACTTGGGACATGGAACATCTCGTGAAACAATTCATGGCATGCTGAACAAGAAACATTTTAGTTCCATTCATCATACTAAGTTTAAAACTAACAATTACATAGAACCCGTTTCTTATTGTACTCTGTTTTGTATTTAAACATGCAGGGGATAGCTATAGCTCAATACATGCTTCTTAAGAAATTGAACTTGCCAGAGGATGCATACAGAAAGACCATTTCTTAACTAGTTATATCTAAGCACAGGTTTAAAGAAGATATGATGCCCTATGATTGGCTCAACCAGTATGGTTATTGGTAAAAGGGACATGATTATCATTCGTAGATTATGCTAGACAGTCAGTATCCTTTATTAGCTTAAACTTACGGATTTAGGATATTGCCTAAGTTGTGCAGACTAGATTAAACCAAATCTATTACAACTTCATACTAAACAAACATAAGACCATATAGGCAGATTGCATATGGCTAAATAAGCCTCAAACCAGATTTCAAGTCAACTAGATAGCTTGCATATGAGCAAAATCTGTCCTAAACAAACACAACAAGCCTTTATTTAACCAAATATTGAACAAGTAATGGTTACAACCAACTTTAACATGTCAAACTAATCCCTGGACAGTTTAACCCCTAATATCCCGACTTATTATGGTAATACTTAATTAACTAAATTCACACTAACAAGACACACTTAAACCACAGATGATCATACAACACAATTCAAGCTTATTGGTAACATTCCGAATTTTGCTCATCCCACATTATTCCAAAGAAATACGTAAATGTGCATGGTTTGTGACTTATCCACATCAGTCCCCAAACCTCATCTTAAGCATCTAACAAACACAAACACATGAATGAACTAACACATTTTAACACAAATTCGCAAAAAATACAGAATGAACAGAAGTCGTGGAGGAGTGGATTATTACCTTCTCCGGGCAGCGAACCGGGGCAGCGTATCAAGTCGTCGGTCCAATCGACGGGTTTTGGGTTTGCGATGCGAATAAGGGTAAGGTTTGTTTGCTGATTCTTGGTTTGAATTGAAAGAATGAGATTTGAACTACCTACTCGTGCTTGCTAGTGATGCTCTGTACCGCCGCATGCGTCAATGCCTTCTCGATTACGTAGTCTATTGCTATTCTCCTTCTCGCTCAATCCGAATTTCTCTATCAATCCCCGATGCCTATTGCATGCGTGATGGTTCTATATTTATAATTAGGATTTTGGGTAAGTAATCAAGGCACGATTCTGAAGGGATTTCCTTCGATTCGTACTCGATTTTGTGCTGATTTTGTGCTTGTTGGGGTACGATGCAAATGGTAAGGATATATTCAAATTATGGTAAGTTATCGTTAGAGACGTGTGTGTGGGTAAGGAAAGGAAGGTCGCCGGATTTTCCACCCTGAAAATCCGGCGAGATTCGCGGCTAAGAGGCAGAGGGGTGTGCGGCGGTTCTTAGGGTTTGGGTTTTCTTCTTGAAGGTTCTCTTGTGGACGATGGAAAGGCTGAGGGCTTATGGGCTGTGTATACAAGGCGTGGGCTGGGCGGATAAAGAAATAATGGCAGGTGGGCTTGCGGGTCGCGGGTTATTTAAAGGTCAGTAGTTAGGTTTTTAATTAAGTATTTAATTCTAGGTACTAGTTAATTAATAGTTTTAAGTGTATTAATTAGTAAATTGCTTAAATTGTTTAGGTGCTTTATTAATCTAATTGTTATAAATGCGGGCGTGCTATTTTAATTAGTGCTTAATATTTTAAAATGCGGTGCTATTATTTAAAATCTTATTATTGTGCATTATTGCGAAGTTAAATTAAAATTAAAATTGAGTTTAGATTAAACTACTTAAATGCTAAATGCAAGTGTGATGTTTAAAGAATCGTTTAAAGCTTTATAAATGCGGTGCTATTAAATGCATGTATCAGATTAAAATTGATTTTAAATTACAAATGATTACTAATAAATGTGGCTATGCCACCTGACACGACGTTATCGCTAAATTATTTATTTTATGCATTTATTAATTATTTAAGGATTACGACAAAGCTTAAAGTTAGTAAATGCGGGCGCGGGATTCTAAGTGTTTAAAACTTTACGTAAGACGCGATGCCATTATTAAATTAATTATTTATGCAGATTTAATGTTTTATTGTTGTATTTTATTATAAAAATCCTAAAAGATATTTTACAAAATTAGTGTAATTTTATGGTTAATGGCTGGACGGGAGGGTCAAAATTGGGTGTCAACAGATGTCCCTCTTTGTATGGAGATGATGGAAGAATCTTCGGACAAAGACGTTGACTCATAGCCAATTTTGTCTCGATCTTCAGAATTGCAAAAATCTTTGGCGGTAGACAAGGTGACGCAAAAATCAAAAAGCGCCCCGAGGTCGAGTTATGACGACACTGGGTTACCATGGTCAAAACACCAAGGCGGGCTAACGCGGACTCAAGGTTGTCCTAGTGTCGAGTTATGACGACACTGGGTTACCATGGTCGAAACACCAAGGCGGGCTAACGCGGACTTAAAGATGTCCCAGTGTCGAGTCATGATGACACTGGGCTATGGTGCAAAAGTAAAGAATATAACTGGCTTGAACCTGGGGTATACCGCTATGGCTCGTGGTGCTGGGTTCTACGGTGATGTGGAGCGAGTGGGCCACGCTGAGGCGCCTCACGCGTCGTTGGGAAGGTTGGCCCCCCAACAGATTGCCCCGGTTCGCTGTAAGAGAAAATTCACGTTGTGCTCCTGCTGCTGCATGCTAAGACTTGAACAAACGGTTAGTGCATAACTGCTAAGGCAAAATAATTTTAAAAACAATGTAACTGTGAATAGAAAAGGTTATCCTGCAAAACGCGATGCCTGTTGTGTTGATGCGATTTTGCGAATGCTGTGATTTTCGCCCCGCACGCACGTGTTGCGATTGTGAACGCGTATGTTGTCGCTGCGCAATTGTCCTCGTGTACTAAGGCTCAAGAAAGAGTTAGTGCATAATCGCTAAGACAAAATAATAAAAGATGCGTAAGAAATGCAATTTCGGAGTATAGAAATCGCCCCGCGTGATATGCTAATGATGGCGCTGTTTGACTTGTTGTCCGAGAGCGCCGCTGGACGTGGTTGCCGGGCGCCGTTGCGTAGACTTCTTTGTCCGATAACGCCGCCGCCGGGCGTGTCTGCCGGGCGTCGTTGCGTGGTTCGCCGCGGCCGATAACGCTATTGCTGGACGTATTCTTGCCGGGCGCCGTTGCGTGGACTTGCCGATTACGCCGTTGTCCGACGTGTTCTTCCGGGCGCCGCTGGCGTGGATCTTGCCGATAACGCCGTTGTTGGACGTATTCCGCCGGGCGTCGCTGCGCGGACTGACGATCACGCCGTTGTGCGACGTGCCGCCGGGCGTCGTTGCGCGACTTGCCGATCACGCCGTTATGCGGACGTGTTCCGCCGGGCGCCGTTGCATGGACTTGCCGATTACGCCGTTATGCGGACGTGTTCGCCGCCGCGCCGCTGCATGGACTTGCCGATTACGCCGTTGTTCGACGTGTTGCCGGGCGCCGCGCTGCGTAGACTTGCTGCGGTTGATAACGCCGCGTTCGGACGATATGCTCGCCTTAGTAATGAATGCTCCCGCAAGCTAAGCTTGAGAAAAGACGTTAGTGTATACCGCTTAAATGAAATGATAACTACATACGAGAAGTGCAATTTTATGGGTAGAGATGTCGCCCCGAGATGTTGTCTTTGCGGACATGCGCCAACGTTGCGGTGACGAATTGCCATGATGCCTTTGCTGTGTGCGATGCGTGGGTTGCCACTTTGACTTGATGCACGAGTTGAAGCACTAGGTTTTGTCGCGAACTCAACTTTGATTGATTGTTGATGCCCTTTCTGCTCTGCCGCTTTTGCTGCGGACTTTGGATTGTTGTCATCCTCTCGCTTTTTGTCGCTTCGCTATCTGAAGAAACTTTTTGCCGTATTTTCTCGCTTCATTGCACTTTCTCGCTTAATATGAAAAGACTGCGCCAAAGAAAAATTTGTGAGTTTTGGGGTCGATTCATATTTGACTTTTGCTTGTTCCTTGATATCTGCGTGCGCTTGTTTGGACTTGCAACCCCGCATCCCTTTTGAAAAGGGGGTTTGGCCTAAAATGGGTCTCAATGTAGTTGCTTATAGGCTATGTGTATTCTTTGTCATTTTCAAAGCAAAGGGAAAGTTTCCTAATGGTGTGACGGCCGATTTAGGCGCCACGTATCCCCACGAGGGAATCAGTCGAACGTAGTTCATTACAAGCGAATATTGGGTGAAATTAAAAATTTCTAGATGTGGACCGGCGAGACGGCCGCCACGTATCCACCAAGAGGAATCAGTCAAACGTAGTTCATTACAAGCAAAACGAAAGAAAACATATTAAAGTTTAAAAATGAGTTCATAAATTATTCGCTAAAATAAATTGTTTTTCCTATCCCTGGCGGACCAAGATCGGGTGCAAATCCAATCAATATGCCTTCATGCTCGCCGTGGATGGCCGGGTCTTCATGCTCGCTATCTCCTCTTCCGGCCTCTGCGTGGTGCGACGCCGGATAAACGATCGATTCGAGGCGGAATGGGCATGCAGCGAGTGTACTCTCATCTAAGGTTATCAGTGCACATTGACGCGCCGTGGTTTGCAAGCGGGTTATCATGCACATTTGGGGCGTGATCCTTTAGCCGAATTACCCTTCTCCGATTAGTGTCTCGATTCGCCCTCGGCGGAGTGGCAACCTTCGTGTCATGTCCCGGGCTATTGGAGTGATACGCCGCTACCGCTCTCATCATACCATCTTGGGATAGGTCGTGATCCTTCCGAATCGGTTGGATTAGGCCCGCAACTCGCAACCTTTCATATATTTGAGGTATGGGTTCACCAGCTGGTGCGACTTTGGGTGGTTTTCCTTCGTAATTCTTATTTGCTCTGAGTGCATTGGGTGCTCTATTCTGGCGGGCTTCGACGGTGGATCTATGCGGGCGGGATAAACGGTGCTTGTGAAGTGTTATATATAGGTCAGGTGGTAGTTGGGGTAGTATGATGGGTTTTGGTATGTCATAAATGCTTGGTTTGCGTTTGTACAAACATGGAAGGGAAATCGCTCTCTTTCTTCCTCTCGGAAGTACTCCCAGTGTCCTCGATCAATCGCCTTATTAGTTGCCTGTAATGCCGCGATTTGTAATCCTACCGCTTTAATACCTTCTTCTACGGTCGCCCATTCTAATAACTTCCGCAAAATTCCGCCCACGACGCTTATCATCCGCTCATGTAGGTTGCATCCTTCAAAGATTGTACAAATAATGTGGTCATCTCACTCTCCACCACGTGGTTGCACTTTCCGCCTCAACGCCACCTCACGGCGTATTCTCCGAATGTTTCGTAGTCTTCTCCAACTTCATTAAATAGAACTCCGCCCACAACGGTTTACGTGTTGAACTGAACCGCTCCACAAAATCTTGGGCCAATGCATTCCGGTATGCCATTTCCGCGATCTTGGCTAGTATACCAATCTAGTGCCTCACGGCCAAGCTCGAATGAACAACTTCATAATGACCATGGGTTCTTCCTTACCCCGATTAGCTTGTCGCAATATGACCTCGTGTGCACGGGGTTCCTTTTCCATCAAATAGTTCAAACTTCGCACCTTGTACCCCATGGCGCTCCATCGTCCGGACGCATTTAAAGATCCTCGTAGTCTAGTCCTTCGTGACCTTTGTCCGATCGCATGCCCCGAATCGCTTCTTTCGACTATGAATTTCTTTGGCCACGCCCTCGCCCATTTTGGCTCGGACTTCCTCCATCTCTTTCATAATGATCCCTTCGCGAAGCACGGACGGTAAAAGGCCGGGCTTCATTGCATAAGTTAGCCGTCGGGTTGTTCTTGGGGCCGTAATGGGTGTGCGTGGGTATTGGCTGGCGGTTAGGGCTGATTATGGTGAAGTGGGCCGAGGTATATGGGTAGTAGGAGGGTCATTTGAAGGTGGGGTTGAGGTTGGGCGGCGGGCGGTTTGTTCGGTGATCGTGGCCTTTGTGGAGAGTTTTGGGAGATATGTGGTGGTGGAGGTCGATCCGGGATGGTTTGTGAAGTAGTGGCCTTTGATCCGCATAGGTATTCAAGCTAATGGATAGGTTGGTCGATTCGTAGCCTCTCCATCTCAACCTGCATATCAGCAATTTGTTGCAGCATTGCAATACATTCCTCCCGATCGTGATATTCCTCCTTCAAGGTTCTGCTTACCGACAGAATAATTCCCAAACCATTTGGCTCGACGCCTTGAGCCGCCATATCATCATTTCTTGCCTTGGACTCGGTGAAGTGTGGATGCTCCGACATTGTTGAGTCAAATACGAACCGACCCTTTGGGGAGGATGATAAATTTTCTAAAAAATGCAACAAACGATGTTAGCATAAAGCACATAATTTGCAGGTATGTAGCAGACACATAACACATTCAAACGTTTCCTAACATGCAGGGGGACCTCTTTATGCCAGAGGTAAGCCTAAACGTCACTTATGCGAGATTATGACGGATTTGTCCAAGTCGCCCAATTATAATGCCTTTGTTGGAAATGGCGACCAAATGACGGTGCACTTTTCCCAACTTCAGCATGTCATGATTGGGCTTGGATTTGTCTGTCATTGTCACGCTACACATAATATGCTGGTTGGTCGTTGGGTTGAGAAACCCGTCGACAAGTTTGGTGTTTTCCTAATTGTGGTGTCGATGCCAAGGACCGACCCACCTAAGGTAAATGCATGCATGCCCTAAAATAAAGGTGGTATAGCTCTATCTTAAGTTTGCTAAGATTTGGCTTTTCTAGACGCAAGGTTCCCGAGCGGACTACTCGAGTGAGAAGGCTACGCGGCCACCGGTTAGACCGGGCACTCCACGTATATTACCAACTCTCCTAAATTTGGTTTTTGAAGAAAGAATTTTGCTGATGCACCCAGCGCACCTCGCATGTGGTGTGTGATTGTGTGAATTTTCCAGAGTGGAAGAAATATGAGCGGAATGCCAGTTTAAGGAAAGCAGTAAAGCAGGTAGCAATCAAAAATAAATAAAACAAAATACAACACACAAAAATTAAATGCCAAAGTAATTGCCAAATAATTATCCTAGATCTGTTGTGGTTAAGAACCTAAAATCCCCAGCAGAGTCGCCATTTCTGTCGCGCCCTTTTTCGACCGCGACTTTCTAAAAGCGAAATAAATAGCGAGCCCTGCTTAATAAAATGCAAAATGTTAGAAAGTAAATAAATATGCTAAAAAAAAGCTTAAAAGGTTAAAAGTATTAAAAGTGCTAAAATTTAAAATGCTAAAGGGTTGCTAGAATGCTAAGGGTTCGCGGAGTCGCCACCTAATTAATTGGGGTGAATTAGGACACCTAAATGTTTAACTAGTTTAAAGTAAAACATTAACTCCATTTTTATGGTCTGCTAAACTTAATGAGATTCTGGGTAAGGGTTCTTTATTATTCTAAAGGGAAGGGGTTAGGCACCCTAAAGGATCCGCTAACTTGCGGTTGTCCGTTCAAACCTAGGGTAATTATTATGTTTAAAAATGCTTGTTTATAAAAGATGCTTCAAAATCTTAAAACACTTAAGATGTATTTTGACTAAGCAAAATGTGAGATTTTGTTAAAATGTCCTTAGTGGAAAACCTGCATTCATAAAAAAAATGTTTTAATGACGTGAGAAATATGCGTTTACAAAATCATATGAAAAGTACATGTTATGCAAAGGCTAAAAGAAAGGATTTATTATACATATTAGCAAGAATTCATAAAAGATAAATTTCTCCTGTTGTTAATAATATCTTAGCTGCTTGAATATTTATGCCGATGGGAAATTGTTAGATGACCTAATGTGATTTAAGCAACGCTAAAAAAATTAACTTAAAAGAACAATCCAATTTCTAATGTCGAGTTAATTTCTAATGGTGACCCAAAGTTTAATTATTCTAGGCAACTTACTGCTATGTACGAACGTTAGACAATTAATTACACAAATAAACGGGGCGGGATAGGAAATAAAGGACTTCGACAGAGTAGCGTGCTATTCACGTGGGTTGGAATTCCCCAATATGGATAGAGAAATGCGCATAGATGCGGGTCTTCATTTGCTATAGCTTTGTGATGAGTCTCGCCACGAGACTCTTCATTTTGCTCCGATGCGTTTCATGTAAAAGAAAAAAAAACGATAAGAATTAGTACACGTTAAGCCAAAACAAACGATTACATACTCAACATGCTTATGCTTTAATTATTAAGATCACATGAGATGGCAGGTCCAAATATAAAAGCCCAAAAACAAAGACCTTTTATACGGTGTTAACTGCAGAGAATACATATTTGTCCAGGCATTGAAGTCTTTTATACTTAAACTATAACGTGACTATTGGTTCACAGAAGCCAGATAAGCACATTGATTTAAAACTAAGTAACTATCAGGTAATCAGAATATAGATTTAAAGGGGCAGATTTGCATTCAGGGGGAAACGAAAAAAAACAGAGTAGGAAACCAGGTGGACAAACTTCAAACACATATGACATGATTCCTAAAATGAGAAGGGTGCTTGATAATATACATGGCATTGAGATTCATGTCTGCACACTAATATAGAATGCTAACAGCAAGTCTTAACAAAACTCATTTTTTGATTTGAACTATATTAATACTAACTTATACCTCCTCTGTGCTAACTAATGGGATGCAGCCAGTGATGGTCCAGTATGGGCACAAACCAGTCCAGTGTAAATACAAGATGTTGGTATAAAAGCTGTCTAAATGACTCAGCAAACAGATTTTGACACAAAGTAACTTAGGAAGTGAACCAATATGATATGAACACATATAGGAACTAAATGAATTCAAAAACAGGACTTGGGACATGGAACATCTCGTGAAACAATTCATGGCATGCTGAACAAGAAACATTTTAGTTCCATTCATCATACTAAGTTTAAAACTAACAATTACATAGAACCCGTTTCTTATTGTACTCTGTTTTGTATTTAAACATGCAGGGGATAGCTATAGCTCAATACATGCTTCTTAAGAAATTGAACTTGCCAGAGGATGCATACAGAAAGACCACTTCTTAACTAGTTATATCTAAGCACAGGTTTAAAGAAGATATGATGCCCTATGATTGGCTCAACCAGTATGGTTACTGGTAAAAGGGACATGATTATCATTCGTAGATTATGCTAGACAGTCAGTATCCTTTATTAGCTTAAACTTATGGATTTAGGATATCACTAAGTTGTGCAGACTAGATTAAACCAAATCTATTACAACTTCATACTAAACAAACATAAGACCATATAGCAGATTGCATATGGCTAAATAAGCCTCAAACCAGATTTCAAGTCAACTAGATAGCTTGCATATGAGCAAAATCTGTCCTAAACAAACACAACAAGCCTTTATTTAACCAAATATTGAACAAGTAATGGTTACAACCAACTTTAACATGTCAAACTAATCCCTGGACAGTTTAACCCCTAATATCCCGACTTATTATGGTAATACTTAATTAACTAAATTCACACTAACAAGACACACTTAAACCACGATGATCATACAACACAATTCAAGCTTATCGTAACATTCGATTTTGCTCATCCCACATTATTCCAGCAAAATACAGAAACAGGCATGGTTTGTGACTTATCCACATCAGTCCCCAAACCTCATCTTAAGCATCTAACAAACACAAACACATGAATGAACTAACACATTTTAACACAAATTCGCAAAAATACGTAATGAATGTAAGTCGCGAGAGTGGATTATTACCTTCTCCGGCAATAACCGGCAACAGATCAAGTCGTCGGTCCAATCGACGGGTTTTGGGTTTGCGATGCGAATAAGGGCAAGGTTTGTTTGCTGATTCTTGGTTTGAATTGAAAGAATGAGATTTGAACTACCTACTCGTGCTTGCTAGTGATGCTCTGTGCCTGCCATTGTCTGTCGTCTGCTTCCTTGGACTCTGTAGTCTATTGCTATTCCCCTTTCTGCTCTGAATCCCGAATTTCTCTATCAATCCCCGATGCCTATTGCATGCGTGATGGTTCTATATTTATAATTAGGATTTTGGGTAAGTAATCAAGGCACGATTCTGAAGGGATTTCCTTCGATTCGTACTCGATTTTGTGCTGATTTTGTGCTTGTTGGGGTACGATGCAAATGGTAAGGATATATTCAAATTATGGTAAGTTATCGTTAGAGACGTGTGTGTGGGTAAGGAAAGGAAGGTCGCCGGATTTTCCACCCTGAAAATCCGGCGAGATTCGCGGCTAAGAGGCAGAGGGGTGTGCGGCGGTTCTTAGGGTTTGGGTTTTCTTCTTGAAGGTTCTCTTGTGGACGATGGAAAGGCTGAGGGCTTATGGGCTGTGTATACAAGGCGTGGGCTGGGCGGATAAAGAAATAATGGCAGGTGGGCTTGCGGGTCGCGGGTTATTTAAAGGGCTGGGTAGTTAGGTTTTTAATTAAGTATTTAATTCTAGGTACTAGTTAATTAATAGTTTTAAGTGTATTAATTAGTAAATTGCTTAAATTGTTTAGGTGCTTTATTAATCTAATTGTTATAAATGCGGGCGTGCTATTTTAATTAGTGCTTAATATTTTAAAATGCGGTGCTATTATTTAAAATCTTATTATTGTGCATTATTGCGAAGTTAAATTAAAATTAAAATTGAGTTTAGATTAAACTACTTAAATGCTAAATGCAAGTGTGATGTTTAAAGAATCGTTTAAAGCTTTATAAATGCGGTGCTATTAAATGCATGTATCAGATTAAAATTGATTTTAAATTACAAATGATTACTAATAAATGTGGCTATGCCACCTGACACGACGTTATCGCTAAATTATTTATTTTATGCATTTATTAATTATTTAAGGATTACGACAAAGCTTAAAGTTAGTAAATGCGGGCGCGGGATTCTAAGTGTTTAAAACTTTACGTAAGACGCGATGCCATTATTAAATTAATTATTTATGCCTGTATTTAATGTTTTATTGTTGTATTTTATTATAAAAATCCTAAAAGATATTTTACAAAATTAGTGTAATTTTATGGTTAATGGCTGGACGGGAGGGTCAAAATTGGGTGTCAACATTGTGCAATATCCTCTTGATGTTCTTGTTGGCTACTTCTGCTGCTCCATTCATCTGAGGTCGATACGGAGTGGAATTACGGTGAGTGATCTTAAAATTCTCACATATCTCACGCATCAAGTTACTGTTGAGATTGGTTCCGTTATATGTTATAATCGACTCAGGAATTCCAAATTGGCAAATGATGTTGTTGTGAACGAAATCGACTACTACTTTCTTCGTCACTGATCTGTATGATGATACTTCTACCCACTTAGTGAAATAGTCGATTGCTACGAGGATATATCTGTGCCCATTTGAGGCAGCGGGTTCGATAGGGCCGATGACATCCATGCCCCAAGCTGCGAATGGCCAAAGAGAATATGTCATATTTAAGTTCATTCGGAGGTACTCGAATCAAATCCCCATGAATCTGGCATTGTCGACATTTCTGCACAAAACAGATACAATCTGTTTCCATCATCATCCAAAAATAACCTGCTCGCAGAATCTTTTTCGCCAAAGTGAAGCCATTCATATGAGGTCCACATGTCCCTCCGTGTATCTCTTCTACTAGCTTGCTCGCCTCTTGAGCGTCGACACATCTCAATAAGCCCAGATCTGGAGTCCTCCGGTATACAATCTCCCCATTCAAAAAGAAATGGTTTTCTAATCTTCGAAGTGTTTTCTTCTGAATGTTGGTTATGTCTTCCGGATACTCTCCTGCTTTGAGGTATCTTTTGATGTCATGGTACCAAGGATTCCCGTCTATTTCTTCATCTATATGAGAGCAATAAGCAGGCTGTTCCAGCACACTCACTGTGATCGGATCAATGTAGTTCTTGTCCGGATGTTAAATCATGGAGGATAAGGTTGCCAATGCATCAGCGAATTCATTATGGATCCTTGGGACATGCTTAAATTCTATATTACTGAACTTCTTCTGCAATTCCTTCACACAATGCAGGTAGGGAAGTATCTTCATATTCTTGGTTGTCCATTCACTCTGTACTTGATGGACCAACAAGTCTGAATCACCTATGACCAGTAACTCTTGTATATTCATATCTACGGCCATTCTGAGTCCCAATATGCAAGCTTCATATTCTGCCATATTGTTGGTGCATGGAAATCTGAGCTTTGCGGAGATCGGGTAATGTTGACCTGATTCTGAAACCAAAACTGCTTCAATACCAACTCCCTTGAAGTTTGTCGCTCCATCGAAAAACATCCTCCAACCAGAGTAATCTTCTGAGATATCTTCTCCGACAAACAATACCTCCTCATCAGGGAAATAGGTTCGGATGGGCTCATATTCCTCATCGACCGGGTTCTCAGCAAGATGATCAGCTAATGCCTGCCCTTTTACGTCTTTTCTCGCGTGACGCGTACGATATCAAACTCGCTCAACATAATTTGTCATTTTGCTAGTTTTCCAGTGGGCATGGGCTTCTGAAGGATATACTTAAGCGGGTCCATCCTCGAAATAAGATAAATGGTGTATGCTGATAGATAATGCCTGGGGCGACCCAAGTTATTGCGCAACAAGTACGTTCCAGTAGAGTGTAACGAGCTTCATACACTGTGAACTTCTTACTTAAATAATATATGGCCTGCTCCCTTTTCCCTGTTTCATCGTGTTGCCCCAACACTCATCCAAAAGCATTTTCTAATACGGACAAATAGAGTAGCAAAGGTCTCCCCGGTTCTAGCGGTACTAAAACTGGCGGATTAGAAAGGTACTCTTTGATTCTATTAAAAGCCTGCTGACAATCTGTTGTCCATTTGGTAGCTGCATCCTCCTTCAACAATTTGAATATCGGCTCGCATATCACGGTGGACTGAGCTATGAACCTGCTGATGTAGTTGAGACGACCAAGGAAGCTCATTACGTCTTTTCTGCTTTTCGGATGAGGTAACTCTTGGATGGCTTTTATTTTCGAAGGGTCCAGCTCAATCCCTTTTCTACTCACTATAAAACCCAACAGCTTCCCAGCAGGGACGCCGAATGCACACTTCACAAGATTCAGTTTCAGGTTATACTGTCTTAGCCGCTCAAAGAACTTCTTCAAGTTCGCCAAATGGCCTTCCGCTCTTCGCGACTTGATGATGACATCATCCACATAGACTTCAATTTCCTTATGGATCATGTCATGAAAGATGGTAGTCATGGTTCTCATGTATGTATCGCCCGCGTTCTTGAGACTGAATGTCATTAATCGATAATAATATACCCCCAACGGGGTAGTGAATGCTGTTTTTCAAGGCCCTCCTCTCGCCATGGATCCGATGATAACGAAAGCGATGATTAACGATCAGTAGTTCATGCTTCGCACAATTGTCGATGAGTATATGAATATTTGGAAGAGGAAAGTCATCCTTCGGGCTAGCTCTGTTGAGGTCTCTATAATCCACGCAGACTCGGACCCTTCCATCTTTCTTCTTTACCGGCACGATATTTGCTAACCAAGTAGGGTACTTTGCAACTCGAATTACCTTTGCGTCGAACTTCTTAGACATATCTTCTTTGACTTTCAAACTCATGTCTGGTTTGATCTTTCTTGGCCTTTGTTTTACGGGAAGGTAAGATGGTTCGATAGGCAACTTGTGTGCGACGATATCCGTACTCAACCCTGGCATGTCGTCATACGACCAACAAACACGTCAGTGTATTGTTTCAGGAGCTCAATCAACTTTTTCTTCTGTGTGACATTTAGGTGGGCGCTGACCCTAGTCTCTTTTACAACGTCCTCATCGCCTAAGTTTATCAACTCAGTTTCTTCTAAATTCGGTTTAGGCCTATTCTCAAAGTTTTCCAGCTCTTGGTCAAGCTCTGATTGCGGACATTCTTCCTGTTTCTCGGGGTTATGCTCGCCATTTGGACTTTGTTCGCTGGTTTCATTACATGTCATATTCGCATTATCGACAGGTTTATTAATATGATCGCAAGCTCCTCGGAAGGTCAAGACAGGGGTGCAAGTCCAATTATTCAGGCTGTATCCAGGCTCTGCATCCCAAATGGTGGGCTCTTCCTCGTGATCCCCTGGGATCATACAACACTCTACTTCATCTTCGCCTACGAACAGATTCTGGAACTCTGCTGCAAGATCCTCTGGGTCATCTTCTTTCAAAGATCCTGACGGTGCGAGCTTTGACGAACGATCGACTCGGGCGGAATGGGCATAAGCGAGGAATGTCTCCCTTTTTCTGGAGGCTCGCAGTCACCAAATCCTTCGAGGTGGGCTGGTACCCCAAACCAAAAGTGTCCTTCTTCCCAAACAACTGGATAGGCTCTGTGATCCCCTTCATACCAGATCTAAGACCTCTGTCGGGCTCGAACCCATTTCTTAGCATTTCCTTGGCTACCATTGTGAGAGAACGTGGCAGCTGCAATGGTCTGACCCTGTTGGCGCTCTTGATCTCATTAACATGAAAGACTGAACCATCCAACTGTTTTATGTCCTCTATGACAGGGACTGCATAATCGGTGTTGATGTTTCCATTTTTATCCCCAAGTACCACTACTTCGCGGTGATTCCATATAAACTTTAGACACTGATGCAAGGTGGACGGGACTGCACCAGCCTCGTGAATCCACGACCTTCCTATCAACAGATTGTAACATGTAGCAATATCCAATACTTGAAACTCCACAACGAATTTTGAAGGTCCGATCAACATCGTGAGATTAATTTCGCCTTCGACACCCCTATGGACTCCGTCGAACCCTTTGACCCTGATATGACTTTTACGAATTTTCTTGCAGTCTAGCCCCAATTTCAGCAGCGTCGATATGGGACAAATGTTGACGGCCGAGCCTCCGTCAATCAGCACTGTTGAAACAATCTTGTTTGCGACCTGGATGGTGATATTCAATGCAAGATTGTGTCCGACGCCCCCAGCAGGTAACTCATCATCGTGAAAGGCGATTCTGCGGGCCTCTAGCACTTGTCCAACTAAAGTTGTCAAGTTCTTGTCTGTTGTACTCTCTGGAACATATGCATCTTTCAGTACCTCCAATAACGCAACCCTGTGTGGGACCGAATGCATTAACAGTGAAAATAAAGAGATATGTGCTGATGTTTTCTTCAATTGCTCCACGATAGAATATTCCTTAGTGGGCATCTTCCTCCAAAATTCCTCAACTTCACGAGTTCTTTTGTGGTACCTCCTGGCGGCCTCTACAAAGCGTAATATCTCCCGACCGTTATACTGCAATGGTGACTTCTATGGCTTGCTTTCCAATTTCGCTACGATCTACTCTGATTGGCGGCTCCCAGCCGGGCATCTGAGCAACTATGATTGAACCATTATGTTTCGGCAGCGCCCTTTCCAGCTCAAATACCGCTTTCTTTCGAATATTGGCAACAGGGGCGACAAAAGCAGAAGGTTCAGCTTTTCCTTCACTTCGAACTGATCGGATGGTTCCCTCTAAGTTGTATTCCTCATCTAAGGTTATCAAGTGCACATTGGCGTTGCCGTGGTTTGGAAAGGGGTTATCATGCACGTTTGGGGCAGAATTATTTAGCTGAATTACCCCTTCTTTGATCAATGCTTCGATTTTGTCCCTGAGGGAGTAGCAACTTTCAGTGTCATGTCCAGGGCTATTGGAGTGATATACGCAGCACTTGTTCTCATCATACCATCTTGGGATAGGGTTAGGAATCCTTCCTGGAATCGGTTGGATTAAGCCTGCAGTTCGCAGCCTTTCATATACTTGGGGTATGGGCTCAGCCAGTGGGGTGCGAACTTTGGGTGGTCTTCCTTCAAAATTCGTATTTGGTCTGGGTGCATTGGGCGTTCTATTTTGTTGATGGGCGGGTCGATGCGGGGCAGGATAAATGGGTGCTTGGGAAGCGTTATATATAGGTTGTGTGTGGTAGTTGGGGTGTGGGGCAGGTGTATAGTGAGGTGTGAAGTTTTGGTTACTTGTGTGGTAGTATGGGGTTTGATAGGATGGGTTTTGGTATGTTATAAATGCTTCGGGTTTACGTTCTTGTATGAACATGGAAGGGAAAACTGTCTCTTTCTTCTTTTGTGAAGTACTCCCGACCGTCCCTGACTAAATTGCCTTATTAGTTGCCTGCAACGCTGGCAAATTCGTAATCCTACCAGTTTTAATACCTTCCTCCACGAAGTCGCCCATTCTGACAACTTCCGCAAAATTCCGTCTGATGACGCTTATCATTCGCTCATAGTAGGTTGCGTCCTTCAAAGATTGTACGAATAGAGTGGTCATCTCACTCTCCGCCATGGGTGGTTGTACTTTGTCGCTCTCAACGCCATCTCATGGCGTACTCAACGCCTCGATGACTTCTTTTCTAACTTCATCAAATAAAACTCGCTTCACGACTTCAGACAACCCGATCGCTTCCACAAAGTCTTGGGCCAATGCATTCCAGCTATGTCATTTCCTCGGGTCCTGGCTAGTATACCAATCTAATGTCTCGCCGATCAAACTTCGAATGACTAACTTCATAACAACGACGACTGAGTTCTTTCCCACTCCAATCAGCTTGTCACAATATGACCTCAAATGTGCACGGAGGTTCCCCTTCCCATCTAATAAGTCAAACTTGGGCACCTTGTACCCCACAGGTAGCTCCACATCTGGATGCATGCAAAGATCCTCGTAATCTAATCCTTCATGACCCTTATCCGACTGCATGCTCCGAACAACTTCTTTTAAGCTATGAATCTCTTTGGCCACGTCCTTGTCCATTTTGGCTCGAGCTTCCCTCTCTATTTCTTCGTAATGATCCGTTTCCTGGGGAAGCACAGAGATGGTAAAAGGCTGGGTTTCTGCTGTGTATGTTGGTGGTCTGGATTGTTTGTTGGGGCTGGTATGATGTGTGGGTATTGGGTAGTTTGGCGATTCGGGTTGATTGGGGTGAAGTAAGTAGGCGGGGGCTGAGATATATGGATAGTAAGAGAATCACTTTGAGGGTGGGGTTGAGGATTGGCTGGGCGAGGGATAGTTTGACATGAATCGGTAACCGGTATTCTTTGTGGGGAGTTTTGAGAGATATGTGGTGGCAGAGGTCGATCCGGGATAGTTTGTGAAGTAGTGGCCCTTTGCTCTGGTATAGGGGTATTCAAACTAATGGATAAGTTTGTCAGATTCCGTAGTCTTTCCATCTCAACCTGCATATCGACAATTTGTCAGAGTAGCCGCGATGCATTCTTCTTGACTAGTGACATTTCTCCCTTCTGAAGGTTCTGTTTCGCCGACAGGAATAATTCCCAAACCATTTGGCTCAGACGACCCCGAGCCAGTCATGTCATCATTTCGTCCCTTGGACCTGGTAAAGTGTTGATTCTCTGACATTGTTGAATCAAATACGACCCGACCCTTTTTGGGGAAATAATAAATCCTTCTTCTCTGGGCAGCGAATTGAAACAGCGTATCAAGTCTTCGATCCACTCGGAGGATTGTTGCGATGCGATTTGATTAAAAGGGGAAAGATTTCCATGCTGAAACGCTAATTCTTGTTTTCTGGTTCTTATCGTTTTCTCTGTCGAGCTTGATTATTGCTGCTTGACTCCTGTCCTGCCCCTTTTTTTTCCCCGATCCTTTTGCATGTGTATCTGCTATGTTTATATAGTCTCCATTTTGGGTTCCGATTTTGGAGATTTTTGGACAGCTCTTATGGTTAATATTTGAATTGATTTTGGACTGATTCTGCTAAGATTTTAGTTATTCGTTTTAGGTAGTCTTTTGGTGTAAGATCTGATTAAGGCAAGTTCTGATTTTAGGTCGATTTGAAGGAGATTTGGTGCGATTTTAGGTGGTATATGGTAAGATTTGATTCTGAAATTTCGGTTATGACAAGTTACCATTTTTAGGGATGATTTTGATATTGTTCTTGTTGGAACGATTCGGTTATGGATGAGGAAGGAATTCAATTTTGGTTATGCCGGATTTTCCAACCTGAAAATCCGGCGAGATTCGCAGGTAAGGGGAGGGGTGCATGCGGCGGGTGAGGGGGAATGTTTTTTAGGGTTCCTAAGTGATGGAGACGATGAGAGGGGTGATAAGGGCTGAGGGGGATTTGGGCTGCGGGTGTGGAAAGATAAAGGCCTGAGGGTGCGTGGGCCGCGGGTCTTGGGCCATGCGGGTTGGGCTGGGCGACGTGGGTTGGGTAGAGTTTAGGTATTTAATTTGGGTAGTGTGTTATTAGTTTTAGGTGTATTATTTAATTAGTGATAAATTAAATTATTTAAATTGTGATTAAATTATTTAGGTGCTTTATTAGTTTAAGCTTGAGTTTAAATTATTATAAAAATAAAGACGGACGTGCTATTTAATTAGTGCTTAATATTTTATAATGTGATGCCGTTATTAAAATCTTATTTATTATGCGTATTTTGCGATGTTAAATTAAAATTGAATGGGGTTTAGATTAAATTATTTGAATGCTAAATGCAGATATGATATTTAAGGATTGCTTAATGCTTTTATAAATGCGACGCTATTATTAAACGCATGTATTAGATTAAATTAATTTAAATTACAAATAACAATTATGAAATTGCCTTTAATAAATGCGAATATGCTATTTAACACGACGTCATTGTTAAATTATTTATTTTATGTATTTATTTATTTATATATCATTAAGGATTGTTTGAGTTTTAATTAATGGGAATAGGGCTTAAATTATGAATAATATTAATGAAATTGTTTGTTATTAAAATGACGAATGCGGATGTGAGACTCAATGTGTGCTTCTACGTAAAATGTGGTGTCATTATTAAATCGCTTATTTGTGCGTGTATTAATGTTTTATTGTTGCATTTTATTATTATAACATTGTTAAAATTATTTGGACAATTTAATGTAATTTTATAGTTAATGACTGAACGAGAGAGTCAAAATTGGGTGTCAACAATATGCTTGTAGATAATGATTGGGCAAAACTTTTAAAACTTAATGGATTTTAGAGCTACTAAAGAATTTTCCGGTATTTATTATCCTACTATTTCAAATATGTTATTTTATATAGCTCTAATATTTTTGTTACTTAATGAATATATGCAAAAACCAACTTATATGGCATCTATTGAAAATGTTTATAAAAAAAATCCTATTCCATTTTTTATATTATTGGTGTTGTATTAATCCAACTATTAAAGTAAACGGTTGTAAAACGCATGTACACACTATTTATGATTGTATAGAAATACTCCCAACGGACCCAAGTAAAGAACCAACTCACACACCAACTAAAGAAAACGTTACGTTCATCATACACACGGAATGCAAAAAAAGTATATACATATTACCAAGAGCAAAGTGCAAATAATCAACCGGCTTCTGTACCATCTTCTACTACTTCGCTACCATCTTATAAAAAATATGTTGTTTCTGCTGCTAGTATTCAAGGCCTTAGAAATAAAATGTATAAAGGTTCAACTTATTCACAAGTTAGTGAATTTGATGTTTATGTTTTGCAGTGTGTTGTACCGTACAAATTAATTGTCAATGATGAAGGACATTAAGACTTGCTGAAATACTGGAGGGAGAATGAGAACACTATCAAAGATGTCCTGATATGTGTTGAACATTCAAGCGCCATCAACAGTGTCTGAAAGCGCCTTTTCTGCGGGAAGATTTCAAATGGGAGAGTACAAACATTCATTGGCTGGAGACACATTGGAGATTACAGTTCTATTCAGAGACTGGATTCGAGCAGAGCATAGAAGGTGCGGTCAACCGGAGATCAACGAAGAAGAAGACTACAACTACAACGAAATCTTGTTCGAGGGAACAAGAAGCGACATTGAAGAATTTGACAAACAAATCCCAATTCCAACAGAAGATCCTCAAGACATTGTGAGGAAATTCGAAAAAGTATAGTTGCATATGTAAATTTTTAATTGCAATTTTACTATGTGATTTGCAACTTTTGAACAACACCATAAAATTATAATTTTGAAATTGTATTACAAAAAAAATAATCATATTTCTATTAAATAATATAAGAGGCACAAAAATGGATGTTTTTATTACACTATCTTGTTCAATTATTGAAGTGTTTATATATATTATTTTTTTTAAAATTAAGTGGCAAAAAAAATCCTAATCCTGACCCGTCCCGACCCATCTTCCGGCGAGATGTGGAACGGGACGAGATCTCTTCCTGTCCCGCTTATCCCGACTCGCCTGGCCCGCCGGAACTCGAGTCCCGACCCTCCCCGTCCCGCAGGGACCCGTCCTCCCCCGCCCCATTGGATAGCCTTAAATTATACTGTATAACAATTTGAGGAATTTACGTCATACAACAAAATAATTTTATATTTTATTTAGAATTAAATTAATTTAATATTTTTAAAATTAAAATATAATTATTTCAAACGATACAAGAAAGACTATAAATTGCAATTATTGTCATATCAAAGTTCTCTAAAAAAAAAGATAGTACTTGATAAATATTTTGCGCGGATAGAGTAATGTTTAAATATATTTTAATCGACTTCATGTGAAAGCCATATACTTAAGGATGAGCTTAAAGCCGACTCTCACTTACAATTATTTTTAAAAAAGTCCTACAAAAATCTCTTTATATTATTTATTTATTAATGTAATTTTATATTATTTTTAAGATGATATTTGTAATCAACCACACAACCGAATCATCCTAACTCAGAAATAGAGTAACTAATTGTTATCACACGCGGATCCAGAATTTTAGTTTTATGGATTTTAATTTTAAAGTTTTTAATATTGAATCATTTATATTTTTTATTAGCAAATATTTTTCAAATATTCATAATATATATTGTAATTATTATTATAATGTATTTAAGGTAACTTAGGATTCTTACTGTATTAAGAATCACATTTGTACAACTATATATATTGTGATTAATGAAAAAAATCTCTAAGGGGAGATTATTCCAAACTTACATGGTATCAGTAGTCAAACCCTAAACCCCACTTCTCTTCTCTACCACTAGGGCCGCCGTCCACCACCCTCACCGTCGGTCACCCTACTTCGTTTTTTCTGTAATTTTTTATGGCTAACATGTCTCCTCCCACTTCCCCTAAAACCACTGGTTCATCCACCGACATATTTGACAACCGCCCTCCTTCTTCATCGTCTTCTTTTCATCCGGCTTTTGTCGTTACTAATATCAAGAATTTCGTCCCCATAATTCTTGACCAAGAAGACTGTCAATATTTCATGTGGGTAGAACTATTCTATATCTATGCATGCACGTACAACGTACTAGACCACATTTATGATTCAATTTCGCATCCTACGGATGTTGCAGAATCAACATGACGTCGACTTGACGACATCGTCAAACTATGGATATACGGTACTATCTCAAAAGACATGTTGTGTACTATCACGAAAACAGGTGCTTCGACGCGAGAACTTTGGGTGCGGTTAGAAGAAATTTTCTAGGATAATAAAAATACTAGGGTTGTGTATTTAGAGGATCAATTCAACAATACGCGTCTTGAGAATTTTAACATGTCTCCATACTGCAAATAACTGAAACTTATCGCTGACCAACTCTCCAACGTTGGGACATCTATTTCTGAAACAAAAATGGTACTACAACTAGTTGCAGGTCTACCGAAAGGGGAATATGATATGATTTCAATGATGATTCAACAGGCCTATCCACTACCAAATTTCAACAAGGCGTGTTCACGACTGTTGTTGAAAGAAACCCGACGTGCTAAACAAGACGAGCACAATCAAAAGACGCTTGCAGTTGACCACACGGTATCGTCGATGGCCACAACCACCGGACCACCAGTAGCAAAAGACCCGTGGCGGAGGACGTGGTGGTCGAGGCCGCGGTAATGGAAAGAAAGGTAAAAGGGGTCGCGGGAAGGGCCAACGAAACCAGCAGACATGCCCAATTATTGCCCAATACACTCAGTAGGCTGGATATCCAGCATGGCCCAATAATGGGAACTGGGCCTCGCCTGCATGCCCCTACCCAACAGCAGGCCCGCCCAAAGAAGTCCGGCGCAGCATTCTCGAGCTCCGCCGCCAGTTAGCAGCCCACTCACCTTCTCTCAAGAGCCCACCTGAGCGATCAACAGAACCCGCAAGCATGCAATATGGCACCTATTGATTTGGGCCAAGCTTTCAACGCTCTCAACCTTCAACAACCTGACGAAAATTAGTACATGGACACCATAGTCACATCTCATCTCACCCGTTCATCAGGTAATTTATCTCAACTACTTCAGTTGAAGTATTCTCAATTTATTACTGTCGGAAATGACCACTGCATTCTAATTGAAGGATTCGGTAATACACACACAAAACATCCCCATACACCCTTCTCACTTAACCATGTCCTCTATGCACCTCAAATTATTAAAATTTGATCTCTGTTAAGAAATTCACTCGTAATAATTGGATTTCTATCGCGTTTGACCCTTTTGGTTTTTCTGTGAAGGATCTCAATAAGGGGAAAGTTCTTACGCGCTGCAATAATGTGGGAGAAATGTACCCATTTACTCAATATTCCGCTGTCAGATCTCAATCGCCTATCTCCCTTGCTGCATTGTCTTCATCAACGTGGCACAATAGACTCGGACACCTAAGAGACCATGTCTTTAATTTTCTTAGAAACAATATGCGTATTCAATGTAATAATAGGAAACTTGCCCATATTTTTTTCTTGCCCGCTTGGCAAACATACTCGTCTTCCATTTATGTCTTCATTAAGTGTTACAGTTTCACCATTTGATATTGTTCATGCTTACTTGTGGACATCTCCAATCATTAGCTCTCTGAGTCACAAATTTTATCTTGTTTTATTGGATGATTTTTCACATTTTCTCTGGATTTATACATTCAAGTTCAAATTTGAGGTGTTTTCTAAATTTCTTGAGTTTCACAAATTTATTAAAATTCAATTTGAAAAATCCATCAAATCCTTCCAGTGTGATAACAGACGTGAATTTAATAATTCAGCATTCCATAATTTTTTCTCAAAACACGACATGATCTTCCGTTTTTCATGTCCCCACACCTCCCCTCAAAACGACAAGACTGAATGAATTATACGTACCATTAATAACATGGTTCGCACTATCTTATTTCATGTCTGCCTACTACCTTCCTTCTGGGTCTATGATGTTAAAATGGTAGAATAGCTTCTTAATATTTTACCCACCAGCACTCTACAAAATAAGACCCCACCGAAATTCTATACCGTAGGATTTCTTCCTATGACCAACTTCGAATTTTTGGATGTCTGTGCTACCCCAATTTGCCTCCAAAACTTCTCATAAATTGGCTCCCCGAACGACATCATGTATCTTCGTTGAGTTTCCATCTAATCATAAGGGTTATATGTGTTATGACATATCCTCTCATAAAATCATCGTCTCTCGTCACGTTACATTCAACTAGACAATTTTCCCGTTTCCAATATCCAAAAATTCCAAAACACAAATTAGACGTTTCTCGATGAGTCTGCCCTTTCCTCACTAGTGCACATCCTGCACCACCATAGAACAACTGCTCCACCACCTCCTCCAGCGGCACTTTTCGACGTTGCCATAAGAAACGCATCCCAACCACTCCTATTGTTGCCTCATGTCTCCAATGGTCTTCGCACTGTCCACGACGACCATCAGCCCACCTCTAGATCTCTGTCAGGTCACCCAACCTCTGTCACACCACCGACAGACGTCGTGTCACCCACACCTCCACTCGACACACCTCTGTCACATAATCACACAGACTCGACACCTGCAACCCACCCCGACCAAATCCCGACATCGTCGACTATTCTCGAACTGCTATAGACTCAAAATTAGCAACCCGTGTTGGCATGTGTTGCACCCTCACCCACCCATTTCATGGAAACCCGTGCAAATCACGGGATTTTCAAACCCAATGACCACTTTAATCTGGATACTAAAACAATTTCACCCATTCCCAAAAATCCAAAATTAGTCAAACTAGACCCCAATTGGAATGCGGCCATTTGTGAGGAATATAATATTTTAACCAAGCAACATACTTGGAATTTGGTACCTAGACAAGATGGGATGAATGTAATCAGATGCATGTGACTATTTCATCACAAATTCAGGGACAATGGTGACTTGGAGCGATATAAGACGAGACTTGTGGAAAATGATACTAATCAGTAAGAGGGGATTGATTGTGGTGAGACATTTAGCAACTGGCTACGATTCGTACTGTTCTTAGTATTGCTATGGGCAAGCAGTGACCTATTCATCAGCTTGATGTCAAAAACGCATTTCTTCATGGGGATTTAAAAGAAATTGTGTATATGCATCAGCCACCTGATTTTGTTCATCCTGCATTCCCTCAGTATATTTGTCGTCTCATGAAATCTTTCTATGACTTGAAACAGGCACCCCGAGCTTGGTATGACCGTTTTGCCATGTATATTTTTTACAGATTGGGTTCATATGCAACAGGTGTGACAACTCTCTTTTCATTTTTCATAACGGTAGTAGCACTGCTTACTTACTACTATATGTGGATGACATTGTTCTCACCGCCTCATCTGACAAATTAAAAAATGAAATTATTGATCTACTCAAAACTGAATTTGCCATGACTAATCAGGGCAAGCTGAGTTACTTCTTGGGTATATCAGTGACTAGATCTGCAAATAATATGTTCCTTAGTCAGCATAAATATGCATAAGAAATAGTGTACAGGGCTAAGATGTCGAATTGCAAATCTATGCCTACTCAAGTCGATTTTAAATCTAAGCTCAGTGATAATGATGGTGCTCTTGTATCTGATCCAACTTTGTACCGGAGTCTTGCAGGAGCCCTTCAATATCTCACATTTATGAGGCCTGACATTGCATATATCATTCAGCAATTCAGCATGTGTGTCTGTTCATGCATGCCCCGAAGGAGCCTCACTTTGTGCCCTTAATCGTATTATCAGATACATTAAGGGCACACATGACTATGGGTTGCATCTTTATCCCTCTGCTCCGACCAGATTGCTCTCTTACACAGATGTTGATTGGGCAGGATGTCCGGACACACGACGCTCTACGTCCGACTAATGTGTATTTCTAGGGATAATCTCATTTCCTGGTCTGCCAAGCGGCAAGCCACGTTATCCCGTTCGAGTACTGAAGAAGAGTACAAAGGTGTTGCTATTATAGTTGCTGAGGTATGTTGACTCCGAAATCTTTTTTTGGAGCTCCAGTGTCCACTGCGTAAATCGTCTATAGTCTACTGTGATAACATATCTGTCATATATATCTCACAATGCGGTCCAACATCAGCGGACTAAGCATATTGAGATGAATATTCACTTTGTACGAGAGAAAATAACATTTGGTTAGGTCCAAATATTGCATGTGCCTTCTTCCTATCATTATGCAGATATTTTCACGAAGGGACTACCCAGACAGTTATTCATAGACTTCAGATCCAACCTTAACGTTCGGCCTCCTACCGCTCTGACTGAGGGGGAGTATTAGCGAATATTCTTCAAATATTCACAATATATATTGTAATTATTATTATCAAGTATTTAAGGCAGCTTATGATTCTTACTGTATTAAGAATCACATTTGTACAACTATATTGTCACGACCCGACCCGGGGCGTAGTACCTGCAGGGTACCACTATCGGTATGCATCGAGAGAATAGCAATGAACGTATATGAAACAAAATCAGTATAAGGTGAACATCACTAGCAATCGATAAGGCGCCTTTCAAAAATAACTTAACCGAAAGTGAAGCAAGACATCTTATCATTACTGACCCAAACCACAAACGTGACTACGCACTCAGGAATACGATCGTGGCGGGGCGGCCGCCATACCCCCTGATTGTACAAAAGTAAATAACCTCAGGGAATCATACCAAAAGACAAAGCCTCCGGAGGGATGGAGCTTTCCAGAAAATGAACAGTGATCCTAATAGTGCGGACCAACAAGCTACGAATCTCGACCTGCGGCATGAACGCGGCCCGAAGGAAAGATAACAGTACCAAGTATGTGGCCGAAAATCAGAATGAATACATAAGTCTGAAAGCAAGCTGGGATCAGGGATGAAATCAAATTACCTTTTTCTGTGTCTTACCATCAATAAGAACATCAATCATATACTACACGGCATGAAAAATAGGAAGCTCATAAATCAAATACAATGGAAGCGTACCCGTGGAATCCTTCATCACTGGCGGTACATCCAAGTAAACTCATAACTGAACAATGGAAACATACCTGGAATCCTTCATCATCAAGCGACGCCCAAGTAACTCATAATCGAACAATGGAAGCATACCTGGAATCCTTCATCAAGCGATGCGTCCAAGTAACTCATAATCGAACAATGGAAGCATACGTGGAATCGCTTCATCACGGCGATGCGTCCAAGTAACTCATAATCGAACGATGGAAGCATACGTGGAATCTCTTCATCAAGGCGACGCGTCAAGTAACTCATAATCAACGATGGAAGCATACGTGGAATCTCCCATCAAGGCGACGCGTCAAGTAACTCATAATCAACAATGGAAGATACCTGGAATCTCTTCATCAAGGCGACGCGTCAAGTAACTCATAATCGAGCGATGGAAGCATACCTGGAATCTTTCATCAAGGCGATGCGTCAAGTAACTCATAATCAACAATGGAAGCATACGTGGAATCCTTCATCATCAAGCGATGCGTCAAGTAACTCATAATCGAACGATGGAAGCATACCTGGAATCCTTCATCATCAGACGCCCAAGTAACTCATAACTTCTTTGGCTTTCATTAACATACAAAATGAATCTCATTTTCATGACCTTATTCAAGAAAAACCAACTCTTTAACCTTTCATAAAGTTATTATAAACAACTCCCATAAAGCCGTTATACTAACTTTATGCCTTAAAGCTTTAGACGTTCATACTCTTTCATAGGGCGTTATAACTAACCTCCCATAAGTATTATAACTCCTTATGTTTCAAAAGATTTCGTTCTTTTTATTAACCAAGAGACTTATACTTCAAATCAAACTCACACAATTTCCGTAATACTTCTTCATGTCACGAAATCCTTTTCTACCTTATTTAGGTTAAACCATTACTTAGGAATAAGTGGGTTAACTCTCTAACCCAACCAACTTAGACATTTTCTTAAAACAAGTCAAGTACAACAAATGGATTTACTTCATTTAAAACCCGTACGTCTACCGTACTAAATAGTTCAAACTACTCATGCTCAAGAGATAAGAAAGCTCCACATACCTCTTTTGTCAATCCGCTTGCCAAGCTCAACTACCGCAAGTAATATTTCAACCTATAATAATCATGATACGTTTATTAACCTCTAATTTCAATGTAGAATAATCTAAACTCAAAGCCACTAAATTCTATGGAAAATTGGGCAGCATTTCCTTTGTTTCTACTCACTTTGCCACCTTTCTCAAGGCCGAATTTATCATCCAAACACCACATTTAAGGTTCAACAATCCAACATTTTAAAGGGGATTACACACCCAAATACCAATTCTGCCCCATAAGTTTACAACAATTCACTTAACAATTCTAAGGTAGTTTTTAGGCTACAACATGCTCATAATCTCCTCTTAACCCATTTTTCATATCCAAACCACATTTCTAGCATGCAATGATTCTAAGAGCATTATTCACTACCACAAGTTCTTTCTTCTTAACATGCAACACTATAAACTAAATCTAAAGGAAGAATCATTACCTTAAAGTTTTAGCCAAGCTTATTCCAACACCTCGCTAGCCTTTCCTCCAAGAATACCACCACAATAACACTTTTAAGTTAGCCACCAACTCCTTCTCGCCTTAATTTCAGATTTTCCTTAGGCTAAGAATTTCTCTTGGGGTTCTAGAGAGAGTGGAAGTTTAGGGAGAAGGGAGCAATTTGAGAGAGAGAGAAGATGAAAGATAGAAAATGACCAAGTCTTGGTCAATATATGGCATCTGAGAAAATCGGATGGGGACACTTGTCACCTCCCATGGTCTCTTTAAAACAAAAATCGACTTTTCTAAGTTTTTCCGCCCAAAAATCCGCCTCGGCGCATGTACTGAAACCTCCGCGACCTCTCTGAACTTTCGCGCGGCCTGCTGTCCATGGCGCTGCAACTTCAGCGACCGCCCGAACTTTAGGCGCGCGGCCATCGCCGCCGAAACACATTCTGTCCATCACGACCGAACTTGTAACCCTCATAACTTTCTACTCCGACGTCCTATCGACGAACGGTTGGTTGCGTTGGAATCTAGACTCAACGAACTATGCCCTAGGCCTTTGAAACACTTAGGGACTCTCAATTTACCGGGTCATAACCCGCCTAAAAGTTGACTAAGACCCGCCCGGAATAATCCGTCAACCTATCCTTTGAAAATTTTAAGTCTTACCCCCTTTCGTACGTACTCAAACGCATGACCTGAACTACGGGGTGTAACATATATATATTGTGATTAATGATAGAAATCCCTAAGGGGAGATTATTCAAAACTTACATTTGGAAAATATTCACTAATATTATTAAAGTTATGAGTTCATATTTAATATTTAATTGTAATTTTAATAGATTTTTTACACAAACTTATCCTAATAGAGAAAGTATTAGGTCCAATGAACCCGCTACTCGAGTGTAGTGCTGTTATCGGTCCGGATCGGTCCGGGTATCGACATACCGGAACCGGTCAGTTAAGCTTATCGGATATATCCGGACCGGTCCGATAAGTCTATCGATCCTATTATGCGGACCGTGCAGGTCTGTACCGCACTGCGTCGGTACCCGAGTCGGACCGATAATTTTTTATTGGATCTTATGGATACCGGTCCGGTTCCGGTCCGGACCATGAACCGACAGAACAAGAAATGTGTTGTTATCGGTCCGGTTCCGCACCGGACCGAGAACCGACAGAGCCACAGAAATACAAAAGTGACAGAAACGCAACAAAATTAACAGGTAAAGTGGTATCCAATTTCAATTCCTTGAATCAAAATTAACAACAAATAAAACCAAACACAGACCACAGTAGGCAAATGTTGTTGCGGTCTTGATGCATGCCGCCATGCGATGCAAAAACGTGCCAAAAGTTCAACCAAAACATTTGAGTTAAATCTAAAACATTATACTTTACAAGGAAACAAGCCAAACAACCAAATGTCCAAAATATTAAAATCCAAAAACTACAAGTCCAAATCTATTTCCCCACAAGTCCTCAAGACCACAAGTCCACAACGCATGATTCAAAACTTGAGTTAAATTTCATCCTACAATCAAAATATTAAGAAAAGTTAGTATCACAATTCACAACGTACAATATAAAATTAAAGGATAATGCAAATGAATCAATCGGACAAGAATATTACATTTGCAAAGTTATACTCTAAATGCTCGTCTTCTTCTTCTTCTTGAAGCTACATTCCAAATTTTAAAACATTAGAAAGAACACAACATATATATTCATAAAGTTAAAGGAAAAGAATAAATGAAGGAATACATACCATACTGCGCCCGTGACCTTTCTTGATTCCATATAATTCTTTAACCCAATCACCTCCACACACTAGCATTTCAACAGTTTCTACCTTCATTGATGCTCTCTTTGGGTCAATAATTATTTTGCCCGCACTAAAAGTTGCTTACGAAACAGCTTGTAATGAGAATAGAGAACATCCTTCGCCAACTTACTAAGAATGGGATATTTCGGTTCGTTAACCATCCACCATTGTAAGACATCAAACTTTTTCCCCTCCCCTCGAACTCTAAGTGGATCATCTTCAAGATAATAATCAAGATCAGACTTTGTTTTATCAACTACCTCGACACTGTCAAGGTACATCTCAAAACTTCTTTTTCCCAACCATGAACTTGAACTACTTCCCCCTTCTTTACTATGAACTTGCACACCATTTTCTTTCTTGTGTATTTTCTCATATTCCTTAAACAAAGACAATATGTTGTTTGATAACAACGCCTCATTTCTTATAGCACCATTAGGCCCATACATGTAAGGATAAACCCATGAAATAAACACCATTTTATACCTAAAGAGTAAAGAGAGACAATGTTAATTCTCCAAGAAATGGTTACCTTAAGTCCTTAACAGAGAACAAGCAGCGGACAACAACAATGAGGCTGCTGCCTGCTGGTTACCTTAAGTCCTTAACAGAGAACAAGAAATGGTTACCTTAACAGAGAACAAGAAATGCCATTGTTTCATATATCTTGAATAACTATTTTATGTAACAATTTTATATAGTGGTTACCTTAAAACACTATATAAATAAATGAAGATCATAGAAATGGTTACCTTGGATCAAGAAAAGCCCCAATAGATAGCAAGATATCGCATTGCGACCAATATTTGTCGTATTTCAACTTCATTTCCATTGCCATTGTTTGCAAGTGAGGCTTGGAGTTCAATTGAATATTTTCATCCAATAGCACCTTTACCCTCCAAAGCTCGGACAAAAATAAATTTACAGTAGGATAAGAAGTGCCACTAATTGTTGACAGTCAATTTTGACCCGTTTTTTGTATATTTCGTGCAATTTTAAGTATTTTAGCACACCGCATTTTAATCGTTATTTTGCATATTTTTACATAATATTCTATGTTTATTTCTTCACAAAATGGCACTGCATCTTTTATTTTTAAATTAAGCATTATGTCGTTGTTAATATTATGTTTTTATTATTGTTATACCGTCGTTTTATTTTAATAATATTTGCATCTCTTTAAATAATTAATTGGCATCCTGTTTTTACTTTTAATCACGCATTAAACATGTCTTAAATATTGCATTTTAGTATTATTGCATCGGCATTTGCATTTTAATAATCTCGCATCTTTTTAAATAATTTTTTCTTTAAATAATTAACCAGCCTTGCATTTTTTGTCAAACCAGTCCAGTCCGAGGCCCAATCCGAATCAGTCTAATCCAACACTTTTTTTTTATTATTTCACCCATACCTCTTTTACCTTTACCACACTCCACCTCATACCTTGTTTCACCATTTCTACACTCCAACAATCAACATCAACAACACATTTCTTATCTCTCTTACACATTTTATCAACCCTATCAGCCCCTTAAGGACAACAGCCACACGTATGCAATTTCCCATCTTCATTTTCTTTAACTTATATCCTCTCCTCTTCAATCTCTCCCCCTCCTCCCCTGCTTCCCGTTGCCGCCGCCCTTGAGTCGGCGAACCACCCACACGCCATCTCCGGTGAACAACCTCAGCCGCAACACACATCACCCCCCTCCTGTCAGCAAACCCTAGCCGTCTACTCTCTCCCTTTCCACTACGTCGACACCTCTGTCGCCTCACTGCCGGCGAACCCCCATTTTTCCACCACCACTATCACCCCACTTCGCTGAACCATCGAACCCCTTTCCGCCATCGGACCTCTCGCTCGACCTCTCCCCGAACCTCAATAGCAGTGGCGTCTCTCCGGCGACTTCGTCGTGGAAGTGATGCCGTTGTTGCCCTCTCTCTGTTGCTAATAATAAATATGGCCGGGGTTCAACTCCGGCGACGGCGACGCTACTGTTTGGGTCTTTATTTTTTTTCTGTTGCTATTATGTTGTTGTGTGTTTGTTGACTGTTGGACTGTTTTTACTTCTCTGATTTTTTACTGTCTTACCGGAGTTTTAAGACTCCGGCGACCTTTGGAACATAATGATTTTCTGATTTTCTATATTTGTTGGTTGTTCTTGTTGGTGGGACTAACTTCAGCTCGCTGTGTTGTTGTTGCTGGACTGATTTTCGCCATTTTAATGGACTGATCTTCAGTCGTTGTTGCTACTAATTTTGGTTATTTGTTCGGCTGGTTTTAGCCATGGTGCTGGACTGATTTTTAGGCTATTTGCTACTAATTTTCGGCATTGTTATTACTGTTTTTGGTCATATTATTGGACTGGTTTTGGCCATATTGCTATTGATTTTGGGCATTTTTTGCTGGTTTACTGATTTAGAACAAATACTACACTGTTGGTATTTTACTGATTTGAACAAGATGTTACACTTGTTTGGCCGATGAAAAAGTTATCCGTCGATTTTTTAGGCCTCCACAGTTGCAAAGACGGAAAATAAAATAAATGAAGCTTTCTGGGCAAGGATGATTTCTTCCACTTACACCGGATAACCAACATGCGCTGGCAGGGCGAATTCTCGCAGCCGCGTTTGTTTAGGCTGTCCCACTTTATATATTTTTATATCTGAGCCCTCCGTGTTTAAAACTATTATCGTTTTGGCGCGGATTCGAATGTTTTATTTATTTTATTATTTTTAGCAATATTGGCCGATGAAAGAATCTCCGTCTGATTTCCAAGGCCTCCTCTGTGCAAAAGACGGATTTATTTTTTTTGGCTTTACTTATTAATTCCTGTCATTGCTTTAAAATTATTTATTCTAGTACTAACACTTTTACTAAGTGTTTATGCAGGTATCCGGAGATCATCTTGCGCAGAATGCCTAAAAAGGGATAAAAGATGTCCCGGAGTTTTATTTTATGTCGCATTTAAATTTTAGTTTTACTATTTTTTGTATTGCACTTTATTTTAATTATAAATGCTTAGAATACGTAGAATAAAAAGGACAATAAATAATTAACCTAGATTTGAACGAATAACCGCAAGTTAGCGGATCTTAAAGGGTGTCTAACCCCTTCCCTTTAGGATAATAAAAAACCCTTATCCAGAATCTCATTAATTTCGCAGACCATTAAATGGAGATTAATTGCAGTATTTTATTGCAATAAATCAAGTGTCCTAATTCACTTAAATAATTAGGTGGCGACTAATTAAAAACAACATTTATTGCTCCATCCAGGGAACCGCGCTAAAGAGCAACGTTGCGGATACCGTTCGGACCCCCGAGGTCGAAAACGGGCGCGACAGCATGGCGACTCCACTAGGGATATCAGGTTCTTGATCATAGCAAATTCAGGTTAATTAAATATTGCACTTTATTTTGCTTTTATATTTATTGTAAATGTTTTATATTTTTTGCTTTTATTTTGTAATTGACTACTTTAATTGCTACATTCTTTTATTATTTTCCTTAAATTGTCACTCCGCTCATATTTCCTCAATTCTGGAAAATTAACACTATCACACACTAAACGCGAGGTGCGCTTGGTGCATCAGCAAAATTCTTTCTTCAAAACCCAAATTTAGGAGAGTTGGTAATAGGCGCGGAGAATCCGGTCCAACCGGTGGCCGCGTAGCCTTCTCACTCGAGTAGTCCGCTCGGGAACCATAGTGTCTAGTAAGCCAAATCTAGAAAACTTAAGATAGAGCTATACCACTTTCTATTAAGTCATGCATGCATAAATCTTAGGTAGGTTAATCCTTGGTATTAACGCCACAATTAGAAATCCACCAAACTTGTCGACGGGTTTCACAACCCAACGACCCATTAGCATACTATGTGTAGTGTGATGATGATAGACGGATCCAAGCCTGATCATGACACGCCAAAATTGGAAAAAGTGCACCGTCATTTGGTCGTCATTTCCAACAAAACATTACAGTTTAACGGCTTTGACCTATTTATCATAATCTCGCATATTTGGCGTTTAGTCTCACCTCTGGCATAAGGGAGGTCCCAAGCATATTAGGGCACACACTTGATTTGCACTTTTTGCTTTCACATTGCAATCAGGACTTTTACTGCGTAAATCACTCTTGAATAGCGCGACTTGGACTTTGTGAAGCATCAACCACCAGTCCGGTCGAACCAATCAGGGGAGTCTTTGACTATATTGTCACACTTTTGCATTTTTATTATTTTGGTCATTTTCCTACTCACCTATTTCTTATATTTTTTGCAGGAAGGTCGTCCTCGCAAACAACCGAGGGAGGTCGAAAAAAGAAAAAAAAAATGAGCGTTAGTTATGTTGATTAAAAGAAGTTAGTCTATACCAGATTCAACGATACATCGCTCTCAATTCTTCTTTACTTTGTATTTTTATTCATATTTTCAAATTCAATTAATATGTTTAGCGTTGATTGCCTAGTTCTTACATATCATGCATTTTACAGCATAATTATTCCGAACTACGCGTGTCTGATTCTCACCACACGGTGTGATACGTAGGCAACTCATTTTGGTGTTAGACCCCGTAGTTCTGACCCTACGTATGAGAGCGTACGAAAGCATGTAGGACTTAAATTTTCAAAGGATAGGTTGACGGATTATTCCGGGCGGGTTGTAGTCAACTTTGAGGCGGGTTATGACCCGATTCGTTGAGAGTTCCTAAGTATTTTAAAGGCCTAAGACGTAGTTCGTTGAGTCTTGATTCCAACGCAACCAACCGCTCGGCCTGAGTAAAGTTGGGCGTTCAGCGTTACAAGTGCGTAAATGCGTTCGAGCAAAGCGGCGTGCCGCGCCAGATGCAGCCGCGCGCCTAAAGTATCGAGAGGTCGCAGAGTTGCAGGCCGCGCCAGATGCAGGCCGCGCGCCAAAGTTCGAGAGCTCATGGAGCCACTGGCGGCGGGCTGGCGCGCCGAGGCGGGAAATTTGGGCGAAAAACTTAGAAAATCTGATTTTTGTTTTAAAGAGACCATGGGAGGTGACAAGTGTCCCCATCTGATTTTCTGTCAGATGCAATATATTGACCAAGACTTGGTCATTGTCTATCTTTCATCTTCTCTCTCTCTCAAATTGCTCCCTTCTCTAAAAACCCAAGAAAAATCTGAAAGTTAAGAACAAGAAAAGGAAGCTTGTAGCTAGCTTGTTGGCATTGTTGTGGTAGTGTTCTTGGCAAGGAAGCTAGCAATATTTGGAATAAGTTTTGGCTAAAACATTAAGGTAACATTTCTTCCTTTAAACTTAGTTCTAGTGTTGCATGCTTAGAAGCAAGATCTTGTGGTAGTAAAATAATGCACTTAGAGTCTTTGCATGCAAGTAAATGTGGTTTGGATATGAAGAATGGGTTAAGAAGAACAAATGAGCTTGTTGTAGCCTAAAAACTACCTTAGAATTGTTAAGTGATTTGTTGTAAACTTATGAGGCAGAATTTTGGGTGTGAAATCCCCTTTGAATTGTTGGATTGATTGAGCCTAAAATGTGGTGTTTTGATGATAATTTCGCCTTGAGAAAGGTGGCAAAGTGAGTAGAAACAAAGGAAATGCTGCCCGATTTTTCTTAGAATTTAGTGACTTTGAACTTGGATTGTTCTACATTAAGATTAGAGGTTAATAAACGTATCATGACTATTATAGGTTGAAATATTACTCATGGTAGTTGGACTTGGCAAGTGGATTGACCAAAGAGGTATGTGAAGCTTTCCTATCTCTTGAGCATGAATAGATGAAACTATGTAGTACTTGAGACGTACAAGATTTGGTGTTCTTACTTGTTTTGAGTATAAAATGACTTTTCGTTTTAAGAACGTATAAGTCCCTTGGTTAAGGGAAAAGTATGATTTTTACTAAAGTATAGAGTTAATATAACAACTTTATGGGAAGTTGGTTTATTAGCTTCATAAAAGGTTAATGAGAAGGGATTTACTCTAAGTAAGATAATTATATGAAGAGGCAAATTGATTTAAAGGCATCAATTGCCCAAAGGCTTTTATGTATAAAGAAGAGTCACTTTGAAAGAGTCAAGTATGTAGTACTTGGGTTAAATTCCCGGTGTTCTTTTATTAAAGATATGGTTAAGTGCCTTAAGTAAACTAAAATGAGAGAGTATGTGAACAAGACTAAAAAGAAGTTATAAGTTTTCTTAACTTATTATTATTATGATATGATGACAGTTTGAGATAGGGTAAGAGTATGTCTGAGGGGCAAGCCCCAAGATCGCCATACCACCTCCTTCAGTAAGAGAGTATGTCCGGCGGGCCACCAAGATCGCCATACCATCCGCTTGATGTAAGAGTATATCCGAGGCAGATCCAAGATCGTTATACCATCCGCACAGATAAGAGTATATCCGGCGGGCAAACCCCAAGATCGTTATACCATCTGCTCAGCAAAGAAGAGTATATCCGAGGTACATGACCCAAGATCGTTATACCATCCGCTTGGGGTAAGAGTATATCCGGCGGAAAGTCCCAAGATCGTTATACCACCTGCTCCGTGGATTTGCTACCCATGATGCGAGGAATACCTCACGCGAGTCCTTATGGGCTTATGCGGGTGAAATAGTCCCACGCCGCGGTACACGATGCGGTGAGTACCTACGCGGTCCACAGGACCTATGCGGGTGAAATAGTCCCAGGAGTAGGGGTGCTTATTGATACTACGGGCGAGGTACCCTGTTTTGATCCTAAGTCCCCTATTTTATGCAGTATTATATATATATATATATACACTTGTCACTCTCATTGTTAGTAAGGCACAGTAAAAGGTATTTTATTGTCTTTCATGACTCCAGCTTGCTTTTAGACTTATGATATCATATTACAGTATTTTCCCAGCTTTACATACTTGGTACATGTCGTGTACTGACCCCCTTCCCCGGGGGCTGCGTTCATGCCGCAGGTAAGGGTAAGCAGATTGAGGATCCTCGTTCCTAGGATCACTATCCCGGTGTCGAAGCTCCATTCCTCCTAAGCTTATTTATTGTACGGATATTCCCGATGCTATAGGTATTTTGTACATCCAGGGTATGGCGGCCTGTCCCGCCACGCTTGTTATCTTTAAGGTCTGTGGCCACCTATATATTTTGGGCTATAAGAACCGGTTGTATTATAAATACTTTGTTTAAGTATGTTTATGAAGGACACTTATCTACCGCCGATTATGTTTTACCCTTTTTATGAAGTTATGTGTCAGGTTATGTTCACCGCTATTCTCTCGACATATACCGACGTGGTACCCCAAGAGGGTACTAGTCGCGCCCCGGCCGGGTCGTGACAAAAGTGGTATCGAGCGCTAGTCCTCTGAAAGTGTCCACGCATCGTGTCTAGTAGAGTCTTGATTATCGATTGTGTCGCGCACCACATCTATAATCAAGAGGCTGCAGGATATTTAGGATTGGTTTCATTCTTTCACTCTAAGATCGTAATGTAGCCGAGTTATAGGTTGAATCTCCCCGATGTTTTCCTTATGTATCGATATGCCTCCACGCAGGCAACCGCAGCTGGCGGCAAGGCACCGAGGTGCCGCTAGTGGACGCGGAGAGTCACGAGGCACAGCCCGATCCTACCAGAGATGATGTTCGGGCGGCAAGTTCCACGTCGCCGCCACCAAGCAGAGTTCGAGGCACGACGCGCCATCGAGACCGCAGACGAGCCTCCACGAGCATGTGGTCCGAGTGCAGGATTACGGGAATGATTCTGCCATCGACCAAAGATAAGCGTGGCAACGACAGAGCAAAGCGCCAACCCTGAGCCGATGGGCTTACTTGATTCGATTTCTTGGGTTGTCACCCACCCGAAGTTCTATGGTTCGAGATTCGATGAGGATCCGCAGGAGTTTGTCCGATTCTGCCATGGACCATGCAGTTCTTAGGCATCGAGATCGAGTCGTTATACTAGCTTTACCTACGCGATATTGCGTTGAATCGGTTTGAGTCATGGGTATTGTCGAGGTGAGGATGCTCTTCCGGTGATTGGGAGGAGTTCACAGAGGCGTTCTAGACCACTTCTTGCCTCCCGAGGTGAGGAGAGCCAGCGTAGATAGGTTCTTGACCTCGAGACAGACGGAGGACTATCGTGAGTACACTGAGTTTGACTCCTCGCCGATATGCACACACCATTGTAGGCGATATGGCGCAGGGGTTCATAGATACGTGATGGGGCTGGACCGTCACACGACATCGCTGCTAGGAGTGGCACTTCAGAGGATGGATATTGCCGTGATGCAGCATACGCAGCGGATCGGCGAGAGAGCAGGATCGCCTAGATTGGGCCACCAAGAGGCCGTGACATCGGGTTCTCGGAGCGCTGAGGCGGCAGCCTCGCAGCAGACCAGTCCACCTTCCACCGGCTCGAGTGCTCCTTCACGCTTTTCGCGCGAGGTCCGATCGCAGGTTATTCGGAGCGTCGTGCTCCGGACGCCGTTTTCGCGAGGCGGATCAGACTAATCGAGACCACCTACCTCTCTGCGCGTTCGATGCGGTAGGTCTCATCCGGCGAGTGCCGTATGGGTTCGAGATCATGTTACTCTTGTGGCGCAGGCCATCCAAGAAGGATTGTCCGCCCCAGGCGGCGGAGCATTACGTTCACCGACGGTTCATTGTCGGATCTTCATCTTCGATGGTTAGACGCCGAGGCGTGGTACTTATGGCCAAGAGCGGCAGAGGTCGTGGTAGGGTTCGATTCTAGCGGTCCTCGTAACCGCATATATGCTATGTCCAATGACAGACCGTGAGGCATCGCCGGCATGTCGCCAGTACATTATTGGTTTCTTCTTTGTGATGTTTATGCTTTGATAGATCCAGTTCTACCTTGTCCTACATATCTCCTCATATTGCGGTGGAATAGGGATAGAGCCCGAGTCCATAAGACCTTTTGAGGTGGCTACGCCAGAGTGATTCGATGGTAGCCGGCGAGTGTATAAGGCTTGTCCGTGACTATAGATAGCCGCCGACTCTGCCGACTTGATAGAGTTGGATATGACGGACTTTGATGTGATTATGGGTATGGATTGGCTAGCATCTTGCTATGCCAACGTGGATCAGTAGGAGAGATTAGTTCGGTTCAGCTTCTACGAGCCCGGTTATCGTGGAAGGAATACCGTGCGCCGGCGGTAAGTTTATTTCTTACCTCGGCTAGGAAGATGGTGCGGAAAGCGGTACATCTATCATATGGTTCGTATTCGACATCGAGGCCGAGGTACCGCACCTTCATCGATTCCGGCCGTTAGAGAGTTTCCGCACGTATTCCCGGATGAGCTTCGTATCCTCCCGAGAGGAGATCGAGTTTTGCATTGACTTGGCACCGATACTCGACCGATATCTATTCCGCCATACTGAGATGGCACCCGCCGAAATGGGCTGAGTTGAAGGACCAGCTTGAAAGATTTCTTTGGAGAAAGGCTTTATTAGGCCAAGTGTTTCTCCTGGGAGCACCGTGGTTGTTTGTAAAGAAGAAGGATGACGCCATGTATGTGTATTGATTCTGACGGCGGTGAACAAGGTAACTATCAAGAATGATATCCTCCCGTGATTGACGATTTGTTTGACCATTGCGAGGTGCAAAGTGTTTTTTCCAAGATAGACCTACGATGCAGTTATCATCAGTACGAGTTAGAGAGATAGATATCCCAAAGATCGCATTCGGACCTTGTATGGGCACTATGAGTTCAGGTGATGTCTTTCGGGTTGACCAACGCCCCAAAGAGATTCATGGATTTGATGAATAGGGTGTTCGTGCCATTCTTGGATATGTTCGTTATAGTGTTTATTGATGATATCTTGGTGTATTCGCGCACGCAGCGGAGCATACTGATCATTCGGCGACGTATTGGGAGTCCTCCGAGACCGGCAATTGTATGCCAAGTTCTCGGCACGAAGTTCGGGCGTCGCTGGCTTTCTTAGGGCATGTTATCGAGCCGATGGTATTCGGTTGATACAAAGAAAGATCGAGGCAGCCAAGACTTGGCCTAGACCCACTACACCGGCAGCAGTGCAGCTTTTGGGCCTTGCAGTTATTATCTGAGGTTTGTGGAGAAGTTTGCTTCTATTTCAAAGACTTTGACTAAGCCGACTCGTAGGCAATATGTTCCTGAACGGATACTTGTGAGAAAGTTTTCATTGCTAAAGGAGAAGTTGACGACCGCCTCAGCTTACTCTTCCGGAGGGCTTAGATGGATACGTGGTTTATCGTGACGCGTCGGTGTCGGGCTTGGGTGCGTCTGATGCAAAGACGGCAAGGTTATAGCTTATGCGTCCCGGCAGGAAACATGAGAAGAACTATCCCACACATGACTTGAGCCGCGCAGTGATTCATGCCTTAAAGATCCGAGACATTATTTATATGGAGTTCATGTGGACATTTACATGCACCACAAGAGTCTCGGATATCTTCGCCAGAGGAGCCGAACTTGGCGAGGCGGTGGTTGGAGCTACTTAAGGATTACGATGTTGATATTCTATACCACCCGGGAAAGCCAATGTGGTGGCGATGCCCTTAGTCGCAGATCGATGGGTAGTCCATGCGATGTTCACCGCAGAAGAGGATATGGTCCGAGAGTTACATCACCAGCGAGCCTGGGGTTCGCTTGGTTGATTCTGTAGTGAGGGAATTCGGTTCGAGAGGTTGCCAGTCTTCTATCATCGGCGAGGTAAGCGAGGCGGCATATGAGGATCCGATTTTGGTACGATCGAGACGCAGCCTCCGTAGGAGAAGAGTCTATTTGAGGTAGCGCTGATGGGTGCTAAGATTCGAGGGCCGGCCAGGTGTTCCCGATGGACAGACTTCGCAACAGATTTCGTGAGGCACACAAAGGCTCGTTATTCTATTCATCCGGTCGACTAAGATGTACCATGACCTCGGACGTGTATTGGTGGGATGGCCTAAGAGGACGCCATGAGTTCGTGGCACGCCCGAATTGTCGCCAGTTAAGATTGAGCACCGAAGCGAGGGTCATTGCAGCCATTGATATTCCGACTGGAAGTGGGAGGTGATAAATATGGATTTTATTACGTGGATACCTACCACTCAGAGGAAGCATGATTCCATTTGGGCGATTGTCGACAGGCTGACGAAATCAGCCCATTTTCTTCCGGTCAGAACGACGTTTTCAGCTGAGGACTATGCCCGATTATATATTAGAGAGATTGTGAGACTGCACGGAGTCCTGTCGATTATATCGATAGAGGAGCCCGCTTCGGCTAATTTCTCGAGGTCTTTTCGTAAGGATTAGGGACACAGTGAGTCTCGACGGCGTTTCATCCTCGTGATCGACGGACAGCCGAGCCGAGCGCACTATCCGACACTCGAGGATATGTCGGGCTTGTGTTATTGATTTCGTGGGTAGCCGAGGATCATTTACCTCTCGGAGTTTGCTTATAACAATAGCTACCATTCCAAGATTCGATGGCGCTTATGAGGCCTTATACGGGAGGAAGTGCAGTCACCGATAGTTGGTTCGAGGGAGAAGTTCGATTAGTCGGGCGGACTTAGTCCAGCAGACGATGGATAAGGTGAAGCTTATCCAGAGCGGTTGGCACTCGAGTCGCAAAAGTCGTATGCAGATCATCGGCGTCGACACTTGGAATTTGAGATAGATGATTGGGTTTTCCTAGGTATCGCCCGTGCGGCGTGATGAGATTTGGAAAGAAAGGGAAGCTTAGCCCAAGGTACATTGGGTCAGACGGATTGTCCGTAGGGTAGGCAAGGTTGCCTATGAGTTAGACCTTCCGTCCGATTTGGAGGCGGTGCATCCAGTTTTTCATGTGTCCATGTTGCGAAAATGTATTGGAGATCCATCTAGAGTGCACCCGGTTCAGGATGTCCAAGTGACAGGGGAGTTATCATATGAGGAGAGTCCCATAGCGATACTCGATCGTCAGGTTAGACGACTTCGGACGAAAGACGTGGCTTCCGTCAAGGTCCTTTGGCGGAACGAGAATAGGGAGGAAATGACGTGGGAAGCAGAGGGTGACATGATGAAGAAGTACCCTCACCTATTTCCTATACCTCCAGGTAACCCACTTTCCTGCTTGTTAGCTTTGATTTAGCATTTACGCTTCAGTATGTTGTGGCTCATGGAGCTTCTTTATTTGCAAAAGAATGGTTAAGAGGGTCTATGTTGATGTTGTGATTTGAGTACGCCTAGAAGGAACATTCGGGACGAATGTTTCTAAGGGGGGAGAATGTTAGACCCCGTAGTTCTGACCCTACGTATGAGAGCGCATTTAAAGCATGTAGGACTTAAATTTTCAAAGGATAGGTTGACTGATTATTCCGAGGGTTGTAGTCAACTTTGAGGCGGGTTATGACCCGATTCGTTGAGAGTTCCTAAGTATTTTAAAGGCCTAGGACGTAGTTCGTTGAGTCTTGATTCCAACGCAACCAACCGCTCGTCGATAGGGCGTCGAGTAGAAAGTTATGAGAGTTACAAGTTCGTATGCGATCGGCGTAAATGCGTTCGAGCAGCGGCGGCGCGGCGCCAGATGCAGGGCCGCGCGCCAGCACCGAGAGGTCGCAGAAGTGCAGCCGCGCCAGAGCTGTGGCCGCGCGAAAGTTCGAGAGCTGCGGAGGTTTCAGTGGCCGCGCCGAGGCGGGACATTTGGGCGGAAAAACTTAGAAAATCGGATTTTTGTTTTCTAAGAGACCCTGGGAGGGTGACAAGTGTCCCCCATCTGATTTTCTTGCAGATGCAATATATTGACCAAGACTTGGTCATTGTCTATCTTTCATCTTCTCTCTCTCTCTCTCAAATTGCTCCCCCTTCTCTCTAAAAAACCCAAGAAAAATCTGAAAGTTAAGAACAAGAAAAGGAAGCTTGTAGCTAGCTTGTTGGCATTGTTGTGGTAGTGTTCTTGGCAAGGAAGCTAGCAATATTTGGAATAAGTTTTGGCTAAAACTTTAAGGTAACATTTCTTCCTTTAAACTTAGTTCTAGTGTTGCATGCTTAGAAGCAAGATCTTGTGGTAGTAAAATAATGCACTTAGAGTCTTTGCATGCAAGTAAATGTGGTTTGGATATGAAGAATGGGTTAAGAAGAACAAATGAGCTTGTTGTAGCCTAAAAAAACTACCTTAGAATTGTTAAGTGATTTGTTGTAAACTTATGAGGCAGAATTTTGGGTGTGAAATCCCCTTTGAATTGTTGGATTGATTGAGCCTAAAATGTGGTGTTTTGATGATAATTTCGGCCTTGAGAAAGGTGGCAAAGTGAGTAGAAACAAAGGAAATGCTGCCCGATTTTTCTTAGAATTTAGTGACTTTGAACTTGGATTGTTCTACATTAAGATTAGAGGTTAATAAACGTATCATGACTATTATAGGTTGAAATATTATCATGGTAGTTTGGACTTGGCAAGTGGATTGACCAAAGAGGTATGTGAAGCTTTCCTATCTCTGAGCATGAATAGATGAAACTATGTAGTACGGAGACGTCAAGATTTGGTGTTCTTACTTGTTTTGAGTATAAAATGACTTTTCGCTTTAAGAACGTATAAGTCCTCGTTAAGGGAAAAGTATGATTTTTACTAAAGTATAGAGTTAATATAACAACTTTATGGGAAGTTGGTTTATTAGCTTCATAAAAGGTTAATGAGAAGGGATTTACTCTAAGTAAGATAATTATATGAAGAGGCAAATTGATTTAAAGGCATCAATTGCCCAAAGGCTTTTATGTATAAAGAAGAGTCACTTTTGAAAGAGTTGAAGTATGTAGTACTTGTGTTAAATTCCCGGTGTTCTTTTATTAAAGATATGGTTAAGTGCCTTAAGTAAACTAAAATGAGAGAGTATGTGAACAAGACTAAAAAGAAGTTATAAGTTTTCTTAACTTATTATTATTATGATATGATGACAGTTTGAGATAGGGTAAGAGTATGTCTGAGGGGCAAGCCGCCAGATCGTCATACCACCTCCTTCAGTGTAAGAGTATGTCCGGCGGCCACCAAGATCGCCATACCATCCGCCTCAGCAAGAGTATATCCGGCGGGCGATCCAAGATCGTTATACCATCCGCACCAAGATAAGAGTATATCCGGCGGGCAAACCCCAAGATCGTTATACCATCTGCTCCAGCAAGAGTATATCCGAGGTACAACCAAGATCGTTATACCATCCGCCGTGGTAAGAGTATATCTGAGGGAAAGTCCCCAAGATCGTTATACCACCTGTTCCGTGGATTTGCTACCCATGATGCGAGTAATACCTCATGCGAGTCCTTATGGACTTATGCGGGTGAAATAGTCCCACGCCATGGTACAATGACGATGCGAGGAGTACCTCATGCGGGTCCACAGGACCTATGCGGGTGAAATAGTCCCAGGAGTAGGGGTGCTTATTGATACTACGGGCGAGGTACCCTGTTTTGATCCTAAGTCCCCTATTTTATGCAGTATTATATATATATATATATATATATACACTTGTCACTCTCATTGTTAGTAAGGCACAGTAAAAGGTATTTTATTGTCTTTCATGACTCCAGCTTGCTTTTAGACTTATGATATCATATTACGGTATTTTCCCACTTTACATACTTGGTACATGTCGTAATCGACCCTTCCCGGCCGCTGCGTTCATGCCGCAGGGGTAAGCAGATTGAGGATCCTCGCCCTAGGATCACTATCCGGTGTCGAAGCTCCATTCTCTAAGCTTATTTATTGGTATGGATATTCCCTGATGCTATAGGTATTTTGTACATCCAGGGGTATGGCGGGGCCCTGTCCCGCCACAGTTGTTATCTTTAGAGGTCTGTGGCCACCTATATATTTTGGGCTATAAGAACCAGTTGTATTATAAATACTTTGTTTAAGTATGTTTATGGAAGGCAGCCTTATCGGCTGACCAGTTATGTTTTACCCTTTTTATGAAGTTATGTGTTGTGTTATGTTCCGCTGCTATTCTCTGACATATACCTGACAGGGTACCCCAGTAGGGTACTAGTCGCGGCCCCGGGGTCGGATCGTGACATTTGGGTTCGACACCACAAAAAAAAACATATTTTTTCTCACTCATGCATCTCATTCATCATGTTCTCGGGCATTCATTTTTCGTTACAGTCATTTTTACTTTGCATTCGTCCACAGTGGACAATCATTTTCTTTTGCATAGCTTTACATTGTCATCCTTTCACTGATAAATTCTTTTCAAGCATACATTTTATAACATATTTGAATGAACTACGCGCACCTGATTTCCTCGGCGGGATACGTGAGTACATTTATTCGGTTCTGCACTTTATTCAAAAAAAAAATCATAAATACAAAAAAAAAACGTTATTCAAAAATACAAAAACATTTTTTTAAAAGTATTATTGTTTGACTTTGTTGATACCAACACAGTTACAAGTGTGCATAAAAAATTAATAAAAAAAACAAGTGATAATCAGTATGGGTTGACTTTGTGGTAAACCATAGATTCTTTTGGTACCTTTTATTCATACCCGTAGATGACATTGTCTTGCATGTTTCCAAGATAAGAATGAAACCGACCTCATCGTTTCATACGATGCATGGTGAGTGTTTGAATAAGTTCAATTGCGTTGCATTGTGATCTAGAACTTGACCTGAATGTTTGTTGAGGCGAAATCCTGAGTAACACTCGGTGTAGGAAATGATCGTAGGCTTTCTTTGACCCGTTTGAGCCTTTTCAGCCTACCAAATAACATTATCCCTAGTACACCCATTTGAGCCTGAAACCTATTTTTTGACAACCGCATATTACACCTATACCCTTTCTGAGTGCGTACGCACTATCCCTCTTTTGGTCCGACCTCCTTGAGTGCTTTAGAAATGTGTAAGTGACTGACAAAATTCTAGCTGAAGTTTGCAAAGACAAAAGTTGTCAAAGTTCCAAAAGGAAAACAAAACAAAAGCAGACACGACTTCACACAATCAAAAGCCCCGAAAAAAAAGGAATACATAACCCGGAAAAAAAAAGAAAAAAAAAAGAGGGGCTCCAAATGAAAGATTCAAAAGAAGTCAGTACAGAAAAACTGGGACAAAACGAAAGCAAATCAACATTAAATCGCACCAATATCAAGCACGAATATAGTCCAACGATCGAGGAAGGATTAGTCACTTTTTACCCAAATGATATTCATCCCTTCCCCAAACCTACATTACAAGCCCGTGACAAGCCCTACATGATCTTATACTGAGGGTTCTCACAATAGTGGATACTTACATGACGGCCAAGCCTATGGTATCACAACTGCATGCATTGAACATCTTTTTGAGTGTGAGCGCAATTCTCTCAACGTCCCAAAATTCAAAATACTGAAATATATGTGAGAACGGGACTTTCTTTCTGTGAGGCATTTGAAACGTGAGATTACGTGTAGTTCAAACACCGACGACGCAGTGTGTCGGCACTCGTATGTCCGAGGTACTATCCAAGTCGTGAATTACACCGGAGTCAATCTCGGTTAGACTAAAATCAATAAAAGAAAATTCTTATGCACAATACTAATTGTCGGTATCAACTGAAGTCAGAACGTTATGTTGTCTTCCATTTTTGCAGAAAAAAACAAAAACAAAATGCATATTACATAAAAATCCTTATTTTGCATCACGAACTACGTCTTGACCTGATTCCCTCGGCGGGATACGTAGGCGGCCACATCGGCTTCGGTCCCACATCATTTTAAAATGATAAAAATTCTTATTTTGCATCACGAACTACGTCTTGACCTGATTCCCTCGGCGGGATACATAGGCGGCCACATCGGCTTCGGTCCCACATCATTTTAAAATGATAAAAATTCTTATTTTGCATCACGAACTACGTCTTGACCTGATTCCCTCGGCGGGATACGTAGGCGGCCACATCGGCTTCGGTCCCACATCATTTTAAAATGATAAAAATTCTTATTTTGCATCACGAACTACGTCTTGACCTAATTCCCTCAGCGGGATACGTAGGCGGCCACATCGGCTTCGGTCCCGCATCATTTTAAAATCATAAAAAATTCTTATTTTGCAGCATGAACTACGCTCTGACCTGATTCCCTCGGCGGGATACGTAGATAACCACATCGGCTTCGGTCACTCCATTAGAAATATTTTTTTTCATTGTTTTGCACTGCACTCGATTTTGTCCATATTCTCGCATTAGCTTTACATTCATGATAAAAATAAAAAATAAAAAAATAATTTTTTTTTTTACCTGATCGGCTTGATAGCGTCAAGATTCGACCTTACCCAGTTGAAAGTTCAACATCTTCATTACCAGAAACTGGGACATTTTAAAGATTCACTACAAGAAAATGGCAATAGACAGGAAAAAGCAGGCCAACTAGGTCTCCAGTGCAAACCAAGAATGCAAGCGTCAAGAGTCAAAACTACAAAGTCGACGCTAATCAACCACTCATTTTCTAAAACTCACTAAGTTTTCTTCAAGTGCAGGATCTTCATATCAGCAAAGGCAGGAACACAACAATAGGCCCATGCGGGTTACAAACGCACAACGTCTATGCAATGACGTTATCTCAACCCAGGCGAGTCACAAAGCAGGTACACCCATAAACCAACGCATTTCATAAAGCCTATGCAACGACTTCATCTATGTTTCGTCTATGCAACGACGATCATCTGCATTGCGTCCGAAAACGACGTCATTTTATTTAAGCCTATGCAACGGCTTCATATATGTTTCGTCTATGCAACGACGAACATCTGCATCGCATCTATGTTTCGTCTATGCAACGACGAGCATCTGCATCGCGTCTATGCAACGACGTCATTTTATAAAAGCCTATGCAACTGCTTCATCTATGTTTCGTCTATGCAACGACGAACATCTGCATCGCGTCTATGCAACGACGTCATTTTATAAAAGCCTATGCAACGGCTTCATCTATGTTTCGTCTATGCAACGACACCATTTCATTTAAGCCTATGCAACGACTTCATTCATGTTTCGTCTATGCAACGACGAGCATCTGCATCGCGTCTATGCAACGACGCCATTTCATTTAAGCCTATGCAACGGCTTCATTCATGTTTCGTCTATGCAACAACGAGCATCTGCATCGCGTCTATGCAACGACGTCATTTCATTAAAGCCTATGCAACGACTTTATTCATGTTTCGTCAATGCAACGACGAGCATCTGCATCGCGTCTATGCAACGACGCCATTTCATTTAAGCCTATGCAACGACTTCATTCATGTTTCGTCTATGCAACGACGAACATCTGCATCGCGTCTATGCAACGACGTCATTTCATTAAAGCCTATGCAACGGCTTCATTCATGTTTCGTCTATGCAACGACGAGCATCTGCATCGCGTCTATGCAACGACGCAATTTTATTTAAGCCTATGCAACGGCTTCATCCATGTTTTGTCTATGCAACGACGAACATCTGCATCGCTTCTATGCAACGACGTCATTTCATTTAAGCCTATGCAACGACTTTATCCATGTTTCGTCTATGCAACGACGAACATATGCATCGCGTCTATGCAACTACGCCATTTCATTTAAGCCTATGCAACGACTTCATCCATGTCTCGTCTATGCAACGACGAACATCTGCATCGCGTCTATGCAATGACGCCATCAACATCTACAAACACCATGTCTATTACAACACCACATCACCTGCAACCCAGTGTCAATCATACTTCGACACTGGGACATTTTTTAATCAGCGTCAGCTCTGCTTTTTAATTTTTGCATCACAACGACCCAGTGTCATCATGATTTGACACTGGGACATTTTTTGGATCTGCATCATCCCTATTTTTGAGTTCTAGTTTATAAAACAGGTCAAAATTGACTACAAGTCAACATCTTTGTCCGAAGACTCTTCCATCATCTCTGTACAAAGAGGGACATGTTGTTGACAGTCAATTTTGACCCGTTTTTTGTATATTTCGTGCAATTTTAAGTATTTTAGCACACCGCATTTTAATCGTTATTTTGCATATTTTTACATAATATTCTATGTTTATTTCTTCACAAAATGGCACTGCATCTTTTATTTTTAAATTAAGCATTATGTCGTTGTTAATATTATGTTTTTATTATTGTTATACCGTCGTTTTATTTTAATAATATTTGCATATCTTTAAATAATTAATTGACATCCTGTTTTTACTTTTAATCACGCATTAAACATGTCTTAAATATTGCATTTTAGTATTATTGCATCGGCATTTGCATTTTAATAATCTTGCATCTTTTTAAATATTTTTTTCTTTAAATAATTAACCAGCCTTGCATTTTTTGTCAAACCAGTCCAGTCCGAGGCCCAATCCGAATCAGTCTAATCCAACACTTTTTTTTTATTATTTCACCCATACCTCTTTTACCTTTACCACACTCCACCCCATACCTTGTTTCACCATTTCTACACTCCAACAATCAACATCAACAACACATTTCTTATCTCTCTTACACATTTTATCAACCCTATCAGCCCCTTAAGGACAACAACCACACGTAAGAAATTTCCCATCTTCATTTTCTTTAACTTATATCCTCTCCTCTTCAATCTCTCCCCCTCCTCCCTTGCTTCCCGTTGTCGCCGCCCTTGAGTCGGCGAACCACCCACACGCCATCTCCGGTGAACAACCTCAGCCGCAACACACATCACCCCCCTCCTATCAGCAAACCCTAGCCGTCTACTCTCTCCCTTTCCACTACGTCGACACCTATGTCGCCTCACTGTCGGCGAACCCCCCTTTTTCCACCACCACTATCACCCCACTTCGCTGAACCATCGAACCCCTTTTTCCGTCGGACCTCTCCTCTTCGACCTCTCCCGGCGAACCTCAATACCAGTGGCGTCGCTCCGGCGACTTCGCCGTGGAAGTGATGCCGATGTTGCCCTCTCTATGTTGCTAATAATAAATCTGGTCGGGGTTCAACTCCGGCGACGGCGACGCTACTATTTGGGTCTTTATTTTTTTCTGTTGCTATTATGTTGTTGTGTGTTTGTTGACTGTTGGACTGTTTTTACTTCTCTGATTTTTTACTGTCTTACCGGAGTTTTAAGACTCCGGCGACCTTTGGAACGGAATGATTTTCTGATTTTCTATATTTGTTGGTTGTTCTTGTTGGTGGGGTGACTTACTTCATTTGTGTTGTTATTCTTTGGACTGATTTTCGCCATTTTAATGGACTGATCTTCAGTCGTTGTTGCTACTAATTTTGGTTATTTGTTCGGCTGGTTTTAGCCATGGTGCTGGACTGATTTTTAGGCTATTTGCTACTAATTTTCGGCATTGTTACTACTGTTTTTGGTCATATTATTGGACTGGTTTTGGCCATATTGCTAATGATTTTGGGCATTTTTTGCTGGTTTACTGATTTAGAACAAATACTACACTGTTGGTATTTTACTGATTTGAACAAGATGCTACACTTGTTTGGCCGATGAAAAAGTTATCCGTCGATTTTTGAGGCCTCCACAGTTGCAAAGACGGAAAATAAAATAAATGAAGTTTTCTGGGCAAGAATGATTTCTTCCACTTACACCGGATAACCAACTTGCGCTGGCAGGGCGAATTCTCGCAGCCGCGTTTGTTTAGGCTGTCCCACTTTATATATTTTTATATCTGAGCCCTCCGTGTTTAAAACTATTATCGTTTTGGCGCGGATTCGAAGATTTTATTTATTTTATTATTTTTAGCAATATTGGTCGATGAAGGAATCTCCGTCTGATTTACAAGGCCTCCTCTGTGTAAAAGACGGATTTATTTATTTTGGCTTTACTTATTAATTCCTGTCATTGCTTTAAAATTATTTATTCTAGTACTAACACTTTTACTAAGTGTTTATGCAGGTACCCGGAGATCATCTTGCGCAGAATGCCTAAAAAGGGCTAAAAGATGTCCCGAAATTTTATTTTATGTCGCATTTAAATTTTAGTTTTACTATTTTTTGTATTTCACTTTATTTTAATTATAAATGCTTAGAATACGTAGAATAAAAAGGGGCAATAAATAATTAACCTAGGTTTGAACGAATAACCGCAAGTTAGCAGATCTTAAAGGGTGTCTAACCCCTTCCCTTTAGGATAATAAAGAACCCTGATCCAGAATCTCATTAATTTCGCAGACCATTAAATGGAGATTAATTGCAGTATTTTATTGCAATAAATCAAGTGTCCTAATTCACTTAAATAATTAGGTGGCGACTCCTTAAAAACAACATTTATTGCTCCATCCAGGGAACCGCGCCAAAGAGCAACGTTGCGGATACCGTTCGGACCCCCGAGGTCGAAAACGGGCGCGACACTAATAATATTCGTAATATCCGCGAACACTTCTAATAACTTGTAAATATCATTAACCATCTCCCAATCATTATCATTCGGCAAAGAGTGGATAAACGATGCATTCTCCTCTGCATACCTTGGCCAAACTGTTTTATAGAAACAAGCAGTGGACAACATTAACCATGTCGAATTCCATCTTGTTTTAGTATCCAAAACTTGTAGCCTGCCCATAAGATCTAACTCCTTAACTATCTTTTCAAAATGTTTGCATCTTGCCTCAGAATTCAATAAATATTTTACACCCCTCTTATTTTATCCACCACTGATTTAATAACATCAAAGCCATCTTGAACCAACAAGTTCAAGATGTGTGCACAACATCGTACGTGAAATAATTGGCCATTTAATGGTAGCTGCCTCTTATTAGTAAAATCTGCATTCAGACGTGCAATGCAGTTATCATTGGCAGATGCATTATCCACACTAATAGAGACAACTTTCTCCTTTATGCGTCAATCATCCATAACCCTAATCAATTCCCTAGCAAGTACCTCTCCAGAATGAGGTGGAGGTACATTCATGAAAGCCAACACTCTCTTATGAAGTTGCCATTTTGAGTCAATAAAATGAGAAGTTACGGTCATGTAACCTATCTTTTGTTCGCCGGACCACCACAAATCAGTAGTCAAACTAATCCTATTAACTTTAGACATTACTATTTTCATCTTTGCTTTCTAACCTTTATAGTAACTTTCACAGTCCGTCCTAACAGTATGTCGTGTTATCCTTTGTACCATGGATATATCTCCTTCAAAAACCGATTGAAGATAACACCTTCCATTATCATAAACGGAAATTCATGCCCTAAAACCATATGGGCAGCAAGCTATCTAACCTTAGCATGGTTATATTGCCAAGTAGCAACACTCGGACTAGTAGCATCACCAAATGTACCACTTATCTTTGTTTGTGTGGGTTCTTTTTCATTTGCCATCTTTCTATTAAAACATTTTTTCAAATGTTTTTTCGCATTTGAGGTACTACCATATTTTGAATCAACTTTGAAAAGAGATCCACACCACTTGCATTTTCACTTTTTAAACCCATATGGGAGAGAGACAATAGACATTTCTTTGTGTATGATTGATTTTTTTTCACGTACACGCTTCCCATATGCATTCTGCAATGGATCTTCCTCACCTCCAGTTGATTGACAGACAGCATTTGATCCATCTGTTTGACTATCAGATATTAATTGAGCATTGTCAATTAAATTCAAATGCTCTCCAATTTCAATTCCCCTTACGGTCTCCTCATCATCATCATGGTCATTCACTTCTATGTATGAATCTTGTGAAGTCATAGGAGTCACTGAAGAATCTTGAAATAACATAAGTACATAACACAATACACAAATACACAATAAATTCAAGATTTATTACATAAATTTACAAGTTACAACATGTTATTTTAAAAATTACAGATTTATTACATAGATGATAGAACAGATTTATTACATTAAAAAATTACAGATTTATTACAACATGTTATTTAAAAAATTACAGATTTATAATTTATTACATAGAATCGTAAATTACAGATTTATTACATAGAACAGATTTATTACATTAAATAATTACAGATTTATTACATAGAACAGCCAACAGGAGCATGTATTATTATTAAGACACCAAAAAATTTAAGTTTTAACAGAGAATCGTACTTTAATTTAACAATTTATGATATCGAATTACATAAAATTCAGAGAATAAAGTATTGAACATATCAAAAATAAATAACATGCTGCATGCATATATTATTATGTATGATTATTGATTATTGAAGTATGATAGCATGAAGCCATACAAGTCACAAGGGAAGTGATGACCGATGAAGTGATGAGTTGGACAGCTGTTGGAGGCGTCCAGTCGGAGAAGAAGACCAGTCGAGACTCGAGCATGAGAGAATCGAGATAGAAGAGGGCCAAGAGGAGTCGAGCAGCGCAATCGCGAAGATGGGAACGACAACTAGCAGATGGGAACGACAATGGCGATTCGCGAACAGTGTCGCGAGAACGACCAGTCGAGACTCGAGCAGGAGAGAATCGAGATAGAAGAGGGCCAAGAGGAGTCGAGCAGTCGCGAAGATGGGAACGACAAGTCGACAACCACTAGATGGGAACGACAATGGCGAATCGGCGATTCGCGAGAGGGAACAGAGCTGAGAGCACTAGAGCAGCCGATGGAATTTTAGGGATTTAGAAATTAGGGTTAGGAGTTAGGTAAATTTATTTATATATGGGTAATGAACCGGTTCTCTTCAGGGTTCTGGGATGGATCTCTTCTGGTCCGTAAATTTCTCATACTCATATCCGGACCGTTAATTTTTCGGTCCGGTTTCGATCCGGATATTTCGGTCCGGTTCTCAAGTATATCCGAACCACTAACAGCCCTACTCGAGTGTAGCATCTGCCCCTGTCTAGTATAACTTAGAAAATAAAGTTAATTATTCATTGTAACAAGTTAATACACATTAATAATGTCAGTGTATTTAATTTAATTTAATTTAATTTAATTTAATTCAATTTAATTTAATTTAATTACACTTGAATATAAATGAAAATAAAAAATGAATTAATTGACTATAATAAATCCTAAATTCTTACAAAAGACACATACTATGTGACTATAATGTCGTGAAAATGGTGTGGTTACCCTTGTTGATTCAGGAATGCTTGTTTAGAAACACACTCCACAATGGGTCCTGTTAGCAATTTAATGCTGTATGGACACAACCTTTTAGTATGGAATAAAAAAACAAAAAATTATCTTATATATAATGTATAAATAAATTTTTTAAAAGGAGATTTTAATAGCTCAGTTGGTTAACTACCTGAACTTTCACCTTGTGGTGACGGTTCGATTCCCCGTCTTGTAATCAAATTTCCCATTTCCCCTTCCCTTACCCTATAAAAAAGGAAAAAGGTTAAATATACATCTTTACTTTAGTTTATTAGTCAACTTTGTCATCCGTTAGCGAAAGTAGTCAAATATACTCCTCTCATTACAAGTTGGAGCCAAATATACCCCTACCGTTAGCAAAATATTCAAAAATACTCTTTTTAAAAAAACATATTCGGGAAAATTGATTTTTTTAATTAAAAAATCTGGAAATTCTTTAAATTAGTTTTTTTAGATTTCTTTTTAAAATTAATTCAGATTAAAAAAATATATTTTTAGGACACTTTATTTATTTAAATACTTTACAGATTTTTTAATTAAAAAATCTAATTTTCCAGAATATTTTTTAATAAAAGGATATTTTTGAATATTTTGCTAACGGTAGGGGTATATTTGGCCCCAACATTGCGGGAGGGGTATATTTAACTACTTTCGCTAATGGAGGATAAAATTAACTAATAAATTAAAGTAGAAGAATATATTTTACCCTTTTCCCTAAAAAAAAAAAACTATATGTATCTAATACATACTCATATAATAAACGAATTTATTGCAGTTGTGGAATACGCAAGCCGTTCAAGCTTTTCTCGTGGAAATTCAATTTCATGGCCATTTTGTATTTCCTTTTTCTTCTTCTAAAGGCTATCATATAAACGTTCTTACTTTCATTGTACGTGAAGATATTATTATTTGGAGGATTAAATGTGAAAGAATTAATTCCTTGATTCTTATATATATATATATATATATATATATATATAGATATATATATATAAATTATAATAGGAAGATCATTTTTCTATTCTACTTCTAAAATTATATTTTATTTGGAGACTAATAGTATAATTATGATAAGACTACAAGACTAATTAATATTAATATATAATATATATCATAATTTAACCAAACTACACGGGCTAATGGACTGCTGTCGAGATGGCCCATTTGCTGGATTGTCATTGTGATACCCGTGACTTCTTTGGACAATATATACCTAATATACATGTATATTATGTGTATATTTAACACACCCCAGTAGTCATAGCGGACGGTTTTTGTATGCTGAGACTGTCTCTAAAATCTTCAAAAAGGACCGAAGGAAGACCCTTTGTAAAGATGTCTGCAATTTGATATATAGAAGGGTCATGACAGACGCGTACTTGTCCTCGAGCTATCTTTTCTCGAACAAAGTGAATGTCCATCTCTATATGTTTAGTGCGCTGGTGCTGAACTAGATTACCAGAAAGGTAGATGACATTAATATTATCACAATACACTAAGATAACTTTTTGAATAGGACAATGGAGCTCTAGAAAAAAATTATGTAACAAACATGACTCAGATACCACATTGGCTACCCCTCGATACTCGGCCTCTGCATTCGAACGTGAAAGCGTGGATTGACATTTGGCAGACCATGAGACCAATTTATTTTCAAAAAACATACAATAGCGAGATGTAGAACGTCTGGTGTCCGGACAACCACCCCAATCTGCATCTGTGTAGGATACAAGTGTAGACATCGACGAAGGATACAAATGTAATCCATAATTAAGTGTTCCCTGAATGTACATAAGAATGCGTTTGAGCGCATTCATATGTTCAATCTTGGGGTCATGCATAAGCAAACACACCTGATGTACGACATAAGTAATATCAGGTCACGTGAACGTTAGATACTGAAGGGCCCCTGCAAGACTACATTAGTAGGTCGGATCCTCATAGGGGGAGCCAGTTGCAGCACTCAACTTGGGTTTAGTATCAACTAGAGTAGAAGTGGACTTACATGATGACATCTCAGCCCTCTCAATAATCTCAGCTGCATACTTCTTCTATGATAAGAACAATTCACCTGCATGACGAGTGACAGCAATCCCCAAAAAATAACTCAACGACTCCAAGTCTTTCATGGCAAACTCAGAACTGAGCATTGTCATAATAGACTGGTGTAATGTATCAGAAGAGGCAGTCAAGATACTATCATCCACATATAATAGTATATAAGTCATCGAAGAACCCCGACGATATATGAATAATGAATTATCAGACCTGTTGTGAGAAAACTCAATAGTCGAAACATAGTCAACAAACCTCTTATACCAAGCCCGTGGAGACTGGTTAAGCCCATACAAGGACTTCTTCAACAAGCAGACATGATGAGGATATCGAGTATCCCTAAGTCCCAAGGGCTGATGCATGTATACTGTCTCCTTAAGGTCACCATGTAGGAAAACATTCTTCACGTCTAGCTGATGAATGGACCATGATTTGGAAAGAGCCAAACTGAGTACAGTGCGAATGGTAGCCAGCTATCACCGGGCTAAATGTCTCACCACAATCCACACCAACCTGCTGAGTCTTACCATCATCTACAAGACGAGCCTTATGCCTTGCAAATGAATCGTCAGAATTATCCTTATGATAAAAAAATCCATATAGACCGAATAATATTAACACCAGGTGAACGGGGTACCAACTCCCACGTCTTATTATCAATAAGAGCATTATATTCATCGGTCATGACAATTTTTCAATTTGGATCATTTAAGGCAAACACATAATTACGGGGTAAGGGTGATTTAAGAACATTAAAATTTAAATTAAAATGTTTTTTTGGTTTAAAACTACCCCGTTGACAGCGGGTGACTAGACTATGACCCGGGGCTGGATTGAGTGAATTTTGAAAAATTTTGAGAGACGGACGAATCGCGGCCAGAAAGTGGGGCTGCCCACTCGAAATCGACTCCATTCTTGTTGGGCCGATTATGCCATCGATCCAGAAAGGAGGGCGAGGCCGAGAGAAAGCCCGATTCTTTGGACCCGATCGATAATGAAAGCGTGATGTTTGGACCCGGTGGCGATGGGCCAGCGGATTCGGGGCGCGGGATATGTCCGAGAAATGGTGAATTATGTACGGGGATACCAAAAAATTATACGAACTAGGCACGAGATTTTCTACCTTGGAAAATAGAAATTGGGACTCATAAAAAATAACATGACGACTAGTAATAATTCGATTAGATGACAAATCAAAACATTTATAACCGCGGTGATTTGACGGATAACCCAAAAATACATAAGGAGTAGAACGGGCCTGAAATTTGTTAATTGTGGTGGATGGAAAAAACGCAAGCACCCAAAGACCCTAAGATGAGAATACGAAGGAGTCTTATTATATAAAATTTGAAGAGGGGACGAATATGTCAAACCTTTAGAAGGTATATTGTTAAGCATATATGTAGCCATTTGTAGAGCATGATGTCAAAATAATGGGGGTACGGAAGAATGAACTAATAAGGTACGAATAATGTTATTAATGGTACGAATTTTACGTTCGACTTTCCCATTTTGTAAGGACGTATGAGGACAAGAAAAACGAATATTTATCCCATTTTTAGCACAAAACTTTCGAAACTCCCCATTATCATATTCTTTGCCATTATCACATTGAATATTTTTTATTTTCCGTTCGAATTGAGTTCTAATGAAAGCTTTAAATTTTAAGAAGATGGATAAACTTGAGATTTTTTCGCTATTGGAAACGTCCATAAAAATTTAGAGTAATCATCCAAGAATAAAACATAATAAAGATGACCCATAGAACTGAGAACGGGACATGTTCATAAATCGCTATGAATAATATCAAATGACATTAAAGTATGAGAATTCGAGTCTACAAATGACAACTTAATAATTTTTCCAAGAGAACAAGATTGACAATTTGGAGTACTACGCGTACCCTTACATGAAATAAACTTATTTCTATCTAAAGTAGATAAAATAGACGACCCGAGATGACCTATACGAGCATGCCACAAGGAAGGAGCAAGAACTGCAAAAGTGGATGACATGTCTTGACGCGAGAAACCAAGATTGATGTGATTGGATAAAGATCGCCCCTACTGTCACACCTCATGAGAGGACTCCCCATCTTGAAATTATTCACAGAAAACCCAAAAGGATCAAAATCAATAGAAACTCAATTATCAGTGGTGAATTTACGGACATACACCAAATTTTTAATCAATTTTGGAGCATGAAGGTATTTTCAAGACAAGTGGTGGATGAGGAGGAGACAAAGTTTTATGATCATAAACCTTAACTGGAATTGAATTACCATTACCAATAATTATACCACAATTAGTGTTTAAATTGGAATAAGACGAGAGAGTACCTTGATCGGATGTCACGTGGGTAGTGGCGCCTGTGTCCATGTATCAATTTGGGTCCGGTTGAGTCATTCAAGCGTATGCATGCGGCTTCTATGTCAGTTTGTGTGGGTCCCGCTGCGTGATGGGCTTGAGGTGGGGCCCAGCAATCGGTCCGCTTGCCGACCCGTTGATGGGCTGAAACCTGCTTGGACCCGATAAAGCGGCGGCGAAGCCCGGTTCGGTGGTAATAAGTTGGGCTCGGTGGCGATGGCGGGGCCATTGCCACTGCATATGGGCCCACTGTGGGCCCTACATCTGCTGTTGTTGTTGACTGTCCCGAGGACCGCCACTGCTAACTGTTCTGGTTGTCGCCGCGATTCTTGCCATTATTTTTCCAATTTTGACCTTTTTTACCACCACCACTATTGTTGCGATTGTGGATCGAGTTGGTGGAACCAGAAGGAGAAAAATTGGACTCAATCATCATGACGACAGGACTATCCCCTATAGCCGCATTCTTAGCCAACTCGGCTTCTTCTAACGTAAGCATGGATCGGGATTGATAAAATTTCGGAAGGGGGTTACTTTGACGAATAATTGAAGCAACGCCGTTATAGGCCTCAGACATACATGCAATTATATGTAGAAGGAGACGACTATTACTAACAGGAGCACCCACGTTGCGAAGTTGATCCGCTAAGTCCTTGAGTCATTTACAATAAGATGAAACATTTGGAAAATTCTCCATCTTGACTTTAGAAAATTCCTGTTCAAGGGTAACAATGCGGGAATGACTGTATCTTGGAATATATCTTGCAAGCGATTTCAAGCCTCCATAGCTATGGAGTTGGGTTCCATAATCGTCTGTAAAAGGTCCTTGGAGATAGTGAATAAATCCACTAGAGAACCTTTGCATCAAGCATGACCCATAATTTTGAATCGCCTGCTTTAGTGGGCACAACATCCGTAGCCGCCGTAGGAGTAACAATAGGGATTATGTGGTGGAGGACTTGATGTGCCATCACACGAATCTTGAATAATTCCGCCCACGTCCCATATTAGACATTTTCTAGGTCAAGAACAATAGGAAGAACACTTTTGATGTTAGAAACTGTGAGGACATGATGAAACGTGTTCTTATCAGTCATGGTGAATAGAACACGAAGATTCGGAGAAGGAAATTTGTGAGGGAGGTTTTGGAAGACAAGTTTATCTCGGTTTTAGGGAAAATCCGAGGGGAGGGGGGGATTATCACGGAATTTGAGAGAAAAGAGAGGAGCGGAAGCAAGGTAAAAATAATCTAGACTCTTGATACCATATTTACCATGAAAGAATTAATCCCTTGATTATTCTTATTGATGAAAGATATATATATATATATATATATATATATATATATATATATATATATAAGTTACAATATGAAGATTCTTTTCCTATTCTACTTCTAAAACTCTATTCTATTTGGAGACTAATAGTACAATTATGATAAGACTACATGACTAATTAATATATAAGGGTAATATACAATATATACCATATTTAACCAAACTACACAGCTAATGAAATTAACTGTAGAGATAGCCCATTCTTTGGATTGTCATCGTGATACCCGTGACTTCTTTGGACAATATACACATAATATACATGTATATTTAACAAAATAATATTTTATGACTATAATATTTTAAATTATTAATTATGTTACCTATATAATTTTTAATAAATATATAAATTTTATTTTTAATAACTTGAAAAACTTATATCCAATATATAATCAAAACTAAATCTTTTGGCCCTCGTATTCCGAACCCTTATAGTGGACAAAGGTAGTAAACGTTCATTTTCGCATCAGTGGTCCATCGTTTTAAGGAATAGATAGCTCTTTAAGGTAAATATGTGTCAAACCCCTACTATCTCTATCAATCGTTCTTATCTAATTTTCTAGTTAAGGAAGAGATAACTATCTCTTTAAGGTAAATATGTATTCACGATCAGTGTTAATACCAAATCAAGCATTTTAATTTTAAAAATTAAAATAATAATAAAAAATATTTAGTCATGATTAAAGTTTGATTGTATCAACCAGCTGCTACTCAAATACTACAAGGCAGCAAAGCGTGCAATATGATTGAGCGAAGACGTCGATCAAGCACATTCCCAACAGAGCGCTTCACATTTAGGTGAGAGAGTCACGAGGAGCAACGAGATTAAGATTTTGAGTTTATGAATTTTAAATCATATAAAAATTAGTTTATTGAATTTTAAATAAATTATTTATTATATTAAATAAAGTTTTAAATATAAATATAAAATTTGAGTTAAAATTCTTAAACATTTAAGTTACACAGTGGCTTTTCCCGAGTATGAAATTGTGAGTAAGTTGTGAATATAACAATTACAACAATGAGGTGAACGAGAATGTAAGTAACTATTACAAAGGGTTACAATCTGGAAATAAGAACAAAAACAAGAAGTTTGCTGAGTCGAGTGATATTCACTCTGTTCTTAAGACAACATTGTCTCGTATATATCCTTTTACGATGATTGATAACTTGTCTTTCAAGATAAAACATCAATGAACAAGTGAGCAAAGGAAACACAAATGTTTACCAAAAGAAGAACCTTTTGAGTGTGTGAAAGAAAGCATAGAGAGGAAGAAGTATTCAGAAATTTCTTATTGCAAGTGTGTTCTTCAATTGAGCCAAGAGTCTCAAGTTATAGTGTGAGAAATATGATCTCTCATCTAGCCAACTAATGGCAATCAATAGCCATGTAATGACACTTATTGAGAGGTTTCATTCAACCAAATAATAGCTGAATTCATGTGCCAAGTAATGGAGAATCAATGCCCCAAACCAACCCAAATGTCAGAAACTTTTCAACTTTCCGTCGAGCATACTGCCTCCGAAGCGTCGCAACTCTACTTGGGAGGCGCCTCCAGTGACCGACCAACCAATTAGCGCCGCGGCCCTTTACGGCTCTGCGGCGATTTCCGACTCGTTTAATCTTTTACACATCGTACACTTCTTCCTTCATTTACCAACGTGAAACACTCGTTATTTGGTCAACAACCATCTATCGTTTCATGTTTCAAACATTTTGTTTACGTACCAATATCTCTATCGCTAAGGAAATTTACGATCCTTGGTACAACGTGTGCACGTGTGTGGAAACGACGTTTTCGACGTGCGGGGCCCCAATTGTTCGAGTCATAAATAATAGGATTAACTTTATTTCACGTTAATAAATTTCCAACAGAAATCCATGAAGGCCAAGTAAAAAATGTGGAAGGTGTTGCATATGTTTTGATCCGTTTTATTTGTTGGAAATTTATTAATGTGAATTAAAAGTTAATTCTATTATTTGAAAGGAACTCAAAATTCCTCTCCACAACCACCAGAGCTGGAGCTCCTCGTCGAAGTAGTGGGGGATGGGGGAACGGAGGGAGGGTGAGACAGTGGCGTGGTGGTGGCTGTGGAGAGGGGTTCGCCGGAGCTTGGTGGTCGAAGCTCCAGCGGTGGAGGGGGCGGCAGTGCCTAGTGACTGGGAAAGATGGGTCCCACCCTCCACATGGATCCTATGTTGCGTCCACGTGGATCCAACATGGCGTCCACGTGAGGTTTTCTTCCATCAGAGGGCAAATATAATAAATTTGCTAACAGGAAGAGTATATTTGACCTCATACTTTAATGGAGGAAAATTATGACCGTTTTCCGAGAGTTGAATGACAAATATGACTCTTTTCCCAATAATAAAAAACGAAGAACTGAATCCATGAATCGAACACCCACCCTATCTCCCACCGCCTCAAACATTTCATTTATTTTTAAGCCTATACACTATAAAACTTTTTGAAGCAATAGATGTAAAAATATCACCACATTAATTCCACAAGTGGCAAATAGAGTGAAATGAGTTATCTACCTTTTCCCTCCCAATAAGAGTTAGTTACTCAACAATCCATATATCTTTAACTCTCTCTACCTAATTGAGGCTAAGAAGCTTGATAGTGATACCTCTCATCTTCACCTAAAAACAATTCTTCATACTATCAATTCAATCGTTCCAATTTCGAATTTCATTTCCCCTATGGAGTTGTCTTATTCACCAATGGCCAAATGTCCATTTCCTTGTTTCACTCCACTTGCACTTTTTTCTAGGGTTTCACTTTCGCCGGCCAGATATGCAAATGCTCCTCGACGTTTGTGGAAGATGTGTTCTGCTTCCAGTTCGGATACACTTGTTGAAGGGCGCAAATCTTTTGAAGTTGCGAGTAAGAAAGAAGATGAGTATGGGGACTTGAAATCTTGGATGCACAAAAATGGGTTACCTCCTTGTAAAGTTGTTATCAAGGATAGGCCTTCGCATAATGCTCAACATCTCCCCATTCACTATGTTTCTGCCAGTCAGGATCTTCAGGTTGATGGTTTTCTTTTTTCTTTGAGGTCAACTTGTGCTTTTTATTTATTTACGGTGTGTTCGGTACATACGAAAATGTTTTCTGTTTCTTACTTATTTGCTTGTGTTCGGTGCCTGAGCAAAAAATATTATCCTAAAAGCATTTGTTATGTAATCTAGACAAATAATATAGGTGGTGGAGGTGGGAGGCAGGGGCGAATTTAGGTAGAAAAATGGGTCACGTGAACCATGATCACTCGACTAAACTCGCTATATTATGTGTATTATTCTTAAAATATACTAATATTAACTGTAACCGAAGGAATCCATGATCTAATGAGGTTAGAGTGGTGCACTAAGTATTGGGTTTAATTTTTTTACGGTCTAAGGATCAAATCCGACTTGCTTCACTTTTATGTCTTTTTTTAAGCTTTTAAAAGCAATGGTGCACCCATCCTCTTGAAATCCTGTGTGAGGGTAGGGGTGGTGGGGATGGGGCTACGAGGTGGGGGTGACGATGAGGTATGTTGGAGGGTGGGGATGATACAATCAATATTGAATGTTACTTGTGAAACTTGTTTTCCTAGAGAAAATGTTCAATAAATTTTGACCAACCGAACATGGGGAAATTGGAAAACATTTTCCAGATTTTTTTTTACTCCGTATCGAACACACCCTTATTTATTTAATTTTCTTGATAATGCAATGTCAACTCGTGCTTATTGTAGGCTGGTGATATTGCTTTTTCTGTTCCGGATTCTTTGGTGGTAACACTTGAGAGAGTTCTGGGAAATGAGACCATTGGTAAAGTGCTGTTTTGGTTTTTGCAAGTACACTTTCCATTTGCTTGCTACTTCCTCTTCCCAGTTTTGTTTGGCACTACTGCTATCTGGAAAGTCAAACAGATTCTTTTGCTATAATTTTCTCAAGCATATTTTAACTATAGACCAGTAGTTATGTAGCTTGTAAATATATAAATTTTATCTTAGAGAAAAAAACATGCTATCAATGTCTTAATTCACATAAAAATTTAGAAGCATTGACCCTTGTACTCCTCAACATCATTCTTTTTGGGACAAAGTTAGTAAGTGAAAACTGTGAGGATTACCGACTCCCTTAAGTTAGAGAAAGGATACGCTCTCCTCCCCTCTCACCCTTCCCAACCCAGCTTTCCTTTTACTCTTCTAAAGTCTGAGAAATAGATGGTGCATTGATAGAAGCAATTGAAGAATAGCCTAGTTTTAATGACTTCATGCAAAGTAATGGTTGGCCAAGAATGCTTTGTTGGAACTAATGGGCGTTTTAATACAAGATATATGGTTTCTCTTCATGCTGGCAAAGTAGAAAGTTGATTAGAAAAGTTTGTTTTACAGCTGAACTCTTGACAACAAACAAATTGTCGGAACTAGCCTGCTTAGCGCTTTATCTAATGTATGAGAAGAAACAAGGAAAGAAGTCGTTCTGGTACCCTTATATAAGAGAACTTGATCGCCAGCGGGCAAGGGGCCAGCTAGCTGTGGAATCACCTCTTCTGTGGTCAGATACTGAACTCGATTACCTGACAGGGAGTCCTACTAAGGTATTTTAATTTTCCATCTGCTGATAGATATCAGAAGTCCTATCTTCATCGCTAATTTTGGTGAAATTTTTCATCATTTACCGATCAATAAAATTTGGTGAAAATTTAGGCTGAAGTTTTGGAGAGGGCTGAAGGGATCAAGAGAGAGTACAATGAGCTTGATACAGTCTGGTTCATGGCTGGATCACTATTTCAGGTTTTCTAATTCGTTTCTATTCTGATATTCTCATTTGTGCGCCATTACACTCATCTTAGCGATTAGCCAATTACCTGATTGATTATGATATTAACAACATTCTTTCTTTTGCAGCAATACCCTTATGATATACCCACTGAAGCATTTCCTTTTGAGATCTTCAAGCAAGCTTTTGTTGCAGTGCAATCATGTGTTGTACATTTGCAGGTTCGTCACACCCTGATGATGGCATTTTGTTAAGTTTATATTTCTTATAGCTCTGTGTAAGAATGACTAAGCTAATTGAAGTTTTTACCAAAACCAGAAAGTTAGTCTTGCCCGGAGATTTGCACTAGTCCCATTGGGACCACCACTATTATCCTATTGCAGCAACTGCAAAGCAATGTTAGCGGCAGTTAATGGTGCAGTGCAACTGGTCGTTGACCGCTCTTACAGGGCAGGAGATCCAATTGTAGTGTGGTATGTAATCTGCCTTCTACATCTTTTGTTAGTTTTCAAGTTTTCGTTCAACTTTGAACACATCAATTACTACATGGTGTGTTTCAAATATACGATGACACTCCAATTTGGTGGAAATACAAAGAACTAGCATGGTCTATACTCTCTATTGTTTGGAATTTTCACCTCTATCGGAGACTTCTAACTTCTTAAAACTTTGGACGGATAGTTTACTTACCTTATTTTCAAAAAAGAAAAAAAATTGGGGATAGATAGACTTTGCTTTAGACATAACCAAATGTATTGTCTTATGCTGTTGTTTGGCAAGAGATCTCTGAGCAATACGTTACTGCATTTTTGTAGGTGTGGACCACAACCTAATTCAAAATTACTCATTAACTATGGGTTTGTTGATGAAGAAAATTCGTACGACCGTCTTGTGGTGGAGGTAACATTTATTATTTAAACCAATCTTCACACAATTGCATTAGTTCTTCAGTTTGAAATAATTGCCTTTAGTACAATTCAGGCAGCATTAAATACAGAGGATCCTCAATATCAAGACAAGCGACTGGCTGCTCAAAGGAATGGTAAACTATCAGTGCAAACTTTCCAGGTAGAATTCTCAATTTTGAGGAATTTCGTCAGTGATTTGTTTTTAATTTAAATAGTTTTTAACATTCCCGCACAACAACAGGTATGCGTGGGAAAAGAAAGAGAGGCTGTGTTGGAGATGCTTCCCTATTTAAGATTGGGATATGTTTCAGATCCTTCGGAAATGCAAACTGTCTTATCATCTCAAGGCCCTATTTGTCCGGTAAAATCTTCTACCTCTGCAAACTTCTATATCATAGTTATGTGACAGCAATTGCGTAGACCAAAGAAAAGGAGAGATTCTTGTAGACTTTAGTTTCTTCTCTTGTTGGAATCAACTGGGCGCTTATGTCTTAATATTGTTGTGTGATATATTTAGCCGTTATCCAGGCAATTTAATTTCAATATGAGCATGTTGAAATCATAAAAAAGATGATACCAACTATCTGTTTTCATGTGTCCGCAATTGATATTATTTATTAAATCCTGCCAAGTGCAGATTATTTTTACATGTCGTATAATACTTGATGCAGTTCAGTAGTGTAGCATGTCATGTAGAATGCAACATTTGGTGCTTTTCTAAATGAGAAGTTTGATGCTACCGAGAGAAGCTTGGTGTCCTACTTTATCCATATCTTTCTCTCCAGTTTTATAAAAAAAAAATCATGGCGTCTGGCACGTAATTGCGGAAGACCATACTCTGGGTAAAACAAGAATAGAAGGAGAAGAAAATATTCATAGCGTCCCAACTAATCACTTAAACCACAATTTAAATTTGCTGTTATCCAGTTACACATGAACAAAAGGTGAAAATCTTACCTCTGTTTTTATCAATGCAGATGAGTCCTTGTATGGAAAGAGCAGTTCTTGACCAGCTAAGTGACTATTTCAAGGCAAGACTGGCTTGTTATCCGACCACTCTAAGTGAAGATGAGGCTTTGGTAATCTCCTAAAGCTTTTAGAGGTTGAGCTTTGATCTAAGTTCATCACCATGATTCTAATATCATTTACTTCTCATAGTTGGCTGATGCTGATCTGGATCCCAAAAAGCGAGTTGCCACACAGCTTGTCAAGTTGGAAAAGAAAATCCTAAATGCTTGCCTGGAAACTACAGTGAACTTCATTAATCAATTACCTGATCAGTCCATATCTCCGTGTCCGGCTCCTTTTGCTCCAACATTGAAATGATAGGTCTCTCTATTCTATCACACCCCCCCCCCCCTCCTTCTCCTAATACTATTTCTACGTCAGTTATTATTATTATTCTGAAAAGACACTTAATTGCAGATATTTTGGGTGAATCTTCATTTAAAAGCTGTGGATAGAGTGAGCATCTTTCTCAAGTGTATTCATACTGGGCCAAGTGCCAACTAGACTGCTCAATGAGGTCAGTGTAGTTTTTCAACTCTATCTATAATCTCCAGAATGAATATTGGTGCACCCTTTACTAGAAATGATTCGGTGTCGGAGTATTGATGTTTTTGCTTCAAATTTAAATAAAGTATTCTGATCGTATCTTTTAATGGAACGCTGAGATCTGAGAGGAATACATGATAACAGTTGTTATGTAATTAGGTCTCATCTGTTTATTAAAAAGCTATATTAAAAGCCATTGGTCCATAAGAAGAAATGGACTATTGATTTCATGAAAGTGGTATTAGCTTAACTTGAATTTCTTTAACTCGAGTCAAGTGTTACTTCTTGAGGTTTGTGAGATATAATAAGCAATCAAAATTGGTTGTGATGGCATAATTAGATGTCCTGGTACCGGCTTTAAATTTTCCCCAAGAAGTTGAGTTTCTGCAAAATATCCTATTTTTAATTTTTAAGTGTGAAATAATTGGCACTATGCTTAATGTGGATTTGCTTGTGGTTTTTTCAGGTGGAACTTATAGACAGGGTTGTTTAAAGCTACTGAACCAATGTAGTAGTCCAAAAGGATATTATACGTTTGCTCTGTACAATATGCTGGCAGTTCTAGAAGATCCATCAAAGACCAATGCGCTCTTCTCTTCATTGTCATTCTCCTTGAGCCTCTAACTGTGTATTAGCCTTCTTTATGTTAGTCTCTTTTTTTCCCCTTTCCCCCTTTTCAGTTCACATTGAGCATAATGTTGGTGCATTTAGGTTTATAAAGAGAAGATTCGTATTCGATGCAGTGCATTATTGTGTTGGGCATCTATGTGATGTTTATCATTCTTTGTAAATATCAGTTTGATGTGTCATACTTAATCTGATTCTCCGGTCAGAGTATATGATGTAATGCATTATGCACATGTTCATAGGCCGATGTTGGACACCGAGATGATATTACATAAAGGGATGGACTCAGCTGTTTGGGTCTAGCTTTGTTGCGCTTCAAGAGAAAGGTAACACCACTGACGGAGTGCATAAAGAGAGTTTAGAAAGATGGACTATGCTTTAGATATATTACTGTCCACTTTTGGTGGAAATAGAACGAACTAATTGGTCTATAATCTCTTTTCTTGGAATCATTACCTCTATTGGAGACTTGTAACTTGTTAAAACACTACAACTTTAGATTTAATGCATTGTTCTATGCTGTTGCTTGGCAACAGATCTTTTGATATTAGGAATAGTGATGATTGTTGAAGTGGGACTGAGATGAGGAATAAGAATGGTGTGGCAGAGTTATAAACTTCTTAAGAGGCTATACATTGGATTGAAATACGGCATATGGCTAAGTAAACCTGTCAACCGGTCCGGGTTGACCCGGAACCGGACCGGTTGACCCGGTAGTTTAACCGGCCCGGCCCGGACCGGTAAGGGCATACCGGGTTGGGGGTTGGGTTGGCCCCCAACCCCAACCCGCACGGGTTATTTAAAAACCCAGTAGGCCGGACCAGTTAGGCGTGCAGAACGGAAACCGGTTCGTTAACCGGACCGGACCGGTAACAAAAAAAAAAAAAAAAATTGCCCAACGGTCCTTTCGACCGGTGGGCTTGGAGAAGGGGCGGGGGCATGGGCCAATCGGTCATTTCGCTGGTCGGTTTATTATTTTTTTTTTATTTTTTTTGTTTAATTATTTATTTTAATTCCATTTTTACCCTTTAAAAAATCTATAAATTCTCTACATTTTCTTCATTTTTATCACACAACATTTCTCTCAATTCTCTTATTCTCATACTCTCTTAATCATCTTTATTATCAATTTTCAAGTTATTAATATTATTAGTTTTCAAATTCAAAGTAGCAAGACGCAAGACTTCGAGCTTCGAGTTTCTATTGAATTCTGAATCCCGAAGTTTGGTACACTCGTTTCATTCTCTAATTATTTTATTAAATTGTCATATTTATTTGTTGATTATTTAAATATTTTATAATGTCTTTACTAAGGGGAATTGCGTCGGAATCGTAGTAAATCTAGTTCAAGGGGTAAAAAATCTGTAGGTTCTTCATCATCTAATCAAAATATAGATTATGATCAAATGCAAGAAGATTTTGGAATAGAAGATAATGAATGTGATAACGTTCAATTAGATAATATTGTTGAACTTGAAGAACAAGAACAAGAACCTCCTACACCTACTAGTGTTCCTTCTATCAATGTTGGTACTGCTAGTGGTAGTCGTAGTCGTAGACCTCCTTTACCGAACCGTAGCAAGAAAAAAAGAGTAAAGTGTGGCTCTTTTATGATATAGTTGTGGAGTGCGATAGAGTTAAATGTAATATTTGTGGGAGAACTTATAAACATAAGGCGGGGTGGTGACGGGGGCGGGCACTATAGGTAGACATATAAAACACGATCATACGGCCTGATGGGATCTTTGTCTCGATTTAGAACGTCGACAACAACTTAATCCATTAACTGGGGGGTTGGCTAAGTACGATCCAAAAAAAAATCGCATTGAATTAGCAAAAATGATTGTCGGAGGTTGTTTGCCTTTTTCTTTTGCTTCTTCTTCATATTTAATTACATATATTCAAAGAGTATATAATCCTTTTTTAAAGGTGTTCCTCGTAGTACTACTAGAGCCGATATTTTTAGACTTCATAATGATTATGTTATTTTCTTGCAATATTTGTTTGCTAACCTTCCATGCCATGTTAGTTTTACTTGGACATTGGACATCGTTGAGCAGTTATGATTATTTAACAATTACTTGTCATTGGATTGATGAAAATTTTAAAATGGAAAAGCGTATTATTGCTTTTGCGTATGGCGAGGATCAAAGTCATCTTGGAAAATATATAAGCGAAACTATTTGTTTTTATGCCCAAAATATAATCTTTATAATAAAATACTTTGTGTATCATTTGATAATGCATCTAATAATCTGCCTTTGTAGATCTTTTAAAGCGGAAGTACAACCACCACTTCGATATATTTCATGTTCGTTGTGCTTGTCATATTTATAATTTAATTGTTAAAAGTGGTCTTGATTTATTTTCACCAAATAAAACTTGTCAAAAGAAATTGGAGTTATTCGAGTAATAATAGGAAAAATAGAATTATAGAATTTAAAGAAAAATGTAAACAATTTAATTTGAGACCTAAATTCATGCGAAGAGATTATTACGGTGGAATTATACTTATTTATTTTTAAAAGAATGTTATAAGTATAAAGACCCCATAACACATGTTGCAAATGCGCATTGTAAGAACGTAATGTATATGTTAGCAAGCGAACATTGGAAATCAATTGGTGAACTTTTAAAATTTTTACGTAAATTTTACACTTTGCTGTTGAATTTTCGTGATCTTATTACCCAACAATTTGTAATGCTTTAGCTCATATAAATTTGAAATTTCCTATTTACTTTATGGTTTAAAATCAAATGTGAAATATCTGAGATCACGATTCTGATTATGTTTGAAAAGTTTAAAAATATTTTTTCCTATTCACGATGTTTATTGTATTAGTGCGATCTTAAATCCTTCTATTAAAAGGTAGATTGTCATAATCTAATATTTAGTTTATATACTTATATGGAAATAGGTGGAACAGAAACTCCATCTTCATTTGATTGCATAAATAAACTTGATACTAATTTAACAACATTATATGAATATTATGCTACATTACATGATAACACCAACTCTGCTACTAATATTCCTTCTAGTTAGTTACGTGTCTACACTGCAGGATTCAATGATGATGACGATGAAGAAGAATCTTTAGACATATGGAGCACTTTTACAACACAACCAACCACAAGCCGATCTTGCGATGAGATGCAATTTTATTTGCAAAAGCCAGCGGAGCCGAAGAAAAATTTTGACCCTTTACAATGGTGGCAGGATAACAAAAGGCAATTCCCGGTACTTGCAGCGATGGCCCGGGATGTTCTTAATGTGTCGATCTCAACAGTGGCTTCTGAAAGTGCATTTAGCCAAGCACGAGATCAAATAGGAGACACACGTCACTCATTGGGTGGAAGCACATTAGAAGTGTTAGTCTGCTTAAGGGATTGGATCAGATCAGAGAGAAGAAATCAAGGATGTGGAGACGTTAATTCTCCAGAAGATGAAGAAATAGACAATATTTTGGAAGGCGGGAGGCGGCGGGGTGGAATTAATACTCGATTTAGAGGCTATGGAGCATAACCAATTCAATCAACCTAGATTACGAAGAACTTGCAAAAAGGATGCATAATATGTAAATAAAATTATTATTACTTCATTATGTACTCTTATTAACGTTATGAAAGTTCAAAAGTTTACATCTTATCATTAATTTTAATTTTACTATCTATTTAGTTGTTAATCTGTTATTACTTATAAGTTATATGACTTATATCTACTAATCTAATAAATTAATAAAATTATAATTACAAATTTACAATATAAACTATAAAGTTATAAACTATAAAGTATAAAGTTATAATCTATAATAAAGTATAAAGTTATAAACTATAAAATAAAAGTTAACTTTAAACTTTAAAGTTTCAATTTTAATATATACAACTAAATTATATATTATATTATTATATTACATATTTAAATTGAATTTAGTTTATATTATAGAAAATAAATACTAGAATTTAAAAAAAATTAAAAAAATAAAATAATAAGAAACCGGACCGGTTGGACCTGTTCGACATTAACCGCACGCGCCACTGAAATCCGATTAAACCGGACGGTTGGCGGTAGTCGATGAACGGACGATAACGGTCGGAACCGGTTAAACCCGGTAAGGGGCTACCGGTCCGGTCCGGGTCAGCCCGTTAGCCGGGTATATGGCTAAGTGGACCGGAGGAGTATTTAGCTTTTGCTTTCTCCCTGGTTGTAAACTAAACTATCTACAACCTTGTCAAAACTCACAAGTCACAATAATCATTTAAGTATTTGCGAAAGAAGTTGATTCTGGAAAAGACGAGTGTGCTTGGCCCTGGCCCTTGGGGTATCTTTTTAAATTAATTTTTATGTATATTGTTTTCTGAAATTTTAACGAAATGATCTCATTCTCTCACTAAATAAAGGTAAATGTGAAAACCAACTCTTCTGGGTGATGGAAAACACAAAAGAAAACGAATTCATGTGATAAAGAAACAGAGAAAGTTGATTAGAAAGCGTTAACAAGACTGATTCAATCCACTAATAATGACCACTGCCTTGTTTTGCTTCGTTTTCTTTTTTCTTTTTGGCTCATGGCAAGATTTTTTACACATTACTTTAAAGGAAAGTCGATCAATTTGCTCTTTACGATTTGCCGTGGGCGGAGCCAGGAAGTAAATTCTAATGGTGCAGAGATGTTTTTGTGCAGCCAAAAAAGTTTTGATGAAAAAATTAAAACGCACCGTTTCATTCAAAACGACGTGTTATTTTGATAGAAAATTTTCAAAAAACTGATGGTGCAATTGGATCACGTGGCTCCGCCACTGACGATTTGAAATTGAACGATTTTATCACTTGTTAAACTTTTATTCTAATATTACTCCTGCCGAGTTGCCTTTAGCCATAATTTCATTTTTGTCCTTGACCTCTGATGAGAATTTTAAATCATAATCAAAAGTTGAGTAAATTTAATTTTTTTTCTTGAAAATTTTGGATATGTGGTGTCCACCGATTTTATGAAGCTTGTTAATGATAAGGACAAAAATAAGACCATTTGCTAACGATAAGGATATAAATGAAGCAACAATATTAAAGTTGAATAAGTATGAATAACAAGATCAAATTTAGGGGGCGTTTGGTTCGGGGTAAACAGGAAAGGAAATGGAGGAATGAAATTCCCTTTATTGTTGTTTGTTTGGCCTCATTTTTTCATTCTGTTTACTCATTTTTCACTTTCATTCCCTTTCCTTTATTCCCCCCACCTCCCTAGGTATTTGGATTCCCTTTCCCCAATTCGGACCCTGAACCACTCCGGACCCCCAACCCCGGACCCCGGACCACCCAGAACCAAACATGTAGGGACAATCAGGGTAATTCTTTTCCTTTCCATTTCATTCCCTTACTGGATTCCATTCTGTTTACCCTGCGCGAACCAAACACACTCTTAGTCTTTTCCCTTAATTAAATGGAGAGCAAGATATTTAATTGACGAGGCAACATATTAGTATCAAATACTTCGACCCCGTCTCAAATTATTTATGGTGTTTCTTTTTTACACATATTTTAAGAATGTGATTATTCTATCCTTATTTATGTATTAAGATATAATTTTTCTTCATGAAGTATTTATTTATTAGCTTTATAATTGAGTTGTTTGTAATCTTTAAGAACAAAACTACCATGGGATAAAGGAGAAAAAATAATGAATTTTATTCTAAAATAATAATTATTTTATACTCTCTATGTACTAAAATATTTGTCACATTACGTTTTTCAAGAGTCAAATAATATGAACTTTGACCAACATTTTAAGCTATATTTTTTCATCATATTAATTTGAAAAGAATTGCAACTTATAATACTTTTCGTATAGTTTCTAAATATTTAAATTTTAATTTTAAAATATTAAATTAATTCAATCTAATTTAATTTTAAAATTTAATTAAATTAATTTTTTTTTAAATATAATAAATATTTTAAGACAGAGGGAGTAACAAATAATTCAACACACCTACTTTCACAAATTAGGAGTAATAATTTGATACACACAAATGTCAGATTCTTGTAGCGTGTGACAATTATGGGATTAGGTTGTGCTGTTTGGACCACATGTAATGAAACGTGGACTGATTCGTACATCCTCGACTATAGATTCGAGGAAAAGCTTTATGTCATCAACTTTTTTCTTCTTACTCCCACAATTACGCAACGACAAGTGTCAACCTTGATCTATCCTACTACATCGAGTTTTGTACATCTACGTATAACCTAAATTAGATTAATTCATTTGTTTAGAATTAAAAACAAAGTAGACTATAAATCACAATGCTCTTTTTCCTAATAAGAAGGGTAGTCAAGTTGGTGTAGCAATAGAGCGCGGGACCGCAATGTCACGAGTTCGATCAAAGTTCATATAAGTAGTTTATATTTTCGTTCTATATCCTATGTGAGATTCTTAACACTTTCTCGCACGCTTAGACCTTGTTAACTAGAGAGTGAATAATATAATTTATCATTTCGTATCCGATGTGAGATTCTTAACACTCATCCGCACGCCCAAACCTTGTTAACTGAAGCATGGATAATATAATTTGGGGTTAACTGAATCATGGATAATATAATTTGGGAGCCCAACATCGGTGAACAAAGAATTTGAATGAGTCCGACTCTGATATCATGAAGAAATAGATCTTGGGTCTAACTCAATCCTAAAAGCTAGCTTGAAGAGTGAAAATTATCTAATTTCATATAAAGAGTTCATGTTCTCATTTCATATCTGATGTGTCTTAACCGTTGTAGCTTGATTATTGCCTCATATCTGATGTGTCTTAACCGTTGTAGCTTGATTATTGCCTCCAGACAACATACAACATGTGGAACCAATCATGGATATTCACGTTAAGAGGACACGTGGTGTTACCGCAGAAAGGTGTCAGATAAATTTTATTTTATAGACGCCCACTATCGTATCACCAAAGATATTATAAATGATCCTCCCCTGAAGTTAAAATTTGTATGAAAAAATAAGATAAATTATTTATTTGCAATAAAAAAAATAGACCTTGAATTAACCTCAACCCAAAAGTTAATCCATAATATTCCTATCATTATAATATATAAATGAATTATAGGCTTAACTCGACCAAAAAATAAAGTCATGACATGAAATTGTTCAAAAATTATACTATTAACATATACACTATTCATCACATATGTGGGGCTTTTGACAATACAACCAAATGTGACCTAATAATATAAATCTTTTTTATTAAATGGATGTATCCTATTTGAATTCATTCTTTTACGATATCGTATAGTACTAACTACCACATGAGACAAGAAAAACGATGTGGCCATGATGTGAGAGTTTAGTTTTACCATTTATGAATGACTCATATGGCAGCACAGCTGTCATAACTACGCAGTGATCGTTGAGTATCACAATTTACCTTTCTCCACCAATCTTTATCGGATCAAAAGGGTGAGAACCCTGTGGGCAAGAAATTTCACCTTCTGCTCTAAGGAAAAACAGAGACCTCCAATAATCCAAACTCAAAGCCGAATGACTTCCAGGTTAATAACCATTAATTATGCCTATATATGTATAGAAGCATTTTGAGTCTTGGACAGGTGTTAGCCCTTTATGCATATCTATCCTAAAAAAACACATGGATACTTTCTTTCTTTATATATATATAAACACATACACACGACAGATGTCATATCAGTTACACACTTTATATAGTAGTACTACTAATTAAGAGAGCAACAGCAGCAGCGCAAACAGTATATGATTCTGGAAAATGCCTAGGTAGTCTGAAGATACAGCTGTCATGATCAAGTTCATACATATCTCAGGTACTAATTATTTATTAAATTTTTGAAATTGAAAATCCAATTCCGAATTTATTTGGTGCTCGTCGTAGATAGTAATTAATGTCCATATATATTTCAGTACATTTTTTGGGTGGGTAAAAGTAAGAAACGATGAGAAAAATTCAGACCCGTAAAGGAGAAGGGCCGGTGGGGCATTTGATATTCCCATTATATGTCTGATCTCATAAGCTGAGGTGGGGGATATAAAATTGAGGAGAAAACAATGCATTCCTAAGTAAAGTTGTCGCAATGACGCTATGTTTTTCTTTTTCACAGAGTAAGAATTTCTGATTAGTATTTAAATTTTTACACAAGGTTCTGTTTGTGTTTGGTTCATCGACTCTATCCTCTTACAACTATACGTGTTGGTACACACACTCTTTCAATCTCAAATTTAACTTCTACGTATATTTGGAAGAATATATCTTCATTACGTCACTCATTAATAAATAGAACATTTTTCTAATATTCTTTGTATATCTCTTATTTTAGTATAATTATATCCCTATTATAATTAGGTTTCCTTATTTAAATAAAATTATATTTCTTATTGTAATTAAGTTGATTAATTATCTAGTTTAAATATTCTTGTACTACTATATATATATTGTACATTATTGATGAATACAATTAAGGAACATATTTCTCTATGGTATCAATAGCCTAAAAATACCTCCACCGCTGCCAACCATAACTCTCATCTGCCACCCCTACAAAACCCTAGTATTTTTTTCAGTCATTCTCTTTCCCTTCACTTCCTAAATTTTCATCTTCCACTGACAAAATCAAATTTCATCCCGCACATGCCGTAAACAACATCAAAAACTTCATCTCTATCACCCTTGAGATGGAAAAAGGGTCAATACTCCTCGTGGGCGGAGCTTTTTAAGATCCATTGTCGTGTTTACGAAGTTATCAACCACATCATCCCTCCTACACTAAAGTCCACAGACCTACCCTCGGCTTCGACTTCTGATGATCCACTCTGGTCTCGTTTGGACGCAGCCGTCCTCTGGTGGATATACGACACAATCTCTAATGATCTGTTGCACACCATCATTGAGACTGATGCCACTGCCCGTCAAACGTGGAAACATTTGGAAAGTATTTTTCACGACAATAAAACTCAACGAGTGTTATACCTTGAAAATCAGTTCATGGACGTTCATCAGGATGATTTTTCGAACGTGTCTGACAATATGCTTGCCGATCAACTCTCCAATGTCGGCACACCAATCACTAATCAGCAATGCACGTTATTCCCGAACGTGTTTGCATATTGTCAAGATGCTTGAACGAATCCTATGACGGTGTTGCCACCATCCTTCAGCAATGTATGTCGTTACCTCCATTTTATGAGGCATGTTCTAAGCTTATTCTTGAAGAAATTTAAAAAATCAAGCGCAACACCACTCAGGCCAGCATTGTTGAAGCCTCTCACACCACCACCATCGGGCCCTCCACCGACGACAGGGCTTCCAACTCCACCAGAACCATTGGCCCGAGGACCCATAGCATCCCGCATCCACCCGCAACAATCGTCGGAGCAGGCAGTCCGGCAAAGGTCGCGACAGACGAAATTTCATAAACAATGGCAGCGGTGGGATGGGGTAGTCCCCGCCTGCCGAAAATAACAAGCAGCGACCGCGACAGTGGCAGCAGTCTCCGTCGTGGGCTGTCTACCCACTGTGGGCCCCACCATCATGGGCCTCTCCTCTTAGCCCGTATCTGATATCCTCGTGGACTCCACCTCAAAATCGACAAGCCCACCTTGACATACTCGACACACGTCCCCAACATGCCTACACAACACACCCCTCCCCCGTTATTAACTTATGCACCGACTGATATTGAGGTACTTGTGAACACAATGTCACTCAACGCCATAGACAAATTGATATATGGACACAGGCGCCACATCTCACATGACACACGATACTCTCTCGTCTTATTCCAATTTGAGTAATTTAAATCGAAATATTATTGTTGGTAGTGGACAAGACATTCCTCTCAAAATGGTAATGCCGAACGAAAGATTCGAATAATAAATAACCTAATTCGTGCCCTACTTGCTCAATTCTCCCTCAATTCTGGCATTACGCACTCTTCATGGATACATATCTCCTAAACATAATCCCAAATAAGTCTAGGCCAACAGTCGCCTACTCAGGTTCTATTTCGTAAGAACCCTTCATACCAACACTTGCGTATTATCCTCTCCATCCAACCACTCAAAAACTCTAACCCTGGTCTTTTCCGTGTGTATTACTGGGTTACCTCTCCAATCATCGCGGTTACTCGTGCTATGACTTGTCAAGTCGTAAAATTATTTTTTCACGTCATGTCCCATTTGATGAGTCTCCTCTTTGCCTCCCTAAACTCGTCACTTCGACATTTCTACGACTTCCTAGATATGGCCTGAACCCTCTTTTAATTCATCATTTACGTAGTCCGCCATCCCAGACCCCGACACTCACCCCCCAGATAGTTCGGTATACACTGCCCATCCAGTTCTGCCGACGGTTGCCCAGAATAGCCCGCCTCAAAGTGATTCTACATCCACCTCTCGACAAATCGAGCATCGGCTAACCGGTCCCTCCACCCCTACCCTTCCCCATCTTCCTAGTAGTATGTGACATACCTCTCTCCCATCCCGCGTTCCAAGACACACTCTAAGTCCATGAAAACCTGTGTCATGCACATAATTCATAAACATAAATTATTGTTTAACCTATCCGTTTCAGTTGTTCCGTCCCTTGTACCTCGAAATATGAACGATGCCTTATCCAACCATAATTAGAAAATTGCAATGATTGACAAATATAATGCGCTTTATGATAATAAAACGTAGGACCTAGTACCCCGTCCACCTGATGTTAACATTATTTGTTCTATGTGGATTTTTAGATATAAAAAGAAATCGGATGGTTCTTTTGAGAGGTACAAGACTCTTCTTGTAGGTGATGACAAGTCTCAACAGCGGAGTGATCGTGATGAAACGCTCACCCGGCCAGAAAGCTCCGCAACCATCCGGACCGTCCTCAACATTGCTCTATCCAAGTCTTGGCCCATTCATCAGCTTGATGTCAAGAATGTCTTCTTACACGGAGATCTTCATGAAACAGTATATATGCATCATATCCTATTCATCCGGATTATGTGTTTGTTGCGAAAATCGCTCTATGGACTGAAATAGGCTCCTCGAGCATGGTACCAACAGTTCGTCGATTATGTCTTCTCTATCAATTTTTCACACGACAGATCTGATCATTCTCTGTTAATCTATCATAAGGGTACAAACATGACTTACATATTATTATATGTTGATGACACATCCTCACATCATCTGATGCTCTTCGCCGGTCCACTATGTGAGTTTGCTATGAAGGATCTGGGGGCCCTGAGTTATTTCTTGGGCATCTCTCTTACTCGACATTCTGACGGGATATTTCTGCATCAGAAGAAGTACGACGAAGAGATCCTTGATCGTACAACATGACATCTTGAAAATCATCCCACACGCCAGTAGACACCAATTCCAAGCTCGGCACTGATTTTGGCCCCCTATATTCAGACCCGACTCATTATTGTAGCCTGGTTAGGGCCCTACAATACCTCACATTCACGAGACCTGACATATCCTATGCTGTACAAATCTGCATACACATGCACAATCCTTCCAGAAGCACACATACATGCCTCAAACATATTTTACGATAAGTTCAATGTACATTTCACTTCGGATTACATCTATACATGTCCTCGCTCACTAGTCTCACTACTTATTCTGATGCTGACTATGGTGGATGTCCTGACACCCGACGCTTCACGTCTGGTTACTGCGTTTTCTTTGGAGATAACCTTTTATCTTGGTCTTCCAAAAGACAACCTATACTATCCCGATCCAATGCTGAAGCAGAGTACAAAGGTGTCGCCAACGTCGTCTCCGAGTCTTGTTGGATCTGTAACCTTCTACTTGAGCTTCACTTCCCGATTCAGAAGGCAACACTGGTCTAGTACGATGATATTAATGTGATATATCTTTATGGCAATTCCGTCGCACTAAACACATTGAGATGAACATTCATTTCGTTCGCGGAATAGTGGCTCGTGCTCAAGTTCATGTCCTTCATGTTCCTTCGAGATATCAGATTGTCGACATCTTCATCAAAGGTCTTCCACGCATACTATTTGATAATTTTCGAGTCAAGTCTCTGTTTGTGAACCTCCCGCTTCGACTACGGGGTGTAATAGAGTATTTTTCGACTATTCTTTCATTAATTGTATATCTCTTATTTTAGGTAGAATTGTATTTCTATTGTAATTAGGTCTCATAATTTAGGTGGAATAATATTTCTTATTGTAATTAGGTTAATTAGTTACCTAATTTAAATATTTTTATACTACTATATATATGGTACATTATTGATGAATATAATCTAGGAAATATCCCCAAGTAATAACAACTCTGTATGTAACTGTGAATAATAATTGGAACTAGCTTTCTAAAAATTAAGTTATTTAACTTGTGACTTATTATGGCATGTTAAATTACAGAGATAAAGTGTAAGACTATTTGCACTGTAAGTTTATATAACTAAAATGCATACGCACGTGGAGTATTGTTGATTTAAGTTATATTGACATATATTATAAAAAAAAGTAATTAGGACTATTATTTTAAAAAGTGATTACACTGATATTTTAAAAATTATGTGTACATTTTTTTTTTTTTTTTTTTTGTGAACCCGCAAACGCTACTCATTCGAAAAGACAGTAATCTCGCTAACGCAATACCGCAAACCACGCCACCGATTAACCACATTCGATGTGCCCACGCATGATGCACTCAACCAAGAAGGTATGCGTACATTTAATTTAACTCATATATTAAATGTAAGGACAGCCAGACTTTCATTAAAAAGAATCCTTTACCTAAGTTTAAGGGGAGTATATATAAAACTGAGACCTCAACAATTCTATTAAGTAATTATAGAAAATGAAACCATCAGTTTTATAAAGAGTACTGAGAGTGCATTTACGATGGAATTAAACTTTACGTGATAAAGTTGCTGATATTTATCCATAAGTTCTGGCCACATATGTTTGTTTCTTTCTCCTTACCCGACTCTGTTCCGCTTGCTTTCCCAACAGTTTTTTCATTAATACGTCAGGTCAGGTGAGACCTGACGTATATTTTTTTGAAAAAATAAGCCAGCTTTAACATCATCAAATCCAAGTTATTGCCCTTCCCATATCTAGGAAATGAATTATTAAAGAAAATAAACTAAGAAAAGGAATAATAAAAGTAGCTTTATAGATTTAATCATTACCTTGAGTAGCTTTGTTACCCCATTCTCGGGCCTTTCTTTTTCATTTCCACTACACCATCCAGCTTTGAACATGATGAGTTGATCACTACATAGTTAGGTTTAAAGAAAATTCTGTTCATACTATTATTGGATGATATATAATGTAGTTACAAAACTGAGGTAGTATTCCTCCGTCTCATAATAAGTGTAATCTTAGTAAAAACGTACATATTAGAAAATGAATAATGCAATGGAAAGTTTACCAAACTACTCATGTTTAATAAATTTTTTTTTTTTTGTTAAAGCATGCATGAATAGTAATCATTTATGTCTTGAATAAAAAATTTGTCAATAGATTTATGTTTTGAATTTCTAAGGTGAGACTTATTATGCGCGACTGAGGGAGTACTTTTCTAGTATACCATCTCTTTTGTTCTTGAAAAATATTAATAAGGAAATAGAATCTTATGAAAAATCTACAATTATTGTCTTACTAAGTTTTCATATCTACAAAAAGCAGCCAATCAAACTCTTCCTAAAAGAAAAACAAGAAAATTGGACTCCTACCAATAACATTTTCTATCTCGAGAGAATCTTATCACAATCTACTTCATTATCTCACAATGTTTTCATATCTTTAAAGAACAAAGCACCCATTAGTTTGTGACTCCTACTGGTAACATTTTGTAATTTGAAATCACGGTCGATGAGCAGCACCTGACATATAGGGCTAGTTTGGTACGTCAGACCGAAGCATCTAATTTCGTTGGATTGGAAATTGCATCAGATTTGATCGAATCAGTATATAATAGATGGTATTAGAGTATTAATATATAATGAACTATTTTTTTTTAGTACAGTCCAGGGGAGATATACCTGCTAGATGGATCTCAAAAATAGTACTGATCAGGTCTACAAACGCTGTATTATTTTTTTGTTGATGCGATTCTGCTTCATCTACGCGTGCCCATATGTATATGTGCCATACATATGACAAGGACGTAGCTAGAGAGCTCTTCTGAACCCCTATCGTCAAAAAATTAATATACATACAAGGTCAATTTATTTTTAACTACATATAGTACTCCAGATGATAAATCCTTCAATAAATTTTATATCTATCACTCTATACACATAAGAGATGAACCTTACGAAATAGGTCGACCCAGATCCATGGAGGCTCTTCGTTCTATATTATGTAACATTTTTTTTTTTTGATAATCGAGGTTTCCAGGCTTGCGCCTGACTACTTCACTGGTATTACCCAGACGTCCTCGAGGTGATGGCACCGGTCCTTCAACAACATCACCAGTAAATCGCGGGATGTGCTCCAGTGACTAGTTTCTGGGAGCGTACAACTGATCAATCAGACAATATCAAATTTTCCAACATGTAGAATTTCTTCGCGCGTGGGGAATGGAACCCACACTGTTCATGCCATAGCGCCTTCATGCTTTACCACTGGACTATGTCCCGGTGGACTAACATTATCTTTTAGTTTGTTGCGAACAAATTGCCACTTTTTTATATTTAAAATGAATTTAATATTAATTTTTTTGATTTTACTTTCAATTATAGGTAAACAAATATGACCTATTTTTAAGTTCACTCATTTTAATGTTTTTTATTTCATAAATATAATAATCTCTACACAGTCCCCTGGGGCACATTCCAATGACAAAGGAAGGGGTTTAAGGCGTTTTGTACACTTGCAACGTGAGATCGATTTTCACTGAGAGCATTTTACTCTCTTCGAGGGTTGATCCTCATAGGTGCTATCAGTTGTCCGTTCTCATATTTCTACCTTCAAGGCTATTACTACGGAAGTGAGGAACCTAAATATCAAAAAAAATCTCGTACACATAGAGTGGGGTATTTAATTTGGAGATTCTATAGGGACTCAAATATTTACCTGGGCCCTAGTAGTCCACCCCTAACAATCCCCACGCGTCCGGATATAGCCCTATTAACGACAAGAATATTTGAGCCAGCCTTCCCACACCAGGACACAAGCGCGTTCTACTAACGCATCAGACCAACAATTTTGACCAGTTCGGTCACCCTGGCCTCCAATCACATAGTTCAAATCTCTCTTTCAAAAAAGGGGCAATGAAAGTCACGACCGAGCAAGGAGCGTGACGAAGTCTTAAGAGGGTAACTATTCCAACAGTCGACACGCGTCTAGTTACTTGAACCACCCACCAAAAGTATTCCCCCACTTTTGTTCAATCAAGGTACATACGTGTCACCTTTTTTGTCTCAGTGCAATATACGTGTCCACCTTCTCATTGGCTCCCCCATGCACACCAATCAGGGTACCCAATTTCCCTGGATACGCTACTTTATATTAGGACCCACCTAATCACTGTCCACCAATCAAGTCTCTTAACTATTCTACGTTAGCCCTAGACACGTGGTTTTCCTTCACCCCAATCACTGTGCTGTAACTATGATAATCCGCTCGGTCACCGGTCAAATATCATTCTTTCAGCCTAAAAACAGTTTCGAGAGAAAGCTACTCAGCTGTGATGGACGGTGGAAATGGTTGGCCCGCCGCTAGGTACGCTGGTGGACCGCATGATACAACGATAATGAATCGGATAATGCTACGATTCCGACCGATCGCACCTAAACCGGTCGCCACCAGTTCATCTCCTGGATCTAAACCTGAAGAAAACAAGATGGAACTTGTTAGCAAAAGAAGAGTGAAGAGAAAGTACGTTAGAGTTAAGAAAAATAGCAAGTGCAAGAATAACAAAGAAGCTGACGGAAAAAAAGACGGATCCTTACAGTTTGGTGGTAACGGAACTGTTTTAACTCTTCAGTTGATGCCAGAAAGCAGTAGCAGCGTTAATAACTCGATAGAGAATATTGGATCTCGACCTTTCTGGATGAACTTCCAGAAATCGGAGAATAGTGATGTTTTAGCCGTAGGATCGGTGGTGGATCAGTTAGATCTGAGGGTGGAGATGCAGAAGAAAAGAGTTGTAGAGTCATGGGTGATGGTGGACCGAGTGACAAACACGTTGGTAGATGGTGAAGCGTTTGGGAGTACGGACATGGAGAAGACGAAGAATCTGGAGGCTGACACGTGTCCAGGGCTGATATCAGACGGTTTAGATAGGGTGCAGTGGGTGAATCTGGCGTACAGGAGAATGGTTGATCCTCTAGAAGGTTCCGGAACGCCACCGGAGCTGGTAACATGGCTGGTTATTAAGGAGAAAATAGATTTGTCTTCTTCGTCAGCTTTTGCATGCACTGTGAGGATAGTGTGTATGAAGCACTCAGAGACAATGCCGTGTGATGTGTGGAAGATGGAATTTGGAGGATTTGCATGGAGGCTTGATGCTAAAGCTGCTCTTAGATTGGGTCGTTGAAGAAACAAAAAACTCTGCAGTAAATTAAGGGATAATCAAATGCTATCTAGCTAGCAAGCAGGTAATTAATTAAAACTTTATTATATATACTTGATCATCAGCCGAAATCTTGTCGTCCTAATGCAAAATAATTAATGGTAATTGTGCTTCTTTTGCGCAAAAGGATCCACTTGTGGTTTAATTCTCTACTTATTAAGTTGTAAAAAGAGTTTGTTCAGATATCGTGAATTGTGAAATCAATGGCTGGCTTTCGCTTAATTTCGATTATTGAAAATTGTTTTTTATGTTGTTAAATTGGTTCAAAGTTGAATCATATAGATAACAGGTGAATGAACTCGAGGATTCAAAGGAGATGGAAGATATATAGATAACAGGTGAATCAAGTTTTAAAGAAGCTGGGAGTTGTCCAAGATATCTATATGCTTTTATTTTCTTGATCAAGAAGAATGAAAGCGATTTTGTTGAAAAACATATAGGAGGATTATATCAAGTTATAATTTTGAGATTTCTAATAACTTAGGATCTTTTCAAAATGATGCATCTCACTTTGCTATCTTTTCAATCTAATAATCCAAAAACATATATCAACTTTTGTAGCAGGCATGTTGATCATGTTCTTCAACGATACATTTGAAATTACTCTAACAGCAACCTAAATAATACTAACAATAGAAGAACTCTGGCTATTTTCTCGTAAATACTAAATAGTGAGCGTTATGACACTATCTAACAGTTCTTGTAATTCTTAAAATTCTTCTTTCATAATTTACTGGTAAAGGATGAAGAGGAAGTGTGCACATACACATGATGTTTCTTGAACTATCACCTGAAGAACATCTGTATGTTTGCAAGAGTTGACTAATGAATATCATCTTTAACTATCTGTGTTTGTTTATCCTATATGTCGACATTCCTCAAGACTATGACAAATAATTAAAAGGTTTAATTTTTTAGCTAATCCGGAACAATAAATGTAGAATAATGTAAATCTCCTTTAGTGGAATCCTTTTCATTAATATAATATATATTGTGTATAATTGTAATACTAATGGAATAAAAATCTCTACTTTACATAATTACAATAAAATATTAATTGCAGAATATATTCACTATCAATAATTGATTGGACATGTTGAGATAATTAATTATTGTACAGGATCATTACTTTGCTAACTGCCTGCTTGTTGTTTTCTTTGCTAATAGATAGTTTATTTATATTAATTTATACACGGATATCATACGTTATTGTCTAGCTTATCAAATTAGGCTTACTAAAGATACTTCCTTGTTGCAGGTGTCTTAGTCTCTAGAGTATATAAATTATAAATTATACACTGACATATAGTACATGAGTTAAAATTGATAAAAGGATGAGAACTTCATCATTTAAATTCGCCGGGACACTTGGAACCAAACTAATGAGAGTTGGTAAAGTAGTGATAAAAGAACTTTGTGAAGATTACACTGTTATCCTGACAACTATGTTTTGTTATAGACTAGCTGGGTTTGATGGTAACATTTTTTATTCTTTCTTTTTTCCCTTATTATAAGGTTGATGGTAACGTTAAGCTTTCTTTAGAAGCTGATTCTTTAAACTATGATTTCTTTTAGTAATACTGTGTATGATATCAGTAGGATGAATACATTATTCCAGCCACGGATGTTGTGGGATCCCCGTTCTTAATCGAATATTTCGAGTTTGACCCTTATGAATTTCTTGGTAGAGAATGTTTTATTTTCTAGTGGGTTTGTTTTTCTTATGTGAAGTTAGAGGTGAATTCAAAATTCAAATTTAATCTATAAAAGCTTAAATTATTGGATTCTGATGAATTCATAAAATACAGTCTACACTCTCGTGATCAGGATATATAAGTAGTTTCAGATATTGAATGATTAGTTGTAAAAAAAGGAGAATGAATCATTAAGCACACCCCATCACGTGTACAAATTACAGCTCATACTTTGCAGCAAATATTGATTGAAAGGATAGGTTTTTCAGAGAATCTATTGTAGAACAGTTTAATGAACAGTTCTTGTGTTGTTCATCGACGTTCTATTGGTTCGTTCTTCGTAATATCCAATACAGTTTAATGTGTCTAGACTTTAAATCAATCTGTAGCCTTTTGAATTTTGACACGTGAAGTTATCATTTGTTTATGTTTTGATAGATAAAATCATAAAATTATTTGTATCCATATTAGTGGAAGATAGCATATATTAGATGAAATAGTCGCGATGCACTCAAGTTAATCGATACCACCGTCATAAAAAAAATGTACTGCAACTCGTCGAGCCTTTTCCCCGTTCTTCTGAATCCTTTTTTTCCCATATAAAATTTTAGGTAGTCCGTCAACATAGAGTTGATGAAGGCTCTCTTAGCACTAAAGTTAGGTGCAATGCAAGTTAATCATTTTGCATCACTTCAAAATAGTGCTTTAGTAGAGGACTCGAAGAGTCAAGGCATGTATCTTCATGTCCATTGACTCCGTCTTGAAAGGAATAGTATAATAAATTAAAATATACTCATCCTATTTTATATGATTTGTTCGATTGGGCATAAAATTTAAGAAAAAGATAAAAATTAATATATTTATGATCTAAAACGAGTTATAAATAATTTTTTAGCTATAAATAATTTTTAAAAAGAAAAAATTGAGAACGTAAAGTGAAATTATTTTAAATGTATATAAGAGTGTCATTCTTTTAGACTAATCATATAAAATGGGACAAAGGAATTAGTATGGATGAATATGCTAGTAGTTAGGAATAAGAAATTAATAGTAATTTGGTAGTACTGCAAAAGAATTTTAGTCACTAATATGAGTAGAAAGTAGAAACATAAAATGACTTCTTTGCATATAGAGTTTAAAATAAGGTTGCCCACTGGGCCGGGTCGGCCCGATCCTGATCCGGGTCGGCCCGATCCTGATCCGGGTCGGCCCGATCCTGATCCGGCCCCGATCTGACCCTGATCTCTTAAAAAATACGGTATGGGGATTCGAAATCGGGACGGGATCAGGGCTCGTCCCGATCCCCCCTTTGCAAAACTAAGCGTTGCATCAACGACCAAATTTAGATTTTGGTCGTTGTGCAACGGTTCCAACGATCATTTTTGTCCCCCTTAATATTTATTTTTAACTCCTAAGTTAGTATATTTACATTTTAGCTCAATTTTTCAACTATAAATACTTCATTTTCTCACAAATCTTCCTACCGTCTCTCTAATCTCTCTATACAACTCTACATTTTTGGATGAGGATATCTCCCCCTATGTTATACGTCATTTTTCAGATTTGCTCGGAAAAATGCCGTCAACGCCGCGGCCCTGCACTTCTGGCGCCGCGGAGCCTTCGACGGTAATTCCTGAAAATTCCCAAAATTCACTCAATCCAGCCCAGAGTCATGGTTCAGTCACTCGCAGTCAACAGGGTATTTTTAAACTAAAAAGACATTTTAATTTGAATTCTAATCTTCTTAAATCACTCTTACCCCGTAATCTTGGGTCTACCCTAAATGACCCTAATTAGAAAATTGACATGACTGATGAATATAATGCTCTTATTGATAATAAGACGTGGGAATTGGTGCCCCGTTCATCTGGTGTTAATATTATTCGGTCTATGTGGATTTTTGCTTATAAAGAGAATTCTGATATTTCGTTTGCAAGGCATAAGACTCGTCTTGTAGGTGATGGTAATACTCAGCAGGTTGGTGTGGATTGTGGTGAGACTTTTAGCCCGATGGTCAAGCCGGCTATCATTCGCACTGTGCTTAGCTTGACTCTATCAAAATCATGGCCCATTCATCAGCTAGATGTGAAGAATGCTTTCCTACATGGTGATCTTCAGGAGACAGTGTATATGCATCAGCCTTTGGGGTTTAGGGATACTAGATATCCTAATCATGTCTGTCTATTGAAGAAGTCTTTGTATGGGCTTAAGCAGTCTCCACGAGCTTGGTATAAGAGGTTTGCTGATTTTGTTTCGACTATGGGGTTTTCTCACTGTAGGTCTGATAATTCATTATTCATATATCGTCGAGGATCTTCCATAGCTTATATTCTATTATATGTTGATGATATTATCTTGACTGCCTCTTCTGATGCTTTGCGCAAGTCCATAGAGCTCCATTATTTCGGAGCTTAGTCATTTTGGTACAGAACCTTATTTTCAGACTTATGTATATTTAGGGGCACGACGGGGCCCTGTCCCGTCATATTTCATTATTGTATTCTTAGAGGTCTGTAGACAGTTGTGGGTGGTAGATGTGTTTTTGTATATGTGTACGGTTGTGAGACGTTTTGGATATCTCTATGTACAGTGGCGGCCTTATCGGTTTGCCTATTTTGTTATATGAATTAGCTGTGATCCTCGAGAGACAGGTTTATTACCGATGTTTACATTATCCTTGGTGTCCGTGTGATTATATGTGACAAGTGGGTATAAGGGTGCCCAGATAGGGCACCGAGTCGCGGCCCGTCGGATCGGGTCATGACAAACATGATATGGAATGGTACGATATTTGAAATTTTGGAAAGGTAATTGCAGTTTTCAGTTTCTAAAAAATACGATATCATTATCATACCAAATTAATTTGGTATGGTTTGGTATTTTTAAGTTCGGTTTAGGTATTTTGCAGTACAGTAAATCGATACCATAGTTTGTTGGATTTCGACTTACTTATACTCATATAATAGAAAATTATGACTTCGGCTATTCAAAAAATATCTCAATTATATCGTGTTAACACCTTACACATGTAAACATATTCAAAAGAATGTACAAACAATCCCCTTCTTAAATTAGTTACACAAAAAGGGCATTTCAATCAAGATAGATTAATCAAAATTCCAATGTCTAAATAATTAGATTTGTACTAATACTAGTTTATATATTTATTAGTATTATAGCATTAATATATATGAATTGTATATATAATTATATACTTTGGTATGGTATTCGGTATTTCGATATTTATTTTTATAAATATAAAATATTATACCGTATACCAAACTTTTTTAAAAATGCATACCAAATACTATAATACTGAAACCGCGGTATTTTTTTTTATTTCGATATGATAATCTGTTAGTGAATGGGCCAAGGCCAATCCGTCCGTGGTCCACTTTGTATATTTTGGTATATTTGTTATATTCTCTCATATTAGTCTTGTACCATAATTAGAATTGTAATATTATCATAAGTGTATAGTTATTCTTCATATAGAATAGGGTTTTAGATGTAAAGTAGGGATAAAATTCTCATATTGTAACTTGTATATATATGTCTTTCATTAATAAAAATAATCAAAGGATTAATTCTTTCATGGTATCAAGAGTCTAGGTTCTTTTCCTTGCTTCCGCTTCTCACTTCTTTCTCAAATTCTTGAAAACAATACTGTGACCCTCCCCTCGGTTTTCTGAAAATCCGAGACCCTCCACTTTCCTACAAATCTTGTCCAAAGTTTGTTTTACTCACCATGACTGATAAGAACACTTTTCATCCTGCCCTCACCGTTTCTAACATTAAGAGCATTCTTTCAATCGTTCTTGATTTAGAGAACGTTCAATATGAGACGTGGACAGAATTATTCAAGATTCATGCTATGACACATAAAGTTCTTCACCACATCATCCTTCTAACTACTCTTACGGGGGTGATATGACGTCTACGTCTACAACGGTTGTGCCCACTAAAGCAGCAGATCCAGACTTATGAGTCATGCTTGATGCCAAGGTTCTCCAGTGGATTTATATCACTATCTCCTTGGATCTTTTACAGACGATTATGGAACCCAACTCCACAGCTATGGCGGCGTGGAATCGATTGAGTGACATCTTCCAAGATAATAGTCATTCTCGCATTGTTATCCTTGAGCAGGAATTTTCTCAAGTTGCTATGGCGAATTTTCGAAACGTTTCTTCTTATTGCAAACGTCTCAAGGACTTGGCAGAACAACTTCGCAACGTGGGTTCTCCTGTTTCTAATAGTCGCCTAGTTCTTCAGATGGCTGTCGGTCTATCCGAGGCCTATACAGGGGTTACTTCGGTTATTCGTCAAAGTAACCCCCTGACGGTGTTCTATCAAGTCCGCTCCATGCTCACTTTGGAAGAAGTGGATTTGGCTAAAAGGGCATCGATCGGAGCAAGCCTCGTTGTCATGATGACTGCTTCTAATTTTTCCCCTTCCAATCCAACAAACGTGACCCAAAATCACAACATCGGAGGTGGTAAAAAGGACCAAAATCAGAATAATAATGGCAAGAATCGCGGCGGCAACAACGGGGGCAATCGTCAGTAGCAACAACATTTTTGGGGCCCACACGGGCGATGTGATGGGTCCCAGCACGCGGCGGCTTCTTCCAGTCGACTTCGGACCCGAACATGGCGGCAATGATCCGGTATACTTGGACCTCGCCTCGTGCCCACGCAATGGGCCCCACTCAGATCGATATTGAAGCAGCGATGCACACGCTTGGATTGACTCAACCGGACCCTAATTGGTACATGGACACATGTGCCACTACCCACATGACATCCGACCAAGGTACTCTCTCGTCTTATTCCAATTTGAGCAGTAATCGTGGTATAATTTTTTATAATGGAAGTTCTATTCCAATTAAGGGTTATGGTAATAAAACTTTGTCCCCTCCTCATTCACCATTTGTCCTGAAAATACTCTTCATGCCCCAAAATTGATTTAAAATTTTGTGTTTGTCCGTAAATTCACCACTGATAATTGGGTTTCTATTGATTTTGATCCATTTAGGTTTTCTGTGAAGGATTTCAAGACGGGGAGTCATCTCATGAGGTGTGACAGTAGGGGGGGTCTTTATACAATCACACCGACTCTCAGCATCTCGCGTCAAGCTATGTCATCAACTTTTGAAGCTTTTGCTCATTCCTTGTGACATGCTCGTCTATGTCATTCATGGTCGTCAATTGATCTATTTTAGATAAGAATAAGTTTATTTCTTGTAAGGGTACGTGTAGTACTCTAAATTGTCAATCTTGTTCTTTAGGGAAAATTATTAAGTTACCATTTGTAGCTTCGAATTCTCATACTTCAATGCCATTTGATATTATTTACAGTGATTTATGGACATCTCCAGTTCTCAGTTCTATGGGTCATCGATATTATGTTTTATTCTTGGATGACTATTCTATTTTTTATGGACGTTTCCAATTGTGAAAAAATCCCAAATTTTTCCATCTTCGTCAAATTTAGAGCTTTCATAAGAACTCAATTCGACCGGAAAATAAAGAACATCCAATGTGATAATGTTAAAGAGTATGACAATTGGGAGTTTAAGGAGTTTTGTGCTCAAAATGGGATAAATTTTCATTTTTCTTGTCCTTATACGTCTTCACAAAATGGGAAAGCTAAACGAAAAATTTGTACCATTAATAACATTATCCGCACTTTATTGGTTCATTCTTCCGTCCCTCCATTATTTTGGCATCATGCGATACAAATGGCTATCGATCTACTTAATATTCTTTGCTCTAAAGGTTTGACATATTTTTCCCCTCTTTATGTTTTATACAATAAGACTCCTACGTATTCTCATCTTAGGGTCTTTGGATGCTTATGTTATCCGTTGTTTCCATCCACCACAATCAACAAACTTCAGACACGTTCTATCCCGTGTGTGTTTTTGGGTTATCCGTCAAATCACCGTAGTTATAAATGCTTTGATTTGTCCTCTAAACGAATAATCATTAGTCGTTATATTCTATTTGATGAGTCCCAATTTCTATTTTCTAAAGTAGAATAACATGTGCCTAGTTCTTATGAATTTTTAGATGATGATATCTCCCCCTATGTTCTCCGTCATTTTTCAGATTATTCAGAAAATACGTCATCAGCGTCGCGACCCTTAGGGGAGGCACCGCGGCGCCTGCCTTCCAGTGAACAGTTGTCACGACCCGACTCGGCGCCGCGGCCCTGCAGCCGGCGCCGCGGCGCTGAAACCTCTGCCAACTCTCAGAACTTTCTGGCGCCATGCTGCTTCCGCGCGCCTGTGCTTCAAGCAGCGCTCGGATCATCTCGCGCCGCGCCTCGTGCCGCTCAAACACTTTTCTGCCCCACTGCGCACTGAACTTGTAACTTCCATAACTTTCTACTCCGATGTCCTATCGATGAACGGTTGGTTGCGTTGGAAACTAGACTCAACGAACTACGCACTAGACCTTTGAAACACCTAGAAACTCTCAATGTAACGGGTCATAACCCGCCTCAAAGTTGACTAAAAACTCATCCGAAACAATCCGACAACCTATCCTTCTAAAATTTAAGTCTTAATCCCTTTCGTACTCTCTCATACGCATGGCCAGAACTACGGGGTATAACAACAGTCAACTTACATCCCGTCGTCAGCGCTGCGGCCCTTCGGGAGGCGCCGCAGCACTAGACCAGAGTCATGGTCCAATCACTCGCAGTCAACAGGGTATTTTTAAACTAAAATGACATTTTAATTTGAATTATAATGTTCTTAAATCACCCTTACCCCGTAATCTTGTGTCTGCCCTAAATGACCTAATTAGACAATTGACATGACTGATGAATATAATGCTCTTATTGATAATAAGACGTGGGAGTTGGTGCCCCGTTCATCTGGTGTTAATATTATTCGGTCTATGTGGATTTTTGCTTATAAAGAGAATTCTGATGTTTCGTTTGCAAGACATAAGACTCGTCTTGTAGGTGGTGGTAAGACTCAGCAGGTTGGTGTGGATTGTGGTGAGACTTTTAGCCTGGTGTTCAAGCCGGATACCATTCGCACTGTGCTTAGCTTGGCTCTATCAAAATCATGGCCCATTCATCAGCTAGATGTGAAGAATGTTTTCCTACATGGTGATCATCAGGAGACAGTGTATATGCATCAGCCTTTGGGGTTTAGGGATACTAGATATCCTAATCATGTTTGTCTATTGAAGAAGTCCTTGTATGGGCTTAAGCAGTCTCACGAGCTTGGTATAAGAGGTTTGCTGATTTTGTTTCGACTATGGGGTTTTCTCGCTGTAGGTCTGATAATTCATTATTCATATATCGTCGAGGATCTTCCATGGCTTATATTCTATTATATGTTGATGATATTATCTTGACTGCATCTTCTGATGCTTTGCGCAAGTCCATTATGGCAATGCTCGGTTCTGAGTTTGCCATGAAGGACTTGAGCCCATTGAGTTACTTTTTGGGAATTACTTTAACTCGTCATGCAGGTGGATTGTTCTTGTCACAGAGAAAGTATGCAGCATAGATCATTGATAGTGCTGAGATGTCATCCTGTCAGTCCACTTCTACTCCAGTTGATACTAAACCCAAGTTGGGTGCTGCAGCTGACTCTCCCTATGAGGATCCGACCCGCTATCGTAGTCTTGCAGGCGCCCTTCAGTATCTGACGTTCACGCGACCTGATATTACATATGACGTACAACAGGTGTGTTTGTTTATGCATGATCCTACAATTGAAAAATGAATGCGCTCAAACTCATTCTTAGGTACATTCAGGGAACACTTGAGTATGGCTTGCATTTGTATCCTTCGTCGACGTCTACACTAGTATCCTATACAGATGTTGATTGGGGTGGTTGTCCTGACATCAGACAGTCTACGTCTGGCTATTGCATGTTTTTAGGTAATAACTTGGTCTAATGGTCTGTCAAGCGTCAATCCACATTTTCACGTTCAAGTGCAGATGTTGAGTACCGAGGGGTAACCAATGTGGTTTCTGAGTCGTCTTGGTTACGAAATCTACTTTTAGAGCTTCATTGTCCTATTGAGAAATCTACCTTAGTGTATTGTGATTAGTGCTGTTACCGGTCCGGTCCGGTCCGTATCGCTGCATCGACCGATCGATAAACTTCGGTCGGGGCCGACCGACCGATAAGGTTTCGGTCCCGACGAGATCCGGCCCCGATCGAAACCTTATCGGTCGGTTCGATCGGGCCGGTAAGAATTTCCGGTCGCTATTTTTTTTTTAAAATTGAATTTCCAATCGAAATTGACATTCTCGACGCGGTGCCACGCAATTTTTACGTTGAAATCAATTGTACATCGCGAGATATTTAGATTTGAAAATGGGAAAAAGCGTAACGATTTGGGAAAAGAGAAATTGAGGGCAATATGGGCGGTTTGGAGAAATCCGGTGACCATATAAAGTTTGATCATATAAAGTTTGATCAATTTACAACTAATTAGAGTGACGAGGAAGAAATTTGGTGGAGGGAGGGAGTGGAATTTGGTGGAGGGGGGGGGTGGGGACCAGGACTGGGTATTTTCTGGGTTCTTGGTCCGGTTCCTTTAACGGTCCGGGTATTTTTTAGATATTCATATCCGGACATTTAAGGTTTCGGTCCGATTTCGGTCCGGGTTTACCGGTCCGGTTTCGGTCCGGTTCTCGAGTATATCCGAACCACTAACAACCCTAATTGTGATAATATAAGTGTCTTCTATCTTTCTGGTAATCCAGTTCATCACCAGCGCACTAAACACATAGAGATGGATATTCACTTTGTTCTAGAGAATGTAGCTAAAGGACAAGTACGCGTCTGCCATGTCCCTTCCAGACATTTTGCAGACATCTTTACAAAGGGTCTTCCCTCGGTCCTTTTTGAAGATTTTAGAGACGATCTCGTCTGAAGATCATCGCTATGAATGCGGTGTGTTAGAGAATGGGCCAAGGCCCATCCGTCTGTGGTCCACTTTGTATATTTTGGTATATTTGTTATATTCTCCCATATTAGTCTTGTACCATAATTAGGATTGTAATACTATCATAAGTGTATAGTTATTCTTCATATAGAATAAGGTTTTAGATGTAAAGTAGGAATAAGATTCTCCTATTATAACTTGTATATATATGTGTTTCATTAATAAGAATAAGATTAATTCTTTCATAATCGATATATACCGTAGCATGCACACCCCAGCCACCGTCATGATCTTCGAGCTTTATGTATCTTTGTGATTATGAAACTCGAAGATCACTCCATTTTCACAAACCTGAATAATTAGATATCGGTTAGTGGACATCAAGCTAATTTTGATATTTTTATGATTGTTTATACTACATTTCTAGCTTCATTTATTATTCGTCCGTCATATCATAAACTAAAATCCTCAACCACTTTCTACTTGTTACTCGTGAAAAAGTTACATAAAAATTGTCCTTATAAAAATATTGATTTGTTAAAAAATAATCCCACGTGAGATAATGACTGGTGCTAATTGTTACTAACAGTGATAGAATAGAAAAATTATATTTAGTCATAATTATGTATATTCTGTATATGGTAGATGCATATTGTAAGTTATTACTTATCGTAATTATAGCCTACGATTAGGTTTGTATTTTAGTATATGTACTATGATTTTGGAATGAAATAATTAAGGAAGAATATTTTTTACATGGTATCATCTTCTAAGGAAAGTTCCTAAACCTTAAACTTCTCTCTTAAACCGTCGCTCCCTTCCTTCCGATGCCGACCTTCCTTATCCGTCTGACAGCCATGTCTGACTCGTAATCCAATTTTCACCCAGCCCTAGCTATCTGCAACATCAAATCTCATATCTCCACCACTCTTGAGATGGAAACGTCCATTATGTGACATGGACATAACTTTTTAAAATCTATTGTCGTTCACATCGGGTTATCCATCACATAATTCCATCGGAAAAAGGCAAGGAAAAGGTGTCGAAAACCTATGATGAGAATAAATTATGGTTGACCCTTGATGCGATAGTCCTCTAGTGGATCTACACCACAATTTCGAGGGATTTACTACATATTATTCTTGAGCCTGATCGTACGGCTACGGAAGCTTGGGAACATTTACGTGACATATTCCAAGACAATACGAATTCCAGAGCCGTCACACTTGAGCAACAATTCTCCACCACTGATATGACGGATTTTCCCAATGCATCTGTATATTGTCAGTGGCTCAAGATTCTGTTAGAACAACTCAAGAACGTTGCGGCGCCGGTAACTAATAATCGGCTCGTGTAACAAATGGTTGTCGACTTCACTGACGCATATAGTGGAGTAGGTACGCTCATCCGCCAAAGCAATCCCTTTCCGCCATTCTACCAAACTCGATATATCCTCGAAGAAGCGGATTTTGCCAAGACGATAACCACCGTGTCAAATTCCGCCTTAGTTGTTGCTTCGTTCGATGAAAGCTCATTACAATTTGAAAATTTGCCGCCAAATCGTGGCCAGAAGGGCCGAAACGATGGTAACGGGAGAAAAAACTGTGATGGTGTCCGCGATGGTTGAAAAGGCGGCAGCAACCGCTGCGGAGAAGGTGGCGGCAGGGGGCGACCAACAGCAACAGCCAACCCAATGGGTAGTGGGTCGGTGTCGTGGGCATGGCAGTGGCCCTGGGCCTTGCCTCCTGCCTATTTATCACTAGAAATTGGGCCAGGACCAGACCCAGGCCTGCAGCCCAGGCACAACGGACTAGCCAACAAGCCCAATCAGCGGGTGGAATCCTTGGACCACTGTCGAGCCAGTGGTAGTGGCTACCCCGACATATATCGTGGTCGTGATGCACACTCTTGGGCTTACTCCACCTTATGCAAATTGATACCAAGTTACAGATAAGGTATGCGTACACTCTACCCTCCCCAAACCCCACGTTGTGAGATTTCACTAGGTATGTTATTGTTATTATTGTACTATGCAAATTCTACACAAATCTATTATTTTAACATGGTGTTAAGCATTTAGTTAAGAAACATAACATAGATATAAAATAAAGTATATTATAATATAATTACAACAATAATATATTCAGTATAATTCCACAAGTTGGGTCTTGGGAGAGTAGAGTATACACAAACTTTACCCCTACCTTGGGAGGTAGAGAGGTTGTTTTCCAAAGATGTTCGGCTCAAGAAAATGCATGACAAAGAAGGTCAAATAAGGATTGTCAAAAGTAAAGAAGTCATGGAAAAATACTATAAAAAATATTATGAAGAATAGTAACAGTAACTATAAAACTAATACGATAATCGATGCATAAGAGACAGTAATAGAAATCAAAGGACAACCAACTATAAAGAAAATACTACCCTACTAGTATGGAAGGATACACGAAACAATGCTCTACTGTCTACTAGCCTTCTAACCTTATCCGTGTCCTTCACGACCTCATATCTAAGGTCATATCCTCGATAATCTGCAATTGTGTCATATCCTCCTGAAATCATCCATAGTCAACCTGTCACACCTCCGTACTGGGGTCTCCATGCATCTTCTCTCCACGTATTCGAACTATCTCAGCCTCGCTTACCGCATCTTATCCTCCAATGAGACCACTCCCACCTTGTGCCAAAAACTTCATTTTTAATCATATTCTTCCTAGTATGCCCACACATTCATCGCAACATCCTCATTTCCACAATCTTCATCTTCTAGACATAAGATTTCTTGACCCGCCAACACTTCGCCACATATAGCATAATTGCTATAACCACCACTCTGTAGAACTTGTCTTTAGATTTTTGTGGTACCTTCTTATCACATAAGACTCCGTAAGCAAGCTTTTAGTTCATCCACTCTGTCTCAATACAGTGTGTGACATTATCGTCAATCCCTCTATTTCCTTGAATAATGGACCCAAGATACTTAAAACTTTTGCGCTTTTGGATGACTTATGTCTCAAGCCTCACTTCCATGTCTGCATCATGTGCTACATCACTGAACTTGCACTCCAAGTATTCCGTCTTAGTTCTGTTCAACTTGAACCATTGAACTCCAATGTCTGTCTCCAAACCTCCAGTTTAGCATAATTCCGCTGCGACTCTCTTCAATCAAAATTATGTCGTGTGCAATTAACATACACCATGGTACCTCACCTTGGATTTTTCACTTCAATTATCTATCACCAAGAAAAATAAAAATCGGTGCACACCACCCTCCTCAGACCTCACTTGTGAAATTACACTCAGTATGTTGAATATATTATTCAGACACTGGAGGGTATGTTGAGAGCCTGTATTATTGACTTCAGAGGTAGTTGGGATGGTCATTTACCACTTATTGAGTTTGCTTATAATAATAGCTACCATTCTAGTATCCAGACGGCCCCGTACGAGGCCTTATATGGAAGGAAGTGCAGGTCACCTATCGATTGGTTTGACGTAGGCGAGACTAAGTTAATCGGCCCAGATATGGTTCAGCAAGCTGTTGATAAGGTGAAGCTTATTCAGGAGAGATTATTAGCCGCCCAGAGTCGACATAAGTCATATGCAGATAATCGACGTCGACACTTAGAGTTTCAGATTGGTGATTGGGTATTTCTGAAGGTGTCATCCATGAAGGGTGTGATGAGATTCAATAAGAAGGAGAAGCTTAGTCCAAGATACATTGGGCTTTACCACATTATTCGTAGGATAGGCAAAGTCGCCTATGAGTTGGATCTACCATCTGATTTGTAAGCGGTACACCCAGTCTTTCATGTATCGATACTGCGTAAGTGTATTGGTGATCCTTCTAGTGTATTCCCGGTAGATGATGTCCAGGTGACGGAGGAGTTGTCTTATGAGAAAATCTCCATAGCTATACTTGATCGCCAGGTAAGAAGGTTACGTACAAATGATGTGTCTTCCGTCAAAGTGTTATGGCGAAACAATAAAAGGGAAGAGATGACTTTGGAAGCAGAAGACGAAATGAAGAAGTATCCTCACTTGTTCCCTATGCCTACAGGTAATTTGATTCCTTACTTAACTATTTTGATCGGTGAATAACATATGTGATATATATTGTGGCCCAGTGTGGCATCTTTGAGTTTGCTGAATATAGGTTGGTAAGTGTAATTGTAAATGAGACTCTGCCGAAATTTTTACACCATGCGACCTATGATGAACATTCGAGGATGAATGTTTCTAAGTGGGGAAGGATGTTACACCTCGTAATTTTAAGACGACAGTTAGAGAATGTAATTAAGAAAATAAGATTCGAATTTTATATATAAAATATATTTATACATGTTAATCCGAAAATTAGTATACAAAGGGACTGATTCCGGAATAATTTCGGATGCAACAAGTGTGACATGGACTAGTGTCGTGTATATATATATATATAAGGACATAAAATTTTCAGATGTTATATATAAGATTGATTATGTGAAAGATTAATTAACTGTGGGGTTAATTTTAGTGGAGAGGATGATTAAAAATGTGGAAACTTGTGCCAAGCATGCAAAAAAGAAAATCAATCCACATATACCCATATATCTTCATTCATTACCTTAGTTCAAAAACCTTTCCTTCACTCTCCCTCATCTCCTCTCCTCAGCCGAGAACACACACCCCCCCCCCCCCATTTCATAGCTAAGTTCAACACCAAATCAACTCCTCATTCCAAGATTAAGTTCCTCCACAATTTCTAAGCCATGGTAAACTTCTTACCCACTATTTTTCGGCAATGAGCTGGACCGAAACTGTCCAAGAAATTGTGGTGTTGAAGATGAACATTTTGGAAGAAAAACATGTAAGAATGATTGATTAAACTTGTAGAATACATGCATGTCATTATAAGTTGAAGAAATTGTGAAAATGGTGCAAAACAAATGGAGCAGTGACTGAATGATGTTGTAGTTAAGAGATAAACTAAGGTAAGATTTCTTCTTATTACTTAAGTTATTGGAATGAAATGATGTTGTAGTTAAGAGATAAACTCATGTTAAAGAAGAATTGAAAATAAGATATTGCATGTGATTGTTGTTGATGTTGTTGAGCCGATTGGAATTGATATTACCGATTTTGGGGACTGTTTTGGTATACCTTGGATTTGATTGGTGTTATTGTTATCATTGTCACTAATTGCATGTTGAAATTGAAGAAAACATTGATATTTAAAGTTGTAATTAGTTATATGGAAGTGTTGAAAATGAATTGGATTTTAAGGAAATTATGAGAAGAGTTATGGATTTTTTGTGGGTGGATCGTGACATTCAAATCGTTGGACATTGTTGTGATGTATTAGGGGTTGTTCTTGTTAAGTTATAATGCTGGAAATGTAAGTTATAAACATGTATATACGTTGTGGTAATTACTAATGTATGTCTTAAAAGAATTAAGGTGTAGAAGAATGTTATGTTGCAAACTATAAGACTTGCACTCTTGTTGTTGTTGCTAGAGTTGATGAACTGTTTTAAGGATTGTTTTAATGTGGTTTAAGGGGCTGAATTAACAAGAGAAATAGGTGTATTAATCACCTTGGTGCTGCCCAATTTTTTTATAGAAATTGTCTTCCATGAACGTAAAGAGAAGGAATGTATTATGATGACGTATATGGAGTATTTGGAATTGTTTTAGGGGAAGTATTGCCTAAATTTTCATAGAAAATAGAGTCATCATTCGACATAACTTATACTAGAAATCATAGAGTTGACGAACGAATTACTATTGTTATAGGTTGAAGTGCTAATCGAGACGAGTTTTAATTATAGAGTTGGCTAGTTCGACAATAAGGTATGTGAAACTATTCTTTCTTCTTTTGGCATGATTTATATAAAATGAGTGTACGGCAGACGTACATAATTCTATTGAATCCTAATTCTTAATGATACATGATATGATAGTGCCTTGATTTTCTGAGTAATAGTTATTCTATTTATTCCATTGAGAGTCAAATGGTGATTTAATTTGTATAAAGTTACTCATGATATTCTATTCGTGCTGATGTGATTATATGACTTCACCGAGTCTCGGGCCGGGTATTTATACAGATATGATGATTTCACCGAGTCCCAGAATGGGCCGAGTACGATATAAGTGGAGAGGTATCCACAGTTTATGGATAGGTATCCGTGTATGATTTCATTCATCGAGTCCCATAATGGGCTGGGTACGGTATATTATATAGGCACACATGACTCTCATTTTTATAAAGCACAGTTGATTCTCATTTTTATATGGCACAGTTGTATTGGTATTTTGATTATTATACTTGTCTCCTGACATCTTTTGGTCAGTTATGATCTTCTTTACAGTACTTCATGTTTTACATACTCAGTACATTATTTCGCATCGACTTTCTTTCTGGCCGTTGCTCATGCCCGCAGTACTGTGTACTTGGTGATCCTCCGCCTAGGATTCCCGTCACTGCTCGAGAGCTCCATTGATTCGGAGCTTAGTCATTTTGGTATAGAACCTTATTTTCGGACTTATGTATATTTAGGGGCACGACGGGGCCCTGTCCCGTCATATTTCATTATCGTATTCTTAGAGGCCTGTAGACAGTTGTGGGTGGTAGATGTGTTTTTTTATATGTGTACGGTTGTGAGCCGTTTTGGATATCTCTATGTACAGTGGCGGCCTTATCGGTTTGCCTATTTTGTTATATGAATTAGCTGTGACTCCTCGAGAGACAGGTTTATTACCGATGTTTACATTATCCTTGGTATCCGTGTGATTATATGTGACAAGTGGGTATAAGGGTGCCTAAATAGGGCATCGGGTCGCGGCCCGTCGGATCGGGTCATGACAAACATGATATGGTATGGTACGATATTTGAAATTTTGGAAAGGTAATTGCAGTTTTCAGTTTCTAAAAAATATGATATCATTATCATACCAAATTAATTTGGTATGGTTTGGTATTTTTAAGTTCGGTTTCGGTATTTTGCAGTACAGTAAATCGATACCATAGTTTGTTGGATTTCGACTTACTTATACTCATATAATAGAAAATTATGACTTCAGCTATTCAAAAAATATCTCAATTATATCGTGTTAACACCTTACACATGTAAAAATATTCAAAAGAATGTACAAACAATCCCCTTCTTAAATTAGTTACACAAAAAGGGCATTTCAATCAAGATAGATTAATCAAAATTCCAATGTCTAAATAATTAGATTTGTACTAATACTAGTTTATATATGTATTAGTATTATAGCATTAATATATATGAATTGTATATATAATTATATACTACGGTATGGTATTCGGTATTTCGGTATTTACTTTTATAAATATAAAATATTATACCGTATACCAAACTTTTTTAAAAATGCATACCAAATACTATAATACCGAAACCGCGGTATAATTTTTTTTTATTTCAATATGATAATTTGTTAGAGAATGGGCCAAGGTCAATCCTTCCGTGGTCCACTTTGTATATTTTGGTATATTTGTTATATTCTCTCATATTAGTCTTGTACCATAATTAGGATTGTAATACTATCATAAGTGTATAGTTATTCTTCATATAGAATAGGGGCTTAGATGTAAAGTAGGAATAGAATTCTCCTATTGTAACTTGTATATATATGTCTTTCATTAATAAAAATAATCAAGGGATTAATTCTTTCATGGTATCAAGAGTCTAGGTTATTTTCCTTGCTTCCGCTTCTCACTTCTTTCTCAAATTCTTGAAAAAAATATTGTGACCCTCCCCTCGGTTTTCTGAAAATCCGAGACCCTCCCATTTCCTACAAATCTTGTCCAAAGTTTGTTCTATTCACCATGACTGATAAGAACACTTTTCATCCTGCCCTCACCGTTTCTAACATCAAGAGCATTCTTTCAATCATTCTTGATTTAGAGAACGTTCAATATGGGACGTGGGCAGAATTATTCAAGATTCATGCTATGGCACATAAAGTTCTTCACCACATCATCCTTCTAACTACTCCTACGGGGGTGATATGACGTCTACGTCTACAACGGTTGGGCCCACTAAAGCAGCAGATCCAGACTTATGAGTCATGCTTGATTCCAAGGTTCTCCAGTGGATTTATGCCACTATCTTCTTGGATCTTTTACAGATGATTATGGAATCCAACTCCACAGCTATGGCGGCGTGAAATCGATTGCGTGACATCTTCCAAGATAATAGTCATTCTCGCATTGTTATCCTTGAGTAGGAATTTTCTCAAGTTGCTATGACGAATTTTCCAAATGTTTCTTCTTATTGCAAACGTCTCAAGGACTTGGCAGACCAACTTCACAACGTGGGTTCTCCTATTTCTAATAGTCGCCTAGTTCTTCAGATGGTTGTCGGTCTATCCAAGGCCTATACAGGGGTTACTTCGATTATTCGTCAAAGTAACCCCCTGTCGGTGTTCTATCAAGTCCGCTCCATGCTCACTTTGGAAGAAGGGGTTTGGCTAAAAGGGCATTGATCGGAGCAAGTCTCGTCGTCATGATGACTGCTTCTAATTTTTCCCCTTCCAATCCAGCAAACGTGACCCAAAATCACAACATCGGGGATGGTAAAAAGGACCAAAATCGGAATAATAATGGCAAGAATCGCGGCGGCAACAAAGGGATCAATCGTCAGTAGCAACAACAGTTCTGGGGCCCACAGGGGCACGATAGTGGCGATGGTCCCAAAGACCGCTGCCCTTTCTTCCAGTCGACTTCAAGGTTCAGACCAGCTTATGGGCAGCCCCAGCAGTCCGGTATACTTGGACCTCACCCCCCTCAGGCCCACCACGCAATGGGCCCCACTCAGATCGACATTGAAGCAGCGATGCACACGCTTGGCTTGACTCAACCGGACCCTAATTGGTACATGGACACAGGTGCCACTACCCACATGACATCCGACCAAAGTACTCTCTCGTCTTAATCCAATTTGAGCAGTAATCGTGGTATAATTTTTGGTAATGGTAGTTCTATTCCAATTAAGGGTTATGGTAATAAAACTTTGTCCCCTCCTCATCCACCACTTGTCCTGAAAAATACTCTCCATGCCCCAAAATTGATTAAAAATTTGGTGTTTGTCCGTAAATTCACCACTGATAATTGGGTTTCTATTGATTTTGATCTGTTTGGATTTTCTGTGAAGGATTTTCAAGACGGGGAGTTATCTCATGAGGTGTGACAGTAGGGGGATCTTTATACAATCACACCGAGTCTCAACATCTCGCGTCTAGCTATGTCATCAACTTTTGCAGCTTTTGCTCATTCCTTGTGGCATGCTCGTCTATGTCATCCATGGTCGTCAATTGATCTATTTTAGATAAGAATAAGTTTATTTCTTGTAAGGGTACTGTAGTACTCTAAATTGTCAATCTTGTTCTTTAGGAAAAATTATTAAATTACCGTTTGTAGCTTCGAATTCTCATACTTCAATGCCATTTGATATATTCACAATGATTTATGGACATCTCTAGTTTTCAGTTCTATGGGTCATCGATATTATATTTTATTCTTGGATGACTATTCTATTTTTTATGGACGTTTCCAATTGTGAAAAAATCTCAAGTTTTTTCCATCTTCGTCAAATTTAGAGCTTTCATAAGAACTCAATTCGAACGGAAAATAAAGAACATCCAATGTGATAATGGTAAAGAGTATGACAATGGGGAGTTTAGGGAGTTTTGTGCTCAAAATGGGATAAATTTTCATTTTTCTTGTCCTTATACGTCTTCACAAAATGGGAAAGCTGAACGAAAAAATCGTACCATTAATAACATTATCCGCACTTTATTGGTTCATTCTTCCGTCCCTCAATTGTTTTGGCATCATGCGATACAAATGGCTATCGATCTACTTAATATTCTTTCCTCTAAAGGTTTGACATATTCTTCCCCTCTTTATGTTTTATATAATAAGACTCCTACGTATTCTCATCTTAGGGTCTTTGAATGTTTATGTTATCCGTTGTTTCCATCCACCACAATCAACAAACTTCAGACACGTTCTACCCCGTGTGTGTTTTTGGGTTATCGGTCAAATCACCGTAGTTATAAATGCTTTGATTTGTCCTCTAAACGAATAATCATTAGTCGTCATATTCTATTTGATGAGTCCCAATTTCTATTTTCTAAAGTAGAATAACCTGTGCCTAGTTCTTATGAATTTTTAGATGATGTTATCTCCCCCTATGTTCTCCGTCATTTTTCAAATTATTCAGAAAATACGTCATCAGTGTCGCGACCTTAGTAGCGCCACGACGCCGCCTTCCAAAGGAAATAACTTACATCCCGTCGTGCCACGCGGCTTCGAGGAGGCGCCACAACCCTAGACCACGGCGTCTTCGACGGATAATTCCGAAAATTCACCCAATCCAACCCAGAGTCATGGTCCAATCACTCGCAGTCAACAGGGTATTTTTAAACTAAAAAGACATTTTAATTTGAATTCTAATGTTCTTAAATCACCCTTACCCCGTAATCTTGTGTCTGCCCTAAATGACCCTAATTAGAAAATTGACATGACTGATAAATATAATGTTCTTATTGATAATAAGACGTGGAAGTTGGTGCCCCGTTCATCTGGTGTTAATATTATTCGGACTATGTGAATTTTTGCTTATAAAGAGAATTCTGATGTTTCGTTTGCAAGGCTTATAGGCTCGTCTTGTAGGTGATGGTAAGACTCAACAGGTTGGTGTGGATTGTGGTGAGACTTTTAGCCCGGTGGTCAAGTCGGCTACCATTCGCATTGTGCTTAGCTTGGCTCTATCAAAATCATGGCCCATTCATCAGCTAGATGTGAAGAATGCTTTCCTACATGGTTATCTTCAGGAGACAGTGTATATGCATCAGCCTTTGGGGTTTTGGGATACTAGATATCCTAATCATGTTTGTCTATTGAAGAAGTCCTTGTATGGGCTTAAGCAGTCTCCACGAGCTTGGTATAAGAGGTTTGCTGATTTTGTTTCGACTATGGGGTTTTCTCACTGTAGGTCTGATAAATCATTATTCATATATCGTCGAGGATCTTCCATGGCTTATATTCTATTATATGTTGATGATATTATCTTGACTGCCTCTTCTGATGCTTTGCGCAAGTCCATTATGGCAATGCTCGGTTCTGAGTTTGTCATGAAGGACTTGGGCCCATTGAGTTACTTTTTGGGAATTACTTTAATTCGTCATGCAGGTGGATTGTTCTTGTCACAGAGAAAGTATGCAACAGAGATCATTGATAGGGTTGGGATGTCATCCTGTAAGTCCACTTCTACTCCAGTTGATACTAAACCCAAGTTGGGTGCTGCAGCTGGCTCTCCCTATGAGGATCCGACCCGCTATCGTTGTCTTGCAGGCGCCCTTCAGTATCTGACGTTCACGCGACCTGATATTACATATGCCGTACAACAAGTGTGTTTGTTTATGCATGATCCTAGAATTGAATATATGAATGCGCTCAAACTCATTCTTAGGTACATTCAGGGAACACTTGAGTATGATTTGCATTTGTATCCTTCGTCGACGTCTACACTAGTATCCTATACAGATGTTGATTGGGGTGGTTGTCCTGACACCAGGCAGTCTACGTCTGACTATTGCATATGTTTAGGTAATAACTTGGTCTAATGGTCTGTCAAGCGTCAATCCACGTTTTCACGTTCAAGTGCAGATGTCGAGTATCATAATTAGGATTGTAATACTATCATAAGTGTATAGTTATTCTTCATATAGAATAAGGTTTTAGATGTAAAGCATGAATAGGATTCTCCTATTATAACTTATATATATATATATATATATATATATATATGTGTGTTTCATTAAGATGAATAAGATTAATTCTTTCATAATCGATATATACCGTAGCATGCACACCCCAGCCACCGTCATGATCTTCGAGCTTTATGTATCTTTGTGAATGTGAAACTCGAAGATCACTCCATTTTCACAAACCTGAATAATTAGATATCGGTTAGTGAACATCAAGCTAATTTTGATATTTTTATGATTGTTTATACTACATTTCTAGCTTCATTTATTATTCGTCCGTCATATCATAAACTAAAATCCTCAACCACTTTCTACTTGTTACTCGTGAAAAAGTTACATAAAAATTGTCCTTATACAAATATTGATTTGTTAAAAAATAATCCCACGTGAGATAATGACTGGTGCTAATTGTTATTAACAGTGATAGAATAGGAAACTTATATTTAGTTATAATTATGTATATTCTGTATATGGTAGATGCATATTGTAAGTTATTGCTTATCGTAATTGTAGCCTAGGATTAGGTTTGTATTTTAGTATATGTACTATGATTTTGAAATGAAATAATCAAGAAAGAATATTTTTTACATAATATCATCTTCTAAGGAAAGTTCCTAAAGCTTAAACTTCTCTCTTAAATCGTCGCTCCCTTCCTTCTGATGCCGACCTTCCTTATCCGTCCGACAGCCATGTCTGACTCGAAATCCAATTTTCACCCAGCCCTAGCTATCTGCAACATCAAATCTCATATCTCCACCACTCTTGAGATGGAAACGTCCATTATGTGACATGGACATAACTTTTTAAAATCTATTGTCGTTCACATCGGGTTATCCATCACATAATTTCATCGAAAAAAGGCAAGGAAAAGGTGTCGAAAACCTATGATGAGAATAAATTATGGTTGACCCTTGATGCGATAGTCCTCTAGTGGATCTACACCACAATTTCGAGGGATTTACTACATATTATTCTTGAGCTTGATCGTACGGCTACGGAAGATTGGGAACATTTACGTGACATATTCCAAGACAATACGAATTCCAGAGCCGTCACACTTGAGCAACAATTCTCCACCACTGATATGACGGATTTTCCCAATGCATCTGTATATTGTCAATGGCTCAAGATTCTGTTAGAACAACTCAAGAACGTTGGGGCGCCGGTAACTAATAATCGGCTCGTGTTACAAATGGTTGTCGACTTCACTGACGCATATAGTGGAGTAGGTACGCTCATCCGCCAAAGCAATCTCTTTCCGCCATTCTACCAAACTCGATATATCCTCGAAGAAGCGGATTTTGCCAAGACGATAACCACCGTGTCAAAATCCGCCTTAGTTGTTGCTCCGTTCGATGAAAGCTCATCACAATTTGAAAATTTGCCGCCAAATCGTGGCCAGAAGGGCCGAAACGATGGTAATGGGAGAAAAAATTGCGATGGTGGCCGCGATGGTTGAAAAGGCGACAACAACCGCGAGGCGCGGCGCAGTGGGCGCTAACAAGAATACCAACCCAACGGGTAGCTGGTCGGTGTCGGTACGGCATGGCCCCGGCCTTGCCTCCTGCCTATTTATCACTAGAAATTGGGCCAGACTGCACCTGTGCCCGCAGGTGCACAACGGACTAGCCAACAAGCCCAATCAGCGGGTGGAATCCTTGGACCACTGCCGAGCCAGTGGTAGTGGCGACCCCGACATATATCGAGGTCGTGATGCACACTTTTGGGCTTACTCCACCTTATGCAAATTGATACATGGACACCGGTGCAATATCTCATATGACGTCCTCACTAGGTAATCTCTCGTTCTATTTTAATTTGAGCAATAATTATCGAAAATGGTCATTCAATTCCAATTCGTGGTTATGGTACTACAAACTTGCCTCTTCTGAACCCACCGTTAACTTTGAAAAATGTCTTTCACACTTCTCAATTAATTAAAAACATGATTTTAGTTAGAAAATTTACCACTTATAATTTGGTTTCTATTGAATTTGATCCTTTTGGATTTTTTGTGAAGGATTTTCAGACAGAGATGCGTCTAATGAGATGTGATAGTCGGGGCGAGCTTTATCCAATCACCACAACCACACATCAAGCTCAATTACCATCCACGTTTGCAGCTTTATCTCTTTCTTTATGACATGAACGTCTGAGTCATCCGAAAGCATCTATTTTTGCTTCCCTTAAACAAAATAAATTTATTGAGTGTACTAGAACTCGTAATTCTCATGTTTGTCGTTCTTGTTCTCTTGAAAAACATGTTAAGTTGTCTTGTGTTGCTTCTAATTCTCGTACGGTTATGCCTTTTGATATTATTCATAGTGATATTTGAACATCTCCCGTTTTGAGCTTTTCGGGCCATAGATATTATCTTCTTATGTTGGATGATTACTCTAATTTTTTGTGGACGTTTCCATTGTCTAAAAAGTCACAATTTTTCCATTTTTCTATCCTTTAGAGTATACATCCTCACTTAATTTGAACGGGACTTTAAAATATTCAGTGTGATAATGGTACAGAATTTGATAATGGGTCATTTTGAGATTTTTGCAAAACTAATGGTTTGTCATTTCGTCTTTCGTGTCCACATACATCATCTCAAAATGGAAAGGTAGAAAGAATTTTTTTAACCATTAACAACATTAATCGAACCTTACTTGCACATGCCTCTCTACCATCATCATTTTGGCATCATGTGTTACAAATGACAACCTATCTTTTGAACTTACTTCCGAGCAAACAAGTAGCCTACCAATCTCCACTCAAAATTGTATACTTAAGGGACCCATCATATTCTCATTTACGGGTTTTCGGGTGCTTATGCTATCCTCCATTTCCTTCTACTACCATCAATAAACTTCAACCTCGGTCTACTTTGTGTATTGTTTTGGGATATCCGTCAAATCATTGTGGGTACAAATGTTACGACTTATCCTCTAATAAAATCATCGTAAGTCATCACGTATTTTTTTATGAAACAATTACATTATTCTGGACCTCCTACCTATGAATTTATTGATGATAGCATACCCACATTTTTGGTCCACAAATTAGCCTCTCAAAAAGGCCTAATTTTTCCCAGTGTCTAAATCCAACTACCGAGCCCATAGGATGTTGGTCCAGCTGAGCCTCTCGCTGGCAGCCCACTGTCGTTAGGCCCAGTAGCTGATAGTCCGCTGGGTCTCGGCCCAACATCAGGCTCGAGAAGCCCATCGTCCGCTGGCCCACTGCCCGACACGATTTAGGATAGTAGGTAGTCCAGCGTAGTCCTACTTACGCTTACAAACTGGTAGTTGTAGTGTTATTATTGTAGGCTCGCTTAGCCTATCATACTAGTAGGCCCATTATTGATTTATAGTCCAATGTCGTTTGATTTATGCTGCTATATGTATTTTTTATTTTATTTACATGGATTAGTTATTGCTTCTTTTTCAGAAGTCGCTTTGATTGTCTTACTTTGCTTGTCCTTGTGCTTTGTCTTGAGCCGAGGGTCTCTCGGAAACAACCGCTCTACCTACCAAGTTAGAGATATGGTATACGTACACTCTACCCTCCCCAAACCCACGTTGTGAGATTTCACTAGGTATATTGTTATTATTGTACTATGCAAATTCTACACAAATCTATTATTTTAACATGGTGTTAAGCATTTAGTTAAGAAACATAACATAGATATAAAATAAAGTATATTATAATATAATTACAACAATAATATATTCAGTATAATTCCACAAGTTGAGTCTTAGGAGAGTAGAGTATACACAACCTTATCCTTACCTTGGAAAGTAGAGAGGTTGTTTCCCAAAGTTGTTCGGCTCAAGAAAATGCATGACAAAGAAGGTCAAATAAGGATTGTCAAAAGTAAAGAAGGCATGGAAAAATACTATAAAAATTATTATGAAGAATAGTAACAGTAACTATAAAACTAAAACGATAATCGAAGCATAAGAGACAGTAATAGAAATCAAAGGACAACCAACTATAAAGAAAATACTACCCTACTAGTATGGAAGGATACACGAAACAATGCTCTATTGTCTACTAGCCTTCTAACCTTATCCGCGTCATTCACGACCCCATATCCTCGATAATCTGCAATTGTGTCATATCCTCCTGAAATCATCCATAGTCAACCTGTCACACCTCCGTGCTGGGGTCTTCATGCATCTCCTCTCTACGTGTTCGAACTATCTCAGCCTCGCTTACCGCATCTTATCCTCCACCGAGACCACTCCCACCTTGTGCCAAAAACTTCATTTTTAATCATATTCTTCCTAGTATGCCCACACATCCATCGCAACATCCTCATTTCCACAATCTTCATCTTCTAGACATAAGATTTCTTGACCCGCCAACACTTCGCCACATATAGCATAATTGTTATAACCACCACTCTGTAGAACTTGTCTTTAGATTTTGGTGGCACCTTCTTATCACACAAGACTCCGTAAGCAAGATTTCAGTTCATCCACTCTGTCCCAATACAATGTGTGACATTATCGTCAATCCCTCCATTTCCTTGAATAATGGACTCAAGATACTTAAAACTTTCGCGCTTTTGGATGACTTGTGTCTCAAGCCTCACTTCCATGTCAGCATCATGTGCTACATCACTGAACTTGCACTCCAAGTATTCCGTCTTAGTTCTGTTCAACTTGAACCATTTGAACTCCAAGGTTTGTCTCCAAACCTCAAGTTTAGCATAATTCCGCTGCGACTCTCTTCAATCAAAATTATGTCGTGTGCAATTAACATACACCATGGTACCTCACTTGGATTTTTCACTTCAATTATCTATCACCAAGAAAAATAAAAATTGGTGCACACCACCCTCCTCAGACCTCACTTGTGAAATTACACTCAGTATGTTATTATTTTATTTTATTTTTTGTGGGTGATTAAATAAGCTATAGTATTGCATATTTACTATTTGAGAATAACGTGAGGATGAATATCACTTGACATTTCTCTAAAAATACATATATGCCCGAATTATACATCTTCACTTGTCATTGATCTTTGTGTTTTTGTCCTGTATCTCAAAATTATCATATGTTATTATTTCGTTATTTGAAAATAATTTTATTGTATCCATGATGGAATGATATTTTAATTATAATATTGATAAAGTTTATTGATTATTTTCCTTTAGGGAGGTAAATTGCATAATATGACAGCAATATATTTTACGATTTTTTTATTCTTTTACTGTTTGAAAGTTAAAATTTTAGAGTTGATTTGCATATCATAATAGTTTTTATATCATTGCATTATTTATACTTGTAAAATCGTGTTAGAAGCTTTGTTTTCAATGAGTTTCTTTAATCATGATTTAGTTTTTACAACTATTAATGTTTAATTTATGTGTTATTATATTATTTTACTACATTATAAATTAAAATTTTAAAGATTCATGAGTCTTACGCCTCAACCCGTATCTAAGTAAACGTCTCGCCTCCGTCTTTTAAAACACTGGTTGTGATTACAAGCACCTGATTTGTTGCTTAGGATCTCTTAATTTCTTCACCGCGGGTTCTCGCATCATTTTCTTGAAAAGATATTATATGAGAGTTTAAAATTAGTAATGTTAACCATTTCATTATTCGCCTTTATATATAATAAAAAAATAAATCATTAAGTAAAACAATAAATAACTTTATCTGTATGCTAAATAGAAGTTATAAAATAAAATTTATGTAATTCTAATTTTGCCTACTAATTTTCTTAACTACTAATCGTATCTTAATTAGATAAAACATAAATAAGCTTCATTGGTTATTTAGTGCATGTTTGGTTTCAATTCTGGCAACCCAGAATCACTTCTGGGTTGCTACTTTCGTGAAAATGAGCAAAATTTGGGTGTTTGGATTTCCTCTCCAAAATCAATTCTCCCCTTCAAAATTGATTATGTAAGAAGCTACAATCTCTAGCTTCTAAGGTGAGTAAAATCAATTCTACATTTATTTCAATTTTGGTTTTTACTTTTTCCTTCATCACCCTCTTTAATTTAGTATTGTAATAATATTTAATAATATTGTAAATAGAGTACTTGCAAAATTAATATTGTAATAATATATAAGTACTATATTGCACTTTAAATTAGTATTGTAATAATATTCTACTAATATTTAAGTACTATATTGCACTTTAAATTATATTATCTATTTGTAATTTTTATTTACATACTTCATATTTCACTATTATTTTAGTAATTTTTATTTACATGTATTTAACTAAATGTCTATTTGGTAATTCTACATTCAAAAGCAATTTTGATTAAAACTATCTAAACATCATGAATTGATGACAATCACTTTTACATTGTTGCATCCAAACATAAATCAATTATTGTCAAACTCAATTCTGTCAAAATCGTCAAAATCAATTATGTCCACCGCAGAACCACACACACTTAGTGTATGAATTAACTTCAATGTAATTTTCTTTCTTTATTGAAAAAAGTGATAGTACCTAAATTAATTATCGGGATGCTGATATTTTCGTTAAAAAAATTACGATCGCCCTTTTCACTAAGTTAAGCATATAAAAGATGAGCATCCCTCATTCCAAAACCTCCGATCTAACAAATAAGGGAAATGAAAAATATTGCACAACAGATGTAATGACAATAAAAACCAGCAAAAGCAAACAAATACAATGAAGAATCAAAAGCTGAAAAAGGAAAGTGCACAACCCATATTCCACAAAAAAGTAGGTGTAGCAGAGAATTAAGCTATCTAACTCTGTTCACAAAATTCGCCACATTCATCTTCATTATCCTCTTGAAGCCTATATTTGCTGAAATGCTGCACCCTGAACTTCCATTCTCCTTTAACTGGATCATATGACACAAATTCAGCACCTTGATCTCCTGCCTTCCTCTTAAGCATATCCTTATATTTCTCGATTCTAGGACCCTCCGTATAGTGTTGTCCAGTCTTCTTATCAAAACATTTTATGTTGAGAAGTGTCACCTCAGCAGGCTTGTTAAGACCTTGGCCAACAGGAGGTTTCTTACTTTCATCCATATAGACTATCACCTCCCGATTGTTAAACTGAATTAAAGACTCCAGATCAAGCCGACGGACATCTGTTTCCCCCATGAACTTGATGCTACCATACCCATGTCTTCCAACCACAAAATCCTTCACACGGCGACAGAACCCAGGTTCAGCCCTTTCTTTGGCTGCCAATTCCTGAATACGTGGATCTGTGTAATAATCAGAATGGCGGAGCTTTGGCATCAGAGCCTCAATGTCAGCCCCATGTTCATAAACAATTGCTGCCTCACCAGCTCGATGGCCAGTAAGGGTAATGGAAGACCCTTCGTGTTGTCCTTCGTGGAGACCATTAGGTTTCTGGTTCAGTTTGGCACTATGGAGACACTCTTTATCAAGGCCATTCTTAACCAAATCTTCTGCAGGAACAGATAAAATTTGAATATAGAATATAGAATATAGAATAGACTTGCATAACCAGGAAAATGTCGCCAAAAATGTAAACAACAAAAGAAGAGCCAGACTGGGATTCAGGGATGATTTAGCGGAGGGGTTGGGGTTGGGAGGGGGCTAATGATTTAGAGGGGTTGGGCCGGGGAGCTGCTCAAAAGAATGTGCAAAGTTTACCCTTATAAACATTCATTGTTACTGAGGCAGAGTTGTCACTGTGCCCTAGTCATGTGGCGGCTCTCAAGGGTCTCATTGATAATTCGTTCCTAGTTGTTTCAGAGGCCATTTTCAATGTTACTGTTCCAGCTATTAAAATTAGATCCTCTTGTCAAGGGGAATTTTTTTAATAACCGAGAAATCTTCAAGGGCCACTGGCACACGGTTCCAAGCTTGGTGTGATAAAAGGCCTACCCCTCTGCCCTTCACTTAAATACCAGACTTTTAATCTGTGGCAGGTTCATACTCTTGACGTACGCCTAACCCATACATCAGGTGTTGCGCTCTTACTTTCAACCAAAGCCCTAAGGACTGTTTCAGGAGTTCTGTCATGCTACTTGTCCCTTTCCTTTCAATCAGTTTAATGGTTGATGAGAATTAGATATCCTACATTGTTTAGAATCATATTACTGTGTTGAATTTGTTTGTAGTATATGGTACTGATAAACTTTGCATTCTAAGAAGAAATGTTCACATCAAATGTTTCAGAACCAAAATTCTTTTGACAAATTAATACTCAGAAACCAGACCCCACTTCATGGGATTTCACTGGGTATGTACTCAGAACATTTTCGCTTGTTGAAAATTTCAACAAGGTATGAGAAAAGAAATAACTCATGGCATAATTCCAACAATTACTTACTGTCTTTAACCTTTGCACTGGTCTCATTAACTGGAGCACAAACATCTTCAGCGATTTTACCTGAACAAGTGCATTCTTCAGCAAAACAAGACCCAATATACAACAAGAACAACTAAGCATCATATAGTTCTGAAAGCAAGACTCGACATAGATTACATGACCTAATTTTTTCTTGTTTTAGCGCTGCTTGTTCAAGGGATTCTTGATTTGCTAGCTCCGGGGCTATTTATAGATTACATGGACAAAAGTTTTCTCCTTTGTATCTTGTTTCCTAGGGAATAATGAATTGAAAGTTGACAGTTCACTGGTCTCTTCGTCCCGATTGATCTGATTTTTCTTCGTCTCCGTTGATCATTCAGTTGCTGTGAAGATATTATTTGTGTGGCTCTTCCTTGTCAACCACCTTGTTTTTCTTCCTCATTTTTCTTGGAAGAAGTCACCGGAGAAAAGAAAAACCCCCAACTAGAGCCACACAAATAATATCTTCACAGCAAGAAGATATTATATACACAAAAATTGTTACGCTCAACTGTAAGTGAAAATATGTACTTTTTTGCCATGTCAACATGAGGTGCTTACTGCTTAGCAGACACACGTCTTCCATATGTATTTAGCCAAATAAAATGATCAAATAACTAAAGTGCCTTCAATTATTAATGAGAATCAAAATATTTTTTTGAGATTGCATTTCTTTTTGAGATTGTAAATCAAAATATTATTAAAAAGATATAACCTAGAAACTGTATACACAAAAAGAGGAGTCCTGCAATCCAGGGTTCAAATTCCAAGCTCTTTCGTGTAGAACTGTTATTTCAACCACCAAGGGCAGAAGTCACTAGGGGTTCCTATCAGTTCAAAATCAACATGCAATTTAACCCAGCGCAGAAAATCGGAAATTTGCAATATATAGATAAAGCACAATGTTTCTCAAATGCTGGATGAGTAAAGTCACAATCATGTGACTATTGTATATTGGAGTGTAACTTGGGTTGAGTGGTATCTCACATGCTGGATGAGTCAAAATCAAAATGAGCAGAAATATCGAGACCCTACCACATGTCTACTGTGTATTGGGGTGTAATTTGGGTTGAGTGTGGAACCTATCCATACGCTCGAGCTATCTTTCTTGCTAAAGATCCTAGCACTCCTTATAGAAAGAAGATGCCTACTTAAGAATGACAGGACTGATCAAAACTCCCCAGGTGATGGTCAAAATCAACACAAATGACAAGCGCAAGCATAACCTTAACTCTAGAGCTATTGCATCTTAGGGATATGATTCAAGATGAGGTTGGTAACTGCCCTATAATTTTGCAGGAAAACTGGGTAACTGCTCTATCATTAAGGAAGAAATTTCTCTTCGACGAGAGGACTGTTGTTGGCTTTAGAATTACGTCGCAAGTAAAACACAATCCATAACATACCATTCTCATGCGCTGGGAAAGAAGTGTGCTTTGATGGGGATACTTTCTCCAAACCACCTCTAGAAGGCCACTGGTCCAATGGACGAATTACTAAAGCTCTTGGGTTCTCTCTGGGAACAAACAATGCATCAGCCTTAGGCGTGCTTGGTGTTTCCTCATCGTCACTAAAGAACGGTACCTACAAAGAAACATAAGTCAACTAAAATCAGTCAATCTGTTGCACTTGAAAGTAGATTTGGAGATTCATTTAAGATCAATTAGAGGTCTAAAATAAATAAAACATCATTTTACCTTAGAGCCCTCAGTTTTAGGATGATATTTCCTTGCCGGCAACCGAACCCGTCTGTGAGAAAGGTGTCGAGAAGTCAGTAATGATGATATCCTGACAGTAACAGGTTTGTCAACCACCTGTTAAATAATAAAGAAAAAAACATGTAAGAGCACCAAATTATGCATCCGTGTTTGTTTATGTTAATATAAAAAGAAAAAGTGGAGTAGAAGTAACAAAGGTATACCCCATCCACAAACCAAAATAAGAATAGCATAGAGAAACCATGCAGGGAGGGGTAGCTTCTTCACCACCCCCACCCCCGCAATCCCTTTAAAATAAAGATGGCATGTCATACACACTTACCGGTAAACTAGAAATCCCATACTGTATAGAAGAAGAAGTGCCAGTACGATCAATTGACATCTGAGGCATCGCTGGTAAAGTTCCAAATGGATTAGTAACAACTGCAGGTTGTGCGACAACTGAGCTTTGGATAGCTGGCCTGTAGCAACAGGTTGTTCAACAGTTCCATATGAAGGGTCATGAAAGAAGAGAAGTACATGTGCAGAAAACTGAAATAAAAAGGATCAAAGATGTACAACAAGAAATGAATATGTCCTCTGGCAGTACTAATGAAGTCTATTATTCATGAATCCACACAGCTCATGTGTACCTCCATCTTGATAACATAAACTCTTATTAAGGTCATACTTCTATGATACGACAGAGTACTATGGGGGGAATCAATTGAAAGAAAATTGACAAATCTTAAATTAAATTACTGCACAAGGCAAATATGATAAATACAGGCTACATGGAAGCAACGCTACAGATAAACTGATAGAGGGGCTGTTAGTGGTATCAAGACTATATTCAACAAATTACACCAAATCTAAATGGCAACTTCCTGTAATGCTGCATATGCATGTGCTTACAGGCCAAAAGAAATTTTAAGGATAATTTAAAGAGCTGTTACATACGGCTGACTGAAAAGACTGGGTGTGCCACCAAAACCACTTGCACCAGCTGTAACAAGAGACCTAGAATTAGTAGTCGCATCACAAATCTCACCAACTATAAGAGAAACTATCACATTTCAATTACCTCCTTGTGTCGGACCAAAGTTACTGAACCCAAAAGCAGGAGTACTCTGAGAAGGCTGAGTGAGTTGAAAAGGAGTCGAAAGAGGGGGCTTCAAATCCAAAGAAAAGGGTTTATTAGGATTTATTAGGCAGATAACTGAGTTAAAAAAAAAACCCAACTATATATAACTTAGGGAGCATCTGATATAATTTTACAGCAAGAAAAAGAATAAAAAATTAATCAAACAGATACATTAAGCAAGTCAACCTCGAGAGAGAAATAACGACAACTCAAATGAGAAAGCATTGAAGATAAATTCATAAAAATTTAGGTGCTTTGCTTGCTCAGACGTGATTGCAATGTCTTAATAATTTCCCGGCATTGAACACCCTTGCAACCATATCAATAATGGCCAATGTAATGTTATCACCCTGTGGACTTCTAAAAAATACACATATGTCAAAATAAGTCAATATCATATATTACATATTCCCATTTTATATGTAATACTCTTATAATAAAAAAAATTATAATATATTATGACTCTGGAGAATATTGCATATAAAATGGGAATATATGATATTGTATAACATAATATATATGATATTTTATGACATAATAATACTTATTTTGACATATGTGTTTTTTTATATGAGGTCCACTTCCTACTTAAATAACACAAATCAAGCATGAATGCATGCTCACTCCAAGTATTTTTTGCTAACAGGCGCTTTTATTTTCTACAAGTGACACAGTGTTGCGTTAACCATGAAAGTAACTGCCCACATCTCCCTGCCTTCAGGTCACGCTCATGCCTCTGCCCCAAAAAAATGAAAAGTTGCACCAAGGGGTGTTTTCCTTATAAAGTTACCAGCTTAAATGCTGAAGTTTAAACCAAGATGACAAAACAGCCCAAGGACGATGGCAAAACCTTATGATTTTATCCGATAGTCATGTTCATCATACAAATCCATACAGCAAATTTGTGAAAATCATCAGACAAACATGAATGTAACGAAACCAAAAGATAGAGAGATCTAAAGAAGCTACATAAGAACATTTCATAGAATTCAATTTATGATTAATTTACCGTTGTTTGGCCAAATCCCATCGTATTGCTTGTATTTTGCAATGGTGCACTTGAAAACAAGTTACCACCAAAACCAGTAGAAGGCGTACTGAACAAATTGGATTGACCAAAAGCTGGTGTACTCGGGGCAAAAGATGATGCAGTCTGTCCAAAGGCCGAGCTCGTCTGTCCGAATGAAGGGGTAGTTGATTGAAATAACGGAGACGATTGGGTGTTAGCAAAGCTTAAGCTAGGACCAAATGCTGGAGCAGTAGCCTGAGCTGAAGAGGAGCCAAAAATTGATGTTGATGATCCAAAGAGGGTGGGAGGTGTACTTGGTCCAAAAGCTGGAGTTGATCCAAATAAGGAAGGGGAAGTCGAGGATGTAGAGCCAAAAGGATTAGATGCATTTGAGCTTGGAAAGGCAGAAGAATTAAAAGCTGGAGTAGTTGAGACTCCAAAACCTGGAGTATTGAATGTGGATGGTTTGGGGGCAAAAGGGTTGGAAGATGTAGAGGACGAAAATGGATTTGCAGATGACTGGCCAAATGGGGAAGTTGACGATGACGAAAAGGCTGAGCTTCCAAAATTGATTCCACTAGTTGATTGACCCGCAGGAGCAGGACCTCCTGTAATGTGGATTCAGATTATCAACAACATAAAGATCAACTAGTGTCAAGAGTATAATTTACAATAAAACTTACCCTTGTCTCCCAACTGGTAATCCTCCCACCTAAGTTCTTCATGGCTCTTGTCTTTGTGAACTGGCATGGCTGAAATAGACTCTATTTTCCCACCAGCCTGGGTACCACTGCCACTATCTGCTTCAGGTGTTGCCTGGTAAGCAGCAATTCGTGTTCCACCCCGTTGACCACCAACAGCAGACTGTCCAAAACCAGGGCTTCCAAAAGGTGCTGCAGAAGTTTGGGCTCCTGAACCATATGAAGAGACCAAGCATCAGAAACGAATAGTATAATAAACTAACTTTGATTTTCAAACCTCTTGTTAGATAAAACACAAGATAAAAAAACACTCCCTCCAGCCAAATTTATGTGACTTGTTTGAATCGGCAGAGTTCAAGAAAAAAAAACTTTTGAAGTGTGTGGTTTAAAACAAGCCATATATATTTGTGTGGCTACAAGATCATCTCATTAAGACTTAAGAGTAAAATGAATAGTTTATAGCTAAATTGTTTCTAAATGTAGAAAGATATCACTATTTCTGGGACGGACTAAAATGAAAGCATCACATAAATTGGGAACCGGGGAAGCAAACCTATAGTTTGTCTTGCATGAGTAAAAACAGCTTACCAAATGCAGAACTTTGAGCACCAAAAGTTGACGGTGTTGTGCCAAATGGGCTACTGCCAAAAGCAGATGTTGATTGGCCAAATGCAGGAGAGGATCCAAAACTAAATGAAGGAGCACTCGGAGCACCAAAAGCAGGCGTTGACGTGGCACCAAAGGCAGAACCAGTGGTGGTACCAAAGGCCGGGGTGCTGGATCCGAAAGTAGGAGAACTTGAAACACCAAACGGGCTACTTGTACTGCCAAAGGTTGGGTTAGGTGTAGAACCAAAGGCTGGAGTACTTGAAGTGCCAAATGCGGGTGTACTCGTGGCACCAAAAGCAGGGGTGCTTGATGAACCAAATGTAGGGGTACTCGGAGTACCAAATGCAGGTTGACTTGATGCACTAAAAGGTGTAGATGAGCCGAATAGACCACTCCCAAATGCCGGCTGTGATTGTTGAAACGAGTTGCCGAACGGACTTGTTTGGGAACTGCTTGACCCAAAGCCACCAAAAGCTGGCTTTTGCCCGAATATAGATGAACCTTCACAATCAAGACAGTTTCAGAACTGAAGAACAAACATTTACTGTTTGATTTACATTGAGTCTATAAGACACTTAAAAACAAAATTACACCAATTACTTAAAAATAATATGACGGTTGGTGGTGGTGCTGGCTAGCGGTGGTGATTGTGGGTGTCGATTGGGGATGGTGTTGGCTAATGGAGGTGTTGAGTGTAGTAGCTAGTGGTGGCTGGAACTAGTGGTTAATGGTGATAGTTGGTGGTGGTGGATGATAGTGATAGCTAATGGTGGTTGTGAATGATGACGGTGGCTGATAGTGGCGATTGTCGGTAGTGATCGGTGGTTGTTGTGGTAATGGTGGTTGGTGGTGATGGTTGTAAATGGTGGCTAATAGTGATGATAGTTGATTAAAGTAATTGGCAGCGGTGGTGGTTGTGACTGCTGAGGATGGTGGTTGTAGGGGTGAGTGGTGGTAGTTGATAATGGTGGGTTGTGACGATGGTAGTTAATAATGTTGGGGATGGCGGTAGCGGGGAATGGATGGAATCGGTGAACTGTCACCTTTGTTGAAATCTTTGAATAAACATGATATTAAGACTTTATTACATATATTAATCATTCAGATATATTCAGCCCGATAAAGTGGTTGTAACATAAAAAATGCATTTAATGGCTAAGATCTGATTATTAAGATTCAAACCTAAAAAAACAAACGGACTTAATGACTGAGAACTTAATGATTAAAATAAAGACTTCCATTAAGTGCAAACAAATAAAGCCTTAGTGTTTGAAATTGAATTGAATCCCTATTGGCACCTCTATGTCAACACTATGCCAACACGTAACAGAATGGCAGGCATAGAGTAGACTACTTATCCCAAAAGAAAAATGCATGACTAGACAAGTATAAGATCTCTCTAATACATTCTAAGAGGAGACTTCACTACAGCCAGCCCTAATGTCATTGGAAAATCCATAATAAATAATCATTAACTATTGACCTCCCAAGCCACTGAGATGTGAACCCAGAATCATGATGGATGGTATTAAGACAATTGGCCTTCAGCAGTACTAGAGAATACAATAGAGCATTGATTGCATTCTGGAAAAAGATATATACAATACAATTTGTAAGGAAGCTTGTGGAAGCAAATACTCACTACCAAATGCTGATGACGAACTGCCAAAAGTAGGAGTTGAAGAAGCTCCAAATGCAGGTGAGGATGATGCACCAAAACCTGGTGTGGACCCCAGAGGTGAAGAAGATTGGGGGGTTCCAAACACTCCAGTGGAAGTGCTACCAAAAAAGGAACCACCTGATTGTGAACCAAAAGGATTTGTACTGCCAAAAGGTTGGGGAGCAAATGGGTTATTACTTGTCTGCCCAAAACCTGATTGTGACCCAAATGGGCTAGTAGATGACTGCCCGAAAGCTGAAACAAACAGAAAACAGTCAGCAGTGAGCATCCTCGCTGTATAAGATAAGAGGAAAAAGAAGACCAACAATTGCATCTTAGACGAGAAAATTTCAGAAAACACAAAACAAGTCGAAAAGAAATAACATTGTTTCTATGAAATGAAGCAAATAAATGGAAAAATGGGAGGGTGCACTGAGAGGCGTCGAGGAAAGAACAGCTATAGAAAATAAGAATGGGCAGGTCCTTTTTTAATCCCTTATTTCTTGTTAGGAGCATCAATTTAAAGGAACATTTAAAGATACTGGTCATGACTTGCTTCAATAGAAATAATTAAAGGGGAAAGAAGGATAGAAGATGCAGGATAGATTTCTCACGTATAAAAAAGATGGTAATACAGCTGCAAATACTTACCATTCGTGGACCCAAACATGGTTTTATAGTCAAATCTTTCGCAGTAGCTGTTGGAGGTCCAAAGTTGAGCTACAAAAAGGACATAACACGCAGATCAATCAATTTCTTGTAAGTAGAAGGATATGTCTATAGCAAGTTCAACGAAATTAAAGTCAAGGAGATTGATTCCACATAAATGTAATGCCTCCAAGAAAGAAAAACAATCAACACATCGGGTATATGCATGACACCGGAAAATGAATAAAAACAAGGAAACGATAATATCCATTATTAACACTCTGTTTGGATGGTTGTTACATATTGTTTCATAATGTATATTGTTTCATAATGTATCGTATTGTATTACTTTAAAGAATGCAACGCTTGAATAGATTGTATTATTTTCCGTCGTTACATTATATCACACATCAGCAATTTGAAGCATAAACCTACAAAAAAGTAGGGTACGGGGTAGATCTACCATAAAAATATAAAGTTAAAGGTAAAATAGGATTAGATAACAAGTAAAGATAAAATAGGATTATTAGATAACAAGTAAAGATAAAATAAGAAAATTAAACAAGGTAACGATGCGATCACACCAAATCAGTCGTTACACAAAATCGAACTTTTCGTCCTTACATAAGGATGGATTTAAGGATACAATAAAATTTAAGTAGCAATTAAAACAAACATTGTATTTAAACTAAAAACACAAAAGGTAACAACCATCCAAACAAGCTGTAAGATAATAACCAGAAAACAACAAGCGAATCAATGTAAGAAATAGGGCCTAATAACAACATTGCAGCTATGTGCAGAACTCTGGACCTACTTTTTTCCCTTAATCAATTAAGGCAAAAAAAAACCTGAATATGTCAAACGATCTAGTTATGGAGGATAAGGCGATGGAGATACGGAATCGAAATCGAAATTGTAACAGCTAGGGTTAATGCTAGTTACTTGATGCAACTTCCACGGGGCTAGTGTGTGTGTGCGTGTTTTGGTCTCGGCAAATGCCCTGTAAATGAGGTCTCCGTAACATATAAATAGGCAAGAGAGGGACGTAGCTTTTAAGCAACGCTCATTAAAATGATTATTGCAATTAGATGAATATTATACTCTTTCTATTTTATTTATACTATGTTGTTTGATTAAGGGGTGTATTTAATTAGAATTTTAAAAGACTTTTTTTGGGATAAAAAAGTCATGTGGTATTTAATTAAGATTTTTAAACAATCTAGTATTCAATCAAGACTATTAGGATTTTTTAAACAGAGTGTTCAAATTTAGTGGTATCCAATCAGTATTTTAAAAGACTAACAAAAAGTCTTTTGGTATTCAAAATTTTGAGATTTCGAAAGATTTTTTAAAAATATGGATTTTGGAGGACTTTTTAGTGGAAGGTATAACTAACAAATCCTATAAACAATCACAGTCTAACCTATCAGACTTTTCTCATTCTAAAATGAGTATTTCATTTTTTTTTTACTTTTATAAAAATATGAATTTTTTTCTTACCTCCCACTACCGCCCTAACCCCACCTACCCCCGACCCCCCACCAGAGGGGACGTATCCAACAGATGTTTTTCTATGATGAATTGGGTACTTCGGCTACTAATAAGCCGAAGCAGACGCTGCCCATGGAGAGCCTTTTCCTTTGTGAACATGCCCATAAGACAGGACAAAAAAGCCCCCCATCCTCAAATTTCTATTTCATATTTTTTATTACTTTTATAAATAAAATTTTAAAAAATGAAATTTTATCTTACCTCCCCTGCCCCCTACCCCAATCTCAAATTTTTATTTTATATTTTTTTTACTTTTATAAATAATTTATAAAAATATGAATTTTTTTTCTTACCCACACCTACCCCCTACCCCCTACCCCCTCCACCCTACCCACACTTACCCCCTCCACCCTCACCCCATTATTTAGCTCATCTTGATCCGCCCATCTTAGCTCATGTAAGTTTTGAGTGGGTTGGACATTGATCCATCTACAACTTCAACACATCTTGACCTGCCCAACTTCCGCCCAAACGACTCATATGTCACCCCTAGTTGTAGCCCTCAAGTCATGTGAACAATTCAATTGTAATAGGAGAAAGCATGAGATCCTTACATTTGTTTGTGCTATTTTATTTTACTTTTGTTGAACTATTTGGTACTTTGGTTGAACTATTTGAGTTATAATTTTGTTGAACTATTGTTATTGTAATTTGGTTAAACTTTTTATTGTTATTTATAGAATTAAGTAATATTTTAGACAATTAATGAGAAAGAATAGTTAATGGAACTTGGAATACTATATATTGTTATTTTAGAAGTATAATAACGGCTTTTGATATATTTTACATTGAAAATTAGTGATGAAAAATTATAAAAAAGTGGTGATGATGAGAGCAAAAGAATTGGAGAAAAAATTCATGTGGTCCTTTCAGATCTTTATAAATCTTATGATAAGTCTTTTAAAATCCAAACATAAGAAATCTTGATTGTCAAAATAGTCTTTTAAAATCATAACAATCCTAAATAGTCTTTTAAAATCAATAAGACTTATTTATCCAAAAAAGTCTTTTAAAATCCTAATTGAATACGCCCCTAAATATGAACTTTAACGAAGAAAGAAAAATGACTTTTGGCATATACTAAGCTACTTTTAGAACTTGTATCATTGTTATTGATACATCTATAAAAGCATGTCATTTATGAAATAATGAAAAATGTTCAAAATTAACCGTGTGTAATTCTTTTTAAAACCAACCTAAAAATGTAAACTATAGATAAATAAAAGAAATATGGACAATTTATTTTATATTGGATCAATATATGAAGATTAAGCCTGACCAGATTAAATTACAGAATTATTTGCATTGTATTATTCCCTTTTTTTCATTAAAATTTTCTTTCATTTTTTTGTGGGATTGATTAGGTTCGTGATCTTTGAAAATGAAACTTCAGAAGTTAATATTATTAAATTGTAACTTATCATGGCGAATTTTATAATTACTTATGAAGTGCATATATTTTATCTTATATGTATCTATATTTATATTGTATTAAAATTAGAAATCCCTAAATTTAAATGTCAAATTGCTTAAATATACTTTTATTAACTAAAATACTGTATTTCTAAAATAAAAATAAAAAACTGACGTCTACCCACAACTCAATAGTCACAACCCTTCTATTAATTTTGTTCTCATTTATTTCTTGGTGTTCATCCTAATTAAGGTGGTGTCTTTCCTCTTCAAATTACCTAGCCACAATATACTTATTGGAGAATGAATTAAGGCTACCTATAGAAAGCAACAACCTTATTTGATTTTGGGACTCATCAACTAATATCAACTTGAAGAAAAACATATGAAAATCGTGGAGCAAGTTAAATAAAAAGTGCTAATATTTGATTGAAAATCTTATCGAAAGATTATGTGCATGAATGAATCAGTCATACGTATCTGGATTTCAATCAAGTTATTTTAAAGTAAATAAATTTATATCCATTATAAGTGTAATTTAAATAATAATTTCAAAATTAGATATACATGCACTACAACCCCCTAACGAGAATGGACTTGTACTTTGGGAGGTACTGAATTTGCATCCAAAAAGAATGCAGCAAGTGTAGCATGAATACACAATGTACCCCGTAGACATCATAGGCCGACAACTACGAAAGATACACAATCATAGATAAATATCAGGTTGACACCAAATTATCCTATAATAGCAGTTCAATAACCAAGTATATCACGTAGAGTCCATCAACAAATATCAAGTATCATGTAGCATGAATAATCCATTTAAGTTCACAATCCGGCCAAATTGTTCAATATCAATCAATGACAGTTTCCAATTATGAATTATCAAATATAAGCATACGTATACGTATGTATGATATGAATGTAATGCATATGCAAGGTACCTTTCTCAACCTGGTATACAATACGTCAAGATTTTATTACGATTTGTACACTCATGGGGGACCCGCGAAGTCCATATACCGCTTCTAGCCAACTGAAATTTCACACACGAATTTGACTAGAGCACATGACGAGTCTCAATCATGTTGCAGGCGTGCAACTCCGCTCCCCGCGTATCAATATCATATCAAGTGGCATAATCTCATATTACTCTTACTTTTTCGGTTTCTTAGACCACATCATAGTCATACCACTCTCACATCAAAACACATAACTATGAGTGTATGTATGCAATGACAATACCAGACATTGCTGATTTTATGTCTCGGTGTCAGAATTTCCAATAGATTAAGTATAAGCACCAGTGTTTCGGTGGTGTGTCTCAGAGGATGCTCATTCGTGAGTGAAAGTGGGAGAGGATTGCTATGGATTCTATTGTTGGGTTGCCCAAGACTTTGGGCAAGTTTGATGTTATTTGGTCATTGTTGATAGATTGATCAAGTCCGCGTATTTCATTCGGGTCCAAATGACTTATAATGCAGAAAAGTTGGCTAAGATGTACATCCGTGAGATTGTTCGTCTTCATAGGTTTCCTATTTCTATCATATCAGATCGAGATACTCAGTTAACTTCACATTTCTGGTAGATTTTGCAGAGAAAGATGGATACTTATTTGGATCCTAGTACAATATTTCACCTTTAGAATTACGGTAGTCTGAGCGGACTATCTAGGTATTGAGGACTGTTAGGCATATTTTATATACATTTTTGAGTCATTTTTAGTTAGTATTTTTCTCATTTTCTTTGTGTTTAGTATAATGTTAGGTGTGTTTTTTTTCTTTTGAGTCACAGCGGTCCTAAAGGGAGTAAATACCAAATTGAGGATGAAATGAGCTTAATTGAGGTGTAATTGCACGAGAAAAGCCTAAGAAGTCCCGGAAAGCATAGAAGAAATCTGACGAAATTCGGATAAAAAAAAATAGCCTGTAAACCCAACTGGGTTTACAGGGTAATTAGTGCTGCGGCGCCGGAACAACAGAGAGCTTCAATACTTACGGCGTCGCGGCGCCGACGCGGAACTGGGCGAGAAAAGTCCGATTTTTCGAAGGGAAAAAAGGTCCAAAACATGATTTTTCTCAAGATATAAAATCCCTAAACTCTAACCTTAGGGAGACATCTTGTACATAATTATACATTCTACTTTGGAGAGGAAAATAGGCCACAAGCTACAAGATTGGAGACAACTTTGTTCAAGTTCTTTCCTTTTCTCTTTTATTTATTTCAGTTTATGTTGGATTGTAATTTAGTTTTTGACATGACAATGTTTAGGAGCTAATTACTTTAGTAGGGTTTACCATCGAATCTTCTTGAAACTCTTTCATATAGTTAATGCAATAAGTTATTGATTTCTTCTTCAAATGGTTAAGATCTATTCAGTATTGGATTGAATGTTTGATAATTAATTGATCACTAATTGTCATAATCTATGTGATTTCGAATCGAGATCCGAGAGGGGAGATTTGGATATGTTATAATTGAATAGATATAGGTTAAAATCGCGGACGAAAGTACCCCGATACTTATGTAGTATTTAAGGTTATTGTTCTTAATCCTCATGTGTAGCAAAATCTATCATAAAAATATAGAAGATTTCTACACAAGTTGAGCTCTCGTATGTCCTAACCGGAATATGATGACATATTAGTTAACCTGCTGTTGACACCCAATTTTGAACCTCTCGCCCGATAGTTAACTATAAAATTGCATTATTTTTTACAATAATTTTTAATAATTTTTTTAAATTATAAAATGCAACAATAGCACCGCATCTTACGTAGAAGACTAAACACTTTAGGTCTCGCGCCCACATTTATTAATTTCAAGCCCTGTCATAATTCTTAAATGATAATAAATAAATAATTGCATAAAATAAGTAATTTAGCAATGACGTCGTGTTAAATAGAATATTCACATTTTTTATTAAAAGCAAGGCAATTTTGTAATTCGTAATTTTAATTAATTTAATCTAATACATGCATTTTTATAATAGCGTCGCATTTATAAAAGCATTAAGCAGTCCTTAAATATCATATTTGCATTTAGCATTTAAATAATTTAATAATAGTCTATACCCCCGTTTAGTTTTAATTTAACTTCGCGGAATACGCATAATAAATAAGTTTTAATAACGGCACCGCTTTCTAAAATATTAAGCCCTAATTAAATAGCACGCCCGTCTTTATTTTTGTAATAATTTAGATTAATAAAACACCTAAATAATTTAATCACAATTTTTAATTCCTAATCTACCACTAATTAACTAAGCCTAAAATTAATTAACTCCTAATTCTACCCAGCCCATAACCCCATACCCAAAACGTCCTTGACCCATTCACCCAAATTTATCACGTTATTTCAACGCCACATATTTCCTTCACCATTCCTCACCCAACGCCCAAATATTTCCCTTCAGCCCATCTCCCCTAAGCCCTTATTTTCCCTACTCTTCCTCGTCGATCAACAGCCCTCAGAGAATAAATAAAAGAAAAAACCTAGAGCCCCTACCCTCTGCCGCCGCAACAGTCCCCTCCCTCGCTCCCATCACCCCCAAATCCGCTGCCATACCCATACCTCTGTCCCAACCAACTCCTCTCTGTCACCCGACACACGCCCATGCCCTGCAGTCCCAAAAATCCGCAATTTGAACCAACAAATCATCCAAAAATCAGTCCTCTAACAACTTTATTTCAAATTCAAACCCAAATTTTCATCTATAAAAGGACTCCATTATTCTTCATTGAGGAGGTCCGATTTTCTACTCTTGATTTGAGATACCATCTTCTATTTTGCATCTCTTTTTATTCCTAGTATTGATTCAGCAAGTCTATAAACGCCTAAGCTTTCACTCCTCTTCAGTTGCACTACCACACACAACAACTCCGAGCGGATTCGACGAGTCGAAACGCGCCTCGGTTCGCTGCCCGAAGAAGGTAACCTACTTTCTTTCTAACAATCTTGCTATTTGATTCACAATTATGTGTTCTGTGTGATACGATGTGCGTCTTTATTAAATAATGTTTGGCTAAATGTAGTTATGGTTTGAATTCGTGAGTTTAAATCATAACATATTAGTTACGAATTTTATAGCATGTTTGGTGTCGATTCATTTCCCACTGGCAAATAGCTTTAGCATGTGCTAATGACTACTTAAGAACATTTGATTAGCTATCATTAAAAGACTGTTGTTTCCCCCTTGTGAGCATTTCTTTTGTTTGTGGTTTGAACCTATTTGATAGTAGTCATTAATAACGTTATCAGATTGTGACTGTATGGCTGATGGTTTTAAATATGTTTGTTCGGTTAACCTGGTCTTAATCGAAATGATGCTTAATCTACCTTGCAGAATTATGTTGTTTAGTGCGAGGTCTGTTTAGATTAAGTGAACCATTCAAAAGATTTAGAAGTGAGTCAAACCTACAATATTAGCTTTATTTGGTCTGTTTCCTTTCTTTTCATTATGAGTAAATGTGTGCTAATACGCTTAAAACCAGAATGTTTGTGGGCTGATATAGGTCTGTGAGGATTCACATGTTATCTAGATATTTTAAGATGTTCATGCGGCTGTTTAAAAGATCAATACTCTTCTTGTTATTCGTTTCTTTGTCCAATATGATTTGTTGGAGTGTATGTGTTAATTAGTATCCTGGGTCCTACTTCCCCTGCCAAGATGTCTAAATTATGCCCTTAATAATGCTTTCCCCATTGTCTGGGCCAATATTGTGACATGTCGGTTCGCTACCTTCCTATATTCTGTATACTTAAGCTATGTGCTAGAACCATAAGTCCCTGTGCTTTGGATAATGAAACAGGTCTGTAACTAATTTGTCCAAGTCCAAAAATAAATTTATTTCCCCTCTCTTAGTAATTAATTGAAAGCATGGCCTGTATGTATTTATTTGATATATTTTTAAGCCCATGTGGTATTCATTTTTAACCATCAAGTTTTGACATGCTGAATCCGTCCACCTTAGGGTATCTAGTTACAGTTTTAAGCCGAGTAGCCATCTGTATGTTATATTTGACCATGTTTGTACTTTTGTGTAAGCTAGCCTAATATCACATGCAAACCATGTCGTATCTGTATGGATTTAGGCCTAGTTAAGTAGTCTCGTTGGCGTTTTAGTCTAAGTTAAATGCGTGTGACGTCTTCCTGAATCTTATATGAGTTCTTATAATGTGAGATGTTCTCAAAGGTCATCTAATATGTGTGTGATTAATGTGAAATGTTGCTGTGATCCCATAGGATTGTTGGAACTGATTTTGATCATTTTGGGCCACTGTTTTGGCTATTTTTTTGACCAATTTTCAGCATATGTCGGTCGATTTTCAGCCCTGCTCAGATCGATTTTCACCCATGTTCGGACTGATTTGCACCCGCTTTGATCGCTTTCGGTTTGATCTTTCAACCATTTTATGGACTGATTTTGGCCTCACTTTGGCTACTGGTTTGGCCCCCTTTTGCCACTGATTTCAACCATTTTTCTGGACTGATTTTGGCCTCACTTTGGCTACTGGTTTGGCCCCCTTTTGCCACTGATTTAAACCATTTTTCTGGACTGATTTTGGCCTCACTTTAGCTATCGGGTTTGGCCCTTTTTTGCTACCGATTTCAACCATTTTCTCGACTGATTTTGGCTTCACTTCGCTACTGGTTTGGCCACTTTTGCATCGATTTCAACCATTTTCTGGACTGATTTTGGCCTCACTTTGGCTACTGGTTTCGCCCCCTTTTGGCTACTGATTGCAACCATTTTCTGGACTGGTTTTGGCCCTTTTTGGCTACTGATTTCAACCATTGTTTGGACTGATTTTTGGTCATTTTCGGACTGAATTTCAGCCCGTTATTTCATCGGTTTTCGATCGTTACGGATGATTTAGGGCCATTTTTGCTCTCGATTTTTGGCCCTTTTCTCGCTTGGATCGGTTTTTTGCCATTTTGCTGATTTTGGATTATTTTGCTCTCGATTTTTGCCCTTTTCTCGGACCGATTTCATCGTCATTTGACCGATTTTGGGCCATTTTGCTACCGATTTTGGCCTCTTTTAGTCGCTGATTTTGGGCGCTTTCGCATGATTTTGGCCTCGTTTTTATTGCTTTTTGGCCGCTTTAGGTCGTTGTTCTACTGTTTGTTGCTGGTTTTTCCGCTATTCGATCGTTTTCTCGCTATTTTTAGACTGATTTTCAAGTTATTTTGTCACTAAGTTTTGACTATTTATCTATTATTTGTAAGTTTATAACATATACTAATCCTTTTCTTTTTCTTTCTTTTACATGATATGACGGAGCAACAAGGAGTCTCACTACGAGACTCATTACATCCGGGTTCCACAATCATTGCATCTTTCCGCCTCAAGATTCCTAAATAAATAGGGCGGGATGACTTTGTCGCTCTTCCTAGTCGCGTCAACTCTTTAAAAATTCCGTCGTTTATTTTCTGATTATTGTGATTTAATTATGTAATCCTGTATAATCATTAGAATGTTTAGAATAGTTGAGCCTAAAATTAATGAGGGAGGGTAGTTAATAATATAAAATTTAGATAGTTTATTTATCTTTTAGGCCCGTTATGCATTTTTAAGCTTTTCAAAACAAGTTAGTCATTTTATGCATCATTAGTATTGCAAAAATAAAGTTTCAAATTTCATTAAACTCTTAGAAATAATTCATTCTTTTCATAATAAAAGTCTTTTCTTATTATCCATTGCAAAACAAATGTTTTATAGATTTACGCCATACATACATATACTGCTATAAAGACTATATTTTATGATAATATACACTTTTCGAAAGAACTACTTTCCATACATTTTACAAACAAAACTCATGCCAGTTTTATGGAAACTATTTATATCTAAATAAGTATTTGCAACCTCTTTTCTTAGCTTTATGCTTGCTTCAAAAACACGCATTTTTTATATAATACTAACCTAAGTTTGACCGGACAACCGCAAGTTAGCGGATCCTTTAGGGTGCCTAACCCCTTCCCTTTAGGATAATAAAGAATCCTTACCCAGAATCTCATTAAGTTTAGCAGACCATTAAATGGAGTTAGTGTTGACTTTAACCTAAGTTGACATTTAGGTGTCCTAATTCACCCAAACTAATTAGGTGGCGACTCCCGCGAACCCTTAGCATTTTTTAGCATTTTAAGTATCCTTCTACATTTTAGCACCCTTTTTGCATTTTAGCATCCTTTTAATATTTAGCACTTTATTTTATTTTCTAACCTTTTTATTAAGCAGGAGATTCGTTAAAAAATGTCGCGGCCGAAAAGGGGCGTGACAGAAATGGCGACTCCTTTAAATGCAATTTCAGGAATCAAACCATGCGTAGCGGTAATCCCGTTTCCGACTCCGGTCGAAATGGGGCGTTACACCTGCTATCTTAACAAAGAAGAAGAAGTCATTGTTGTTGCATTAATGATTGAAATATAGTGGATAGTTGAGGATATTGGAAGTCCTATCTCCATCATAACTGATTTAAACCAAAGCATACTTAGTTTAATTCCGACAATTTACTCTAGCTAGTTCTTAGATAAAAACCAAAACATTCTTACGATTGCTAAATAGATACCATAGATTAGATAATCGGTAATTGATAATCAGTCTCTGTGGACGATATTCAATCTTACAGACTATATTACTTGAGTGATACGTACACTTGCGTGAGCATCAGTAAAATCGCTAACAAGGACATGTTATGAACCTGCGTGATTAATTTTGGTGGTCATTGGGATCAGTTCTTACCTTTGACAGAGCTTGCGTACAATAACAATTATCACTCCAGTATTGATATGGGACCGTTCGAGGCCTTATATGGTATGAGATATTGATCTCTCACTGATTGGTTTGATGCATTCGAGGTCCGTCCTTGGGGTATCGACTTGTTGAGAGAGTCCTTGGAGAAGGTAAAGAGAATTCAAGATAAGCTCCTGACATAGCAGAGCAGAGCAAGAAGAAGAAGTATTCGGACCGGAAGGTCCTAGATTTATAATTTATGAATGTCTCACCCATGAAGGGTATGATGAGGTTCAACAAGAGAAGCAAGTTGAGTCTGAGGTATATTAGACATTTTGAGATTCTTCAAAGAGTTGGGGAGGTGGCATATGAGTTGGCTCTACCACCAGATTATTAGAGCATTTATCTAATTTTTCATCTATTCATGCTGAAGAAGTATCATGATGATGGTTCTTATATAATTTAGTGGGATTTTGTGTTGTTTATCAGAATTTAGAGTTCAAGGATGAGTGTGTGGCTATTTTGGATAGGTAGGTGAGGAAGTTGAGGTCGAATAAGATAGATTATGTGAATGTTTAGTGGAGGTACCGTCATATTGAGGAGGCGAACTGAGAGACCGAGTATGATATGCGGAGCGGATATTCTAGCTTGTTCACTACTTCTGGTACGTTCCCTCTATTTGTTTCTCTCTGTTCAAGGACAAACATTATTTTAACTGGTATATGATGTAATGATCCATTTGATCGTTTCTTACTAAAGGCCCTTATTTGCTTGTTTGATCTTTTTTGTAGACTCTTTATAGGGTTTGTAATGTGCGGAGATGGGTGTTACATATTCTTGTCACGACCCGACCCCGGACCGCGACTGGTGCCCTACCTGGGCACCCTTCTATTCATACAACATAATAAACTGCGGAAGATAAATAACACTTTTTTTTTCTTTTATAAAAAACTAAGGCCAAGCCGATAAGGCTGCCATAACATAAAAACTTTCCGAAAGGGTCTACACTGTTTAACAATGTAAAAAAACAACTCTGCTTGATCCAGCATATGAATACGCACCTCTAAGATTTGGACAAATACTATGACGACAAGGCCCGCCGCACCACGAATATACATAACCATGACGACAAGCTTCGGAACATTGGAGCCATCTCAAATGCTGAACCAGGATCCTAAGCTCGCGGATCCACAACTGTGTACCTAAACATGCGGACATGAACGCAGCCCGAAGAAGTCGATAACAGTGCGAATATGGAACGGAAAATAAGGTACGATAATAAATCATAACTATACAAAAGAATGACAGCGGCAAGTATAAAGAAAGGGTAAATGCGGATCCTACCGTGTCATTTCCATCACGTGAACTTAATCGTACCTTATTATCTTTTCCCATTTTTCCATAAGAGTATAGTCAAATTCTTACGTACATACTTAAGAAAACTCATCAAGTTCATAAACATATAACTTACGTATCTTGCATAACCTAATCCGTTCATTTATGGAGGAACGCTTTATCGTCGACCCAACTGGGACGCGATGAAGTCACATAAGTCCGCCCATAAAGGTATCGCCGGCCCAACTGGGACGCGATAAAATCACATAAGTCTGCCCATAAAGGTATCTGCATAAAAATAGGAGGCTCATGATCAAAAGCAGGTCCTCGCCGTAATATCGATAAGCAATCCTACTCGCCTGACTATTTCACCGCATAGGTCCCGTGGACCCGCGTAGGTATTCTCAGATAGGTGCCGCCCGCATGGGACTATTTCACCCGCATAAACCCATAAGGACTCGCATGAGGTATTCTTCGCATCATGGGTAGCAAATCCACGGAACATGTGGTATAACGTCTTGGGGGTTTACCTCTCATTTATACTCTTACCCTGAAGCAGGTGGTATAACGTCTTGGGGTTTACCCCTCATTTATACTCTTACCCTGGAGAAGGTGGTATAACGTCTTGGGGGTTTACCCCTCATTTATACTCTTACCCTAACTCAATCGGCCATCATACATAACATAAGCACCACCGGCTTATCATACATTACATAAGCACCACCGGCTTATCATACATTACATAAGCAAGTTAAGAAATTCCCTAACTTCTTATTAGCTTGTTCATATACACTCTCATTTTTGTTTACTTAAGGCACTAACATGTCATTATAAAATCCGGGAATTTAACCCAACGTACTACGTGCCTCTACTCCTTTAAAATGATTCTCTTTCAAATAAAACTTCCAAGATACTAATAACCGTAGTATCAAGTCATATCTACTTTTCAAGACAAGTCACAATACCTTTTAGAAATACATTTATAGGCTTCTAAATCAAGTGACTTCTTTCTTTAAAACCTTAAGCAATTGGTACCTTTAAAACAATTTGCCCTTCTTTATTTCAAATCATTTCTTTGCTTACATTACTGAAGAAAACCATTCTTTTAATCTTCCATAAAGTTGTTATAACCAACTTCCCTTAAAGCCCTTATAACTCTTTATGTCTTAGACAAATTCATTCCTTTTATGACCAAGAAACTTATACTTTCAATTCAAATCACATAGCTTTCAAAATACTTCAAGTCTCTTAACTTTTAAGAAAACAAGTTTCTTAACTTTAGAATGGCAAGAAATCAATACTTTCCAAATCAAGTATTCTATACTTTTAACTCAATTCATTTCTTCCTTTAAGAATCAAGTCCCATAACTTGAAAAATAAAGTCCCTTAACCTTTTAAAAATTTGAGGTTCATAGTCTTAAAACTTCATACGTAAATTCTTATAAATTAAGTAACATATACTTTGGTGCGTTGTGAATAAGTTATACTTATTTATAACGATCTTAATCGAGTAGCCATGATCTAAAAAATGTAATACAATTTTGTCTTATCTTAGCTTCTATGCAGATGGAGAATTCTACTCATTTTAACTTAATTGATTGTCATTACATTTTCCTTTATTAACGCTGCAGTGGCTTGTTCGATTCTTATTCTCATTTGTGCCGTAACTTAGCCAAGTCAACTTGGCTCCAAATACCTCCTAACGACTCTTACCAACATCCCCCATAAGACTTGGTAAGAACTTAGGATAACTTAGACATAACCTTTACGTAGAGTAAATCAACATACATACCTCTTAACTTCTAAGAGTAGAAGGACTCATGAAATAGTACTACATGTATATTCCATACATAGAATCATGTCAAAAGAAGGAAGAGGTTCACATACCTCGCGACGATTATCGACAAATAGCAAAATGCACCAAAGTACTTCAACCTTGATAGCTATTCCATCCTTCAAGTAGAATACGCTATACTTAGTACTTCAACCTATAATGGCCATAATACGTCCATTAACCTTTAGCTTCGAACGTAGAATATGTTATACCCCGTATTTCCAGAGTATGTACGTAAGGGCGTACGTATAAAATTTGAGCCTTAAAGATTTGGCAAGTTCGAAATTTGGGCACAAGTGCCAAAAAGAATCGTTTTTCGACGAAACATTTTACTAAACTTTCGAAGGGAAAATTCCGGCTATGTCATTTATAATTTTTGCGGATTTTTCCGAGAGACGAAACATGTTGGACCAACGGGAGGGTGACATGTGTCACCCTCACATTGGATGAGTGTGGGCGGTAAAGCTTGGCCGAAATGGGGCATGTAGTAGGTAGGATATTTGTGCAAGTTGGTGTGGTAGATGGATAAGGTGTACTTGGCTTGATCTTGGCCTTACACTTGCCTAACACTTGGATGAATCTTGGCCATTGGTTGGCCATTTCTTGACCTATAAATACCCCTCTAAGTTGATGAACTTCTTCATCCAAAATTGTTCTAAGTGTTAAAAATCCTCCCCTCTTAGTGTGAGCTTTTCGTCCTCTCCCCCTCCTAGTGGTGCTTGGCGAGAGCCACCACACCCTCCCTTGTGAAGCCTTGGCGAGGGTACCCCTATCCTAGTTTTCTAGTAAAAATACCCCCTTTTTTTGGTATAGAAATACTCTCCAGTATTGTTATAATGCCCAAATACCTTGCCCAAATACCTTGTAGTATTCCCAAGGTTACACTTTTACAAAGCCCGTAAATACTATTATACTTCCTCACCACAAAAACGAACCCTAAGGAAAACCTTCATAGTCGGTTGGAGTGTTTAGAAGTTGCGTAGAACTTCTAAGGGTTTCTTGGAGCGGATTGGAGCACTCGGAGTAGGAGCTAAGCGTTGCTCAGGAGCGACTTTAAACTCGGATAATTTTGGGCTCATCGAGGTAATTACTATTGTCCTTCTATTGTAATTGGGAATTACATACTCGTAGTAGAAATGAATATAAGATTCATAAGAGAATTGAACCGTAATAGAAGGATATTACTGAGAAAGTTGAATCAAATCACTTCAAGAATATAAGTAGAAGTTAAACTGCATTTACATAGATCGTATATACTGATGGTGATAACCTTTATTGGTTGAATGTTACGCAAGTAGCATGGGCTACTTAGAAGGTGGACCAAAGCTAGCCAGGGTTATAAGCCGTGAAGCGTTTTGCTTATAGTCGATAATCGTCGCGAGGTATGTGATTCTTCCTATACTCTTGAGCATGATATTTTAAAGGAAGATATATATAGTACGACAATGTCTTTTGACTTAAGCTGAATAATATATAATACGGTGACGCGTCGTGTGCTAATTGAACTTAGTTATGCAATGATATGTCTTACTTAAGCCCGAATAATAAAGAACTTGAAGTATGTCAAAAGAGTTAAGAAACCATTTTTGAAAGAAGAGTAACACTTGGTTTTAAGGGTTTTAAAAAGAGTTATACTAGCTTTATGGGGAGTTAGGTATAACGTCTTAAGAGAGGTAAAGAAAATGGTTTACTGATGTTAGAAGTTAAGAGACTTGATCTTATAAGATAAGAGACTTAACTTAAATGAATTAATATGAGTTTTGTGTGAAACCTCATTCGTGAGTAATGAGTACTTGGTTTTTAAAGGGAATAATGTTTTACTGATTTCGGAAATCAGAATGAGTATCGACAAACCACTGCAGCGTTAATAAAGGAAAATGTAATGAATAATGAAGTATTATTAAAACTAGTAGAAACCTCCATCTGCATAGAAGCTAAGATGAGACAAAATGATATTACATTTCCTAGATCATGGCTGTTTTAATAAAGATGATTATAAAATAAACTACTCACACATATGACATATGTTATTCAATTGTTTTAAAAGAGATTAAGACATTGAACTATGAAACTTTTCTAAAAAGAGATTTGAGTAATTGGAATTAGGCAAACTGGAACTTTAGGAAAAAGAAAGGCATTGTTATGTCTTAAATTGGTTTAAAACATAAAGAGTTATAACAGCTTTATGGGAAGTTAGTTATAACGACTTTATGAAAACAAAAGAAGGGTTTTAACATTGGTTTTAATGTGATAACTTGGCTTTAATAAGAGAAGTGTTTTGGTTTGCTAAAAATGTGAGTCACTCTATTTTATACTACGGGTATTGGGTGACTTCTATAAAAGGAATGGATCTCTTTAAAAGGAATTTAACGTACGTAGTACTTTAGGGTTAAAACCCGGACTTTGATATAAAATGGAAGTACCTTGAGTTGTGTATAATTTACCTACGCTTGTTTTTGTATAACTTGCCTATGCTTGTTGTTGTGTAACTCGCTTATGCTTGTTGTGATAGCCTTTGTTGTAGAATTGTGTTTCTATACTACCGCGCCTCTCGTTGGAGGGCCGGTTGACTTGTTGAGAACTTACATGGACATGTCTACACCGTCACGCAGTCGGGGCATGTGGCCGTGCGGCGGGGTTGATTACGATATATTATTCGTGGTTACATGGATATGTCTACACCGATGCAAAATTCCGGGGGCATGTGGTCATGCGGCCGGGTTGATCACCCGATATATTGTTGTTGATGTTACATGGACATGTCTACACCGTCTGGTCGGGGCATGTGGCGTGCGGCGTTATTATTATTGTTGCATCGTGGACACGTCTACACCGGCGCACTCCGGTACGTGGCCGTGACGAACATGATTGATGTTGTGGGCGTGAGACCCATTGTTATATTTGAGTGACGACTTTGAGGGCGTGAGTCCCTGACTTACATGACTGCTTGATTATCGTGAACTGTATTTTGGTTATCATACATGTCTCATGCTTTATATAGACTGTTATAATTTAACTGCAGTATTTTCAGTTTCACATACTTGGTACCTGTTATCTGACCTCGCTTGAGGCTGCGTTCATCCGCGGTAGAAATCGTTGGTTGTCGATCCCCGCTTTTAGGATCACCTTTCAGCGTATTGGGAAGCTCCGTTCCTTCGGAGGCTTATCTCTTGGTATGTGTTTTCCTGAGTTGTAGGTTCTTGTACATTCAGGGGTATGGCGGGGCCCTGTCCCGTCATAGTTGTTGTAAATCTTAGAGGTGCAGTAATCTTGTTGTGGCGGGGTTGTAAAGGATTAAACTGCTCGGGTTTTTATGTATTAATATACCAAGGCAATTTTGGTTGCTGCTTATGTATCATGTCTTTTGATTTATGTTCATGTTTTTATTTCCGATTTTCTCTCGATGTTGTATCACTAGTGGTGCCCGGTAAGGCACGATCACTGCTCGGATCGGGTCGTGACAAAAGTGGTATCGAGCGATTAATCCTCTGAAAGTGTCTACTGATCGTGTCAGTAAGTCTTGATTATCGGTGTGTTGTGCACCATCTATAATCGTGAGGCTATAGGACATTTAGGATTGGTTTCCATTTCTTCTCATTCTGAGATCGTGCCTTAGAGTCGTGTGATAAGTTGGACCCCTCTGACGTATTTCTTTCCTTTACCGCTTATGCCTCGCGTAAGCAACTCGAGCCCGGATGGGCAAGGCAATCGAGGAGCTATTAGTGGGATACAGAGAGTACGAGGCGCAGCGGTCGATACGAGACAGTGCTTCCGACGGCGAGTTTCGCGACGCCACAAAGACCAAAGAGTTTAGAGCCGCAGCGGTGGCCGCGAGACTCTGATACACGAGCCTCCGTCCACGGTGCAGGCGTAAGATGGGTTACAAGGAGATGGCGCCATTCGCCGCGGTCGTGGCCGATATGAGATAGGTGGACACAGCCCAGTTCGATGGCGCCGATGGTTACCCTAGATCGGATAGTTTGAGGCTACAGGACTTTACGAGATGTAGCCGCGAGTTCTACGGGTCGAGGCCCGAGGATGATCCGCAGAGTTCATCCGGCGATTCTGACGGATCGTGAGTGATCGAGGCTTGAGACCGAGTCGGTGGTCTTAGGTTCGCATCGGTGCGTGATACCGCAATGATCGTTTGATTCGCGAGCCGTCCCGGGATAGAATGCACTTCCGGCCGTTTGGGACGAAGTTTTGGGGCCTTCGGCACATTTCTTGCCTCACGGATGAGGAGGGCTCGGTAAGCAGATTTTTGATGTTGAGGCGAGCAGGCGTCTGATTCGAGTACAATGTGAGTTCGACTCATTGGCTCAGTATGCCCCAGTAGTGGCGATATGGGGGCGAGTACACCGCCACGTTCGCTAGATGACTACTTGGCGAGGCTTGCTCGTGTAGCTCTTCACCGCATGGACATTGCCGCGTGCGAGCATATGCAGAGTGAGAGCGGAGAAATCGACCGGAATGACCGGGATCAGCGAAGAGGGCCAGAACAACAGGGTCCTTTGGTGCCTTTCGAGGCGGACCGCCCCAGCAGCAGGCTAGTTTTGTACCTCTGCCAGTACGGAGTGGTCCTCCACAATCTTCAGAGCATCCAGAGTATTCGAGCGGTCGAGCTCACGGGTTCGTGTTTCGCGAGTAGGGTGTTGGCGGTGCGATCACCCTACCGGTGTGGTCGATGTGGTAGACGCGTTTCGAGAATGTCGTGGTGCGAGGAGCTTGTTATTTTGCGGCGGCGGGGCCATTTTGCAAGGAACTGTCAGGCAAGGGTAGCACGGATGTTACGACTCGACGCCGTGATCGATGGTGGTTCATCGCCTTCATTCACGCTATCGCCTGCGAGTGGTGATTAGAAAAGCGGTAGAGACAAGTATATCCTTAACCCTCTAGAGTTTTGTATGCTTGTTATGATGATGTGTTTAGTGTTATGTTCGGATAGTTTTGTGCTAAAATGTGATTCAGAAACCTGGTTAGTGTAAAAGGGTAAACCTGGGGATGAGATAGTGTGAACCTTAGAATATTACAGTTAAGACCTTAGATGTAAGGCCATCTTGAGTAAAGGATTTTGCAAATGATCCTTGTCAGAGTGCATTTTATGCCTAGAATGTATTGTGTGATAAGTCCCTGGGTGGTGTGAAATAGAAGTGGTAGCTTTCGCGGCTGTAGAGGTAAGATTGTTCGAGCGGGAACAAGAGCTTGATGCGTTAAGTGGGTCGGGTTGGGGCCGTGTTGCGGGCTAACCGCGGCTGCTTAGAGGTAGGTCATCGGGTGGTCGCCAGTGGTAGGGTCACGAGGGTGCTAGGCCCAAGTTAAATAACCATCGTATGAGTTCGTGGATATGTTCGACGAGCGGATCGTGAAGGCGGGAATGGCCTTAAGGGAGATCGAGGCTAGTAAGATGACCAAGTTTGGAGGTGGTGACTCCAAAGTTTTGGGAATCAAGCAATGGCGAAGTGTGGTACGTATACTAGAAGAGTTCAAGTGTTCGGGAAGGGCACGACGAGTAAGGAAGGAAGAGAACGTGTGTTATTTCGTGGCCAGGTGTGGCGTTGGCAACTTGTTAGAAGAACTTCATCGTTATCCGTCTTGAGAAGGAACATTCGGGACGAATGTTTCTAAGGGGGGAAGAATGTTATACCCCGTATTTCCAGAGTATGTACGTATGGACGTACGTATAAAATTTGAGCCTTAAAGATTTGGCAAGTTCGAAATTTGGGCACAAGTGCCAAAAGAATCGTTTTTGACGAAACGCTTTACTAAACTTTCAAGGAAAATTCGGCTATGTCATTTATAATTTTTGCGGATTTTTCCGAGAGCGAAACATGTTGGACCAACGGGAGGGTGACATGTGTCACCTCACATCGATGAGTGTGGCGGTAAAGCTTGGCGAAATGGGGCATGTAGTAGGTAGGATATTTGTGCAAGTTGGTGTGGTAGATGGATAAGGTGTACTTGGCTTGATCTTGGCCTTACACTTGCCTAACACTTGGATGAATCTTGGCCATTGGTTGGCCATTTCTTGACCTATAAATACCCCTCTAAGTTGATGAACTTCTTCATCCAAAATTGTTCTAAGTGTTAAAAATCCTCCCCTCTTAGTGTGAGCTTTTCGTCCCTCTCCCCACTCCTAGTGGTGCTTGGCCGAGAGCCACCACACCCTCCCCCTTGTGAAGCCTTGGCCGAGGGGTACCCCCCCTAGCCTAGTTGTCTCGTATAAATACCTCCTTTTTTTTGGTATAGAAATACTCTCCAAGTATTGTTATAATGCCCAAATACCTTGGCCCAAATACCTTGTAGTATTCCCAAGGTTACACTTTTACAAAAGCCCAGAAATACTATTATACTTCCCTCAGTCACAAAAACGAAACCCTAAGGAAAACCTTCATAGTCGGTTGGAGTGTTTAGTAGAAGTTGCGTAGAACTTATAAGGGTTGTTTGGAGCGGATTGGAGCACTCGGAGTAGGAGCTAAGCGTTGCTCAGGAGCGACTTTAAACTCGGATAATTTTGGGCTCATCGAGGTAAATACTATTGTCCTTCTATTGTAATGGGAAATTACATACTGTCGTAGTAGAAATGAATATAAGATTCATAGAAGAGAATTGAACTGTAATAGAAGGATATTACAGAAAAGGATTGAACTGAAATCACTTCAGAAGAATATAAGTAGAAGTTAAACTGTACTTACATAGATCGTATATACTGATGGTCGATAACCTTTATTGGTTGAATGTTCGCAAGTAGCATGGGCTACTTAGAAGGTGGACCGGCTAAGCGGGTTATAAGCCGTGGAGCGTTTTGCTTATAGTCGATAATCGTCGCGAGGTATGTGATTCTTCCTATACTTTTGAGCATGATATTTTAAAGGAAGATATATATAGTACGGCAATGTCTTTTGACTTAAGCCTGAATAATATATAATACGGTAGACGTACGTGTGCTAATTGAACGTAGCGTGGTTATGCAATGTCTTTGACTTAAGCTGAATAATAAAGAACTTGAAGTATGTCAAAAGAGTTAAGAAACCATTTTTGAAAGAAGAGTAACACTTGGTTTTAAGGGTTTTAAAAAGAGTTATACTAGCTTTATGGGGAGTTAGGTATAACGTCTTAAGAGAGGTAAAGAAAATGGTTTCTTCATGTTAGAAGTTAAGAGACTTGATCTTATAAGATAAGAGACTTAACTTAAATGAATTAATATGAGTTTTGTGTGAAACCTCATTCGTGAGTAATGAGTACTTGGTTTTAAAGGGAATAATGTTTCTTGATTTCGAAATCGAATGAGTATCGACAAACCAACTGCAGCGTTAATAAAGGAAAATGTAATGAATAATGAAGTATTATTAAAACCAGTAGAAACCTCCATCCGCATAGAAGCTAAGATGAGACAAAATGATATTACATTTCCTAGATCATGCCGCTTAATAAAGATGATTATAAAATAAACTACTCACACATATGGCATATGTTATTCAATTGTTTTAAAAGAGATTAAGACATTGAACTATGAAACTTTTCTAAAAAGAGATTTGAGTAATTGGAATCAGCAACCGAACTTTAGGAAAAAGAAAGGCATTGTTATGTCTTAAATTGGTTTAAAACATAAAGAGTTATAACAGCTTTATGGGAAGTTAGTTATAACGACTTTATGAAAACAAAAGAAGGGTTTTAACATTGGTTTTAATGTGATAACTTGGCTTTAATAAGAGAAGTGTTTTGGTTTGCTAAAAATGTGAGTCACTCTATTTTATACTACGGGTATTGGGTGACTTCTATAAAAGGAATGGATCTCTTTAAAAGGAATTTAACGTACGTAGTACTTTAGGGTTAAAACCCGGACTTTGATATAAAATGGAAGTACCTTGAGTTGTGTATAATTTACCTACGCTTGTTTTTGTATAACTTGCCTATGCTTGTTGTTGTGTAACTCGCCTATGCTTGTTGTGATAGTCTTTGTTGTAGAATTGTGTTTCTATACTATCGCGCCTCTCGCCGAGGCCGTTGACTTGTTGAGAACTTACACGGACATGTCTACACCGGCGTAGAATTCGGGCATGTACGCTGCGGCAGGTTGATTACCCGATATATTGTTATCGTGGTTACATGGACATGTCTACACCGACGAGAATTCCGGCACGTGGCGTTACGCGCCGTTGATCACCCGATATATTGTTGTTGATGTTATACGGACATGTCTACACCGGCGCACTCCGGCATGTGGGCCACGGCATTGTTATTATTATTGTTGCATCATGGACATACGCCTACACCGATGCAGACTCCGGCACGTGCGCCGATGCGAACATGATTGATGCTGGGCGTGAGACCCATTGTTATATTTGAGTGACGACTTTGGCGTGAGTCCCCGACTTACATGATCGCTGATTATCGTGGAATCGTATTTTGGTTATCATACATGTCTCGCTTTATATAGATCGTTATAATTTAACCGCAGATTTTCGCCACATACTTGGTACTGCCAGATCGACCTCCTCGGGCCGCTCACGCCAGCAGTAAGTACATCGTCGCCGATCCCCGCTTAGGATCACCTTCGTATTGGAAGCTCCGTTTCCTTCTGAGGCTTATCTATCGTATGTGTTCCACGAGTTGTAGGTTCTTGTACATTCGTGGTATGGCGGGCCCGTCCCGCCATAGTTGTTGTAAATCTTAGAGGTCCGTAGTACTGTGTGCGTGGTTGTAAAAAGGATTAAACTGCTCGGTTTTTATGTATTAATATACCAAGGCAATCGCTTTGGTTGCCTGTTTATGTATCATGTCTTTTGATTTATGTTCATGTTTTTATTTCCGCTGATTTTCTCTGATGTTGTATCACTAGGGTGCCCGGGGTAAGGCACCATTCACGGGCCCGGGATCGGGTCGTGACAGAATATTCTAAGTGCAAAGTCACTAAATTCTACGGAAAATCGGACAACACTTCCTTTGTTTCTACATACTTTGCCACCTTTTTCAAGGCCGAATTCAATAACCAAACACGCCACATTTAAGGCTCAACAAAGTAGTTAACAATAGGGGATTACACGCTTAACAAGACGTGTAAAATTCCGCCCCACAATAAATATCCAAATAGTCCAACATTTCAATGCCAAATGGCTACAATGCAACAACAATGTAAAGTCTTTTCCAATTCCTTTTTCCATCCAAGTTGTTTAGTCTAACATGTTATATAGTCACAATTGATTATAACAACTACAATCTTCAATTAGATAACATGTGACGATTCTAACTATCGACCAACTTGTATTTCAACTTCAAATGGCTAACAAGGTCATTTCGGTTTTTAGGCTTCTAATATCCATAACACTTATTAATCTCCAATACATATATCTCATGCTTGATAAAATGTATAGCTACAACAATAAGAAATCTTCAATCACTTAAGAGGACAAAGTGGTTACCTTGATAAGCCCAAAATAGTCCAACAATCTTGCCCACTTTAGCCCTCTTTCCGAAATTCTTCTTCTCGCAAATTTCATCTCTACGAACCCCCTACAAGCTTGCCAACGTATTTCCTTCTTGTTGCCTTTCTAAAAATCTCATTTAGGCTTAGGGTTTCATAAACTTTTAGAGAAAGAGAAGGAAAATTTCTATGGAGGAATTCTTGCAAATGACCAAGTCTTGCAAGACTTGGTCATAATATAGCCTCTATCTTGATCCACAAGTTGGGGGGACACTTGTCACCCACCCATGGGTCCTCTACAACAAATATCTTCTATTTTTACCCTATTTCCGCAAAAATCCGCCTCGGCATTCTCAGCCTTCGCGCCTTGCGCTGCAGCCGGCCCCGCGGCGCCTGACCCTGTCTGCTCTGTCAGCCGATCTTGTAACGTCCATAACTTTCTACTCCGATGTCCTATCGATGAGCGGTTTGTTGCGTTGGAAACTAGACTCAATGATCTTCATATTAGGATTTTTAAACACCTAAAAACCCCAATTATACTAGGATATATACTGCTCCCACGTTGACTGAAAAACTGTCCAAAAATATTCTGCCAACTTTTTTTCTTTTTTCCAACTTCGAATCTTATTTCCTTTCGTACGTTCTCATCTCATCCTCTTGGAATTACGGGGTGTAACAATTCTGAGGTCCATTTATATGAGTTTCGGATGAAAAATTTAATGTTGGTTAGTTTGACTCAAAGTTGACTTATGGGTTCGTTTCTGGGTTTTGTCGCTTTCGGAAGTTCCGGAGGGTCATTTATGACTTAGTAGAGTCATTGGTTTGTTTCTCAATGCAATCAGATGCATTTTGTGGCCTTATTTGTAAAGTTTGGATTTTGGTTTTGTCCCGAACGATTCTTTAAAGTATGTCTTAGCTCGGTTATTTGCGACATTCGAGTGTACGAGCGAGTTTGTAGCCATGTTTATCATAGACTAGCATGTTTGGGTTGTGTCTGGGTCCCGGGAGTATTTCGGTGTTGGATGGGGGATTTTGGTCATATTTCACTGTTGGTGTCTGGTGTCCGCACCAACATTCGCTTCGGTGGATCTGACTTGGTGAGAGGTTAACTCGCCAAAGCAAAAGATTGGGACTGAAGGGTTTCCACCATAGCAGAGTCGGGTACGCCGTGGTGAGGGGTGAGATGTCAAGTAACTCTCGCCCCAACGAAGCCTTTTCAGTTGCGGCGGGTCCGCTCCAGCGAAGTTGATTCCGCCGAGACGAAAACACTATTCAGTTGTCCTATAAATATTTTTAGGTCAGCTTTTCTTTCCCTAAAAAGCAAACTTCGAAACCAGCACCGCATAAGGGTATTTTGAGAGATTTAGGAGTATTTCTAACCTTGAGGTAATGGATTCTTTCCCTTTTATGATTTGAGTTATGATTATAAGTTCTTTTAACGGTGGTTTAGCATATTATGTAAATTGGGAAAAATTTCTAGGGTTGCAAATTGGGCTTTTTGGTTATTGTCCATTGAGAGATCAAATGTGAATAGATTTTCAATTAATTTAAGGATATGCTTATCTAGTATGTAATTTTGGGTTTTATATATTAAACTTCGAGTCATGATGGCGTGAGCCCGAAATGGGTATTTAAAGTCTTGCTTTTGTTGTGTTAAGATTTATGTTAATTATGTAATATGTGTGAATAAACTTCGATTATCATGAGGCAAGAAGAAAGGGCAATGTTGTCTTCGAGGCTTGTTTGATAGCGCTCCCGCTCGGCTTTGAGGTAGGCTATATTTTAGCTTTTGGAGGCTCCAATAGAAGTACGCAATTAGTTTGGGGGTCCCACTCAGTCGGTTGCGATGAACGGTTGAGTGAATATCAGTGTTGAACTGTGATGATGGGTAGATATGGGTAGATTTGGGGAATTATTCTCGTGTTGGTTTCGACTGCTGTTTATTTGGGCTCGTCGCCATATGTGGGCTTATCGTCATGTTTGTATTGTTTGGTTACTCATCACACGTGTTTTCAATATGATATCCTGATTTGATTTAAATTTGCCTAAATGTTGTTGAATTCTTGAAAGTATGTGTACTTCATCTCTATACTTGATTGCATATCATTATATCATGATATCTTGAACAACACGTACAATCAATACATCTAATATGTCCAAAAATATCACCAGCCAACTACACATAACTTATATTTACACTAAAAAATAATGAATACACTCAAATATGTAATCGATGTAAACTAAAATATATACTCTTATTCCATGAATATCCATTATAAAACATAAAACAATGGTAAATATTTTAAAATTATTATTAAATATTTTTTGCATATTTTCAATGGGATGAAATCATGTGATGGTTAATGGTGTCGTGGAAAAGGTCCAAGATAAAATGTGTCGTAATAATTTTCTACATAGAAGAACTTTGGTAAAATGGAAATACCAACGAAATTGAAATGTTACCTAAACTAAGGTCTGCAAATATGGAAAGAATGTATTATAGCTCAATCAACTTTCAATTTTGAAGTGACAGCTAAATGGTAATCCAAATTAAATTAAAATATTTCCTAATCTAAAGCCACAAAATCCGGGAATGAAATAATTGGTAGTGCATGAGAACTATCATGTACATGATTTGGAGTTGGATTCCGTTGGGTTTACTTTGAAGATTTGGAGGCACCATCTTTATGGTGTCTATTATGAGGTGTATACTGATCATTACAGTCTTCAACACATGTTTAATTAGATGGATTTGAACTTTAGGCAACGTCGGTGGATGGAATTGTTGAAAGACAGTTAGTATAAAGAGTCTAGCTTGTTTGGCGGTTTTTGAGCGTCCATTGGTGTTACGCCCCGTAGTTTCAGGGTATGTATGTAAGGATGTACGTACGAGAATATAACACTAAGTACGAAAGGGAAGAAAATTTTGTTTTTTCGACGGAAAATATTCCGAACCTCGTGAAGGAAAAATATTTATTATTGGGAATTAGATTCTCAATTTTGGTATTTGGACTTCTGGGAATATAATATGATTATGGAATTTTATTTTTAGAATTGGTCACGTGGGGCCCACGGAAAAAATCTACGGTTTTGCGGGGCCCACATTATTTTTGAGATTTTGGCCATTATGGATGTTTTTGGGAGATGATGATATTTTCGACGAATAGGAGGGCGACACGTGTCACCCCTTAGGTGACATGTTGGCCGAAATGATAGGACAAGTGGCAAGCCAAGTGTCACAAGTCTTGTGTTGGACAAGTGGCTTGTGGGACCCACACACACTTGTCCCCAATCTCAACCACACACATGCTTGCATCCTAGCCCTTGATTTTCTTATAAATACACCCTTGTATCAAGACTTCATCAACACTTAGATTATTTTCCAAGGCAAAAAAATACTCCCTCCCTTATGTTGAGCTCTCGGCCACCCCCCTCCCTTGTGAAGAAAATTCTTCAAGTGTTGTTGATAAATCCCAATACTTAAACCAAGTGTCCCTTGTAGTGTTCTAAAGATATCCCAACACAAAAATCCCGGAAATACTACGTTAATTCGATAGTCGCAAAGTGAAACCCTAAGGTGATCTTCATATTTTTGGGTGAAGTGTTAAGAGAAGTTGGTTAGGAACTTCTAAGGGTTGCTTGAAGTGGATTGGAACGTAAGGAATTGGAGCTAAGATTCCTAAGGATCGACTTTTAATCATTGGAAAATTTTGGGCTTATCGAGGTAATGATCTTTGTCCTTCTATTGTAATTGGAGATTACATGTTGTAGTAGTTTTTAATTGAGTATATGATATGTGGAAGGAAGATTGAAAAGAAATGGACTGTTTTGTATATTGTGGGACAGAATTTTACACGTTCAGTTAGGCGTGTAATCCCCTTTGAGTTCTTTGGTTTCATCGCGCCTTAAATGTGGCGTGTTGGCTATTGATATCGGGCCTTGAAAAGGTGGAAAAATGCGTAGATACAGGGAAGTCGCTGATTTTCCGTAGAATAAGAGACCTTATACTTAGAAATATTCTACGAAGAAAACTAGAAGTTGATAGATGTGTTATGGTTATTATATGTGGATATTCTACGCGCGGCATATTCGACTTGGCAAGCGGATTTAGCCGAGGAGGTATGTGATTCTTCCTATCCTCTTGAGCATGATTGTTGTGAAATATATAGTACGGTAGACGTACGTGTGTTAAATGAATTTGGTTTCATTTTTGATGTCTTTGACTTGACTTCTAAAATCTTAAAGGGGCCTTCAATTATTCTAAAGAGTTGTGAATCATTATTTGGAAAGAAATTGATATTTGATTTGAAAAGAATAGGTCCTTTTGGTGTTCCAAATGATTGTAGTTGTTTTGAATTGCTTGAAAAATAAGTGTTATAATAGCTTTATGGGAAGTTAGTTATAACGACTTGAGGAGGATAAAAAGAACGGTTTACTTACTTGATTTTAAAGGCCTTGTAAAGATTTCCTGAAGATGTAGTAATTTGGTTTGAAAAGAAAACGTGTTTTGATACTACGGGTATTAGTATCGTGTAGCTTTTACGTAAAAAGGGATCTTTTTGAAAGAATTAAAGTATGTAGTACTTTGAGGTTAAAACCTGGATTGTTGGCATAAAAGTACTTTGAGTTTATAAAATGGTGAATCAGTTTACATGTTAATAAAAGTCTAAGAGTATGCTAAACTTGCCTATGCTAGTTGTGATAGCCTTTGTTGTGCAAGGTTGTATTTCTATGATACCGCGTCTCTCGATGGAGGGTCGGTTATCTTGTTGTTTACTTGGACATACCGACGCTGCTGGATGGTCCACGGGTATGCTTCCACTATGAGTGTTATATTGTTATTTACTTGGACATACCGACGCTGCTGGATGGTCCACGGGTATGCTTCCACTATGAGTGTTAACTTGTTATTTCCATGGACATACTGACACGTTGGGTGGCCCACGGGTATGCTTCCACTATATCGTTCCTTTGGACATACTGACACGTTGGATGGTCCACGGGTATGCTTCCACTGTGATTGTTCCATGGCTCTGCTTACACCGATGAGAGGTTCCGGCGTGGCCGTAGTGAGGTTAAATTCTCGTCATGTTATTAGTCCACGGACTAGCTATCCATGAAGCTTGCGCGATGATGAGTGGTCACGGATTGATTTGTACGTGTAGTTCATGCACACTTTAGATACTTGTCTGGTCATTTCGTGTATCGGCGGGCTCGGTAGATAGCTTAAGATACTTGCCCGGCCATATCTAGTGAGACGGTAGGCTCGCACGTTGACTTAAGATACTTGCCCGTCGGTTGCGTGGCGCAGTCGATCTCGTAGTTGGCTTCCGTGCTTGGCGTTAAGTTTTATGACGCAGATCGATCTGCAGTAGCTCTTACTTCGCACGATCGGTTTTATGGCGCGGGATCTAGTGTTCGTACACATATGAGTTTTGTTTTACATCATGATGCCGCGATGAAGAAGGAGTTCCACGGGCATGATTGATATTGTGGGCGTGAGACCCGTGGTTATATGTGAGTAATGATTTTGAGGGCATGCGTCCCTGACTTGACATTACTGTTTATATATTGTGAAATGGTCTTTTAAAAGGATGAAATGTGATTTCATTACGATTTTCGATTTCCATACTTGGTACTGTTATCTTGACCTCGCCCGGGTGCGTTCACGCCACGGTAAGTACACCGGTTGTTGATCCTCGCTCATAGGATCACGATTCTGCGTATTTGGGAAGCTCCGTTTCTCCGGAGGCTTATATTTTGGTATGGTTCCCTGTCATTGTAGGTACTTATACATTCAGGGGTATGACGGGGCCCTATCCCGTCATAGTTGTTATATCAAACTCTTAGAGGTCTGTAGTCTTGTTACGAGTTGGGTTTGTAAGGGATGTAATTGTTCGGGTTTTGATATATATGCAGAAAGGTGACCGTATTGGTTAGCCTGTTTCTTATTTTATATTGTTCCATGTCTATGAGTTTTTATTCCGCTGGTTTTTCTCTGATGTATTATCACTAGGGTGCCCGGGGTAAGACACCAGTCGCGGGCCCGAGGTCGGGCCGTGACAATTGGCATTAGAGGTCCAGTCTCTAGTCAATCATTTTGTGAGACTTGATCTTTCGAATTCGGGTAAGATTCTGGCTTGTATAAAGGCGATGTCGTCTCTTTTAGACCAGATTCGAGTGCACCAGTAAGATGATGTGGGTTTGTGCAAGATTTGAGATAAGGTGATGAACGGTGATGCCATGATTGACAGTAAGTGCGTTCTGATGATTAAGGGCAGAGTGTGTGCCTCGTGTAGGAGATTTGACTAGATTGATTATGGAGGAGGCAACAACTTTAGGTATTTGATTAATCCAGGTGCTACTAAGATGTACCGTGATTTGAGGCAACACTACTGGTGGGGGAGGATGAAGGGTTGCACGTCACAACAAATATGATACGTGGGGATCGGGGTTGCACGCTTATAATATATTAATACAACTAGGGTGGGCTTCATCGAGCGAGTGTTCCAGAGGGTGTATGGACTTCGCGTATCTCCATGTGTGTGCAACTCATAGAATTTGAGTGTCTGTATATCAGGAAAAAGAAAGGTACGTGGAATATGCATTGCATTCATATCATACACATTTCATTGCATTGATTATCCGTTGATTGATCATGTGAATTGATTGCCATGATTGGACTTGTTTCTATAAATACTTGAAAATCAGATTAATTCTATTGAATCGAGTTGATTACCATGATTGGGCTTGTCTCTGTGAACACTTAGAAAAATGGATGAATTTGTACAATTTAATTGTCGTGTGTGGCTTGCCTTCTTGCGTATGAGTCTTTATGGTTTAATAATGGGTTTGATGTCAACTACTATTGCGGTTGTAAATGTCAATATGTCAGTACTATTGTCTAAATCCGCAGAAACCATGTATGTTGTATGATAATCCACATTAACCTGTTGAGTTTTTCCATCACCTACAAGACGGGTTTTGTGCATCTCAAAAGTACTATCATATTTTTCTTTATGTCTAAAAATCCACATATATTGAATCACATTAACATCAGGGGACGGGCGCCAAATCTCACGTCCTATTATTAATAAGAACATTAAATTTATCATCCATAATCATTTTTCAATTCGGATCATTAAGGGAAGACACGTGATTACGGGGCAACAATGACTTAATCTATATGCATATGTATTTGGCTGACTGTATTTCAGAAAATACTCACCCAAAGGCCCCACCACCCCACCCCACCACCCACCCCAAACACTCACCTTCCCCTATCCACCACCACCCCAAGCACCCATCCTCCACCACCCACACATTACCCAACCAAATCCACTCACACCTAACCACTATCTTTGAACGCACTTCACATTCACCCCCTTTACCCCGCACCCCACACCACACCATCGTTCCACCCAACCCCTCCCCAATTTTCTATTTCATATATTTATTTTACTTTTATATTTTTTTATATAAAATGAGATTTTTTTCTTAACCCCCCTCCCCTCAACTACAACCCACACCAAATTTAACCACATATTTTTTTGTAGAAAAAAATTATAAAAATAATATAAAATATATGAACTAGAAAATTTGGTAGGGGTAGGGGTGCGGGACGCGGGATGGGAGCGGAGGGGAGGTTGGTGGGTGTGTAGAAAATAAGAAAAAATTTAAAACTCCTATTAAAAAATTAATTTTTATAGGGGTGGTGGGGTTAGGAGGAGGGGGTGGGGGTGGTGTAGAAAATAAAAAAGAAAACTAAAAATTTAAAAAAAAATTAGGGGTGGGGTGGGGTGGTTCGCAGCCGGGGGGAGTGGTGTAGAAAAAATAAATTAAAAACTTCTTTTAAAAAAAAATTAGGTGGGGTGCATAGGATGGTGATAGTGGTTGAGATTTGATGAGTTGGGCAGTTGGGGGTGGGTTGGATGGTGCTGAAGTAGTTGGTTGTGAGACTTGTAAGTCATTTTCCTCATTTTGAATGAACTTTTTTTAAAGAAAATATTATTTTTAAATTTTGCCCAATCAAATATGAGAAAATTGGAAAACATCTTCATGCCAAACACACTCTAAATGTAATTAAGAAAAAATAATTATAGTTGATTAGAAGCCCAAAAACTATAGCCTGTGGCTACCCTTATGTAAGCTACCCAACCATTAATGCATAATATAATAGTATACACATCTAAGCCTGTGGCTTCGTAATCAATATTGGAAGAAAATTATGATGGTTCACGTTTAAATCCTCACAAAGAATAAAAAGAATTAGGGTGCGTTTGGTTCGGGATAATAGAATCAGGGTAAGGAATGGAATCCCCTGATTCTCTTTAAAGTTGTTTGTTTGACCTATTTTTGTATTCCCTTTACCCTCTTTCTTTGTTTCCATTCCCTTACATTGATTTCCCACGCCCCTAGTTATTTTCATTCTCTTTCCTCAATTCATTACCCGGACCCTGGACCACCGCTTACCCCGGACCCCATTTTCATTTCGTTTCTGAAACAGACCCAAACATGTAGGGACAATCAGGGTAATTTCTTTTCTTTCCTTTCCCTTACTGGATTCCATTTCGTTTATCCTGCGCGAACCAAACGCACCCTTAACTATTAAGTAATTTTTCCGTTTGTCTAAATTTTTTTATGTAAAATTACTCAATATATGTATTAGTAGAAAATAACAGATACTAAATAGAATGAAAAAAAAAATACTCGTGTGTCCTGTTACTACCGTCCTACAAAAATAAAAATGACTTAAGTTTGTGTAAATAAATAGAGATCCTCAATATTTGTTCTAGTAAAAAGTGATACTCTCCCGTCTTAAATTATTTATCGTGGTTATTAAAAATAGTTATCTCAAATTATTTGTCGTTCTAAAAGTTCAAAGTAAAATTAGTAAATTTCCTCCATTTTATCTTTTGTCATTATAACTTAGACATACATAAAAATAAAGTAGGTCAAATACCTATTCTAATTCCTAATTAATATTTTTAAGGGCCGTGTAAACTAAAAAATGACAAATAATTTGAGACGAAGAAAGTGGTAATTACTCGATTATAATAAAAATGCTCATAAATGTTTTTAGTTACCGCCATTTTCAAAAATAAAAATAAAAATAATTTGTATGGATAGAAAATGAGAGATACTCAACATATAATAAAAATGTTGGCAAGTGTGCTAGGAACTATCGTTAGAAAATGGAGTGATTTGGTAGCTCAAATTGTTCCCTTAGCTTACTCATAAGTTTCTGTTGAGTATTATATGGAAATTTGAGATTAAAATGGGGTGCTTGAATTGTCATAGTTGTATTTGTATGGGCTTTCTTGATTCCAAATACAAATCAGATAGGTTCCTATGAAACTCAAGTTATCCTTCAGTTGAGGAAGCATTTGGAATATCCAGTACAACTGGTTATGTTAGAGAATTACAATGGTGGCTTTTGCAATTTGGGTTCAACACTAAATATGACTATTATTTGCAAGGATAACTCTGTTACTGAGCTCAAAATTAAAGGAGATAAGTTGGTCAAAGTCAATGAATTCCATGGAGTTGCTGTTCCAAACAATACCTTATCTGAACATTTCTCCATTGATTCTTTTGTTACCACTTTGACAAGGTTAAGTAGTTTAAAGGTTCTAACTTTGGTTTCTTTAGGCATTTGGGGACCCCTCCCTGTTAAAATTCATAGGTTGTCTAATCTTGAAGTTTTGGATATGAGTTCGAATTTTCTCTTTGGTTCGATACCCTATGAGATGTCTACAATGGTGAAGCTTCATACTTTGACATTTGATGGGAACTTTTTCAATGAGACTCTTCCTGATTGGTTGGATTCGTTGCCAAATATCGCGATTTTAAGCATGAAAAATAATAGGTTGAAGGGTAAATTTCCTCATTCAATTTCTAAACTCACAGGCTTAACTGATATTGTTCTGTCACATAATGCAATTTGTGGTGAATTACCTGATTTGAGTGCTTTGTCTAATTTGCATTTGTTGGATTTAAGAGAAAATCATTTGGATTCTCAACTGCCACCTTTGGCACAAGGATTGACCACTATTCTCCTTAGCAATAATGCTTTCTGTGGTGAGATTCCAGAAGAATTTGGCAAACTAAATCAACTTCAACACCTTGATCTGTCGAATAATGCTCTTACCGGAATGCCTCCTGCGGATTTATTCTCTTTGCCAAGTATTAGTTACTTGAATGTAGCATTTAACTTTCTGCATGGTTCACTTCCTGAACATCTCAACTGTGGGGGTGAACTTGGTTTTGTTGATATTTCTGATAATAGACTGCTTGGTACGCTTCCTTCTTGCTTGAACGCCAGTTCAGATAAGTGAATTGTTAAGGTTACTGGAAACTGTTTGTCTGTGGATACCGAATATCAGCACTCCGGTTCCTATTGCAAACAAGCAAGTTTGGCAAAGAAACGAACCACTGGAAAAGAGATAGCAATATTGGTAGGTGTTGTTGGGGGAACTGTAATATTTGTGGTGTTTTTGGCGGTTGTGCTTCTCATCTTTTGTAGAAGACATCATGCATGCCGCGATGTGGATCATAACATGTTTGCCAAAGTTGTGCACGATAATGCGCAACCTAATATTTCCGCTGAGCTCCTGGCAAATGCTAGTAAGTTGTAACTTGACTTCATTTTCAATGTCAACTCTAAAAAGGCATATTATCAGTTGACTTAATTTTTCACGGGATTTGATAAGAGTTTCTCTAACTTATTTTACCTCAGGAATCATTTCTCAAGCGGCAGCACTAAGATCACAAGGTGCCCCATCATATCGGGTGTTCTCCATGGAAGAGTTGGAAGAAGCGATAGAAAAGTTTGACAAATCAGCATTACTCGGTGAAGGCTCCATTGGAAAAGTACTGCTCTAAAACTATTTATGATTCCCAAATAATTGTAAGAAAGGGCTTAGCATATTGTTTCCTTGCATATATCCATTCAAAATTCATACTTATATATTTTGCTGAGAGAATAAATTTTTATCCATATGGTGCCATATTTTCCCCATAAGTCTTGGTCTCCTTGAGTAATTGAAGCAACCATTTTAGTTTTGTAGGTAGGTTGCATTGAATAACTCTTATCAGACAATTAAAAGTAGATGCACAAGTCGCCAAGATAAGCAGTTGATTAAATAGTTTTTTGCCTTTATGATTGATTGTCTATGTGCATGAATGGTATATGCATCTTGACTTTTCAATTTAATACCATATAGTGGTTGTCACAGTTATGAGTAATGCACATTTTGATTTGGTATCTACTGCACTTTGACAATTAATATCAATAAAGAGAATGCCCCTGAATCGCTTACTTAAAGTGCATATGCAGTGAGTCGATATCTCTTCAAGCCTTCTGTCCCAGGCTTTTTTCTTTTTTGGGCTTAAAGTTGGACAATTTGTTTTAGCTAACACCTTCTATGACATTTCTCTCCATCTCAGATTTACAAGGGTAAATTAGAGAATGGAACCTATGTCGCTGTAAGGGAATTGACTGCTTATAGACGATGCACTAGTTGGAACTTCAAACTTCGGATGGATTTGCTGTCAAAGTTTCGCCATCCACATTTAGTTAGTCTTCTGGGTCACTGCATTGATGGTGGAGTGCAAGCTGACTCAACCGTCCACAGACTTTTTCTGGTTTATGAATTTATTTCTTGTGGAAACTTCCGCGCTCGTCTTTCAGGTCAGTGATGTAAATGTTTTAGTACGAGTATACTTGATTGAATATGCAAATGCTGCAGGCATAGGTGGTTGTGCTGATTGCCCAATTTTTCAGATAATTCATCAGTATATCATTGTTGGTGAATCTATCTTCTTGTTTTTTCTCTTTTCTGTTAAAAAGAATTGCACCAGGAGGAGTGGGGGTGGGGGTGGGGGTTATAGGAGGAGAAACACCTGAATTCATCGCGTCTTTCTTGTTCTTTTTCTCTAGTAAGAATAAATACATGTCTTGGTATTTTATAAACATGAGGAACATTTTCTCATAAGAAATCATAAATCGAGGGATCAAACAAGTAGGGCATGAACGAGTCTGGTGCTTCTCTTTTGTATATGAGTTCATTTTGGAGCATTCGTGTTTGACGATTTGAGTAAGCATGTTCATAATTGTTTGTTCGTTTGCTGTCCAACTAACTAGAAAATGAGAACGGATACTTTTAGATAAATAATCAATTGCAAGGAGAAAGTAACTTGAATAAGTACTTGGGGAAATTGAAGTACGTGAAAATTTAACATAACCAATTGCAGTGTATTGATATCTGTCATGGGGTGATTTTCCACCACCGAGTTTCTGCCCGAGGTTCGCCCACCGTGCGGCAGTCAAGTCCGTTGCTTGGTTGATGCTTGACTCAACCTGTCCAACACTTAGTTTATTTTTAGGGATTTAGAATATTTTAGCACAACAAAGTAAAGAGACAATGATATACGGAAAAAATCTCCCAACCTTTGTATATTTGTATTATTATGAAAACAAACACAAAAGACCTCACTCATTTCAGCCACAAGTAGGCCAAAACATATTTCGACTTCAACTTAGGCACAACCACAAGTCAATTGTTGCATAGCAACACTCTCTCGCAACCCTCACGTTTCTTCCTAGTGTTCCTTAGTGAAATTTCAAGTCTTTCACCCTCTCAATTCGTCTTAAGGCAAAGGCTGGACATTTCTAGCACATGTGCCAACCTTTGGCTTACAACCAATGATCTGCCGAGACTTGGCCAGCTCAAGGCCAATCAAAACTAATGGGCAGTTGACATCCCCAACTGCATATACATTACAATTTCGTTCTAAGCAAAGTGCTGCAAGAATAAAGAAAACAGCCCACAAGCAGTTACAAAACGAAATCGCCCCATGCGTGTGGCACATGGGCGAGCCTGCCCAGCCTTAGCGCCAAATGCCCCATTTTGCGCCAACATTTCCTGCCAAGCTTTGCCTTCGCGCCATTTCCGTGCACGACATGCCGACCTTTGTCGCCCACACAACTTGCCACTGACATTGCCTAGCCCACACTGTCGTTCTATGCCCTGTCCTGCCGTGTCACACCTTGCCTTTGCCTTTGTTCTGCCTTGCCCACACTTGGCACATGCCACATGCTAGTGTGCCAATGCCCGACGCCCATGCCATGGCGCACCACACTGCTCGCCTTGTTTGTCCCCGACTTGGCAATGACATCGCCAATATTGTCCCGCATAATTGATTCAACCCACACATAGACCATGACAAGGTAATTCATGCCAAACCCTTGTCGTCACCGTGTCATCTGTCGAGTCAAAGATCCAGACCTCTAACAAACCACCCCCACCCTTTGAAACTCGACGTGCTCGTCGAGGACATAATCACCTTATACGCTTGTTAGGATCAGGAATACATATCATATTCCCTAAGTTCCTTTCCTCATCTATCACAACCGCTATGGTACTAACCCCCACTATTTCTGCGTTCATTTCCTTCTCTAACTCCGCACCAAGTAGCATATTTACCCGCGTTTGCAATGGACAGTCCCTCTTCAAGTGTGGCCCGCCGCATGTAAATCAACCTTTGAATTTGCCACCTTTCCCCACGTTATAGGAAGTTTCACCTTGTTTTCTTTTCTCGATTTCCCCTTCATCTACAGCAGTATAACCCTTTTTCTTCCATTTCATCCCTTTGTCCTTCGACTTGAAATGCAAATTTTCTTTAGGGTCGTCACCCTCATCGAAGACAACCAACCCATCTGTCGCCGCAAGAATAGAGGAGAGATTTTGGACATTTTACCTTCTCAACTCTATTTACGCCCATGACTGCAGCCCACTCATAAAGTAGTGAAACTTGTCCTTCTCGACCATATTGATTATGTTCAGCATCATGAAAGAAAATTCTTTGACATATGCCCGCACCGTGCTTCTTTGTTTCAAACGCCGCAGCCCATCTCTTGCAACCCCAGATGAGTTGCTTGGAAGGAATTGAGATTTTAATTTCTTCTTAAGCACATCCCACGTTTCAATACATGTCAATCCCGCACTTTCCACTTCTGCAACCATTGTCCGCCACCAAACTTTAGCATCATCACACAAATACATAGTTGTGACCGACATTTTTTCATTATCCGGTACCTTGGCTGCCTGGAAATAATTCTCCATATCTCAAAGGAATTTTTTTAACTATTTGGCACTCCGCTCGCCATTGTATGCCTTTGGTTCTGGCTCCTTTACTCTAACACGCTCTTCACCTCTAGGGACAGTGTTTTGTAATGCCCTCGAAGTAAAAGAACTTCCCACGCAGATCCTCATTTTCCTTGCGAATCAACTCCATTTCAGCCATGGAAGCTTCATGCTTTGCTACATAATCTGCCTCCAAATATGTCATTCTCGCAAGAACAGAAGCCATATCACCCCTTTCAGGCGCCTGTCTCGCTCGATTTACCATAGCTTCCAACATTTCCACCATTTGGCAAAGTTCTGCTTTCGTTGTGCCGCATGTCATCTTCCTAAGTCTGCTCCCGCAACCGTCGCTCTGATACAGTTGTCACGGGAGTGATTTTCCACCTCAAGTTTTTGCCTGAGGTTCACCCATCGTGCGACAGTTATGTCCGATGTTTGACTCAACCTGTCCAACACTTAGTTTATTTGTAGGGACTTAGAATATTTTAGCACAACAAAGTAAAGAGGCAATGATATACGGAAAAAATCTCCCAAACTTTGTATATTTGTATTAATATAAAAACAAACACAAAATACCTCACTCATTTCAGCCACAAGTAGGCCAAAACACATTTCGACTTCAACTTAGGCACATACACAAGTCGATTGCTGTGTAGCAACACTCTCAAAACCCTCACGTTTCTTCTTAGTGTTGCTTAGTGAAATTTCAAGTCTTTCACCCTCTCAATTCGTCTAAGGCAAAGGCTGGACATTTATAGCACAACCTTTGGCTTACAACCAATGACCTGCCGAGACTTGGCCAACTCAAGGACAATCAAAACTAATGGGCAATTGACATCCCCAACTACATAGGCATTACAATTTCGTTCTAAGCAAAGTGTTGCAAGAATAAAGAAAACAACCCACAAGCAGTTACAAATGAAACCGCCCCATGCACGTGTCACATGGGGGAGCCCACCCAGCCTTAGCGCCAAACGTCCCATTTTGCGCCAACATTTCCCACCAAGTTTTGCCTTCACACCATTTCCTTGCACGACATGACTTGCACGCATGCGGGTCTTTGTCACCCACACAGCTTGCCACTGGCACTGACATTGCCTAGCCCACACTGTCGTGCCATGCCTTTCCCTGCCGTGTCACACCTTGCCTTTGACTTGCATATGCCTTTGTTTTGCCTAGCTTTGCCATGCCTTGCCTTGCCTGCCTTGGATTGCCCACACTTGGCACATGCCACACACTAGTGTGCTAATGTCTTGCCACTGCCCAACGCCCATGCCATGCCATGGCGCACCACAATGCCCGCTTTGTTTGTCCCCGACTTGGCAATGTCATCGCCAACATTGCCCTGCATGATTGATTCAATCCACAGATAGACCATGACAAGGTCATTCATGCCAACCCATTGTCATCACCGTGTCATCTGTCGAGTCAAAGAGTCAGGCTCCTAACAAAACACCCTCACCCTTTGAAACTCGACGTCCTCATCGAGTACATAATCACCTTATACGCTTGTTAAACTCGACGTCCTCGTCGAGGGCAGAATCACCTTATATGCTTGTTAAGATCAGGAATACATATCATATTCCCGAAGTTCCTTCCCTCATTTGTCACATCCGCTATGGTATTAACCCCTGCCATCTCTGCGTTCTTTTCCTTCTCTAACTCCACAACAAGTAGGGCATTTACCCTCATTTGCAATGGACAGTCCCTCTTTAAGTGTGGCCCGCCGCATGTAAAGCAACTTTCAATTTGCCACACTTCTCCACACCATAAGAAGTTTCACCTTATCTTCTTTTTCCGATTTCCCCTTCATCTACAGCAATATGGCTTTTCCCGTTTATCTTTCATTCCCTCCTTTTGTCCTTAGACTTGAAATGTGAATTTTCTTTATGATCGTCACCCTCATCGACATTCTGCCTTCTCAACTCTCTTTGCACCCATGACTTCAGCCCACTCATAAAGTAGTGCAACTTGTCCTTCTCGGCCATGTTGCTTATGTTCAATATCAAGGAAGAAAATTCCTTGACATACGCCCGCACCGTGCTGCTTTGTTTCAAACGCCGCAACTCATCTCTTGCAACCCAACGCGAGTTGCTCGGAAGGAATTGAGATTTTAACTCCTTAAGCACATAACACGTTTCAATACGTGGCAGCCCCACATTTTCTACTTTTGCAACCATTGTCCGCCACCAAACCTTAGCATCATCACCCAAATACATAGTTGTGACTGAAACTTTTTGATTATCCGGTATCTAGGCTGCCGGGAAATAATCTCCATATCTCAAAGGAAATTTTCTAACTCTTTGGCACTCCGCGCGCCATTGTATGCCTTTTGTTCTGGCAAAAACAAACTTCGACTTCAACCTAGGCACAACCACAAGGCGATTGTTGCCTAGCAACACTCTCTCGAAACCCTCACGTTTCTTCCTAGTGTTCTTTAGTGAAATTTCAAGTCTTTCACCATCTCAATTCGTCTAAGGCCAAGGCTGGACATTTATAGCACATGTGCCAACCTTTGACTTACAACCAATGACCTTCCGAAACTTGGCCAGCTCAAGGCCAATAAAAACTATTGGGCAATTGACATCCCAACGACATAGACATTACAATTTCGTTCTAATCAAAGTACTGCAAGAATAAAGAAAACAGCCTACAAGCAGTTACAAAATGAAAGCGCCCCATGCGCGTGGCACATGGGTGAGCCCGCCTAGCCTTGGCGCCAAACGTCCCATTTTACGCCAATATTTCCCAGCAAGCTTTGCCTTCGCGCCATTTCCTTGCACGCATGTTGGCCTTTGTTGCCCACACAACTTGCCACTGACACTGTCTAGCCCACACTGTCGTGCCATGCCTTGTTATGTCGTGTCACGCCTTTGCCTTGCCCATGCCTTTGCCTTTGTTCTGCCTAGCTTTCCCATGCTATGACATGCCCACATTTGGCCCGCACTTGGCACATGCCACACGCTAGTATGTCAATACCTTGTCAGTGCCCGACGCTCCTGCCATGGCTCCCCTACCTTGCCATGACACACCGCACTGCCCGCCTTGTTTGTCCCCGACTTGGCAATGCCATCACCAACATTTCCCCACATGATTGATTCAACTCATACAGAGACCATGACAAGATCATTCATGCCAACCCCTTGCTGTCACCGTGTCATCTGCCGAGTCAAAGAGTCAGGCCCCTAACAAACCACCCCCAACCTTTGACGTCCCCGTCGAGGACAGAATCACCTTATACGCTTGTTAGGATCATGAATACATATCATATTCCTGAAGTCCCTTCCCTCTGTCACAACTACTATGGTATTAACCCCTGCTATCTCTGTGTTCTTTTCATTCTCTAACTTCGCAACAAGTAGCGCATTTACCCGCGTTTGCAATGGACAATCCCTCTTCAAGTGTTGCCCGCCGCATGTAAAACAACCTTTGAATTTGCCACCCTTCTTCACATCATAGGAAGTTTCACCTTGTTTTTATTTTTCGATTTCCCCTTCATCTACGACATTATGGCCCTTCACATTTTTCTTCCATTCCCTCCTTTTGTCCTTAGACTTGAAATGCAAATTTTCTTTAGGGTCGTCACCCTCATCGAAGTCAGCCAAGCCAACTCATCTGTCGCCGCAATAACAGAGGAGAGATTTTGGACATTCTGCCTTCTCAACTCTCTTTGCGCCCACGACTTCAGATCACTCATAAATTAGTGCAACTTGTCCTTCTCGGCCATATTGCTTATGTTCAGCATCAAGGGAGAAAATTCCTTGACATACGCCTGCACCGTGCTACTTTGTTTCAAACGCCACAACTCATCTCTTGCAACCCGAGACGAGTTGCTTGGAAGGAATTGGGATTTTAACTCCTTCTTAAGCACATCCCACGTTTCAATACGTGGTAGCCCCGCACTTTCCACTTCTGCAACCATTGTCCGCCACCAAACCTTAGCATCATCACCTAAATACGTAGTTGTGACTAACATTTTTTTTATTATTCGGTACCTTGGCTGCTTGGAATTATTCTCCACATCTCAAAGGAAATTTTCTAACTCTTTGGCACTCTGCGCGCCATTGTATGCCTTTGGTTCTGGCACCTTTACTCTTAACACGTTCTTCACCTCTAGGGACAATGTTTTGTAATTCCCTTCGAAGTAAAAGAATTTCCCCACACAGATCCTCCTTTCCTTGCGAATCAGCTCCATTTCAGTCATGGAAGCTTCATGTTTCGCTGCGTAATCTGCCTCCAAACGTGCCATTCTTGCAAGAACAGAAGCCATATCACCCGTTTTAACGCCTGTCTCGAATGATCTATGATAGTTTCCAACTATTCCACCCTTTGGCAAAATTCTGCATTCGTTGTGCCACCTGCCATCTTCCTAAGTCTACTCCCGAAACGGTCGCTCTGATACTAGTTGTGGTGATTTTCCACCACCGAGGTTCGCCTCCGAGCAGCAGTTATGTCTGCTGCTTGACTTAACCTGTCCAACACTTAGTTTATTTTTAGGAACTTAGAATATTTTAGCACAACAAAGTAAAGAGACAATAATATACGTGAAAAATCTCCCAACCTTTGTATTAATATGAAAACAAACGACCCTCACTCATTTCAGCCACAAGTCGGTCAAAACACACTTCGACTTCAACTTAGGCACAATCACAAGTCGATTGCTTCCTAGCAACACTCTCTCGAAACCCTCACGTTTCTTCCTAGTGTTCCTCAGTGAAATTTCAAGTCTTTACCCTCTGAATTCGTCTAAGGCCAAGGCTGAACATTTATAATAATGTGCCAGCCTTTGGCTTACAACCAATGACCTGCCGAAATTTTGCAAGCTCAAGACCAATCAAAACTAATGGGCAATTGACATCCCCAACTGCATAGAAATTACAATTTCGTTCTAAGGAAAGTGCTGCAAGAATAAAGAATACATCCCACAAGCAGTTACAAAACGAAACCTCCCCATGCGCGTGGAACATGGGCGAGCCTGCCCAACCTTGGCGCAAAACGACCCATTTTGCACCAACATTTCCCGCCAAGCTTTGCCTTCGCGCCATTTCCTTGCACGACATGCATTGCACACATGGTGACCTTTGTCGCCCACACAGCTTGCCACTGACACTGCCTAGCCCACACTGTCGTGCCATGCGTTGCCCTGCCGTGTCACACCTTGTCTTTGCCTTTGTTCTTCCTAGCTTTGCCATACCATGCCTTGCCTTGCCCACACTTGGTCCTTACTTGGCACATGCCACACACTAGTGTGCCACTGGCCGACGCCCATGCCACGCCATGGCGTACCACACCGCCCACCTTGTTTGTCCCCGATTTAGCAATGCCATCGCCAACATTGCCCCACATGATTGATTCAACCCACACATAGACCATGACAAGGTCATTCATGCCAACCCCTTGCCGTCACCGTGTCATCTGCCGAGATAAAGAGTCAGGCCCCTAACAATATTCATGCTCACGCCACTTTAAGTTTACTTCACTAATAATGACTAAATTATTGTTGACATGACTCTTTAAGCCAAATACCAGCTGTTCAAGACTACATTCACAGCTTAAAAATACATTTTAGTAGGAGGCACATTATCCTAGTTGAATGAAAACAAATTTGTTCTCACGATTTTCTAGATAGTTTCTTTCCGGCTGTTTATCCAAGCTTGAGATCTGAAATTTTAGAACAAAGCGAAACGCAATTACTGTAGTTTGATGAAGCAATCTGTGTTAGTGTTTCATTAATTTATAGAGATATAATCAATCTATCCCAACATTTTATTAATTTATTGAGATATACTTGATTGTATGTTCTTTGCATGGTCTGTTGGCTCACACTAGCACTGTAAAATGTTTTGAACATTTTTTTTTGTTATTCATTTTTATTTGTCTATGTCCAGTGAAGTATAGGGAACATATGTTGAGCTTGTGAAAATCATCATGTTAACTTGCAGAAACTACTCCAGGAAAGGTCCTCAATTGGTCAGACAGGTTGGCAATTCTGATTGGTGTTGCCAAAGCTGTGCACTTTCTCCACACGGGCGTAATTCCTCATTCATTTGGCAATAGCTTAAAGACAGATAGTATATTGCTTGATGAGCATCCGATTGCAAAACTTAGTGATTATGGAATGTCAATCCTAATGGAAGAAAGTGAAAAAGTTGAGGTATGTTGAAACAATATTCATATGACGAAGGTTATATTTAACCATTTTATCGCCGACAGAGTAAACTGATGATATCCTTTTTCAGGCAAAAGGAGATGGCTACAACTCCTGGTATGTAATACTTTCCTCAAATAGGGTCGCATAACAGTCTGTTTGCAACTTCTATTCCTAGACCAACTGTAATAGATTTCCCCCCTTACGAGGATAGATGAAAATGCTTGTTAATGACAGTTCAAAAATATTGAGCAGAGACCTATAGATTCTCAACCATAGCTGTTGGCAAGATTAATGTTTTCCGCATTTTCTCGTACATGCACATGAGAAAGAAAGAGGAAATGTGTATAACTTTGGTTTTATATTACTGGAGTCGTTGGTGGGTCCTTTTTTTAGTGGAAAAGGAGAAACTTTTTTGCTCAATGAAATGGTATGGGACTGCTAACTTTGATTTTTGATATGCAACTCCTTTCTCATTGACAATAGCATAAAATGATCTTCAGCAATTGTTTCCACTGTGGATCACAAACTTTCTTCCCGTTTTTAGTTTTATGGAGTTTTGAAATGAATGTCTGTGACACCTAATTGTGATTTTTCTCCGATGTCAGACATCCTTTGGTAGCCAAGATGGTCGGCGCAAAATTGTGGATCCAGCTGTGTTAACCACTAGCTCTCAAGAGTCTTTGTCAATTGTAATATCAATCACCAACAAATGCATATCTCCTGAGTCACAGAGTCGCCCCTCGTTTGAGGATGTCCTCTGGAACCTACAATATGCAGCTCAAGTCCAGGCTACAGCCGATGCAGATCAAAGATCTGATGTAACTTCATAGTCATGAGGTATTCAAGAAATTCAACTGCATCTCATCAGCAATACTTGCTCATGCAGCCTCACAGCTTCTTGTCCTCGTTATCTTTTCCATTGTATAAAAGTGTAAATTTGTCCAATCTTTGAATTTTAGAATTTAGAAGTAGGTGATGTTGCAAAACAGAGGCCTAGCCTTGAATAGATAGAAAAGAAAGAGACAGAAGGCTCAGTGGCTGTCTAACCTCAAAATTGCCCTTCATTCTTCCACGAGGCATGTATCCAAATCCAAAATGACAACAACAAGAAACATTAGGAAACAGGATATTGTGAATGTACTACAAGGTTTCTGTTTCTTCTCATGTTATTTCATGCTTAATCGGTGTATTTGACTAATAAACTGTCGTTGTTCTCAGTAAAGAAAAAAGGGCAGTACAAAAACACATGGTGAGAGCGGATTGCGTATCATTAGTCTGATAATGTATTTAAGAAACTTACTATTCCAGTTGATTAATCTTCATCTCCTTTATATAACAAGTGTATGCATTGCTCCAAAAAAAAATAGAATATGTGTTTTCTCTTACCCTCTGCATTCAAGATTTCTAACAGTAATCAGTAGAGTTCAACATCAGACTATCTGATTAGTCTCTTGCCCTTTTATCAATCACAAACCATTTGAAAATTAATTATCTTTCTAATGTAACCCTAATAAGTACTCATTTTCAAACTTGTTGGAGTACTAGTTATCAATATGCAATTATGACAAACTAAATGTAACAAGAGGGCACCCTTGTTACTGGACTGAGAGAGAAAGAGAGAGAAATGAGAGAAGAGATAGGAATTTCTGTATATTGATCGATGAAAGCAATGTAACAGTACTCAGCCTTATAAGGCCTTACATGGGGTCTTCTATCACTTACTTAAAACATAAGAGACTAAATAAGACTAAATCTTAACTAAGTAACTGAAGTTGTCCTCAAGGACTAAAATGAACTACTAACAAACTTAAGTGACTAATTTAATAAAGGGAAAAACATTGTCACAACATTGTATTGTGACACTCCATCCTTCTTCAAATTCAACTGTTGTCTTAAAAAATCAACTATTTCCTGAAATTGAGACTTGATAAAGTGAAAATCTTCCCACGTTGCTTCCTCCGGTAAGAGATTAGCCCACTGAACTAATATTTGGGTAGCACTGTTTCTTTTCTTGATTATCCTTCTATCTAATACTGCGACTGGTTCTGTCAATATTTGACTATCAACTGAGCAAAAAGAAGGATCAAGGGAAGGTGTGATTTGATCTCCAGCCTTCTTCTGAAACACTGGATATATCCTCACATTCATTGACGATGCTAACTTGTATGCCACTGATCCCACCTTCTGAATTACTTGGTAGAGGCCATAAAATTTGGAAGAAAGTTTGAGATTTCTTCTTATAGCTACAGAGGACTGTCTGTAAGGCTGCAACTTTAGAAACACCCAATCCCCTTATTGGAATTCCCTTCCAGTTCTCTTTCTGTCTGCATTCATCTTCATCCTATTATGTGCTTTATTCAGATTTTCCTTCAAGACTCTAGCCATTAACTGTCTTTCTCTGAGTAGTTGATTCACTGCATCCACTCTAGTTTGAGCAATAAGTTCGAAAGTAGTTTGAGGAGGGTCATAACCATACAATACCTTGAAGGGGGTCATTTTCAGTGAGCTGTGATAGTTGTTGTTGTACCAGTATTCTGCCAATGATAGCCATCTATTCCACTCTTTTGGTTTATGGCCTGTCATACATCTCAAGTGGTTTTCCAGGCACCTGTTGAGTCTCTCAGTTTGGCCATCAGTTTGTGGATGGTAGGTCAATCTGAATAGAGTTGACTTGGCAGAGCTTGAACATTTCCTTCCAGAAGTTACTGATGAACACCTTGTCTCTGTCAGATACAATACTCTTAGGCAATCCATGTAGTTTGTAGATGTTGTCTAGGAATATTCTGGCTATGTATGATGCTTTGAATGAGTGAGCAATGACCATAAAGTGTGCATATTTACTATATCTATCGATAACCACTAATATAGTGTCTTTCCCTTCAGATTTTGGTAAACCTTCAATGAAGTCCATAGAAATATGTTCCCATGCTCCTTTAGGAATAGGTAGGGGCTGTAGCAAGCCAGGGTAGGTGATGCGTGATTTATACACACGCTAAACGCAAGTGCACGTATCGTGACAAGTAATATAGTCTAGGTAAGACCGAATATCGTCCTCAGAGACTGGTTTTCAAGTACCGATTATCTATGCTTTAGTTTCTATTTGGTTAACGTTAATTGGGTTGGAGTTCTAAACTAATAATGCAGGAAATAAACTAATTATGAAAATACTTTGATTTAAATCAGTTATGATGGAGAATTAGGGCTTCCAAGATCATCAACTATCCACTCTATTCAATCCTTAATACAATTAGACTAACTTCTTCTTCTACGTTAATATAACAGGTTAACTAGACCGTTTTATACTCCTGTTAAGGTAATATAAACACTCAACCCCAATGAAGAACCCTTCTATCTTTCGATGACAAGATTGAATACAAAGGAGGATTAAAAGCAATAACCTATTAAGCTACACAAGTATCGGGGTACTTTCGTCCACGATTTAAACATATGTTTATTCAACTATAGCATATTCACAATCTCCCCTTTCGGATTTCGATTAGAACTCATATAAGTGATGATAACTAGTGATCAATTAATTATCAAGCAATCAAAGCAACTATTGAATAAATCTTAAACAAGTGAAGAAGAAATCAACTAATGTATTAATTCATGAATAAGAGTTTCAAGAGAATCACAAGGAAATCCCTAAATAAGTAATTAGCTCCTAGCCATAGTCACGCTAAGAACTAATACAATCTCCATACATGAACTGAAATAAACAAAGAAAAGAAAGAAAAGAAAAATACTCAAGAACAAGTCTCCAAGCCTTCTAGCATCCAAGGATTGTGTTGTGGAATATTTACAAGATGGAATGTGGTAGAATGATGGTTGGAGAATGGAATGAATTCTTCTAATGATGTAGAGACTATTTATAGCCCAAGAATCCTTTAGGTAAAGGGTTAGGGATTATGTAGGTAGGAAAAGTTATGGAATCCTTTAGGTAAAGGGTTAAGGAAAAGTTATGGAATCCTTTAGGTAAAGGGTTAAGGATTATGTAGGTAGGAAAAGTTATCCCTTTTGGACCCTGAAAACGTGTCAAATTCGGCCGAAAACGTCAAAAATACCGCGGCGCTGCGGCCTGCAGCTTGAAAGCCACGGCGCTAAAATCGTGAGAGTTTTGGACAACTTCGCAGGTCGGCTGCCGCCAGTCACGGTGGACGTTTTCAGCTTCTTCGCTTCATCGTCCAGTTTTCATCCGGGCTTCGTCTGATCTTTTCTATACTTTCCGGGACTTCTTAGACTTCATTTATTGGCCCCTTTAAGTGTGCAATTCCATCTCATTTATGCTCATTTCATCTCATTTTTGTCATTTCTCTATTTCTGACCGCTGTGACACAAAAGAAAGGAAAACCACCCTAATACTATACTAAACATAAACAAAATGAGTAAAATACTAACTAAAAATGACTCGAAAGGTGTATATAAAATACACCGATCAAATACCTCCAAACTTAAACTTTGCTCGTTCTCGAGTAAAACTCAAAAAGATAGAAATAAAGACACGAAAGAAAATAAAATAAAATGACTCAAAGACACTAATCAATTTGCTGCACAATTGTCACTTAGAAAAGCACGAAGGTTAGTAGGATAATATGCAGGAACATATAGCATGGATTTTTAGCATTCTAAACACTCAAGTCAGATATTTCGCAAATTCAATTTAATCATGCTCAATGGAAGTAAGAATACCTAACTATGCATGTTAATTTCAAAATCCTATGGCTTGTTCACTTACTATTCTCCACTAATCATGGATACACACATTAGAGATCTTCAGGGCTTTTCAGGGTTGTAATGTAGGCTTAGGCAGGGGTAGGTAAAAATAGGCTTTTAGGCTCAATCTTACGTACCATAAGCTCTTTTTGCTTTCGATTCTTCTATTTTCTTTTGATTCTCTTTTTCACCTCATACCTATCTTTCCCCTCTTTTGTTTTGAGAGAATGAGGTGTCTGATGAATAGTAAGCACCCCCAAACTTAGGCTTTTGCCTATTTATTATTACATTTCATTGGGGTGCATCAAAATTGTTCACTCTCTTTTGTCTCTTTTTTCAACACTTTGTATTCCAAGCATCTTAATTTTTCCACTTATGACACAAATATGGAATTTTAGGGTGTCAAAGAAAATATCTTATTTTTGGATCAAAGGGGCTGACTAGGGATTCAATTGTAATGTCAGGGATAAACAAAGAATGGTAAGAAAGAGCTAACAAAGAAATGCCTGAATCATCTCCCTAACATGCATATCCTAACTATTTCGCTTCAAATAGCAAGCAAGCAAACACATAGGTTTAATCACTAACAATGCATAAATCAAGCAAGATACCCCAAATAGTTCAATTTCATGAATTTTTGCATATCTATCCTAAGTGTTCAGATGGTGGCTTATAATTCCATTACATTATTCAAACTTACTTCACTAGGCCTTTCAAGTAACTACATCATGCATGATCTTAAAAAAAAAATTATGACTCAAAAATACTCAAAAACACACAAAACAAATCACAAAGACTAAAAACAATAAAACACCCCCCAAACTTAAATCACACATTGTCCCTAATGTGTGCAAGACTCAAAAATAAAAGAAAAACGGGACAACTTATTGACACAACACAGCGGTCATAATAGAGGTCTGGGAGGAAAAATTCTGGAATTTGCACGAAAACTGGGTTTCTGAACCTTCGGCGCCACGACCCTGCACTTCGGCGCCATGGCGCCCCAAGTACTGCGACTCTCTGAAGTTCCGGCGCCACGACGCTGATTCTGGGCGCCGTGGCGCTGACGACGGCTTTTCCCTTTCTTTTTTTTTCCAGCGTTTTTGCTTATTTTTCCTCAGATTTAGCTTTCAGTCCACCTGTCATCCAACAACACAAAACAAGAACCCAAGACCGTGAGACTGTTCAAGACAAAATAAAACAAACTAAAGACAAAAATCAAACTAACATAATAAAAAACATTGGGTTGCCTCCCAACAAGCGTTGTCTTTAACGTCTTTTAGTCGGACGCAGTTAACCTTTACGAGTGCCCATTGGATCCTTCTGCGAACTGCTTGCAATCCGCATAGTTATTGTTGCAGGTCTCACTTCAACTACAACAATTGCTTCAAACAAGGGCCTCAGATATACGATTATCCCCCAAGTAAACAAGACATACTTGTCTTTTAGGCTCTCTATAATGTAGGGATCAGTGAAACTCCCTACATCTCTCAACTTTTGGGGGTGCCCTTGAAGGTATGGACTTTATATTTGGGGGTCAACAGTGACAACTAATGGTGTTTCTTCTGCAATAGGTGCAGGAAAAAGAATTTCAACAAAATCCAAAAAGGTGAATAATTGGATCTCAGCAATCTTTTCCTTCTCTACACCAACTATCTCGCCAGATTCCTCAATAGCTGGGTGTGGTTCAGGCTCCTCAATTTGCTTACCACCTCTCATAGGCAGACTTTCTTGAAGTGTATTGCTCATCCTATCCATTAGTTGCCCTATTTGTGTCTCCAAATTTCCGAGGGACATTCTTGTCACATCCATGAACTGAGACTGACACTTGGTGAGCCTGAGTATGTCTGCCTGCAACTCATCTAGATCTTCTTTCAGAACCTGTGGGTTAAGCTGCTGTTGATGACTCCACTACCCCTGATAGTAGTAGTAGTCCATGTGTCCTGATTTTTGTTTTACCTACAAAATAAGAAAAACAACAAAAAGTGATAACAAGATGCTCGCAGAACTTGTTCTTGGAGCAACCAAATTAGAAATAAGAATAGATAAATCGATATTGAAAGTACGCCAGTCCCCGACAACAGCGCCAAAAACTTGATGCGCGATTTATACACACGCTAAACGCAAGTGCACGTATCGTGACAAGTAATATAGTCCAGGTAAGACCGAATATCATCCTCAAGGACTGGTTTTTAAGTACCGATTATCTATGCTTTAGTTTCTATTTGGTTAACGCTAATTGGGTTGGAGTTCTAAACTAATAATGCAGGAAATAAACTAATTATGAAAATACTTTGATTTAAATCAGTTATGATGGAGAATTAGGGCTTCCAAGATCATCAACTATCCACTCTATTCAATCCTTAATACAATTAGACTAACTTCTTCTTCTACGTTAAGATAGCAGGTTAACTAGACCGTTTTATACTCCTGTTAAGGTAATATAAACACTCATTTCAATGGAGAACCCTTCATCTTTCGATGACAAGATTGACTACAAAGGAGGATTAAGAGCAATAACCTATTAAGCTACACAAATATCGGGTACTTTCATTCACGATTTAAACCTATGTTTATTCAACTATAGCATATTCACAATCTCCCCTTTCGGATTTCGATTAGAACTCATATAAGTGATGATAACTAGTGATCAATTAATTATCAAGCAATCAAAGCAACTATTGAATAAATCTTAAACAAGTGAAGAAGAAATCAACTAATGTATTAATTCATGAATAAGAGTTTCAAGAGAATCACAAGAAAATCCCTATATAAGTAATTAGCTCCTAGCCATAGTCACGCTAAGAACTAATACAATCTCCATACATGAACTGAAATAAACAAATAAAAGAAAGAAAAGAAAAATACTCAAGAATAAGTCTCCAAGCCTTCTAGCATCCAAGGATTGTGTTGTGGAATATTTACAAGATGGGATGTGGTAGAATGATGGATGGAGAATGGAGATCTTCTTCTAATGATGTAGAGACTATTTATAGCCCAAAAATCCTTTAGGTAAAGGGTTAGAGATTATGTAGGTAGGAAAAGTTATGGAATCCTTTAGGTAAAGGGTTAAGGAAAAGTTATGGAATCCTTTAGGTAAAGGGTTAAGGATTATGTAGGTAGGAAAAGTTATCCCTTTGGACCTCGAAACGTGTCACCCGGGCCAAAACGTCAAAAATACCGTCGGTTCGTGGCCTGAAGTCAGCCACTACGCTACCAAAATTAGAGAGATTTTTGGACAACTTCAGAGGTCGGCGCTGCTGCCAGGCGCCGCGGCGCCGGTGGCGTTTTTTCGGCAGTTCTTCGCTTCATCATCCGCCATCCCAAGCTTCGATCTTTTCTATACTTCCCGGGACTTCTTAGACTTCATTTATTGGCCCCTTTAAGTGTGCAATTCCATCTCATTTATGCTCATTTCATCTCTTTTTTGTCATTTCTCTATTTCTGACCGCTGTGACACAAAAGAAAGGAAAACCACCCTAATACTATACTAAACATAAACAAAATGAGTAAAATGCTAACTAAAAATGACTCGAAAGGTGTATATAAAATACAACGATCAGTAGACTACTTGTTCATCCTTGCATCTTTGACATACTTCACATGCTCTTACTACACTCTTAACTTGATCAATCATTGCATGCCAATAAAATATGGATTTCAGCCTTTGATATGTGGCCCACACCTGAATGTCCTCCAAGTCCAGTCTAATGCATTGTCAATACCAATTGTTGTCTAAGAGGTCCATTCTGTCCCATTCATGCTTTATCTTTAAATCTCAACACCCCTTGTTGCATTGAGAGGTTCTGTTCACTGTCACTATTGGCTCCCATTGTTGTCACAACTTGTAACACTTCAGGATTACCTTTGTAGCTGTTCAAAATGTCTTCCATCCACTTGAGTTGTAATTGAGTTATCACAGAGCATGTACTGTCCTTTTGAACCACAGTTCTCCTGGATAAGGCATCAGCTACCACATTCTCCACTCCTTTCTTATAATGTGTTTCAAAGCTTAAGCCCATCAGCTTAGTTATCCCCTTATGCTGCAGAGAGGTAGTTATTTTCTGATCTTGTAGGAATTTTAAGCTGAAGTGATCAGTCTTGATGATGAAGTGATGGGGATGTAGGCAGTGTCTCCATTTATCAACAGATTGTAGTAAGACTATTAACTCCTTCTCATAAGTAGACATTCTTTGATGCCTTTTGCTCAAAACTTGACACATAAATGTCAAATGTCTCTTGTCTTGCATTAATACAGTCCCAATACCTGTGTTGCAAGCATCCACTTCCAGAATGAAAGGTTTAGTGAAGTCAGGTAGTGCCAATACAGGTGTGCTGGACATAACCCCTTTTAGTTGATCAAATGATGATGCAGCTTCCAGTCTTCCACACTCCACTGGAATTCTCCTTTCCTCAATAAGTTTGTCAATGGTTTGCTAATGTGTGCATACCCCTTAACAAACTTCCTATAGTAACTTGTTAATCCCAGGAAACCCCTCAGTTCCTTCACTGTTTTTGGGTAGGGCCAGTCTAACAATGCAACCACCTTGCTAGGATCAATACTTACACCTCTGTCATGGATTATATGCCCCAGATACTCCACCTGACATTGCCCAAACTCACATTTGCTAAGCGTAGCAAATAATTGATGTCTTCTCAACAGCTTTAACACAGACTCCAGGTGTAGCAAATGACCATCCATAGTCTTACTGTAGACCAGTATATCATCAAAGAACACTAAGATGAATTTCCTTAGGTGTTCCTTGAATACACAATTCATAAGGGATTGGAAAGTGGCAGATGCATTGGTAAGACCAAAGGGCATTACCTTAAATTCCCACAGGCCATAGTGGGTTCTAAATGTAGTTTTATGCTCTTCCCCTTCCTTCATTCTAACCTGATGATAACCAACCCTCAAATCAATCTTAGAGAACACCCTGGCCCCACATAACTCATCTAGCAAGTCCTCAATCATAGGTATATGGTACTTATTCTTAACATTCAAGCTATTTAACCTTCTGTAATCTACACACAACCTTCAAGAGGTGTCATTCTTCTTGACTAGTAAAGCAGGATATGCAAAAGCTGATTGGTTGGGTACCACAGTAGCAGCTTTAATCATGTCAGCAATAATGGACTCAATAACATTCTTCTATTCATAAGAATATCTATAGTGTCTTAGGTTGAAATATTTGGCTCCAGGGATTAGGTTGATAATATGATCACAGTCTCTCTCTGGTGGTAGTTCAACATGTTCATGAAAAAGAGTTTGGTATTTCTGTAGTAATGTGCTAATGGCAGGGTGCATAGTATGTTTCTCCTTCATTGTCATATCTGGTTTGATCAAAGCTACCTCAACAACTACTTCACAAGTATCACAGTGTAACATCCTCCTTAATTCATCAGGATCCACAGTGGCTATTCCAGTTTCTTCTTGTTCTCCATATAATGTAATCATCCTCCCCTTACACATGAAGCTCAGACTGTGAGGTCTGGTGTTTAGTATTACATGAGCTACTTTGTCTATCCAATCCATACCCAATATCATGTCATACCCTCCTACTTTCATTAGACTGAGTTTGAAAGTGAAGGGTTCATTTTGCATTTTCCAGTTGAACACAGGACTTTCCAGATTGCAACTCATCTCCTATCCATTTGCTACAACTACTCTCATAGGCTTCTTCATATGTTGAATAAGTAGTCTCAACCTCTTCACAATGTAAGGGTCAATGAAGGAATGAGTCGACCCACTGTCTATCAAAACTGTCATGAATACTTTGCTAGCATACCCTATGATCTTGATTGTTGATATCATTCCATTGGAAGAGCTTAAGCCCAATATAACATTTAATGATACCTCATCCTGCTCAAATTGTCCCCCTGTCTCCTCCAAATTCTCAGCCACATCCATGAATATCTCTTGGTTTTCACCATCCTCCTCCCCTGCCACTCCCTCCATAGTGTTCATAATCCTTTGTTTGCATTGATGACCTGGAAAGTATCTTTCCTTGCATTTAAAACATAGGCCCTGTTCTCTGAGGTTCTCAAGGTTGTTTGGAATGGTATTTGGTTTATAGGGTACTTTGTTTATTGGTCTAGGGACAGTGTATGTGGGTATGAGAGGGGCAGTGTTTATAGGAGGGTATTTAGGAGCAGTGGTTTGGTTATTTTTGTTGTAAGGTATGAATGTAGGCTTTAAGTTGAAAGTTTGATGGTTTTTCTGTTGTGCAAAGGGGACAAGGGCCTTGAAAGATTCTTCATATAGCTTAGCAGTTTCATAGGCATCTAACACTGTATGGGGATTGTTTATTTTGACTAGAGGTTTCAGTTCTGGCTTCAATCCACTAATGAAGCTAGACATATAATGAATTTCATTTAACAAAGGATTGATTATAGTCATGTAACCCATAAGTTCTTCAAACTTACATTGGTATTGGTCGACAGTCCCTGTCTGCATAATTTTGTTAAACTCATCGATAATATCTTGTGGTCTAATATTACTAAACCTCCTACACACCTCACTACTAAACTTAGACCATGCCATATCTCCCATATTATTAATCATATAGCTATCAAACCACACATCAATTTTCTCCCCGATATGAATCGAAGCATAGTTAAGCTTCTCATGTTCATTTATGTCATATAATTCAAAGAACTTCTCACATTTACGAAGCCAACTCCTGGGATTAGTGCCATCAAACTCTGGAAAGTTTTTTTTAGGCTTAAAAGTTCTATAGTTATTGTTGGTTTCAGGATTGGGAAGTGTTACATTTGGGGTCATATTTGGGGATGTTGGAGGTGTTAGAGCGGTGTTAGGGTTATGATAGAGAGGTGGGCTTGAAAACAAGGGGGAAACTTCATGTTACACGATTCAGAAATGCTGAATCTTAGAGACCATGCAATCGCCAGGGCCAACGCTCCGGAGAGAACAGAGAAAGAGATAGGAATTTCTGTATATTGATTGATGAAAGCAATGTAACAGTACTCAGCCTTATAAGGCCTTACATGGGGTCTTCTATCACTTACTTAAAACATAAGGTACTAAATAAGACTAAATCTTAACTAAGTAACTGAAGTTGTCCTCAAGGACTAAATTGAACTACTAACAAACTTATGTGGCTAATTTAATAAAGGGGAAAACATTGTCACAACATTGTATTTTGACACTAAACAAGTAAAAGGGCACAGAGGAGTATCTTCCTGTTAGTTGAAAAGCCCGAGAAAAAGACCAAATAATTTTCCCACCTTCTCCATCCCATAAATCCCAGTGTTCTCTCCATCTATATATACTTCTCGCTTCCAGAGCTTTTCTCTTACAGAACACACTGTCTGCAATACATCTGTTTTCTTCACTCCAAATTTCAAAATACAATGGCGGCCCTAAGAAATTTGCCATGTCTAGGTATTAATTTAAGCTTAGTGGCATTAGTCATGAACTTAGTAGTGGAGCCATATGGATCATTTGGCTCTAGCAGGGGACTAGTTCCTTTTCGCTTCAAAACTGATTATAATGGAGCTGGCAATGGCATGTGCGCCTCTGCCGTCACTGTTCACGGTTACAAATGCCAGGAGTTTGAGGTAAATAATCAACTGTTCCTTTTTTTTTCTCCCTCTATCAGTGAAGAGAGCCTTGGAGCAACAATAAAGTTGTCTGTACAAAACCTATAGATCATGAGTTCAAACCATGAAAATCTCTATTAATACTTGCATTACGGTAGACTGTATACATCACACCTTTTGGGTGCGGTGCTTTATGCACAGAGCTGCCTGTTTTATCCGTTGAATCAGAACAACATACTGTACCAGCCACACCAATGGATTTCTATAAAATGTAGTACTAATGTGTTTCTGTTTTCTACATATCTCGCTTAGGTAACAACTGATGACGCCTACATACTTAGCGTGCAAAGAATATCGGAAGGCCGTGTAGGAGGTGGTGGGCCGAAGAGGCCGCCAGTGCTGTTGCAACACGAAGTTCTTGTGGTAAGCACTTTAGGCTCTAGCTCTAGTATTCGCTACCGTTTCACATGTGACTATTAAATTCAGGGTGCGTTTGGTTCGGGGTAATAGAATTAGAGGGTAAGGGAATAGAATTCCCTGATTCCCTTTGAAGTTGACCTATTTTTTCATTCCCTTTATCCTTTTTTCTTTTTCCATTCCCTTAGATCAGTGTTCTAAAAATCGGCCTGGGCGGCCGTCTAGGCGCCCCAGGCCATCCCGATTTTGCCCTAGGCGGATGTATATTAAAATAAATAAATAATAAAATTTATTTTGAGTAGAGTGCATTAGTAAAAGTGAATGGAGGGAAGTACCTGAAATCTTAAACTTGTAGACAAAGAAGAAATGTGAGGCGAAGGAAAGAGAAATGTACTCCATGAATTCTGGCGGCAAAGGAAGTGGGTTGAAGGAAATGTACTTCCAAAACCCTAGATTTGTGCTTTATTTTTAAAAAAAAAAGGGCTTTGGCTTTAAAAAATGGGCTTTAGTAAACCCTAGCTTAATTGAGCATATCATTGACTACATCAAAATGTCTCAAACTTTTGACTCATAAACAAAACTAATTTATACCCATTATTTATGCTCAATAGGTAATATATTTAAAAATTTATTAAATTTGACCGAAAGTTCAAGATCACATCTTAGAATTTTTAATAAATAATTCAATTTTAAGAAAACTAACAAAAATTATATCATAATTTAAAAATTGACAGAACTAGAATAAACGCTTCTGGTAATTAGGGCTGCACAAAAGTCGGCCCGGACTGAAAAATTGGATCGGACCGAACCGGACCGAGAAATTGATCCGATCTTGATCTAATAACTGAAGTTTTGCTGATCCGTCCATTCGGATCAATTTTAAATATATATATATTTTATAATATATATAATATATATAATTCCTAATATATATAATATTAATATTCATAATTTTCTAAATTCCTAATATATAATATATATATAATTTCGGATCGGGTTCCGGGGCCCGTTTTTTTTTTAAATTGAATTTTCAATACTGAAATTTGTACGTTGAAATTTATTGTATATCGCGAGATATTTAGATTTGAAAAGGGAAAAAACGTAACGATTTGGGGGACTGGGGGCTGGGGGGGGGGGGCAAATGCATTCGGTCCAATAGACCGGACCGATCGAGAAATTCGGTTCGATCTTCGATCCTAGTGATCTGGATTTTCTGTCTTCGATCCGGTCCGATTTTAACCTTTTGTGCACCCCTACTGGTAATAACGTATTACAAATATTTTATTCAAGAATATTAAACGGACAAACTGACGATTAAAATGAGTAAATGTTCTCTTTATTAATTCTCTTCTCTCTCACAGTCAGTGGGCCATGTAGATGTCATTTCCTTCACCTTTTTTTTTTATAATCCATGTTTCCAGGCTTGCACCTGATTACTTCGCTGGTATTACACGTCATGGAGTTAATAGTATCGGTCCTTCAATACTATCACCAGGTAAATCGCGGGATGTGCTTCTGTGGCCAGGTTTCTGGGAGCGTACAACTGATTAATGAGACAATGTCCAATTCCCCAACATGCAGAAGCTTGCGGGGTGCCAGAGCACCTTATAACGTCCAAGCTTTTGCCACTGAACTATGCCCGGGAGGACTTTCCTTTCACTTTTATAATTATACGTATGCAATGTGTTAGGTTATATAAATAATTTAAAAGGAGGTAAATAATTATAAGATGGCAAAGAATGAATTATTTGTTTTAAAGAGTTTTTTTAATTGTTGTCCATATTAAGAAATTTTGTCATATGGACCTAATTTTCAGAATATATATTTAGTATTTATATATCAGTGAAATTAATTTATTACCACAATTGCTTAAAGAAAATGTTAATTAGTTTAACATTAGATTTATTTGATTATTTTTGTTAGCATGCTTAAAATGTTTATTTATTTAACGTTAATTTTTTTTGTCGTTAATGTGTTCAACATGCATGAAATAAAGATTAGCTTAACAATAGATTTATTTGTTATTTTTCTCATGCTTAAAAATGTTAATTAGTTTAACATTGATTTTTCATGTTAATTTTTTAATGTGTGCTAAATGTTAATTAGTTTAACTTCATTATGGTAAAGCCTGTGTTAATATTTATAGCATGCATAATATGTTAATCAGTGTAACACATTTTATGTTAATTTAGCATGAAATATATGTTAATTGGTTTAACATTAATCTTGCTTGTTAATTTATTTAACATGTGTACTATATTAATTAGTATGATATTAAGATTTTCATGTGAACTTATTTAGCTTGTAATAAATATTTATATGTTTGACATTAATTTTATTAGTATGCATATAAAATTTAATTTGTTTAACTAATAATTCATATGTGATTATAAAACAATTATGTTACCTTAAATATGATTAAGACGCTTAGCTAAGTAATTGACTAGATTTATTTTCATAAGAATGTATTGATTTTATGATTTATATATTTTAAGCATATATGATATATATACAATTGATGTAAAATATTAAAAAATTAAAAAAAATACATCCGCCTAGGCCCCTACCTAGGAATCCGTCTAGGCGCCCGCCTAGCCGTCTAGGCGCTAGGCGGCCAGGCTCCGCCAAGCCTCCGTCTAGCGTCTTTTAGAACATTGCCTTAGATTGATTCCCCACCTCTAGTATTTTCATTCTCTTTCCCCAATTCATTATCCGGACTCCGGATCACCCCGAACCTCGTTTCCATTCCATTTCTGAAACAGACTCAAACATGTAGGGTCAATCAGGATAATTCTTTTCCTTTCTTTTCTATTCTCTTACTAGATTCCATTCCGTTTACCCTGCGCGCACCAAACAGATCCTCAGCCATTTTCTAATATAAATAAGACTCAAGCGTAGCCACAAGTGAGACTTGCTTAATTGTTGCAACCTGTTTACCTCTAGTACGGATGTTACTGCCTAGCGGATTCAAGTTACTGGTATGAAAAATGGATTTTGGGCCTAAATCAACCAAAAAACTAGCTTGTAGAGTGAGGATTGTCTAAGTCCATATAAGGAGTTAATGTTTTCATTTTATATTCGATGTGAGACTCTTAACACCCCGCACACCCAGACCTTGTTAACTGAAGCCTGAATAATATAATTTGAGGACCCAACATCGATGAATAAAGAATTTGAATGAGTTATAGCAGGTAAAGAATGTATCTTGGGCTAATTCAACCCAAAAACTTTACTACCCTGTGCTTTAAGGGAAATTTAGACACAGTTGTGCTTGAGGAATATCAGTAATTTCCTCGGTCTTTTCCATATTGGCTGAGACTCGGAAAGTTCTGAAGGGGTTATTTTCCTTTTGGTAAATCCCAAAGTCAACTTTACTACCCTGGTTCGCTCGAAGGTTGCCTCCTTCGTTAAGGTAAATGAAAAGATCCAAATCATAAAGAATTCTTTTTTGGTCAGGAGTTAGTAAGCACAAATGCGACAAGGTTTTATTGCATTACATTGCTTTTGTAATTGTAATACAAACATATTTATCACGTCAAGATAAACTTTGAAGTTAGCCTTCCTACTAATTCAGATTATCGTGGGGACTATAGGAGATGACAATGGTATTGTCATGTGGAAGTGAATGTCTGCCCTTTGTGGTTCAATAAATCCTTAAGTGCTTCCATGTTCGGTCAAGTTTACTTTAGGTGCTAAAGATGCCTTCTCCCTCAACATTGGAACTTTATTGTCCTAAAGCTTATGATGGGCCATTATTCATGCAGGGTTTTCATCGGCTCTCTAGTAAGAAATGGCATTTAGACAAATCCTGTCTTTAATTTCTTCTATGGAACACAAAGGTTTTGTCTTTCCCTTCGTTGATCTGGTAGTCCTTGCATGTGTGCCAACTAGAATTTAATTTCATCTAATGTTGGATTCATTTTCAGAGACCACCTTTGTCTTGAGCCGAGGGTCTTTTGGAAACAACCTCTCTACTTATCAATAACCCACGTTGTGGGACTTCACTGGGTATGTTGTTGGGTATGTTGTTGCTGTTGTTGTATTTTCAGAGACCACCTTTGCATCAAAATGAGGAAACTGAGCACTAATAAAATAATTTGGAATGTGCATTCCTTCATACAGTGGAGGAGAGAAACTAATAAGAGAAATGGGCTTGAGGGCCTGCCACTGAAGAGAATGGGATGGATAATTATTGTTACTTCGATCTAAGCCATACAAACAATGAGACATATAAAATTCTGATTTTTTCTTTATACTTTTTCTGAACCAAACACTTCTTCAAAATTTTCAGCATTTACATAAGTTCTGATTAAGGACTATAACAGAGGTCCAACCCCGCGCTCACCACTGGAATTTCAACAGCGGCATTTGCTTCTTTTCCCATACTTTTGCTTGGGGAGGAGAGAGAGAGTTGAAGAAGGATCTCCTTTGCAAGCTGTTTTGTGCATGTGATAGGTAGCTGTACTTGAACATAGATGATCCTTTACAAGGTCTTAAAGAATTCACAAAGAAACTGCTTTCACATATTTAGCAAAGGATGATCATCAAAACTCAAACATGGAAAACTTGCTTCTTTTCTGCTGAGTAAATTGGTTAGTTTCCTTACTGTAGTTGTCCATTAGCACTTTACAGGAAACGAAAGCTTAGGTACTTTTGGAATATCATATTACTGGAAAATAGACATTGAAACACTTTATACAATAAAAGGTCAAGTTCATCAAAGAGTTAGCTGTACTCATTTAGAAACAGTTAAACTTCAGGTCGTCTCTTTGCCTTGATGTCTTTCTCGGTAATAAATAGTCGTCTAATTTGGGATAGAGGACACAAAGATGAAATTGGGATGGCTTTATAACTAGGACTCTGGAATAACAGAGGTAGATAGCAATGGAATGAAATAGACATAGCAGAACCAAGAGGTTGAAAAAGAAAGGGGGCGTCTAGCACGTGAATATTGTTAATGAAAGTCAAAAGGGAACCAAAATTTCTCCAATTTTAAGGGTGTAGATAATCTGCTGAAATTTTAAGAGTTGCCTCTTATTTTTCTTTGTAAATTCTAATGTCGAGCTTCTCTCTTATTGTTCTCACTTATAGATTTGTCTGTTATTGGAGAGCCATGTGGTTGTCTTTTTGGTACATGATAAATAGCTGCTTTGACTGGGTGCTTCATTTTTTAGTCTGCTTCAATGATACTTTTTTGTTTTCAGAGCATAACTTCCTAACTGATGCCAAATTAAAGAAATTAATGTGCTTGCATGCAGTACTGGGATTCTATGCTTAAGAGAGGCAGAGGGTGCAACACCAAGAAGAAGAAATCTGGAAAGAAACAAGAGGGACATTTGAGTATTTCATCTTCAAAAAAATCGTTTATGGTTGAAGTTCATAATCGACTCAGGTAACTTGCAAACAGAACAATACTGAGGACAAATGTCTATTCTGGAAAATTTTCATTAAAGGCACAATATTATATCACTTCATTGTCGTTCTTGCGTGTACGTGGTCCATTATATGAACTATGATTCTCTGAATTTGTACCAAAGTGATGTATATATAAATGATTTCTTATGTGTATGAAATAATTCATAATAAAATTGCTCTCTTCTGGTGTCTCTTCCTATAAAATTTGAGAAAGAATGGAAACTGCAAAAAGAGAGAAAAATAGAGAAGGAAAGATCTAAAGGAATCTGAAAACAGAAATTGACTGGTATCTGTTTTCTCTGGAGAGATTCAGTGCTTCTTGCCACTTTTTGACTTCACCAGATGAGGGAAGACACTCAAAATGTTGTGGGCTCTCAAGTCTTGCCTGGTTAAGATTCCCACCACCGGAGATACCTGCAAAAGGAGCATTGTATGATATTAGTAATGCTTTTATCGCTTCTAATGTAAAATAACTTTTCCACCTAGACTCTTCCTTAACAAGCTCTGATGGTACCATATGACTTTTTCTGTGTATCGTTAGACTATGATAAGAGGGAGATATTTGCATAAGATAAATAACTGAAATTTGCTTATAAGCTCACCCCTGCTGCTTGGTATTTGGGTACGATGAGCATGTGGCGGAGCCCCACCTGCCTGAAGAGCACCATTGCCTTAGCCACAGACATGCTTTCTGCCACAGTATAAGGGGTTGTGTTAGTCAGGGGATGCAAGTCAACATACATCTCCATTTCATCCTTTGTAACTGCCACATCTTCAATCTTACCCCATCTCTCAGCTAATTCAATCCAGGAGAATTTCTCTCTCACTTCCCACTCCTCTGTCCTCCGTCTTTCATGAAGGAACAACTTTTTCTTGAGAACCAAAAGAAGGTGAGTTCTTAGGACAAGACCGTGCAATTCAGTTGCCCCAAATGGCAGCCCCACTGGTGGTACCACCCCTTCATCTACGACAGGGAATCCATTATGTGTGGTGTTTTTCAGGACCTCCACGATACGTCCCACCTTCTCAATTCCACGAAGTGTGACTACTGGTGGCTTTACATCAGCAAGTTCACCAACAGTGATATTTCTCATCCATGGCTCAGGGTTGGCATCCAGGAAAGGCAGACCTTTCAGTTCCAATATTATTTCATAAATACTTAGGTTGAAGCAGTCTCCCACACTTTTAGAAAGTAGAAGAACAAACATTGTTATTGGCAGAAGGAGTAGATTGTTTGTCAGCTCAAGAAATATGACGCAAAGCGAAACAGTCATTCTCATTGAACCAGCCATAAGGGAAGCTGCTCCGAGAACGGCATACAACCCTGGATCAATTTTTGTATAAGGCCCCATGGCAATGGCAAGCAAACGACCATAAGCTGAACCCATGAGGATGATCGGAAGGAAGAGACCAGATGGAACAGCAATCCCAAAAGTGACGAGTCCCAAGATGCAATACAGTGCAAAGTAGATAATAAGAGATGAAACATGGAATTCACCGGGTGTGTTTACGGAGAAAATATTTCGGACTGCATCATCATTGGTTGTAAGGAGAAGAGTTGCAAGATCATTGTAATAGCCGTTGGGGCAGTTGAATTGCTTGAAGTTTCCTGTCCCTCCAGTGCCAGGACAGGACCCTTGAAGTGATGGATCACAAGGCTTGCATTTGGCCAAAAAAGGAAGTCCATACATGCAAATGGAAGTGAAAAGGGAGACACTCAGAGCGAGAAGCAGCTTATGTAGTTTCCCCTTCCTGCAAGATAAAAAAGGATCAAAGTTTAAATGTCAGGATTTTGCACCGGCAAAGTTCTTCTTTTAGCAGTCAAATGTGATAAGAACACCATGTTTGAATAGGATTCAAACTTGAAAAGATGCAGGGGCAGTTGGATCAAAATCTCAAGATGATTCAAGTCCCAGTAAGTACATTTTTTTTGTGTGGATATGCATTGCCTTTTAAATCCAGAGAACTGAGTGAACGTTTGATGATCTAGCTGGGAATGTGGAAGAATTTGTGCTTACTCGTTGATGAGATTGTAGAGCCTGAGGACTTTGTGGAGGACATAATTGTAGAGGCTTCCCAATAGTCCGCCTATGATTCCAATCACTGCAATAGGGATGATGTCCACAGCATGGTACGTAACACTGACACCGCTCACATCAAACATGATAAGCCCTCCTCTTCCAAAAAGTCCACAGTTGCCAGATTTGCAGTATTCTATGAAGGCCCTCAGTATCACCACCACAACTGCCGTGCTGAAGAAAGTTCTCCAGAGGAGTGCACTTCTCCACCATGTTGCCACTTCCTCTAAAGCAAATAGGACACCACCTACTGGAGAACGGAAAGCAGCGCACACACCTGATGATGACCCAGAAGTGATGAGATCTCGCCTGTCCCGATCGTTGTTGAAGTAACGGAGCCAACGCCATTTGAGCCGGTAATTATCTGGACCACCTTGACCTAGTAAGGAAGCATAGCAAGCGCCAATGTGAACCAATGGCCCTTCTTTTCCAAGGTCTAAGCTTGCAGAAACTGCTGCAATGCTCCCAATGATCTGTAAGTGAAGAGATTAAAGATTGTTTAGATAAATAAAATAAAAAAAAAGGAATTGGTATGTATCATAATTTACTTCTAACTTTTACAAGTTAATCAAAGGGAAAACAAATATGTCAAATCTATAGAATCTTAAAGGATGGAAAATTTGTGATCACAATTCGTTTTTTGTTAAATTCATACTGAAACATGCGAGTTATTTGTTCTTCTGGATACAACTGCCTTGAAAAGATGAACATTTTCCCTTAGTTTGTGTGTCTCTACTTTTGTGTTTTTAAGTGTGTATATTTTTCGCACTTCCGTTTATTTAATGATAGGGAAATTCATGTTAGTTAATGAATATCATATGCAATTGAGACATATAAGCCGAGTCTCATGGAAGATTGTATTTTAATGCCACATGAGAAAACAAGTTACAGTGACACTACCAAAGGATTGAACTACTTTGGAAGTAGATTAGATACCACTGATGGATGTTCCTTGTTGGATGAGTGCATTCGATTCTAAAATTCTCTTTTTATTCTTAAAACACTTCCTATGAAAGATAGAGATCAAGCTTTCCAAGTGAGATTTGTTCCATAAATATGTAAAGCTAAAAAGATGTTATTTTCTATTCTATATATTTAATCTAGTTCATCAGGATCTCAGTAGTATGTTGATAGCCTTATAATCTGCCTGAAACCTGTATTGCCAAACTGGGTGTGTGATGCACCTTGACAAAAAGTGTGGTTGCTCCGAACATGTTGGGAGTATCTACACCATTGAGATAGGCTTTGATTTCAGGAATTCCAGGCCCTGCAGCAGTTGGTGCGAAGCACACGCAGAGAAGGGCAGCTATCAAAGTGAGCACAAAATTAGCACCCGCAAAGTATGCAAATCCCATAAGGTACCTGTGTGACCATTTTACAATCTCAATTATGAATTAGCCAATAAAACTATTCAATTCAATTGAGTGATCTTTGGTCTTGTCACTAGTCACTAGCTAGTGGAATGGAATTGAAGCATTTTAACACTTTTTGAATCATTAGGGAAAACATCACCAACCTTCTATCATCGATATAGTTCACAACAGCACGAAGTTTGTAGCCAGCAATATTTTCAATTGCAAGATTGATGAGGGTAGCTGTGACTCCTGTAAGAAACCCGACCAAAAATGCCAGTGTCCATTTCAAGAACACATACTGTAATACTTGAACTCTGGATCTCCTTCTCCAGTCATGCTTGAAGAGATCATTCTCGTTGATCCTACAACGGAGACACTAAATTAGGACATCCAATTTCTGTTGACCGCTCAGGTAATGCATAAGTAAAGAAAATCTAGAATTGATCTAAGATAAGATTATTAATTATTCTTACTCATAGTCCAAACTTTCGATGTGGGAGACCTTAGCTCCAACCAAGGCAAATGGACTGGATGACAGTGTTCTGTTTCTCTCGAGGAGAGGCTGACGCAGTGAATTGCTCTCTGGATCTCTTTCTTCTTCATTGTTTTGTCCATCCATGTCATTTGTTGTTGCTTCCTCTACTAATCTAGTTGGCTCCTCCATAATAGATAATATACAAAGATGGAGAAAGTTGCAGAAACACCCTCTAGTTCCACTGGTTGGAGCAGAAGAAGAAGATACCAAGTTGTTTTATCCTGTTTTTTTTTTTTGGGATTCAAAGGCAGAGATAGGAGCAAGTCATTTTGGTTGTTTTCACATGTAAGCTTGTCTTCTTCTTGAGGGAATATTGAACATGAGTTGATAATTTATAGGCTCAACTTGGTGTTTTTTAAATACCAGGTAATGACTACTACACTTGGTTGGAACATGATAGGTGTCTTGGTATTTTATAATTTTTAGGAAGAAATAATTGTTGGGTTAAAAGTTTAAAGAGGGAGCTTTTGTATTACTGTACCTGATCCATTTCCTGATGGGACAAAAAACAAGGAGACGTGGATTCTTTCTAGTGCTTGATTGCAAACATCCTTCATTGGGGCCCTGGACCTGAGTTAGGTATGTAATGATATATCAGTTGTAAAGATATTCAATCAGATTGAAAACGTTTTATTCTTTACACTACTTGAGTTAAAGCAGGCATCAGCATCTATCTTACAGTAAAATTATTTTACATGAATAATGGAGAACGTATTATAGTTAGTAGTCACTAGAGTAATGTTGGGTGAAAGATCCTTAATATATTGATTATTATTTGTTTTGATTTGTCATCTTTGCTTAAAAGGTCATCAATATCAATTGGATCAGTATCAAAACAGGCAGTTCTCTTGTATTTTAGTACCCTCTTGTACATATTCTGGTTTAATCCCGAGTGTGACAGTAGAGTGGCTTTACAAGGTCCCTATTGAACTAGCTTATATATTCGAAAAAGTTCTTCTCGAATCTTCTGGGTTTGATCTGCATGCTACATGATAGTGACTTGTTAAGTTTGTATCTCAAGTCTCAACGCATTAAGTTGGGTTCGATCTCTCGACCTTAAGGAATTAAATCAAATGCTTAACCATTGCACCACTTAGTCTAGTTTGATCATGAGTTCCTTCAGTTAATATTATATATATATATATATATATATATATATATATATATATATAACATATTGAGTTTAATCGGGTGATCATGAATTCACGTGACCATTTTTTATACGTAAATTATGTTGGAAATTTACTAATATGTGGAATTAAGATTATCCCATTATTTATGACTCGAACAATTGGGATCCCACACGTCGAAAACGTCGTTTTCACACACGTGCACACGTAGTGCCAAGTATCGTAAATTTCATTAGTGAAAAAATATTGGTACGTGAGTAAACATTTGAGACATGAAATGATGGACGGTCGTTGGTTAAATGACATGTGTTCCACGTTGATAAATGAAGGAAGAAGTGTACGAAGTGTAAGATCGAAACGAATCGGAAAAGGGCCGTAGCGCACCGCGGAGCCGGGGTGCCGCGGCGCCACCACCTCAAGGGTCGCGGCGCTAACGAGGCAGTGTCTCTGCGAACGAAAGTTCAAAAGTTTGGTTGATTGTGGGGACGTTTTGGGGCATTAAGATGCCAGTTTCTCCTCTAATCAGCCATTATTTGGTTGCATTACTTGGTGAATTAAGTGGTCATTACATGGTACTTAAATGACCATTACATGGGCACTTGAAAAGGCATTCTTACACAACTATAACTTGAGGCTTTGACTCAATTGGAGAATAGACTTCACACTTACATAATTCAGATTTTCTGAATTCTTCCTCTCTAAGCACTTTCATACACTCAAAGGTTCTTCTTGAGAAACACTTGAGTTTCCTTTGTTCATTTATTTAGTTGTTGTTTTATCTTGGAAGACAGTTGCTCATATCGTAAAAGGATATATACGGGGCAATAATGTCTTAAGGACAGTGAATATCACTCGATTCAATAACGAAATTGTAACGCTACCAGATTTAGTGTCTTTTGGTTTCAGGCTATCAAGATCTAAGAGCTTGTTGCAATTGAAACGAAGACTCAAGACAGACTCAAGAATCATTCAAGAACGGAGTGCAAGAACCCACAAGTTTACTGTAGCCACAACTCTTGTTGGCTACAAGATTGTTAACCATTGTAATACTTTGTTTATCATTTCGAAGCACTTGTAATAGTCGTATACTATTTCCGTACATCAATTGTAACTCACAATCTTAAGACATTATTTCACCAGTGCTAGAAAGATGTTTGTCAGCCGATGTGATCCCAAATCTGGTTGTGGGTTTCTTGCGGAAACCAGTTATGTTGACAGTCTTGTTAACAGTTCTAAGACTGTCTCTGTCAATACAAAGCTTTCAGGTCTGGTCCTAGTTTTGGCTCTCTCTTTGACGACAGTTACAAATCTGACTCCGTCAAAGATGTGATCTCTGGATCTGAGGATGAGTTTCAAGATACTGCTGATAGTCATGCTAGCAAGGCTAAGGATCAATGAAGAATTGATGTCACCGCTCCCGAGATTGGTGAAAACAAGCGCCCACAAAGGTGGAGGATATTAACTGGGACAAGAGGAGAAGGCTGAAGATGATGTTCTATCTTGCAGTAGAAGGTCTACATCTGTCCCAGACAAAGGATCCGAAGAATGGTAAAGAGGATTTGGACACTCAGTTCAACGAAGTGACTGATGTGGGCCAGAACCCAAAGGTATAAGTCAATTATTCTTCCTTGTAAAAAAATGAGATTAAAAGATAATTTCTGAATAAAAGTGAATAAAGCAAGGTTAGGAATATAAAGTGTTTTTGTTAAGACTTATATTCTCTACACTTTAAAATCAGAAGTTTAATCTCTCTTTCCTTCCCGTTTATGATTGGATTGTTGTGAACAACGACTTAAAAGTTATGGACTTAGGTTGTAATAAAATTGGAATTACGGACAATCCTAAGTAGGCGCCAGAAATTACCATGGGCACCAATCACAAGGGAAGAAGACTAAAGACAAGGACAAGAGGACTAGATACAAATCTGTCACCGTTTCCGACAGAAGATCCATCTTTTGACAGGATAGTATTGGACACTCAGTCATACAAAGCCTACAGGCGACTGGAGTGGGCCAGAGTTTCCAGATCTTAAATAATTTGAAGGCCAAAAGAAAGGCAGAAATTGGACACTCAGTCTGCCAAGTTAACTGGAGTGGACCAGAATATCTAGATCTCATACGATCCGGTTACGCCCTAACCACGGGCAAGAGGTTGTTCATGTGAAGTAACGTCACTCCTAAACTGACGTTGTTGGTCAGGCTGGTTTGAGACTATTCCAACAGGTCTGTAATAACTAAAAATGGTACATTATGTCTGTAGCCGATTGAATGATATATTTGTAATTCGTGCATCTATGCCTTCATGGATTAAGACACGTTAAATAGAAAGTCATTCAAAACTAATTAAGTTGAGATTGTTGTCGTCTGTCGACATAAACCCTCAAATGAATGTGAGGTAGGCGTAGAGGCAAAATTACCTTTTCATTACGTCGAATGAATAGTAAAAGAAGCACTGCTCCTCTATAACATAGTCACACCTACGTGGGTGATTTGACGCTTGTACAAATAAGTAGGAGACAAGTACTTTGTGACCTTCATTGACGATGGTACAACGTATTGTATCCTTTGTTTGTTGAAAAGAAAAGATGAAGTTGTTGAAGCGGATGAGCGCTTCAAAGCAAAAGTTGAAAAGCCTACGGATTGAGGAATTCGTAGTGATAGAGGGGGAGAATGTGAATCATCGTTTATCAAACGATTGCTCCTTACTCACCTCAGTCTAACGGTGTTAGCCAAGCGCAAAACCATACGCCCAAGGTGTGTGGGCAATGCAATCCTTACCGCTAATGCGATTCTTGTTAGGCGTATTTTGTATATGATCAGTGTATTTTATATACATTTTTTGAGTCATTTTTAGTGAGTCTTTTGTCCCTTTTTGTACAAATACGTGTCGTCTTAGGATATATTTTCTTTCTTTTGAGTCAAATTGGTTAAAATGGCTATTGGCGGAAAAGGAGCGAAAAAAGGGCAAAAGTGGAGGTTCCAGAGCTTGAAATGCGAGAAAGTGGCGAACGGCGGGAACACGATTCAGTGGCCATGGCCTCCGATCAACAGGGCGAGCGCCCGGCGCCCAATCTCAGAGACCTGCGAGTTGCGGCGCCGCGGCGCCTCTGAACAGAGTGCGGGCGCGGCGCTAATCACGAGCAACGCAAGTTCCGCGCCCGCGGCGGCAGGAAAAATCAGGTTTTGACGAATTATGGGCGAACTGAAGGAAAACCTTAAGGCGGTTTGAAGCTATAAAAGAGAACCTGGCGCTTTTAAGGGTTCTCTTTCTTGCACAAACACAAGACTTCTTGGAGTTGAAGATTGGAGACCATTACTTAGTAATTTCTTTTCTTTCTTTTACTTTATTTCAGTTTTTATGTTGGATATTGAATTAGTTCTTGTCATGTCAATGGCTAGGAACTAATTCCATTATAGGGCTTTCCATGCCAATTCACTTGAACCTTATGTTATGAATTGATGCATGTTTATGGTTGTTCTTCTTATTGTTGAGATTTACCCAATAGTTGCTTTGAATGCTTGGTAATTAATTGATCACTAATTATCATTATTTATATGATTTCTAATCAAACTTCGAAAGGAGGAGGTTGTGACTATGCTGTAAGTTGGGTAGACATAGGTCGGATTGGGGATGAAAATACTTCAATTACTTGTGTAGCGTTAATAGAGGTTTAAATACCTAAATTCACGCGAGTTGCGTGACGATTAACAAGGTTTTTGTTCTTAATCCTCCTATAGAGTCATCCTTATCACCGAAAGGTAGAAAGGAGCGCTACTGGGGTTGAGTGTTTATATAGCCTTAACGGGAGTATAAAACGAATTAGTAAACCTGCTATCTCCAAAAGAAGAAGAACCATAATTCATTGCATTAATAAGTAATATAAGCGGATAGTTGAGGAGACTTGGAAGCCCTATTTCCATCATCACTGAAGTAAACACATAATTAGTTAGTCTTTATAATTGTTAGTTATAATCAACAAACTCAAATATCGGTTACCAAATAGATAACAAAGGATAGATAGTTGGTACTTGAGTACTAATCCCCGAGGACGATAACTCGGTCTTCAAGACTATATTACTTGAGTCGACAACGTGCACTTGCGTTAAAGTGTGTGCATTAAATCGCGCATCAAGTTTTTGGCGCCGTTGCCGGGGATTAGGCATAGTTCAATATCAATTTTATCTATTTTTAATTTCTAATTTGTTTTATTTCTGTTTTTTTTTTTTGTTTTTTTTTTGTGAAAACAAGTGTGCCGTGATCCGTTGTTGGTTTTGATTCATCTCAGGGATCCTGAAGACATGGATTACTACTGTCAATATGATAAAGCTCCAACCATACAGGAAGAGAGGGAGGAGTTACGAGAAGCCATACTCAGTTTTACTAGGTATCAAACTCAGTTCATGGACGAAACGAGAATGACCATGAAGAAGTTGGAAACACAAATAGGAGAACTTGCGGTCATGTTGAACAACGAAACGCAAGAAAAGCAATCTGCACCTGTGGAAGGCAATATGAAAGCACAATGTCAGGCGATTGACCTGAAGAATGCCGAATCAGTGGAGATAGAAAGTTCGCAGTGAAGCGCCCTTGGCCGATGAAGCGAGCGCGACGCCAAAGACTCGGGACAGGCGAAGTTTGGCCGCGCGCCGAGCGAGGCGCGGCGAGCCAGGCCGAAAAGTTGGTAGAAGCTGTAGCGAACGCACCCCAAGTGAAGATACCATATCCCCAGAGGTTAAAAAGATGTGCTCTTGACAAGCAATTCTCTAAATTTGTGGAAATTCTCAAACAATTGCAACTCAACATCCCGTTTGCTGAAGCATTAGAGCAGATGCCGAGCTACGTAAAGTTCATGAAGGATATTCTTAGCAAAAAGAGGAGGATAGAGGACTACGAAACAGTGGTGTTGACTGAAGAATGTAGCGCCATCCTACAGAGAAAACTACCTCAGAAATTACAAGATCCAGGAAGCTTCACCATACCATGCACCATTGGAAAGTTTGAATGTCGCCAGCGTTATGCGATCCGAGCGTACATAAATCTGATGCCTTATCTAGTTTTCTGCAAATTTGGAATGGGAGAAGTCAAACCTACAAACATCACCTTGCAGTTAGCTGACCGCTCCATAGTTCATCCTAGAGGAGTCATCGAAGATGTATTGGTAAAGGTGGACAAGTTCATCTTTCCCGCTGATTTCGTTATCTTAGACATAAAAGATAACGACATAATCCCCATCATACTTGGCAGACCCTTCTTAGCCACGGGGCGGGCTCATCGATGTTCACGAGGAGTTGAGGCTTAGGGTAGATGAAGAAGAGGTGATTTTCAATGTTTTTCGGGCAGCAACTTTTCCAGATGCCAATGATAACTGCTCAGCCATCGATCTTATCGAAGATGCGATGTCGACCAAAGGGTTCGAACATGATGATACGCTTGAAGAAATCGACCAAATGGGATGATAATAGTAAAGCGACCGAGTGATGGAGTATGCAAATTGGATGAATGTTTATGAGAAATGGGATAAGAGGAGGTATGAAGAGCTTGGCGGATGCGGAAAGATCAATACCATCCACAGAGAAGGCTCCAGAGTTAGAGTTAAAAATCCTACCCAATCATTTACAATACCAATACCTAGGTGAAGATAAAACCTTACCAGTAATAATTTCACGCCACCTATCCATAGAAGAGATTGATAAACTGCTGAGAGTGCTGAGGGATCACAAGTGTGCCATTGGATGGACATTAGCAGACATAAAGGGGATAAGTCCGTCAACAGTAATGCATAAGATCCGTCTAGATGAAGAGAGCAGACCATCCATCGAGGCACAAAGGCGACTAAACCCAAACATGAAAGAGGTAGTCAGAAAGGAAATCCTGAAATGGCTCGATGCAGGAGTAATTTACCCTATATCCGGCGCGTGGGTGAGTCCGATGCAAGTGGTGCCCAAAAGGGTGGAATAACGGTGGTGACCAACGAAAGGCGAACTCATTCCTTCTGAACGATTCTTGGATGGAGAATCTGCGTTGACTATCGCAGTTGAACAAGGCAACGGAAAAGACCACTTCCGTTGCCATTTCTAGATCAAATGTTGGATAGACTTGCGGAGGCACAACTACTACTTTTTGGTAGAGTGGCGGTGGTAGGGCGACCCGCCTCGATCGACAGGCCCGACCCGACACCGGTATTAAAAAAACGGGGCCGGGGCTCGAAGCGGGGCGAGTATGGTCCCGCGGCCGACCAGGCCCCGATCCCGCCCCGACCCCGACCCGCCCCAAATCCCGCTCGACCGCCTGCAAAATAGCGGTTGTCCAACGGCCGTTTACATTTTGGCCGTTGACAACGACCATTTTAGGCCTCCTCCCCAACCCCTGCCCCTTTATATTTATTTTTAACACCTATAAATACCTCATTCGTCTTCTTATTATTTTCACAAATCTTTATAATCTCTAATCTCTCAATCAATCTCTAATTCTCTATACAACATTGTCTACATATTCAATCTATTTATTAATTTGAGAATTGGGAGTGAAGTTGACAACTAGCTTGAGGATTATCTATCGAGCAAAGTTTCAATTTTCAACCTCTCGATTACACGTCGACTCTACGTCGGCGTTTGGTACATTCGTTCTCTCATTAAATTATTATTTTGTCTTTATTTCATTTAGCACATTTAATTTCATTATCTTTAACTATTTATTAGCATAATTAAAATGAAAGGACTAAGAGGCATGTTGGGTAAGGGTAAGGGTCAGGCTTCTTCTAGTAGGGGTGGTAACAAGGGCAAGAGTACTTACAGTATTCTGTTCCGATTATTCCTAGACAAGATGATTTTATAGATCTGAAATGTTTCCTGAAATACCATATTATCTTGACACAAATTATTATCATGAACTTGAAGAAGATTTTAATTTAGATGACACTCTAGTTGATGATACACCTATTAATGAAGATGATGATACACCCACTAGTGAAATGCCTCCTATCCCCCCTACTATGAGACGAGGTCCGGCAAAACGACCATTAAAATCAGTTGTATGGAAATATTTTGTGAGGACGTAGCTAATCAAGTAATTGTATGTAAAACTTGTAAAAATGTTTATTCTTTTAAAAGCTGGACAAGGTCATGGTGGGACGGGGTTTAGGAAGACACTGTTGCAAAACACAAAGCCTTGCATGCCCAATACATGATTGAAAAAGCGGTGAACAAACGTCCTCTCAATCGGGACAAGGTTCACATACTCTTGTCCGGAGAAAGTACTGAGTCAAATTAACCTATGGAGGGGAGTTGTAGGCCACTAAATATGATAAACATAAAGATAGGAAGCACTAGCAAAATTAGTTCTTTGTGGAGGGTTTGCCTTTTCATTTCTGAATCTCCTGGTTTTATTCATTATATTAGAGATATGTATAATCCTGCTTATAAAGGTTTTCCTAGATCATCATTAAAAGAGATGTATTTAAATTTGCACATGAATATCAACAATATTTACGTTATGCATTATATCATTTAAATTGCAAAGTTGCTTTAACCGATATAGGTCGTAGTACTAACGCCATGATTATTTAACGGTAACTTTGTCATTGGATAGATTATAAATGGTCTATGCAAAAACGTATTTTAGCATATAGATATATAGATAGTAGGCACCTTGGTGAGTTTATTTGAGAAAATATTTATTCGATCGCGATTATTACGGAATAACCGATAAAGTTATGAGTATTACATTAGATAATGCATCTTAACAATTACGCTATTAGTATTTTAAGAAATGTTTTAACTCGTCTTTTCCAAAACATTTTCATATCAAATGTGCGTGCCATATTTATAACTTAGTTGTAAAGGATGGTCTTTCACTTTTTCAAGATATTCTTGAAAAAATACAATTTGCTATACACTTTATTTTTAAAAATAATAGAATTCAACAAAGAAAAGAATATAAAAAACATGTCACGATTGTGGACTATCTTACAGAAAAATTCCCGAAGAAGTAACAACTAGGTGGAATTCTTTATATGACCAACTATTTGTAGCTTATGACTATAGAAAACCTATTATTTTAATTTTTAACTCCCATAAACAAAATCCAAATTATATGATTGTGGAATCTTGATTGGGAGAAAATTAGAGAACTTATTGTATTTTTAGAAAATTTTCAACGAGCAACAAAAGAATTTTCTACTTTATATTATCCTACTATTTCAACTATGTTGTTTTATATAGCTATAATATTTTTACTTCTTAAAGAATATATGGAAAAACACCTTATCTATGGCTATTAAAAAATGTTTATGAAATTAAAAAATTTTTTATTCCTTTTCCGACTATTTATATTATTGGTGGTGTATTAAACCATACTATGAAAGTAGAGGTTTGTTAAAGTGTTATTGAAAATATATATACCTGTATGGACGTACTACCACCTCCAACTCCCAAAAATTTAAATGTTGAACCACCTATTGAACTAACGCTAGAAGAAGTGTTGAATAGCGTAGAAGATGAATGCAAAAAAGTATATCGGCATTACCAGCAAGAAAGTGCTAGTAACCAACCGACTTTTGTATCATCTTCTTCTTCAACACAACCTAAAAAACGACAAGCAGTTTCTGTGGCTAGGCCTAATATTAATTCTATTGAAAGCCTCAGAAATAAAATGTGCGGTGGTAGCGTGCTAACCAAATTAGTGAGTTCGATGTTTTTGTTTTGCGAGGTAATTTACCTTACAAGCGATTATCAATGAAGAAGGAAAGGAAGACTTCTTTGAAATATTGGAGCGAATGAGAAGACATTTCCGACACTTTCAATGATGGCGAGATATTTTGAACATTGGCGTCGTGATCGGCACGAAAGCGCTTTTTCTGCAGCGATTTCAAATAGGAGAGCACGCACACTCATTAGCGGAGCGGCTTGGAGATGGCGGTACTATTCGAGATTGGATACGAGCGGAGGCGAAGGAGGTCGATCGACGAGATTAACGAAGAAGATGGCGACAACTACAACGACATTTTATCTGAAGGCATGAGTAGCGGCGTGGAACAATTTGATCAAGATATACCAATTCCAACGAAGAACCACAAGAAATTATAAAGAAATTAGAAAAAATATTTTCAAATTGGTAATTTATTTCATTGCAATTTTTAAATTTTTCTATGTCTTTCACTCTTTTGCAATTTTTTTCAACAACAGTACACTACAATGTAATTTTGAATCTTGTATATTTGATATTTCAATGAAATTAATAATATAAAAGGCACAAAAACAGCCTTGGGATGTTTTTTTTACACTATTCTTGTCTTTGTTTAATTATTTAGTTTATAACTTTATACTTTATACTTTATAGTTTATAGTTTATACTTTATACTTTATAAATATATTATAAATTATAATACTATAAGTCTATAATATGACAAGTATATGTTATACTTAATGTTACTTTGTTAGTACTTAGTAATTTATTATTTTTAATTTAGTGAAAAAATTAAAAAAAAAAAAAAAAAAACCCGCCAACCCGTCCCGTCCCGGCCCGACCGTCAGGCCGTCAGGCCCACCCAGCGGGGACGGGATCGGGGCGGGACATGTATGGTCCCGCCCGACCCCTCCAGCCCGCCCCACCGACCCGCCCTTTTCTCGGCCCAGGCCGGCCCGCTAAACCCGATCCGGTGGGCCGTCGCCCGGCTGGCCAGCTTTTTGGATGGATACTCAGGGTATCATCAGATTGCGATAGCACCAGAAGATCAGGAAAAGACAACATTCACCTGCCCGTTTGGTACATTTGCATTCAGAAGGATGCCATTCGGGCTTTGCAATGCACCTGCGACCTTTCAGAGGTGTATGATGGCAATTTTCTCAGAAATGGTGGAGAGGACTATAGAAATTTTTATGGATGATTTCTCAGTCTTTGGGGCATCGTTCGACGAATGTTTGAGGCGTTTGGAAGCAGTGTTAAACCGATGTGAAGAATCTAACCTTGTGCTAAACTGGGAGAAGTGTCATTTCATGGTAACAGAAGGGATTGTCTTGGGACACAAAATATCAAACCAAGGTATTGAGGTAAACAAATCAAAGATTTCAGTAATCGAAAATCTACCACCTCCAGTATCAACAAAAGGAGTCAGAAGTTTCCTTGGGCATACGGGTTTCTACAGAAGATTCATCAAGAATTCTTCAAAGGTTTCAAAGCCCCTGTACACCTTGCTAATGACGGGGGTTGCTTTTGACTTCAATAAGGAATGCTTAAACGCTTTTCGGACACTCAATGAGAAGCTTATATCAGCACCCATAGTCATTGCACCAAACCGAGCTTTTGAACTAATGTGCGTCAAGTGATTATCACGATGGGAAGCGGTGCTTGGACAAAGAATCGACAAGGTATTTAGATCTATTTACTATGCTAGTAAAACTCTGAATGACGCACAGTTAAATTACGCAACTACAGAAAAAGAATTGCTAGCAATAGCGTATGCATTTGAGAAATTCAGGCCATACTTGATTGGAAATAAGGTGACAGTATACACTGACCATTCTGCAATAAAGTACTTGATGACAAAGAAGGATGCAAAACCTCGCCTCATTCGATGGGTCTTGCTGCTACAAGAATTCGACGTGGAAATTCGTGACAAGAAAGGGACAGAGAATTCAGTTGCAGACCACTTGTCAAGGCTGGAGAACACAGAGAGCCAGAACACCAAGGATGTGCAGATAAATGATCACTTTCCAGACGAGCAACTGTTTCACGTAAGTACAAATTTTAATTTACCTTGGTACGCTGATTTTGTTAATTTTCTTGCAGCTAGGGTAATATCCCCAGAATTGACAAGACAGCAAGTGAAGAGGTTTTACTCCGAAGTAAAGCACTACTATTGGGAGGAACCGATGTTATACAAATATTGTGCCGATCAAGTCATCAGGCGATGTATACCAGAGGAGGAGATGCACCAGATTCTCACTCATTGTCATACCCTACCATGTGGTGGACACTTTGGGGCATCAAGAACATCGGCAAAGGTACTGCAAAGCGGGTTCTATTGGCCAACACTTTTTAAGGATGCCCATGCCTTTGTGAAGAGATGTGATAGGCCGGAGAGCAGGAACATTTCAAGACGAAATGAAATGCCTTCGCAGGATCTTGGAAGTGGAACTATTTGATGTGTGGGAATCGATTTCATGGGTCCATTCCGCCGCCTTTGGAAATCAATATATCCTTACGGCGGTGGACTATGTGTCCAAATGGGTAGAAGCGAGAGCTACAAAAGAAAACGATGGAAGCGTTCAAAGATTCCTTCAAAAGAATATTTTCACAAGTTCGGCACCAGGCCATCATCGATGTGAAGGAAGTCACTTTTGCAACAAGCGATTGAATTCATTGCTTTCCGATATGGAGTCTACCATCGCACCACAACCGCCTACCACCTCGGCGAATAGGCAGCGAAGTGTCAAATAGGAAGTGAAGAGCATATTAGAAAAGACGGTGAACGGCTCGAGGAAGGATCGATCTATCAAAGCGGATGACGCGTTGTGGGCATACTGAACAACATTCAAAACACCAATTGGTATGTCACCATATAAGTTAGTTTTGGCAAAGCATGTCATTTGCGATGAGAGTTGGAACACAGGCGTATTGGGCAATGAAGAAGTTAAACATGGATGCCAAGGCGGCGGGCGTAGGAGGCTACTACGGTGGCGAGTTGGATGAATTCGGGCACAATGCCTATGAGAATGCAAAGATCTACAAGGCGAGCGAAAGTATGGCACGACACGAGGTTGATACCGAATGACTTCCAAGAAGGACACCAAGTGATTTTATTCAACTCAAGGTGGAAATTATTTCCTGGCAAGGTAACATCACGTTGGACAGGACCATACACGGTGGTAAAAGTATTCCCGTATAGTGCGTTGAAATAAAAGGAGAGAGGAGCCTTCTTCAAGGTAAGCGGACAGAGGTTAAAACCCTATCGATCAATGAAATGGAATACATGAACTTAGTAACCTCTCTCTCACCCTAGAATAATAAGGAACTTGCGTCAGGCTAAAAAGCGTTAAAGACAATAGCTACTATTGGGAGGCAACCCAAGGTATTTCAGTTTATTTATTTTAATGCAATTAGTCTTTACTTAGAACAGTCTCACGGAGGTAGTGCTATGTGTTGTGATGACAGGTGCAAGGCCAAGAACTTGGAAGGCGGCGAAGAGAAGCGAGGATTTCAGAAAATCGCGAGCCTTGGCCGGCGAGAGCAGGGCCGCGGCGCCAAAAGATCAGAAGAAGCCCAGTTTGGCCAGCGCCATTCTGCAGTCGCGGCGCCACAACGGAAAAATCTGAATTTTGAAAGACGCCCTAATCCGAAGGCCCTGTCTCCAAATCAAAAATCCAGAGCTCTTCTCCCCTCACGGAATTCAAAGCACTATCCACCGCCACTGCCACCATTTTAACCAAGTCTGTAAGTGTCTTGTTTCTTTTATTGTCTTTGAGTTTTGCACACATTGGGGACAATGTGTGATTTATGTTTGGGGGGATGTCTTATTTGTGTCTTATTATTATAGTATGTTTGAGTCTTTTTGATTGTTTTGTGTATATTTTGAGTCATAAGTTTTTTTCTTTTGAGTCATAATTGTCTGTCAAAGATCATACATGTTGTAGTTACTAGAAACACCTAGTGAAGTAATGTGGAATAATGTGATGGAATTAGAAGCAACTATCTAAACACATAGGTTAGATATGCCAAAAACTCATGAAATATGTCTATTTGGAGTTTTTAATTGAATTGTGCATTGTAAATGATTAAAAACCTATGTGTTATGATTGTTTGTTATTTGAGGCGAAATAGTTAGGATATGCATGTTAGGAGAGATGACTCAGACATTTCTTTGTTAGCCAATTCTTACCACTCTTTTCTATCCCTGACACTAAAAATATCCCTAGTCAGCCCCGTTGAGCCTAAACATGAAACTTTTTCTTTGACACCCTATATTCTCACAATTGTGCCATAAGTAGAAATGTGAAATAGTTGGAATAAGTTGTGTTAAAAAAGAGACAAAAAGAGTGAACAAGTTTGATGCACCCCAATAACAAAGCAATAAGAAATAGGCAAAAGCCTAAGTTTGGGGGTGCTTGTTATTTTAATACACTTCACTCTCCCAAAACAAAAGAGGGGAAAGATAGATTTGAAGTGAAGAAAAGAAATCAAAAGAAAAGGGAAAAATTGAAAAGCTAAAGAGCTTATGGTACACAAAATGAGCCTAAATGCTTATTTTACCTACTCATGCCTAAGCCTACATTACAACCCTGAAAAGTCCTGAAGATCTCTTAGATGCATATCCATGATTAGTGGAGAATAGCAAGTAAAAATATCATAGGATTTTTGAAATTAACATGCATGATTCAGTATTTTGACTTCCATTAAGCATGATAAAAATGAGTTTGCGAAATATCTAGCTTAATGTGTTTAGAATGCTGAAATTTCAGGCTATATATTCTTGCATATTATTCTACTAATCTTCATGTTTTTCTAAATAACATCAATGCAGCAAAGTGATCAATGTCATTGAGTCTTTCTATTTTCTTTTCCCTTGAGTCTTTAATTCTTTCTTTTGATCTTTGCTCGAGGGCGAGCAAATGTTAAGTTTGGGGGTATATGATCAGTGTATTTTATATACATTTTTTGAGTCATTTTTAGTGAGTCTTTTGTCCCTTTTTATACAAATACGTGTCGTTTTAGGATATATTTTCTTTCTTTTGAGTCAAATTGGTTAAAATGGCTATTTGGCGGAAAAGGAGCGAAAAGAGGGCAAAAGTGGAGGTTCCAGAGCTTGAAATGCGAGAAAGTGGCGAACGAGAACAGCGATTGCAGCCCGCGGCCTCCAACCAACGGGGCAGTGCCCGGCGCCCAATATCCGAGACTGCGAAGTTGCGGCGCCGCGCTCTGAACAACAGAGTGCGAGCGACGCCTAATCACGAGAATGCGAAGTTTGGCAGCGCTGATAGCGAGCATGGCGCGCCGATAATGAGGCAGCGGCGCCGCGGAAAAATCAGGTTTTGACGAATTATGGGTCAGCTGAAGGAAAAACCTTAAGAGGCGGTTTGAAGCTATAAAAAGAACCATGGCGATTTTAAGGGTTCCCTTTCTTGCACAAACACAAGACTTCTTGGAGTTGAAGATTGGAGACCATTACTTAGTAATTTCTTTTCTTTCTTTTACTTTATTTCAGTTTTTATGTTGGATATTGAATTAGTTTTTGTCATGTCAATGGCTAGGAACTAATTCCATTATAGGGCTTTCCATGTCAATTCACTTGAACCTTATGTTATGAATTGATGCATGTTTATGGTTGTTCTTCTTATTGTTGAGATTTACCCAATAGTTGCTTTGAATTCTTGGTAATTAATTGATCACTAATTATCATTATTTATATGATTTCTAATCAAACTTCGAAAGGAGGAGGTTGTGACTACGCTATAAGTTGGGTAAACATAGGTCGGATTGGGGATGAAAATACCTCAATTACTTGTGTAGCGTTAATAGGGGTTTAAATACCTAAATTCACGCGAGTTGTGTGACGATTAACAAGGTTTTTGTTCTTAATCCTCCTATAGAGTCATCCTTATCACCGAAAGGTAGAAAGGAGCGCTACTGGGGTTGAGTGTTTATATAGCCTTAACGGGAGTATAAAACGAATTAGTAAACCTGCTATCTCCAAAAGAAGAAGAATCATAATTCATTGCATTAATAAGTAATATAAGCGGATAGTTGAGGAGACTTGGAAGCCCTATTTCCATCATCACTGAAGTAAACACATAGTTAGTGTTGACACCCAATTTTGACCCTCCCGTCCAACCATTAACTATAAAATTACACTAATTTTGTAAAATAGTTTTTTAGGATTTTTATAATAAAATACAACAGTAAAACATAAATACAGGCATTAAGAATTAATTTAATAATGACATCGCATCTTACGTAGAGTTTTAAGCACTTAGAGTCTCGCGCCCGCATTAATTAACTTTAAGCTTTGTCGTATTTCTTAAATAATTAATAAATGCATAAAAATAAATAATTTAGCGATAACGTCGTGTCAGGTAGCATAGCCGCATTTATTAGTAATCATTTGTAACTTTAAAATCAATTTTAATCTAATACATGCATTTAATAGCGTCGCATTTATAAAAGCTTTAAACAATTCTTAAAAATCATATTTTGCATTTAGCATTTAAATAATTCAATCTAAGCTCATTTTGATTTTAATTTAACTTCGCAATAATGCATAACAATAAGATTTTAAATAATAGCGTCGCATTCCAAAGTATTAAGCATTAGTTAAATAACGCTAGCATTTAGCACTTAAATAATTAGACTAATGTAGCACCTAGATAATTATAATAAAGCACCTAATTAATTTAATCACATTTGTTAAATAATTAATTAATACACTTGCCTAGAATTAATTAGCTAATTAATTAACTAGCCTAAAAAACTAATTAAACTAATTAAGACCCTTTATACTAATACTACCCAGCCCACTTTGCCCAGCCCAACACCCGCGACCCGCAAAGCCCAACCCGCCCCACACCTTAAACCTATTACAACGCTCAGCCCAATTCATTACCAGCACCCCTTTTTACTTCATCTTCTAAAGAAGAACAAAAAAAAAAAAAAGAACCCTAAACCTAAGGCAACCGCCGCCAGCACCCACGCCCCCAGCGATTCTCGCCGGAAATACCGCACCCCACCTTCCTTTCCCTTCACCTGCACACACGTCTTCAGTGATTTCTTACCATAAACACACCCCAAATCTCGTCCTAAAAATGACACGAAATCAGTAACAAATCGCAGGATTCAAGCACGAATCAGCGAATTATCAAGCCTAGAATCGTCCTTATTTACTTACCATTATTAGAACCTTGAGGGAGGGCTATATAACGCACATGCAGTCGAACACAATAGGAGGCGGGAGAGCACGATGAGCCTAGGCGAGAGAGCTCGATGGGAAGCGGCGAGAACACCTATCAAAACCCGCCTTCGCTAGTCGCGGATCGATCAAATCAGTGGGTATTCTCAATAACAAGCCCTATCTCTTAAATCGTATCGCAATAACCCGTCGGGTGGACCGACGACTTGATACGCTGCCTCGGGTCGCTGTCCGGAGAAGGTAAAAACCCACTCCCTCTCGATTTTCTGTTCATTTTTGTAGTTTTGTGCGAATTCGTGTTAAATAATATGTTAGATATTGTCTATGCTGTTTTGCGACTATGACGGTTGATTCGTTCTATTAGCATTTGTTGGGTGGATAATATGATGTAATTCGGGAACAAACTTATCAATCATGTTAGACGATTCTTAGGCTTGTTTGGCTGATACTGACCGTCGTCGGAATCTGTCGCAGTAGCGTGTTTTATCTTCCTTAGATTGTTAAGCATGACTAATTGTTATCTGGGTTTGAACAGGGATATATCTGGTTAGGTTAGGGGATGTTGGCTTGAAACAGGGGTGTTTATTTGAACTAGGACCAAGTGTTTTTTTTTGAAACTTGAAAAAATGACATCCTAGCCAGTTTGTATGCCATCCCATGTCGTTTTGGGATTCATTTAAATAGAGGAGGTATTGTTGAAGGGAATCAAAAATCGTATGATGAATGTACCTGTCATGATTTGTGCGCATGTTTTGCTCTGTCTATTAGGTCGAAAATAGCTCTCATTTGATCAAGTTGTCTAAGTTAAAATAATAATGATGCCTTATCTATACAATCTTCTATCAGGGAATACTACAAATGCTGCCTTTAATGTTGAGACATGTCGATTGGTTGACCTCCTTGATTGTAGCATGTCTGTGAAACTGTCTAGTGAAGAATTTAAAGAGGAAATGAATGCCAAGTCCTAATCTTGCCTTAATAGCTAAAACTCAGGCTCACAAAGGGTCATTCCCGCCCTGCACCCTCTGTTTGACCCATGAATATGTATTAAGTCGAAGTCCATTGTGCTCAATTCTCATTGTTGGCTGTATATTGCTCGTATGGTGTACATTTTTTATATGTCGATCCTTATGCTGAATGATCACTTGTTAGTAGATAAAGTTCGAATAACAATTATCTATGTTTGATATTACTTGGACGGATGCTAATCTTTATCTTTTCCTTTCTTTGCATGAATCGCAATATCTGGGAGCAAATGGCGAGTCTTAATATGAGACTCAATCTGCTTCTATAAAGAGCACAGACTTGCATCTACGTGTCATCCACATCCGCATATGTGTTTGGAATTCCAAGCCACAGGCGAAAGACATCGCCGTTCCTCGAGTCCTTTTAATTATTTTCTACCCCGCCCCCCATTCATTTATTTATTGTAAATTATTTGTCTAACGCTACATTAATTAATAGAATAATTAGAATATCCAAATCCCGAACCTCTAGATTAGAAAGCAATTCTCTTTAGGTTAATTACTTTAAACTCACTACATATTGCTTAAGTCATACTAAACCGTTAAATTTTATTTACCTTCATACTGTCCGCCGCTAGCATTTTATTACTAGGTTTCCAACCCATTTTGTTATAGACCCTCATTAACACTTACATAAAAGCCCTATTTCTTTTATTAAAAACCTCCTAAAAACATTTGGCACACTATGATATGCTAATAAAAGTATAAGTCATCTTTGCGCATATAATAATACACGTTTTAATTAGAACTAGCTTTATATATCTTAAATCTTACATTTTATGTTAACAAGAAGACTTCCTATATTTTCATTTAAATACTTTTCGAAGACATGCATTGCATCTTAGCATAATAAATACCCTAGGTTTGAACGGACAACCGCAAGTTAGCGGATCCTTTAGGGTGCCTAACCCCTTCCCTTTAGGATAATAAAGAACCCTTACCCAGAATCTCACTAAGTTAGCAGACCATAAAAATGGAGTTAGTGTTGACTTTAACCTAAGTTGACATTTAGGTGTCCTAATTCACCCAAACTAATTAGGTGGCGACTCCGCGAACCCTTAGCATTTTTTGCACTTTTAGCACCTTAGCACTCTTAGCATTCTAGCAACCCTTTAAATTTTAGTATTCTTTAAACCCATTAGCCTTTTAGCACTTCTTAGCATTTTAAACTTTAGCACCTTTTGCACTTTTAGCCTCTTTTGCGATTTTAACATTCTTTTAATATGATTCCCTTTTATTATTTTTCTAACCTTTAATTTGAGCAGCAGGAGTTTAGAGAAAATGCCGCGGCCGGAAAAGGGCGCGATTGGGTGTCAACAGATGTCCCTCTGTCGATTCTTGCTAAGAGGTGCTTGACAATGCATAACAATAAGATTTTCTGTCGCGCCCTTTTTCGACCGCGGCATTTTTTTCTAAACTCCTGCTGCTCAAATTAAAGGTTAGAAAAATAATAAAAGGGAATCATATTAAAAGAATGTTAAAATCGCAAAAGAGGCTAAAAGTGCAAAAGGTGCTAAAGTTTAAAATGCTAAGAAGTGCTAAAAGGCTAATGGGTTTAAAGAATACTAAAATTTAAAGGGTCTTAATTAGTTTAATTAGTTTTTTAGGCTAGTTAATTAATTAGCTAATTAATTCTAGGCAAGTGTATTAATTAATTATTTAACAAATGTGATTAAATTAATTAGGTGCTTTATTATAATTATCTAGGTGCTACATTAGTCTAATTATTTAGGTGCTAAATGCGGGCGCGTTATTTAACTAATGCTTAATACTTTGGAATGCGACGCTATTATTTAAAATCTTATTGTTATGCATTATTGCGAAGTTAAATTAAAATCAAAATGAGCTTAGATTGAATTATTTAAATGCTAAATGCAAAATATGATTTTTAAGAATTGTTTAAAGCTTTTATAAATGCGACGCTATTAAATGCATGTATTAGATTAAAATTGATTTTAAAGTTACAAATGATTACTAATAAATGCGGCTATGCTACCTGACACGACGTTATCGCTAAATTATTTATTTTTATGCATTTATTAGTAATCATTTGTAACTTTAAAATCAATTTTAATCTAATACATGCATTTAATAGCGTCGCATTTCTGTCGCGCCCTTTTCCGGCCGACATTATTTTCTAAAAAGCGAGCCCTGCTTAATAAAAAAGTGTTAGAAAATAAGTAAAATAATGCTAAGTAGTTAAAAAGGTTTTAAAATGTTGGAAGATGCTTAAAGGTGCTAAAAGAAAAAAAAAATGCTAAAATGCTAAAGGGTTGCTAGAATGCTAAGGGTTCGCGGAGTCGCCACCTAATTAATTGGGTGAATTAGGACACCTAAATGTTTAACTAGTTTGAAGTAAAACATTAACTCCATTTTAATGGTCTGCTAAACTTAATGAGATTCTGGGTAAGGGTTCTTTATTAATCTAGAGGGAAGGGGTTAGGCACCCTCTAAGATCCGCTAACTTGCGGTTGTCCTGCCAAACCTAGGGTAATTATATTTTAAAAATGCAAAGTAAAAGCTCCTCCTGCTTAATGAAATGCTAAAACGTTAAAATGTTTAAAAGGTGCTTAAAGTGTAAAAGGATAAAAGGTGTTATAAATAAATAAAGAGGCAAATGCTAAATGTTTAAAAGTGCTTAAAATACTAAAGACTATTAAATGCTAGAAGGGTGCTAAAGGTGCTAAGAGGTGCTTAAAATGTTAAGGAATGCTAAGAGGGTGCTTTATGAACTAATTATGTGTTCATGCAAAGGTTATTAATCTTGCTTAACCTGCGTGTAGTAAAAAGTGCTTAAGATGATTTTTTGAGAGTTTAGGAGAAAAAATGTTTATGGATTTAACAAATTGTTGGTTTTATGATGCAGGTTAGATTATTTTGGCAAAAATTTAGACATGCATGGCAATCTTAAAAAGGCAAGTAAGTTTAAGCGATGAACTTTAAATTACCTTCTCCACTTATATGTTTAAAGACCTAATTGCTAGAAGTTCTCCTATTAATTACAAAATTAAATAATAAAATTACAATAAATAAATAAAGACATAAAATAAGATAAGAAAGTCAAGAGAGTGAAGGGATTGGAGCGGATGACTCCGTCTTATTTGTTTTTCTAGGAGTTTCTGAAGCGGGAATGCGAACGCGGATACGGGTTGCCATTTGAAATGGCTTGCGATGAGTCTCGCCGTGAGACTCTTTATTTTGCTCCGGTGCGTGCCATGTAAAAACAAGAAAGATAAGGATTAGTACGAACCCAAATAATAATTGATAGAAATAATTAAGACGAGCACATAAGCATGTCACAGTGACTCAAGAAAATTAAGGAAAACTTGTCCACCCGAAAAATGCAGGCAGCGAGTCCCAATGGACATGCTATCTTTGCGCCAAACAGAGCATCAAAACAAATATCCGTTATCTTAGGTCATTCTATTTGACTCACCCATAATATGCAGATATCTGACATATACGAAGATGAGTACGAATCGCATTGAATGTATGTTTATTAGACCCAAAGGGCAGGCATAGTAGTCAAGATGGAATTGAAGTCCCTACCATTTGTTGCCAATATCTTAAACCTATAGTGTGTAACAACGAGAAAGCGATTGGGCGGGGTTATGCAAGAGAAAATGATACCTAGCATTATCAATTATAAGTCAGCGATCATCCGAAACTGTCAACCGAGTGTCAAATCCCCTAAGACTCGTTTCAAGCAAATCGTACTATCATGTAAGGGAGGGGCAGGGACATGTATACCCAAAGGAATACATTATTACGTTAGGTTGATGCCATTACCCATCGTTTGGCAATTTCTAAGAATTTAACAGTTATGAAACTTAGGCTAAATGGATAGACGTGTCATTTAGAGGCAATGCAAAGGCCTTAATGCACAAGATCATTCAGACCCAAAACCAAACATGCATACTACTACGTTATTAGGCATTTTTTCTTTAATAGTCAGAGCCAAAACACACACATACTCAGGTCAATATTACAAACGATGACAAACTTTAAACAGTGGGGGCAAATTTTATATGATCACCCAGCAAGTATTTGATCATTCAAGACATATGTGACAGAGTATAGGGATCTAACAAGATGGTCTATTGCGACATACTGATTTATAACCCCACCCTATGAATCATACATGAGCAACTTAAGCAAGCAAAGATAGATCCTCAATATTCCAGCGAACCACATGTAAGCTTTTAAACAGATCTTAGACAATCTTTAGCCATCCAAACATGTATAACATGATATTTTCCAGATTATCTGACCAGTTAGCATCTCATTACTTCTTCTTTTTTAAGGTCCATTTGGGATATATCTCAGCGATACAGAAGCCAGACATAGGAAGACATTTAAAAAGCATAGATGTTCTTCACTTTGATCACACAGGTTCCTATATATGTATATATATATATATATATATATATATATATATATGGATACGAATGAGCTATTCATGGTTAATATTTACAAATATGTAAAGAGGCAGTTTTGTGGACGAACAAAAGGGATCCTGTGCTTCAATCGACACGGTGCCATCAAGTGTGATATGAGAGTCCCTTAAGTCATCCTTATTGAAAATAGATAGCAAACAGGTTGACATATGAAATAGAAACAATACGCAGCCAATTGTTTTACCACATACCAATCACATAATTGCAACTAAACAGACCACGCTTTAATTTTGCTTTGCTCAAACAACAAATAACATCTCCCCCAACATATAGGCAGTTTAACATGTATCGACGTCACTAAATGAACTCAAAATGTATCAATGAGATACATTACATACATATGTCGATGATCAGAAAAACCACAAACAGAGGAGTGCAAGTTTAACACGCGAAACAAAATGCTGAAATACAGAGATGCGACGAAATCGATAGAGAGTTGAATTTTACCTTCTCCGGCGGCGAACCGAGGCAGCGTATCAAGCAGTCAGTCCAATCGACGGGTTTTGGGTTTGCGATGCGAATAGAAGGGCAAGGCTGGTTTTTTGCTGATTTTTTACTAGAACTGAAGTAAAGGTATTCGAACTACCTATTCGTGCTATGCTAGTGTCAGGTGGTCGCTCGATATTCTCGCTCGAGCTCACGAACTCTGCCGTATTGTGCTCTCCCCCGCTCTTTTTTTGAATGCCTTTTCAAGTGTATAGAGGTTGGTTTATATAGCCTCAATGTTGGTTCCCCATTAGGTAAACCCTAGGGCTGATTCGTAAGGGATTCGTGCTGATTTTAGTGCGATTCGGTTATGGTAAGTTTTGATTCTGGAAAATTTTGCTAGTTTGCTTATGGTAAGTAAATAAAGGCTGGGTGTGTGCAGGTAAGGAAGGTAAGTGATAAAGGCGGATTGGGACGAGATTTGGTGCTGATTCGAACGATTTGCTGACGAGATTTGGGGTGTGTTTATGGTAAGAAATCACTGAAGACGTGTGTGCCTTGGTGTTTAGATCCTCGTAGTCTAGTCCTTCGTGACCTTTGTCCGATCGCATGCCCCGAACCGCTTCTTTCAGACTATGAATTTCTTTGGCCACGTCCTCGTCCATTTTGGCTCGGACTTCCCTCTCCATCTCTTCATAATGATCCATGCTTGGTGAAGCACGGACGGTAAAAGTGGGTTTACATTGCGTATAAGTCATTCCAGGTTGTTCTTTGGGCCGTAATGGGTGTGGTGCGTGGGTATTGGTTGGCTTTGCGATTAGGGCTGATTATGGTGAAGTAAGCGGGCCGAGGTATATGGGTAGTAGGAGGGTCATTTTGAAGGTGGGGTTGAGGGTTGGCTGGACGAGGGGCGGTTTGTTCGGTGACTGGTGGCCTTTGTGGAGAGTTTTGGGAGATATGTGGTGGTGGAGGTCGATCCGGGATGGTTTGTGAAGTAGTGGCCCTTTGATCCGCATAGGGTATTCAAGCTAATGGATAGGTTGGTCGATTCGTAGCCTCTCCATCTCAACTGCATATCGACAATTTGTTGCAAAGGTATGCAATACATTCTTCCCGACCGTGATATTCCTCCCTTCAAGGTTCTGTTACCGACAGAATAATTCCCAAACCATTTGGCTCGACGCCTGAGCGATCATATCATCATTTCTTGCCTTGGACTGGTGAAGTGTGGATGCTCAGGCATTGTTGAGTCAAATACGAACCGACCCTTTGGGAGAATGATAAATTTTCTTCTAAAATGCAACAAGCGGTGTTAGCATAAAACACATAATTTGCGGGCATGTAGCGGATATATCACACATTGTACATTCAAACGTTTCCTAACATGCGGGGACCTCTTTATCTGGGAGGTAGGCCTAAACGTCACTCATGCGAGATTATGACGGATTTGTCCAAGTCGTCCAACCATAATGCCTTTGTTGGAAATGGCGACCAAATGACGGTGCACTTTTCCCAATTTCAGCATGTCATGATTGGGTTTGGATTTGTCTGTCATTGCCACGCTACACATAATATGCTGGTTGGTCGTTGGGTTGAGAAACCCGTCGACAAGTTTGGTGTCTTCCTAATTGTGGTGTCGATGCCAAGGTCCAACCCACCTAAGGTAAATGCATGCATGCCCTAAAATAAAGGGTGGTATAGCTCTATCTTAAGTTTCTAAGATTTGGCTTTTACGGGCCTTGAGTTCAGAGCGGACAACTCGAGTGAGAAGGCTACGCGGCTGATCAGACGAACCGATCTAACTCCGCGCAGGCGCCAACTCTAAAATTTGGATATATATTTTGAAAGAAATTTGCGGGTGCGCGGAGCACACCAGCGCGTGAGTGTGTGATTTGTGTGAATTTTCCAGAGTGGAAGAAATATGAGCGGAATGCCAGTTTAGGGAAAGCAGTAAAGCAAGTAGTAAAAATAAACAAAATACAATACACAAAAAATTAAATGCAAAATAATTGCCAAATAATAGCCCTAGGTCTGTTGTGGTTAAGAACCTAAAATCCCGATTGAGTCGCCATTTACGCCGCATACTTTTCGTGCGGCATTTTAATTTAAACTAGGTTTCCAACCCATTTTGTTATAGACCCTCATTAACACTTACATAAAAGCCCTATTTCTTTTATTAAAAACCTCCTAAAAACATTTGGCACACTATGATATGCTAATAAAAGTATAAGTCATCTTTGCGCATATAATAATACACGTTTTAATTAGAACTAGCTTTATATATCTTAAATCTTACATTTTATGTTAACAAGAAGACTTCCTATATTTTCATTTAAATACTTTTCGAAGACATGCATTGCATCTTAGCATAATAAATACCCTAGGTTTGAACGGACAACCGCAAGTTAGCGGATCCTTTAGGGTGCCTAACCCCTTCCCTTTAGGATAATAAAGAACCCTTACCCAGAATCTCACTAAGTTAGCAGACCATAAAAATGGAGTTAGTGTTGACTTTAACCTAAGTTGACATTTAGGTGTCCTAATTCACCCAAACTAATTAGGTGGCGACTCCGCGAACCCTTAGCATTTTTTGCACTTTTAGCACCTTAGCACTCTTAGCATTCTAGCAACCCTTTAAATTTTAGTATTCTTTAAACCCATTAGCCTTTTAGCACTTCTTAGCATTTTAAACTTTAGCACCTTTTGCTATTATTTAAAATCTTATTATTATGCATTATTGCAAGAATCGACAAGGTGCTAAGAGGTGCTTGACAGTGCTAAATGCTAAAATGCTGAAAATAATGCTAATATGCCTAAAATAGAAGGTGCTAAAATGTTAAGGACAAAATGTGCCAAAGGCGATATTTAAAGATGCTTAAAGGATTGCTAGAATATTAAAAGTGCTAAAATGTTTAAGTAATTTTAAAAATAAAGGGGTGCTAAATATTAAAGGGTGATTAAAGAATGTTAAAAGGGCTAGAAATGCTAAAGAATGCTAGGAAGGTGCTTTATGGGCCATAGATTTATCTGCGCAATTAAAGAAGTGAGGCGTTAGTTTTAAAACTGTGCAGTTAGGATGCCTAAATACTATCTTAGTTAGGAATATAATAGAAGTAAAATGTATGCCAGTATTCCTTTACCTAAGGGGTATATATTGCTTAGCATGAGGATATAATATTTTGTGATAAGAGGGAAGACGTGTCTATTATGCAAAAGCAGTATTTCTTATTCTGTATTAATAGGAAATTATACCACGGTTTTAAGGATATCTAGGTAAATAATATTTCAGCCTATTATGCAAGTGTAGGATGCTAAATGATTTATTATAACTATTAAACAAGGCGAGGCAAGCCTAAAGTACGTAAATCAAACTGATTTCTAGCTATTGATTCAGGGTTTAACTATTATAAATGCTAATTAATTAGTAGCGTTTAGACGATTAATTACAATCAATGAATAGGGAGAGGATATGAATTAACAATGGCGACTCGAGGAAAGGCGATGTAATTCCGCCTATAGCTTTGGAATCTCTGATGCGGAGTGGAAATGCACATAGATGCGGGTGAATGCAAATCTTCAATTGATTGAAGACATAATGAGTCTCGCTATGAGACTCCTCCTTTTGCTCCGATGCATTTCATGTAAAAATAAGAGAAGATAAGGATTAGTATATATCTAAATTATTTGAGTCATAGGAGAATCTATCCGCACATGACCTATGCAAACAGCACACGAAGGTATAAATCAGTCGATATCGAGGCCGTTTCTTTGCGACGACCCAGATTGAGTTGCGGCAAAAATGGTTCAGATAGCCAATACAGTGAGTAATTTAGCAAACCAAGCAGACATTCATCCACACAGGAGGATCACAAGTATACAAAGATTATGGAATGATCATACATAGCTAAAAATGTGAATAGAGAGGGATAAGAAATCAGATATCAAACATGCACATTTCCAGCTTATTTGAAAACAGTGGGTGAGCATTTTGAGTTAACTATTTGGGCTTCAGATATAAATAACATGCAGAGACTATAAACAGGTCCCATAACAGGGCGAGACTATAAGCAGGTCCCCTAACGGGCGATCGATATTTCAGTGTTGGGCGTTTTGAGTGATGAGAAGGAAAAACATGCTTAACATCATAATCATAAATGAGGGAAGTTCATTCGGTGATTATCACATAATTCATCGATTCAAACAAATCATACATTCCACAAGTTCAAACTAACACATAGACATCTGGTATACTCCCGGTATATCACTGGTATAAATAGGAGAAAATGACCATTTTCTGGTTGCAGGGAGTAAAACAGAGCAGTTTAAAGACATTCGCCCTTATCCTAGTTGAATCTTCACGCCAATCTTATCCGCCATTGCTCGTATGAACCAAACTAACACACTATATGTATATATCGTTGATTAATCGTCTGAGGAGAGAGACATCAACCATAGGTAAAATATGATAATACGTAACATCTTAGTCCAATTTAAGACACATGGCTCAAAATCGTAGCGACTGATTTTCATTAGTTCGAACTATCCATACCAAATCATTATCCTTGTATGCTTGCTAATGGGGCACAAACCGATGTGGCCTAATGTGACACAACCATCTATGTAAATACAATATGTTGATGCAGTATGCCTAGTTTGGTAGTTTCTTTGGAAACAAAGATGGAAAAGCCTCCACGCAGAATAAGACTTAGCTAATGCAAATTAATCATTTAAACAAATATTAAATATGTGTACTCATATATTGGGCATGGTGACACTTACATGGCGGGGACATAACACGATTAATTTGGTGAACATGATAGACGTGAAAATAGACCGATCAATTATTCAAAGAAGCGGTCAAAGAACGATATTTAGTCTCTAATAATTATCAAAGGATTATGGAGGCATGGCTAAGAAAAGGAAAGCAAGTATGTTAACTTAATCGATCAAATCTAAGCGAGATTCAAACCAAATAAGCAGATTGTTCCAACCAGACTTTAAACTCACTACTAAACCAACACATAATTGACAATACAAAATAGATGCAAACAATCAACGAATAGACTAAAATCAGGCATGAGTTAAGTTTACCTTCTCCGGCGGCGAACCGAGGCAGCGTATCAAGTGTCGGTCCAATCGACGGGTTTTGGGCTTTGCGATGCGAATGACAGTCGATCGTTTGTTTGCTTGATTTCGTTGGAATTGAAAGAAAGTCGATGCAAGAATCGCCAGTGTCGAGAGTTAGGGTTCAAGACTCTTAGCACTCGCCGCGCTTCTTTTCCTACGCGGCATTTTAATTTAAACTCTGCTAAAATAAAAGGTTAGAAAATAAATAATAAAGTGCTAAAATAGTTTAAGAGGCTTAAAGATTTTTAAAATGCTAAGGGACGCTAAAATTGCTAAAAGGATGCTAAAGGGTGCAAAATGCTAAGAAGTGCTAAAAGGCTAAGGGTTGCTAGAATGCCAAGGGTTCGCGGAGTCGCCACCTAATTAATTGGGTGAATTAGGACACCTGAATGTTTAACTAGTTTAAAGTAAAACATTAACTCCATTTTAATGGTCTGCTAAACTTAGTGAGATTCTGGGCAAGAGTTCTTTATTATCCTAAAGGGAAGGGGTTAGGCACCCTAAAGGATCCGCTAACTTGCGGTTGTCCTGCCAAACCTAGGGTAATTATTATGTTTTTAAAAAAAATGCAAAGCAAAAGATCTTCCCGCTTAATAAAATGTTAAAATGTTTAAAGGTGCTTAAGTCTAAAAAGGGCAAAGCGTTATAAATAAATAAAAGGTCAAATGCTAAATGTTTAAAGTGCTTAAAATACTAAAGGTTGCTAAAATGTGCTAAAAGATTGATTTTAAAGCTAAAAGCGCTAAAGGTGCTAAGAGGTGCTTGTGATGCTAAATGCTAAAATCTGAAAATAATGCTAATATGCCTAAAATAGAAGGTGCTAAAATGTTAAGGACAAAATGTGCCAAAGCGATATTTAAAGATGCTTAAAGGATTGCTAGAATATTAAAAGTGCTAAAATGTTTAAGTAATTTTAAAAATAAAGGGTGCTAAATATTAAAGGGTGATTAAAGAATGTTAAAAGGGCTAGAAATGCTAAAGAATGCTAGGAAGGTGCTTTATGGGCCATAGATTTATCTGCAATTAAAGAAGTGAGGCGTTAGTTTTAAAGCATGCGATTAGGATGCCTAAATACTATCTTAGTTAGGAATATAATAGAAGTAAAATGTATGCGGTATTCCTTTACCTAAGGTATATATTGCTTAGCATGAGGATATAATATTTTGTGATAAGAGGGAAGACGTGTCTATTATGCAAAAGCAGTATTTCTTATTCTGTATTAATAGGAAATTATACCACGGTTTTAAGGATATCTAGGTAAATAATATTTCAGCCTATTATGCAAGTGTAGGATGCTAAATGATTTATTATAACTATTAAACAAGGCGAGGCAAGCCTAAAGTACGTAAATCAAACTGATTTCTAGCTATTGATTCAGGGTTTAACTATTATAAATGCTAATTAATTAGTAGCGTTTAGACGATTAATTACAATCAATGAATAGGGAGAGGATATGAATTAACAATGGCGACTCGAGGAAAGGCGATGTAATTCCGCCTATAGCTTTGGAATCTCTGATGCGGAGTGGAAATGCACATAGATGCGGGTGAATGCAAATCTTCAATTGATTGAAGACATAATGAGTCTCGCTATGAGACTCCTCCTTTTGCTCCGATGCATTTCATGTAAAAATAAGAGAAGATAAGGATTAGTATATATCTAAATTATTTGAGTCATAGGAGAATCTATCCGCATGACCTATGCAAACAAAGACACGAAGGTATAAATCGGTCGATATCGAGGCCATTTCTTTGCGACGACCCGGTGAGTTGCGGCGGCAAAATGGTTCAGATAGCCAATACAGTGAGTAATTTAGCAAACCAAGCAGACATTCATCCACACAGGAGGATCACAAGTATACAAAGATTATGGAATGATCATACATAGCTAAAAATGTGAATAGAGAGGGATAAGAAATCAGATATCAAACATGCACATTTCCAGCTTATTTGAAAACAGTGGGTGAGCATTTTGAGTTAACTATTTGGGCTTCAGATATAAATAACATGCAGAGACTATAAACAGGTCCCATGTGAGCGAGACTATAGCGAGTCCCTAACGGGGCGATCGATATTTCAGTGTTGGGCTTCGTTTTGAGTGATGAGAAGGAAAAACATGCTTAACATCATATGTCATAAGCAGAAGTTCAATTCGTGATTATCACATAATTCATCGATTCAAACAAATCATACATTCCACAAGTTCAAACTAACACATAGACATCTGGTATACTCCCGGTATATCACTGGTATAAATAGGAGAAAATGACCATTTTACAGTTGCGAGAGTAAAGCAGGCGGTTTAAAGACATTCGCCACTTATCCTAGTTGAATCTTCACGCCAATCTTATCCCTTCATGCTCGTATGAACCAAACTAACACACTATATGTATATATCGTTGATTAATCGTCTGAGGAGAGAGACATCAACCATAGGTAAAATATGATAATACGTAACATGCTAGTCCAATTTAAGACACATGGCTCAAAATCGTAGCGACTGACCAGATTTTCATTAGTTCGAACTATCCATACCAAATCATTCTCCTTGTATGCTTGCTAATGGGGCACAGCCAGTAATGGCCTAATGTGACACAACCAGTCTATGTAAATACAATATGTTGGTACAGTATCGCCTAGTTTTGAGTGGTTACTGGAACAAAGATGGAAAAGCCTCGCGCGAGAATAAGACTTAGCTAATGCAAATTAATCATTTAAACAAATATTAAATATGTGTACTCATATATTGGGCATGGTGACACTTACGCAAGCAGGACATAACACGATTAATTTGGTGAACATGATAGACGTGAAAATAGACCAGTCAATTATTCAGCAGCAGTGCAGCAACGATATTTAGTCTCTAATAATTATCAAAGGATTATGGAGGCATGGCTAAGAAAGGAAAGCAAGTATGTTAACTTAATCTGATCAAATCTAAGCAAGAGATTCAAACCAAATAAACAGATTGTTCCAACCAGGACTTTAAACTCACTACTAAACCAACACATAATTGATACAAAATAGATGCAACAATGAACACGAATAGACTAAAATCGGGCATGAGTTAAGTTTACCTTCTCCGTGACCGAAGCGGCGTATCAAGTGTCGGTCAATCGACGGGTTTTGGGCTTTGCGATGCGAATGTGGTCATTGGTTTGTTCTTGATTTAGTTGGAATTGAAAGAAGAAGTCGAACTTTCTATTGGTGCTAATGGTCTAAGTCTTTGAACCACAACTCTCGACACTCTGTCGATTCTTGCTCGACCCCACGATTGAGCTCTATTGCATGTGCTTATATAGCCTTGGGTGGGATTCTCATGTTGGTAAGCAATTAGGGCTGAGATTGGACGAGATTTCGTACTGATTCTTGACGAAATTTGTCTTTGATTTGGCGATTTTGTGTATGATTACGTGTTCGATAAGGCAACGATTTGAAAAGATTTTTGGTCGATTATTATGGTAAGCATCGTTGGGGAAGGTAAGGGGAAACCCCGGATTCTCTGGCGAGAATCTCCGCCTCAGTTGGTGTTGGTGCGGCGATGGATGCCTTAGGCTGCTAGGGTTTCGTTTCGTTTCTTAGGCTTTGGACGATGGGGGAACTGGGAAGGTTTTCTATGGGCTGCTGGTGACCTCGTTTTGTGAAGGTGATGGGCGTAAGTAAAGGAGAGGCTGAGGGGCTTTGGGTCGATGGGACTGGGCCTGCGGGCAATTGGAGTGGGCTTCTGCGGTATTGGGTTTAACTGACAGGGGGAGAGATAAGGTGAAGAAGGGCTGCGGGTCACGGGTTTGGGCCAAGGTATTTGTTGGGCTGGACGAAAATGGTGGGTAGTATTAACTTAGTTAAGGCATTTAATTAGTGGGTATTATTTAACTAGGGTATTAGATTAGGGTAGTATTAAAATCTAGGAGTTTAATTAGTTTTAGGCTTAGTTAATTAGCTAATTAATTCTAGGCAAGTGTATTAATAAGTAATTAGTGATAACTTAAATTAACACATGTGATTAAACTAATTAGGTGCTTCATTAATCCAATTGTTATAATAAATAAATGCGGGCGTGCTATTTAACTAATGCTTAATACTTTAGAATGCGACGCTATTATTTAAAATCTTATTATTATGCATTATTGCAAAATTAAAATTGAATTGAGCTTAGATTGAATTATTTAAATGCTACATGCAAAATATGATTTTTAAGAATTGTTTAAAGCTTTTTTATAAATGCGACGATATTAAATGCATATATCAGATTAAAATTGATTTTTAAATTACAGATGATTACTAATAAATGCGGCTATGCTACCTGACACGACGTTATCGCTAAATTATTTATTTTATGCATTTATTAATTATTTACGACAAAGCTGAGAGTTAATAAGTGCGGGCGCGGGACTCTAAATGCTTAAAACTCTACGTAAGACGCGATGCCATTATTAAATTAATTATTTATGCCTGTATTTAATGTTTTATTGTTGTATTTTATTATAAAAAATCCTAAAAAATTATTTTACAAAATTAGTGTAATTTTATAGTTAATGGCTGGACGGGAGGGTCAAAATTGGGTGTCAACAGATGTCCCTCTTTGTATGGAGATGATGGAAGAATCTTCGGACAAAGACGTTGACTCATGTAATTTTGTCTCGATCTTCGATTGCAAAAATGTTGGGCGGATAGAAAGGTGGCGCAAAAATCAAAATCTGTCCGATGTCGAGTTATGGCGACACCGGGATACCATGGTCTAAACACGGCGGGCTAATGCGGACTTAAAGCGTCGGTGTCGAGTTATGGCGACAATGGGTTACCATGGTCAAAACACTGAAGCGACTAACGGGCTTAGAGATGTCGATGTCGAGTTATGATGACCGGGTTATGGTGTAAAAAGTAAAAGAATATAAGCGGCTTGAACACAGGGTGCTGCTATGGCTTGTGGTCTTTGGGTTCTACGGTGGAAGCGAGTGGGCCGACGCTTGGCGCTACGCGTCGTTGGGAAGGTTGGCCCGGCATTTCCGGTCATTGTAAGAAAATCCACGTTGTGCTCCTTGCTGCATCTTTGAGACTTGAACAAGCGGTTAGTGCATAATCGCTAAGGCAAAATAATTTTAAAAACAATGTAACTGTGAATGAAAAGGTTATCCTGCAAAACGCGATGCCTGTTGTGTTGATGCGATGTTGCGAATGCTGTGATTTTCGTCCTTGCACAGACGTGTTGCGATTGTGAATGCGGATACGTTGTCCTTGCTGCAATTGTCCCTGTGTACTAAAGCTCAAGAAAGAGTTAGTGCATAACTGCTAAGACGAGAATAATATATGAAACAAAATGCAATTATGAGAATAGAGAAATCGTCCTGCGTAGATGTGATATCTTGACTTGTAAATCGTTTTCGGACTGGTCGTCGTTTTCGGACTCGTCGTCGTTTTCGGACTCGTCGTCGTTTTCGGACTTGTCGTCGTTTTCGGACTTGGCGTCGTTTTCGGACTTGGCGTCGTTTTCGGACCTGGCGTCGTTTTCGGACCTGGCGTCGTTTTCGGACTTGTCGTTTTGGACTTGGCGTCGTTTTGGACTTATTCTTCTGCTCGCGTAGATGTAATATGATGATGATGGCGTCGTTTCGGACTTCTTTGTCGATAACGCCGTTGCACGGGCGATATTCTTCTTGGCGTCGTTGCGTGGACTCATTGTCGATAACGCCGTTACTGGGCGTGTTCTTCTTGGCGTCGTTGCATGGACTCGGATTACGTCGTTGTTTGGGCGATGTTCTTCTTGGCGTCGTTGCATGGACTTCGATTACGTCGTTGTTTGGGCGTGTTCTTCTTGGCGTCGTTGCGTGGACTTGCCGATTACGTCGTTGTCGGGGCGTGTTCTTTCTTGGCGTCGTTGCATGGGTATCTTGATAACGTCGTTGTTTGGGCGATGTTCTTCTTTGGCGTCGTTGCGTAGACTCTTTGTCTTGATAACGTCGTTACTGGGCGTGTTCTTTGCTCGCTGTAGAATAAATGCTCCTGCTAAGCTTGAGAAAAGCGTTAGTGTATACCGTTTAAACAAAATGATAAATATATATGAGAAGTGCAATTTTATGGATAGAGATGTCGTCACGATATGCATGGCGAATCGAGATGTTGCCGCTGCTGCAATTGTGGAATTGTTATGATGCCTTTGTTGTGTGCGATCTGCTGGTTCTGAGTTTGACTTTATGCAGAGTTAGCGCGCTAGGTTTTGTTGCGGAACTCAACTTTGGTTCCGATTATTGATGCCGCTTCTGCTGCCGCTTTGCTCTTGACTTTGGATTGTTGTCATCTTACGCCTTTCGCTTTTTGTTATACGCTATCTGAAGAAACCTTTATTGTATTTTCTATTTCGCTATTGCATACGCTCTGTTAATATGAAGAACCTGCGCTCAAAGAAAATTTGTGAGTTTTTGGGGGGGGTCGATTTGTATTTGACTTCGCCGTCTTGTTCCTTGATGTCTGCGTGCCTGGCTTGTTTGGACTTGCAACCCCTGTCTGGTTTCCTACACTGTCCCAATTTTGAAAAAGGGTGTCTGGCCTGAAATGGGTCTCAATGTAGTTGCTTGTAGGCTATGTGCATTCTTGTCATTTTCAAAGCAAAGGGAAAGTTTCCTAATGGTGTGACCGAAGCCGATTTAGGCCGCCTACGTATCCCCATGAGGGAATCAGGTCATGACGTAGTTCATTACAAGCGAATATTGGGTGAAATTAAAAATTTCTAGATGTGGGACCGGCGGAGCGGCGCTACGTATCCACTAAGGAATCGTGTCAAACGTAGTTCATTACAAGCAAAGCGAAAGAAAACATTATTAAAGCTAAAAATGAGTTCATAAATTATTACGCTAAAATAAATTGTTTTTCCTATCCGGCTACTGGCGGACGAGCAGTGCAAATCCAATCAATATGCCTTCATGCTGCCGTGGATGGTGGGTCTTCATGCTTTCTGCTATCTCCTCTTACGGCCTCTGCGTGGTGCGTGCTCGGATAGATGGCGATTCGGCGGAATGGGCATAAGCGAGTGTATTCCTCATCTAAGGTTATCAGCGCACGTTGACGTGGCGTGGTTTGTCGAGGTTATCATGCACATTTGGGGCAGGATCCTTTAGCTGAATTACCCCTTCTCTGATCAGTGCCTCGATTTTGTCCCTGAGGGAGTGGCAACCTTCAGTGTCATGTCCTGGGCTATTGGAGTGATACGCGCAACGCTTGTTCTCATCATACCATCTTGGGATAGGGTCAGGGATCCTTCCTGGAATCGGTTGGATTAGGCTGCACTCATGACCTTTCATATATTCGAGGTATGGGTTCATCTAGTGGGGTGCGCACTTTGGGTGGTTTTCCTTCAAAAATCTTATTTGCTCTGGGTGCGTTGGGTGCTCTATTCGCGGGCACGATGGGTGGATCTACGCGGCGGGATGAGCGGGTGCTTGTGAAGTGTTATATATAGGCTGTGTGTGGTAGTTGTGGTAGTATGATGGGTTTTGGTATGTTATGAATGCTTCGGGTTTGCGTTCTTGTACAAACATGGAAGGGGAAACTGTCTCTTTCTTCCTCTGTGAAGTACTCCCGAGTGTCCCTGACTGAATCGCCTTATTGGTTGCCTGTAATGCCGCTGATTTGTAATCCTACCGGTTTAATACCTTAACTTCACGGTCGCCCATTCTAATAACTTCCGCAAAATTCCGCCACGACGCTTATCATCCGCTCATGTAGGTTGCATCCTTCAAAGATTGTACAAATAATGTGGTCATCTCACTCTCCACCACGTGGGTGGTTGCACTTTCGCTCTCAACGCCACCTCATGGCGTATTCTCCGAATGTTTCGTAGTCTTCTCCAACTTCATTAAATAACCCGCCCACAACGGTTTCGTGTTGAACCTGAACCGCCCACAAAATCTTGGGCCAATGCATTCCAATATGCCATTTCCGCGGATCTTGGGCCGGTATACCAATCTAGTGCTCACGGCCAAGCTCGAATGAACAACTTCATAATGGCCGCCGGGTTCTTCCTACCACGATTAGCTTGTCGCATATGACCTCAGTGTGCACGGGGTTCCTTTTCCATCAAATGGTTCAAACTTCGCACCTTGTACCCCATGGCGGTTCCATCGCCGGATGCGTGCAAAGATCCTCGTAGTCTAGTCCTTCGTGACCTTTGTCCGATCGCATGCCCGAATCGCTTCTTTCGACTATGAATTTTGGCCACGTCCTCGTCCATTTTGGCTCGGACTTCCTCTCCATTTCTTCGTAATGATCCCTTCTTGGCGGCTACGAGGACGGTAAAAGGTGGGCTTCATTGCATGTCACCGTTCTGGTTGTTTCTTGGGCCGTAATGGGTGTGTGCGTGGGTATTGGTTGGCTGGCGTTGTGGCTGATTATGGTGAAGTAAGCGGGGCCGAGGTATATGGGTAGTAGGAGGGTCATTTTGGTGGGGTTGAGGGTCACGGACGGCGGTTTGTTCGTGATCGTGGCCTTTGTGGAGAGTTTTGGGAGATATGTGCGTGGAGGTCGATCTGGGATGGTTTGTGAAGTAGTGGCCCTTTGATCCGCATAGGTATTCAAGCTAATGGATAGGTTGGTCGATTCGTAGCCTCTCCATCTCAACTGCATATCGCAATTTGTTGCGGCGGTATGCAATACATTCTTCCCGATGGTGATATTCCTCCCTTCTGAAGGTTCTGTTTCGCTGACAGGAATAATTCCCAAACCATTTGGCTCAGACGCCCCCGAGCCAGTCATATCATCATTTCTTGCCTTGGACCTGGTGAAGTGTGGATGCTCCGACATTGTTGAGTCAAATACGAACCGACCCTTTGGGGAGAATGATAAATTTTCTTCTAAAAAATGCAACAAACGGTGTTAGCATAAAACACATAATTTGCAGGCATGTAGCAGATATATCACACATTGTACATTCAAACGTTTCCTAACATGCAGGGGGACCTCTTTATGCCGGAGGTAGGCCTAAACGTCACTCATGCGAGATTATGACGGATTTGTCCAAGTCGTCCAACCATAATGCCTTTGTTGGAAATGGCGACCAAATGACGGTGCACTTTTCCCAATTTCAGCATGTCATGATTGGGTTTGGATTTGTCTGTCATTGCCACGCTACACATAATATGCTGGTTGGTCGTTGGGTTGAGAAACCCGTCGACAAGTTTGGTGTCTTCCTAATTGTGGTGTCGATGCCAAGGTCCAACCCACCTAAGGTAAATGCATGCATGCCCTAAAATAAAGGGTGGTATAGCTCTATCTTAAGTTTCTAAGATTTGGCTTTTCCGACGCAGAGTTCCCGAAATGACAACTCGAGCGGCTACGCTACCGATCGACGAACCGATCTAACTCCGCGCAGGCGCCAACTCTAAAATTTGGATATATATTTTGAAAGAAATTTGCGGGTGCGCGGAGCACACCAGCGCGTGAGTGTGTGATTTGTGTGAATTTTCCAGAGTGGAAGAAATATGAGCGGAATGCCGCTAGGGAAAGCGAAAGCAAGTAGTAAAAATAAACAAAATACAATACACAAAAAATTAAATGCAAAATAATTGCCAAATAATAGCCCTAGGTCTGTTGTGGTTAAGAACCTAAAATCCCCAGTGGAGTCGCCATTTCTGTCGCGCCCTTTTCCGGCCGCGGCATTTTAATTTAAACTCCTGCTAAAATAAAAGGTTAGAAAATAAATAATAAAGTGCTAAAATAGTTTAAGAGGCTTAAAGATTTTTAAAATGCTAAGGGACGCTAAAATTGCTAAAAGGATGCTAAAGGGTGCAAAATGCTAAGAAGTGCTAAAAGGCTAAGGGTTGCTAGAATGCCAAGGGTTCGCGGAGTCGCCACCTAATTAATTGGGTGAATTAGGACACCTGAATGTTTAACTAGTTTAAAGTAAAACATTAACTCCATTTTAATGGTCTGCTAAACTTAGTGAGATTCTGGGCAAGAGTTCTTTATTATCCTAAAGGGAAGGGGTTAGGCACCCTAAAGGATCCGCTAACTTGCGGTTGTCCTGCCAAACCTAGGGTAATTATTATGTTTTTAAAAAAAATGCAAAGCAAAAGATCTTCCCGCTTAATAAAATGTTAAAATGTTTAAAGGTGCTTAAGTCTAAAAAGGGCAAAGGCGTTATAAATAAATAAAAGGGTCAAATGCTAAATGTTTAAAGTGCTTAAAATACTAAAGGTTGCTAAAATGTGCTAAAAGATTGATTTTAAAGCTAAAAGGCGCTAAAGGTGCTAAGAGGTGCTTGACAGTGCTAAATGCTAAAATGCTGAAAATAATGCTAATATGCCTAAAATAGAAGGTGCTAAAATGTTAAGGACAAAATGTGCCAAAGGCGATATTTAAAGATGCTTAAAGGATTGCTAGAATATTAAAAGTGCTAAAATGTTTAAGTAATTTTAAAAATAAAGGGGTGCTAAATATTAAAGGGTGATTAAAGAATGTTAAAAGGGCTAGAAATGCTAAAGAATGCTAGGAAGGTGCTTTATGGGCCATAGATTTATCTGCGCAATTAAAGAAGTGAGGCGTTAGTTTTAAAACTGTGCAGTTAGGATGCCTAAATACTATCTTAGTTAGGAATATAATAGAAGTAAAATGTATGCCAGTATTCCTTTACCTAAGGGGTATATATTGCTTAGCATGAGGATATAATATTTTGTGATAAGAGGGAAGACGTGTCTATTATGCAAAAGCAGTATTTCTTATTCTGTATTAATAGGAAATTATACCACGGTTTTAAGGATATCTAGGTAAATAATATTTCAGCCTATTATGCAAGTGTAGGATGCTAAATGATTTATTATAACTATTAAACAAGGCGAGGCAAGCCTAAAGTACGTAAATCAAACTGATTTCTAGCTATTGATTCAGGGTTTAACTATTATAAATGCTAATTAATTAGTAGCGTTTAGACGATTAATTACAATCAATGAATAGGGAGAGGATATGAATTAACAATGGCGACTCGAGGAAAGGCGATGTAATTCCGCCTATAGCTTTGGAATCTCTGATGCGGAGTGGAAATGCACATAGATGCGGGTGAATGCAAATCTTCAATTGATTGAAGACATAATGAGTCTCGCTATGAGACTCTCCTTTTGTCTCGCATTTCATGTAAAAATAAGAGAAGATAAGGATTAGTATATATCTAAATTATTTGAGTCATAGGAGAATCTATCCGCATACGACCTATGCAAACAAAGACACGAAGGTATAAATCGGTCGATATCGAGGCCGTTTATCATGATACCAAATAGATGAGTCATGACAAAGAAAATGGTTCGAATAGCCAATACAATGAGTAATTTAGCAAACCAAGCGGACATTCATCCACACAGAGGATCACAAGTATACAAAGATTATGGAATGATCATACATAGCTAAAAATGTGAATAGAGAGGGATAAGAAATCAGATATCAAACATGCACATTTCCAGCTTATTTGAAAACAGTGGGTGAGCATTTTGAGTTAACTATTTGGGCTTCAGATATAAATAACATGCAGAGACTATAAACAGGTCCCATAACAGGGCGAGACTATAAGCAGGTCCCCTAACGGAGATGCGATATTTCAGTGTTGGGCTTCGTTTTGAGTGATGAGAAGGAAAAACATGCTTAACATCATAATCATAAACAGGGGAAGTTCAGCCCCCAGGATTATCACATAATTCATCGATTCAAACAAATCATACATTCCACAAGTTCAAACTAACACATAGACATCTGGTATACTCCCGGTATATCACTGGTATAAATAGGAGAAAATGACCATTTTCTGGTTGCAGGGAGTAAAACAGAGCAGTTTAAAGACATTCGCCCTTATCCTAGTTGAATCTTCACGCCAATCTTATCCCTTCATGCTCGTATGAACCAAACTAACACACTATATGTATATATCGTTGATTAATCTGATACAGGGAGAGAGACATCAACCATAGGTAAAATATGATAATACGTAACATGCTAGTCCAATTTAAGACACATGGCTCAAAATCGTAGCGACTGACCAGATTTTCATTAGTTCGAACTATCCATACCAAATCATTCTCCTTGTATGCTTGCTAATGGGGCACAGCCAGTAATGGCCTAATGTGACACAACCAGTCTATGTAAATACAATATGTTGGTACAGAGACTGTCTAGTTTGGTGGTTCTGCTGGAAACAAAGATGGAAAAGCCTCCACGCAGGAATAAGACTTAGCTAATGCAAATTAATCATTTAAACAAATATTAAATATGTGTACTCATATATTGGGCATGGTGACACTTACGCAAGCAGGACATAACACGATTAATTTGGTGAACATGATAGACGTGAAAATAGACTACTAATTATTCAAAGAAGAAACAAAGAACGATATTTAGTCTCTAATAATTATCAAAGGATTATGGAGGCATGGCTAAGAAAGGAAAGCAAGTATGTTAACTTAATCTGATCAAATCTAAGCAAGAGATTCAAACCAAATAAACAGATTGTTCCAACCAGGACTTTAAACTCACTACTAAACCAACACATAATTGACAATACAAAATAGATGCAAACAACTGAACACGAATAGACTAAAATCAGGCATGAGTTAAGTTTACCTTCTCCGGCGGCGAACCGAGGCAGCGTATCAAGTGTCGGTCCAATCGACGGGTTTTGGGCTTTGCGATGCGAATGACAGGTCGACTGGTTTGTTTGCTGATTTCTGGTTGGAATTGAAAGAAGGGGTCTGAACTTTCTATTGGTGCTAATGGTCTAAGTGCTGAACCCTAACTCTCGACACTCTGTCGATTCTTGCTCGACCACGATTGAGCTCTATTGCATGTGCTTATATAGCCTTGGTTGAGATTCTAATGTTGGTAAGCAATTAGGGCTGAGATTGGACGAGATTTCGTACTGATTCTTGACGAAATTTGTGCTGATTTGGGCGATTTTTGTGTATGATTCTGTGTTCGATAAGGCAACGATTTGAAAAGATTTTGGGTCGATTATTATGGTAAGCATCGTTGGAGAAGGTAAGGGGAAACCCCGGATTCTCTGGCGAGAATCTCGGGGTGTGTTGGTGTTGGTGCGGCGATGGATGCCTTAGGCTGCTAGGGTTTCGTTTCGTTTCTTAGGCTTTGGACGATGGGGGAACTGGGAAGGTTTTCTATGGGCTGCTGGTGACCTCGTTTTGTGAAGGTGATGGGCGTAAGTAAAGGAGAGGCTGAGGGGCTTTGGGTCGATGGGACTGGGCCTGCGGGCAATTGGAGTGGGCTTCTGCGGTATTGGGTTTAACTGACAGGGGGAGAGATAAGGTGAAGAAGGGCTGCGGGTCACGGGTTTGGGCCAAGGTATTTGTTGGGCTGGACGAAAATGGTGGGTAGTATTAACTTAGTTAAGGCATTTAATTAGTGGGTATTATTTAACTAGGGTATTAGATTAGGGTAGTATTAAAATCTAGGAGTTTAATTAGTTTTAGGCTTAGTTAATTAGCTAATTAATTCTAGGCAAGTGTATTAATAAGTAATTAGTGATAACTTAAATTAACACATGTGATTAAACTAATTAGGTGCTTCATTAATCCAATTGTTATAATAAATAAATGCGGGCGTGCTATTTAACTAATGCTTAATACTTTAGAATGCGACGCTATTATTTAAAATCTTATTATTATGCATTATTGCAAAATTAAAATTGAATTGAGCTTAGATTGAATTATTTAAATGCTACATGCAAAATATGATTTTTAAGAATTGTTTAAAGCTTTTTTATAAATGCGACGATATTAAATGCATATATCAGATTAAAATTGATTTTTAAATTACAGATGATTACTAATAAATGCGGCTATGCTACCTGACACGACGTTATCGCTAAATTATTTATTTTATGCATTTATTAATTATTTACGACAAAGCTGAGAGTTAATAAGTGCGGGCGCGGGACTCTAAATGCTTAAAACTCTACGTAAGACGCGATGCCATTATTAAATTAATTATTTATGCCTGTATTTAATGTTTTATTGTTGTATTTTATTATAAAAAATCCTAAAAAATTATTTTACAAAATTAGTGTAATTTTATAGTTAATGGCTGGACGGGAGGGTCAAAATTGGGTGTCAACAGTTAGTTAGTCTTTATAATTGTTAGTTATAATCAACAAACTCAAATATCGGTTACCAAATAGATAACAAAGGATAGATAGTTGGTACTTGAGCACTAATCCCTGAGGACGATAACTCGGTCTTCAAGACTATATTACTTGAGTCGACAACGTGCACTTGCGTTAAAGTGTGTGCATTAAATCGCGCATCAGTATACGCCTTTTGAGTCATTTTTAGTTAGTATTTTGCTCGTTTTTGTTGTGTTTAGTATATTATTAGATTTGTTTTTCTTTCTTTTGAGTCACAGCGGTTCCAAAAGGCAAAATGGCGAAAAGGAGCGAGAATTGGGCAGAAAAGGTACTCCCGAGGCAAAAAGGACGAAAGTTGGCACATCAGGACGAAGGATTTTTAGCACCGCGGTGCCAATATGCAGAACCGCAGTGCCATATTTACTGAGAAGCCACAGGACTTTCAAGATCATGCGCCACTACGCAGAATCGCAGCGCCATATTTGTGGCGAAGGTGTAGGAGTTTTGACCGCGCCGCGTTATGCAGAATCAGCGGTCTTTGGTGCGGAAAATCTCAGTTCCGAAGAAGAATTGGCTAAGGGCAGATTGGTCCATAGAGCACGAAATTTGGAACATATTTAAGCCATATAGATTAATGTTATGAGGGGGGGGGTCATTCTACAACATAACACAACACAAGACAACAAGGGAGACTACAATTGGTGACTTAGTTTGTAGTAATTTCTTTTCTTTCGTTTTTAATTCAGTTTATGTATGAATTTTGTGTTAGTTCTTAGCGTGACTATGACTAGGAGCTAAAAACTTTATTAGGTCTTTCCTTATGGATCGCTTGAAACTTCTATTCATGAATTAATGCAGTAGTTTGATTTCTTCTTCACTTGATTAAGATTTAGTCAATAATTGGTATGCATGTTTGATAATTAATTGATCACTAATTATCATAATATATATGATTTCGAATCAATTTGGATATGATGTAATTGACTAGACATATGTTAAAATCGCGGACGACAGTACCCCGATACTTGTGTAGCATTATAGGTTACTGTTCTTAATCCTCCTATGTGGTAAATTCTATCATAGAAATATAGAAGGGTTCTACACTGGGGTTGTGTGATTATATGTCCTAACCGGAATATAAGACAGTTTAGTTAACCGCTATCTTAACATAGAAGAAAACGTCATTCTAGTTGCATTAAGGATTGAATAGAGTGCATAGTCGGGGATTTTGAAAGCCCTAATTCATTCATAACTAATTACAACTTAAATAGTTCAGTAATTCTTGTAATTATTCTAGTAGTTAAACAAAAACTCAACTCAAATATCGATTGCCAAATAGATAACATAAAGTAGATGAACAGTAATTAGAAATCCGTCTCTGAGGACGATATTCGGTCTTATCAGACTATATTACTTGTCAACGATGCTTACGCTTGCGTGAACATTCGAAATATCGCTAACAATTCTCAACAGAACTCTGCATAAGGATAAGAATAACCTTCCATGTGAAATATGGAAAGAATCTCATATACAGATGTTGTGATATGGGGTGAATTGGTAGAGTTTGGAATACCGAAACAGGTCAAGTCGGACCTAAGACTATAGATTGTATATCCACTGGATCTACAAAGAACAGTAGTGTTTATCGCATCCTGGTGCCAAAGAATGTTGAATTCTTTTAATATAACTTTTCTTAAGAAGGAAAAAGTAGTATTTTCTCGAGGTTAACAAGAACCCGAGAGTGCCTGATTGTACGAAACTCAATGTTCTAGATGTACAGAACTCAGGAATTCTAGATATTGAACCAAACCGAAGCAAAAGAGGGGACAAAGACTTGTTCCAGGCCATCTAGCTTATATGGTTGACAATAAACCATGCACAATTAACAAAGAATTGTCATCTCCAAAAGCGCTGCTTTGGAAGAAAGCTACAACGAGAGAAATAGATTCCATCAGATAAAATCATACTTGTGTGATGGTTGATCTTCGTCCGGGAAAAGAACATTTGGGTTGTAAAAGTGGATACTCGAGTTGAGTACAAAGTGTATGGATCTATTGACGAGTATAAGGCCTCGACTACTTGGACATGTGCTCCTTTGTAAATAGCTTAACATCCAGGGCCACCGCAGTCTTGCGTGACATGAATGTTAAGACAGTCTTCTTAACCGGAGAGTTGGTTTGATGGGTTGTCGGGATTCTTCCTGAACTTCCATTTTGGTCCCTGAAATGTTTACATTTTGGTCATGGAAGTTTCAGAAAAATCAGAATCAATGAATCTGACTACAGAACATTGACTCTGAAGTTAGAAAGCCAACAGTAGGAAAACCAAAAGTACGAAAGTGGAAGAAAAAAATAATACGGAACAACCTGAGAGGTATGTGGTTCCATGGCTAGAGAAGAAAGTATGTTGACTTGTCCAATCTCTGTACGGATTGAAACATGCCCGAAGCAATGGTACCAAAACCTTGATAGTACTCTACTACCGAAGGGTTTCTCCGTTAATGAGTGTGACAAATGTTTCTGCATGAAAGGTAATTCTAACTCGTTCGTTATGATGTGCCTTTACGTAGACGACATGTTGATCACAGAGAGAAGTCCTAGGTTGATCCTAGATAAAAATATGTTGAAACGATGTTTCGATATGAATGATATGAGTATTGCAGATGACATCTTAGGAATTAGGATTTCTAAGACATCTAACGGACACTGGTCTAAATCATACTCATTTGTGAGGTGTTTTGACAGTCTCATTGAAGTCACTAATGGATATGAATCATAGAATTGATTGGAATCATGGTGCACCCATATATCAGGAGTGATAGACGCATGTCACATGTAGTTCACTGTATTTTACACACTACAACTGACCCGGTATCGGCTTATAAAGAAGAACGAATGAACTAAGGTTCACTGATAATGATCATAAAGGGTGTTAAATCAGATGTGACGACATCTGAACTATTCGCTTATCTATGGATTATGATATTCTGAATGTCCAGCAGTTCTGGGAGAAATCAGTGATGCAAACTGGACATCAGACTTGAAGAACACCAAAGCCACAAGTGGATGTGCATGTTGTGTCTTTGGGAAATCCTCTAAGCAAACTTTCATCGGCCGATTCGTGATGGAATCAGAGTTTATCGCTTTGTACAAAGCATGATGAGAAGTTGAGTAACTTCACGACCTCTTAGAGGATGTCCCTTATCGGGAATAACTCGTGCATTCATACACTGTGACTAGCCAGTTGGCGTCAAGAAGGGCACGAATGACGACGTCTGGACATATTTGTCGGAGAAATAAGATCGTATGACAGTTGATCGTCTCGGGTAACATATCATTGATTACTGAATCAAAGGATATACCAGACCCTTTAATTAAGGGACTATCCGAAAATCAAGAGTTCTACCAGTCTAGGGGAATTGTCTTAAAACCCAAACTATAAGGACTGATACGGTGGAAATCAACCATACTGACTGGAGATCCCAAGAATTTGGTTCAATGGAAAAACTAAATCGTAAAGGTTCAATTGAGCACTTAGGTGGAAGCAAGAGCATTTCGGATGATGATTTCTGTAAAGTAACATGAATCCAAAGTCGTTCTCGTGATAGACCTTAAAGTGCTACCTGCATGGTGGGTAAAGGTTAAGTTTCCAAAACCTTTAATGATCTTCAACGGTTGAGGTTAGATTTGGGGAAACTTTTAATGGTGCCTAACACTTGTGAAGTGGGGGTATAGCAGGATACCTTGTAGGAGACCACCTATTTAAGTGTGAGGACTGACCGTCTCAAATGAACACACTTAAGAATCCAAGTGTGTCCACGACCACAACGGACAAAACTTTAAGAAGAACATAGTAAGGAAAATTGTTGTGTTGGTACCATTGTCTTGGCTTACACTAGACACTGATGGTTCAAGACATCACGTTCACCGCGCAGTAAGCAAGTCCGATGATATTCTACTATGGAAGGTTCAAAGCCACGACTACCTATCCAGATGCAACATCGATACGTCGAAAGATTGCTAGAAAGTCACCATGTGAGTGCGCCAAAATCTCTTTCAAGATGGGATTGTTGGAAATTTACTAATATGTGGAATTAAGATTATCCCATTATTTATGACTCGAACAATTGGGATCCTGCACGTCGGAAACGTCGTTTCCACACATGTGCACACGTAGTGTCAAATATCATAAATTTTATTAATGAAAGAGATATTGGTACGTGAGTAAACGTTTGAGACATGAAATGATGGACAGTCGTTGGTTAAATGACACGTGTTCCACGTTGGTAAATGAAGGAAGAAATGTACAAAGTGTAAGATCGAAACGAGTCGGAAAAGGGTCGTGCATTCACCGCGGAGCCGGGGCGCCGCATCGCCACCACCTCAAGGGCTGCGGCGCTGGCTGGTCTTCTGGCCACTGGAGCCGCAACGCTAACGAGGCAGTGTCTGTGCGAACGAAAGTTCAAAAGTTTGGCTGACTGTGGGGACGTTTTGGGGAATTAAGATACCAGTTTCTCTTCCATAAATCAGCCATTATTTGGCTGCATTACCTGGTGAATTAAATGTCCATTACATGACACTTAAATGACCATTACATGACACTTAAATGACCATTACATGAGCACTTGAAGAGTCATTCTTACACAACTATAAATTGAGGCTTTGGCTCAATTGGAGAATTGGCTTCTGATGCGCGATTTATGCATACGCTAAACGTAAGTGCACGTGTCGTGACAAGTAATATAGTCTATAAGACCGAGTTATCGTCCTCAGGGATTAGTGTCCAATTATCAACCTCTATTCTATGGTATCTATTTGGTAACCAATAATTTGATGAATTGTTTATAACTATGATTATAGATGCTAACTAAATTACTTTATTTTACTTCAGATATGGTGGAAATAGGGCTTCCAAATCTCCTCAACTATCCGCTCGTCTTACTTGTTAATGCAAATAATTATGGTTCTTCTTCTATTTTGAGATAGCAGGTTAACTAAGCCGTTTTATACTCCTGTTAAGGTAATATAAACGTTCAACCCCAATATAGAACCCTTCTATCTTTCGATGAAAAGATTGACTATAAAGGAGGATTAAGAGCAATAACCTATTAAGCTACACAAGTATCAGGGTACTTTCGTCCACGATTTAATCTATGTTTATTCAACTATAGCATATTCACAATCTTTCCTTTCAGATTTCGATTAGAAATCATATAAATTATGATAATTAGTGATCAATTAATTACCAAGCAATCAAAACAAATATTGAATAAATCTCAACAATAATAAGAAGAAACCAAAACATGCATTAATTCGTAAGAGCGAGTTTCAAGCGATTTGACATGAAAAACCCTAAATTAAGTTAGTTCCTAGCCATAGACATGTCAAGAACTAAACTAATATCCAACATAAATAAAAAAAAAGAACAAGAAATTACTTAAAAGAAAGTCTCTAATCTTAATCTTCAAGTTGTGATGAATTCTCAAAAGTGGGATCCCCCAAATCTGACCTAAAAAGGTCCTTTTTATAGCTTCAAAAATGTCCAACAACTTTTCCTTCTTGGCCTTGGCCCATTTCCATTCGGATTTGGTTGATTTCCCTCCTCGGCGCCGCGACCCTGCAACTGGCGCCGCGCGCCGAAACTTCTGTGGCTCTCTGTTCTTTGGGCGCCGTGGTGCTCTGATGCCACTGGTTGGTGGCGCCGCGACGCCGCCCTGTTTCTCGCCTGGGTTGCCAACTTTTTAGATTTTTGAGCTCTGGAACCTCTATTTCTGCCCTCTTTTCGCTCCTTTTCGCCAATGTGTCACTTTAAATCATTATGACTCAAGAGAAAGAAAATCTATCCTAAGACGACACATATTTGTACAAAAATGGGCAAAAGACTAACTAAAAATGACTCAAAAAATGTATATAAAATACACCGATCAAATGCCCCCAAACTTAACCTTTGCTCGCCCTCGAGCAAAGATCAAAAGAAAGAAATAAAGACACGAAGGAAAAGAAAATAGAATGACTCAAAGACATTGATCACTTTGCTGCATCATTGTTACTTAGAAAAACATGAAGGTTAGCAAAATAATATGCAGGAACATATAACATGGATTTTTAGCATTCTAAACACATCAAGTTAGATATTTCGCAAATTCACTTTAATCATGCTCAATGGAAGTGAGAATACCTAACTATGCATGTTAATTTCAAAATCCTATGACATGTTTACTTGTTATTCTCCACTAATCATGGATACACATATAATAGATCTTCAGGGTTTTTCAGGGTTGTAATGTAGGCTTAGACATAGGTAGGTAAAAATAAGCTTTTAGGCTCAACTTACGTACCATAAGCTCTTTTTCCTTCAACTCTTCCCTTTTCTTTTTTGATTTTCTTTTTCACTTCATACCTATCTTTCCCCTCTTTTGTTTTGAGAGAATGAAATGTATTATGAATAGTAGGCACCCCCAAACTTAGGCTTTTGCCTATTTATTATTACTTTTTCATTGGGATGCATCAAAATTGTTCACTTCTTTTTTTCTCCTTTTCAACACTTTATATTCCAAACAACTCAATTTTTCACTTATGGCACAAATATAGAATTATAGGGTGTCAAAGAAAAGTCTTATTTTTAGGCTCAAAGGGGCTGACTAGGGATACAATTGTAATGTCAGGGATAGGTAAAAATGGTAAGAAAGGGCTAACAAAGAAATGTCCGAGTCATCTCCCTAACATGCATATCCTAACTATTTCGCCTCAAATAGAAATCAAGCAGACACATAGGTTTTAATCACTTAACAATACATAAATCAAGCAAAATACCCCAAATAGTTCGTTTTCATGAATTATTGGCATATCTAACCTAAGTGTTCATATGGTTGCTTCTAATTCCATTACATTATTCAACCTTACTTCACTAGGCGTTTCCAGTAACTACAGCATGCATGATCTTTAAAAAAAATATGACTAAAAAATACTCAAAAACACACAAAACAAATCAAAAAGACTCAAAAACAATAAAACACCCCCCAAAACTTAAATCACACATTGTCCCTAATGTGTGCAAGACTAAAAAATAAAAGAAAAACGGGACAACTTACAAACTTGGTTTAAAGTGGTGGCGGTGGCGGCAGATAATGCATGTACCACTGGTTGAACAAGGAACTCATCTCATCAAATCTCTGGTGCAACTGTTGTTGCTCCTACCTTAGTTCTTGTCGTCCTTGTCTTAGGTCCTATTGACCTTGTATCATTATGTCAAAACTCTGCATCATCCTCCTCTGGTTCATGAGCAACTTCTCCATTATAGGCACTGGAGGTTCTAATTCCAGTCTTCTTTGGCGCATCTGCCTCTACGCCTTGAGCCTCTGTCTCAGGCTCATCTTCATCCATGGTAGCCTCTGCTGCTGTTGCTGTTGCTGGTGTTGGTCTCCTTCTCGCTGCTGCTGGAGGGACTGGTTCTGGGAAGGCATGCACTATCCCATATGACACAAGAGGTTGGTCCTTCTCATATGTATCAGTAGCTAGGGTTGGGACTCCATGTCTGGAACATAAACTGCAAATGAGTGATCCGTGTCCCAATCCACCTATAGTGACCAACCTACTGGTTTCTCCAATGTTCTACAATATCTCCTTCCCAACATCAATCGTCTTCCCTTCCATGATTCCATATATCATTTTTATTCTATCCGTTGACACTCTGGTGAAGTGCGTCGGTGGAATTAGGCGGGCACTGACGAAATATAACCAACCCTTGATTGTTTTGTTGAACTGACATCTGCTCAGTCCTCTTGATCCATTTCTTGCAATATCATACTCAGCCCCAGGGTAGCATAATGTGCTTGCGACGATATCCCAGTCGATGTTGTTGGCGTCTCTATACCAAGTTCTGAAATAGCTTCGATCATCACCTCTTTCTTCACCATCGGCTGTTCTTAATAGCTCATTCACCACTTCGGCCGTCACAGGCACATACTGTCCTCTCACAAAGCACCTACCATTTACCCTCTCCGGAAAGTTAGCATAGAAGTCTTTCACCATTACGGTGTTCTGTGGTACTATTCTTTCCGGATTAACAAATCTCTTCCACCTCATGACCTCTATCATTGCCCGAATAGGCTCATAGACATCTCCATCCTCAAATGACTCCCTTTGGTACTCCATTTCTCGCTCAGGGATCAAGGGTCTAGTACTAAGTTTGTAATATCTATCTTCTGCTTTTTGACTGACAAACCTAGTAGTATCATATTGAGGGACGGAGGTGGATGTGGAAACTCTCATTTTTTTGGCAGACATTTTTAGATAAATTCGACAACGTTTCCTTTGTTTCAGTGATATTACCCATCAGCTATCAATCAAACCAATCAACACACATCGTAATCAGCAAACTACAACATCATTCAACCCCCAAACTTCACTCACAGCACCGGTACAACACCCCACGATCACTACTTATAATCTTACCGCGAAATTTTCACACCAAACTTCAACACACCACACACTATCCACCAATAAAGAACATCCCCAAACCTATTACCTCCCCTGATAATTTCAAGAAAAGTGATGAAAGTTACCTTGGACGGTGTTCTTCAAGATTTTCTTGTTTCTAGTGATGGATTGAGGCAATGAAATGAGGGTTGTTGTTTGAGATGGCTAAGGGTGTAAGAAATTTAAGTACTTTGGTTGTGATTGAGTTTAGTTTGTGGAAGATTTTTAAGTAAAAGGGCTGATTTCGTGGGTTTTGGAGAGAGGAAGGGTTTTGGATTTTTTATTTGGAGAAGGGAAAATCGGATTAGGGCTCCTTTAAATTTCAGATTTTTCGTCGCGGCGCCACGTCCCTGCAATCGGCGTCGCGGCGCCCAAACATCTGCGACCCTCTGAATTTCCGGCGCCGTGGCGCTCAAACTTCAGAGACCTTCTGGACTTTCGGCGCCGCGGCCCTGCAATCGGCGCCATGGCACCCAATTTCCTGCGCCTTCTGCATTCTCGGCGCCGTGGCGCAGAGCCGATTTTCTCTTCTCTTCACGTTTTCGTCCTCCAATTTTTGGCCCTGTACCTGTCATCACAACATGCAAACAATACCTCCCGTGAGACTGTTCTAACTAAAACTTAAATTGCATAAAATAAAATAAAATAAAATAACCTTGGGTTGCCTCCCAAGTAGCGTTGTCTTTAACGTATTTTAGCCGGACGCACGTTCCTTATCAAGAGGCATGGGTAAATTAACCCCACAGCCTATCCATTTCATAATCATTTTTCGCTTCCGTCTTCTGTTTTTATTTTTCTCCTTTTTCTCAAGAGAAGGTTTAGCGTTGCTCACCTGTACTGGCGGACTTATTTCCCTTGCTTTGGCCTGTGCTGGCTCAACCGATGTGTTGACAGTGCTGACTGCAAAACACTTACTTATGACTGGGGGTTCAACGATGTGTTTAAACACCTTGAACACCATCTCTTCATTCTCCACTCTGAGTGTCAGCTCGCCCTTCTCCACATCAATCAGGGCTCTCCCAGTTGCCAAGAATGGTTTTCCCAATATGATAGGGATCTCATCATCTTCATCCATATCAAGGATAAGGAAGTCCGCAGGAAAGAAGAATTTTCCCACCTTAACTAATACATTTTCAATCATTCCCCTGTGATGCATCACTGTCTTATCCGCCAACTGCAAGCTCACAGTGGTTGGTGTGGCTTCACCCAACCCCAACCTCTTGAAAACGGACAAGGGCATGAGATTTATGCTGCCCCCAAATCACACAGGGCCCTGTTATATGTCACCCTACCAATTGTGCAAGGCAATGTGAAGCTCCCTGGATCCTTGAGTTTGGGGGGCAATTTCTTTTGTAAGATGACACTGCATTCCTCTGTCAATGTCACTGTCTCATACTCAGCTAGCTTCTTCTTCTTCCTAAGAATTTCCTTCATGAATTTAAAATAAGTAGGCATTTGCTCCAATTCCTCAATGAACGGAATGTTAATGTGCAACTTTCTGAATACCTCCAAGAACTTGGAGAATTGCTTATCAACTGCTTTCTTTTGCAACCTCTGAGGGTAAGGAATCTTCTCTGTGTATTCCCTCATTGGGACTGTTGGAACTTTCTCTAACATAGGGCGGTCTTCAGTAACCCCCTCCTTCTCTGCATCTACTCTGCTTCTACCACAGTGGGGTGTAGCCGTTTCTATTGCTTTCCATTTCTTAATCGCACTGCACATCGTTTCTCAGGGTTCGTCTCTCAGACATTAGGAAGAGTGCCCTGTGGCCTGTTGTTTGCCATCTTTGCTAGTTGACCCACTTGCGTCTCCAAATTCCTGATAGAGGATTTTGTCTCTGCCATGAACTGGATCTGTGAGTTGGTGAGTGTCAACAGGGCTGCTCTCAACTCATCTGGCTTTTCTTGTTGAGCAGGTGCACTGAATTGTTGTGAAGATGAGGCCTGAGTGAATGGTTGTTGACTCTGATATTGACCTCGGAACTGGTTCTGTTGCCCTTGATCATCCCTCCATGAAAAGTTACGGTGATTCCTCCACCCTGGAATGTAGGTATTTGAATAGGGGTTGTTCTGGGGCCTTTGGTAATTCCCCACTGCCTGGCATTCTGCTTGTTCGATAGAGATGTTGTTGGGGTCTGCTGATGGGCACCTATCAAAGGTATGAGGACCCCCACACGGCCACACATCTCACAACTCAATGACATTTGAACTGCATTCACTGACACTGTGTTCTGTTGCAGTTGCTTGGTCAAGAGAGCAACCTGTGCATTTAACGCTGTGATGACATCAATCTCATGAACTTCTATTGCTCTCCTTCCACTCACCCCTCTGTCCTCTGTTACATGATTATTGGTGGTCATGTCTTCTAGCAAATCATGGGCCTCATGTGCTGTCTTCCTCATGAAGGTTCCACCTGCAGCTGCGTCAATGATGGTTCTTGTGGTCCCACTTAGACCATTGTAGAAAATATGGACCAAATTCCACAGCTCAATGCTATGATGTGGACACTTTCTTTGCAAATCTTTAATCTCTCCCAAGCCTCATAGAGTGACTCTCCATCAGCTTGGTAAAAATTGTTCAACTCCCCTCTCAGCTTAGCGGCTTTGGACGGTGGAAAGAACTTTGCTAAGAACTTCTGTGCCAACTCCTGCCATGTGAATATAGAATGCGTGGCGGGAATTCAACCAAACTTTTGCTCTATCACGAGTGAGAAGAAAGAGCCTCGTCCGGATGGCGGCGTCGGTAATGCCATTATACTTGAAAGTTGCACCTGACTCCAAGAAGTTCGCTATGTGCGTATGAGGATCTTAGATGGAAACCCTCCGAATTGAGCGATGTGCACCATACTCGGGATCGCGATTGATTTGAAATTATTTGCTCCTATTCGGGAGCTGATGCAAATCGTGCTCCATTCACGCCAGCGACACATAATCTCTCAAGCTTCTCTCAGCTTGGACCTGGACCCTTTCTTCCACATCCATTGGTAACCTCCGGGGCATCCTTTGGTTAGGTTGATGATCACCTAACCCTTCGTTCATCTCATTGTTATTCTGCAATCCTCTCATGACTATTAAGGCCAAAATTCGTTTCTTTCTCCGGTTCTGCTTGCAAGTCTTTTCAATCTCCGGGTTGAAGGGAACAAGTGTATCTGCTCATATTCTCTTTCGCATAAATTAGATGCCTACAACAGATCAAAATCAACAAACGGATCACGGCGCACAGTTTCACGAATAAAATAAAAGAGAAAAATATAATAATAAAAAGAAAAAAATTAAATAAAAACCAAATTAGAAATTAGGAATAAATAGAATGATATTGAACTACGCCAATCCCCGGCAACGGCGCCAAAACCTTGATGCGCGATTTATGCATACGCTAAACGCAAGTGCACATGTCGTGACAAGTAATATAGTCTAGAAGACCGAGTTATCGTCCTCAGGAATTAGTGTCTAATTATCAACCTCTATTCTATGGTATCTATTTGGTAACCGATAATTTGATGAATTGTTTATAACTATGATTATAGATGCTAACTAAATTACTTTATTTTACTTCAGATATGGTGGAAATAGGGCTTCCAAATCTCCTCAATTATCCGCTCGTCTTACTTGTTAATGCAAATAATTATGGTTCTTCTTCTATTTTGAGATAGCAGGTTAACTAAGCCGTTTTATACTCCTGTTAAGGTAATATAAACACTCAACCCAATATAGAACCCTTCTATCTTTCGATGACAAAATTGACTATAAAGGAGGATTAAGAGCAATAACATATTAAGCTACACAAGTATCAGGGTACTTTCATCCACGATTTAACCTATGTTTATTCAACTATAGCATATTCACAATTTTTCCTTTCGGATTTCGATTAGAAATCATATAAATTATGATAATTAGTGATCAATTAATTATCAAGCAATCAAAACAAATATTGAATAAATCTCAACAATAATAAGAAGAAACCAAAACATGCATTAATTCGTAAGAACGAGTTTCAAGCGATTCGACATGGAAAGCCCTAAATTAAGTTAGTTCCTAGCCATAGACATGCCAAGAACTAAACTAATATCCAACATAAACTAAAAGAAATAAAATAAAGAACAAGAAACTACTTAAAAGAAAGTCTCTAATCTTGATCTCCAAGTTGTGATGAATTCTCTAAAGTGGGATCCCCCAAATTTGACCTAAAAAGGTCCTTTTTATAGCTTCAAAAACGTCCAACAACTTTTTCTTCTTGGCCTTGGCCCATTCCCATTCGGATTTGGTTGATTTTCCGCCTCGACGTCGCGACCCTGCAACTGGCGCCGCGGCGTCGAAACTCCTGCGGCTCTCTGTTCTTTAGGTGCCGTGGCGCTCTGATGCTGCTGGTTGGTGGCGCTGCGGCGCCGCCCTGTTTCTCGCCCGGGTTGCCAACTTTTTAGCTTTTTGAGCTCTGGAACCTCTGTTTCTGCCCTCTTTTCGCTCCTTTTCGCCAATGTGCCACTTTAAACCATTATGACTCAAAAGAAAGAAAATCTATCCTAAGACGACACATATTTGTACAAAAATGGGCAAAAGACTAACTAAAAATGACTCAAAAAGTGTATATAAAATACACCGATCAACTTCACACTTACATAATTCAGATTTTCTGAATTCTTCCTCTCTAAACACTCTTTCGTACACTCAAAGGTTCTTCTTGAGAAACACTTGAGTTTCCTTTGCTCATTTATTTAGTTGTTGTTTTATCTTGGGAGACAGTTGCCCATATCGTAAAGGGATATATACAGGGCAATAATGTCTTAAGAACATAGTGAATATCACTCGACTCAGCAAAGAAATTGTAACGCTACCAGATTTAGTGTCTTATGATTTCAGGCTATCAAGATCTAAGAGCTTGTTGCAATTAGAACGAAGACTCAAGACGGACTCAAGAATCATTCAAGAATGGAGTGCAAGAATTCACAGGTTTACTGTAGCCACAACTCTTGTTGGCTACAAGATTGTTAACCATTGTAATTACTTTATTTATCCTTTCGAAGCACTTGTAATAGTCGTAAACTATTCTAGTAAATCCGCTGTAACTCACAAATTCTCCCTTGGGCATGAGTATATCAATAACTTAAACCTCAATGAAAGACTTGAGTAGGCTCAGATATATGATATATAGTTTATTTTTAACCATTTTTGGCTCATCATCGATTTTTACAATCCTCCATTATTAGAATTTGAAATCTCCTAGTACTACGTAAAGTAGTAACTCATGCCATGAGTATAGCAGTAATAAAATCACTTTTGTCGTACGTTATCCAAGTTCAATGATTAACAAGCAGTTAACCTTTGATACGCCTGAGCTGCCAAATTTAACAGAAAGGCATCATGTTGGGTTCCATGTTTTAGGCACATTTGATATGTGAAGATCCATCCAATCCAACGATGGATACTATAAATGGACTTTCAAGTAAGTGAGGAGTCATCTTATCCACATCTTATATTCTCTCCACAATATTGGTAGAAAAAAATGGCCTTTCAGATAGCGGATGAGGCATTCATACTAAGCTCAATTGACATATTTTTATATTGAGCTTCCCGGCTTACATCAGACTATTTCTGAAAATAGTAATTTCGATCCTTCAGCATTACTATCAGTAAATTGCGGATGTGCCTGAATGACCAGAGTTTGAGAACGAAGCAACTTATATCACCTATAAAGTTCTACCCCAGAAGAGAGCAAATTGCTCTCACCATACTTTGCACTCACGCTGCAGGCCTCAAACTGGATTTTAAGTTTTCTCATTTGTCATCCAGCTATATCCGGGAGATTCAATTGGCATATTTTATTCTGCCAATAAATTGTTATGGCACATTGTACCATAAAAAAAAAAGGAAAAAAAAACAGATTGGTATGGAATAGTATGGAAGGACATGGGGTGTGATTCAATTGAATTGATGATTGGAGTTCAAGAAACATCATCCTAATTAATTTTCTTTCATCCATTGGACAATTTTTGGCTATGGCTAATCCACAAAAGCTCAAATATCATGTGTCGATTCGAGTGAAAAAGCAGGCAAATCACGTAATGCATGTAGAGACAGATTATTAAGCAAAGCCCATCAAAGAAGGGACATTTTTCTCATGACTTGTCAAGCTGGCTATGTCTTTATTTTCCTACTTGGTCGGTTCATGTTCATAAAAACAGTGATAAGTTGCACATTTCACTAGCTGAAAAATCATATCCTCTCCTTTCAGTTCATGTTTACTTGTTCGTGCTTGACTTCACATCTTTTAATAATAAATAAAATAAAAATTATCATAGAAAATGATAATGTATTGTATCACTCTTAATTATTACAAGTCATTTGAGAAATGAATAGTATTTGATAAAATGATAAATTATCTCTCAGTTTTCTAACTAAGTAAATAAAAATGAATCTCTATTTTAGTATAGTGAACGAGTAAAAATAGACGAAGGAAGTGATTTTCAAATCTTCTTGTTGTGAACTTAAACTCAATAGTTTCCGCACAATTCTTATGCAGTCTAACCTTGTCATTTTTCAAATTATATTAATCACTTCATTCCCTTTTACTTCACTTTAGAGAATCAAGAGACAAATAATTATTATTTTTATTTTTATATTTGTCATTAAGTAATTATTTTTTAAATTAATTGAAATATTAGTAGTTAAATTTAAATTTTTAATATATGACTAGTTAGAATAATTAATAAAATAAATATTTAATTGATTTTTTTTTAATTTTAAAGGGGAGTGTAACTAAAATGTAAATTGTTCAAATAAAAGAGACGAGGGAATCTGTTTTAATTTGTTTTTCATGGTTTTATTATGTTCATAGTTTAAGAAAGTAGACAAGACTTTTCAATCTTGTGATCTTAAACAAAATATATGTATAATGTACCAAAATGACTTTTAATCTTGTATATTAAACATATCGGAGAGATATTGAAATTAAAGAGTTATCAAATTTCATTTTCTCCCTGTATTCGAATTTCTTTTCATTCACTCCATGATCTTTTAACGTCTTAATCAATGCAGGAAGAAATAAGAAATTTAAGGAAACAATTTTATCTAACTTAATTTTTGTATATGTATTAAAAAAATCATAATTTTTTTATAAATATTTAATTATGAACTCAATTATTATTTTATATTAATTTAAATCTGCTATAAAACTTCATAAACTTCATATTTTGGATCCGTCTCTAATTTTTTAAAGGATAAGGAGCAATTATTTTTATTAGAGACTTTTATATTGTATACTATACACCAAAATAATAGCTAGTAAGTGCGTGTTTTTTGGATGTAATATATAACATGCATATTTTATACATAATTAGTATATATTTTATGTATATTAATTAGCTATTGTAGTTACTTTAGCTGAGCGGTCAAATGTGTTAAAAGCTGTTTTTAATTGATTTAATATGGAACAAAACCTTTTAATCCAAAATGTCCAACCATTAGCTCTTAGCTGGGCCAAGGCCCTCCATCCCACCTGGCGGGCCTCGAGAGAAAGAGAATGGGCCTCTTTTGACTTGCAATAATAGGAGTAGTGAACAACATCGAGTCTCCAATTATTGATTTGATTTATTTCCTTTTTGATTCGGATCTGGACGTGGATATATCGGTTTTCATAATTTTATTTTTCGAATGATATATGTTAAGAGTTTTACATCAGATATGGAATAAGAATATGAATTCCTTATATGGACCTGAACAATCTTCATCCTACCAGCTAGCTTTTGAAGTTGAATTAAGCTCAAAATCCATTCATTTAATTATTTGTTCACTGATGTTGGGTCCCCAAAATATATTATCCACGCTCCAATTAATAAGGTGTGCGTGCGGATAGTGAGTTTCACATCGAATATGAAATGAAAAAATGGACTCCTTATATGGACTTGGACAATTCTCACCCCACAAATTAACTTTTGGGGTTGAGTTAGAATCAAATATATGTTTACAACGTTTTATTGACTACCACAAAATTTTATTTTATTTTATTTTTGTTTGTTAGAAAAAAGAGAAAAACAATTACTAGTAGATGTTATCCAAATGATGTTGGGTTGGACGGTTACGTTTGCGATCCCCATTATCCTAATCTCAGTTTAATTAGTTTGTTGTTGGAAAATTCCGGTTTCTTGTAATACCACAAGAATTGGAGAAGATATACTTGTATATTTATAAAACAAGTTGATTAAAGATGTCTATCCAAAGTCGTTGGAAAAGAAAAGATTATGTCTATCCAAATAATAATGGTGGTTTAATTACCAAGGAACTCTCTCTCTTAGCCTGCCACATAGTCATTTAAACATTTTTCTAAAAATCAAATGTCCCCACTACCACCTACTCACCCCCACCCCACCACCTTTGCCTTCCTGAAATTTCTAATAGCTTCCTAGTCATGGTGGGGTGATTGAATGTCTTTGTAAAGAATGGATCTTCGGCTTAACTCAAATCCAAAAGCTAGCTTGTAGGGTATGATTGTTCAAGTTAATATAAGAATGATATGTTTCCATTTCATATCTGATGTGAGACTCTTAACACTCTCTTACAATTGAAAAATTATATTGTTTACTTTTGGTATATCTATAATATTAAATCTCGGATATTCGTAAGCATTTTTAGTTAAAAAAAGTATTTCGCCATTGTTTTAGGACAAGAGAGCAAATCACTAAAGATACTATGACATCTTAGAAGTTGATGAAACACGGCAAGAATTTGAATCATAGTTTAACAATTCATTTATCTTAATTCTGTTCAAACCAATATTTGCTTTGTTTAAAAACTTGATTTCTTCTCTTTTCAAAACAATTAAATATATTCCTTTTGACATTTAAATAGGCAACGTGATTGTACAAGATTTATATAGTTTAAGAAAATAGGTCTGAAACATAGATTTATATACTTTCTAATTTTCTTGACGACCCAAATGAATATTAACAAGCCTTGTTTAGGGGCTCGTTTGGTACGTCGCATTAAACTGTATATTTTTATATAAATTGTATTGTATTGTAATGGACTGGACTATATTAATATATAATTGACGATATTAGATTATTAATATATAATGAACATTATTTTTTTTTTGTATTTTTTATTTTTAGTACAGTTCAGGGGAGACTCATCTACTAGATGTGTCTCAAAAATGGCAGTTGGAGTGTACTATTTTTAGAAATAGTACAGTCCAGTCCGACTGAAAACGTTGTATTATTTTTTGTCGAGTGCAGTCCAACGTAATACAACGTACCAAACGTGACCTAGTTGTACTCGTGTTCAACTTGCCTACTAATTTAGTCTGGATGTTCTAGAAATTATACAATGAAGTATACACTGAACCATTTGTTGGAAATTTATTAAACGTGAAATAAAAGTTAATCCTATTAATTATGACTCGAACAATTGGGGTCCCGCACATCGGAAACGTCGTTTCCACACACGTATACATGTTGTACCAAAGATCGTAAATTTCCTTAGTGAAAGAGATATTGGTATGTATACAAAATGTTGAGACATAAGATGATAGACGGTTATTGGCCAAATGACAATGGTTTCACGTTGGTAAATGAAGGAAGAAGTGTACAATGTGTTAAAAGATGAAACGAGTCATGAATCGCGCGAGTCGAAGAATTCGCGGCTTAAATGGCGTTGTGTTCGATGATTTCTTGGTGCGTAAAGCGCCTTGGCTGATGGTCGCGGCAGCTTCCAGCGATGCGTGACGGAGACGAAAAGACATGACTTTTGGGCTGGTTTTAGAGCATTAAACCTCCATTATTTCTCATATGAATTCAGTCATTATTTGACTGAATTGTAACTCCACATTCAAGGCCATTACATGGTCATTCAAGGCCTTTACTTGGCTATGTGGAAGGTCATCTTCTCCACACTATAAAATGAAGCCATGAGTTCATTTGCAAAAACACTATATACTTGTATGATTTCAGATTTCCTCTCTTGCAAATCTTCACACACTCAAAGATCCTTCTTTTCTAAGCGAACACTTGAGTTTCTTTTGCTCACTTGTTTGATATTGTTTTATCTTGGAAGATAAGTTGCCAACACAGCGTTAAAGAATTACACGGGGAAATATTATCTTAAGGATAGATTAAAAATCAATTGACTCAGCAAACCATTTTCCTTGTTCTATTTCCAGATTCTAAACATATTGTTGTTGTTATTCTCAAAGGGTTTGCTGCAGTTCCAACGAAGATCTCAAGACTCCAAGGAGGATCAAAGACAGAAGATCAAGATCATCAACACTTATTGTTGTTGTAACAACTGATGTTAGACTTCAAGCCTATTGTATTGTAATTGTTTGTGAGTGGTAATGTGTAGAACGAGAAAATAACAACAACAACTATTTGTCAGAAATCTGGAAATGATTAAATATGAGGGCTTGCTGAGTCGACCAAATTCTTGATCTATCCTTAAGATAATATTGCCCCGCATATCCTTTCAACGGTTGTAATGACAACTTATCTCCCAAGATAAAACAACAATCAAACAAATGAGCAAAGGGAACTCAAGTGTTTGTTTTGGAAGAAAGATCTTTGAGTGTTTTGTGATTGCAAGAGAGGATTAAGTGTTTCAGATTTCAAGTGTGTTTCCAAATGAGTCTTGTATCTCATTTTATAGTGTGTAGATGATGACTCTCCAAATGGCTAAGTAATGGCCATGAATGCCATATTAATGCCTTGAATTTGGAGTTACAATTCAGCCAAGTAATGGCTGAATTCATGAGCAAAATAATGGAGAGTAAATACTCCAAAGTCATCCCAAGAATCAGTTTTTAATTCACCTCCAACAGATTGAAACAGTCGAGGAGTCGCGGCCCTTAGTTACTGGAACTGGAAGGTCAATAGAGCCGCGGCCCTTCAATTCTAGTGAGTTACTGGAATTGAAACGTCAATTAGAGTAGCGGCCCTTCAAGCGCCGCGGCCCTTCTCGGTTTCGTGATGATTTCTGATTCATTTCATCTTTACACATTATACATTTCTTCCTTCATTTACCAACGTGAAATCATTCATCATTTGGCCAATAACCGTATATTACCTTATGTCTCAAACAATTCGTATACGTACCAATATCTCTTCCATTAAGGAAATTTTGATCTTTGGCACTACGTGTGCACGTGTGTGGAAACAAGGTTTCCTACGTGCGGGGCCCCAATTGTTCGATTCATAATTAATAGGATTTAATTTATTTCACATTTAATAAATATTTCCAACAATCCCCTCTTGGAAGAGACTTTAGTGCACGCATATGATCCCTTTCTAGCAATCACTTGGCGGAACGATGCTGCATTCAGAGAGGTAGCCGGAGCTTTGAACCTTCCATAGTAGAATACCATCGGACATATTTACTGCACGGTGAACGTGATGTTTTGAACCGTCAGTGTTTAGTATATGCCAAGACAATGGTACCAACACAACACCTTTCCTACTAAATCTTTCTAGTGTTTTGTCCATCGTGGGTCGTGGACACCCTTGGATTCTTAAGTGCGTTCATTTGAGGCGGTCTGTCCTCGCACTTAAATATGTGGTTTCCTATAAGGTATCATGTAATACCCCGCTACACAAGCGTTAGAAACCATTAAAAACTTCACCAACCTAACAACAACTTTTGAGGATCATTAAAGGTTTGGAAACTTATCTTTTACCCCTCTTACAGGTAGCACTTTTATCTATCATGGAAACGGCATTGGATTATGTTTCTTAAGAAAGACACATTATCCGAAGTGCCCTTGCTTCCACCGAAGCGCTCATGGAACCTTTACAGTTTAGTTTTCCCATTGAACCTTATTCCTGAGATCTCCAGTCTGTAAGGTTGGGTGTCCACTATATCGGTTCTTATTGTTTGGATTTTAATCCCATTCCCCTAGAGATGAAGAACAATTGATCTTTGGGTATTCCCTTCGTCAATGGATCTGCGATATTTTCCTTAGATTTTATGTAATCAATGGAAATAATACCCGAGGTGATCAACTGCCTAACAAACTCATGTTTCCGTCGAATATGACGAGACTTACAGTTGTATATTGAACTTCGTGCCCTTCCTAGAGCCGACTGACTATCGCAGTGGATCATTACAGAAGACAGGGGTTTATCCCAACATGGGACATCCTCTAGAAAACCATGAAGCCACTCAGCTTCATCTCCCACTTTATCTAAAGCGATAAATTCTGACTCCATCGTGGATTGGGCAATAAGAGTTTGCCTAGAGGATTTTCAAGACACAACTCCACCACCGATTGTATAGGTATATTCGCTGGTGGACTTGATTTCGTCGCTATCAGATATCCAGTTTGCATCGTTGTACCCCTCTAGTACCGCTGGATATCTTGAATAGTGTAACCCAAAATGTATCGTGAACTTTAGGAACTGTAGTATCATGTTCAACGCTTTCCAGTGATTCTCACTTGGATTTCGAGTGACCCTAGCCAATTTATTGATTGCATGAACGATATCAGGTCGAGTGCAGTTTGTGATATACATCAGACTACCAATCACCTGCGTATATCGCTCCTGGCGTACGGGCTTACCCAGATATTTGTCAAGCTTTTGACTTATATCCAATGATGTTGATACCGGTGAACTGTCGAACACCCCAAATTTCTTCAGTACATTCTCGATGTGGTGAGATTGAGATAAGACCAGTCCATTAGATGTCTTAGAGATCTTGATCCCTAAGATGACATCTGCAATGCCCATATCTTTCATGTCAAAACACTATTTAACATGTTCTTAGTCTCTAGGATTATTCCAGGACTGCTTCCAGTGATCAACAAGTCATCTATATATAGACATATCATGACGAAGGATTTGACATTTCCTTTCATGTAGACACATTTGTCACCTCCATTAATGGCGTATCCTTTTGATAGTAGAGTACTATCAAATTTCTCGTGCCATTGTTTAGGGGTTTGTTTCAGCCCGTACAACGATTTAACAAGACGACATATTTTTTCTCTTGTCCTGAAACCACATACCCCTCAAGTTGATCCATATATATTTCTTCTTCCAAATCACCATTTAGAAAGACATTCTTAACATCCATTTGATGTATTTCAAGATCCCGCAAGGTGGCGATAGCTATGAACATACGTATGGATGTCATTCTTGACACCGAAGCGTAGGTGTCGAAGTAATCAAGGCCCTCCTTTTGGCGATAACCCTTGACTACTAACCTAGCTTTGTACTTGTCAATAGAACCATCTGCCTTTAACTTCCGTTTAAGGATCCACTTACAACCCAACGGTTTGTGTCACGGGGAAGTTACGCCAACTCGAGTGTGGTTATGCGAGAATGGATTCTATCTCACTTTCTAAAGTTTCCTTCAGCGGTCTTACGGGTTGACAATGCTTCAGCGATTGTCCGTGGTTTATCCTGAACCAAATAAGCTACAAAGTCTGGACTGAAGGACTTGTCCTTCCGTGTCCTTTTTCTTTGCCTTGGTTCCATATCTGAATCTTCCAAGTCCTGAAAATCTAGAATACTAAATTTCGGATCATCAACTACTTCAGAATTTACTAGATCTGAATCGTTTCGATCTAGATAGTCAGTGACTCCTAGTTCATCAGAGGTTTGATCATAACTTCATTTGCGAGAGGTTATGTTATTTTCCTTATATGGAAATGTGTCTTCAAAGAACCATGCGTTCCTTGATTCCATGATCGTATCTTCATAAATGTCCGGATAATTCGACTTGTGCACTATGAAGCGATAAGCACTACTGTTATTGGCATATCCGATGAATATGCAATCCACAGTCTTAGGTCCAATCTTGACCTGCTTTGACATAGGCACTTTTACCTTGGCAAACAACCTCATACCTTCAAATACTTATAGGTAGGTTTATTTTCTTTCCATAGCTCGTATGAAGTCTTGTCTTTACCCTTGTGTGGGACTCCGTTAAGAATCCTGTTTGCGGTAAGGACAGCTTCTCCCCACATGGTTTGAGGGAGGCCAGAATTGATGAGTAGAGAATTCATCATTTCTTTTAGTGTTCAGTTCTTGCGTTCAACAACCCCGTTTGATTGAGGTGAGTAAGGAGTCGTTGTTTGATGAACTATACCCGATTGGGTACAAAGTTCTTCAAAAGGCGCTACATATTCTCCCCCTCTATCGCTACAGATAGTTTTAATCAGTTCGCCAAGTTGATTCTCAACTTATGCTTTGTAACGTTTGAATGCTTCAAAGGTTTCATCTTTACTTTTTAGTAAAAAAAAAGGTAACAAAACCTCGTGCCATCATCTATGAAAGTCACAAAGTACTTGGCCTCCCCTCTAGTTTGAGCGAACTTCAAATCACATATATCAGTGTGTATAAGTTCTAGAGGAGCGGTATCCCTTTTGACGGATCTAAAAGGACTCTTGGAAAGTTTTGCCTCTATGCACACCTCACACTTACGTTGAAGGTTTATGTTAATAGACGGCAATAATTTCAGCTTTACCAATCTTTGGATAGATTAATAGTTTACATGTCCTAATCTATGATGCCATAGATTAGATGACTCAATCAAGTAAGTGGAAGGTGCAATTTTATTGATAGTTGAAACAAAAGACATTACAGGTGCAACATTGAACTTAAAGAGGCCTTGGCACGAAGCCCGCCATACAAAAGTTCCATTCTTAGTGATTACAAATTTGTTAGCCTCTAACACTAGCCTAAAACCAGCATTTACTAACAATGGTCCACAAATCAGATTTATACGAATATCTGGAACGTGCATCACTTCCTTTAGAGTCAGTTCCTTCCCGGACGTCATCTTTAGGATCACTTTTCCTACCCCCAGTACCTCTGAAGAAGAATTGTTACCCATGAACAACTTCATGCGAGGCGTGTATAAGTGGAGAAGGCTTCTTTATTGGAACATATATGACGGTAGCACTGTGTCTAGCCACCATTGCAGGATTCTCAGCGAGGTTAGCTTGAGAACTACCACGAGAACTCTTGATCATATGCTCGTTGTGGCGTGTCTTCAACGATGTTAGCCTTAGCCTTGCCATTGGCCTTATTCTCACGTTTGAGCTTACGACAGTCTTTGGCCATGTGACAAACTATACCACAGTGGTTACAATTTCCCTTGAACTTTTCAGTTGTTTGGGGCTTACCTTCCTTCTGAAACTTCCGCTTCTTACTTGAGTTCCCTTTGACTTCCGCAGGTTCGCCTTAGCTTCAGCGGGTTATTTTCCCTTTGACATGACCTTCTTATTGTCCTCCTGAATCTGGAGTTTGTCAATAAGTTCATCTAAGGTCATCTCTTTCGTTTTGAGTTTTAGATAGTTCATAAACTCAGTCCACGATTGAGGCATCTTCTCGATCAACACCCCAACCAAGAATTGTTCATTGTGCTTCAATCCTTCCAAATCCAGGTGATGTAGAATCATTTGAAATTCCTGGACTTGAGATGACACACTTTTGTTATCCACCATTTGAAATTTCAGGAATTTCCCAATGATGAAGTTCTTGCTATCCGCATCTTGGGTGTTGTATTTCTTTTGAAGTTTGTTCCATAACTGCTTGGCAGTTTCAACGGTGCAGTACACCGTGTAGAGAGGATCAGACAAACAATTTAGAATATAGTTCCTACACATGAAATCATTATGTTTCCATGCTTCGCGAACCATCCTCATATCGTCAGCGACATGGTTACCTTGGCCCCCTCCCGCCAAATCATTTGGCTGAGGGTCCACGTCTTCCCCAACTAGTGGAGGGTCTTCGGTTAGGAAACGTGACATTCTCATAACCGTCAGGAAAAACAACATCTTTTGCTGCCATCTTTTAAAGCGAGCACCCATGAACTTTTCAGGACGTTCATGGTGAAAACCAACGGGTGTCGGGGCAGTGGCGCCCCCTTAAGCAGTTGCAAAGGTGTTGAGAATGCCTCTAACAGGAGCATAGATGTTTTTGACGCCTTGGGAAAGAACATAGACACTATAAGTACCCGGAGCAGCAGTGTAGGCATTGGTTGTGCCAAAGGCAGTGGCACTTGACGTACCAAAAACAGTGGCAGTGGCACTTAACGTGCCAAAAGCAGTAGTTGGGAAGGCATTAGAAATGTCATGATCAGTGGTGACACTAGGAGTGCCAAAAACAGTAGAGTTGAAGGCAGCGTTAGTGCCTTGAGTAGTGGGATTGAAGGCAATGGGATTGCCTTGAGCATCGGTGGAATTTTCAGTGTTGAATTGGTTGAATTGATCCTGTCCAGTCATGTTGTTGTTGAAATAATGAATATTATCTTAAGCTTGTGAGTGGTAATGTGTAGAACGAGAAAATAACAACAACAACTATTTGTCAGAAATCTGGAAATGATCAAATATGAGGGCTTGCTTAGTCGATCAAATTATTGATCTATCCTTAAAATAATATTGTCCCGTATATCCTTTCAACGGTTGTAATGACAACTTATCTCCCAAGATAAAACAACAATCAAACAAATGAGCAAAGGGAACTCAAGTGTTTGCTTTGGAAGAAAGATCTTTGAGTGTTTTGTGATTGCAAGAGAAGATGAAGTGTTTCAGATTTCAAGTGTGTTTCCAAATGAGCCTTGTATCTCATTTTATAGTGTGTAGATGATGACCCTCCAAATGGCTAAGTAATGGCCATGAATGCCATGTTAATGCCTTGAATTTGGAGTTCTGATTGACAGTAATGTGGTGAATTCATGAGCAAAATAATGGAGAGTAAATACTCCAAAGTCGGCCAAGAATCGGTTTTAATTCATCTCAACTGATTTGAAACGATCAGTCGCGGCCGCCGGAGAGAGCCGCGGCCGCCAGTTCGATAACTCACTGGGCGGAATGTCAATTAGAATCGCGACCGCCCAATTCGGTGAGTTCTTTGGAATTGAAACGTCAATTAGAGTCGTGGCCCTTCTCGGTTTCGTGGTGATTTCTGATTCATTTCATCTTTACACATTATCACTTCTTCCTTCATTTACCAACGTGAAATCATTCGTCATTTGGCCAATAACTGTCTATTACCTTATGTCTCAAACAATTCGTATACGTATCAATATCTCTTCCATTAAGGAAATTTTGATCTTTGGCACTATGTGTGCACGTGTGTGGAAACAAGGTTTCCTACGTGTGGGGCCTTAATTGTTCGATTCATAATTAATAGAATTTACTTTATTTCACGTTTAATAAATATTTCCAACATTGTTTATCATTTCTAAGCACTAGTGATAGTTGTATACTATTTCTGTACATTTATTGTGTGACTCACACCATTTGTGTATAATAAACTGTTAATAGTTCAAATACAATAGCTCAAATATATGTCCTCCCTAATAAATATAAATATAATTGAGTTGTCGCACTTAAATGCACTCACCAGCTAACTGAAAAAACAGGCAAAAGAGCAATACTCCAATCATGAATTAGTTGTTGAGTACTAAGCATAGGAGTGACAAATAATTTGCTTTCGCTTTTTATATACATATGACACATACCTTGTATTAATTAGTTTGATATACATATGACACATACCTTGTATTAAATGCAATGCGATAGACGATAGTTCATTCATTAGAACTTACTTAAACACGCTCATTTAATTAACAACTCATTTATCTCACTTCCCATTTCTTAATGGTTAAACTTCAGACCAATATTTATTTTTAGAAAAAAAAACAACTAAATCTAGATCTTCTTTGTACAAAACAATTAAAACTATTCCCTTTGTTATATAAATCGTCTACATGGTCTTTTTTCTTGTTCCCTTTATTTTGTTTCCCCTTGTGGTCATTGTAATCACATAAATAAACTGTCTAAGTACATGTTTGGTTCCACTTCTAGCAACTCAGAAGTGATTCTGGGTTGCTATTTTCATGAAAATAGACAAAATTGGAATGTTTGGTTCTCCTCTCCAGAATAGAGAATTAATTTTCCTCTTCAGAATTGATTACGCGGAAATTCTGATTTGTAAACACGCAGAATCAATTTGTCGTTATTTATTTGAATTTTACCTTTTCCTTTATTATCCTCTTTAATTTTCATCAACAACTCTATCGACCTTCATTATCCTCTTTAAATATCTAGAAATAATTACTAAAAAAATTAAATATAGTACTCATGTTCTGTTTTAATTAAAAATAATCAAATATACTACAAAAGTTGACATTTGTTCATGTGTAATTGCAGATTAAGAGGGAGATTGAACTTTAAACTCCTCAAACATCCTAACGTTGTCCGATTACACGAGGTATAAACTATCCTTCTCCTTTTTCTATTGTCTTCTTTCAAATACTCCGCATATTATTACTATAATATATTATATATTGAACAAAAAATAAATAAATATACTCAAGTTGAAGTATCGAAAAGTTTAAAGTAAGTTTTGTTATTTTTGAAGAATTGCCTGGAGCGCCGCGACTCCTCCTCCCAAGGGCCGCGACGCCTCTGACGTAAAAAATCACTAGAAATATTATTAGTATTGTAATATTATTTAAGTACTATATTGCACTTTAAATTAGTATTGTAATAATATTTTACTAATATTTAAGTACTATATTGCACTTTAAATTCTATTATATATTTGTAATTTTTATTTACATACTTTAAATTCTAATATTTAAGTATTATATACATCGTTGAATCCTCCCTTTAACACAAGGAAGCTTTTAGTGTAGTGTCCAAGGTGGTTTAAAGATTGCTTTAATTAAGTTACAAGTTCAAATCCAAGAATGAGTGCTAAGCACAGTGTGATAGTCTTTTCATTGGTTTTCTCAAGTATTACTCCGTATTTAATTTAATAAGAGTATATACTACACAGAAGCATGTTTTGGCTATTTCAGCTTGTAGAGCGTAAGTACCTTCTTTCTCCTTTTCTAACAACTCTCCCACAGCCACAGGACAATATGCTCATTCACTCAGAGAATCTGCAGACCAATGCAGCTTTAAGAACTTGCACATTACCAATATAAGCAGTATGAGAAACTCACTTTGACAATAAACAAAAGGGCTCAGATTTAACTATTCAAAACAACAAGCTGCTGAGCTGACCTTCGAAAAATACTTGACATTGAGATATTAATGAAATTTACCCGAGCTCCAGTGACCCCAGCCTTAGCAATCTTTCTGCCGGTACAAGGAGGATTCAAAGAAAAGAATATCACTTCAAGGCTATATATGACAAAGTTTATGCACTCTTTTTCTAAAGCTGAAACTAATAGCCTAAACAGAAATGACAATATAAAATCTTAAGAAAAATATATTAGAAGAGTTTGTGCCACCATAAAATTTCTTTGAGGTTTTTGATAAAAGCCTTAATAGCTTCCTGAGCTGCCCATCGCAACTCGCAAATAGCTCAGGCTTCTAAGGAGCATCACTAAGACCTCATTTGTTTGCACTTAACGGAGGATTCAAGTCTGAATCTGAATGGGTCAGATCTTAGATCATTAGGTGCATTTGTTTACATTAAGATCTAAGCATTTATTTAGTCTTAATAAAATCTTAATCATTAAGATCTTGAACAAAGTCATAATGATATTAAGAAGTATTTTTGATAATTTTTATCATCATTTTGTCCAAAACCACCACCCCCACACCCCTAGCCCTCTACACCACCCACACACCCCTCACCACCCCAACTCACGCACCCCTCACCACCATCCACCCCACCCATCACCACAACACCCCTTACACTCCACCCTCACCTACCATCAGTGGCGGATCCAAGATTTTCACTTAGTGGGTTCGGAAAAAGAAGAAGCTAAACATAAAAAATAATGTCGTCCCTGAGAATCGAACATAGGATGCTAGAGACAATTTTAAACACTCTGAACCACTTGAGCTACCCTTTTGCATTTGCTCAAAATATTCAAAAGTTAATATATGTACATAAACACAAAAAATTTACTCTATATATACAATGTAATTTTTTGCCGAGGGTACCGTCACCCACCTCCACCCCCACCACACTCCCACCACCCACCCCACCCCATCTCACCATCACTAACCATCGATGTCATCGTCAACCGCCATACATTCTTCATCCACCAACACCGCCAATTCTTAACATCAACCAACTCCACCATCACAACCACCACTATCAACCGCCACACTACAACAACAACCACCTTCACCGTCACAATTATCACCACCACTATTACTAACCATTAACACCAACCATCACCATCACCATCACTACAAAGCATCTCCACCATCACTAACGAACATAAATGTTTCATTTTTTATCAAATAATATTTTATTAAATTTATATTTACTTTTCTAATATTTAATTACTTTTTCTATTTGAATAGTATATTTATTATGTTTAAATAAATACATTATGCACATTCACATGTTGAAAAACAAATAATTTTGATCATTTAGTATTCAGATCTAAAGACAACATATAATCATTCAAATGTGCATTCAAATTCAGACGTCTTAATTTTAATAAAAACAAATGAGGCCTAACTCCAAGTGTATCCAACTATCCATTATGCTATCCAGAGCACCAATATTGTCAAACTTCAACCCAATTTCACCATTTTGAACAACAATAGGAAACAAGTATTCTTCTCTCAATCATTGTCAGTTTCAATGTCTCATTTTTTAGGAATCAGTATGATCATTTGCTTGTGCAACAGAAAGAGCACAGACATACTCAAAAACCCAATTGACTGATGTACTGGGAAGACGGTAGAAACAAGAGAGTTGCCATACCTTCCAAGCTCATCAAGTTCATTATTGATTTGTCGTCGTTAAAACACCACAACATTCAGGACTATGGATCTTCTCTCCGCATGAATTTCCCCTTTGTTACTATCTTAGGCTACCTGGCTGTTTTTTCTTATTATAAATAACTTATGCACGGATCAAATCATACTTTTAGTGACTGGTCGGAGTTTTCCAATCTTCACCGCTGAAACGTCCCCAAAAAACACAACTTCGCGTAGGCAAGATCCTTATGTTATCCAAATCAATATGGTGAGGGGATGAAAAAAATAATCTCCACCTTAGAAAGATTCTACGATAAATATTGCCAATTTTTTTAAACGGCAATGTAATTCACATTAATACAACTGTGTGTTCTCTCCTTTCAACTAGCAGTTTAGCTTGTAGTTTTGAGAGATCGGAGTATGAAACCAGCAAGCAGAAGCTCATACACTTTGAAGCAGTATTAACAATTACATTTCACGAGTATATAGTTACCAAGAATCAGGTAAACGCAGTTGGAAAAATCAATGGAAATGATTTCCAGAATTACATGAATAGAATTCTCTCCAAAATGGAATAAACCACATTTCTACAGAAAGACCAAAAAAGAAAAGGAAAAAGAAACTACAATAAAATCAAAAGGCACTTCCCTCAGGTAGCTCCCAGTTATCTTCCCCGTCATCATCCCTCTTGTTCTTAGATGCCTCTTGCTTATCCTCTGAGAAATTTCTTGGTGGGCCACGTCTGTTCCAATAGAAGGGACAACAATGATAGAAAAATTATATAAACCAGTAATTCAAAAATGGATGATATAAATTTTGCTGTAAGTTATTTATTAATTCATAAGTAGGATCATGATTACAATTTATAAATATCTTCTAAACCATAAAACTAAAAATGGTTGATATGATTATATGAAAGGGTTGATGTATCAGAGTCTCATTCTATATCAATAGCTTGACAAAGCTCACCAATTTGACATTTTGTGGATGACAAAAGTAGCAACCAAGAACGCAAAAGCCAATGCAGAAAGGATGCACAGCCTGCACATCTTTTCTCTTGGAAGCTTGAAAGCTACTGTGAAGAACTAGGCTTATGAAGCTAACACAAGCTATCACAATTTAGGTATAACCAAGGGTTTAGTAGAATTCGCTTCTACTGCCACAAATATGATATTAAGGCCTTCTAATTTGAATGGTGATACCAAAGTGAAGCTTTATAACTGCAGAGACTTTTAGTCTCCCTTTAAAGTTATGACATAAGAGACTTCGTGCGACACCCAGTGACTGAGGGCGGGCAGATGAAAAGTAGCTGGCAGGCTCCTAGACTGCCAAGTTTCCTAAGAGTGGGTGCATATGACACCTTTTAGCCAAATCAACATAGGAAAGGGGTAGAAAAGTGAGTGTTATATAAGATAGAATATAAGTTAACATGGTATGCACGCTTTTGGGATCGGTTATGACGTGGCCCAAGGGACACATTTTTGAGGTTTATGAGGCCAAAGTGGATTATACGTGTCATGGGCATAGGTTGTGACATTTAGATAGACCACAAGACAGCTTAGTGATTGAACTGTGGCCCGAATAAAGAGAATAGGTATAGACGTTTCATTTCATATAGACGAACCCAACTAATTGATTGATTTGAATTTGTACCATCCGCACATTCCAATAATCAAAAGGACTAAACCTATTATATGGGGTAAAATCCGAACTTGACAGTTGTTTGATTCGGGAGGTGACACGTGGAAGGTAATGACAAATCGGACATGACACAGCAAAGGCGACACCGGTCTCAGTGTTGAGCACGACCTGAGTTCCTCTCGTTCATTGAATGAGCGGAGTTGTGATACAAGCCCATCTACGCCGGAGGTATAAGACCGTACATAAGATACTGGCCAGTCAAGATAAGTCCAAACTGTAACCCCTCTCAGAGAATCTGGGGTTCACTCCTAAAGAATCTCAACCACGTACGTAACGACTGAGTCATGCAGATAATGATCATCGAAAGAGGCGTGCAATACGGAAACCATTACTTAAAGTTAGGTTATAAAAACATCCCTTCACTTGTATCCCATCTGATTCTTCATCACTAAGACTATAACATTACTCCATTGTTGCTCTTAACTCTTAAGCTCTCAAGCTCACAAAACCGCTGTTTCCCAGAGAGGTTCCCATTAAACTGCCCCGGAGACCCTTGAATAATTATTCTTTACTTTACTCGTTCACTTTGTCCATTTTACTAGTCCATCTTATTTTACTGTTATTATCTAGCAAATTAGTGTTAATAACATCATTGTTTGGTCACTTTAACCTGCATGTCACTTTTTTTCTACTGCTTTAAAAAGAAATTATCGAGTCTGACTGTTTCTCTTGCTTTGCGTTTACTTTTGGTTCGCTTGTGCTTATGCTCTGTCTTGAGCCGGGGTCTCTCGGAAACAGCCACAGGTAGAGATAAGGTCTGCGTACACTCTACACTCCCCCGATACCACGTTGTGGGATTTCACTGAGTATGTTGTTGTTGTACTTTAAGTCACAAGTTTAGAGGTAAAAAAACACCTACTTCAATTACTTTACAAATTCTACCAAATACCCAACATTTACATAAAAATTAAGGGGCAAGCAAACACAGATTAAGGGTGTGTTTGGTAGGGAGGAAAACATTTTTCGGAAAATATTTTCAATTTTCTCATGTTTAGTTGGTCAAAGTTTTTTGAAAACATTCTCTACGAAAATAAGTTGCTTAAAAATGAGGAAAATGACTTCCCTGATGGAATGGAAGCCGGGAAAACAAGTTACACGAGTGACATACCAAGTTCATTGCCTCCTCCCACCTCCCCAACACCCCCAACCCCTACCCCTTGACCATCCCATCACATCCCCCACCACCCCCTAACACCCACTATCCACCCCATACCATACCATACCATGCCATAGTATTTTACTAGATTACATATAAATACTCTTGAGACAATATTTTTTTGTTTATTTACCAAACACCAGAAATAAGTAAGAAACTCACTTGTTTTCCAATAAAATATTTACCAAACGCACCTAAAATCGAAAATGAGTATGAGGGTATAAGACAAGCACCTTTTACGATTACGGCGAGCAGCATCACGTGTCCTACGCTTCTTCTCATCTTGCGAGTTCTCAAAATATCTCCTACGCTTACATTCCTGTATAACCCCAGCTCGCATAACCTCCCTTCGAAAACGACCAATAAGCTTCTCTTCAGGTTCATTATCACCCACAATAACCTGAACATTATACGCTGATTTGTAGTAAAGGGTTTTCGCATAAGCAAGTGAAGGGCAAACTACGGACGTAACATCAGAATCACAAGAAGATGATAAGGGTAGTATTGGGTATTTGTGATTGTCTTTTGATGTGGATAAAGAATCTTTGTTGTATTGGAGGGTGGGAGATTTGGGGTGTGGGGGTTTGGAAGGGGTGAAGAAGGAGAAAAGATTAGCTATGGATGAGACTGCCATTGAGGAATTGGAATGGGGATTGTGGCACTGTCCAACTGTTTCCTTTTGGATAAACCCATAAAGTGACATACTATTGAATACTTGTATTAATTGTGTATCGGTAAAAAGAAAATGTTTTTCATCTTCCAATTAGAAAAAATAAGTGGAGTACTAAATCTTGTAGTTATAAATTAAAAATGTGGGGTACTTTAAATTTTGTGGTCTCAAACTTATTTTGGGATTGAAAAATTTATTAAATATAGAAAGAGATACTCTTTTTTAGGACATACCAAAAAGAAAATAAGACACTTAAATTGAAATGAAGAGAATAGCAAAAACTTATTATATTAAAAATATTTATATGTAATCTAGATAAATACTATGCGGTTTAGGAGTTGGACTTTGGACAGTCGGTTTGACTGGAGTCGGGGTTGGGGTGGGGTTTGAGTGGGTGGGTGAGTAGTGAGAGTGAGGTGGAGCTGTGTTCGATGGTGGGGAGAAGACAATCAAATATGAAATGTCACTTGTGAGACTTATTTTTTTTATTTTCATCGGAAAATTTATTTTTCTCATTTTTAAGGAACTTATTTTTCTAAAGAAAATATTTTAAAAATTTCGACCAAACATAGAATATAGAAAACATTTTCAGAAAATATTTTCCTCCATAACGAACACAACCTAACTGTTTTGCTGCCATAACAGTCAAGTAAAACATCATCTTTTATTGTCATCTCTTAAAATTGGTCCCCATGAACTTCTCAGGGCGTTCATGGTGGAACCCAGCGGAAGGAGGAACAGTACCGTTCCCTTGACAGCAGGGAAGGCGTTGAGTGAGCCTTGAGCAACAGTGGAAGATCCAACAACAAATTGTTTGCCTCCAATCATCTTTGTTGTCACTTACCGCGAATATTGTCTTAAAATTATGAGTACAATGAAGGTTATAAGGAAATGAGAAGTAAGTAACGAATATAAAGATTACAATCTGTGAAATGACGTTCCCGATGTGCGGGACCCAAATTATTCGAATCATAAATAATAGATTAAACTTTATTTCACGTTAATAAATTTCCAACAATATACACATAAAAATACTAAAGACATACAATGCTAGCTGCCATTGAAAATTCATCCGAAATCATCTTTAATCTCCATTAAATTGCTTTGAATTTTAGATATAAACTCCTAAGATATACCCAAATTTTTTAAATAACACACAATGAAAACAAATACCAAAATGCAAATTCAAAAATATTGAATTCAAAGTTCAAATGTTCGTCAATAGAGTTATGTGGGTTCTCGTTCATAATTCATTTCTCAAATCAGTATTGGAACATGCCTCTCAACCTCGAAGAATAACCACCAAACAAAGCTTCAACAAAAGTTGATCTTAAATTTTGCTAAATTCTAGCCGCAACTTCGAACACAAAGAAATCCAGCGGCTTAGGTGATTTGAACATCAGACAAGAACCCCGAATCATTCTCTTGAAGCTCGTTCTCTTCATTTTTTTTACAGGATTGACACAAATTATGCTGGATCCCGTAAAAAACTTAAGCGCCAGAAGGAATAAATTTCATTTGAGGGGCAAAATTAAAGATTTGTTGAAGGAAAACCGTTCATTTTTTTTGCTGAGTGTTAGTGTGCGGACGGAATGGGTCAAAGATTTCACAAGCCCAAATCTCTTTTAGGCGTTTGTTTGGAACGGGCCTTGACCCGCTAAATTTGAAATTGAGAAGCCCAAACAGCAATTTTGGATTTCGAATTCCAACAGAAAATTCCGAATCATATCGGCCCGCCGATCTCCAGGGGTAGGTCGATTTACTCTTTCGCTAAGTAGACGATCTAGCTTCAACTACTTTCCGGCCATTGCTAACGCTCCGCGGAGAACTCTCTCTGCCCCAAAATCAAGTTGTAAGTTTCGCCATCTGTGTCTCTAACTCCTAGATTTAGATAAAAGCCCTATTTTTTTATGCCTATGCGACATCTAGTTTAATCGCTATAGTTAGCTATGTCTGTTAACAACAACAATAACCCTAACAAGAACATTGGAGGATCATCCTCCTTTGGTAATTCCCCTCCGGCAAATCCACTTACACACCTCCAATCACAAGCCCAACAACAAATGCCTTCCGGGTTTCCCGGGTCATTTCAGTTATCTCAGCTCTCTGCAGCACATGCCCAAGCAATTGCTCAAGCACAATCGAAAGTCCAAGCACATGCTCAAGCACAAGCTCAAGCTCAAGCACAAGCTGCACATGCACAATTTCAGGCCCAATTACAAGCTCAGGGTTTGTCACTTAGCCAGGCCCATGCTCCTGGCAATTTCGGTTCTTCCTCACCCTCGATGCCCGGGGCAGGCTCTGCGAAACGCTTACCTCAGAAACCTCCGGTGCGTCCACCTGTGTTTGCAGCTACTAACACGGTGTCCCCGATGAGGACGATGGAGCTTTCAGCTGCTGCTCGTAGGAAAAAACAGAAGCTTCCCGAAAAGCACTTGCACGAGAAGGTGGCGGCTATTTTGCCTGAATCTGCACTTTATACTCAGCTCCTTGAGTTTGAAGCTCGGGTTGATTCTGCATTAGCTAGAAAGAAAGTCGACATCCAGGAGGCGTTGAAGAATCCGCCTACTATTCAGAAGACGCTACGAATTTATGTGTTAAATACTTTTGCTAATCAGATTCGTAGTATTCCTAAAAAGCCAAATGCTGAACCTCCTACGTGGACTCTTAAGATTGTTGGAAGGATTTTGGAGGAGGGTATGGATCCTGATCAAGCTGCCATGTTTCAGAAATCTAGCTCCATGTACCCAAAGTTTTCGACTTTCTTCAAAAGGGTCACTATTTCATTGGACCAGAAGCTATATCCTGATAACCATATTATAATATGGGACTCTGCGCGATCGCCTGCACCTCAGGATGGTTTTGAGGTCAAAAGAAAGGGAGAGCAAGAGTTCACTGTTAATTTGAGACTAGAATTGAATTACATGCCTGAGAAATACAAACTTTCACCAGCTTTAACTGAAATTCTGGGTATTGAGGTTGAGACTCGTGCAAGAATTATCTCATCTATCTGGCATTATGTTAAGGCTCGGAAGTTGCAGAACCCTGATGATCCCTCTTACTTCAACTGTGATCCTCCGCTTCAGAAAGTTTTTGGGGAAGGAAAGGTTAAGTTCAATGCAGTCACGGCAAAGATCACACCTCATTTGTCTCCTCCACAACCCATACATTTGGAACACAGGATTAAACTTTCTGGAAATAACCCTGCTGGAACTGCATGCTATGATGTATTGGTTGATGTGCCATACCCTATCCAGAGGGAGCTGAATGCTCTGCTGGCCAATACAGAAAAGACGAAAGAGATTGAAGCTTGTGATGAAGCAATTTGTTCTGCCATAAGGAAGATTCATGAGCATCGAAGGAGAAGGGCCTTTTTTCTTGGTTTTAGTCAATCTCCTATTGAGTTTATTAATGCACTTCTAGAATCCCAGAGCAAGGATCTGAAAGTTGTTGCTGGGGAGCCAAGTCGGAATGCTGAGAAAGAGCGCCACTCTCAATTTTATAGCCAACCATGGTATTTAATTCTTTACCTGCTGCTACTAGATTTTACTTGTCCTTGCTATTTAGTTATTATATTCGTGGAAGTTAAATTGCATATTACCATACGGAGTCGCTTAATATTTGAAGTTTCAGAAATTTGGTAAGAAATACAACAATTCTCACCAAGGGCAAAAGTTATATAACATAGATTAACCCCCACATATATTTATCTCCTTAGCTGGCTTAAATTTAGTACTGGTGGAGTTCAGTTGCAATTACTTTGCTTATTTTTCATGTGATTTTGTGACAGGTCATGTCATTTTTGTTTTATTTTATTGCACTAACATCCTTTCTAAGATTTTAAGATAATTTTGTAACTAAAGGTGTTAAAGAAAATTTTCTAGTACTTGCTGCCCTTTAAAATATAATCACAAATGGCATATGGAAGGGTCATTTGTCAAAGAAGTTAAAGATACATTAGAAGGTTCTTATATTACTCGAAATCAAACTTAATACTGACTAAAGAAAGGAGGGTTTTCAGGACGAATTCAACTAAAAGGGACAATTTTTTAAGACTAGATAGGTGGTTGTTAAACCTTACATTATCAAAAAAAAAAAAAAGACTAGATAGGTGGTTGATGTAATCAACCCTTTTATTCGAGTTTCGAGATATTGTGGACCTCATCACGATTGTTGGTAGCCTGTCAAAGATGATATTATTCCCCTTGTTGATGTTGCACAATTATGCAATGTTGAAGTGATGTTGGGAGACACTAATGGATATTATTTGTCATTGCCAGGGTCGAGGATGCTGTTATCCGCTACATTAATCGCAAGCCAGCTTCTGATGCCCCTGGAAGTGGATGAACTGAATTGGATTCTTGCCTGGTAGACATCCAAGCATTGTTATCTCAAAAAGTTAAGAATGTTGGTTTTGCTCGTAATATTGAGTGGGGTAAAGGGAATAATTCTTGTGGAACAAGCCTTAAATATGCTCGTCTGTTCAAGCGTCTCCTCGTGTTATGAATAGAAGTTCAGTATTTGTATTTTCATAATTGAAACAAACTTTGTTGCTATGCGCGACAAAGCATGTAAAAGTGTAGGATATCTGGATGCTTTAATGTCTGACGATAGGATTTAAATTATTGCTCTTCATTAGTATTCCAGCTTTCTAATATCACTGTATTTTTATTGTCCGTTTGTTGTTCTGTCATTCTCTTGTCCAGCTGTTTTTTTTTCGTATTCGCTTTGTGGCTCGACTAATTTGGATTCATGTTGGGTAGTCCAACCTTGGGGTAAAGCTTTCCTAGTGACGGAGCTAGGGATCATCTGAACCCCTTTGCCAGAAAATTATTCGTACATACAAGGGTAGAATTATATATATTGAATATTGAATCTCGAAAAATATTGGTACGTCACTGAAGGTAAAAACAAAGTTTTTTTTTTCAATATCTAGCAGCAGCCAAATAAATTAATAAACATTTCGAGAACCCTCTTTTTTTAAAAGAGATTGTTCGAAAATACTTCCATTTGGTAATTAAATGTCAGTTAATTGCCAAAAACAAATATTCTTCGAAAAAGTTTATTCAAATACTGTAGCAGTTCTCTAAAAATAGACACAATTCTATAAACCATGTCGTAGGATTAATAAAAACATATACTACCCATTCATGCTCTTCTTTTTGCTGCCATTGTAGATGCGCCCATTCACTAGGTGAATATAATACCGAGTAAATATTTACTCCCTGATCGGTGTTTTTAGCTTATATACACCCTTTAAGAAATTGATTATTCTTAGAAAATTATGAGTGTTTTACTAACTTACCTTAATTAATGTCTAAAAAAGAAAAAATATTTAACGATTCTTGATTATGTAAATAAGAGTAATTTTGGAAGAATAAAGTCAATTTCTTCTTGAAATCCTAAAACACAACTTATTTTGAAATTAGTCTTTATGTTCGTGCGTTGCACGAATATATCTTGCTTCAAATGCTACGAAATGCATACATAAAATATAAGCTTTCAACTGCTTGTATATTCTAAAAGTAATTGTTGCTCTTAACTATGTACAAAGTACAATGATCAATTCCCTAAAATTTAGGTACGTGATAAATATTAGAAACTGTGATGATTGGCATGACAAATATTAACTTAAATTTAAACAAAAATAATAGGAAAAAGGGTTAGATATACTCATCAACTTTACAATTTAGAACGTATATACCCTCGTTATAAAAGTAGAATATATATACCCTCGCTGTTACACAAATGATGCATGTTTTCGTTAACAAAATTATATTTAATGAATTAATAAATTATTGACCTTATTTTTATTTAAAAATTGTTATGTGGCCTTTAAAAAATCAAAAAATCAATAAACGAAAACTTGTTCATCATCTTCATGTTAGTGTGAATTACACAATGAATATACGAGAATAGTATACAACTACTACTAGTGCTTAGAAAGGATAAACAATTACAATACAACAGACTTGAAGCCTAACAAGAGTTGTTACAACAACAATGAGTTTTGTGGTCTTCATCTTCTGTTTTGAATCCGCCTTGGATCTTCTGTCTTTGGATCTTCGTTTCAATTGCACCTGAAATCAAGATAAATTAAATCTCTACTTGTTACAACTGTGCTGAGTCAAGTGTTAACACTCTGTCCTTAAGACATTATTGCTCCGTATATATCCTTTTACGTTGATGGACAACTGTCTCCCAAGATAAAACAACATCAAACACATGAGCAAATGAAACTCAAGTGTTTCTCAAGAAGAACATTCGAGTGTGTGAAAAATATGCTAGAGAGGAAGAAGTTCAGAAAATCTGAACTCTACAAGAATGAAGTGTCTTCTACAATTGAGTCAATGACCTCAATTTATAGTGTGTGTAAGATGTCTTCTCATCTAGCCAACTAATGACAATCAAGACTATGTAATGGCACTAAATGAGAGGTTATAATTCAGCCAAATAATGGCTGAATTCAAGCGCCAAGTAATGGAGGATTAATGCTCCAAAACCAGCCCAAAAATAAAAAATTCCCGTCTTCCATCGATCACACTGCCTCTGAAGCGCGGCGGCGCTTGAGCTCCAGTGACCAAACATCGAATTAGCGCCACGGTCCTACCCTTAGGGCGCCGCGACCCTTGGGGTGGTGGTGCCGCGGCGCCGCAATGCCCCGACTCTACGGAGGCGTCGCGACCTTTTTCCGACATGTTTTGATCTTACACATCGTACATTTCTTTCTTCATTTACCAACATGGAACACGCGCCATTTGGCTAATAACCGTCCATCATTCTATGTTTCAAACGTTTCACTTACGTACCAATATCTCTTTCACTTAATGAAATTTACGATACATGGCACTACGTGTGCACGTGTGTGAAAACGACATTTACGACGTGCGAGACCTTAATTATTCGAGTCATAAATAATGGGTTAAATTTAATTCCACATTAGTAAATTTCCAACCGTTAGTCCGTTTGTAAATTTCCACCAAAATCACTCAATTTTTTTACTAAACTATCCAAAATTCGAGGTATGAAGTATGAACTCCTCAAGACATTCCCGATCTTTGAAATAACACTCATTCCAAAAGGAATCTGCATACAGAAATTCGAAAGTTTGAACTTGAGCTTCAAATTCCTTCAAGTGCTATTTGATAAAGATCAATTTTTGAAATAAAAATTAATTTAAATTTGTCATTTATTTTAGTATAAACATTGATTAATTAGTAGTAGTAGTAGTATTTTTATAGAACTACGGTATCTCTTATTAATGAAAGAGTATGAGGAAGATTGGTTGATCAAAACAATTCCTTAGCGGAAACCAATATCAGTCAGAATTCGGTGAGAACAAATTTGTTTGCAACTTTGCGTCACCACTCACCATAATTAATAAAGTACTAATTGGACACGATTTGTATGTCTTTATCAATTTTAGTTGATTTCAAAGTTAAAATTTGGGGAAAGTCCTAAATATTACACTTCTATCCAATATTGGATAATATTTATGAAAGTATAATTTATTTTTGAGTGGTATAAAAATCGTTCAATATTTAAAGAATATTTTGATCAATCAACATTTATATTCATGCTTTTATAATAATATAGATAAAATAAAAAGTCTAAAACATCACTTATTATAACGAGTGGAGTATAAGGTACTAGCCTTTCTTGTAGGTTGTATTAATTGTAGGCAACTTTTTGTTGGAAATTTACTAAACGTGAAATAAAGTTAATCCTATTAATTATGACTCGAATAATTGGGGGCCCGCACGCCGGAAACATGGTTTCTACACACGTGCACATAAAGTGTCAAGGATCGTAATTTTCTTAATGGAAGAGATATTTGTACGTATACGAATTGTTGAGACGTAAAATAATAGACGGTTATTGGCCAAATGACAATGATTTCACATTGGTAAATGAAGGAAGACGTGTACAATGTGTAAAAGATGAAACAAGTATGGAAAAACGCCGCGGAGCCTCGAAGGGCCGCGACGCCTCCCTGCAGGGCCGCGACACTGTGGACGTTTCAGACCGTTGGAGAAGACATTAAATCTGATTTTTGGGCTGACTTTGGAGCTTTAATTCTCCATTATTTGGCTCATGAATTCAATAATTATTTGGCTGAATTGTAACTCCACAATCAAGGCTATTACATGGTCTTTATTGGCCATTAATTAGCCATGTGGAAGGTCATCTTCTCAACACTATAAAATAGAGCATTGGGCTCATTTGCAAAATACACTACACTTAACAATTTTTGAAAAATTGTCTTCCTCTCTTGCAATCTCCACACACTCAAAGATCTTTCTTCCTAAGCGAACACTTGAATTTCCTTTGCTCACTTGTTTGATTGTTGTTTTATCTTGAGAGATAAGTTGTCATTACACCGTCGAAAGAAATATACGGGGCAATATTATCTTAAGGATAGATTGAAAAATCAATCGACTCAGCAAGCCATCTTGTTTGTTTATTTCCAGATTTCTAACATCTTTGTTGTTGTTACATTCTCATTTCCTTGTTACTACACATTTCTCTCACAAGCTTAAGATAATATTCGTTGTTTTCAACAACAACATGACTGGACAAGAACAATTGAACGCTGGAAATTCCTCCACTGCTCAAGGCAATACCACTGCCTTCACCACCACTCCTTAAGGCAATCCTAATGCATACAACACCACTAGTTTTGGCACAACAAGTGTCAATCCTACTACTGCTCAAGGTGTTCCAAACGCATTTGCTCCTGCTCAAGCGAGCACCACTGCTCCAACACCCCCCGGATTCCACCATGAACGCCTCGAGAAGTTCATGGGTGTGCATTTCAAAAAGATGGCAGCAAAAGATGTTGTTCTTCTTGACGATTATGGGAATGTCACTTTTCCTAACCGAAGACCCTCCACAAGTTGGGGAAGACACGGACCCTCAGCCAAATGAAACGGCGGGAGGGGGCCAAGGTATCCATGTCGTTAACGACATGAAAGATGGTTCGAGATGCATGGAATCATAGTGATTTCATGTGCAAGAACTATATTCTGAATAGTTTGTCCGATCCTTTGTACACGGTATATTGCACCATTGGGACTGCCAAGGAATTGTGGGACAAATTGTAAAATAAAAACAACACCCAAGATGCGGGTGCTAAAAAGTTCGTCATTACGAAATTTCTGAAATTTCAAATGGTGGATAACAAAAGTGTGTCATCCCAAGTACAGGAATTTCAAATGATTCTACATCACCTGGACTTGAAAGAATTGAAGCCCAACGAACATTTTTTTGTTGGGGCATTGATCGAGAAGTTGCCTCCTTCGTGGACTGAGTTTATGAATTACTTGAAACTCAAGACGAAGGACATGACCTTAGATGAGCTTATTATCAAACTCCAAATTCAGGAAGATAATAATAAGGCCATGCCAAAGGAGAAACAACCCGCTGAGGCTAAGACGAATCTGGAGGAAGTCAAAGGGAACCCAAGAAAGAAGCGAAATTTCCAGAAGGTTGGTAAGTCCCAAACAATTGAAAAGTTTAAGGGTACTTGCCATCACTGTGGTAAAGTTGGTTACATGGCCAAGGACTGTCGCAAGCTCAAACATGAGAATAGAGAGAAGGACAAAGACAAGGCAAAGGCTAACATCGTCGAAGACACGCTCCTAGACGATATGATTGAAGAATTCTCAACGGTGGTGCTAGAAGCTAACCTCGTTGAGAATTCGGTGCAATTGTGGTTAGACACGGGTGCTACCCGTCACATCTGTTCCAATAAAGATGCCTTCTCCACATATACACTAGTCACAGATAAGAATTGTTCATGGGCAACAATTCTTCTTCAGAGGTGCTGGGGGTAGGAAAGGTGATCCTAAATATGATGTCCGAGAAGGAGCTGACTCTGAAGGAAGTGATTCACGTCCCGAAAATTCGTATAAATCTAATTTCTGGATCTTTGTTGGTTAATGCTGGTTTTAGGCTAGTGTTAATAGGCCAATAAATTTGTAATCGCTAAAAACGGAACTTTTGTAGGAAGTGGTTTCGTATGTGAAGGTCTCTTTAAGTTTAATGATGCACCTGTAATGCCTTCTGTTTCAACTATCAATAAAATTGAGTATTCTACTTATTTGATTGAGTCTTTTAATTTATGGCATCATAGATTAGGACATGTTAACTATCAATCTATCCAAAGATTGGTAAAGTTGGAATTATTGCCTTCTATCAACATAAACCCTCAACATAAGTGTGAGGTGTGCGTAAAGGCAAAACTTTCCAAGAGCCCTTTAGATCCTTCGAAAGGGAAACCGCTCATCTAGAACTCATACACACTGATATATGTGATTTGAAGTTCGCTCAGACTAGAGGGGGGAACAAGTACTTTGTGACTTTCATAGATGATGGTACAAGGTATTGTTATCTTTACTTATTGAAAAGTAAAGATGAAGCCTTTGAAGCGTTCAAACGTTACAAAGCTGAAGTTGAGAACCAACTAAGCAGACGGATTAAAGCAATACGTAGCGATAGAGGAGGAGAATGTTAGGCATATTTTGTATACGCTTTTGAGTCATTTTTAGTTAGTGTTTTTCCCATTTTCGTTTAAATAAGTGTCTTGTTAGAGTCATTTTCCTTTCTTTTGAGTCACATCGGTTCAAAAAGGCAAAATGACGAAAAGGAGCGAAAAATGGACATAAAAGGAGAGTCCCGAGGCAAAAAGGACGGAAGTTGGCAATTCAGACAAAATCGCAGACAGCGGTGCCGTTCATCTGAATCAGCGGTGCCATAATTACCGAGAGGCTCTGGGACTTTGGCACGCGCAGTGCGGCGTGAATTTTCAGATCCGAAATAGAATTGGCCAAGGGCAGAGGGGTCCATAGGACACAAAATTTGCAACATACTTAAGCCCTAGGGATTAGGTTAGGGAAGTTGGACATTCGATCACACAACACAACTGAGGGCAGATTTGAAGCTACAATTGGAGACCTAGTTCTAAGTATTTTCTTTTCTCTTTCATTTATTTCAGTTTATGTTGGATTGTAATTTAGTTCTTGACATGACAATGTTTATGAGCTAATTACTTTAGTAGGGTTTTCCATCGAATTTTCTTGAAACTCTTTTATATAGTGAATGAATTAGTTAATTGATTTCTTCTTCAATTTTATTAAGATTTATTCAATATTGCTTTGATTGCTTGATAATTAACTGGTCATTAATTGTCATAACTTATATGATTTCGAATCAAGAACCGAGAGGAGAGATTTGAATATGATGTAATTGAATAGACTTAGGTTAAAATCGCGGACGAAAGTACTCCGATACTTGTGTAGTAATTAAGGTTACTGTTCTTAATCCTCCTGTGTGGTAAAATCTATCATAGAAATATAGAAGGTTTCTGCACAAGGTTGAGCTCTCGTATATCCTAACTGGAATATGATGACAGACTAGTTAACCTGCTATCTTAATAAGAAGAAGAATTATTAGCATTGCATTAACACGTGAAAAAGTGGATAGTTGAGGAGATTGGAAGCCCTATTCCCTTCATAACTGTTATAAACCCAAAGTTTAATAATCTTTAGTTTATTTCCTGCAATAGTTTTAATCATTAGTTATAAATTCAAAACCAAAGAACGTCAACCAAATAGAAACCATAGAATAGATAATTGGTACTTAATAACCAGTCTCTGTGGACGATATTCGGTCTTACAGACTATATTACTTGGAACGATACGTGCACTTGCGTGAGCATTGTAAAATCGCCAACAAGTTTTTTGCGCCGTTGCCGGGACTGGCGTACTTTCATTATCGAACTATCTGTTCTTATTTCTACTTTGGTTTTTATTTCTATTTTACTTCTTTATTTTAGAACATTTTGCCGTGATCTGTTTGCTCGTTTTTTATCACTTGCAGGAAGGACAAGGTAATTGCTAATCCTTTGTACAATGGAAAATCAGCGAGACAACAACGTAGGGAATGATGAGCTACCAGCTGCAGAGAGGAGCCTATGGGACTATGTATTGCCTACAGTTACATGGGTGCAGACTTGCATCAGGCTCTCAGTAATAGGAGCCAACACTTTTGAGATCAAACTTGCTATTTTGAGTATGGTGCAAAACACAGTCCAGTTTGGAGGGTTACCATCTGAAGACCCACATATGCATATTGCAAATTTCCTGGATTGTGTGCCACATTCAAATACAATAGCGTTACTGATGATGTCATTCAGTTGAGGCTTTTCCTCTTCTCACTCAGGGACATAGCAAAGGTTTCGTTGAACTCCTTGCCCACAGACTCCGTCTTCACATGGCAGGACCTAGCTCAGAAGTTTTTAGCCAAGTTATTTCCACCATCAAAGGCAGCAAGGCTTAGGGGAGAATTGAATAATTTCCACCAGATGGATGGAGAGTCATTATACGATGTCTGGGAGCGTTTCAAAGATTTACAAAGAAAGTGCTCACACCATGGTTTTGAGCAGTGGAATTTAGTTCACAATTTCTATAATGGTTTGAGTGGGACTACCAAGACGATCATTGATCCAGCAGCAAGTGGCACCTTCATGAGAAAAACAACACATGAATCTTATGATTTATTGGAAGACATGGTCACGAACAATCATTCGTCAGATGATAGAGGAATAGGTAGCAGAAGAGCAGTTGGGGTTGAGAGCTCGAATCTGTGGGCACGAATCAATTGAATAACTGAATAAAAAGATCAAAATGATTAGAAGTTATAGGGGTGGAGAGCACGAATCTCCTTTTGCAGACATGTCTGGAATATGGAATTATTCATCAAACTACTGCCCCTTACACACCACAATCAAATGGAATTGCGGAAAGGAAAAACCGAACATTAAGGGAAATGGTGAATGTCTTACTAATTAGTTCCGATTTACCGCAGAGCTTGTGGGGGGAAGCTATCCTTACAGCTAATCGAATACTCAACAGAGTACCCCACATCAAAACACAATCTATTCCATATGATCTATGGAAAGGAAGAAAACTCAACTTGAAATATTTCAAAGTGTGGGGGTGTTTAGCGAATGTCCAAGTTCCTTTGCCAAAATGGTAAAAATCGGACCAAAAATTGTGGATTGTGTTTTTATTGGCTATGCTACAAACAACAAAACTTGTCGGTTTTTGGTTCACAAATCGGACAATCCCGAAATTCATGTTAATACGGTAATTGAATCAGATAATGCTGAATTCTTTGAAAACAATTATCCGTATAAAACTGAATGTGAGTCGTCAAGTGAAAGATCTAAACGACCGCGGGAAGAACCAAAGGAAAGTATACCAAGTAAAGAGGATCCAAGGCGTAGCAAACGTCAAAAGACATCTACTTTCTTTGGACCAGATTTTGTAACATTCTTGCTTGAAAATGAGCCTCAAACATTTAAAAAAGCAATGTCATCTTCTGATTCAACATTTTGGAAAGAAGCAGTTAATAGTGAGATTGAATCAATTTTAAACAACCATACATGAGAATTAGTTGATCTTCCTCCTGGAAATAAACCTTTAGGATCAAAATGGATTTTTAAAAGGAAAATGAAAGCTGATGACACTATTGACAAATATAAGGCAAGACTTGTGGTAAAATGTTATAGACAAAAAGAAGACATTGATTACTTTGACACATACTCGCCGGTAACAAGAATAACATCTATTCGGGTGTTAGTGGCACTGGCGGCCGTATATGGTCTTGAAATCCATCAAATGGATGTCAAGACAACTTTCTTAAATGGAGAATTGGAGGAAGAAATTTACATGGAACAACTAAGGCTGGCGATGGTAGGGCGGCCCGACCCGTCCGGTCGGCAAACCAAACCGAAGCCAAACACGACTGCCGTTATTTAAAAAAACGGGCCGGGGCTCGAGCAGGCGGGGCGAGTATGGTCCGCTGGCCCGACCGCCAGACCCGATCCCGCGACCCGTCCGACCCGCCCGACCCGCCTGATCCGCCTTCGACCGCTGCGAGAAAATAGCCGTTGTCCAACGGCCATTTTAAATTTTTGCCGTTGGACAACGTCCATTTTCGCCTCCACTCCCCAACCCCTACCCCTTTAACAATTTTCAACTATAAATACCTCATTACTTCTTATTATTTTCACAAATCTTTCTACACTCTAATCTCTCAATCAATCTCTAATTCTATACAACATTGTCTACATATTCAATCTATTTATTAATTTGAGAATTGGGAGTGAAGTTATAACTAACTTGAGGATTATCTATCGAGCAAAGTTTCAATTTTCAACCTCTCGATTACCGCGTCGACTACGTCGGCGTTTGGTACATTCGTTCTCTCATTAAATTATTATTTTGTCTTTATTTCATTTAGCACATTTAATTTCATTATCTTTAACTATTTATTAGCATAATTAAAATGAAAGGACTAAGAGGCTTGTTGGGTAAGGGTAAGGGTCAGACTTCTTCTAGTAGGGGTGGTAACAAGGACAAGGGTACTTCTTCTAGTATTCCTGTTCCAACTATTCCTAGACAAGATGATTTTATAGATCCTGAAATGTTTCCTGAAATACCATATGATCTAGACACAAATGATTATCCTGAAAATGAAGAAGATTTTAATTTAGATGACACTCTAGTTGATGATACACCTACTAATGAAGATGACGATACACCCACTAGTGAAATGCCTCCTATCCCCCCTACTATGAGACGAGGTCCCAAAACGACCATTAAAATCGGTTGTATGGAAATATTTTGTGAGGACGTAGCTAATCAAGTAAATGTATGTAAAACTTGTAAAAATGTTTATTCTTTTAAAAGCTGGACAAGGTCGTGGTGGGACGGGGGTTTAGGAAGACACATGTTGCAAAACACAAAGCCTTGCATGCCCAATACATGATTGAAAAAGCGGTGAGCAAGCGTCCTCTCAATCGGGACAAGGTTCACATCTACTGCTCGGAGAAAGTCTGGTCAAATTAACCCTATGGCGGGGAGTTGTAGGCCACTAAATACGATAAACATAAAGATAGGGAAGCACTAGCAAAATTAGTTCTTTGTGGAGGTTTGCCTTTTCATTTCCCGAATCTCTGGTTTTATTCATTATATTAGAGATATGTATAATCCTCGCTTATAAAGGTTTTCCTAGATCAACTGTTAAAGAGATGTATTTAAATTTGCATGAATATCAATGATATTTACGTTATGCATTATATCATTTAAATTGCAAAGTCGCTCTAACTTCGATATAGTAGTAGTACTAATCTGCATGATTATTTAAGCGTAACATGTCATTGGATAGACTATAAATGGTCTATGCAAAACGTATTTTAGCATATAGATATATAGATAGTAGGCACATTGGTGAGTTTATTTGAGAAAATATTTATTCGATCTCAGGTATTACGGAATAAGCGATAAAGTTATGAGTATTACATTAGATAATGCATCTTCTAACAATTCAACTATTAGTATTTTAAGAGATGTTTTAACTCCTTCTTTTCCAAAACATTTTCATATAAAATGTGCGTGCCATATTTATAACTTAGTTGTAAAGGATGGTCTTTCACTTTTTCAAGATATTCTTGAAAAAATACAATTTGCTATACACTTTATTTTTAAAAGTAATAGAATCCAACGGAAAAGATTATAAAAAATTTGTCACGATTATGGACTATCTTATAGAAAAATTCAGAAGAAGTACCAACTAGGTGGAATTCTTTATATGACCAACTAGTTGTTGCTTATGAGTATAGAAAACCTATTACTTTATTTTTAACGCCATAATCAAAATCCAAATGATATGATTGTGGATAATGATTGGGACAAAATTAGAGAACTTATTGTATTTTTAGAAAATTTTCAACGAGCAACAAAAGAATTTTCTACTTTATATTATCCTACTATTTCAACTATGTTGTTTTATATAGCTATAATATTTTTACTTCTTAAAGAATATATGGAAAAACACCTTTATCTGTATTATTAAAAAATGTTTATGAAATTAAAGAAATATTTTATTCCTATTCCCTATTTATATTATTGGTCTTTATTTTAAACCCGACTATTAAAGTAGATGGTTGTAAAATCTTATTACAAATATTTATACATGTATGGACGTACTACCACCTCCAACTCCCAAAAATTTAAATGTTGAGCCACTATTGAACTAACGCTAGAAGAAGTGTTGAATAGCGTAGAAGATGAATGCAAAAAGTATATCGGCATTACCAAGTGAAAGTGCTAGTAACGATCGACTTTTGTACCATCTTCTTCTTCAACACAACCTAAAAAGACAAGCACTTTCTTACGTGGCTAGGCCTAGTATTAATTCTATTGAAAGCCTCGGAAATAGAATGTGCGGTGGTAACTTCTAACCAAATTAGCGAGTTCGATGTTTTTATTTTGCGGTACTTTACCTTACCAAGCGTAATCAATGAAGAAGGAAAGGAAGACTTGCTTGAAATATTGGAGCCGAGAATGAGAAGACATTTGACACTTTCAATGATGGCGAGATATTTTGAACATTGGCGTCGTGATCGCTTCGAAGCGCTTTTTCTGCAGCGATTTCAAATAGGAGAGCAGGACACTCATTAGCGGAGAGCGGCTTGGAGATGGCGGTACTATTGAGAGATTGGATACGAGCGGGCGAAGGAGTGCGATCGACGAGATTAACGAAGAAGATGACGACAACTACAACGACATTTTATCTGAAGGCATGAGTAGCGACGTGGAACAATTTGATCAAGATATACCAATTCCAACCGAAGAGCCACAAGAAATTATAAAGAAATTATAAAGAAATTAGAAAAAGTATTTTCAAATTGGTAATTTATTTCATTGCAATTTTTAAATTTTTCTATGTCTTTCACTCTTTTGCAATTTTTTTCAACAACAATACTGATAATCTACAATGTAATTTTGAATCTTGTATATTTGATATTTGATATTTCAATGAAATTAATAATATAAAAGGCACAAAAACAGCCTTGGGATGTTTTTTTTACACTATTCTTGTCTTTGTTTAATTTAATTATTTAGTTTATAACTTTATACTTTATAGTTTATAGTTTATAGTTTATACTTTATAGTTTATACTTTATAAATATATTATATATATGAGTATAATACTATAATTATAAATTATAATACTATAAGTCTATAAATTATACTTTGTTAGTAATTTAGTATTTTTAATTTAGTGAAAAATTAAAAAAAAAAAACACACAAAACCAACCCGTCGTCAGGCCGACCGTCAGACCACTGCCAGCGGGGCCGGGATCGGGGCGGGACATGGTATGGTCGCCCGACCCGACCCTCCCGGGCCATGCTCGACCAGCCCATTTTCCCGCCCAGGCCGCCCCGCTCATGAGCAGGCCGACCCGTCGGCCTGGCCAGCCCTAGAACAACCTGAGGGTTTTGTGGTTCCTGGTTAAGAAAGGAAAGTGTGCAGACTTGTTAAGTCACTTTATGGACTTAAACAAGCACTCAAACAATGACATGCGAAATTTGATCAAATAATGTTGGCAAATGGATTTAAGATTAATGAGTGTGACAAATGTGTTTACATTAAAAATACTCCAAATCATGAAGTCATTGTTTGTTTGTATGTTGATGACATGTTGATAATGAGTAAAGATATTGTCGATGTAAATTCTACGAAGCGTATGCTCATTTAGCAAATTTGACATGAAAGACTTAGGGGTTCTTGATTTGATCTTAGGAATTAGGATCCATAAAACTCCACAAGGTCTAGCATTATCACGATCCATTATATTGAAAAAGTACTTGACAAGTTCAAGTATTTAAATTTCAATGTTGCAAAGACTCCAATTGATGTAAGTTTTGCACTTCAAAAGAATGAAGGTGAAAGTGACTCACAATTGGACTTTGCACGAGCTTTGGGAAGTTTGATGTATATTATGAATTGTACACGACCAGATATAACATGTGCTATAAGCAAGTTGAGTCGATTCACGAGTAATCCCAATCAAACTCATTGGATGACAATGAAACGAGTCTTGGGATATTTACAACACACCCAAAATTATGCTTTGCATTATAATAAATATCTCGCAGTACTTGAGGGATATAGTGATGCAAATTGGATCACCGGATCATTTGAAGTTAAATCCACGAGTGGATATGCTTTCACCGTTGGTGGAGGAGCAGTGTCTTAAAAATCATCAAAACAGACATCGCATCGCTCTCTGATGGAATCGAATTTATAGCTTTGAAGCAGGCGGTGAAGAAAGGTGAATGACTTGAAATTTCTTAGAAGATATTTCATTACGCTCAAACCTTTGGCTCTATATGTATACATTGTGATGATCAGCGAATAGGTAGAGGCGAGCGTAATGTATAACGGAAAATCTCGTCACATACGACGGAGACACAATACCGTTAGACAACTCCTCTCTAGTGGCGTTATCACAATTGATTATGTAAAGTCAAGAAATAACGTGGCGAATCCGCTTACAAAAGACTTATCTAGAGAGGGTGTTAGTAGATCATCAATGAGAATGTGGTTAAGGTCAAAGACAAGTTATCACGGCGGTACCTCTACCTAGCAGACTGGAGATCCCAAGAGCTAGGTTCAAGAAGATCAAACAAAGTTGTGACTGACGGTTCAACATTGTCAAATAACTCAACCCATTCTCGGATGAAGACAATGTTCAGAAATAAAGATAAGACTTTATGGCTTGTTAATGAGTTAATAGAACATTAAGGTTTTTTAATGGTTATCTAAATCTGGCAATGTATGACTAGATAATGTGGCTATAGGACCAAATGTTTAGAAATCACCTATGTGAGTGTTAAGCGTAAGCCGCTTTAAAGGGGAATGACAGTAAAGACTCATTCTCTGCATGCTCGTGAGACGGCGGTGTTCATGGTAAACGAACACAACCGTGAGAACCATAAACGGTTGAGGGTTGATTGTGTGTCTTATGTTGTCTAGGTATACAACAAAGTTCGACGGTTCAAAGATATCAAATCTACCGATTGATCGAGTATATCCGATATAAGTTCACTACGGAAAGTTCAAAGGGAAACCTACTTATCCAGATGCAATCAATTCTCGCTTGTTTATCACACTCGTCCGTACATTCTTTTATCTTATAGCCATTCCCCATTCATGTGGGGGATTGTTGGATTTTGATATTGGTGAATGAGAAATGATGGGATGAAAATTAAAGGGAGTAAAAGACTCTTTTGTCCCACATCGAAAAAAGAGAAGGAAAGAGAGGTGTATATATTACATTACACCTTTTCTAATTGCTAAAAAGGTTGAGAGGGCAAGGACCCCTCGCGTCGTCGTCGTCGCTCGCTCGGCTTCGGCTTCGGATTTGGATTTGGATTTGGAAAAAGATTGATTGATAATCTTTTTGGACAAACTTTTCTTTAATTAATTATTTAATTAAAATAAATCCAAACGGATCGACCCAGGACCCGCGACCGTCCGGTTTAAGTCTTTTTTCTTTTCGAATCGACCCAAGACCCGCGACCGTCCGGTTTAAGTCCTTTTTCTTTTCGAATTTCCCTCTAAAAATTTGGTGACTATTCTGAATGGTTGCAAACATTCAGAAATGGTACCTCCAAAACCTATAAATTCTTGATTTGTTCCAAGAATTTATTTACTGATTCTAATACGAATTTCTCTACAATTCGAAAATTCATTCTTATTCATTCTGTGTGATATACTGCTGTTGAGTGGTTCGCTGCTACCGAAATTTGGAGTACTAATCGTTCTATCCTGAGAGACGATATTCCATTAACCTCGAGTACTGTGAGGGGAATAATTTCCTTAAGGACACTTTGAACTAAATGGCTCGATTATATTCTGGAATTATTTTCCAAAACAGATTATGTTTCGTCTACTGTTTTTCTTGATTAATTTACTGTGTAATCTGCTTTTTACTAAGTGTTTAAACAGATTGTGTTGAAACATTATTTTGGCCATATACAAATTATTATACCAACAAAATGTTGCTCTTGCATTGCCTGCATTTGATTATATACATATTGGTGTTACCTTTGTTAAACTTCTCTACTGCTTATTGAATTTTGCAGCTTCAATTCCTGATCCGATCAAAGCTGATCTGCTACAGAGAATTCGTACATTTCTAGTTTCTGCTACTGTTTGATTCAACAGCTTCATGCATGAAGAGGGTAGCAGTACAGGTGAAGATATGGCGTTATGTTTGATTCATTCATCTTGGAGCACCGTTTGTCTTAGATTGTGACCACGATGAGGGAACCAGGAGCCGTATGAGAAGATGTGTTAAAATGCAGTTTGCTTGTACCAAGTTCTATTGAACTGAATAAAACGGTACTTGGTGGTACTCTGTTGAGGGTCCAGGTTCAGAGGACAGCTGCATCGCCCTCACGTTTTGTGTCTAAATTATCTGCTTTCTGGTTGTCTCTGGTCTTTAGGAAAGAGTAGTTTGTATTGTATTACCTGCGCAGCAGAAACCCCGCTCCTTTTTTAAATTTTGTTGATGTGTACTTGGGATTGGTAAAGGTCAGTTGGATGTGTGTTTTCTCTAGCTTGGTTTTAGTTCTTACACGCCATGAATATTTGGATTTTCCATCTTACTTGGTCCTGTTTTGTTCCTCTCCTCAAACCTTTGCAACCCCCAAATGCCAAAGCGTGGAGGGACTTTAACATCCTGTAGGCCATATGTAGGTAACAGGGAATTGATTACTTATTATTTTTAGCATAATATGATCAGAAAGATTAATGAACTACTTTCTCATAATATGTAGGTAACAGGAAATTGATTACTTATTATTTTTAGCATAATATGATCAGAAAGATTAATGAACTACTTTCTTACGTCAAAACAAATTCTCTTTAGGCACTTGGCTATTTTTCACCCTGCGGTGCTCAATGCAGTAGCTTTCGTGCTGGACTACAGGTTGCGGTTTTAAACTTTTCTTTAGGCACTTGGCTAGTCCCTTCTTCTCAATTTAGGTTATTTAGGTGGCGGTGTTTGATTGAGTAACAAGGCGTTTAACTTTTCTTTAGGCACTTGGCTAGTCCCTTCTTCTCAATTTAGGTTATTTAGGTGATGGTGTTTGATTGAGTAACAAGGCGTTTAACTTTTCTTTAGGCACTTTGCTACTCCCTTCGTCTCAATTTAGGTAATTTAGGTGGCGGTGTTTGATTGAGTAACGAGCTTAAGAGAAAGAAAAACTTTAGAAAGTTGTGGTGTAAATAAATCATTAACACTTATATAAGTTATCTCATTATAGGCAAGACAAGAAGTTTAAAGTTAAATTACTCACACATCAAATTATACAAGTCTTTTTAGAACAATGAAAAAAGAAAACAGAAAATGTATCACACAAAAGAAACTTCAGGAATACTTTAATCTTTGAAATGGAATGCAGCAGGCCACAGTCTAGTCATTCTTTTGATAAAGAATTATATCCTGGCTTTCATCTTTACTCAATCTGTGTTCTATTATGAGGAACCAAAAGAGAGTCTTTGCTATCATTTTACACCATCTTTGTTCTGTAATGAGGAAGATAAGTCCTAGAATAAGGAAGTTCTTACTAGCGCATTTTCACGATTAAATTAATATCCTCGTGCACCGCGAAGAAGAGAAAAATGACGTTTTATATTGCACAAATTGGATGAAGCAGGGTTGCAAATTGCAATGCAGATATGAAAAGACATTCAACCTTGACCTGATCATTACTTCTCAAGTTCATTATAAGATTACAAGACTAAATTTGGGAAGCTTATATTCAAGCATCTCCAGAGAAAATCACACTTAACTGGCTAAATTAGCCAACCCCACTATTCAGAACCTTCTCAGCCAGACTTTACACCAAAGCTTGCGCTTTGGAAATCTGTGGAAAACACACTTCTGACACAGAGAAAAGTACTACGAAACTACTACATTCACGAGTTTATTAATGCCAATCAATCCATGACTTCAGGGCGCTTACACACCGTTTTTTTTACAGAGATCTAGCAAGTCCAAAGTCTGCACAACCAATCAGGTGTTAGGCGTTGCTAACACTATACTCTGGCCATAATACTTGCACAAGGACTCAAAACTACAAACTAAGTTATATCATCTTACCTCGGGCACAGAGAGCTCAAGACGGAATTTAGGTCCATCATAGTGATGCAAAACTGGTCTAAAAGCATCTTCCTCCAAAGGCTTACCAATTTCCCTAACACGGATCCTCACCTAAATGTCAAGAACACAAAACTCATAATTAAAATAAATCCTTCAAAAATCTAGAGAAAATGAGTTGTAACTCATAACTTTACCTGAGCAGGGAACCTCGACTCTCCTTTACACCTTTTATCTTCCCAAGCAGTCGGATCAATGTTGGAACCTCCGAAACTTTCTGCCTGTCCAGTAAATAGTTAAACAGATAGAGTGGAGATTCATCATGCTGCTGATGACACATGAATACATAAACGAATTTGAATGATATCATACTTGTTCGAGCTTCTATGTTTATTGCATAAAACAACTATAGCAGAAAAATGGGCCCTTCGGCGAAGCAACTTTGAAAAAGGAAGCTAGTAATGCTCATCCTTCAGCAAGTTATAGTACTTGGAACTAATTTTGTGCAAGTACGAGGCTAGTGAGTTAATACTCAGGGCAAAAGAAGTAGAATTATGAGCCCTCCACCAGTATAACTGCATGGCAATGCTTCAGACCACTAGCCACTAGAAAAATCTTATGATATTCAAAGCAACCATATGCATGTCCAAACAGTGGCGGAGCCAGGATTTTAAGTTCTACGAGTTCAGTAAGTTTTTAGCACTGAACCCATTATATTTTTTAAATTGTGTGTTTATACCTATTATTTGTTGCAATTTTAATGGATATTTACACATTTTCACATCGAAAATATTGCGTTCAGATGAACCCGCAACTACATAGTTGCATCAACCCCGTGTCTAAGTATGTTTTGTTGTGCAATATCTTATTCTTTGACCATCCTTTAGTTATAAGGATGTGAACAAATAGATGCTATCATGTTTTTGGAGCACATAAGTTGAAACAATATTGTTGGACAAACCTCGAAGATACCATGCAACTGGTGAGTAGTGTAATTATAGAGGAACAATGGTAACCCTGGTGTTATTGCCCTCACGGAATCTTTGTACCTTGGAGGTAGACCTGAAAAAGAACGATTGTAGCTGAGAGGTGATAACAATGAATAGTTCTGTCACTGCCTATTTATGAATGACTACAACTATAGTGTGCTCTGTTGGGAAAATAGAATTATATAAGGTTCTAGGTATTATCAAGTTAGGATCTCACGTTTTTCTGTCTCTATCACTAAATGATTCAAACTCTGATCGGCTCCAAATAGTCAAATGTCAAAGCATGTAAAATGCATAAAGAAACTGTCAAAGCGAAGTTCCAGGTATTATAAAGTTAGGATCCAAACACTCTCTGTCTCTCTCATATATATATATCTTGATTCAAACTCTGATCAGCCACCAATAGTAAAATGTGTCCATGTAAAATTCATGAAGACTGAAAAGTAAAGCGAAGGACATCAGTGCTCTTAGTGTTATTTTTCTTTTAGTCGGCTTTGTCTGCATGCTTGCATATGGAATAAAGAATGTGGTGTTACATCATTATTTCAGTCACGCTGTTGACCAAGCAGGTTCAACATGCACTTAAGATGTTTATAACCGAAACACAAGGCATAAATTCCACTCTCTTATGCCAAAGAAGCAAAGTCCACTTAGTTCAAAGATGATTGAAAAAGATGATACAAAAAATTACCAAACAGCTGGCGCTTTAAGTCTTCCTGCATTGTGTCATTGTTGCAAACAAATATATACCCACCAAGAACCTCATTCCTGGGCAGTGTCTCAGCAGCAGGCAAAGTCTTGAACCTTTTGTCAACGGCATTATTCCCGTTGATGCTCTCAGTGTTGTTGTTATTGCCATAGTTGCAAGGTTCATTCATATGGTTGCTATTGAACTTGCTAAACGACATATTTCCCAAGCTGTTGACATTGGGTTTCGGACAAACAGAATTAATGTTGTAAATGCCATTCCTAATGGAACTCTTAGTCGTATTTTCAGTTATTTTGGTATCAAAATTTAACATGTTGAAGTTTAGGTTTTCGCACTTGTTATCTTCCTGTAAACCGAGATAATTCCTGGACCTACTTTCAGCTGAGCCCTTCGAAAGGTCAAGGTTATTCCTCCGCTCGCCCTTGGACCTTATCTGCTCAGCCAATTTTATAGCAGCCGTTGTCCATGTATGATCTTCACATACTTTTGATTGTCCTCGAAGATCATCCCCGAATTGCCAATAGCTGTTCATATTCTCCATGTTGCAGAATCCAACAATTTACTTATACACCTCCAGAATCTACATAGCATACATTTTAGCAGAACTAAAAATCAGGCGAAACGCACACTACTAGAAATAGAGGTTTTTCCCACTGACAATCAGTGGAAAATTTGTGCTACAAAACATGATTTTCACACCTCATTCCCACCGAACCAAACTCACTGGAAAAACGCATGGCGGGAAACTTCTTAACTTTTCTATGTGAAAACACTACTATTTACGTTTTTCCCACCGACATTCAGTGGAAAATAGTCACTGAACATTTTTCAATGGGAAAATAAAGTTTTTTTAGTAGTGTCACTACTAAGTGTCAACATAAAATTTCAGGCAATATTCTAGATATCATAGCAAAAGCAGTTAAAATCAAGCACTGCATAGTATAAGATACACACTCTATCCCAATTTATGTGTCATCTGTCCTGAAAAGAGTGTCATACTTCTTTATTTAGGAATAATTTTTTAAACTACCAATTTTACCGTTAATAAGATCATTTATATTCACAGAAATGTATTATGTATATGCAACTTAGTTTAAACTAACACAGAAGCGGCAGGGCAGTGCTAGAAGGTCACCTACGGTCGGCCGAACGAGTGACTTTAGTCCAAATCATGTATTTATATTAAATAATCTACTAAATATATACAGAAACTAAATTCAAAACTCAGTTACTACACTTTATGTTGCTTTAGAACTCAAAAAGTTCAAATTCTAGCTCTGTCACTAAAAATTCAATATTAAGCACAAATCAATATAATTGTACTTAAAAATGATTAAAAATACTAGAATGTGAGACAACAATGGCTAAATATATGTATTTTTGGCTGAACATCAGTCGTCAAATAAATCTATTTAGCTAAAAAAAATAGTAGAGCTCACTTGAAATCTGAGTAACACATCAACCAAAAATATTGATCAATAACAGTAACCCTAGATTTTGGAATCCATAACTAAATCTTAAAGCTGCAGAGTAAAAGAGAGAATTCACCTTTATTTTCTGGAAGACACAAGAGAAGAGAAGCAAGCTGTATTTTGAAACTTTACTCCTACTAATTTCAGCTAGCACGGCCTCACTTTTTATTACTCCCTTATCACATTTTAAATATACTTGGCATAAACATTTAATTATCAACTTACTAAATATAAAAATAAATATAATAAAAAAATAAGATAATTAAATTGAAACTGAATTAATAATTTATGGTAACTTTTTTTAAAATAATTTAAATTACATTCTCTGACATTAGATTTTCAAATTTTATTGAAGGATATACCCACGCGCCGTGCGTGACGTGGTAGTCAGTTAGTTCATTAGTTGGTTGAGAGGACCATTGGATGGTGAAAGTGGTAATGCACGCGCTATTGGTGATAGTGTATGTAGTTTTGGAAGTGGGATCGAACATCGATGTCGTGCTGGCCATTGTGAACAGGAGATGTACTAATTTAAAGGGGCTGTCGGTCGAATAAGAAACATGGGTACTTTGTTTGGGCCTGTTAAACTGTTCCTGACCCGACTAGATTGAGGATTCAAACAAGTCTTAGATATTTGCGTGATTGTAAGTCATCTTATAAATTATTTTTAAATATAAAAATGAGACAATTTTTTTAAAATAAACTAAAAAGAAAAGTAAATAATCTTTTTTAAAATTGAGAGAATAATATTTTCCAATTACACCAGTGAAAAGTAATCAGCTAGCGTTGTTTCTTTGTAGATAAGGGTTTGATCCTTGCATGACTCTAAAAACTAATAAGATGATTCTGGTTAAATCGGATATTCCTCAGAGCAAGAAAAGATCTTTTCAAAATAGAATCAATACAAAGCGTTCCACATTATATATAAGAAAGAGTGACCAGAACTAGAGGAGGATGGAAGGAAAGGGGATCAAAATGTCACATCACTAAAGTTTGATAAATAAGCTATGCAGGCCCCTTTCTGATAAGAAAAAAAACGAAATGATTTCGATTTTACTACAAATTCGGTCCAATATATAATGTTGAATTGTCCCCTGTCATTGGGATGTGAGTTTTTCGTTTCATTGTACAATTTTTTGAGTAATCTTCATTTTATGAGTTATATTTTGGAGTTTGAGTTAGGTTCATTTTTTTTATATAATATTAGAGTCGGAACACATCTCAATTTTTTATTCTCGACGTTAGGCCCCTATATTATACTATTGTATATATTTCAATTTGCAGACTTAAGGGTGTGTATTCAATTAAGATTTTTAAAAGATTTTGTTGGGATAAATAAGTCTTATGGATTTTAAAAGACTATTTAAGATTGTTATGATTTTAAAAGACTATTTTGACAATCAAGATTTCTTATGTTTGGATTTTAAAAGATTTATAAAGATTTGAAAGGACCACATGTATTTTTTCTCCAATCCTTTTGCTCTCATCATCACCATTTTTTTATAATTTTTCATCACTAGTTTTCAATGTAAAATATATCAAAAGTCGTTATTGTACTTCTAAAATAACAATATATAGTATTCCAAGTTCCATTAACTATTCTTTCTCATTAATTGTCTAAAACATTACTTAATTCTATAAATAACAATAAAAAGTTTAACCAAATTACAATAACAATAGTTCAACAAAATTATAACTCAAATAGTTCAACCAAAGTAAAATAAAATAGCACAAACAAATGTAAGGATCTCCTGCTTTCTCCTATTACAGTTGAATTGTTCACATGGCTTGAGGGCTACAGCTAGGGAGTGACAGATGACTGTTTGGACGGGTCAAGATGGGTTGAAGTTGTAGATGGGTCAATGCCCAACCAACCCAAAACTTACATGTGATAAGATAGACGGATCAAGATGGGCTAAATGATGGGGGTGAGGGTGGAGGGGGTAAGTGTGGGTAGGGTGGAGGGGGGTAAGTGTGGGTAGGGTGGAGGGGTAGGGGTAGGTGTGGGTATGAGGTAAGAAAAAAATTCATATTTTTATAAATTATTTATAAAAGTAAAAAAAAAAAAAAAATTGAGATTGGGGTAAGTTGGTGTCACGACCCGAACCCCGGGCCCGCACCTGGGCACCCTTCTATTCATACAACACAAGTAACCTGCGGAAGCTAAATAACACTCTTTTTTTTCCTGAACAAAGGCAAAGCCGACAAGGCTGCCATCACATATATAACAACCAAAAAGAAATCACATCTGTACATAAGTCCAGTCCACATATGAATACATACCTCTAAGAGTTTGGACACATAACTGTGACGGGACAAGACCCCGCCGTACCCATAAATGTACATAAAACCATAATACATTTTTGTACCAACATGACAAACTCCGGAATAATGGAGCTACCTCACTGAAAGCTGAGTAGAGATCCTAAGCTCGCGAATCACCCAACTTAGTACCTAATACCTGCGGCGCAGCGGCCCAGAAGTCGATCTGATAAGGTACCAAGTATGTAAACATGAAATCTGATGATCATAACTGTACAAAGAATGACAGGGACAAGTATGAAAATCAAATACCAGATCCAACCGTGCCATAATAAATAAGAGTCAACTGTACCTTTTAAATTCGAGTCATATCAACATCATGAATGCTTACTCAGAGAATCATCAAGTTCATATACATATAGATAACTTATCTCATATAACATAAACCGACCATTTATTGAGGGACTCGATGGAATCATCAATATAACGTAACCCGACCCATTTTGGGGCTCGATGTAATTATCAATATGTGTGACGTAACCCGGCCCATTTGCGGGACTCGATGTATGCTTCAACATGTGACGTAACCCGACTCATTTGTGAGACTCGGTGTAATGAAGCAATATGTGACATAACCCGGTCCATATGTGGGACTCGGTGTGATGATACAATATGACGTAACCCGACCCATTTGTGGGACTCGGTGTGATGATGCAATATGACGTAACCCGGTCCATTTGTGGGACTCGGTGTATGCAACAATATAACGTAACCCGACCCATGATGGGACTCGATGTATGCATCTACATTACATAACTCGGCCCATTGTGGGGCTCGGTGTAATCTTTTGTATAACGTAACCCGACCCATCTGTGGGACTCTGTATAATGATCTTTATATGACGGAACCCGGCCAATTTACGGGACTCGGTGTATTGCATCTATAACATAATCCGGCCCGTTGTGGGACTCAATACAACCATATGACGTTTTAAACCATCTTTTGACTTTTCATAAAACCGTTATAACAAACTTTCATTTTAGAAAACTAAGGCACTATCACATCTTCCCTTTTAATAAAATCAAGGCATTATCACTTTCAGATTCAAGTTACTAACACTTTTAAACTCAAATAACTTATACTTATAAGATCAAGTCACATTCACATACAAAATCAAGTCATCTTCTCATATAAACTCAAGTCATATTCACATATATAATCAAGTCATCTTCTTATATAAACTCAAGTAATCTTACTTCATGTACCACAAGAAATTCGAATTGATTTAAAACAAGTACGCCCACCGTACACACATTTTATAAGGTTCATGCTCAAAGAAAGATAGGAAGAGTTCCACATACTAACACTTGTCGTCTGTACCAACTCGACACCAAAACTTACTAAAAACTCTTACCAACATCTCCCATAAGACTTGGTAAGGACTTAAGAATAATTCAGACATGCCTTTAGCATAGAATCAACAACATGAATACTCTTTAACTTCTAAGAGTAGAATAACTTTAGAAACAATATCACAGTTATGGTTCACACGTAGAACATGCCAAAACAGAGAAGGAAGAGGTTCACATACCTTATCGTTCTTCTACCAATCTGTTAAGTGGAATACCCCTCCCGTAGCACTTTAACCCAAAAATGTCCAAAAAACCGAGAGCAAGGTCACAAGGGTTTTGGCCCGCAGTTTTCGTTTCGCTCCACTTCTTCAAGTTCCAATCACATACAAGCATCTACCACAAGCTTATAACCAACTTCACTTCACGTTTCGCTTCCAAAAAGTCGACGACAAGTTAGGGTTTTCACCCAACAATTTTCGACCAAGGCAAGCTTGAGGGTCTTGAAGAGTTAACTTGGTTTAACACTTGGTTAGGAACTTTAATCTTGCATCACACAAGCTAAACTTGGAAGATTAGGAATTTTTGTTCATAAATCTTAGCCAAAACCGAGAGCACACAAGGAGAAGAGGGATATATTTGTGTAATGAAATATGGCTAAGTGTTAGATGAAGTCTTGCACTCTTGCTTGTATATATAAATCATCTCAAATGATGAGATCTTGCCAAGTGTATGGACAAGTGGAGTGAGACTCACTTGTCTTCATAAATATCTAAGTCAAAGTCAAGCCAAGTGGGGTGACACGTGTCACCCTCTTATTGGTCAAAATTATTTCTTCCCCAAAATATCTATATTTGGCGAAAATATCTCAAAATTTCGTGGGCCCCACAAAATCGTAAAATTTTCCGTGGGCCCCACATGACCAAATCCGAGATTTCAAAATCCAAAACTAATTCCTTAATTCCAATTAGGAGAATTGAACTCCGAGTACTCAAATTGTCGTCTTCACATTTTCGAAATATTTCCTTAAGAAAATGTAGCTATACTTTCTTCCCACGTTCAAGTCTTACTTCCTTACTTACGTTCTCAAATACATATCTTGGAACTACGGGGTGTAACAAGTGGGGGGGGGGGGGGGGGAGGGGTAAGAGTAGGGGGGAGATAAGATAAAATTTTATATTTTTAATATTTTTTTTATAAAAGTAACAAAAAATATGAAATAGAAATTTAAGGATGGGGTGGGGGTCGGGGGTAGGTGGGGTTAGGGCGGTCGGGTGGAGGTAAGAAAAAAATCCATATTTTTATAAAAGTAAAAAAAATATGAAATAGAAATTTGAGAGTGAGAAAAAGTCTGATAGGTTAGACTGAGATTGTTTATAGGATTTGTTATTTATATCTTCCACTTTTAAAAAATCTTTCAAAATCTCAAAATTTTGAATACCAAAAGACTTTTTGTTAGTCTTTTAAAATCCTAATTGAATATCACGAGATTTGAACACTCTTTTTAAAAAATCCTAATAGTCTTGATTGAATACCACAAGACCTTTTTAGATTGTTAAAAATCTTAATTGAATACCACATGACTTTTTTATTCCAATTTGTTTTTTTAAAATCCTAATTGAATACAGACACACATGTGGTGGTGGTGATGGGGGGGGGGGGGGGGGGGGTTGCGGAAGCCTAAAAAGGTATTAGACACCAATTCATTTAGTTAATGAAATTGTAGTCGAATCTTATAATTATGCTCTTTCAAGTGGATGTTTAGTTGATTCAACGTCAAAGGTAGTCGACTGGGTAGAAAGTCTGCAGATACTCGTTTAACTCCTCATTGCCTCAACCTTTCCTGTAGGCTTCCTATTTCGTCAGCGTGACAAATACCGTTTGCCGCTTCTTCTCGGGGGTGTTGAGTTGTCTCGTATTGGTAGGATGTAAGTGTAATTTTTTAATCTCCTTATAAGATTTTGAGCAATTTTTACTTTATGAACTAACTTTTGAAGTTGAATAGGTCCAATATTAATTTTGATGCTTTAAAAAATATCCTTAATATGAAAATATTTAAAATTGAGGTTGAATCTGACCATTTTCAGACCAATCCCATTGGTTGTCATGGGGGGAGTATTACACCATTCTGATTAAACCCAAGTTGTTAAGGACAACAGAATATCGAAGTTTGGATTCGTTGTTTCCGAAGATAGGGATACACTTAATAAAATAAAAAACATTATTAGAGATCACGTTAGTGTGATTTGGACCTGTTATTTAAGTGTTTTCAAATGCATGTTCAATTGTGACAATTAATTGATCATGATTTTGAAAACTGCTTAATGCATATAATTTGATTTGTACCATTTGTTAGTTTCATTGTTAATGATACTTGTTTGGTTCTTTCGCGGTGCTATGTTTTTTCGATGTTCAGAATGTCACACTGACAAAGAACCGAGATTATACTAACACATGTACTTAACAAATTTTTTCAAGCTGGACAAAATTGAACAATGGCACTCTTAAAATTCAACAATGGTATTCTTGAATTTTCTTTAACCAAATCAATCTAAATCTTTAAATATTGATAAATACACTTAATGTCACAATTGACCGCATCATCAGCTGGATATTAAGAAGGCATTTTCCATGGCGAGCTTGCTGGGAAAGTTTATATGAAACAACCTCCTGGGTTTGTTGTTTATGGGGAGTCAAGCTTAGTATTGAAAGTATGTATGTCCTAGAAACAATCATTTTAGGAGCAAATGTACTTGAACACATTCATATTATTAATAAGATTAATATATACTTGGCATTTGCAATTATTGAATTATTATTTGATTGTTTATATTATTCATTAATGTGTATCCCTTGAACTTACATTGTCATTAATAGTGTGGGATATTAATGATAGAGTGTAGTTCTTAAAATAGCCTAGACTAATGATCATTGAGAATGAGATATCAATGATATGTTATAAGTCGATATGTGGTCTGCATCACATTCTTAGAGAATGTAGTATATCTCACTTACTGCTAGCAATAGTTGTTAGTGATGGACACATGGATACTCTTAGAGGAGTATTGACATACCCTGCTGATAAACTATTTGTTATACATGTCTAGAGTATTATCAGCATGTGGGAGATAGAGGTCCTTCGACTTGAGGTCAATATCGCATTATTTACGGAGCAATGCACTTTGATCCTGTCCTAAGCTCAAATGCCTTATAGGTTGAGACGCGGCTTGTATTGGGTGCATTACGAAGTAGATTGAAGGTGATAGTTGAGCCAAGAATAAGATTCATTCCTCGATTGAAATTTCGAAAGAACACTCACCTTCTCAGAGATGTTAGGTCGACCAAGTCATTGGCCAATGCAAGAGACATATCTAGGATATGGTCTAGTTGTCGACTAATATAGATGAGATAAAGTGATCAAGCCATTTGGATAGACACTTGGAAAATCTTAAGCTTGATCGAGTGTGTCGCGAATGAAAGAAATTTATCATCTCACATAGAGGTCTGTTTACTTGAGTCTTGTAAACGTACTTCACATATTGGTTCCGTCACCGGCGCCGTCTAGGAGTTCCGTGTGAACCTTGATTTGATCAAGTGCCGATGTGTGAAGGCCTAAAGGGTAACACTAAGTCGATTGTCTTTTCGGTCAATGGTATATTGAGAGAATGTAAAATATCGGATTTTGAATCAAGATATTTTATTTTATAATAAATTATGGGATAATTTTCATTTGATGAAAATTAATTAATTAAGTCAAAATTAAATCTTGGATTTAATTAGAACTAAAACGTGCAGAAAATAAATAGAGGAGCCGCATAACAATGGGCCGATTCGATAGCCCATCGATTTGGATTTGGGTCAGGTCTTGAAGCCTGATCCAAATCTGATTTGATTTAGGGTTTCCTTCACTATATATTTGGCACTTAACCCATAATTTTAGCAGCACTCACTTCCACTTTCTGAACTCAGAGTTCAGGAAATAAAATTTTCTCAAACCTCTGCCAAGATTTCCTAGCTCTCTTGGGCAAAGGAATATACCGAAGCAAGGCTTGCATCCAGATTGACAATCGCGTGTGCTCCTTTAGTAAAGACTAACAAAGCTTAAACTATAAGTTTTCTTCCTGTCTTTGCAGATTATAATTATCGCATAATCATACCAGAAACGTTTGTTGGAGCAAGTAAGTTTACTCAAAATTTTAAACTTCCGATGTGCCTTACTTGTGTGTTTTACACCCAACAAATCCCTACAGTGGTATCAGAGCTCAGGCTGGTTTAATAATTATACGATAATCTTTAATAACGATATGTGGGATAATTAATTGTTTTGATTTAAAATTGATTTTCAAAATTTATAAAAAAAAAAAATTGGCGTGAATAAAACCATATTCGCTCACGGGCGTGATATCATGATCACCGTTCGGCGTGAAACGATGATTTTCGATATTTTTTTTTTGGCGACTCGACGTGTACTAACACCGTCTCCACTATTATCGAGAAATTCACTTCTTAAGATGGTCGATAAAGATGTTGAGAGGTGGCGGAACGCGATGAAGACGCCGGAAAAAGTCGCTGGAAACCGCCGACTGCGGGACTGTTTCCGGCCACCACGGGCGACGAAATTATTAAGTAATAATACCATCGTGTTCGTCTCGACGAGAGGAATCTAATGGTGGTATTGTTACTCGGCAACGATGACCGGAAAAGAAGCACCACCGACGGTTTTAGAAACCGCCGTGGCCACCTATTCCGCCACCGTGGGCCAAATCGATGGTGAAAACCACGTGAGTTCGTTAGATGTGTGCCATCGTTTGGTGGTTTTAATTAGTCAATTTCACCCGAAATCAGAATCCCAAATTTGATTTGGGGTTGGAATTAGTTTTGAAAATTTAAAATAGTTTGAGGACCTTTTTGCAATGAAAATTAGGGTTTTAAAATTGAAGATTGGTCCTTAAACAAATCTGAAAATATTTTAAGTTCTGAAAATTACAAATTAATCCCTGAGATATTTTCTGGAAATTTAAAAGTTTTTAAAATCGTGATTCGGTCCTGAGTCAATCAGTAAATTTCGAAAGCGATTTGATCCTGGTAAATCTGTAAATATTTTAAGGTTCTGGAAATTGCAGAAATACTCCTAAAAATTAAATTTTAATTTCTGAATTATTAAGGGACTGTTTGGATGAGCAGAAAATTCCGAAAATTAAAAATTGAGTTTAAATTTTGAATTTAAATATTTTCTAAATTGAAACAAATTAATTAACCCACAATTATTGTTATTTGGCATATTATTTGATAATGTGTGCACAAATTAATTGTTTCTCTTAATTGTATAATTGATTGTCATTTAAATAATTAGAATAGAGTCCGCAAATATATGTCTGGGTAGGCGGCGCCCAGTATTTGTTAGTCCGCAATTATTGTCTGGGTAGGTGGCGCCCAGTAATTGTTTACTTTCAATGACCGCTATAATTGTCTGGGTAGACGGCGCCCAGTATGTGATTAAAACCATCTTATATCATGTCTATTGGGTTTGATGGTTTCCCATCTAAATGTGTCTAGAAATTGCACGATAGGATGTCATATGATGTATGATATAACAGTTGATCTTGGTCATAACCCTGAATTAAAATATTCCCCAAATTTAATACAAGTCTCATTTAAAATGAACGCATCGTCCGTTATAATTGATTGTGGTGCAAAATCCTTTTCGGCGAGATGAGTATTTATGCCCCAGCATTTGCTCTAAGTCTACGAGGACTCAGACCCTTTCATAGATGCATATAAATGGTTTCCCATCTAAATGTGTCTAGAAATTGCACGATAGGATGTCATATGATGTATGATATAACAGTTGATCTTGGTCATAACCCTGAATTAAAATATTCCCCAAATTTAATACAAGTCTCATTTAAAATGAACGCATCGTCCGTTATAATTGATTGTGGTGCAAAATCCTTTTCGGCGAGATGAGTTGTTCGAAAGAAGGCCAAGATAGCTGCTGATGTTTGCCTCAATTGTAAGAGAAATGGACATTGGAAGAAGGAATGTACAGCCCCAGAGGGAGACAAGGCCTGAGTCTTTGGCCTGCTGACAAGATATGTTGTTATTGAAATAAATATGTCTATAACTAATTCTCACCGCTGGGTATTGGATACCGCCTTGTGGCTCGCACATTTGTAATAATGTTCGGGGCTAATTGTGAAAGGTTGGACCTTGGGAAGTAGATCTACGCGTTGACAATGGAGCTAGAGTTGATGCGGAACGCGTGGGGACTTATAGACTAGATTTACCTTCAGGCTTTTGTTTAGAACTTAATAATTGTTATTTTGTTCCGTCTTTGACGAGAAATATTATTTCTATCCCTATGTTAGACATTGAGGGGTTTCCCTCACATATTACCAATGGAAATTATATTTTATCTTATGATGGTTTTATTTGTGGAAATGCTCCGCTTGTGGATGAATTGTATGTTCTAAACTGTAGCCATGAAATTTTCAATATACAAAACAAAAGAGCTAAAATAAGTAATCAAAGAAATCTCACCTACTTATGGAATTACAGACTTGGTCACATCAATGAATCAAGGATAGCAAGATTGAGGAAATTAGATTACTTAGAACCATTTGACTTAGAGTCATATGGTGATTGCGAATCTTGCTTAAGAGGAAAGATGACAACCAAATCACTTTCTGGGAAAAGAGTACGTGCCAAAGAGGTGCTTGAGTTAGTCCATACCGATGTATGTGGGCCTTTTCCAACTCAAACTCAGAGAGGCTTTCTTTATTTCATCACTTTTTTACAGACGATTTCTCAAGGTTTGGGCATGTGTATCTTATGAAACATAAGTCTGAAGCTTTTGAGAAATTCATGGAGTACAAGTCAGAAGTAGAGAAGCAACTTGAAACAAGTATTAAAACTCTTCGATCGGATCGAGGAGGTGAATACTTAAGTAAAGAATTTCTATATTACTTGAAGCTTCATGGAGTCCATTCAGAATGGACACCTCCCGAAATGCCACAAATGAATGATGTTGCTGAGAGGAGAAATCGTACCTTATTAGATATGGTTAGATCCATGATGAGCTTCACAACTCTACCAACATATCTATGGAGATATGCATTGCAAAGCTCAATCTATATTTTGAATAGAGTTCCATCAAAGTCAGTAGAGAAAACTCCATATGAGATATGGAATGACAAGAAGCCAGCACTTAGACACATGCGACCCTGGGGGTGCCCTGCATATGTAAAGAAGTTGCTCACTAACAAATTGGAATCTAAAAGTGAGAAGTATTATTTTGTAGGGTATCCTAAGAAAACAAGAGGGTACTACTTCTATCTTCCCGAGGAACATAAAGTAATTGTTTTCAGAAATGCAATTTTCCTTGAAGAAGACTATGTCTACAAGGAACAGAGTTGCAACAAGATAGAACTTGAAGAAATTCAAGAAGTACAAAATAATGTAGAGAATGACCCCTTGTCAAATAACCTAGACAAGAATTCAGTGGGAGTATTTGATGATGATTGGGTACTTAGAGTCGCCGCTTCACGATGGGAGTGTTGTGAGGGATACTGCAGAAATGCAACACCCTCATGCACAACCAATGGTAGATGACACAATAGTTGTGCATCATCCTATTCAAAATGATATTCCTGAAAGTTCTCAAGTGTTATACCCCGTGGTTAGGGCCGGGACCTCGGTCAGGGGTCTCAGCGCCGCGGCGCCAAGGCGGGTAATTGTAGGGCCGCGGCGCCGGAAAACCTGAGGGGTCGCTGAAGTTTCAGCGCCGCGGCGCCGGAAGATCCGAGGGTTCGCAGGAGTTGCGGCGCCGCGGCGCCGAGGCGGGAAATCAGGCGGAAAAACTTAGGAAAAGTCAGATTTTTATTTTGAAAGGGCCTGAGTGGGGGACAAGTGTCCCCCCCCATCTGATTTTTACATGCAATATATTGAACAAGTCTTAAAGACTTGGTCATTTGTCATCTCTCTCTTTGAAAAACCTCTTCCTTCTCTCTAAATATTTCAAGCTCCTCCTTCTCTCTAAAAATCCAAGAGGATTCTAGCCTTAAGAAAAATCTGAAAAATTAAAAGACAAGAAGGAAGCTTGTGGCTAGCTTGTGAAGGTGGTGGTGGTGGTATTCTTGGTAGAAAGGCTAGCAAATTGTTGGATAAAATTTGGCTAAAGCTCTAAGGTAATGATTCTTCCTCTATTATTAGTTTATAGAGTTGCATGTTATGAAGAAGATACTTATGGTGGTAAATAATGTTCTTAGATGTTATACCCCGTAGTTCTGACCCTACGTATGAGAGCGTACGAAAACATGTAAGACTTAAAATTTTCAAAGGATAGGTTGACGGATTATTCCGGACAGGTTTTAGTCAACTTTGGGGCGGGTTATGACCCAATTCATTGAGAGTTCCTAAGTATTTTAAAAGCCTAGGGCGTAGTTCGTTGAGTCTAGATTCCAACGCAACCAACCGTTCGTCGATAGGACGTTGGAGTAGAAAGTTATGAGAGTTACAAGTTCGTAGCGATCGGCGTAAATGCGTTTGAGCAAAGCGCGAGGCCGCGGCGCCGGATGCAGGGCCGCGGCGCCTAAAGTACTGAGGGGTCACTGAAGTTTCAGCGCCGCGGCGCCAGGACAGCAGGGCCGCGGCGCCGAAAGTCCAGAGAGCCGACGGAGGTTTCAGCGCCGCGGCGCCGAGGCGGGATTTTTGGGCGGAAAAACTTAAGAAAGTCTGATTTCTCTTTTAAAAAGGCCATGGGAGGGTGACAAGTGTCCCCCCCCCATCTGATTTTGCTTGCATGGCTTATATTGACCAAGTCTTGTAGACTTGGTCATCTCTCAAACATCTTCCTCTCTCTAAAAATCAGCTCCTCCTTCTCTCTAAAAAACCCAAGAAAAATCTGAAAGTTAAGAACAAGAAAAGGAAGCTTGTAGCTAGCTTGTTGGCATTATTGTGGTGGTGTTCTTGGCAAGGAAGCTAGCAATATTTGGGATAAGTTTTGGCTAAAACTTTAAGGTAACATTTCTTCCTTTAGATTTAGTTCTAGTGTTGCATGCTTAGAAGAAAGATCTTGTGGTAGTAAAATAATGCACTTAGAGTCATTGCATGCTAGAAAATGTGGTTTGGATATGAAGAATGGGTTAAGAAGAGATTATGAGCATGTTGTAGCCTAAAAACTACCTTAGAATTGTTAAGTGAGTTGTTGTAAACTTATTGGGCAGAATTTTGGGTGTGAAATCCCCTTTGAATTGTTGGATTGATTGAGCCTTAAATGTGGTGTTTGGGATGATAAATTTGGCCTTGAGAAAGGTGGCAAAGTGAGTAGAAACAAAGGAAATGCTGCCCAATTTTCCTTAGAATTTAGTGACTTTGAACTTGGATTGTTCTACATTAAGATTAGAGGTTAATAAACGTATCATGACTATTATAGGTTGAAATATTACTTGCGGTAGTTTGGACTTGGCAAGTGGATTGACCAAAGAGGTATGTGAAGCTTTCCTATCTCTTGAGCATGAATAGATGAAACTATGTAGTGCGGTGAGACGTCAAGATTTGGTATTCTTACTTGTTTTAAGTATATAATGACTTGTTTCATTTTGAGAATGTATAATTCCCTTAGTTAGGGAAAAAGTATGATTTTACTAAAGTATAGAGTTAATATAACAACTTTATGGGAAGTTGGTTTATTAGCTTCATAAAAGGTTAATGAGAAGAGATTTTCTCTAAATAAGATAAGTATGTGAAGAGGCAAATTGATTTTAAGGTATCAATTGTCCAAAGATTTTTATGTATAAAGAAGAGTCATTGTTGAAAGAGTTGAAGCATATAGTACTTGGGTTAAACTCCCGGTGTTCTTTTATTAAAGATATGGTTAAGTGCCTTAAGTAAACTAAAATGAGAGAGTATATGAACAAGACTAAAAGAAGTTATAAGTTTCTTAACTTATTTATGATATGATAGTGATTTGAGATAGGGTAAGAGTATATGCGAGGCAAGCCCCAAGATCGTCATACCACCTCCTTCAGATGTAAGAGTATGTCCGAGGCGGCCCAAGATCGCCATACCATCCGCTTGATGTAAGAGTATATCGAGGCGGATCCAAGATCGTTATACCATCCGCACCGATATAAGAGTATATCGAGGCAAGCCCCAAGATCGTTATACCATCCGCTCGGTGTAAGAGTATATCGGTCTGACCCCAGATCGTTATACCATCTGCCTGGGGTAAGAGTATATCCGAGGAAAGTCCCCAAGATCGTTATACCACCTGTTAGTGGATTTGCTACCCATGATCGAGGAATACCTCATGCGAGTCCTTATGGGCTTATGCGGGTGAAATAGTCTCATGCCCGGTGCACCGATGCGAGTACCTCATGCGGGTCCACGGACCCGTGCGGTGAAATAGTCCGAGTAGGATGATTTTATTGATACTACTGCGAGGTACCTGTTTGATCATGAGCCTCCTATTTTATGCAAGATTATATATATATACTTGTCACTCATTGTTAGTAAGGCACATAAAAGGTATTTTATTGTCTTTCATGACTCGGCTTGCTTTTAGACTTGATATCAATATTACGATATTTTCCGACTTTACATACTTGGTACATATCAGGTAACGACCCTTCCTGAAGTGCGTTAACTGCCGCAGTAAGGGTAGCGGTGTGGATCCTCATTCTTAGGATCACTCTTCCGATGTCGAAGCTCCATCCCTCCGGACGCTTGTTATTTTTGATGATTTCCACGATGCTATAGGTACTTTGTATATTCAGAGGTATGGCGAGGCCCCGTCCCGCCATTGTTATCTTTAAGTGTCCGTGGTCACATTTATGTTTTGGGCTATAAGAACCGATTGTACTATTATACTTTTGTTAAGTATGTTTTATGGAAAGGCACCTTACCGGTGGCGGTGATGTTACCTTTTATACGTATGTGTTATGTATGTTCATTGCTATTCTCGACATATACGGCGGTACCGGTAAGTACGATGCGGCCGGGCTTGGGTCGTGACAAACGTGGTAACAGAGCAGTTAGTCCTCGGAAAGGGTCCACAGACCGTGTCTAGTCAAGTCTTGATTATCGGTGTGTCGTGCACCACATCTATAATCGGGAGGCTCGAGATATTTAGGATCGGTTTCCATTCTTTCACTCTAAGATCGTGCAATAGAGCCGAGTTATAGGTTGAATCTCCCGATGTTTTCCTTTATGTATCGATTATGCCTCCACGCAGGCAACCGCGGCCCGAGAAGGCAAAGCGGTGAGAGTCTTTGCTAGTGGGGACGCGAGAGTCACGAGGCACAGCCCAATCCTTACGAGAGATGATGTTTAGGCGGCGAGTTCCACGTCGTCGCCTCAGCAGTTCGAGCGGCGGCGCGGCTCATCGAGACCGCGATGCGGAGCCTCGAGATCCTGAGCAGGCACGAGTACGAGATTACGAGAACGGTTCGGTTACTAACGGCATAGTGGCGGCGCCGTGGAAGCGGCGGCCAACCCAAGTCGGATTCTGATTCGGGATTTCTGAGTTGTCACCACCCGAGTTCTATGGTTCGAGATTTCATGAGGATCCGCAGAGTTTGTCCGGCGATTCTGACGGACCATGCAGTCCTTAGGGCATCGAGCGAGTGCATTATACTAGCTTCTTACAGGTTCTGCGATATTGCGTTGAACCGGTTTGAGTCATGGGTATTGTCGAGGGTGAGGGCGCTCTTCCGGTGATTGGAAGGAGTTCACGAGACATTCCTAGACCACTTCTTGCCTCACGAGGTGAGAGAGCCAGCGTAGATAGGTTCTTGACCTTGAGACGGGACGGGAGGACTATCGTGAAGTCTGACACCGAGTTTGACTCCTTGGCGAATATGCACACACCATTGTAGGCGATATGGCGGCGGGTTCATAGATACGTGATGGGGCCCGACCGTCCACATTCTGCATGCAGGGTGGCTCTTGGCGAGGATGGATATTGCGGGATGCAGCGTCTGCGAGGATTGAGGCGAGAGCGGGATCGGCTAGATTTGGGCGGCCAAGAGGCGAGACATCGGGTTCGAGGCGATTTTCGGCGGCGGCCTCGGCGAACTAGATCCACCTTCCGGCCCGGCCACGAGTGCTCCTTCACGATTTCGGCGGAGGTCCGTCAGCGAGGTTATTCGAGGCGAGTCGGGGCTCGGGGCGTCGAGTTTTCGAGAGGCGAGACCGGCGCTGTCGAGACCACCTACCTCTCGGTGCGTTCGATGCGGTAGGTCTCATCCGGCGGCGAAGTCCGTATGGTCGAGATCATGTTACTCTTGTGGCGGCGAGGACATCTAAAGAAGGATTGTCCGTCCTTGGCGGCGGGAGCGTGCAGTTCGTGCCGACGTGCATTCTGTTGGATCTTCATCTTCGATGGTTACGCCCGGAGGCGAGTACTTATGGGCCAGCGGCGCGGCGAAGGTCGTGGTAGGGGTTCGATTCTAGCGGTCCTCGAACCGCATATATGCTATGTCGGTCAGCGACAGACCGTGGCGTCGCGGATGTCGTCGCAGTACATTATTGGTTTCTTCTTTGTGATGTATATGCTTTGATAGATCCGAGTTCTACCTTGTCCTACATATCTCCTCATATTGCGGTAGAATAGGGATAGAGCGAGTCCATAAGACCTTTTGAGGTGGCTACGCCGATGGTGATTCGATGGTAGGCGGCGAGTGTATAAGGCTTGTCTGTGACTATAGATAGCCGTCGGACTCTGCCGACTTGATAGAGTTGGATATGAGACTTTGATGTGATTATGGGTATGGATTGGCTAGCATCTTGCTATGCTAACGTGGACCTAGAGAGAGATTAGTTCGGTTTGATTTCGTGGCCGTTATCGAGTGGAAGGGAATCTGCATCGCCGAGGGTAAGTTTATTTCTTACCTCAAGGCTAGGAAGATGGTGCGGAAAGGGTACATCTATCATATGGTTCGTATTCGACCGAGGTAGAAGTCTGGACCTTGATCGATTCGTCGTTAGAGAGTTTCGCACGTATTCGGATGAGCTTAGGGTATCCTCCCGAGAGGAGATTGAGTTTTGCATTGACTTGGCGCGGATACTCGTAGATATCTATTCCGCCATACGAGGATGGCACCCGCCGAGTGAAGGAGTTGAAGGACGGTGAAAGATTTCTTTGGAGAAAGGCTTTATTAGGCCAAGTGTTTCTCCTTGGGAGCACCGTATTGTTTGTGAAGAAGAAGGATGGGGCAGCTGCGTATGTGTATTGATTACGAGCGGTGAACAAGGTGACTATCAAGAACGAGATATCCTCCCGTGATTGACGATTTGTTTGACCATTGCGAGTGCAAAGTGTTTTCAAGATAGACTGCGGTGCAGTTATCATCAGTGCGAGTTAGAGATAGATATCCCAAAGCGCATTCGGGACCGGTATGGGCACTATAAGTTCGGGGTGATGTCTTTCGGGTTGACGATGCCCCAGCGGTATTCATGGATTTGATGAATAGGGTGTTGAGCCATTCTTGGATATGTTCGTTATAGTTTTCATTGATGATATCTTGGTGTATTCGCGCCGAGGCGAGCATCTGAATCATTTGAGGCGGTATTAGGAGTCCTCGAGGCCGCGATTGTATGCCAAGTTCTCGAAGTCACGAGTTCGGTGGCGTCGATGGCTTTCTTAGGGCATGTTATCGGGCGATGGTATTCGGGTTGATCTGGCGAAGATTGAAGCGATCAAGACATGGCGGACCACTACAAGCGGAGTGCGCGACTTTGGGCCTTGCGAGTTATTATCGGTTTGTAGAAGTTTGCTTCTATTTCACCTTTGACTAAAGTGACTCGAAGCGGTATGTTCGATGGAGCGGATACTTGTGAGGAAAGTTTTCAGTTGCTAAAGGAGAAGTTGGCGACCGATTCTTACTCTTCGGAGGGCTTAGATGGATATGTGGTTTATTGTGACGCCGGAGCTTGGAGTGCGTCTTTGATGCGGCCGCAGCGAGTTATAGCTTATGCATCTCGGCGGCTTAGGAAGCATGAGAAGAACTATCCACGCATGACTTGGAGTTAGCGCGATGATTCATGCCTTAAAGATCCGAGACATTATTTATATGGAGTTCATGTGGACATTTACACGGACCACAAGAGTCTCGGTACATCTTCACGGAGGAGTGAACTTGCGGCGAGAGCGGTGGTTGGAGCTACTTAAGGATTACGATGTTGATATTCTATACCACCCGGGAAGGCGATGTAGTTGCGGATGCCCCAGTCGCGGTCGATGGGTAGTGCATGCGATGTTCGGCAGAAGAGGATATGGTCCGAGAGTTACATCGGTAGCGAGCCTTGGGGTTCGTTTGGTTGATTACGATAGTGAGAATTCGGGTTCGAGAGGTTGCGAGTCTTCTATCGTCGAGAGGTAAAGAGCGGCGATATGAGGATCCGATTTTGCAGTGCGATGCCGAGATGCGCTGTTGAGAAAGAAGAAGTCTATTTGAGGTAGCGCTGATGGGGTGCTAAGATTCGAGGCGGTTGTGTGTTCCCGATGAGCGAGACCGTCGGCCAGATTTTGGGAGGCACGGTGCTCGTTATTCTATTCATCCCGGTCGACTAAGATGTACCATGACCTCGGTCGTATATTGGTGGGATGGCCTGAAGAGGGACGTTGCGGAGTTCGTGGAGCAGTGCGGGAATTGTCGCGAGTTAAGATTGAGCACGAAGCCGGTGGGCATTGCGAGCCATTGTTATTCCGACTTGGAAGTGGGAGGTGATAAATATGGATTTTATTACGTGGCTACCTACCACTCGGAGAAGCATGATTCCATTTGGGTGATTGTCGACGGTGTGAAATCACCATTTTCTTCGGTCGAGCGACGTTCTCGGTGAGGACTATGCGGATTATATATTAGAGAGATTGTGAGATGCTGCGAGTCGGTGGCGATTATATCGGATAGAGAGCCCGGTTCTCGGCTAACTTCGGAGGTCTTTTGAAGGATTAGGGACACGAGTGAGTCTCGATGCGGCGTTTCACCCTCGGTATCGACGGGGCCGAGCGCACTATCCGCAACGAGGATATCTGCGGGCTTGTGTTATTGATTTCGGGGTAGCCGAGGATCATTTGCCTCTTGTGGAGTTTGCTTACAACAACGGCTACCATTCCGGTATTCGGATGGCGCGCCATGAGGCCTTATACGGGAGAAAGTGCAGTCACCGATAGGCTGGTTCGAGTGGGAGAAGTCCGATTAGTCGGGCGGACTTAGTTCACAGCGATGGATAAGGTGAAGCTTATCCAGGAAGCGATTGTTAGCGGCTGAGTCGGCAAAGTCGTATCAGATCATCGGCGTCGACACTGGTCGAGATAGATGATTGGGTTTTTCTAAAGTATCGCCCGTGAAGGCGTGATGAGATTTGGAAAGAAGGGAAGCTTAGCCCGAGGTACATTGGGCGTATCAGTTGTCCGTAGGGTAGGCAAGGTTGCTATGAGTTAGATCTTCCGTCCGATTTGGAGGCGGTGCATCGATTTTCATGTGTCTATGTTGCGGAAATGTATTGGAGATCCATCTAGAGTGCACCGGTTCGGGATGTCCAAGTGTGAAGGAGTTATCGTATGATGAGAGTCCCATAGCGATACTCGATCGTCGGGTTAAGCGACTTGAGCGAAAGATGTGGCTTAGTCGAGTGCTATGGCGGAGCAACGAGGAGGAAATGACATGGGAAGCGAAGGGCGATATGATGAAGAAGTATCACTTATTCCCTATACCTCCGGGTAACCTACTTTCCCGCTTGTTAGTTTTGATTGATAAGTTCGCTTAAGTGCATTTGTGGCTCGTGGAGCTTCCTTATTTTTGCAAAAGAGTAGTTGAGAGGGTCTATGTCGATAATATGATTTGAGTAAGCCTAGAAGGAACATTCGGGACGAATGTTTCTAAGGGGGGGAGAATGTTATACCCCGTAGTTCTGACCCTACGTATGAGAGCGTACGAAAGCATGTAAGACTTAAAATTTTCAAAGGATAGGTTGACGGATTATTCCGGACGGGTTTTAGTCAACTTTGGGGCGGGTTATGACCCGATTCATTGAGAGTTCCTAAGTATTTTAAAAGCCTAGGGCGTAGTTCGTTGAGTCTAGATTCCAACGCAACCAACCGTTCGTCGATAGGACGTCGGAGTAGAAAGTTATGAGAGTTACAAGTTCAGCGCGCAGTCGGGCAGAAATGCGTTTGAGCAAAAGCGGCGAGGCGCGGCGCGGATGCGAGGCGCGGAGCCTAAAGTACTGAGGTCACTGAAGTTTCAGCGCGCCAGAGGAGCAACGAGCGGCGCCGAAAGTCGAGCGGAGCGGGCGCGCGCGCCGGCGGGATTTTGGGCGGAAAAACTTAGGAAAGTCGATTTCTCTTTTAAAAGGCCATGGGAGGTGACAAGTGTCCCCATCTGATTTTGCTTGCATGGCTTATATTGACCAAGTCTTGTAGACTTGGTCATCTCTCAAACATCTTCCTCTCTCTAAAAATCAGCTCCTCTCTCTAAAAACCCAAGAAAAATCAAAGTTAAGACCACGAAAAGGAAGCTTGTAGCTAGCTTGTTGGCATTATTGTGGTGGTGTTCTTGGCAAGGAAGCTAGCAATATTTGGGATAAGTTTTGGCTAAAACTTTAAGGTAACATTTCTTCCTTTAGATTTAGTTCTAGTGTTGCATGCTTAGAAGAAAGATCTTGTGGTAGTAAAATAATGCACTTAGAGTCATTGCATGCTAGAAAATGTGGGTTGGATATGAATAATGGGTTAAGAAGAGATTATGAGCATGTTGTAGCCTAAAAACTACCTTAGAATTGTTAAGTGAGTTGTTGTAAACTTATTGGGCAGAATTTTGGGTGTGAAATCCCCTTTGAATTGTTGGATTGATTGAGCCTTAAATGTGGTGTTTGGGATGATAAATTTGGCCTTGAGAAAGGTGGCAAAGTGAGTAGAAACAAAGGAAATGCTGCCCAATTTTCCTTAGAATTTAGTGACTTTGAACTTGGATTGTTCTACATTAAGATTAGAGGTTAATAAACGTATCATGACTATTATAGGTTGAAATATTACTTGCGGTAGTTTGGACTTGGCAAGTGGATTGACCAAAGAGGTATGTGAAGCTTTCCTATCTCTTGAGCATGAATAGATGAAACTATGTAGTACGGTGACGTCTGAGATTTGGTATTCTTACTTGTTTTAAGTATATAATGACTTGTTTCATTTTAAGAATGTATAATTTCCTTAGTTAGGGAAAAAGTATGATTTTACTAAAGTATAGAGTTAATATAACAACTTTATGGGAAGTTGGTTTATTAGCTTCATAAAAGGTTAATGAGAAGAGATTTTCTCTAAATAAGATAAGTATGTGAAGAGGCAAATTGATTTTAAGGTATCAATTGTCCAAAGATTTTTATGTATAAAGAAGAGTCATTGTTGAAAGAGTTGAAGCATATAGTACTTGGGTTAAACTCCCGGTGTTCTTTTATTAAAGATATGGTTAAGTGCCTTAAGTAAACTAAAATGAGAGAGTATATGAACAAGACTAAAAGAAGTTATAAGTTTCTTAACTTATTTATGATATGATAATGATTTGAGATAGGGTAAGAGTATATGCGAGGCAAGCCCCAGATCGTCATACCACCTCGCCCGGTGTAAGAGTATGTCCGAGGGCCGGCCCAAGATCGCCATACCATCTGCCAGTGTAAGAGTATATCGAGAGGCGGATCAAGATCGTTATACCATCTGCACTGGTATAAGAGTATATCGAGGCAAGCCCAAGATCGTTATACCATCTGCTCCAGTGTAGAGTATATCCGAGTACTGACCCAGATCGTTATACCATCCGCCCGGGGTAAGAGTATATCGCGGAAAGTCCTCAAGATCGTTATACCACTGTTCGTGGATTTGCTACCCATGATGCGAGGAATACCTCATGCGAGTCCTTATGGGCTTATGCGGGTGAAATAGTCCCATGCCGTGATGCGGCCGATCGAGGAGAGTACCTCACGCGGGTCCACGGGACCCGTGCGGTGAAATAGTCCCGAGTAGGATGGTTTTATTGATACTACGGGCGAGGTACCTGTTTGATCATGAGCCTCCTATTTTATGCGATTATATATATATACTTGTCACTCTCATTGTTAGTAAGACACGATAAAAGGTATTTTATTGTCTTTCATGACTCAAATTGCTTTTAGACTTGATATCGATATTCTGATTTTTCGACAAATTTTACATACTTGGTACATATTGTGTCTTGACCCCTTCCCTGGGCTGCGTTAAATGCGGTAAGGGTAAGCAGATTGTGGATCCTCATTCTTAGGATCACTCTTCCAGTGTCAGAAGCTCCATCCCTCCGGACGCTTGTTATTTTGGTACGGATTTCCCTGATGCTATAGGTACTTTGTATATTCAGGGGGTATGGCGGGGCCCTGTCCCGCCACAGTTGTTATCTTTAGAGGTCTGTGGTCACATTTATGTTTTGGGCTATAAGAACCAGTTGTACTATTATACTTTTGTTAAGTATGTTTTATGGAAGGCAGCCTTACCGGCTGGCCAGTGATGTTACCTTTTTATACGTATGTGTTATGTATGTTCCGCTGCTATTCTCTGACATATACAGCGGGGTACCGGTAGTACGATCATACCGAGGTTGGGTCGTGACATTAGAGTCATTGCATGCTAGAAATGTGGGTTGAATATGTAGGATTTGGCTAAAGAAATATTATGAGCATGTTGTAGCCTAAAAACCACCTTAGAATTGTTAAGTGTACTATTATAACTTATGGGGCAGAATTTTACACACCCAAGATTAGGTGTGTAATCCCCTTTGTGTTGGTTTGGTTGTTGGGCCTTAATAAGGCGTTTGAATGTTGAAAAATCGGCCTTTGAAAAGGTGGAAAAGTGAGTAGAAACAAAGGAAATGCTGCCCAATTTTCCTTAGGAATTGATAACTTGAATTTGGAATTTCTACATTGGAATTAGAGGTTAATAAACACACTATGGTTATTATAGGTTGACATATTACTTGCGGTAGTTGGACTTAGCAAGTGGATTGACCAAGGAGGTATGTAGAGCTTTCCTATCTCTTGAGCATGAGTAGTTGTATCTATGTAGTACGGTATACGTACAAGATTTGATAATCTACACTTGTTTTAAAGTATATGATGCTTGTTTTATTTCAAAAGTATAAGTCCTTTGAATTTAAGGAAAATGTATTTGACAAAGGTATAACGCTAATATAATGACTTTATGGGAAGTTGGTTATATTAGTTTTTGGAAAGGTTCACAAAGAATGGTTTACTCTAACTAAAACAAGTACGGGTAAAGGATTTGAAACTATGGAAGGTGGATTGATTTTTAGGCATTGGTTGCCTAAGGTTTTAAAGGAAATGAAGTCACTTGATTTAGAAGCCTATTATATTTCTAAAAGGAAATGTGACTTGTTTTGAAAAGAAATTGTAACTTGATACTATGGTGATTAGTATCTTGGAATCTTTGTATAAAAAGAGTTTTTCTTAAAAAGTTAGAAGTACATGGTACTTGGGTTGAATTCCCGAATTTTCTATTAAAAGACATGCTAATGCCTTAGGATACTAAAATGAGAGGATATATTAATAATGTTAATAAGAAGTTAGGGGATTTCTTAACTTGCTTATGATATGATAGGCCGGTAGTGCTTATGTATGATATGATAGGCCGGTAGTGCTTATGTTAGGTATGATAGCCGGATGAGCTATGTTATATATTTGTATTATTACGGGGTAAACCCCGGGTTATTATCTATGACATGGATTTTCTACCCATGATGCGAGTCGCGCCAGACTCACGCGGATCGGACGCGTGATCCATGCGGGTGAAATAGTCCCATGCGAGTACGGCGATGGTACTCATGCGGATCCACAGGATCCATGCGGGTGAAATAGTTCCATGCGGGTGAAATAGTCCCATGACGAGGCGGATGACCTCATGCGGGTCCACAGGACTCATGCGGGTGAAATAGTCCCAGGAGTAGGACTGCTTAACGATACTACGGGAGAGGTACCCTGTTTTGATCGTGAGCCTCCTATTTTTATGCTATAAGTTTTATACTTGTTACTCTCATTGTTAGTAAGGCACGGTCTGAGAAATTGATTTTTATCTATGACTCCGGCTTATCTTTGACTTGTGATATTACTCTGATATTTTCGATTTACATACTTGTACGTTGTGTCGACCCCTTCCTGGGGCTGCGTTCATCTGCGAGTAAGGAAGCGGTGGTAGATCCTGATTGCTAGGATCTCTTTCTCAGTTGTCAGTAGCTGCATTTCTTAGGAAGCTCGTCTTTTGGTATGGTTCTCCCCGTTGTTGTGTTATTTTGTACATTCGAGGCATGACGGGCCCTGTCCGTCATAGTGTTACTTATTCTTAGAGGCACTGTAGTCTTGTCATAACTTGGGTTGTTTAAGGATATAGCTGTTCAATTTTATGTACTTTTGGGATAGCCATTTTGGGCTAGACTATTTATACCATTATGGTTGTTTTATTTTGAGTTTATATTCAGCTGGTTTTATCTGATGTTGTGTCACGCGGTGCCCGGTCAAGGCACCAGGTCACGGATCGGGTCGGTCGTGACAAAAGTGGTATCGAGCGATTAATCCTCGGAAGGGTCTGAGCCGTATCTAGTAAGTCTTGATTATCGGTGTGTTGTGCACATCTATAATCGAGGAGGCTACGAGATATTTAGGATTGATTTCCATTTCTTTCACTCTAGATCGTGCAATAGAGGCATGTTATAGGTTGAATTTCCTCCGCGTAAACTTTGTGTGTATCGATTATGCCTCCACGCATAAGCGGCCGGCGAAGGCAAAGCGGTGGAGGAACTACTAGTAGACCGAGGGTTACGAGTGCAGCCTGGCTTGATCCTTACGGATGAGGTGTTTGGACGGCGAGTTCTACCACGTCGCCAACCCGGTAGAGTGCAGCGGCAGCTCTCATCGAGTCCGCGGTACGAGCCTCGATCCAGCGGCCGGCGAAGGATATGGGCTCTGAGAGATGGCGATTACTGCGTGATCATGTGGCGAACGAGAGATAAGTGAGACAGCGATTCGTGCCGTAGTTCGACCTGAGCTGCTAACGAGGCGAGGACTTTTGAGTTGCGACGCGAGTTTTATGGGTGAGGCACGAGATGATCCCGTGAGTTCATCAAGCGATTCTGTGGATCGTAGGGTGATCGGGGCCGGAGACCGAGTCGGTGGTACTAGGTTCGCATCGTGCGGGACACCGCGATTGGTAGTATGATTCATGAGAAGCGTCGGGGAGTATGCGCTTCCGGTGTTTGGGACGAGTTCTCGGAGGCGCATTTGGCCATTTCTTGCCTCCGCAGATGAGGAGGGCTCGCCGATAGGTTTTGTGACCCGAGACAGAATGGGCGGACGGTCCGAATACAACATGGAGTTTGATTCATTGGCTAGGTATGTGCCCGCTTTGGTAGCGTACATGGAGGGCGGTGCACCGCTATGTCACGGACTCGATGATCACTTGGCGAGAGTTGCTCGGGGTGGCTCTTCACCGCATGGACATTGCCCACAGCATGCACGAGCGCGGGTGTGAGCGAGGCCGACGGATCGGCAGTATCGCGAGAAGAGGGCGGACAAAGCGGTCCTCTGGTAGTTTTAGGTAGACAACCCCCAGCGGACAGATTTGCACCACGGCCGGTCGAGCGCTCTCCACCATCTTCGGACGTAAAGTATTCAGAAGCGGGACGGGGTTCGTGGCCGGGTTTTGGAGGACCAAAGTTCGATCGGATGAGGCCCACTATGCCTCGGCGTGGTCGATGTGGTGATTGCCATTATGAAGTGTCGTATTCTCCGTGAGCTTGTTACTCTTGTGGCGGCAGGCCATTTGAAGAGAGATTGTCCGTCGAGCGGCGGGAGTGCCATGGCTCGGTAAGCGAGTTCGATTCTTTGGGTCTTCATCTTGATGGTTGGCGCCCGGAGGCGGGTGTTCACGCCAACAGCGCGGCAGGGTCATGGCGGGGTTCAGTTCAGCGGTCCTCGTAACCGCATTTATGCTATGTCCACCGCCAGACGAGGCGCCACCGATGTCGCCACGGTACATTGTTGGTCTCTTCGTGATGTTTATGCTTTGATAGATCCGGTTCTACCTTGTCCTATATATCTCCTCATATTCTGCGAGAATAGGGATAGAGCCGAGTCCATAGAATCCTTTGAGGTGGCTACGCCGATGGGTGCCGGTGGTAGTGGCGGGTATATAAGGCTTGCCCGGTGACTATAGATGGTCGCCGACTCAGCCGACTTGATAGAGTTGGATATGACAGCACCGATGTGATTATGGGTATGGATTGGCTAGCGTCTTGCTATGCCAATGTGGACCGAGAGAGGTTAGTTCGGTTCCGGCTTCTGGTGAGCCGGTTATCGAGTGGAAGGGAATCGTGCATCGCAGGGTAGATTTATTTCTTACCTCAAGGCTAGGAAGATGGTACGGAAGGGTATATCTACCATTTGGTTCGTATTCGACATCGAGGTGAGATACCGACCTTCATCGATTCGGTTGTTAGAGAGTTTCCGCACGTATTCCCGCACGAGCTTCCGCATCCTCCCGAAAGGAGATTGAGTTTTGCATCGATTTGGCACCGCACACTCGACCGATATCTATTCCGCCATACGAGATGGCACCGCCGAAATGAAGGAATCAAGGATCACCAAAGATTTCTTTGGAGAAAGGCTTTATTAGGCCGTGTTTCTCCGTGGGCGCCAAAGTGTTATTTGTAAAGAAGAAGGATGGACGCCAGATGTGTATTGATTACATGTGCGGTGAACAAGGTTACTATCAAGAATGTATCCTCCCGTGATTGACGATTTGTTTGACCACCGCAGGTGCAAAGTGTTTTTCAAGATAGACTCGCGGTCCGTTATCATCAAAGTGCGAGTTAGAGAGATAGGCATCCCAAAGATCGCATTCGGGACCCTGATGGGCACTATGAGTTCGTGGTGATGTCTTTTCGGCCGACTAACGCCCCAAAAAGATTCATGGATTTGATGAATAGGGTGTTCGTGCCATTCTGGATATGTTCGTTATAGTGTTTATTGATGATATCTTGGTGTATTCGCGCGAGCGCGTGAGCATACAGATCATTCGGCGACGATTGGGAGTCCTCCGAGACCGGCAACAGATGCCAAGTTCTCAAACGCGAGTTCGTTAGCTTCAGTGGCTTTCTTGGGGCATGTTATCGGGCCGATGGTATTCGGGTTGATACTAAGATTGAGGCATCAAGACTTGGCCCTGCACTCCACTACACCGACGAGTGCGCATTTTTGGGCCTCAGCTATTATCTGAGGTTTGTGGAAAAGTTTGTTTATTTCAAAGATTTTGACTAAGTCGACTCGTGCGCTATGTTCCGTGGACGGATACTTGTGAGGAAAGTTTCCAATTGTTAAAGAGGTTGACGATCGCCTCGCTTACTCTTCCGCAGGTTTAGATGGATATGTGGTTTATTGTGACGCCACGTGTGTCGGGCTTAGGTGCGTCTTTGACGCAAAGACGACAAGGTTATAACTTATGCATCTCGACAAAGGAAGCATGAGAAGAACTATCCCACCCATGATCTAGAGTTGGCATACCGTGATTCATGCCTCAAGATCCGAGGCATTATTTATATGGAGTTCCCGTGGACATTTCCACAGACCACAAGAGTCTCCAGTCCATCTTCAGCCCGAGGGACCTGAACTTGCGGCAGAGCGGGTGGTTCGAGCTACTTAAGGATTACGATGTTGATATTTTATACCACCCGGAAGGCCAACGTAGTTGCAGATGCCCTTAGTCGCAGATCGATGGGTAGTCCGTCTGTTCACCGCAGAGAAAGGGATATGGTCCGAGAGTTACATCGCCAGCGAGCCTTGGGGTTCGCTTGGTTGATTCTCGCTGGTGACGGAATTCGGTTCGAGAGGTTGCCGAGTATTCCATCGCCGGCGAGGTGAAGAGGCGACGATGAGGATCCGATTTTGGCACGATACGTAGATGCCGCTGCTCGTAAAGAGAGGAGTCTGCTGAGGTAGCTACCACGAGGTGCTAAGATTCGAGGCCGGCCAGGTGTTCCGATGTGACAGACTTCGCCGCAGATTCTCGGCGAGGCACACGCTTCGTTATTCTATTCATCCGGATCGACTAAAATGTATCGTGACCTCGACGCGTATTGTGGGATGGCCTAAAGAGGACGCCATGGAGTTCGTGGCACGCCCGAATTGTCAGGTTAAGATTGAGCACCGTAAGCCCGGTGGTCGCAGGATATTGATATTCCGACTTGGAAGTGGGAGGTGATAAATATGGATTTTATTACGTGACTACCTACCACTCGAGGAAGCATGATTCCATTGGGTGATTGTCGGACAGTCGACGAAATCAGCCCATTTTCTTCCGTCGAACGACGTTTCACCGAGGACTATGCCGATTATATATTAGAGAGATTGTGAGACCGCACGGTGTCCCTGTCGATTATATCGATAGAGGAGCCCAGCTTCGGCTAACTCGAGGTCCTTTCGTGGCGGATTAGGACACGGGTGAGTCTCAAGACGACATTTCATCCTCGCATCGACGGACAGCCGAGCGCACTATCCGCATACACTCGAGGATATGTCGCGGCTTGTGTTATTGATTTCATGGGTAGCGGAGGATCATTTGCCTCTTGTGAGTTTGCTTACAACAACGCCTACCATTCCGGATTCGATGGCGCCATGAGGCCTTATACGGGAGGAAGTGCAGATCACCTATAGCTGGTTCGAGGTGGGAGAAGTCCATTGGTCGGGCCGCACTTAGTTCACAGCATGGATAAGGTGAAGCTTATCCAGAGCGGTTGTTGGCGGCTCGTAGTCGCGTAAGTCGATGCAGATCATCGGCCGACACTTGGAATTTGAGTTAGGTGATTGGGTTTTTCTAGCGTACGCCCACGGCGGCGTGATGAGATTTGGAAAGAAGGGAAGCTTAGCCCAAGGTACATTGGGCCTTACCGCATTGTCCGAGGGTAGGCAAGGTTGCTTATGAGTTGGACTCGCCGTCTATCCGAGGCGGTACATCCAGCTTTCCATGTGTCCATGTTACGGAAATGTATCGAGATCCATCTAGAGTGCACCCGGTTCGTAATGTCCTAGTGACAGAGGAGTTATCGTATGAGGAGAGTCCCATAGCGATACTCGATCGTCGAGTTAGACGACTTCGACGAAAGACGTGGCTTCCGCCAAGGTCCTATGGCGGAATATGAACAGGGAGGAAATGACGTGGGAAGCGGAGGATGACATGAAGAAGAAACATCCTCACTTATTCCCTATACCTCCGTGTAACCCACGCTCTAAAATTGTTGGTCTTTAAATTTAGTATTTATGCTTGAGTTTTGTTGTGGCCGTGAAGCGTCTTTATTTGAGTCTACGCCGATATTGTAATTTGAGTAAGTTTGCAGGAACATTCGACGAATGTTTCTAAGGGGAGAATGTTATACCCCGTGGTTGGGCCGGACTCGGCCGTGGTCCAGACCGCGGCACGAGGCGTGGCCGCGCGCCAAGACGTAATCGTAGGCCGCGCGCCGGAGTCGGGCCGCGCGCGAAACCCGGTGGTCGCTGAAGTTTCAGCCGCGCCCGGGAAGCAGGCCGCGACGCCAAGATCCGAGGGTTCGCAGGAATGCAGCGCCGCGGCCACGGAATCGTGGCCGGCGCCGAGGCGGAAATCAGCGAAAAACTTAGGAAAAGTCGATTTTTATTTTGAAAGGGCCTGAGTGGGGGACAAGTGTCCCCCCATCTGATTTTTACATGCATTATATTGACCAAGTCTTAAAGACTTGGTCATTTGTCATCTCTCTTTGAAAAACCTCTTCCTTCTCTCTAAATATTTCAAGCTCCTCCTTCTCTAAAAATCCAAGAGGATTCTAGCCTTAAGAAAATCAAAAATTAAAAGACAAGAAGGAAGCTTGTGGCTAGCTTGTGAAGGTGGTGGTGGTATTCTTGGTAGAAAGGCTAGCAAATTGTTGGATAAAATTTGGCTAAAGCTCTAAGGTAATGATTCTTCCTCTATTATTAGTTTATAGAGTTGCATGTTATGAAGAAGATACTTATGGTGGTAAATAATGTTCTTAGAGTCATTGCATGCTAGAAATGTGGGTTGAATATGAAGGATTTGGCTTAAGAAATATTATGAGCATGTGGTAGCCTAAAAACCACCTTAGAATTGTTAAGTGTACTATTATAACTTATGGGGCAGAATTTTACACACCCAAGATTAGGTGTGTAATCCCCTTTGTGTTGGTTTGGTTGTTGGGCCTTAATAAGGCGTTTGAATGTTGAAAAATCGGCCTTTGAAAAGGTGGCAAAGTGAGTAGAAACAAAGGAAATGCTGCCCAATTTTCCTTAGGAATTGATAACTTGAATTTGGAATTTCTACATTGGAATTAGAGGTTAATAAACACACTATGGTTATTATAGGTTGACATATTACTTGCGGTAGTTGGACTTAGCAAGTGGATTGACCAAGGAGGTATGTAGAGCTTTCCTATCTCTTGAGCATGAGTAGTTGTATCTATGTAGTACGGTATACGTACAAGATTTGATAATCTACACTTGTTTTAAAGTATATGATGCTTGTTTTATTTCAAAAGTATAAGTCCTTTGAATTTAAGGAAAATGTATTTGACAAAGGTATAACGCTAATATAATGACTTTATGGGAAGTTGGTTATATTAGTTTTTGGAAAGGTTCACAAAGAATGGTTTACTCTAACTAAAACAAGTACTGTAAAGGATTTGAAACTATGGAAGGTGGATTGATTTTTAGGCATGGTTGCCTAAGGTTTTAAAGGAAATGAAGTCACTTGATTTAAGCCTATTATATTTCTAAAAGGAAATGTGACTTGTTTTGAAAAGAAATTGTAACTTGATACTATGGTGATTAGTATCTTGGAATCTTTGTATAAAAAGAGTTTTTCTTAAAAAGTTAGAAGTACATGGTACTTGGGTTGAATTCCCGAATTTTCTATTAAAAGACATGCTAATGCCTTAGGATACTAAAATGAGAGGATATATTAATAATGTTAATAAGAAGTTAGGGGATTTCTTAACTTGCTTATGATATGATAGCCAGAAGTGCTTATGTATGATATGATAGCGGTAGTGCTTATGTTAGGTATGATAGCCGGATGAGCTATGTTATATATTTGTATTATTACTGGTAAACCCCGTTATTATCTATGACATGGATTTTCTACCCATGATGCGAGTCGCGCTTGCACTCACGCGATCCCGACCACGGGATCCACGCGGTGAAATAGTCCCACGCGAGTACGGCGATGGTACTCATGCGGATCCACGGGATCCATGCGGGTGAAATAGTTCCATGCGGGTGAAATAGTCCCACGACGAGGCGGATGACTCACGCGGGTCCACAGACTCACGCGGGTGAAATAGTCCTGCGAGTAGGATCGCTAACGATACTACGAGAGGTACCTGCTTTGATCGCGAGCCTCCTATTTTTATGCTATAAGTTTTATACTTGTTACTCTCATTGTTAGTAAGGCACAGTGCAAGGAAATTGATTTTTATCTATGACTCCAGCTTATCTTTGACTTGTGATATTACTACAGTATTTTCCAGTTTTACATACTTGGTACGTTGTGTACTGACCCCCTTCCTCGGGGGCTGCGTTCATGCCGCAGGTAAGGGAAAGCAGGTGGTAGATCCTCATTCCTAGGATCTCTTACTCAGTGTCGTGAGCTCCATTTCTTCTAAGCTCGACTTTTGGTATGGTTCTCCCCGGTGTTGTGATATTTTGTACATTCAGGGGCATGACGGGGCCCTGTCCCGTCATAGTGTTACTTATTCTTAGAGGCCTGTAGTCTTGTCATAACTTGGGTTGTTTAAGGATATAGCTGTTCAATTTGATGTACTCTTGGGATAGCCATTTTGGGCTAGACCATTTATACCATTATGGTTGTTTTATTTTGAGTTTATATTCCGCTGGTTTTCTCTGATGTTGTGTCACAAGGGTGCCCGGGTCAAGGCACCGGTCACGGATCCGGGGTCGGGTCGTGACAAAAGTGGTATCGTGAGCGCTTAATCCTGGAAGGGTCTACAGCCGTATCTAGTAGAGTCTTGATTATCGTGTGTTGTGCACCACATCTATAATCGTGAGGCTACAGGATATTTAGATTGATTTCCATTTCTTTCACTCTAAGATCGTGCAATGTAGCCGTGTTATAGGTTGAATTTCCTCCGACGAACTTTGTGTATCGCTTATGCCTCCACGCAGCGGCCGCGCCCGTATGGCAAGGCAAAGCGAGGGAACTACTAGTAGTGGCACCGAGGGTTACCAGTGGCACAAGCCCGCCTTACCGATGAGGTGTTTTGACGGCGAGTTCTACCACGCCGCCAACCCCAAGAGAGTCCGAGGCAAAGAATAACGCCATCGAGTCCGCGTACGAGCCTCCACCCAAAGAAATGGGCGCAGGATATGGGCTACAAGGAGATGGCCCGATTAGCCGTGATCAGGCTGCATACGAGATAGTCGAGATGCAGCCTCCATTGCATTCGTAGTTCAAAGACAGAGTCAGCTTGAGACCGAGGGACTTTTTGAGTTGCACCGCCGTAGTTTTATGGGTCGAGGCCGAGGATGATCCTCGTGAGTTCATCCGACGATTGCAGCGATCGCGAGGGTGATCGGCTTCGAGACCGAGTCGGTGGTACTAGGTTCGTGACGGCCGCGGACACCGCAGCTTGGATCGTATGATTCATGAGAACTGTCCCCGGGGAGTATGCGCTCACTGCTTGGGACGAAGTTCGTGAGGCGCATTTGGCCATTTCTTGCCTCCGCAGATGAGGAGGGCTCGGCCGATAGGTTTTTGACGCCGAGACGAATGGGCGACGGTCCGAATACAACATGGAGTTTGATTCATTGCTAGGTATGTGCCCGCTTGCAGCGCATATGGAGGACAGGGTGCACCGCTATGTCACGGGACTCGATGATCACTTGGCCGAGAGTTGCTCGGGGGTGGCTCTTCAGCCGGGCATGGACATTGCCCACATGCAGGCACATGCACTTGGGTGTGAGAACGCAGGGCCGACGGATCGGCGTATCGCCAGAAGAGGCCGTGACAGCAGGTCCTCCGTAGTTTTAGGGTAGACAACCCCAAAGAAGCACTGCATTTGCACCACAGCCGGTCCAGAGCGCTCCTCCACCATCTTCGGGACGTACAAAGTATTCAGGAGCAGGACAGGGTTCCAGGGCTTCGGGTTTTCAGAGGGACCAAAGTTCCAGTCAGATGAGGCCCACTATGCCTCGGCGTGGTCGATGTGGTGATTGCCATTATGGGGGGTGTCGTATTCCTCCAGGAGCTTGTTACTCTTTATGCAGGCCATTTGAAGAGAGATTGTCCGTCCGCAGGCGGCGGAGTGCCATGGCTCACCGAGTTCGCTTGCCGGTCTTCATCTTCGTGGTCGCGCCCGAGGCGTGGTGTTCACGCCAACAGCCGCGCAGGGTCGGCAGGGTTCCAGCTTCAGCGGTCCTCGTAACCGCATTTATGCTATGTCCCACCGCCAGACTGCGAGGCGCCACCGATGTCGCCAGTACATTGTTGGTCTCTTCCGTGATGTTTATGCTTTGATAGATCCGGTTCTACCTTGTCCTATATATCTCCTCATATTCCCGGCGAATAGGGATAGAGCCCGAGTCCATAGAATCCTTTGAGGTGGCTACGCCAGAGTGCTTCTGGTAGCCGGGTATATAAGGCTTGCCCAATGACTATAGATGGTCGCCGACTCAGCCGACTTGATAGAGTTGGATATGACAGACTTCGATGTGATTATGGGTATGGATTGGCTAGCGTCTTGCTATGCCAATGGACCGCAGAGAGGTTAGTTCGGTTCCGCTTTCTGGCGAGCCGCTATCGAGTGGAAGGGAATACCGATCGCCGGCGGTAGATTTATTTCTTACCTCAAGGCTGGAAGATGGTACGGCGGGTATATCTACCATTTGGTTCGGTATTCGACATCGAGAATGAGATACCGACCTTCGGGCCGCCCGTTGTTAGAGAGTTTCCGCACGTATTCCCGCACGAAGCTTCCGCATCCTCCCGAAAGGAGATTGAGTTTTGCATCGATTGGCACTGCACACTCGACCGATATCTATTCCGCCATACGTGATGGCACCGCCGAGTTGAAGGAATTCAAGGATCACCAAAGATTTGCCGAGAAAGGCTTTATTAGGCCAAGTGTTTCTCCGCGGGCGCCACTGTTATTTGTAAAGCACAAGGATGGGACGCTGCCGATGTGTATTGATTACAGGCAGCTGAACAAGGGTACTATCAAGAACAGGTATCCCCTCCCCAGGATTGACGATTTGTTTGACCAGTGGTGCAAAGTGTTTTTCCAAGATAGACTGCGTCCGTTATCATCAAAGTGCGAGTTAGAGAGATAGGCATCCCAAAGATCGCATTCGGGACCCGTATGGGCACCATGAGTTCAGGTGATGTCTTTCGGCCGACCAACGCCCAAAGAAGATTCATGGATTTGATGAATAGGGTGTTCGTGCCATTCTTGGATATGTTCGTTATAGTGTTTATTGATGATATCTTGGTGTATTCGCGCACGCAGCGAGCATACGCATCATCATTCGGCGACGGTATCGAGTCCTCCGAGACCGGCAGTTGTATGCCAAGTTCTCAAAATGCGAGTTCTGGTTAGCTTCAGTGGCTTTCTTGGGGCATGTTATCTGGGCCGATGGTATTCGGGTTGATACAGCTAAGATTGAGCGATCCAAGACTTGGCCTGCACTCCACTACATCGACGGAGGTGCGCAACTTTGGGCCTTGCAGCTATTATCTGAGGTTTGTGGAAAAGTTTGCTTCTATTTCAAAGACTTTGACTAAGTCGACTCGTAAGGCGCTATGTTCCTGGACGGATACTTGTGAGGAAAGTTTCCAATTGTTAAAGGAGAGGTTGACGACCGCCTCTTACTCTTCCGCAGGTTTAGATGGATATGTGGTTTATTGTGGACGCCAGTGTCGGGCTTAGGCGTCCGACGCAAAGACGACAAGGTTATAACTTATGCATCTCGACAGCTTAGGAAGCATGAGAAGAACTATCCCACCCATGATCTAGAGTTGGCAGCTGTGATTCATGCCTCAAGATCCTGAGGCATTATTTATATGGAGTTCACGTGGACATTTACACAGACCACAAGAGTCTCCAGACATCTTCACCCGCAGGAACCGAATCATGCGGCAGACGGTGGTTGGAGCTACTTAAGGATTACGATGTTGATATTTTATACCACCAGGAAGGCCAATGTAGTTGCAGATGCCCTTAGTCGCAGATCGATGGGTAGTCCGTGCTGTTCACCAGAGAAAAGGGATATGGTCCGAGAGTTACATCACCAATGAGCCTCGGGTTCGCTTGGTTGATTCTGGTGACGGAATTCGGTTCGAGAGGTTGCCGAGTATTCCATCGCCGAGGAGGTGAAGAGGACAGATGAGGATCCGATTTTGGTACGATACGCAGATGCCGCTGCTCGTAAAGAGAGGAGTCTGCTTGAGGTAGCGCTCACGAGGTGCTAAGATTCGAGGGCCGGCCAGTGTGTTCCCGATGTGACAGACTTCGCCCAGATTCTCGGCGAGGCACACGCTCGTTATTCTATTCATCCGGATCGACTAAAATGTATCGTGACCTCGACGCGTATTGGTGGGATGGCCTAAAGAGGACGCCATGGAGTTCGTGCACGCGTCCGAATTGTCGAGTTAAGATTGAGCACCGAAGTTCGGTGGTCATTGCAGGATATTGATATTCGACTTGGAAGTGAGGTGATAAATATGGATTTTATTACGTGACTACCTACCACTCGAGGAAGCATGATTCCATTTGGGTGATTGTCGACAGTCGATTTAAATCACCCATTTTCTTCCGGGTCGAACGACGTTCTCACCGAGGACTATGCCGATTATATATTAGAGAGATTGTGAGATCGCACGGTGTCGGTGTCGATTATATCGAGATAGAGGAGCCCGCTTCTCGCTAACTTCCGAGGTCCTTTCGTGGCGGATTAGGGACACGGTGAGTCTCAAGACGACATTTCATCCTCGCATCGACGGACAGCCGAGCGCACTATCCGCATACACTCGAGGATATGCGGGCTTGTGTTATTGATTTCATGGGTAGCTGGAGGATCATTTGCCTCTTGTGGAGTTTGCTTACAACAACAGCCTACCATTCCGGATTCGGATGGCGCTTACGAGGCCTTATACGAGGAAGCGCAGATCACCTATAGGCTGGTTCGAGGTGGGAGAAGTCCACTGGTCGGGCCACTTAGTTCACAGCAGCGATGGATAAGGTGAAGCTTATCCAGAGCGGTTGTTGGCAGCTTCGTAGTCGGCGAAGTCGTATGCAGATCATCGGCCGACACTTGGAATTTGAGTTAGGTGATTGGTTTTTCTAGGTATCGCCCACGGCGGCGTGATGAGATTTGGAAAGAAGGGAAGCTTAGCCCAAGGTACATCGGGCCTTACCGCATTGTCCGGAGGGTAGGCAAGGTTGCTTATGAGTGGACTCGCCGTCTATCTGGAGGCGGACATCCAGCTTTTCCATGTGTCCATGTTACGAAATGTATCGAGATCCATCTGTGAGTGCACCCGCTCGTAATGTCCTAGTGACAGAGGAGTTATCGTATGAGGAGAGTCCCATAGCGATACTCGATCGTCGAGTTAGACGACTTCGGACGAAAGACGTGGCTGGCCAAGGTCCTATGGCGGAATATGAACAGGAGGAAATGACGGGAAGCGGAGGATGACATGAAGAAGAAATATCCTCACTTATTCCCTATACCTCCGTGTAACCCACGCTCTAAAATTGTTGGTCTTTAAATTTAGTATTTATGCTTGAGTTTTGTTGCCGTGTAAGCGTCTTTATTCGAGTCTACGCCGATATTGTAATTGAGTAAGTTTGCAGGAACATTCGACGAATGTTTCTAAGGGAGAATGTTATACCCCGTGGTTGTGGCCGGACCTCGGTCGGGTCTCAGATCGCGCCGGAGGCGTGGCGCGCCAAGACGGTATCGTAGGCCGCGCGGAGTCGGCCGCGCGCCGGAAACCCGGCGGTCGCTGAGTTTCAGCGCCGCGCCCGGAAGCAGGCCGCGACGGAAGATCCGAGGGTTCGCAGGAGTTGCAGCCGCGCGCCGGAATCGGCAGCGCGCCGAGGCGGAAATCAGCGGAAAAACTTAGGAAAAGTCGATTTTTATTTTGAAAGTGGCACGAGTGGGGACAAGTGTCCCCCATCTGATTTTTACATGCATTATATTGACCAAGTCTTAAAGACTTGGTCATTTGTCATCTCTCTCTTTGAAAAACCTCTTCCTTCTCTCTAAATATTTCAAGCTCCTCCTTCTCTAAAAATCCAAGAGGATTCTAGCCTTAAGAAAATCGAAAAATTAAAAGACAAGAAGGAAGCTTGTGGCTTGTGAAGGTGGTGGTGGTGGTATTCTTGGTAGAAAGGCTAGCAAATTGTTGGATAAAATTTGGCTAAAGCTCTAAGGTAATGATTCTTCCTCTATTATTAGTTTATAGAGTTGCATGTTATGAAGAAGATACTTATGGTGGTAAATAATGTTCTTAGAGTCATTGCATGCTAGAAATGTGGGTTGAATATGAAGGATTTGGCTTAAGAAATATTATGAGCATGTGGTAGCCTAAAAACCACCTTAGAATTGTTAAGTGTACTATTATAACTTATGGGGCAGAATTTTACACACCCAAGATTAGGTGTGTAATCCCCTTTGTGTTGGTTTGGTTGTTGGGCCTTAATAAGGCGTTTGAATGTTGAAAAATCGGCCTTTGAAAAGGTGGCAAAGTGAGTAGAAACAAAGGAAATGCTGCCCAATTTTCCTTAGGAATTGATAACTTGAATTTGGAATTTCTACATTGGAATTAGAGGTTAATAAACACACTATGGTTATTATAGGTTGACATATTACTCATGTAGTTGGACTTAGCAAGTGGATTGACCAAGGAGGTATGTAGAGCTTTCCTATCTCTTGAGCATGAGTAGTTGTATCTATGTAGTACGGTATACGTACAAGATTTGATAATCTACACTTGTTTTAAAGTATATGATGCTTGTTTTATTTCAAAAGTATAAGTCCTTTGAATTTAAGGAAAATGTATTTGACAAAGGTATAACGCTAATATAATGACTTTATGGGAAGTTGGTTATATTAGTTTTTGGAAAGGTTCACAAAGAATGGTTTACTCTAACTAAAACAAGTACGGGTAAAGGATTTGAAACTATGGAAGGTGGATTGATTTTTAGGCATTGGTTGCCTAAGGTTTTAAAGGAAATGAAGTCACTTGATTTAGAAGCCTATTATATTTCTAAAAGGAAATGTGACTTGTTTTGAAAAGAAATTGTAACTTGATACTATGGTGATTAGTATCTTGGAATCTTTGTATAAAAAGAGTTTTTCTTAAAAAGTTAGAAGTACATGGTACTTGGGTTGAATTCCCGAATTTTCTATTAAAAGACATGCTAGTGCCTTAGGATACTAAAATGAGAGGATATATTAATAATGTTAATAAGAAGTTAGGGGATTTCTTAACTTGCTTATGATATGATAGGCCGGTAGTGCTTATGTATGATATGATAGGTCGGTAGTGCTTATGTTAGGTATGATAGTCGTATGAGCTATGTTATATATTTGTATTATTACGGGGTAAACCCCGGGTTATTATCTATGCCATGGATTTGCTACCCATGATGCGAGTGCGGCGCTTGCACTCATGCGGATCCCACCACGTGATCCACGCGGGTGAAATAGTCCCACGCGAGTACGGCGATGGTATCATGCGGATCCACGGGATCCACGCGGTGAAATAGTTCCATGCAGTGAAATAGTCCCACGATGAGGCGGATGACTCACGCGGGTCCACAGACCCACGCGGGTGAAATAGTCCCAAGAGTAGGATCGCTTAACGATACTACGCGAGGTACCGCTTTGATCGCGAGCCTCCTATTTTTATGCTATAAGTTTTATACTTGTTACTCTCATTGTTAGTAAGGCACAAAGGCAAGGAAATTGATTTTTATCTATGACTCAAATTATCTTTGACTTGTGATATTACTACAGATTTTCCGCTTTACATACTGCACGTTGCATCGACCCCCTTCTCTGGCCGCTCATGCCGCAGGTAAGGAAAACAGTGGTAGATCCTCATTCCTAGGATCTCTTACTCAGTGTCGTGAGCTCCATTTCTTCTAAGCTCGACTTTTGGTATGGTTCTCCTGTTGTGATATTTTGTACATTCAGGCATGACGGCCCCGTTCCGTCATAGTGTTACTTATTCTGTGAGGCCTGTAGTCTTGTCATAACTTGGGTTGTTTAAGGATATAGCTGTTCAATTTGATGTACTTTTGGGATAGCCATTTTGGGCTAGACTATTTATACCATTATGGTTGTTTTATTTTGAGTTTATATTCCGCTGGTTTTCTCTGATGTTGTGTCACAAGGGTGCCCGGGTCAAGGCACCGGTCACGGATCCGGTGTCGGGTCGTGACATTAAGGTGGTGGATTGTCCAACACACAAATATCTTCTCAAAATCAAAATACAACAAATACTGAAACGCAGAATGTTCAACTCCGTAGGACCATTAGTACTCATCGTGCACCTGAAAGACTTAATCTCCTTGTTGAAACATATAATGAGATAGATATTCCTGATGACGATGAGCCTACTACCTACATCGAAGCAATGTTAGACATTGATTCACAGAGATGGCAAGAAGCCATGAAATCCGAAATGGAGTCTATGTACATAAACCAAGTATGGAACTTGGTTGACTTGCCAACAGGGGTTAGACCCATAGGATGCAAATGAGTCTTCAAGAAGAAGATTGATGCATATGGCAAAATACAGACTTATAAAGCAAGATTGGTGGCTAAAGGTTATAATCAACGACCTGGGGTCGATTATGATGAAGCTTTTTTTCCTGTTGCAAAGATTAAGTCCATTCGGATTTTGCTTGCAATAGCTGCATACTATGATTATGATATTTGGCAAATGGATGTTAAAACTGCTTTCCTCAATGGTAATCTAATTGAGGAGATGTATATGATACAACCAGAGGGTTTTACATTCAAGACTCAACCCAAAGCAGTATGTAAACTACAAAAGTTCATTTATGGACTTAAGCAAGCCTCAAGGAGTTGGAACATTTGTTTTGACAAAGCAGTCAAATCGTTTGACTTTGTTAGAAGCAAGGAAGATCTGTGCGTTTATAGTAAACGCACAAATGAGAGCATTGTCTTCATTGTTATATATGTAGATGACATATTGATAATGGGAGATAATAAGGCTCTCATGCAATCAGTCAAAGAATGGTTATCCAGAACCTTCATGATGAAGGACTTGGGTGAAGCCTGCTACATTCTTGGAATTAGAATCTACAGAGATAGACCTAATAGATTGTTGGGGCTGTCACAGTCCGTATACATAGACAAAGTGCTAAAACATTTCTCTATGGAAAATTCCAAGAAAGGTAATCTTCCTATGGGTCAAGGCATCAAGTTGTCAAGGAAGGATTGTCCTTCCACAGTTGCAGAACTTGAACGCATGAAGAGAATCTCATATGCTTCAGCTATAGGATCAATCACGTATGTCATGACCTGTACAAGGCCAGATGTGGTCTATGCACTTAGCATGACTTGCAAATTATAGCAGAACCCTGGGGAGGAACACTGAAAAGCAGTCAAGAGTATTCTTAAGTATCTTAGACGAACTAAAGAATACTTCTTAGTGTATGGCGGACAAGAAGAGCTAGTAGCTACTGGGTACACTGATTCTAGCTTCCAGACAGATCTTGATGACTTCAAATCTCAGTCTGGTTATGCCTTCCTTTTAAATGGTGAAGTAATTAGTTGGAAGAGTTCCAAGCAAGCTACAATTGCCGATTCGACAACAGAAGCCGAGTACATTGCTGGATCGGAAGCTGGTAAAGAAGCTGTCGCGATATCCGAGTTCTTAAAGGAATTAGGGGTTGTTCCAAGTACCAGTTGTCCAATAACGATTTATTGTGACAACACTGGTGCGATTGCTCAAGCTAAGGAACCAAGATCAACGAATAGAAACAAGCATGTACCAAGGAAATACCACATACTCAGGGAGATGGTGGAGACAGAAGAAATAAGGATAGACTACATTCCCACCGATAATAATCTAGCAGACCCATTTACTAAACCATTAAGCTTAGTCAAGCATAATGGTCATTTCGAAAATATGGGCATTAGATACATTGGTGATTGACTTTAGGCCAAGTGGGAGATTGAAAATATGTATGTCCTAGAAACAATCATTTTAGGAGCAGATGTACTTGAACACATTCATATTATTAATAAGATTAATATATACTTGACATTTGCAATTATTGAATTATTATTTGATTGTTTATATTATTCATTAATGTGCATCCCTTGAACTTACATTGTCATTAATAGTGTGAGATATTAATGATAGAGTGTAGTTCTTAAAATAGCCTAGACTAATGATCATTGAGAATGAGATATCAATGATATGCTATAAGTCGACATGTGGTTTGCATCACATTCTTAGAGAATGTAGTATATCTCACTTACTGCTAGCAATAGTTGCTAGTGATGGACACATGGATACTCTTAGAGGAGTATTGGTATACACTGCTGATAAACTATTTGTTATACATGTCTAGAGTATTATCAGCATATGGGAGATAGAGGTCCTTAGACTTGAGGTCAATATCGCCTTGTTTACGGAGCAATGCACTTTGATCATGTCCTAAGCTCAAATGCCTTATAGGTTGAGACGCGACTTGTATTGGGTGCATTACGAAGTACATTGAAGGTGGTAGTTGAGCCAAGAATAGGATTCATTCCTCGATTCGAATTTCGAGAGAACACTCAGCTTCTCAGAGATGTTAGGTCGACCAAGTCACTGGTCAATGCAAGAGACATATTTAGGATATGGTCTATTTGTCGACTAATATAGATGAGATAAAGTGATCAAGCCATTTGGATAGACACTTGGCAAATCTTAAGCTTGATCGAGTGTGTCGCGAATGAAAGAAATTTATCATCTCACATAGAGGTCTGTTTACTTGAGTCTTGTAAACGTACTTCACATATTGGGTCCGTCACCGGCGCCGTCTAGGAGTTCCGTGTGAACCTTGATTTGATCAAGTGACGATGTATGAAGGCCTAAAGGGCCACATTAAGTCGATTGTCTTTTCGGTCTAAGGATATATTGAGAGAATGTAAAATATCGGATTTTGAATCAAGATATTTTATTTTATAATAAATTATGGGATAATTTTCATTTGATGAAAATTAATTAATTAAGTCAAAATTAAATCTTGGATTTAATTAGAACTAAAACGTCAGAAAATAAATAGAGTAGCCGCGTAACAACGGGCCCACTCGACCGCCCATCAGCATTTGGATTTGGGTCAGGTCTTGAAGCCTGATCCAAATCTGATTTGGTTTAGAGTTTCCTTCACTATATATTTGACACTTAACCCATAATTTTAGCAGCACTCACTTCCACTTTCTGAACTCAGAGTTCAGGAAATAAAATTCTCTCAAACCTCTGCCAAGATTTCCTAGCTTTCTTGGGCAAAGGAATATACCGAAGCAAGGCTTGCACCCGGATTGACAATCGCGTGCGCTCCCTTTAGTAAAGACTAACAAAGCTTAAACTGTAAGTTTTCTTCCTGTCTTTGCAGATTATAATTATCGCATAATCATACCAGAAACGTTTGTTGGAGCAAGTAAGTTTACTCAAAATTTTAAACTTCCGCTGTGCCTTACTTGTGTGTTTTACACCCAACAAATCCCTACAAGTATGTCGTTTCAAACGTTCTCTATATGGCCTCAAGAAATCTCCAAGAACATAGTTTGGAAAATTTAACTTTGTTGTCAATAATTCGGAATGGTGTGGAGTAACGCAGATCATTCTGTTTTCTACTGACATGATGGTGTAGTACATTTATCTGGTCGTTTATATTGACGACATTGTCATAAGTGGAAATGATCAAGAAGGAATATCTCAGCTTGAACATCATTTGTTCAGTCACTTCCAAACCAAAGACTTAGGGCCCGTTTGGTACAACTTATTAAAAAGAGCTTTTAGGAGTAGAGTTTTTTTATCAAAAAGTGATTAGGTGTTTGGTTGTCAATAAAAAAAGTATTTTTGTATAAAAAAACAAAAAAGTTGAAGGCCACAATAAGTTCTACTCAAGAAGCCCAAATTTTGAGCTTCTTCCAAATGTGTTTTTGGAACAATTTGTCAACCAAACGCTCCAATTAAAGGCCAAAAGTGCTTTTGGCTCTCCAAAAGCACTTTTGACCTTTAAAAAAGCCATACCAAACAGGCACTTAGAGAAGTTAAAATACTTTTTGGGAATCGAGGTAGCATTATCCAAGACAGACATTGCTATCTCACAAAGAAAATATGCTTTGGACATTAGAGGAGACATGCATGTTAAACTGCAAACCTGTTGACACTCCTATGGATCCAAATGTCAAACTTGTCCTTTGGCAGGGGGAACCATTGGAAGATCCTGGGAGATATCGAAGATTGGTAGGTAAATTGAATTATCTCACTATTACACGATCAGATATTTCATTTGCAGTAAGTGTGGTTAGTTAGTTTCTCCAAGCTCGTTGTAAAGATCATTGGGACGCAGTAACTCACATCATCATATACATCAAAAGAGCTCCAGGATATGGACTGTTATATGAAGACAAAGGCCACACTAACATTGTTGGATATTCTGATGCGGATTGAGCAGGTTCCCCGTCAGGTAGACGCTCTATTTCTGGGTATTGTGTCATGATTGGAGAGAATTTAATCACTTGAAAAAGTAAAAAGTAAGATGTTGTCAGATCTTGTGCAGAAGCTGAATATCGAGCTATGACCCTTGATACATGCGAGCTTATTTGATTGAAGAAACTCCTCCAAGAGTTAAAGTGTGTTAAACTCACAGAGATGAAGCTTATATGCGACAATCAAGTTGCCCCTCATATTGCCTCAAATTTAGTTTTCCATGAAAGATTAAAACATATAGAGGCAAATTGTCATTTTATTAGGCAGAAGATTGAGTCTGGATGCATTACCACTAGCTTTTTTGGTTCAAATAATCAATTGGCAGATGTGCTTACTAAGTCTCTTAGAGGAGCTCAGATTGAATACATTTGCAACAAGCCTGGAGCATATGACATGTACGCTCCAGTTTGATGGGGAGTGTTAGATATTGTCAGAGAGTATTTCAACTATTAAATATTGTATCAGAAAGATAGTCAAATATTATAGGTAAGATATTGTATCAGATAGATAGTCAAATATTGTAGGTAGAATGCATAATCTCATGGATCTGCTCTTAATATTTTGTTTCTAGCCTTGTGTTTATATTTAGATGTAATCTATCATTGTAAGTATGAAGTGGAATACATTTGCATCATTCACAACCATTAGCAAAGAATACATCAACAATGCTTCAATCAATTAATGGAGGTTGACAACCAAAATTAAACAATTTCAAGAGTGAGAATACAAAAATAACTTGCAAGCTGCAACACAAATATTTATATTTCACTCAACCATGGAATACTTCCAACAGCAAAACCAGGCTATTGCCTTCGTCCTCGTTTGCTCTCAGCTGGAGGTGTTCTGTTGATGGTTTCCACTGTCACATTATAATGAATTAATGATATTGGAAACATGAATTGGCTGAAGGTGTCTTTTTTCAGCATGCAAATTTTTTACCCCTCGAGGATAATTTATGTACGAGACTTTCCATACAGATTAGCGTACACAGTCTTCGTGCGGTACACCAGAATCATGCTTAGAACAGCTGCAATAATACAGAGTCCTGACATTGTTAAGGAGGTCAAGAAGAAGCAAATTGCACCTTCACACTTCAAAGGTTCATCCATGTTAAGAAAACTTGAGAAAACTGATGCCAAATTCAACCGTCCGTGATGACGCTGTTGAGCTTGCTTTTCAGCTTCCATGTCATATATACTACTAGCAATAAGACCTGAGAATACTAATGAACCAGCAGGGTTGGCAAGAGTGAGGAAGTTGTACAAAGCCCCGAAATTCTTTAAGCCAAACAATTCTGAAGCTGCAGCTGGTACAATCGCCCAATGAGCGCCATAACCAAGTCCAACCAAAAGAGTGCCAATGTACATAGCTCCAGGCCAACCCATAGCAAAGAAGAAATGACCGAACGCCATTACTACTTGGGCAACAGCCATAGCTGCATGTCTTGGATATGCATTATCCCTGTTTGACAAGCTTGTGTGATAAATTTCATAGAATTGAAAATTCACTTAAAGATACTCCCTCTGTCCCAATTTATGTGAAGGTGTTTGACGGGTATAGAGTTTAAGAGAAAAAGAATGACTTTTGAAACTTGTGGTCTAAAACAAGTCATAAAAGGTCAAGTGGCTATATATCATTTCATTAAAGGTAAAATGAGAAGATTGAAGTTAAGTGATTACTAAATATAGAAAGATGTCATTCTTTTTTGAACTGATAGTCAAAGGAAAGAGTGTCACGCAAATGGAGACATACATTGACAGAGGGAGTAAGTTAATACCATCGATGTATAGGCAGTGAATTTAATGTACCTGACGATTATCTCTGAGAAGTATCCACCCCCAATACGGCCAAGGAAATTCCATATGCTGATCAAGGAAACAAATACATGTGTGTTATCAGATCCTAAAGATTGGCTCATCTGACCTAAGTTGTCAATGACAGTCAAACCGGATCCAGAACCCAAAAGCAATGAGAAAAACATAAGCCAAAAATCTGCTTTTATTAAAGCTTGCACTAAAGTAAAGTCCTCCCCCCTACGGGGACCTCGTCTTCTTTTGATCCTCACTGCTCCTTCTGCAGCTGCTTGAGCTAGTTTCACTTGTAGGTGCGCGATTCTTTTTTGCCTTTCAGAAGCCGGAAGCAAGTCTACTCCCTTCGGCTTCTCTTCTTCAACCTCGCTAAATATAATTTCTTGACCATCGTCATGTTCAGATTTGCCAGGATCTTGTTTCCGCGAGTCAGATAAAAATGCCTCTTCTTCTGGCTCTTGCGTTAAACTCAAGGAGATCGGGATCACAACCGGGATTATCAAGAGGATAAATAGAATAGCTGTGAAGATTATGATAACATTGTGGCTAACATCAATAAAGTCTTCAACAAGCATAACTCCCATTAAGTAAGAAGCCAAAAGGAGGCATATGCTGTAAATAAATGAAAAACTTAGCCCATCAGAAGGCCTGATTTGTCTGTGGCCTCCAACAGGCCTGATTATAAACATAAGAGCACTAATCACCATAGCTGGTCCAACGGCAATCATAAATATAAGTGAAGCGTGATCGGGAGAATGGATTACTGCATATATCTGAGTTAAAATAGCACCACCTAAGCCAGCAAATCCCTTAAGAATCCCAACCACAGGACCACGGCTTTTCGGGAAATTTTGCACACCAGAGACTAAAGCTGCTGTGTTAAAGTAGGTCTCACCATTTGTTCCTACAAATATAAGAATGCACATCTGCAGAGAATGGCTAAAATTAAGTCATCTGTTATAGAAAACAAGAATCTGTGACAATTTAGCACTCTAGCAGACACCATTAAGTTATGCCAACATATGTCATGGATAAGACCAGTAGAGGAGCAAGATATTTGGCGAAGGGTGTGCAAATTTTCTTCGGTGTGCAAAATTAAATATATACTCATAATAGCTAACATTTAACCTATGTACAGAGCATAATTTTCCGGCGAAGGGTGTGCACCTGACCACTCTTCGCCTAAGATGGCTCCGCCCATGGATAAGACATTATTCATTAAACTAAAATCCGACCCATACACCCGACCCACCCACATCCTTTTAACCCTAGCATTTAGAGGTTAAAGTGGTTAACAATTGGTTATTGTTATTACAATTAGTTTAACCTTTAAAGTTAGCATTCAGATGTTAAGTGTGTTCTTAGTAAAGTTAACCACTTTAACCTCTAAATGCTAGGATTAAAAGGATTTGGGTGGGTCGGGTTTTAGTTTAATTTTGGATTTAATTTTGTGTTGATTTAATTAAACGGTGTGGACTTCTAATTGGAGGTCACGTGTCATATATGTTATTGTAAAATCAACGTTAATGAAAAATGGCATGGATGAACCATTATGGTAACGACGATAAAATAAATGAGCCAAACTATTAGGACGATGACATAAATGAGCCAAACTATTAGGACGATGACATAAATGAGCCAAACTATTAGGACGATGACATAAATGATCAAAACTATTTATGAGTGACATAAATGAGTCATTAAAATAATTCAATAGCATTGAGCCTTTTCCGTTAATTTAATGCATATTATTAACGTGTACATATATACACTTACCATAATTCCAATATATTCCATATATTGTGTAATAATTAGTGATATATAATTATGGTAGATTTATGATCCTTATTGAAATAGGATTCCACATTGTACACTATATATATGTGTATTAATGAGAAAGAATCCCCAAGAGAGATTAATACAATCTTACATGGTATCAAAGCAAAAACCCTAAAAACCTAGAGTTTTTTCTCTTCCCTTGGCCGTCGGTAACCCCCTCTCGGTATACCCATCGGCATCCACCCCTCTTCACGAAATTTGTTGGTTTTTCCCATTCATCTCTTCTCTAAATGGATCCTCTTGCTTCTCCCACACTTTCTAATGCTTCCGCTTCTACAATTGTCGTCCCTCTAAAACCTCCCACCACCACTTCATCACCATCCTTCCATCCGACTCTCGCCGTTACAACTATCAAGAATTTTATCTCTCTCATTCTTGATCAGGAGGATGGTCAATATTGGTCGTGGGTCGAACTGTTCAAAATTCATGCATGTATCTATCATGTTCTTGATCACATAGAAGATTATGTTCCTCGCCCCCGGAGATTGATGACTCAACATAGCGTCGTCTTGATGTCGTGGTTAAACAGTGGATATATGACACTATATCCAAAGACCTACTTCTCACCATCATGAAAACGGGGGCTTCCGCTCGCGATTTGTGGACGAGATTGAAAGAAATTTTCCAAGACAACATAAACACTCGCGCAATGTACTTAGAGGAGCAATTCAACAACACCCGTCTGGAGAATTATTTCAATATGTCTGAATACTGTCGATAATTGAATTTAGTGGCAGACCAATTGTCCAACGTTGGTAGTTGGTACACCCGTGTCCGAAACAAAGATGGTGTTGCAATTGATTGCAGGCCTCCCTAAAGGGGAATACGACACCCTAGCCACGATGATTCAGCAGGCTGACCCTCTTCCCAGTTTCAACAAAGCTCGCTCGTAATTACTATTGGAATAAACCCGCGGTGCAAAGCAGGACTAACACAACCAGAAGGCGTTAGCCGTTGAAACACCTGCACAAAATCTCGCCACCGCTGGTACGACTGCACAAAATTCGGTCCGGACCGAAAAAAGGATCGGACCGACCTTGTTCAGATCGGACCGAACCGGACCGATAAATTCGTTCCGGTCTTCGGTCCTAATTTTCTGAAAATTTTGTCCTCGGTCTGGTCCGGGTCGGTCCAGTTTTACCACAAAATTCGGTCCGGACCGATAAATTCGGTCCGATATTCGGTCCTAATTTTCTGAAAATTTGGTCCTCGATCCTGTCCGGTTTTACCCTGTTGTGCAGCCCTAACCGCTGGCCAGCAGCCACCACCGGAGAACAACCAGCCGCGGCAGAACCGCGACGGCAAGGGTGGCACGGGGCGTGGCGATGGGTAAGTCGGAAAGAGTCGCGGTAAGGGAAAGGGCCAGCAGCCCAACCAGTTTCCTTCGTGGGTCGGCCCAGCAACCATTACCCAGAACCCGCAGTGGGCCTCTTTCCAATATCACTCACCAGCCTAATATCCCTTTCAGCAGCAGGGGGTTATGGGCCCAATACCAGGGTATCGTCCAGCCCAACATCAGCAACACCAGGCCCACGTCGTACATGCCCAGTTCCCGCAACAGCCCAATATTCCAACCGATTTGGGCCAGGCATTTAGCAGTATGAATTTGAAGTAGCCCGATGCAAATTGGTACATGGACCCCGGAGCCTCGTCTCACCTCACCCAGTCTGCAGGTAATCTTTTCCATTTGTTTTGTTTAAAGTCTCCTCAATTTATTATAGTTGACAATTGTCATCGCATTCTAATTCAGGGTTATGGTCACGCTCACACTCCGCCATCTCACCAACCCTTCTCCCTAAATAACGTCCTATATGCACCACACATCATCAAAAATTTAATCTCCATTAGGAAATTTACTCGCAATAATTCTATGTCTGTTGATTTTGATCTACGTATGAGGACTCCTCTTACGAGATGCAATAGCACAGGGGACCTATATCCGTTCACACCCTCGTTCGTTGCCAGTTCTCGCTCACACTCTGCCCTAGCTGTCCCCGTCACTTTGGCACAATAGGCTTGAACACCCAGGAGCTCCTGTCATTAATTTTCTTAGAAGCAATAATTTCATTCATTGTAATGGGAAACTTGTCCAAAACTGTGTTTCTTGTCAATTAGGCAAACATGTTCGTCTTCCGTTTAATTCATCTGTTAGTATTACGTTTGTTTCTTTTGATATTATTCATGCTGATTTGTGGACGTCCCCTATTACTAGCTCTCTAGGTCATAAATATTATCTCGAACTATTGGATGACTACTCCCACTTTATTTGGATTTACCCGCTAAAATTCAAGTCCGAAGTATTTGCCAAATTTTTAGAATTTCACACATTTATCAAAATGCAATTTGAACGAGCCATAAAATCTTTCCAATGTGACAATGGTCGTGAATTTAATAATTCCGCATTTCAAAATTCTGCAAAAATAATGGCATGGTCTTTCGTTTCTCGTGTCCTCACACGTCCCGTCAAAATGGTAAAGCCGAGCGTATCATCCGTACGATAAATAACATGGTCCGCACGTTCATGTTTCATGCCTCTCTCTCTCTCTCCTTTTGGGTATATGCAGTAAAAATGGTAGAATACGTCTTCAATATTTTATCCACTAGTACCCTACACAACATGACTCCAACTGAAATCTTACACCGTCGGATTCCCTTTTATAATCACCTTCAGATATTCGGTTGCCTATGTTATCCTAACCTCACTTCCACTGCCCCTCACAAATTAGCCTTTCGCACTATACCGTATGTCTTCTTAGGATTCACATCCAACCATAGGGGTTATCTCTGCTATGACTTGGCCACTCGTCATATTCATGTCTCTCGTCACATCACTTTTGATGAGACCTCATTCCCATTTTCGAACATCCACAAGTTTCGAAAACATGACTACAATTTTCTTGATGAGTCTGATATTTCTCCAGTCATTCTTAAGGAACTGTGTCAGCCAAACACTACCGCCCAGTCATGGGCACCCACTGCCAGACACCAGGACGAACCATTGGCATCCCTGACACATGTGCCAAATCTGTCACCATCTCCGCCGATTGCCACCACCTCCTGCAATCGACCACCCATCGCCACAGTCCACCGGTCATCCTCCATGTCTCTGTTCCATCATTACAGTCTCCCCCACTCAACCGCAAGAAACCCATCCCCAGGCTACCAGTCAACCAACCATATCAACGGACCCACTCCACCACTGACATCGTACCCCACCATACCATCCAGCACTAGTCCCGGTACACCGACTACAATTGCCAGATCATACCCAGAAACTACCACCGATATCGACCCAACCCAATCGATGCCCACCCTATCACCAGTCATTGTTCCAATCAATCCCAATTCAACGGACCAGTGGATTCATCCTGTTGTCCACCCATCACCCTCACATCGTATGGAAACTCATGCCCAATACAGAATTTTCAAACCCAAAGTCCAATTTAACCTGTCCGCCCACACAATTTCCCCTATTCCCAAAAGTCCTAAATTAGCCAAACTGGACCCGAATCAGAATGCGGTCATGTGTGAGAAGTTTAATGCTTTAACGAAATAACATACTTGAGATAGTCCGTTGTATGTAGATTTTTCGTCACAAGTACAGGGATAATAGAGACTTAGAGAGATATAAGTCCAGACTTGTGGCTAATAGCACTAATCATCAAACATGTATAGATTGTAGTGAAACATTCAGTCCGGTTGTCAAACCGACCACTATCCGCACAGTTCTGAGTATCGATATGGGAAATCATTGACCCATTCACCAGCTTGTTGTAAAAAAATGTGTTTCTACACGGGGATCTGAAAGAAACTGTTTATATGCATCAGCCTATTGGATTTGTCCATCCCGTCGCTCCTCAGTATGTATGACGTGTGCGTAAGTCTCTTTATGGTTTGAAACAGGCCCCTCGAGCGTGGTATGATCACTTTGCACAGTACCTTATGCAGATTGGTTCGTCTGCAACAAGTGTGATAATTTTTTTTTTATCTTCCATCAAGGTAGTAGCATTGCTTATTTATTATTATATGTGGATGATATTGTGCTTACTGCATCCTATGATGCGTTAAAGACTAAGATTATTGCACTACTTAAGACCTAATTTGCCATGATTGACTTGGAGAAGTTGAGCTATTTTTTTGGCATAGCAGTGTGACTCATTCTGCATATCATTCGATATGTTAAGGGCACACTTGATTATGGATTACATTTATACCCCTCACACCGACACGATTGTTATCATCTACGGATGCTGATTGGGCAGGCTACCCAGACACGCGACGCTCCACCTCCGGCTATGGTGTGTTCTTAGGGGATAATATCATCTCTTGGTCTGCCAAGAGGTAGGTCACCCTATCTCGTTCTAGTGTAGAAGCTGAGTACAGAGGTGTTGCTAATGTCGTTGCTGAGATATGTTGGTTACGAAATCTTCTTTTGGATCTGTACTGTATCCTGCGTAAGGCGTCATTGGTTTACTGTGACAACATATCTGTCATATATTTATCTCATAATCTGGTTCAGCATCAGCGAACCAAGCACATTGAGATAGATCCACTTCGTTCGTGAGAAGGTAGCATTTGGTTACGTCAAAGTGATACATGTGTCGTCTTCATATCAGTATGCATATATATTCACCAAAAGCTTTCCTAGACAACTCTTCCTCGACTTCAGATCCAGTCTTAGCGCCCGGCTTCCTCTCGCTCCGACTGAGGGGATGTATTAACGTGTACATATATACACTTACCATAATTCCAATATATTCCATATATTGTGTAATAATTAGTTATGTATAATTATAGTAGATTTAGGATCCTTATTATAATAGAATTCCACATTGTACAATATATATATTTATATTAATGATAAAGAATTCCCAAGAGAAATTAATATAATCTTACACATATCATACAAGATAGATCACAACTGACTTCCATTATAAAAAATGGAAGCTTTGCAACATCCCACGGATAGCAAAAAGGTACAAATGAAATCAATGGACAGAAACAATTAAATTGCGTAACCTATCTCACCTAGAAGCCGAAGTTGTTAAAGAGAACACACTTTTAATTTCTTAATTATATTTTCAAGACGGTATCTATTTCTTTTTTTTCATGCGCCAAACATATGAAAATTCTTTGTGATAATGAGTGATGATGAGATTCAATCCCAAATCTTTGCATGCCATGATATCATATTGAGCGGTGTGATTAGATGGTCACACAATTTAACAAAAAAAATCATAAAGAAGGAAACTTGAAAGCTGTGAAGTAGAAGAGTACTCACAGCCCATAATGGCAAAGGTGAAGTTCTGCCAGTAACAATAAGCCAAACCCAACCATACCCAACAAAGTTCTGAATAACACCAACAAGAAGAGCAGCCCATAAAGGCAAGATTTCACACAAAGTACCAGCCAAGAATCCAACACTATCACCCAAGTCCTTAGCCACACCCAATCTAGCAATCTGTTTCTGATTGTAATTCAAAGAGCTTTTAATTATTGGAGAAATGCTTCCAAAGAGGTATCCAATGCCAGCACAAGTTTGAATCCACATTGCAGCAACAAAAACGAGCCATCTGCTGTTAGAGAAGAAACTGAGTCTTTCTTTCAAATGAACCATCACATATGATTGGATTGAATCGAGACAATTAAGAGCTTCAGATTTTCTTGAAGTTCTATTGTTGGTTATGAATGAATGAAGTGAATGGTACTTGTTTGTTCTAGGGGGTGGGATACGTTACGTAATGAATACTCTCGTCACCACTTATTTTCTTTTTGATAAGAGCAGAGCATAATGTCGGACAGGGAAAATATACACTATTACTGGCTCTGTCCCACATTATTGTGACACTCGAGAAAAATAAAATTTCTAAAATTTATAATCTTCTATATCTATTTATCTATATTATTTTAAAATCATGAATATTGTAAACGTGTATATAGTCAATTAGTCATATTTATCCCATAATTAAAATATATTTCATATATTATGTAAATATAATTATGGTAAGACTAGAATTCCTCTTGTGATTGAGTTTAGAATTCCTACTGTATAAGGGATGAATATTGTACACTATATATACTTTGATATTAATGAGAAGACTCCCTAAGGAAGATTAATATCATCTTACATTGTATCAAAAGCCTAACACAAAACCCTAGAATTTTTTAGGAGTCGCCGCCGCCAAACTCCCCCTCTTCTCTCGGGCAGTTCTGCCGCAGCACCTCCTCCTCTCCTCCCAAAAATTCTCGATTTTTCTTCTTCATTCCTCTCTTCTCTAAATGGGTACTCAAAATTCTTTCAATACCTCTGACGCTTCTACCTCCACACCTCTTTTCATCCCGCCCTAACTGTTATCAACATCAAGAATTATATTCCATCCTTCTTGATCAAGAAAACAATCAGTATTCTCCTTGGGTTGAACTGTTTCGTAATCATGCATGTCTCTATAACGTGCTTGACCACATCGATGATACTATTCCGCGCCCTCCGGAGGTTGATGAGTCTACTTGGCGTCGTCTAGACGTCGGCGTCAAACAGTGGATTTATGGTAGTATTTCTCAGGATCTTCTTCTTACTATCATGAAATCTGGCGCCACAACCCTTGATTTATGGAACCGCTTGGAGGAAATCTTTCAAGATAACAAGCACACTCGTGCGGTGTATTTGGAGAAACAATTTAACAATACACGCTTTGAAAACTTCTCCAACATGACTGAGTACTGCAGACAGTTGAAACTCCTGGCGGATCAACTCTCCAACGTCGACACGCCTGTCTCGGACACTAAAATGGTGTTGCAATTGATTGCAGGCCTTCCCAAAGGAGACTATGATACGTTAGCCACCATGATTCAACATGCAGATCTGTTTCTCAGTTTTAACAAAGTTCGCTCGCAGTTATTGCTCGAAGAGACTCAACGTGCTAAGTAGGATGAGCACAATCAGAAGGCGTTAGCTGTCAAAACGCGCCCTCAAGATCCAACACCGCCAAAAAACTCTCAACCACAGTAGGGACGCGGTGGCAAGGGTAGAAAGGGTCGCGGCAGAGGAGGTCGTGGTCATGGCAAGGGTCGCGGACAGTAGAATCAGCAGCAGCAACAATAGGGCCCGCAGAATCATTTCAGCACCGCGGCGCCCCAACAATATCCGTACAGCGCCGCGGCGGCGCCGTCGTTCCAGTACCAGCAACCCTTCAACCAGTTCTCCCACCACGGGTTGTTGGGTCCTGCTCCAGCCCCTCGGAATGTTCAGTACCCGCAACAATTCCACTTCATGCACGACCAGTTCCAGCAGCCCTCACCTATTATGACACCCACTGAGTTGGGTCAGGCCTTCAGCAGTCTCAATATGCAACAGCCTGATAACAACTGGTACATGAACTCCGGAGCCACTTCTCACCTCACCCGGTCTGCAGGTAATATTCCCAAACTGTTTGGTTTAAGGCATTCTCAATTTGTGACTGTTGGTAGTGGCCACCGCATTCCAGTAAAGGGTTATGGTATATCCTACACACCACCTCCTAATTCATTCCCTCTTAAAAATACCCTATATGCCCCACATGTAATTAAGAATCTCATCTTTATCCGCAAATTTACTCGTAATAATTATGTCTCTGTTGATTTTGACCCTTTTGGTTTCACGGTGAAGGATCTTTATACGGGGACACCTCTTACGAGTGTAATAGCACGGGGGATCTATATCCATTCACTCCCACCTCCGCTGCCAGATCTAGCTCTCCCATTCCTCTAGCGGCCATTTCTTCTTCAACATGACATAATATGTTTGGTCATCTAAGAGACCCAGTTTTTAATTTTCTTAGAGGAAATAATTTCATAACTTGTAATGAGAAACTTGCCCAAAACTGTTTTTCTTGTTCTTTAGGCAAACATACTCGTCTTCTATTTAAATCGTTTACTAGTGTCACTTTTTCACCTTTTGATATTATACATGCCGATTTATGGACATCACCTGTTGCTAGTTCTCTCGGTCATAAATACTATCTTATTTTACTAGATGATTTTTTTCACTTTGTTTGGTTATATCCTCTCAAATTCAAATCGGAAATGTTTTCCAAATTTCTTGAGTTTCGAACTTTCAGTCAAACACAGTTTGAAAAAGGTATAAAATCTTTTTTCAGTGCGATAATGGTCGTGAATTCAATAACTCTATGTTTCACCGTTTTTATACTAATAATGACATGGTCTTTCGCTTCTCCTTCCCCCACACCTCAACTCAAAACGGTAAAGATGAAAGAATCATCCGCACCATTAACAATATGATTCGCACTCTATTGATTCATGCCTCCCCACCTCCGTTCTTCTGGGTCTATGCTGCTAAAATGTCATAATACGTTCTCAATATTCTCCCAACTAGCACTCTTTACAATATGACCCCTACTGAAATCCTCTATCATAGAGTCCCATCGTATGAGCATCTTCAGATATTCGGTTGTCTATGCTATCCTAACCTTGCCTCTACTACCCCTCACAAACTAGCTCCTCGGTCAACTCTATGTGTCTACCTAGGTGTTACACCCCGTAAGTCCAGGACTTGTATAAGAGAATGTACGTAAGGAATCAAGACTTGGAAATTAGTACGAAAGGAAGAATTGTTTTTCCGACGGAAAATCTTCCGAACGTCGGAAAGGAAAAATGTTCGTTGTTGAGAATTGGATTCTCAAAGTGCATTATTTGAAGAGTATGGAACTCTTAACCTTATGGAAATTTATTTTTTTACGGATTTGGTCACGTGGGGCCCACCCGAGGAATTTTATGTTTTGCGGGGCCCACGAGGGTTACGGAATTTTATGGACGAATGAGAGGGAGACACATGGCACCCCCACAATTGGTCTTGGACGTTTTTAGCAAGGGTTGAATGGTCATTTACCTTCAAGGAAGATTAAGTCTTCAAGCTTGAGATTGTTGACCAAGGTCAACTTGTCCACTTGGCTATTTTAATTAATGATCCTCATCCTAGCCACACAATTGTGATAATCTAAGCCTTCCATTGTGTTATAAATGCTACACTAGTGCAAGACTAAGTCTCTAACACTTAGAAAATATTTGAGAACTAGAGCTTGAGTTCAAGAGCTCGCGGGTTTGGTCCTTCATCCACAGAAAAAATTTGTAGTTTTGATCCATTAGCCACAAGACTTTAACCCAATGTCCCTAAGGGTATTGTAAGGATATCTCAATAGAAAGATTTCGGAAAAACGACGTTTTCGTATTAGTCGCAAGACGGAAACTTAAGGAGTTCTTCAACTTTGAAGTTGGAACTTGAAGATGGGTTCTTCATAGGCTTCTAAGGAGTGCTTGGAGCGGATTGGAACATAAGGAAAGGAGCTAAGAATTGCTAAGGCGCGACTTTGAATCTTGAAATTTTTAAGGGCTTATAAAGGTATAAATCTTGTCGTTTTAGTAATTAAGTTTACTTATTGTTGTAGCTATGGATAATAGCAAGCATGAGTTATTTATTATGAAGTTGGATAAGTATTTTGGCTATTGGAACCCTAATCCGAAAACTAGCATGTTTAGCCTTAAGATTACAATTCAAGTTGATTATTGGTTTAAGTCGTCGCATGTTGTATAAAGAAGGAAATTGTAGTTGTTAAAGTTGTTTATGACTATATAACATGTTAGACCTTAGAACTTGGAATTGGAAAAGGATTGGAAAAGACTTTGAATTGTTAGATTGTAAGTTGGCCGAGAATGGCTTGATTATGGACTTAGTAGGTATTAAATTGTGGGGCAGAATTTTACACGTATTGTAAGGCGTGTAATCCCCTTTGTTTGGTTGTTGTTTGGAGCCTTAAATGTGGCATGTTGGTTATTGTATTCGACCTTGAAAAAGGTGGCAAAGTGAGTAGAAACAAAGGAAGTGCTGCCCGATTTTCCGTAGAATTAGAGACCACTTACTTAGTATTATTCTACGTTAGAGACTAGAAGTTGATAGTCTTGTTGTGACCATTATAGGTTGACAATTCTACGTACGGCGTATTCGGCTTAGCTTGTGGATTTGGCCGAAAAGGTATGTGAACTATCTCCTCTTCTAGCATGATTCCTTAAGATAAAGAAAGTATGTCCTACTCCTTAAATGATACATTCCTTGGTTGTATTTGGATTGCCTAAAATAGAATTTGTTCTATGTACTTCCTTGATTGTACTTTGATGTTTAAATTGTAAGTTGTATAATCCCTTTTCCTTAGTGAAGTTTGGATTCTTAAAAGTGAAAGTATTTTACTTAAAGTACATAGAGTCTTGAAAAGGAAGTGGGTTCCAAATCTTTTGGCTAGTGCCTTAGTTCCAAAACCAAATGGTCATTATAATGACTTTAGGGGAGTCAAAGGAGTGATTTGCTTAATTGTTTTAAAAGAGGAGAAATGACATGATTTAAGAGAAGTAACTTGTTTTAAAGGTGTGAGTTACTTGAGGTTTAAAAGTAGAAGAAACTTGTTTTCTACATATTAAGAGACTCGAAGTGTTTTGAAAGTTAAGAGACTTGATTTATAAGTATGTGATACTTGGTTTTAAGTATAAGTCTCTTGGTGATAAAAAGGAATGAATATGTCTAAAACCATAAAGGGTTATAACGGCTTTATGGGAAGTTGGTTATAACGGTTTTATGGAAAGTTAAGAAAGTTGTCTATTTTGATTATTAGGCATAAGTTGCCTAGATTGTGAAAAATTGAAGTTACTTGGTTTCAAGCTTTGAGAAGAGTTTCTAAAAGTGTAGTAACTTACTTTGAAAAAATAGACACACCTTGATACTACGGGTGTTAGTATCTTGGAATTTTACATAGAAGGAGTCTTTTGAAAAGAATGTACGTACGTAGTACTTTGGCTAGTTTAATTGAGAATTATTCTATGTATGCCTTGATAAGTACTTTGGCTTGTTTAATTGAGAATTATTCTATGTGTGCCTTGATAAGTACTTTGGCTTGTTTAGTTGAGAATTGCCAATGTGTGCTGGTGATAGCATTTGAGTACAAGTATTATGTTTTATTACGTTGCCGCGACTCTCGGTTGGAGGGTCAGCTGCCTTGTTGTAAGTTTACTTGGGCGTCGAAGCGGTGAGTGGGATTCGGGTATGCTTCCATTATTTGTGTTACCTACTGCATGTTTATACGATGTGGGATGTCGGCACGCGACCGCGAGGATACCCATGGTCACGCTTATACGATGTGGGATCCCGGCACGCGACCACGAGGATACTCGCCATGCTTATACGATGTGGGATTCCGGTATGTGACCGAGTCGGGTTAGATTCGGATTTGTTTGTGTTACCTACGGTCGTGCTTATACGATGTGGGATGCCGGCATGCGACCGCGAGGATACCCTATGGTCATGCTTATACGATGTGGGACGCCGGGCACGCGACCACGAGGATACTCGACACGCTTATACGATGTGGGATTCCGGCATGTGACGAGGCGGGTTTGATTCGGTTGTTTGTATACCCCACGGTCATGCTTATACGATGTAGGATTCTGGCGTGCGACGCGAGGATACTCCTCGATATGCTTATTGGTGTTATATTGTTATATCATGGATCGCCGCGTGAGAAAGGATTCCACGCATGGTTGATATTACGGGCGTGAGACCCATAATTATATTTAAGTAGTGACTTTGAGGCACGCGTCCCGACTGATATGACCGCTATGTATCTTGCATCGTAGGCCGCTATCACGCATGTCTCCTGCTTTGTTTAGATCATATGATTTCATTACTGATTTACCGCTTCACATACTTGGTACATTCTTCAGATCGACCTCCTTCGCGGCCGAGTTCACGCCGCAGTTTAGGTACGTTGTTTGGTGATCGGCAGTGTAGGACCGCCGTAGTTTTGGATAGCTCCTTCGTCGAGTTTATCTTTTTGGTATAAGTTCTTTCAAGATGTGCTTTTGTACGCTTATGGGTACGGCGGGTCTTGTCCGTCATAGTTCTATATAACTCTTAGAGGTCTGTATTCATATGTGGAATTGGACTCATGTACGGTGTAGTGTCTTTTGTTATGTATATTATGGCAGCCTTGTCGGTTTTGCCCTTGCACGTATGTTGGTTTTAAAAAAAAAGGTGTTATTTAATTTCCGCAGTTTACTTAGTTGTTAAGGTAGAAGGGTGCCCAGGTAGGGCACCAGTCACGCCCGGGTTCGGGTGTGACAGAGTGGTATCAAAGCGATCGGTCTAATGTCTACAGACCGTGTCTAGTAGAGTCTTGATTATCGGTGTGTTGCGCGCCACAACCATAAACAGGAGGCTACATGACATTTAGGAGTTGGTTTCTATTCTTCTCACTCTGAGATCGTGCCATAGAGCTGTGTTAGTAAGATAGTTCCTCTCTGACGTGATTTTGTGTTACAGTTATGCCTCCAAGGAGGGCAACAACACTGTAGGCAAAGGAGCAAAGCAGGAGCTACTAGTCGACTCAGAGAGTTGATAGGGCTTATGCCTGTGGTATACTGGATGTTGTTCCGCATGGCGAAGTTCTTCCGCTCCGGTTTTGAGACCCCAAAGACTGAGCCTCCGCTTTCGCCAGAGAAGACTATGTGGTCGCGAGGAAGCGGTTATGTTATTGACCAAGATAGTGGTGCTACGCTTCATCGCAGGAAGTTACTCGGCCAAGACAGCAGTGTAAAGAGGTAGAGGCCAACGCGAGATCGCAGAAGAGGCTAGACCGGTTGGTTATCCGGTGAGTTTTGGACGAGCCTTTCAAGCCGAGTGAGATATTCGTCCCACCTACCCAGACAAACCCCGCAGCTCACAGTGGGAGATATGACCCACAAGGTATTTAGGAGCGGCCCAAGCTCCGTGGTCGAGGTTCTCGAGGAGCGAGGACTTTCTGGTCGAGGCCACCCATTCCTCGACAGATCATATGTGGTAAGCGCCATTCGGGAAATGCCGTTATGACACGACGGTTGTTATTATTGTGGCGTCAGGCCGCCACGAAGTGGGAATGTTCGGTTAGAAAGAGCGCCAGAGTGGCTCAGCCTATGAGGCCGATAGTTGATTCTCTTTCCTCCGCAGCTGTGCGTCCCCCAGGGCAGGGTGTTCAGATGTCAGCCAGCCGTAGTAGAGGTCAGGGTGGAGTATATAGTTCTGGCGGTCCTTCGAACCGCATAGATGACGTGATCATCGGACAGATCGTGAGGCGACATCGCACGGTTACTGGTATATTTCGATTCTTAATCATACGCGCATCGATAGATTCGATTTCGCCTAGATATATGTTTTCCTTTGTTGCTAAGAGTTGTAAGTGATAGTACCTGCAGGTAGGGATACTTTGATTAGTAAAGTGAGAAGTTAAGAATGTTGACAAGAATGATAAGTGAACTGAGACTATAGTTGTGTAGAGTTCACAAATTGTAATTACCCGTAATGGGTAAGCACCGATGGGAAGGATGCATGAGAAATACTTAGGCGTATGTGACGAACCTCTAGTGAATATGAGGATAGGGTGAGAAGTACCTTGAGCTAAGAGAGAGTTTTATTTCAAACTAAGGATGAGAAGTTAAGGGTGACGATGAGTCGGGTTATGGACTCATTTCGGGTCAACCGATAGTATGGAATGGGGTGATGTCAGTTGGTAATGGTCCTGCTATATGATAGGGTCACGAGGGTGTAAGGCCCAGGCCTAGTAGATCGTTGTACGAGTTCGTGGATGTGTTCCACCGAACCAGTCGTAAGGTCGGTAAGAGCCTTAATGAAATTCAAGTAGCATAATGGCTAAGTTTGGTTAGTAACTCCAAGGATTGGAGAACAGAAACAATATTTGAGATTTTGTGCGTGTACTAAATAAGTTTAAAAGTACGAGAAAGAATGACAAGTAAGGAAATAAAGGAACCTCTAAGGATCCCGTGTTTGAGAAGACTGTAACCTTCGAGTTTTGTGAGGAGGGGTCGCGGACGGAAGGTCCATTGATATGTTTACGTATGTTAGGTGGTGGCCATGTGTGGCATCGTTGGTCTTGTGGAGTATTGACTGTTAGGCATAGTATAGAGTTTATGCCGGAGTTTGTATAGCTTGACAACCGACTAAGAACATTCGGGGACGAATGTTTCTAAGGAGGGGAGAATGTTACACCCCGTAAGTCCAGGACTTGTATAAGAGAATGTACGTAAGGAATCAAGACTTGGAAATTAGTACGAAAGGAAGAATTGTTTTTCCGACGGAAAATCTTCCGAACGTCGGAAAGGAAAAATGTTCGTTGTTGAGAATTGGATTCTCAAAGTGCATTATTTGAAGAGTATGGAACTTTTAACCTTATGGAAATTTATTTTTTTACGGATTTGGTCACGTGGGGCCCACCCGAGGAATTTTATGTTTTGCGGGGCCCACGAGGGTTACGGAATTTTATGGACGAATGAGAGGGCGACACGTGGCACCCTCACAATTGGTCTTGGACGTTTTTAGCAAGGGTTGAATGGTCATTTACCTTCAAGGAAGATTAAGTCTTCAAGCTTGAGATTGTTGACCAAGGTCAACTTGTCCACTTGGCTATTTTAATTAATGATCCTCATCCTAGCCACACAATTGTGATAATCTAAGCCTTCCATTGTGTTATAAATGCTACACTAGTGCAAGACTAAGTCTCTAACACTTAGAAAATATTTGAGAACTAGAGCTTGAGTTCAAGAGCTCTCGGGTTTGGTCCTTCATCCACACAAAAATTTTGTAGTTTTGATCCATTAGCCACAAGACTTTAACCCAATGTCCCTAAGGGTATTGTAAGGATATCTCAATAGAAAGATTTCGGAAAAACGACGTTTTCGTATTAGTCGCAAGACGGAAACTTAAGGAGTTCTTCAACTTTGAAGTTGAAACTTGAAGATGGGTTCTTCATAGGCTTCTAAGGAGTGCTTGGAGCGGATTGGAACATAAGGAAAGGAGCTAAGAATTGCTAAGGCGCGACTTTGAATCTTGGAATTTTTAAGGGCTTATAAAGGTATAAATCTTGTCGTTTTAGTAATTAAGTTTACTTATTGTTGTAGCTATGGATAATAGCAAGCATGAGTTATTTATTATGAAGTTGGATAAGTATTTTGGCTATTGGAACCCTAATCCGAAAACTAGCATGTTTACCTCAAGATTAATATTCAAGTTGATTATTGGTTTAAGTCGTCGCATGTTGTATAAAGAAGGAAATTGTAGTTGTTAAAGTTGTTTATGACTATATAACATGTTAGACCTTAGAACTTGGAATTGGAAAAGGATTGGAAAAAACTTTGAATTGTTAGATTGTAAGTTGGCCGAGAATGGCTTGATTATGGACTTAGTAGGTATTAAATTGTGGGGCGGAATTTTACATGTATTGTAAGGCGTGTAATCCCCTTTGTTTGGTTGTTGTTTGGAGCCTTAAATGTGCATGTTGGTTATTGTATTCGACCTTGAAAAAGGTGGCAAAGTGAGTAGAAACAAAGGAAGTGCTGCCCGATTTTCCGTAGAATTAGAGACCGCTTACTTAGTATTATTCTACGTTAGAGACTAGAAGTTGATAGTCTTGTTGTGACCATTATAGGTTGACAATTCTACGCACGCGTATTCGGCAGCTTGTGGATTTGGCCAAAAGGTATGTGAACTATCTCCTTCTAGCATGATTCCTTAAGATAAAGAAAGTATGTCCTACTCCTTAAATGATACATTCCTCGTTGTATTTGGATTGCCTAAAATAGAATTTGTTCTATGTACTTCCTTGATTGTACTTTGATGTTTAAATTGTAAGTTGTATAATCCCTTTTCCTTAGTGAAGTTTGGATTCTTAAAAGTGAAAGTATTTTACTTAAAGTACATAGAGTCTTGAAAAGGAAGTGAGTTCCAAATCTTTTGGCTAGTGCCTTAGTTCCAAAACCTAATGGTCATTATAATGACTTTAGGGGAGTCAAAGGAGTGATTTGCTTAATTGTTTTAAAAGAGGAGAAATGACATGATTTAAGAGAAGTAACTTGTTTTAAAGGTGTGAGTTACTTGAGGTTTAAAAGTAGAAGAAACTTATTTTCTACATATTAAGAGACTCGAAGTGTTTTGAAAGTTAAGAGACTTGATTTATAAGTATGTGATACTTGGTTTTAAGTATAAGTCTCTTGGTGATAAAAAGGAATGAATATGTCTAAAACCATAAAGGGTTATAACGGCTTTATGGGAAATTGGTTATAACGGCTTTATGGAAAGTTAAGAAAGTTGTCTATTTTGATTATTAGGCATAAGTTGCCTAGATTGTGAAAAATTGAAGTTACTTGGTTTCAAGCTTTGAGAAGAGTTTCTAAAAGTGTAGTAACTTACTTTGAAAAAATAGACACACCTTGATACTACGGGTGTTAGTATCTTGGGGTTTTACATAGAAGGAGTCTTTTGAAAAGAATGTACGTACGTAGTACTTTGGCTTGTTTAATTAAGAATTATTCTATGTATGCCTTGATAAGTACTTTGACTTGTTTAATTGAGAATTATTCTATGTGTGCCTTGATAAGTACTTTGGCTTGTTTAGTTGAGAATTGCCAATGTGTGCTGGTGATAGCATTTGAGTACAAGTATTATGTTTTATTACGTTGCCGCGACTCTCGGTTGGAGGGTTAGCTGCCTTGTTGTAAGTTTACTTGGACGTACCGACAGTGAGGTGGGATTCCACGGGTATGCTTCCATTATTTGTGTTACCCTACGGTCATGTTTATACGATGTGGGATCTTGGCACGCGACCGCGAGGATACCCATGGTCACGCTTATACGATGTGGGATCTTGGCACGCGACCACGAGGATACTCGCGCCATGCTTATACGATGTGGGATTCCGGCACGTGACTGCGAGTCGGGTTAGATTCGGATTTGTTTGTGTTACCCTACGGTCATGCTTATACGATGTGGGATGACGGGCGTCGACCGCGAGGATACCCTACGGTCATGCTTATACGATGTGGGATCTTGGGCACGCGACCACGAGGATACTCATGGACATACTTATACGATGTGGGATTCCAGGCATGTGACCGAGCGGGTTTGATTCGGATTTGTTTGTATACCCGTGGTCATGCTTATACGATGTGGGATTCGGCACGCGACACGAGGATACTCGCGATATGCTTATTGGTGTTATATTGTTATATCACGGATCGCGGTGAGAAAGGATTCCACGGGCATGGTTGATATTATGGCGTGAGACCCATAATTATATTTGAGTAGTGACTTTGAGGCACGCGTCCCGACTTGATATGATCGCTATGTATCGTGTATCGTAGTTTGGCTATCATGCATGTCTCCTGCTTTGTTTAGACTGTTATGATTTCATTACGCATTTCATCGCTTCACATACTTGGTACATTCTTCGTCTCGACCTCCTTCGGCCGCGTTACGCCGCAGTTTAGGTACGTTGTTTGGTGATCGGCAGTGTAGGACCGCTCGAGTTTTGGATAGCTCCTTCGCTCGGAGTTTATCTTTTTGGTATAAGTTCTTTCAAGATGTGCTTTGTACGATTATGGTACGGCGGGGCCTTGTCCCGTCATAGTTCAAGATATAACTCTTGAGGTCCGTATTCATATGCTGGATCGACTCGTATGCGGTGTAGTGTCTTTTGTTATGTGTATTATGGCAGCCTTGTCGGCTTTGCCCTTGCACGTATGTTGGTTTTTTTTTTTTTAAAAATGTGTTATTTAATTTCCGCAGTTTACTTAGTTGTTAAGGTAGAAGGGTGCCCAGGTAGGGCACCGCCACGTCCGGTTCGGTGACAGAGTGGTATCAAAGCGATCGCCTCGGAATGTCTGCACGTGTCTAGTAGAGTCTTGATTATCGGTGTGTTGCGCGCCACATCCATAAACAGAGGCTACAGACATTTAGGAGTTGGTTTCTATTCTTCTCACTCGAGATCGTGCCATGTAGTGTTAGTAAGATAATTCCTCTCGACGTGATTTTGTGTTACGCTTATGCCTCCGAGAGGCAACAATGCCTGAAGGGCAAAGGAGTAGCAGGAGCTACTAGTCGACTCGTAGAGTTGATAGTGCTTATGCGCCTGTGGTATACTGGATGTTGTTCCACATGAAGTTCTTCTCACGAGTTTTGAGACCCCAACACGAGCCTCCAATTTCTCGGCAGGAGAAGACTATAGGTCGCGAGGAAGCGGTTATGTTATTGACCAAGATAGCGGTGCTACGATTTCATCAGCGTGAAGTTACTCGGCAAGACAGCAGTGTACATGGTGTAGAGGCCAACACGAGATCGGCCAGAAGAGGCTAGGACCGGTTGGTTATCCGGTGAGTTTTGGACGGCAATTTCAAGAATGAGTGAGATATTCATCCCAAATTACCCAAGACATACCCCGCAGCTCACGGTGGGAGATATGACCCACAAGGTTTTTAGGAGCCGGTCCCAAGCTCCGTGGTCGAGGTTCTCGAGAGCAGAGGACTTTCTGGCCGAGGCCACCCATTCCTCAAACAGATCATATGTGGTAAGCGTCATTCGGGAAATGCCGCATGACACGATGTTGTTATTATTGTGGCCGTCCGGGCCACAAGAAGTGGGAATGTCCGGTTAGAAAGAGCGCCTGTAAGGTGGATCAGCCTATGAGGCCGATGGTTGATTCTCTTTCCTCCGCACCAAGGCCCCCCGCAAAGTGTTCAGATGTCAGCCAGCCGTGGTAGAGGTCAGGGTGGAGTATATAGTTCTGGCGGTCCTTCGAACCGCATAGATGACGTGATTACTGGACAGGATCAGGAGGCGACATCGCACGGGGTTACAGGTATATTTCGATTCTTATGAATCATACGTGCATTGATATATTCAGATTTCGCCCTAGCATATATGTTTTCCCTTTGTTGCTAAGAGTTGTAAGTGATAGTACCCCAGAGGTAGGGATACTTTGATTAGTAAAGTGAGAAGTTAAGAATGTTGACAAGAATGATAAGTGAACTGAGACTATAGTTGTGTAGAGTTCACAAATTGTAATTACCCCGTAATAGGGTAAGACCGATAGGGAAGGATGTACAGTAGAAATACTTAGGCTTATGTGACGAACCTCTAGTGAATATGAGGATAGGGTGAGAAGTACCTTGAGCTAAGAGAGAGTTTTATTTCAAACTAAGGATGAGAAGTTAAGGGTGACGATGAGTCGGGTTATGGACTCATTTCGGGTCAACCGATAGTATGGAATGGGGTGATGTCAGTTGGTAATGGTCCTGCTATGTGATAGGGTCACGAGGGTGTAAGGCCCAGGCCTAGTAGATCGTTGTACGAGTTCGTGGATGTGTTCCACCGGAACCAGGTCGTAAGGGTCGAGAAGAGCCTTAGCGGAAATTCAAGTAGCATAATGGCTAAGTTTGGTTAGTAACTCCAAGGATTGGAGAACAGAAACAATATTTGAGATTTTGTGCGTGTACTAAATAAGTTTAGAAGTACGAGAAAGAATGACAAGTAAGGAAATAAAGGAACCTCTAAGGATCCCGTGTTTGAGAAGACTGTAACCTTCGAGTTTTGTGAGGAGGGGTCGCGGACGGAAGGTCCATTGATATGTTTACGTATGTTAGGTGGTGGCCATGTGTGGCATCGTTGGTCTTGTGGAGTACTGACTGTTAGGCATAGTATAGAGTTTATACCGGAGTTTGTATAGCTTGACAACCGACTAAGAACATTCGGGGACGAATGTTTCTAAGGGGGGAAGAATGTTACACCCCGTAAGTCCAGGACTTGTATAAGAGAATGTACGTAAGGAATCAAGACTTGGAAATTAGTACGAAAGGAAGAATTGTTTTTCCGACGGAAAATCTTCCGAACGTCGGAAAGGAAAAATGTTCGTTGTTGAGAATTGGATTCTCAAAGTGCATTATTTGAAGAGTATGGAACTCTTAACCTTATGGAAATTTATTTTTTTACGGATTTGGTCACGTGGGGCCCACCCGAGGAATTTTATGTTTTGCGGGGCCCACGAGGGTTACGGAATTTATGGACGAATGAGAGGGCGACACGTGGCACCCCCACAATTGGTCTTGGACGTTTTTAGCAAGGGTTGAATGGTCATTTACCTTCAAGGAAGATTAAGTCTTCAAGCTTGAGATTGTTGACCAAGGTCAACTTGTCCACTTGGCTATTTTAATTAATGATCCTCATCCTAGCCACACAATTGTGATAATCTAAGCCTTTCATTGTGTTATAAATGCTACACTAGTGCAAGACTAAGTCTCTAACACTTAGAAAATATTTGAGAACTAGAGCTTGAGTTCAAGAGCTCTCGGGTTTGGTCCTTCATCCACACAAAAAATTTGTAGTTTTGATCCATTAGCCACAAGACTTTAACCCAATGTCCCTAAGGGTATTGTAAGGATATCTCAATAGAAAGATTTCGGAAAAACGACGTTTTCGTATTAGTCGCAAGACGGAAACTAAAGGAGTTCTTCAACTTTGAAGTTGGAACTTGAAGATGGGTTCTTCATAGGCTTCTAAGGAGTGCTTGGAGCGGATTGGAACATAAGGAAAGGAGCTAAGAATTGCTAAGGCGCGACTTTGAATCTTGGAATTTTTAAGGGCTTATAAAGGTATAAATCTTGTCGTTTTAGTAATTAAGTTTACTTATTGTTGTAGCTATGGATAATAGCAAGAATGAGTTATTTATTATGAAGTTGGATAAGTATTTTGGCTATTGGAACCCTAATCCGAAAACTAGCATGTTTAGCCTTAAGATTACAATTCAAGTTGATTATTGGTTTAAGTCGTCGCATGTTGTATAAAGAAGGAAATTGTAGTTGTTAAAGTTGTTTATGACTATATAACATGTTAGACCTTAGAACTTGGAATTGGAAAAGGATTGGAAAAGACTTTGAATTGTTAGATTGTAAGTTGGCCGAGAATGGCTTGATTATGGACTTAGTAGGTATTAAATTGTGGGGCGGAATTTTACACGTATTGTAAGACGTGTAATCCCCTTTGTTTGGTTGTTGTTTGGAGCCTTAAATGTGGCATGTTGGTTATTGTATTCGACCTTGAAAAAGGTGGCAAAGTGAGTAGAAACAAAGGAAGTGCTGCCCGATTTTCCGTAGAATTAGAGACCGCTTACTTAGTATTATTCTACGTTAGAGACTAGAAGTTGATAGTCTTGTTGTGACCATTATAGGTTGACAATTCTACGTACGGCGTATTCGGCTTAGCTTGTGGATTTGGCCAAAAAGGTATGTGAACTATCTCCTCTTCTAGCATGATTCCTTAAGATAAAGAAAGTATGTCCTACTCCTTAAATGATACATTCCTTGGTTGTATTTGGATTGCCTAAAATAGAATTTGTTCCATGTACTTCCTTGATTGTACTTTGATGTTTAAATTGTAAGTTGTATAATCCATTTTCCTTAGTGAAGTTTGGATTCTTAAAAGTGAAAGTATTTTACTTAAAGTACATAGAGTCTTGAAAAGGAAGTGGGTTCCAAATCTTTTGGCTAGTGCCTTAGTTCCAAAACCTAATGGTCATTATAATGACTTTAGGGGAGTCAACGGAGTGATTTGCTTAATTGTTTTAAAAGAGGAGAAATGACATGATTTAAGAGAAGTAACTTGTTTTAAAGGTGTGAGTTACTTGAGGTTTAAAAGTAAAAGAAACTTGTTTTCTACATATTAAGAGACTCGAAGTTTTTTGAAAGTTAAGAGACTTGATTTATAAGTATGTGATACTTGGTTTTAAGTATAAGTCTCTTGGTGATAAAAAGGAATGAATATGTCTAAAACCATAAAGGGTTATAACGGCTTTATGAGAAGTTGGTTATAACGGCTTTATGGAAAGTTAAGAAAGTTGTCTATTTTGATTATTAGGCATAAGTTGCCTAGATTGTGAAAAATTGAAGTTACTTGGTTTCAAGCTTTGAGAAGAGTTTCTAAAAGTGTAGTAACTTACTTTGAAAAAATAGACACACCTTGATACTACGGGTGTTAGTATCTTGGGGTTTTACATAGAAGGAGTCTTTTGAAAAGAATGTACGTACGTAGTACTTTGGCTTGTTTAATTGAGAATTATTCTATGTATGCCTTGATAAGTACTTTGGCTTGTTTAATTGAGAATTATTCTATGTGTGCCTTGATAAGTACTTTGGCTTGTTTAGTTGAGAATTGCCAATGTGTGCTGGTGATAGCATTTGAGTACAAGTATTATGTTTTATTACGCCGCCGCGACTTCCGGAGTGGTCACCGCCTTGTAAGTTTACTTGGCGACGCATCGAAGCGGTGGTGGGATTCCACGGTATGCTTCCATTATTTGTGTTACCCTACGGCCATGCTTATACGACGGGATCTTTGGCACGCGACCGCGAGGATACCCTACGGTCACGCTTATACGATGTGGGACGCCGGCACGCGACCACGAGGATACCCTCGACATGCTTATACGATGTGGGATTCCGGCACGTGACTGAGTCGTTAGATTCGGTTGTTTGTGTTACCCTACGGTCATGCTTATACGATGTGGGACGCCGGCACGCGACCGCGAGGATACCCTACGGTCATGCTTATACGATGCGGACGCCGGCACGTGACCACAAGGAATACCTCGACACGCTTATACGATGTGGGATTCCGGCACGTGACCGTGAGCGGGTTTGATTCCCGATTTGTTTGTATACCCACGGTCATGCTTATACGATGTGGGATTCGGCACGCGACCACGGCGGATACTCCTCGATATGCTTATCGTGTTATATTGTTATATCACGGATCAAGCAGCGAGAAAGGATTCCACGGGCATGGTTGATATTATGGGCGAGACCCATAATTATATTCGAGTAGTGACTTTGAGGCACGCGTCCCGACTTGATATGACCGCTATGTATTGTATCGTAGGTTGGCTATCATGCATGTCTCCGCTTTGTTTAGATCGTTATGATTTTATTACGCATTTCATCGCTTTCACATACTTGGTACATTCTTCGTCTCGACCTCCTCGGCCGCGTTCACGCCGCAGTTTAGGTACGTTGTTTGGTGATCGGCAGTGTAGGACCGCCGAGTTTTGGATAGCTCCTTCCGCTCGAGTTTATCTTTTTTGGTATAAGTTCTTTCAAGATGTGCTTTTGTACGATTATGGGTACGGCGGGCCTTGTCCCGTCATAGTTCAGTATAACTCTTACAGGTCTGTATTCATATGTGGGATTGGACTCATGTACGGTGTAGTGTCTTTTGTTATGTATATTATGGCAGCCTTGTCGGCTTTGCCCTTGCACGTATGTTGGTTTTAAAAAAAAAAAGGGTGTTATTTAATTTCCGCAGTTTACTTAGTTGTTAAGGTAGAAGGGTGCCCAGGTAGGGCACCAGTCACGGGCCCGGGGTTCGGGGTGTGACACTAGGCTTCCCACCGAACCATAGGGATATATATGCTATGACTTGTCCACTCGTCAGATCCACATCTCTCGTCACATCACATTCGACGAGACTACATTCCCGTTTTTTAATCTTAAAAAGTTTCAAAAACTGGATTACTCTTTTCTTGACGAGCCTGCCATCTCTCCCATCATTCTCAGTCAACTAGATCATAGCATTGCCACAGAATCACCGTCTTTTCCCGGTAGTTCTTCTTCGTCACCCGCGACCCCAGTCGGGTCACATGCGCCAAACTTCGTAGAGATCACACGACACGCGACCCTGTGATTTGGCTCCACGGTGCCAAAACACCTGCGAGCAAATTTCCTCCAGCGTCGTCACCTCCTCATTCTCCCTATCCAACCGACCCTAGAGGATATCGTGTACAAGGCTAAGATGACGAATTGTAAAGTTTCATCTACTCTAGTTAATTCAAAATCTAAGCTCAGTGCTATGGATGGTGCTCCAGTCTCCGATCCTACTCTGTGTAGTAGCCTTGCAGGTGCGCTTCAGTATCTCACATTTACAAGGCCAGACATTGCTTATGTTGTTCAGCAGGTATGCCTATTCATGCATGCCCCCAACGAGTCTCATTTCACTGCTCTTAAGCGTATCATCTGATACATTAAGGGCACACTTGATTATGGTTTGCACCTCTATCCCTCTGCACCAAACAAGTTGCTTTCTTATATGGATGCGGATTGGGCAGGATGTCCGGACACACGACGCTCCACTTCCGACTTTTGTGTATTTTTAGGGAATAATCTGATTTCTTGGTGCCAAGCGGCAGGCTACCCTATCTCGTTCCCGTGCTGAGGCTGAGTACAGAGGCGTTGCAAATGTGGTAGCTGAGATTTGTTGGCTAAAAATTTCTCGTTAGAACTTGATGTCCTTCGTCGTGCATCTATCGTAATCGTGATAACATCTCTTCCATCTATCTTTCTCATAATCCGGTTCAACATCAGCGAACCAAACACATTGAGATAGATCTACACTTCGTTCGTGAGAAGGTTGCGCTAGGGCATGTCAGAGTGTTACATGTTCCATCATCCTATCAGTATACAGACATATTTACCAAAGGAATTCTCATACAGTTATTTCTTGACTTCAGATCCAGTCTCAACGTCCAGCCTCCTATCGCTCCGGCTGAGGGGGTGTGTAAACGTGTATATAGTCAATTAGTCATTCATACCCCATAATTAGAATATATTCCATATATTGTGTAAATATAATTATGGTAAGACTAGGATTTCTCTTGTGATTGAGTTTAGGATTCCTATTGTATAAGTGATGAATATTGTACACTATATATACTTTGATATTAATGAGAAAACTCCCTAAGGAAGATTAATAGTATCTTACAAATATAAATGTTGGTGATCAAAATATCCTTCAAATATTGAACGGCTTTTATATCCTTAATAAACTCTAATCCTATTTTTTTTAAATACCTTTTAAACCTAAAAATCTAAAAGAATTAGGAATTGGGACATCCGTATACTTAATCCTATTTCTTCCCCTTTTTTAACATACCAATTTGCCAATTATTAAGGATTTGAGATTGACTAAAACTTATATTCAAAAAGTTGTGTGTGATTATTATATCCCTCAAAAACTAAGTATTTTTTAAATATAAAATTTTGGGTCGGATAAAGTTATAGTTTAATATTTTGAGATCAATAAGTATCGAAAGATGCAAACTAAGGGTACTTGGAGTCCTATTTTTTTTGTAAATGACAAATTTAATAAGCGAATAAAGTCTAACAATTGACAAGGGATATATTTTGTTTTGTTTTGCGGCTTTGTGATGCATTTTTTTATGATCATTAGAAAATTTGATGATCGATATATTCAATATTTAATTTATGTTACTGATATCCTTTTAATTTCTTAGTAATGATTTTCAGTATGTAATAAAAATAAATACATTATGTGGTCACTAGCTTAATTCCTAATGTCGGATTATTTTATTCCTAATATATTTTTTCACATGGGTAAAAGCATAAAAGGTATATATCAAAAAATATTTTAATAGAAAGTATTAAGTAGATATGATCAAATAAGAATTTTAAATCTCATAAAATAAATAATATGTAATTTCAAATAACATTACCTAACATTTATTATGATTGACAAGAATATCGTGTGAAACACGCTCATAGAGACTAGTTATATTAAAAGCACGACGAACCTTAGAAATATTGATTGGATTTTTTGCCCTTCATTAAAAGACTCTACAATATATTAAATTGTCATTTACTATTTTTCTCAAATTAATATACATAAGCACTAATAATATATCTTTCATCCAAAGATAGTGGCCCAGTGGCCATTAGTCAAATTTGTGGCCTTAGGGTCACAAGTTCGATTCTCGGCGGATACGTTCTCCGGGGCATATGTCTCGTATTAAAGCCTGGTAGCTTAACCGCACGCATGTTGCGATGTGAGTTTGATACTCCTCGCACAATCCATGTCGGGCCTGACCTATAAGATTGATCTGGTGGCGATCGACATCGAACGCGGGCGCATCCCGCGATTTACTCGGCGGTTAAGAACGGGTTCCATTCGCCTCCAAGAGCATAGTACCAGTACTTGTGCAGGTACTAGCGATATTGTGGGGTACTAAGACCACCCCGAGACCTGAATTATCAAAAAAAATAAAATAAAATAATATATCTTTCCTTTAAAAAAATGCAATAAAAATCTGACGCAAACAAAATTCTACTTTTATAGCCTATACAGTTTGGTAAAAGGATCCTAACCTAAAGTGAATTCTACACCTAAACAATCAGGGGCGAAACCAGGATTTCGGGCTAGGGAAAGCCTATTTATATTTAAGGGGAGTCCGGGCTAGGGGGAGTCTATTTTGGTCCAGTTGTCCACACTTTAAAAGAAAGTGTAAAGAATTGAGGACTCTATCGTAATATCATGAATATTACTAGTAGTATACTAGAAAAATTTAAATTTGAGGGCAGCCCGAGCCCCCTAGTTACATGATCGCTCCGCCACTGTAAACAAGGAAACAATACAATATAATTGATTGATATTAATTAAATTCTCCGTCTATAAACCACGAATTTGATTCCAATTCAAATTGAATAGGTGAGACTTTGTATTAGAAAAGAAAAGCATCAGGAGTATTAACCTCACTTCAAAATTAAACAAATGTATGCCTCTATGTATGAGATGTAAGAAATCAATTTGATTTGTAAGGTACATTGGTATCATATTAATTTATATTTTATTCCGTGTTTGTTTGTTCTTTTTGAATGTCAATATCCTGTACATCACCATTCACCAGAAACAACATAAACATCTAACTTATATCCTAGAGACTACATCGTGCTTCGTTTATTTCTGCTTTTCATTCTTGAATCGTCGCATAAGATATTTAACCGTCGCATTAGGTGCATATCTAATGCGACGGTTTGAAGAAGATGATGCGACTGTATTAGGAAGGCGTTGCATTAGCTATTCAATATCTTATGCGACGATTGTATAAGATAATGCAACGGAACTGTATTAATTATTGTCAAGCCTAGAGTCATCTAATGCAACGACTATAAAAAAAAATAATGAAAAAATAAATAATAAAAAGAGAAAGATAATAATAAAAAAGGATTGTCATTGACATAAAAAGTACGATATTATAATATTAGACCCCATAGGACATATTACAAAATAATTGTTCACAAAAGTATCTCAATATATATAACAAATTTAGCATATGTACTAGAAACAAAAAATTGGACGCAAAAAACAAACGCGCGATAAGAGCCTCCACTCACCATTTGTTAGATTGCTAGATTTCTTCTCTATTTAGCTCACCACACACCTACAAGTTAACATAATGAATAGTCATAAGTAAAAAAATGGTAGACTAGCCATAACATCATAAATAATAACTTCAATGTAGTTTACTCATATAAAAATATATAATTTCACAATATAATAATATATAGAATTTCAAGCTTCAGAATATTACTATGTGTTGGAAAGAAGGGAAACACAAAAATTACCTAATTAACGTCCTAGCAGACTGCCCATTTGGTTCACTGACATGCGCTGCACTAGACGCATCCTTTGGAATGATGGACTCACAAAAGCATGAATGACAAGGTTTATTCGAGGATTAGCTTCTAGAAGTTGTGATATAATCACCGATGCAATGGTCGGTGCAAGCTGTTTCACTAACTCAGCTTTCATATTCTGCAAGAATTCCTCCGGAATTATAAAACCTGATTTTTTCTCATTTTTCTTCAAATCAGTCTTTGTCACACCTTTTCCGACAAGTCGTAAGAGATTTTTGCTTTTGGGACCTTGAAGCACTTTAGAGTAAAAATCTAGATCTTTAGAGTTGCTACCTTCTCCGTGTTTGGTGGACTCCATAGCATCTATCTTTGCCTATTTATAATGTTAAGTCATTTTATTACTAAATTATCAAAAGTACGCAAATATATGATAATACAATTTGTTAACTCACAATATTTTGTTCAGTTTCTAATTGTTGGTATGGTATGTTCTCCCGTCCACGATGCTTTTTCTTTGAGGTCCTTCCCTTTCCCTTGATAGGACGCCCAATCTTAGATAAAAATGATTGTGCGCCACTATCCTTATTACATTAGGTGTGGATGAGTTTGATCGTTTCAGATGTCTAACAATGAAGATAATACATTATTTAGCTTGATATCCTTCTGCCATTGAGCCTTCTGGAAGACTCTTGTTTCGAACATCCAACTTTAACTCTGGAAGATACTTCTCAATCTCATACATACACCTTGAAATAACCGGTCCACCCATCTTAATTTGGTCCACCAAATGTACAGGTAAATGCACCATTACGTCGAAAAATACGGGTGGAAAAATCTGTTCAAACAAGCAAAGTGTTTCAACTATCTCCGACTTGAGTTTGCCAAGATGTCGAGGATCAATCGCTTTATTCCATATGCCTCTGAAAAAGCACAAAGTCTTATCAATGGAGTAGCAACATCTTTGGGTAATGTTATTTCACAACAATAGGGAGCAAGTAATTCATCATAAATGAGCATCATGACTCTTGTAGCCTATGATTTTCCTTTATTCAACTTGCACACATCGAGCAATAGAAGCATAACCTTGTGGTAACTTAGCATTTTTTATGACTTGACAGAACTTGCGTTTTTTTTCAAGTGACATCCAGAAGCGAGAGCATGGAATTTCTTCGCTACTATCTTTTAATTCTATTAGTTGAAGCTCTGGCATAATTTTAAGTTCTATTGGGGCATGCATCTATCTTAGTATAACCAACCCTAGTACTTTTAAAACACTCTTCGCTTTATTAAAGACTTAGACAATTTTGCATCGGGTAACACATCTCTTACAAACTCTAATATATCAGCAAATGCAACATTGATAAGCCTGTGATCACACTTCAAAATAAATAGTCGAATCATAAAGGAAAACTTTGAATGTTTCTTACATCCGGGATATAGTTCCTCCTGACCTTCTTCAACTAACTTGAAAAACTTTTTTGCCTCGTCATTCGGCTCCTCTCTAAAAACATCACGAGCATAATTCAACAACCTTGCTATGTCATTATTGCAATCATCCATATTTGATTGTTCATCATGATCCAGATTAGTTCTTTCTCTTTCAATTTCGATCCCTAATTCAGATAACTTATCTGTTCTTGACACAAAACCATTACATATTAGGTGATATCTCACAACATTCTCATGGTGCCAATAACGATAGTGACAACTATCACATAGACAACAAATTTGGTTTCCTTGAGACTTTGTAGCAAAAGCTTTTTTAATATACTCGTCTACTCCTCGTTCATATTCATCACTCCATTTGACAGCCATCCACCAATCCTTAGTTCCACAATTCATTTCCTCAATGTAATATTTAAGAGACTAATGTAAGTCTTCCATACATTCTCTGTAATTTAATTTGATAATACAATTTACAAATAAACAAAATGTGGAAAGAACAATGAATAAAATCTGAGCAGTTCGACGAAGCAATGACGGTAAAATCTGAGCAAATCTATACACATACAGTAATCTAACCTTGAATTAACAACGGTAAAACATGAAAGGGGAAGGTAAAACAACGGTAAAACATAATCTAACCTTGGAGAAGAGGGAAGAGCGGTTCGACGAAGTGGATGCGACGACGAGTGGAAATGGGCGACGATGAGCAGTGGGGAAGGGTAAGACGAAGATGAGGTATGGTAGGAGATGCGACGACGAGCTGGGGGGAAGGGGATGTGATGGCTAGAAAAATGGGATGGGGGCGCGCTAGGGTTTTGGAAGAAGATGGGGGTACGACCGGGTATAAGCAAATAAAATGAAGATTTGGGGGATATTAAAACACCGATCAGATTAGCTGCGTGATACCGCCAGATTACAAAGGCTAATGCAACAATCATTTTTTGCCATTGCATTAGACAATTTGAGTTGTCGCATTACACAGGCTAATGCAACGGTCATGTTCTACCGTTGTATTAGCATAATTTTCTGATTTGTTACACTTGAACCCGTCGCATTAGCCATATCTAATGCAACGGTACTACATACGTCGTTGCATTAGCCTTCTATGAACCGTTGCATTAGATTAAAAATGTAGTAGTGGATCTCGGGTAATTTTCAAATTGCTCTCCTTATCTCACGGAAGTTGCATGGTACGCTTGAATTGACTTAAAGTTTCATGATAAATCTATCTTTTTGGTGAGTAGCTTTTTTCTACTCTAATCTTTTTCACTAACAAGTCAGTAAATTAATCTTATTCTCTCATAGAAATTAGACTCAGAGGTTGGAATTATTAACTATGGGTGGCTAGTGGGCCGGTCCAGGCGGGCCGGTGAAGGGTCGGGATCAGGGCTCCAACAGGATTAGCCGGCCGGGATTAGCAGGACAGACAAATGTCTCGTACCGTTTCACATCCCGCCGGTGTTGGGGACGGGCGGGGCGGGTCGGGCCGGTAGGGGGATTTCAGTTTTTTTAGACACTTAATTTTAAAATAATAATATATATAAACACTTCAATAATTGAAAAATATAGTGTAATAAAAACAACTCAATGCAGTTTTTGTGTCTCTTATATTATGTAATAGAAATATGATTTTTTTTGTAATACAATTTCAAAATTGCAACTTTGTGGTGTTGTTCAAAAGTTTCAAATCACATAGTAAAATTACAATTAAAAAATTAAATAGTTAACCATATTTTTTCTAATTTCCTCACAATGTCTTGAGGATCTTCGGTTGGAATCGAAAGTTGTTGGTCAAATTGTTTGACGTCGCTTTATTTTTCCTCTGACAAGATTTCGTTGTAGTTGTAGTCTTCTTCTTCGTTGATCTCCGGTTGACTGCACCTTCTATGCTCCGCTCGTATCCAATCTCTGAATAGAATTGCAATCTCCAACGTGTTGTTACACCCCGTAATACCAGGGCTACTAATTAAGAACGTGATTAAGGATTTAAGATTTGAATTTTGGAAGGAAAGAATTATTACATTTTCTTAAGGAAAATATCTGGAAAATGAGAAGACGACAATTTATTAATTTGGAGTTTAATTCTCCTAATTGGAGTTAAGGAATTAGTTTTGGATTTTGAAGTCACGAATTTTGTCATGTGGGGCCCACCAAAAATTTTACAATTTTGTGAGGCCCACGAGATTTTGTGATATTTTGGCCCAGTATAGAATTATTTTGGTGAAAGATTTATTTTGGACCAATATGAGGGTGACACGTGTCACCCCTCCACTTGTCTTGCTAGCATGAAAACACTTTAGATATTTTGAGAGGAGGACAATTGGACAAGTGGGTCCCACTCCACTTGCCCATACACTTGTATATATCCAAGTCTTGGAAGACTTGATTCATTGTAACTTCATCCAAAGGAAAGCTCTCATCTCTCTCCCTTTAGCTCATGATTTTCGAGAACCCCATGGCCTTGAACAACAAGAGTTGATTAGTTTCTTTCTCCAAGATTAAGCCCTTAAACCAAGTGCTAAGCCAAGATCAATAATCCATCATTTGGAACTTGTGTTGGCCGAAATTGGCATTAAAAACCCTAGCTTGTTCGTCGACTTTTTGGAGGTAAAACGTGAAGAGAAGTTGGTTATAGGGTTGTAGGGGATACATGAAAGTGATTGGACTTGAAGAAGTGGAGCAAAATGAAAACTGCGGGTCAATCTTCCCCGGACTGTTTTGGGCAATTTTTGGGCTAAAAATAAGATAATGGTTCTTCTTCATTTTAAAGTAATTGGATATTACTTATTGTTTATATGTATATATGAGCTTGTGCTAAAAAGAATGAAGGATAAAAAGTATTTGGGTCATTTTTAATGGTGTTGGCCGAATTGGGCATTTTGGGCGACATTGGATTCGTTGATTATTGTTGTGGTTAGTTACACTTGTCGCATGTTATAATGGAGTAATATTGTTGTTAATAAGTTGATATAACTTATATATAAGTTTTGAAACTTGAATTGGAATAAAAAGGATTAAGGAAAGAGTTATCGGTTTGTAGTTGTTGGCCGTGGAATCTATAAAATTGTTGGACGTTATTATGCAGTTTTTATGGACTGTTTTGTGGTGTTAGGCTGCTGGAAAATCAGCCACCTATTTGCATGATTAATGTGGTAATTGTTAAAGGAAGTCCTAAGAGATTAAGGGTGTAGAAAGGTATTAAAAGGCTTCACTTTGTACCCTTGTTGTTGTTGGATATTGGACTGATTTTTATGGACTGTTTTGGTAGATTAAGGGGCTGAATTTTACACGTCAAGTAGGCGTGTAATCCCCTTTGGTTAATTTTTGGTTGTGCCTTAAATGGGGCTTTATTGTTGTTGAATTTGGGCCTTAGAAAAGGTGGAAAAGTACGTATAAACTGGGGAAGTGCTGCCCAAATTTTCGTAGAATAAGAGGACTATTACTTGGTATAAGTCTTATACTAGTGTGTATGAATTTGATAAAAGTATTATTGTTGTTATAGGTTGAAGTACTACTTGTGGCATATTCTACTTGGCGTGTGGAATAGCCGATAAGGTTGAAGTACCTATTCGGGGCGTATTCTACTTGTCGTGTTGGTTAGTCGTCAATGAGGTATGTGAACCTTTTCCTTCTCTCTTTTGGCATGTTCTTCGTGTGAACCATAAATGTGGTATTGTTTCAAAAGTTATTCTACTCTTAGAAGTTAAGGAGATTCTTGTTATTGATTCTATGCTAAAGACATGTCTAAATTATTCCTAAGTCCTTACCAAGTTTTATGAGAGATGTTGGTAAGAGCTTTTAGTAAACGTTGGAGTCGAATTGATCTTGCTAGTTACAGTACTAATGAGAAAAGGGTATCGAACAAGCCATTGCAGCGTTAATAAAAAAGGAATCGACAATCTATTATATTGAAATGAGTAGAATTTTCCATCTGCATAGAAGCTAAGATATAACCAGTTCGTTTTACACTTTCTACATTCACAGCTGATTAGATAAGATCATGATTAATATATAGCCTAATGGCTCATAAAATGAATTAATTTGACAATTCGAATCCGTGTTTACATACTTGGTACATGTTGTACTGACCCCCTTCGGGGGGCTGCGTTCATGCCCGCAGGTATTAGGTACTCATTTGGGTGATCCGAGAGCTTAGGATCCTTGTTCAGCATTTTGGGATAGCTCCAATGTTCCGGAGCTTGTCATTTTGGCACAGGTCTTCCATTTTGGCTAGGTATATTCAGGGGTACGGCAGGGCCTTGTCCCGTCATAGTTTGTTGTCCAAACTCCTAGAGGTCTGTATTCATATGTGGGCTGGACTTGCGTGTGTTGTATTTACATTGTTGGCCAGTTGTGCTACTGAGTTGTCGGGATGTTCCCGTTTATATATAATGCGAATTTCATCGGCCGCTCTGTTTTTATAACATGAGTTTTTCTTAGAGCTTCCGCAGGTTATATTGTGATGTGTGGTATAAGGGTGCCCAGGTAGGGCACCAGTCGCGGGCCCGAGGTTCGGGTCGTGACACGTGTCTCCCGTCAATGAATGTATGTGCTCTCCTATTTGAATTCTTCCATAGAAAAAGAGCTTTCAGGCGTTGTTGATGACGCTTGAATGTTCAACACATCTCGGGTCATCTTATCTAGTGTCGAAAATGTCTTCTCATTGTCCCACCAATATTTCAGAAAGTCTTCATCGCCTTCATCATTGACAATTAATTCATACGTTACAACACCCTGCAAAACATAAACATCAAATTCGCTAACTTGTGAAGAAGTTGAACCACTAATCATTTTATTTCTAAGGCCTTGGATACTAGCACCAGAAACCACATATTTTTTTATAATGTTGCAACGAAGTAGTAGAAGATGGTACAGAAGCTGGTTGATTATTTGCACTTTGTTGTTGGTAATAAGTTTATTTTTTCATATATTCATTAAGTAAAAAAAATATTAGAGCTATATAAAATAACATAGTTAAAATAGTAAGATGACAAATACCAAAAATTTCTTTAGTGTCTTGAAAAAAAATCTCTAAAAATTCAATAAGTTATAAAAAAATCCGAATCATTATCTACAAGCATATCCCTTAAATTTTTATTATGGGCGTTAAATAATAAAGTTATAGGTCTTCTATAATCTTAAGCAACAAATAGTTTCATATAGAGAATTTCACGTAATTACTTCTTCAGAAATTTTTCTATAAAGTAATCCACAACCGTGACAAGTTTTTTATACTCTTTGCGTCTTTGTATTTTATTACCTTTAAAAATAAAGTTTATAGCAAATTGTATTTTATCAAGAATATTTTCAAAAAGTTTTATGTCATCCTTTACAACTAAGTTATAAATATGACACACACATCTTATATGAAAATGATCAGAAAAAGATGGAGTTAATCAAACTTTTAAAAGTCTTATAGCATAATCATTAGAAGTAGCATTATCTAATGTAATAGTCATAATTTTATTATTTATTCTATAATAATCACAAATTTCACGAATATTTTGTGCAATAAAAGTTTCAGTATGCCTATCATCAATATATGTATATGCCAAAATATATTTTTGCATAGACCAATTATGATCTATCTAATGACATGTTATAGTTAAATAATCATTATCGTTAGTACTACGGCCTATATCAGCAGTGTGAGCCACTTTGCCATTAAAATGATATAATGCATAATGTAAATACCGTTGATATTCATTTGCAAATTTAAAAACGTCTCTTCTAACAGTTGATCTAGGAAAACTGTTAAAAACATGATTATACATTTCTCTAATATAATGAATAAAACAAAGAGAGGAAGGAAATGCAAAAGGCAAACTCTCCACCGCAACTAATTTTGCCATATTTCCCTATCTTTGTGTTTATCGTATTTAGGACCAAAAATCCCCCCTGTCGTCGGGTAAATTTGACCTTGTGCTTGGTCGGGAACACTATGTGAACTTTGTCCCTACTCAGAGGGCATTGACACACCCGATTTTTTAGTCTGGTATTGATTCCACCTATATGTGTGGTCGCCTTGTACATGTCTCAATAAACCCCTCGTCCCACTTTGGCCTTTTCTGATTTTAAATTTATAAACATTTTTACATATGAAGATTATCCCAACAATTTATTTTTTTATTATGCTTTTCACTCTTGAATGTGTTTATACTTTTTATGGGGATGTATTATTATAAATTTTGGGTTTCGGTTTTGTTTTTCTCCTTGTAATTGTGATATGATTTAGTAAATTTTTTAGTTGGTAATAATTTCATAAGATATATCCCCATAAAAGACCTTTGACATAATAAGACATATGAAGACAATTCGTTATTAACATTGTACCGACGGATTAGCGATGAATTATTAATTTTTTTGTTAGCAATAATAATATAGCGACGGATTAACGATAAAGTTTATAATTAAATTAATTTTTTTATGTAGTATTTTATTGTCAAATGAAGTACGCTTTTTGGTCACGCCTACGCAGAAACTAGTATAATCTAAAACAAAACCATACTCCCTCCATCCAATTGATGTGAACGTGTTTAACTGAACATGATATTTAAAAAATTAAGAAGATTTTAAAGTATGTTATTCAAAATAAGTCTTAGATATTTTTATCGAATTAAGGTTAAAATGAGTATTTTAAAATTATATTGTTACTAAATATAAAAAAGATATCATTCCCTTTGTGGGATTGACTAAAAAAAAGTGTCACGTAAATTGAATATGAGAAATAACTTTTGTATAGCTATAAATTATTTAAGAAAATAAATTTAAAATTAAATTATTTAATATAATAATATTTTTTTAAAAAAAATAAAAAAATTATGCCATGTAAATTAGAACAGGAGTATTATACACTTGATGATGTTCTCTTTTGAATGTCATCCACACCATCAAAGGATATGGCTGCTCCTTCCTTAATCAGAGGTCTCAGGTTCGAGCCCTGGATATGAAAAAATTCTTGCTAGGGAGCGCTTTCCTCCGAATGGGACCGTACGCGGTCCGAATCCCGATATAATCGGGCTCCAATACGTAAACCAGACACCAGATGAAAAATAAAAAAACCTCCACAATAAAAGGGAACCCGATGCACTAAGCTCGCCATGCGGGCTCGAAAAAGTCGGATCGCGAGGTTTATTATGCGATGCTGCGTTTACGTAAGAGATTGTTTTGGAACGACTCATGGCGCTCACAATTATATGTGATAATTTTATCATTACTTCAAGGCTCCCTCTACGATGGAAAGGAAAAAGGAGAGAAGAAAAGCGATCGTTCGATATTTTTTTAACCCCTCTTTGCTCCCTTAGTGACTTGAACTCAAAACATTCAGATTGAGTGGGAACGCTTATTATTTGAGCAATATAAACACCTGTCATTTAATGATTAGTTAATATATATATTTTCACTTCAATAAATCGTTTTAACTATAATAAATTACATTGACTTAATGTAAATAGTCAATGCGGGTTAGTACTTATTTACGCGTGAGATTAGGAAAAGGTAAGATAACGACGGAAGGGGGCCACTCAAGTAGAAGAAAAAAACAAAGCAGAGAGCACTGAGTACTGATGTTTATCATACTTTCTTTTCACGACAGAGATGGCCTTTTCTGTTTAATAAAAGCTAAACTACAAAAAGTGATGGAGCCGCCTGTCTATTCTTTAATGTTACTGGTATTCTGTCCCACATGCCTATCATGACAAGCATGCCTTATTTGATTCTTTTTTTATTTGAAATATATGTTATTCAAAATTTATTGACACAGGGTCTGCTTAGCCAAACTTTTAAAAAAGTATTTTTATTTTTTAGAAATAATTCTGGAGAATTGTTTCTAGAGAATTTGTTGGTGTTTGACTTATAATTATAAAAGTGCTTCTAAGAAACAGAAACAGTTTCCTGTTTGGCCTACATTTATGCAAATTTACTAGAATATTCTTTTTAATAAATTTAAAATTATTGATGTTGGATGGGATGTTGTGACAACATCTTAAGGATGTTGCCTGCGATATTGTGACAACATTCCTGACAACATCTCTGTAACGATTTTGCCTATTCTTCCGGTCAAAACAGGTTGTGTTACTATGAGTAAGAAATTACCTAGACAAGCTTACAATGATGATGTGTTTAAAACGTGGTAAAAGAAACAGTCAAAGCTTGGAGAAGAAGCAACGTAAAGACCAAGTCCAGAACGTTGAGATTTTTAAGGAGAAAGAATCGGTCCAAGCAGCTACCTTCTTTTACTCAACCTCCGCAACCAATCAGTGAAGATTTCAAGGGAAGCTCTACACTATAAATAGAGGGGAGCTTCAGAGTATCGATATCCAGAATTGAACGAGAATATTTTCCAAGAGAGCTCTCGGATAATTACCTTAAAAACTGGATCAACACACCTAGCCTAAAGTAGTATAACAACATCTAGTCCCACATCACAATTGCTATCTTTATTCTAGATTAAGCTTAATGTTCAAGCGATTGTAATGAAGATGTTGTATTTTTCTTTTTAGATCTTTTTATCTTTAGACTGAAGTCATCTGCGACTTCACTTTTGTTTGTAATTTATTTTTCGCATTTTTGCTCAATCTTGTAAAAGAAATTCATTTGTAATTGTATATAATTTATACAATTCTTTTGGTTATTGACCATCAAGGGATATATTAATATATACCCTTGAAAATATAAACTTTGTGTCTCTTTACTTTTTCGCTACATTTACTCTATAAAGGTTTATACTGTTTTATCACAATGTTGCATCAGATGTTGACACAACATTGAAGGCAACATCCAGAGACTGTTTTTGTTGTCTAGCTGTTTCAAATTTTTTCTTACGTATTCTTGCTTATCCGTAGCCCCGGGACCCAACAAGTGGTATCAGAGCAAACACTTGATACAATAAGTGTTTGATTCTGAATATTACGGCTATGGACTTAGCTATACAAAATGTTGGTAGACTTCCAATTCTTGACGGAACTAATTATGCCTACTGGAAATTTCGACTACGTTCGCACATCAAATCCATTGGTGTTCGAGCATAGAGATCAATTTCTGAAGGCTATGTGATCCCCAAGTACCCAACAGATAAGGATGGTGATGTACTCACTAAACCCAAATCTGAATGGACCGCGGAAGAGATCAACAATGCAAGCTTTAATGAAAATGCCCTAAATGCGATATTTGGATGGGTAGATCTCTATATGTTCAAGCTTATCCAGAATTGTACAACGATCAAGGATGATTGGTCAACCTTACAAACTCATTTTGAGGGAACCTCGAGTGTTCGACGTACAAATCTTCGCTTGATCTTGAGCCAATACGAATGCTTAAGGATGGAAGAAACTGATGACATAAAATCTTATTCTGAAAAAAGTTGATTGAAACTGCTAATCAGTGTCAAGTGTTTGGGTCTCCTTTAACCAACACACAACTTGTGGATAAAGCCCTCAGATCTCTTCATGAAAGATTCAATACTAAGATTTGTGCTATTGAAGATGCCAATAATCTTTCTACTATGGATTTTCATGCCTTGATGAGCATCTTTCAAACATATGAGATGAACATGAAGAGCCAAAGAGATCTGTACAAAGACAAGACTTTGACACTCCAAGGACAAACCTCGGAATCTGAATTAGAAAATGAGGAAGAAAATATGGAGGAACTGGGAAGTGACGCAACTGTTGCCTTACTCACTCGTCGATTCAATTCGATGGTGAGAAAGATCAAAACTGATCGCAATAAAGCCAAATATAAATAGCATCAGAACCCACTCTTCAATAAGCAGCCGAATAGGTCACCTTCTAAGAAAAGAAATAACAATCCACTGAGGAAATCCAACTCTGACGGTACCAATTTCAGTCCCAAACAACTCGAGGGAGTGTAGTGTCATGAATGCTCAGGTTGGGGACACTACACTAATGAGTGTGCAAACACTCTTAGAAAAATTGGTAAGGTTATGTGAGTAATCCTCAGTGATGATGAGAACGAAGAGGAGGAAGGAGATCAAGAAGAAGAACCACATGCAATGCTGGCAGCCGTGTTCGAACACTCATTGTCCGACGATGAAAATGTTGTTGACAATGTTGCGACAACATCAGGAACAACATCGGACTCAACATCTGGAATGTCTGCAACCTCAGAGAGGTATGTATACTTTGACTATTCTGATGTAAATTGTTTTAGTGGATTTATTTCTTCATATGAGGCTGTAAATTTGGATCTAGTTGACTCCAAAGACGACATGATAAAGGAATAACAAAATCTTTGTAAAGCCTTAATCATTGAATCTGAGCAACTAGACTCAAAAGCAAAATCATTGGCTCTTGAGAATAGCAATCTGAAAGGCATAATCAACCGTTTAGAGGTGGAACTTACCAAGAAGGATCTAGAGCTTGGTAATATTCGTGTTCGATTGAACATCGCTGAGACCATTTTTTAAAGGCTCAACATGGGAACCTCTAAACTGGATGAAATACGGAACTTCAGTAATCCTATAAGGACTGGGCTTGGGTACCAATCTCCTAACAAAACCAATACTTCAGAATCCATAGTCAAACTAAGAGGATAATATTTATCAAAGAAAATGCGAGTAACTCTCAGATCACTATGATTGAATCGAAGTTTGTATGTAGCTTCTGTAAAAAGTCAGGACATCTTATGCCCTATTGCTACAAACTTCAAAACTCTACACTCATACTATCGCCTAAAATGTCGTCAGCAATGTTTCCCAACATCACTGACAACATTCAAAGCAACCAGGTGAAGAGCAGAAGGAAGAAAATGTTTGAAAATGAATGGGTACCTAAACTGAATCTGAAATGTAATGTGTGCATAACTGCCTTGCGTACTAACATTATAGGTTCTTGGTATTTTGATAGTGGATGCTCACGTCATATGACATGTACCAAAAGTATATTAAAGGACTATGGAGCATTCAATGGAGGGTACGTGACCTTTAGAGGAGGAAGTAAGAGTAAGATTATTGGTAAATTAACTCTTAATGTTCCGAATGTACCATCGAAAAATGTTCTTCATGTAGAAGGGTTGGTTTGCTAATCTTCTTAGCATAAGCCAACTATGTGATGAGGATCTCGAGGTGAAATTCAACAAGCTTGGATGCAAGGTTACAAATTCTGCAAACAAGTGTGTTATATCAGGAACCCGAACCGGAGATAACTGTTATCTAGTAGGTAGACAAGAGTTTTGCAACTCCGCAAAGGTGGGGTAAGTGACTTAACACTTTGGCACCAGAAGTTGGGACATGTCAACTACGACACCTTGGAGAAACTGATATCATTTGAAGCTGTCAGAGGCATTCCCAGACTGGATCCAAAAGATAAAACACTGTGTGAAGATTATTTGAAGGGAAAACAGATTCGAGTCTCTCACAATGTTGTCCAACATGACAGACAACATTCAAGTACGTCTCATTGTTTCCAATTATTGCATATGAATCTTATGAGTCCAATTGAGGTAGATAGCCTAGGAGGGATGAGATATTCCTATGTGATTGTTGATGATTTTTCCAGATTCACTTGGATCTATTTCTTAAAGAAAAAATCACAAACCTTTGAGATGTTTAGAACACTTTACTCTAAAATTATGAATCTGTTTTGTTCTTCAATTTTCAGAATTAGATCTGATCATGGAAAGGAATTTGAAAATCAAACCTTTACAAAATTTTGTGAAAAGAAAGGCATATTCCCTGAATTTTTGGCACAAAAAACACCACAGTAAAATAGGGTTACTGAGAGAAAGAACAGAACTTTACAAGAAATGGCAAGAGTGATGTTGAGTTCTAAGCATTTGTCAAAGAGGTTTTGGGCAGAAGCCTTGAACACAACATGTCACATATCTAATAGAGTCTATCTAAGGCCAGGGACCAAGATAACACCCTATGAACTGTTAAATGGAAAGAAACCTACATTGAGGTACTTTCATGTCTTTGGGTGTGTGTGCTATATTCTTGATGTCACGATCCGACCCGACGGACCGCGACCCGGTGCCCTACCTGAGCACCCTTACACCCACCCGTCACAATATAATCACACAGATACCAAGGATAATGTAGGAATCTGTAAATCATATCAAATAGGCAAGCTGACAAGGCCGCCACTAAATACGGGAACATCCCACAACGAGTACAACAGTACAACTGGCCAAAACTCATATACAATCTACACAAGTCCAAAACACATCTACCAGCCATAACTGTCTACATACCTCTAAGAATACGATAATGAAATATGACGGAACAGGGTCCCGTCGTGCCCCTAAATACGCATAAGTCAAAAATAAGGTTATGTACTAAAATGACTAAGCTCTGAATCAATGGAGCTCTCCAAACAGCTGATTAGGAATCCTAGACTAGAGGATCACCAAACTGAGCACATGTACCTGCGGGCATGAAACGCACCCCCCCCCCCCAAAAAAAGGATCAGTACAAAATAATGTATTGAGTATGCAAAACATGAAGTACTGTAAAGAGATCATAACTGGCCAAAGGATAGCAGGAGACATGTATAATAATCAAATCCCAATACAATCGTACATATAAAATGAGAGTCAATCAGGCCTTTATAAAATGAGAGTCATATCAAAATCATGGATGCCTGTCCATATAATCATACATATATATATACTATCCTGGTTACTTGTACCCGCATCATGCATACATGTCCATGGAATCATCATATACTAACATGGGTATCTGTACCCGCATCATGAATACATGTCCATAGAATCATCATATATATAAACATTGTCGGTGTCACGACCCGAACCCCGGGCCCGCGACTGGTGCCTTACCTGACCCCCTTCTATTCATACAAAACAAGTAACATGCGAAAGCTAAATAACACTCATTTTTTCCCGAACAAAGGCAAAGCCGGCAAGGCTGCCATCACATATATAACAACCAAAAAGAAACCACATCTGTACATAAGTCCAGCCCACATATGAATACATACCTCTAAGAGTTTGGACACATAACTGTGACGGGACAAGGCCCCGTCGTACCCATGAATGTACATAAAACCATAATACAACTCTATACCAACATGACAAACTCCGGAATAATGAAGCTACCTCCCTGAAAGATGAGTGAAGATCCTAAGCTCACGGATCACCCAAGGTACCAAGTATGTGAACATGAAGTACAGTAGACATGATCATAACTGTACAAAAAATGACAGGGACATGTATGAAAATCAAATACCAGATCCAACCGTGCCATAATAAATAAGAGCCAACTGTACCTTTTAAAATATACCTTTTTAAAAGTGAGACCAACCGTGTCATTTCAAATTATGAAATCAATACCATTTCAAAATATGAAATCAATCGTACCTTTTCAATTCGAGTCATATCAACATCATGAATGCTTACTCAGAGAATCATCAACTTCATATATATATATATATATATATATATATATATAACGTATCTCATATAACATAAACCGGCCCTTTATTAAGGGACTCGATAGAATCATCAATATAACATAACCCGGCCCATTTTGAGGCTCGATGTAATTATCAATATGTGTGACGTAACCCGACCCATTTGCGGGACTCGATGTATGCTTCAACATGTGACGTAACCCGACCTATTTATGGGACTCGATGTAATGATGCAATATGTGACATAACCCGGCCCATCTGTGGGACTCGGTGTGATGATGCAATATGACGTAACCCGACCCATTTGTGGGACTCGGTGTATGCAGCAATATAATGTAACCCGACCCATAATGGGACTCGATGTATGCATCTATATGACATAACCCGACCCATTGTGGGGCTCGGTGTAATCTTTTGTATAACGTAACCCGGCCCATCTGTGGGACTCGGTGTAATGATCTCTATATGACGTAACCCGACCCATTTGCGGGACTCGATGTATTGCATCTATAACATAATCCGGCCCTTTGTGGGACTCGGTGTATCAATGCAATCGAATAAAATTTAAAAACATCTTTTGACTCTCCATATAATAAAATGAATGAACTATCATTTTAGAAAACTCAAGGCATTATCATGTCATGTAAAATTAGGGAAATTGAACCCAAAGTACTATGTACATCCATTCTTATAGAAAGAATCATATCATGCAATATAAGGGAGTTGAACGCCAAAAGTACTACGTACGTTCACCATACCTTCTTTCCTTTATAAAACTCCGAGATACTAGCACTTGTAGCATCAAGGCACTTTCACTTTTAAAATCAAGTTACTTACACTTTTAAACTCAAGTAACCAATACCTTTAAATCAAGTTACATCTTCTCTTTAAATCAATCAAGTCATTTCCACTTATAAAATCAAGCAACTTATACTTTCAAAACCAAGTAACATATACTCTTAAAACCAAGTACTTATACTTTCAAAATCAAGTAACTCATACTCTTAAAATCAAGTAACATATAATCTTAAAACCAAGTACTTATACTTTTAAAACGAAGTAACTCATACTCTTAAAATCAAGTAACATATACTCTTAAAACCAAGTACTTATACTTTTAAAACCAAGTGACTCATACTCTTAAAATCAAGTAACATATACTTTTAACATCAAGTAACTTCTTTCATATACTACAAGGAATCCGATTTCATTTAAAACAAGTATGTCCACCGTACACACATTTTATAAGGTTCATGCTCAAAGAAAGAGGGGAAGAGTTCCACATACTAACACTTGTCGTCTGTACCAACTCGACACCAAAGCTTACTAAAAACTCTTACCAATATCTACCATAAGACTTGGTAAGGACTTAAGAATAATTCACACATGCCTTTAGCATAGAATCAACAACATGACTCCTTAACTTCTAAGAGTAGAATAACTTTTGAAACAATACCACAGTTGTGGTTCACACGTAGAACATGCCAAATGAGAGAAGGAAGAGGTTCACATACCTTATCGTTCTTCTACCAATCCGTTAAGTGGAATACGCCTCCCGTAGCACTTTAAACTATAATGATAATAACATGTCTATCAACTACATGCCTTTAAGGGTAGGTTATGGACTAAGTAAAGTTCCCATTTCTACGAAAAACTGGGCATCACTTCCTTTGTTTCTACGTACATTTCCACCTTTCTCAAGGCCCAATTTCAACAACTAACAAGCCCCGACTAAGGGCACAATCCATACAACAACCAAAGGGGATTACTCGCCTACTAGACGTGTAAAATTCTGCCCCACAATCATATATAAACAGTCCATAAAAACAGTCCGCAATAATCAACATTAAGGGTACAATGTGAAGCCTTTAACACCCTTATTCCTTAGGACTTTCGTTAGCCATTTACTACATTAAACATGCAAGTCGGTGGCTGATTTTCCAGCACATATATACGTCCAAAACAGTCCATAAACCGACACGATGACGTCTAACAATTTTGGGCAGTTTTCGGCCAACAACAACTACAACAATCTAAAGTCCTTTTCCATAATTCTATATAATCAAATTCTCATTTCAACACCTATACATATGACATACCAACTTATCAACAACCATAAATACTTCATTTTAACATGCGACAAGTGTAAATAACAACGACAATAACCAACGAATCCCATAGGGTCAAAACTGTCCACTTTCGGCCCATCTCCCTAAAATGGCCCGAACCATTTTTAATATTTATTATTTTTAGTACAAGTTCATCCATACATATCAACAATGAGTAATATCCAATTACTTTAAAAGAAAGAAGAGATTTTACCTCAAAATGCCCAAAAAACGTCCAAGGCAGTCCACTAAAGATTGGCCCTCAATTTTCGTTTTGCTCCACTTCTTCAAGTTCCAATCACATATACGTATCCTGTACAAGCTTATAACCAACTTCCCTTTATATTTCACTTCCAAAAAGTTGATAAAAACTTAAGGTTTTGGCACCCAAACTCTCGGCCTAGGTAAGGATTTCAAGGGTGGGATGTTAATCTTGGTTTAACACTTGATTTAGGAGCTTAACCTTGGATCAACAACTAAACTTGGAGGATTTGGAAATCTTGTTCTCTTATTTCTTACTAGGGCCGAGAGCAATGGAGAGAAAAAGAGATATATAATGTTGTGTGAAATGTCTAAGTGTCGAAGTCTTCCAAGACACACCTATATACAAATATCCAAGTGTAGCAAGACAAGTGGAGTGGGACCCATGTCCACTTGTCCCCTTTATCACAAAATATCTAAAGTCCGAGTCAATAAAAAGTGGATGGGTGACACGTGTCACCCTCCTATTGGTCCAAAATAATTTCTTCACAAATAAATTCTATACTTGGCCAAAATATCTCAAAATCTCGTGGGCCCCACAAAATCATAAAATTTCCCGTGGGCCCCATATGACCAAATCCGAGATTTCAAAATCCAAAACTAATTACTTAATTCCAATTAAGAGAATTTAACTCCGAGTACTCAAATTGTCGTCTTCACATTTTCAAAATATTTCCTTAAGAAAATGTAGTTATACTTTCTTCCCACGTTCAAGTCTTACTTCCTTACTTACGTTCTCAAATACATGTCTTGGAACTACGGGGTGTAACAGCCGACCCTCTAGTGAGGGACACAGTGAACAAATGCAAGCATCTGCGCACGAACATTGCCGGCCCGGGACTCGGTGAGGTGGAATAATAACACTTTGCACGAGTAGATATCATGAACAACCATATGCAATTTAAATCATCATTTGACTCTCAATGAAATAAAAAAAGGCACTATCATGTCATGTATCATTTTAAATCATCATTTGAAAAATCAAAGACACTATCATATCAAGGGTCACTAGGAATCAGGATTCAAATAGATTTATGTACGTCCGTCGTACATTCATTTTATATAAATCATGCCAAAAGAAGAAAGGACAGTTTCACGTACCTTATTGTCAAACTAACCAACTCAATAATCAATGTTCGTCTCGCTTAGCACCTCGACCTATAACAATAGTAATTCATTCGTCAACTCTATGATTTCTAGCGTAAGTTATATCGAATGACGACTCTCTTTTCTATAGAAATTTGGGCAACACTTCCCCTATTTATATGCACATCCACAACTTACAAACAAAACCAACAACACCAATAACAAGTCACAACTTAAGGATATAACCAAAACAGTCCCATACATTTGACATCCACCTTCATTATACCTTTTTTCTCTTTACGTTCATGTAATACATCAACTACAAAAACCAAGGTGATTACTACACCTATTTCGTATGTTAATCCAGCCATTAATCCATATTAAACAACCCTTAAAATAGTCCATAAACATAGTCCATACGTCTAGCAACAACGAGAGTTCAAGTCCTATCATTTGCAATAAAACACCATTTTACACTTTAATTTCTTTAGGACATGTATTAGTAATTATCACAATGTATATACATGTTCATAACTTAATTTCCAGCATTATAATCTTAAAAAAACAGCCCCTAATACATCACCAAAATGTCCAATAATTTCATGAAGTTCTCGGCCACAACATGTCATAATTCCATAACTCTTCTCTTAATTCCTAAAATCCATTTTCATATTTCAATACTTTCATATAACCAATTACAACTTAAATATCCGGATTTCTTTTCAATTTCAACATGCAATTAGTGATAATGATAACAACAACAACAACAATCAAGTTCAATGTATACAAAACAACCCCCAAAAATCGGTAATAACCTTTTCAATCGGCTCAACAACATCAACCACGATCACATGAAATCTCTTGTTTCCAATTCTTCTTTTACATGAGTTTATCCCTTAACTACACAACATTTAATCTTCCAAATAACTTCAAATAATAAGAAGAAACCTTACCTTCAAATAACTAAAACAGTCCCTATGATTCTCGGTTTCACTTGCTCCAATTCTTTGCCATTTTCACCATTTCTTCAACCCAAATGACATGCATGTATTCTACAAGTTTAATCCATCATTCTTACATGTTTTTCTTCCAAAATAATTCATCTCAAATTCTAACATTTCTGGGCTAAAATCTAGGGCAGATTTCTGATTCCCCATTGTTTTTGGGGAGTTTCTATGGCCTAGAACTTGTAGAGGAACTTAACCTTGGAATGGGAGTTGTTTGAAGCTTCTCTTAGCTATGTAGGAGAGTAGAAAATTTTTTTGGAGGAGAGAAGGTGGAGGGATGAGGGAGAGAGGATGATTTTCGAAAATGGGGGAGAAGGGAGAGAGAATGTAGTTTGAAGAAGAAGTGTGCTTTGAAATATAAATAAAGGAGCATTGGTAATATAAGCTGAAAATCATTAAGTGTATTGCTTCTTGTTCCACGCGTGGGAGGGGTACTAGTCCCCATAATTTGTCCACTAATTCTCACTTATTATTATCTCCACTAAAATAAATCCACAATTAATAAATTCATCTCCCACATAGTCAATCTAATATAAAATCTAAAATTTCAAAATGTCCAACCAATAATCAATCCCCATCGTCACACTCGTAGTATTCAAAATTAATTCTGGAACTACATTCTTTGTATACTAAGTTTCATATTGGCATAAGTAAATATGATTTATATCCAATATCCGAATCTTATTTTCTTAATTACGTTATCTAATTATTGTCTTAAAATCACGAGGTGTAACATCCTTCCCTCCTTAGAAACATTTGTCCTCGAATGTTCGTAATAGGTTTCATGCTATAAAAATTGTGGCATAGTCTCCTTTTTAACAATACCCATCAACCTATATTAAGCAAATCCAAAGATGCCTCACATGACCATAATATACCACATATATTATTTACCCATCAATAGTCAAATAAGGAATTTCACTAACATGAACTAATTCTAGGCAACTAACGTAACCTCATACATACAGTACCTAAGCTTTGTAATATTGCAATACTAGGTAGCCTTCTATAATGCTATAACTCACAGTCCTATCACACTCCATAACCCATTTAGTATAAACAGTAGAAAATCCCAGTTCAGTCATCACTTGTTCCAAGTAAATTCTTTTTATAAAATCGTATGCTTTTGGAGATCAATTTATCATGCCCCTGGGAGATATATGTTTTCAGTTGTAGCTCTTGACAAGTTCATGAGCAAGAATAATATTATCTATCTCCTATCTTCCTACCAAGTATAAATCGTGCTTGGACTTCACATATCACAGTAGTCATATTAAGCACACCAAGAGAGAGATACCTTCGTGCCAACAAGCAACACATTCATGAAAGGACATGTTTTAGGTAGAATACATTATACTTAACAATTGTTGTATATTTTAACCTCCTTAACCAAATAGGAAATGAAAGGCTAAGCTAAAACATTAAAAAAAATACCCTAGGCAGGGCCATCATAGTTCCTACTTTAGGCTAACATTTAGAGAAATACACATGATATTTGGACAAGTTACAGGTACACAAGACAATCATGAGAGGGGAAAACAACTTAGTTCCCACACACATATGCTCATATTTAACCACTATCAGATTGACTCTAAGCTTCGCAAGCAAACAAAGTTTTCTACAATCTTAACTTAAGATACCTCTAGTCATTTGGTAATTTAGTGGACTGTTCATGATGATTTTAAATTTCATTTATGACTCAACACATGACATTGAAAATAACCCAGAATAACCAAAAAGTCAAAGTTAGACTAAGGTCTTCATTCCTATTTCATCAAACAGAGAACAACAATCAAATTAACCCTTTTGCAACTATCATTTTAAGTGAGTAGGCGTGCTTCGATCCTATCTATATTCCTTTTAGAGATGACACAGACTACACATTAGCGCAACAACACACAGTCTCCAATTTCAATTAAAATGAGGTTAAACCAGAGTAATTTAATTATGCCCAGTTCTATTAGAATAGATTTCAAGATAAGTGATTTAAACTTAAATTAACTGGATACGCAAGCAAATGCAGACAACCATCTAAACATGATGCTATGACATCATTCTAATAACTTTACAGCTCTTGAGGGCTTATCATTCCATTAAAGGAAAGGGGGAAAAGAACTAAACTGGATGGAAGCAGACAGGATATTGCATTTATATTCCAATATAAGTAAACTGGTCTAAAATCTAAGATATGCAAAGATTGTTTTTGTTAAAGAAATAATAATATGGTCATGACTTCTAAGATAATTACCAATCAATCCCCACAATCCAAACAGGTTACCCTTCTAAAGATTAAGATTGACCAGTTTATGATATAGCTTAAACACAGTTCATGAATACAAGGCGTGAGCCTGCATAATACACGATTTTGGACTCAAAATTCTAAAGGTCATCTTAACCAAAACTGAGCTGGATTCAACAAACAATGAGCAATGACAACATACAAATAAGCCCATAAAAGCATTTGGACCGTGTTACATCAGATACCAATCCCAAACCTCCCCAATATGCATATTATTTAACCAAACACAACCCAACCGATTTATGAAGCATGTTAAGACATTTTAAGGTTACAACCACTCCTATTTCCAACCATTTGCTTTTAGTGACATACAACAGACCTCAATTAGAACAAATTTACTTCAAGTTTAAAGTTAAGCTAATCTCATATCTAATCATATAAGATTCACAGGTTCAACTAACTTGTTATCTCCAAAATCATATAAAGAATTATCACCTTTAGCTACTTTTTAATTCAAGCTATCCCAAACAGATCCCACATGAGCATTTTAATGTTTAACAGTTAAACAAATAGTTGCAACTACACCAAAGTCCTAATCTAGTTAAGTTCTCTAACCATCTTAGCCTATAGGTATGTTTTACATGTATACACACTAATTTGACCAAACAGACACATACTTTTATAATATTAAATTGTACAACTATCTTATCATTCCATATACACAGTCCATTTATTTCTTGATTATTCCAGCATATAGCCATGTGGCAGATTCCAAATTCCATGAATCAATAGAGCAAGCTTAAGATAGTTTTACAAGAAACCTTTAGATAATATTCATAACTCACAATCATCACATAGGCTACCTTTGGCTTAAACATACCCACTGATCTATACATTTGACGTTTATATTATTTTTAAACCTAAATAGGGACTAGGTGACATGATATAAATATTTTCAGTATAGTCAAACCAAGTACGACCCTTCAGAAGCTAACACACATACACAAACACACACACATCATATAAGCATTAATCTCCCCTGATCAACATATTCATGAAATTAGACTCTAAATTGACATACTAAGCATCATTTCAATACAGACAAGTCCACACATGATTCAATAAATTTTAAACTAATATGAACAACACATACACAACTAAGATAGGCCATGTTACACCCCGTAAATTCAGGTCATGTTTATGAGAACGTATGAAAGGAATTAAGATTTAAATTTTTGGAAAGATAGGTTGACAGAATGTTTTGGACAGGTTTTAGTCAACTTTGGGGCGGTTTATGACCAGTTATATTAAGAGTTATTAGGTGTTTCAAAAGCCTAGTATGTAGTTCGTTGAGTCTAGTTCCCAACGCAACAAACCACTCGTCGATAGGACATAGGAGTAGAAAGTTATGGAAGTTACAAGTTCAGTGCGCAGATGGGCAGGAAAGTGTTTTCAGTCAGGTGACACAGCGCCGCGGCGCCGGATGTACTGAGGTATTCTGAAGTTGCAGCGCCGGATGCAGGGCCGCGGCGCTGTATGTACTGAAATGTTCGGAAGTTTCAGCGCCGCGGCGCCGAGGCGGGATTTTTCGCAAAAAAGGGGGGAAAATCAGAAGCTATTTTTGTACAGGCCTATGGGAGGGTGACAAGTGTCCCTCCCATCTTTTTGACCAAGAGAAAGTCTTATTTATTGACCAAGTCTTGAAGACTTGGTCATTTTTCAAAGAACCACTCTCTAAAAATTCCTCTCCATTCTCTCTAAAAATTTCAAGGAAAAACCAAGGCCTAGTAAAATTTCGGAAAGGCAGCAAGAAGGAAATATGTTGGCAAGCTTGTAGGAGGTTCGTATAGGTGATTTTAACGAAGAAGAAATTGTGGAAAGAAGGCAAGTGAGCGATTTGTTGGACTGTTTTGGGCGAATTCCAAGGTAACAATCCATTCTCCTTTTTAAATAAATTGTGTCGCATGTTGAGGACGAAAGGACTTGTAGTTGTCGAAATTGCTATTAGTTATATAACATGTAGGAATAACGATTTGGATTTGAAAGGATTGGATAAGGATGATATGTGAGCATGTTATAGCCGAGATATTGCCTTAAACTTATTGGATTATTTAATATGAATTGTGGGGCAGAATTTTACACGTCCGGTTAGGCATGTAATCCCCTTGTATTACTGAATTGTTAGGCCTTGATTATGGCATGCTGGCTATTGATATCGGACCTTGAGAAGGTGGAAAAGTATGTAGAAACAAAGGAAGTGTTGTCCAATTTTCCGTAGAATAAGGAACTTTATACGTAGTATATGCTACGAAGAAGTCTAGACGCTGATAGACGTATTTGATCATTATAGGTTGATACTCTACGCGCAGCATATCCGACTTGGCAAGTGGATTTAGCCGAGGAGGTATGTGATTCTTCCTATCCTCTTGAGCATGTTTGTTGTGAAATATATAGTACGGTAGACGTACGTGTGTTAAATGAATTTGGTTTCACTTTGATGTCTTTGACTTGAGTTCTAAATATTAAGAATCTTGAAATATTTCAAAAAGAGTTATGAATCATTATTCGGAAGGAAATTAACACTTGGTTTTAAAAGGAATAAGTTCTCTTAGTTTTCCAAACAAATGTGATTGTTTTGATTTATAAAAAAAATATAAGTGTTATACTAGCTTTATGGGAAGTTAGTTATAACGACTTAAGGAAGATAAAAATAACGGTTTACTTACTTGTTTATAGAAGCCTTGTAACGATTTCTGAAGGTGTGGTAAGTTGGTTTGATAAGTAAACATGTTATGATACTACGGGTGTTAGTGTCTTGAGATTTTTTGTGGTAAGGGGGTTTTCTTGTTGTGCTTATGTTGGTTACGATAAGCCGGTTGTGCTTGTGTTATATCACATACCCCCCCTGACTTGTTATGTTGTCGCGGGTTAGTTACCTCCGTCACGAGTACCTCACGCGGGTCCACGTGACTATCAGACTCTGAGTTCAGAATCACTCTGGGTGTGTTATGCCGATGCGAGGAATACCTCATGCGGGTCCATGTGGCCTATGCGGATTGCGGGAGTCCAGGAAATGCCGCGGGTTAGCTACCCCCGATGCGAGGAGTACCTCATGCGGGTCCCCGTGACCTATGCGGACTACGGTAGTCCAAGATTAGGACTCGCACAATGATACTAGGGGTGAATGACCCTACTCCTATCATTGGCGGTCCAGAAAAGACCGGTTGGGTTACACCTATTTGCTCTTATATATACTGTGACACTGTGTACTGTTAATTGGTTTGTTTCATACATGTCTGTGGATTGGTTTTTAAAATGTTATGATTTCATTTCAGTACTTTCAGTTTCACATACTTAGTACCTGTTGTCGACCTCGCCCGGGGGTTGCGTTAAACGCCGCGGTAGAATACATCGGTTGTTGATCCTCGTTCATAGGATCACCGTTCTGCTTTTGTGAAGCTCCGTTTCTCCGGAGGCTTATCTTTGGGTATGATTCCCTGTCATTGTAGGTTTATATACATTCGGGGGTATGGCGGGGCCCTGTCCCGTCATAGTTGTTATAAACTCTTAGAGGTCTGTAGTTCTGTTGTAAATTGGGGGTTGTAAAGGATGTAACTGTTTAGGATTTGTTATATATATTTTTAGAAAGGTAACCATTTTGGTTAGCCTGTTTCTTATTTTATATTGTTCCATGTTTGTAAGTTTATTTTCCGCTGGTTACTCTGATGTATATCTACTAGGGTGCCCAGGTAAGACACCAGTCATGGGCCCGGGATCGGGTCGTGACAGGCCACATGCTCACATACTTAACTCACTAACTCAAATTGATGATTTTATTAGCTATTTTCGCATTCTTTGGACATTACACTATCTTAAGCCTCTTTAGTTTTAACCGATAAAACTCAACATGAATACATAAAATAGATTTACATGGTTCTAGTAGCTCAACACTTCTTGTCATGGTCTTGAACTAATATTTTTGAACATTGTTTAATCTAGGTAGCCCATATCTGATTAGAACAAGTTTAAGTTAATATACTAATTGACTCACGATCATTTAAATAGATCACACATAATCAAAGAGACCTCAAAATAGCATTGGGAGCATCACATCAACCTAGCAATATATATAAAAACCAACACAATCTTCCCATGGAGTAATCCTAAGCATTTGGTCAACTATCATGTTGATTATAAATATACATACAAACACCGAACATACTGAGCTTCCATGAACTACCTAACAAACTTGAAATGAACACCCAAATTACCTTAATATCATCTAATCATCTCACACATACACAACCACTCTCAAGACTAACAAGGTCCAGTATTATATCAACCAAAGTAACTTATATATAGTTAAACAAGTTCTCCAGGTAACGTAGTGAAGATATAATCATGTTTATAATATCAAACAATGTTAACAATAACCTAAACCAAAAATAACGATCAGAATAATGACCATACACAGTGGTGTTTGTTTGAAGTAGATAATATGACTAAACAACTTACAGATAGCTAAACGAGTTTCCAAAACAGTACATTGGTCATCACATTAAATTAATAACTCATACATGCTAAAACCAACTTCAATCAAACATGCCAACCCATTAAATCAAATCTAGACACTTCGTACATAATTAATATCTTCAAATTAGCAATATTAAGTATTAACTTAACTAAGTAGCCTATACATGACTAGACAAATATGAAATTAACCTGTTTTGTTCTATTTCAACTGTACAGATTATTCTAAATCAGCATGGAACATCTATCAGTTATCTAAAAACAGGCATATCCTCTTTTGGGAACTATTTATATTTTACCTAAACAAACTGAAATATACCTTATAAGTATAAAGTGTTGACCAAACATATTAATCTACAAATTCCTTCCTTCACTTTAACATAGGCAAAACCCCTCAAAGGATCCCACTCATATCTGCATAGATACAATTAGATCAAGTAAACCAACACTTAAGTCTGGACATGTAAATCCTTGAACATTCCCATACACCACATACTTTAACCAAGCTCAAGCGTCAAATATCATATTCAAGAGGGCCTTGGATATCTAAGGTCTCAATGGTTACTTATTATTCTAAGATTCTCAAATATTTTGCTTCCCACGCTTACATTATCTTCTCCCCTTATACGAGTGAGATAACTTCTCATAATTTTGAAATCATATTTCCCTTCTGGCATATCAATAGTCGGGGTATAAATCGCTCCTTTATTGGCTACGAGTATCAACTGACTGAAATCATCATTTTTTTGTAACCGGGGTTATCGAAACTGTAACATGCCTTTCAAACAATTACTAAAACTTAAATAACTCATGATAACCCATAATCACCTCAGACAACACGCACATGACCCTAATAAATATGTTCGTATAGATGCACATCATCATCACACCAACTATACAACAATCTTACCAACCTATATACAAAGTCTATATATTCTCTTCTGTCCCGCTGTCGCTTTCTTTGGAGGCATAGCTGAAAACACAATACTTCGTTAGAGAGGGATTATCCTAATAACATAGCTCTATCGCATGATCTTAGAGTAAGAAGAAAAGAAACCAATCTTAAATATCCGACAGCCTTCTGCGTATAAGTATGGTGCACAACATACCCATACGCAAGACTCTACTAGACATGGTATGTAGACATTCCGAGGTCGAACTGCTCTGATACCACTTTTGTCATGACCCGACCCGACGGACTGGGACCCGGTGCCCTACCTGGGTACCCTTACACCCACATGTCACATATAACCAAACGAATACCAAGGATAATGTAGACATCTGTAAATCATATCAAAATAGGCAAGCCGGTAAGGCCGCCACTAAATACGGGAACATCCCACAACGAGTACAACAGTACAACTGGACAAAACTCATATACAATCTACACAAGTCCAAAATACATCTACCACCCATAACTGTCTACAGACCTCTAAGAATACGATAATAAAATATGACGGGACAGGGCCGCGTCGTGCCCCTAAATACGCATAAGTCAAAAATAAGGTTTTGTACCAAAATGACTAAGTTCTGAAACAATGGAGCTCTCCAAACAGTTGAACAGGAATCCTAGACTTGAGGATCTCCAAAGCGAGCATTTGTACATGCGGGCATGAAACGCACCCCACAGAAAAAGGGTCGATGCAAAATAATGTACTGAGTATACAAAACATGAAGTACAGTAAAGAAGATCATAACTGGCCAAAGAATAGCAATAGACATGTATAATAATTAAATCCCAATACAACAGTGTCATCTAAAAATGAGTCAATTGTGCCTTATAAAAATGAGAGTCATATCAAAATCATGGATGTCTGTCCATATAATCATACATATATATACACTATCCTGGTTACTTGTACCCGCATCATGGATACATGTCCATGGAATCATCATATACTATCATGGGTATCTGTACCCGCATTATGGATACATGTCCATGAAATCATCATATATATAAACATTGACGACCCTCTAGTGAGGGACTCGGTGAACAAATGCAAGGATCTGCGCACGAACATTGCCGGCCAGGGACTCGGTGAGGTGGAATAATAACACTTTGCACGAGTAGATATCATGGGCAACCATATGCAATTTAAATCATCATTTGACTCTCAATGAAATTAAAAAAAAAAGGAACTATCATGTCATGTATCATTTTAAATAATCATTTGAAAAATCAAAGGCACTATCATATCAAGGGTCACTAGGAATCAGGATTCAAATAGATTTATGTACGTCCGTCGTACACTCATTTTATATAAATCATGCCAAAAGAAGAAAGGATAGTTTCACGTACCTTATTGTCGAACTAACCAACTCTATAATCAATGTTCGTCTCGCTTAGCACCTCGACCTATAACAATAGTAATTCGTTCGTCAACTCTATGATTTCTAGCGTAAGTTATATCGAATGAGGACTCTATTTTCTATAGAAATTTGGGCAGTACGTCCCCTATTTATATGCACATCCATAACTTACAAACAAAGCCAACAACACCAATAACAAGTCACAACTTAAGGATATAACCAAAACAGTCCCATATACTTGGCATCCACCTTCATTATACCTTCTTTCTCTTTACGTTCATGTAATACATCAACTACAACAACCAAGGTGATTACTACATCTATTTCTTATGTTAATCCAGCCCTTAATCCATATTAAACAATCCTTAAAACAGTCCATAAACACAGTCCATACGTCTAGCAACAACGAGAGTTCAAGTCCTATAATTTGCAACATAACACCCTTTTTACACTTTAATTTCTTTAAGACATGTATTAGTAATTATCACAATGTATATACATGTTCATAAATTAATTTCCAGCATTATAATCTTAAAAAAACAGCCCCTAATACATCACCAAAATGTCCAATAATTTCATGAAATTCTCGGCCACAACATGTCATAATTCCATAACTCTTCTCTTAATTCCTAAAATCCAATTTCATATTTCAATACTTTCATATAACCAATTACAACTTAAATATCCGGATTTCTTTTCACTTTCAACATGCAATTAGTGATAATGATAATAACAACATCAATCAAGTACAATGTATACAAAACATCCCCCAAAAATTGGTAATAACCTTTTCAATCGGCTCAACAACATCAACCACGATCACATGCAATCTCTTGTTTCCATTTTTTCTTTTACATGAGTTTATCCCTTAACTACAACAACATTTAATCTTCCAAATAACTTCAAATAATAAGAAGAAACCTTACCTTCAAATAGCTAAAACAATCCCTATGATTCTCGGTTTCACTTGCTCCAATTCTTTGCCATTTTTACCATTTCTTCAACCCAAAATGACATGCATGTATTCTACAAGTTTAATCCATCATTCTTACATGTTTTTCTTCCAAAATAATTCATCTCAAATGCTAACATTTCTGGGCTAAAATCTAGGGCAGATTTCTGATTCCCCCACTATTTTTGGGGAGTTTCTATGGCCTAGAACTTGTAGAGGAACTTAACCTTGTAATGGGAGTTATTTGAAGCTTCTCTTAGCTATGGAGGAGATTAGAAAATCTGTTTGGAGGAGAGAAGGTGGAGGGATGAGGAAGAGAGACTGATTTTCGAAAATGGAGGAGAAGGGAGAGAGAAGGGATTTTGAAGAAGAAGTGTGCTTTGAAATAGAAATAAAGGAGCATTGGTAATATAAGCTGAAAATCATTAAGTGTATTGCTTCTTGTTCCACGCGTGGGAGGGGTACTAGTCCCCATAATTTTTGCACTAATTCCCACTTATTATTATCTCCACTAAAATAAATCCCACAATTAATAAATCCATCTCCCACATAGTCAATCTAATATGAAATCTAGAAATTTCGAAATGTCCAACCAATAATCAATCCCCATCGTCACATTCGTAGTATTCAAAATGTATTCCGGAACTACATTTTTTGTATACTAAGTTCCATATTGGCATAAGTAAATATGTTTTATATCCAATATCCGAATCTTATTTTCTTAATTACGTTCTCTAATTATGGTCTTAAAACCACGAGGTGTAACATCCTTCCCTCCTTAGAAACATTCGTCCTCGAAAGTTCGTAATAGGTTTCATGCTATAAAAATTGTGGCATAGTCTCCTATTTAACAATACCTATCAACCTATATTAAGAAAATTCAAAGATGTCTCACAGGACCATAATATACCACATATATTATTTACCCATCAATAGTCAAATAAGGAATTTCACTAACTTGAACTAATTCTAGGCAACTAACGTAACCTCATACTTACAGTACCTAAGCTTTGTAATATTGCAATACTAGGTAGCCTTCTATAATGCTATAACTCACAGTCCTAGAACACTCCATAACCCATTTAATATAAACAGTAGAAAATCCCAGTTCAGTCATCACATGTTCCAAGTAAATACTTTTTATAAAATTGTATGCTTTTGGAGATCAATTTATCATTCCCCTGGGAGATATATGTTTTCAGCTGTAGCTCTTGACAAGTTCATGCGTAAGAATAGTATTATCTCCTATCGTCCTACCAGGTATAAATCGTGCTTGGACATCACATATCACAGTAGTCATATTAAGAACACCAAGAGAGAGATACCTTCGTGCCAACAAGCAACACATTCATGAAAGGACATGTTTTAGGTAGAATACATTATACTTAACAATTGTTGTGTATGTCACGCCCCGAACCTCCGGGCCCGCGACTAGTGCCCTACCTGGGCACCCTTCTATTCATACAACACAATAAATCGCGGAAGATAAATAACACTCATTTTTTTTCTTTAAACAAAGGCAAAGTCGATAAGGCTGTCATAATATAAATCACCCGAAAGAGGCTACAATGTTCAACAATGTAAATACAATTCTAGCCAGTCCAGCCCACATATGAATACAGACCTCAAAGATTTTAGACAAATACTATGACCGGACAAGGCCACGTCGTACTTCTGAATATACCTAGCCATAACGACAAGCTCCGGAACATCGGAGCTATCCCAAAATGCTGAACAAGGATCCTAAGCTCGCGGATCCAAAACTGAGTACCTAGACCTGCGGACATGAACGTAGCCCCCCGAAGGGGGTCAATACAACAGGTACTAAGTATGGAACGGAAATAAAGTACAACAAATAAGATCTTAACTGTACAAAGGAATGACATGGGCAAGTATGAAAATCAATTACCAGATCCTACTGTGTCATATAAAATCAGAGCCAACTGTACCTTGTATCACTGTACTCTGTAACACCATACCACTTTCAAATATGAAAGCCATGTCAAAATTCGGCACACCTGCCCTCAGCATATAATATCACAGAAGCATGCTCGTGGAATACAACATCACTATCAGCATGTAACAAGTATAATATGCAATCCTATTCAAGGGACTATTTCACCCGCATAGGTCTTGTGGACCCGCAATGGAGCAATTTTCCCCGCATAGGAATATTTCACCCGCATAGGTCTTGTGGACCCGCAATGGAGCAATTTGCTCTGCATAGGACTATTTCACCCGCATAGGTCTTGTGGATCCGCAATGGAGCAATTTGCTCCGCATAGGACTATTTAACTCGCATAGGACTATTTCACTCGCATAGGCCCTACGGACCCGCAATGAGCATATACGTCATACTCGCATCATGGAGAGAAAATCCACGGATATGTAATGTCCCGGGGATTGACCCCGCAATAAATAATATAACACTTGCACTACTGGCTATCATGAACAACATATGCAAGTTAAGTAATCTTTAACTCTCATTAGATCCAAGTGAATGAACCACCATTTTAGACGACCAAGGCACTATCATATCTTTCATTTTAAAACAACCAAGGTAAATACCATGCCTTCCTTTTAAAATAAACAAGACAATACCATGCCTTCCTTTCTAAATAACCAAGACAATCCCATGTCTTCCTTTCTAAAATGACCAAGACAATACCATCATGCGAGGTACGACATGTCCCGTCCCATTTTTGGGACTTGGTGCAAATATAAAGGATTGTACACATATAGCTATCACAAGAAACTATGTACCATTTAAATCATCTTCAAGTCTCATTAGCACAAATAGAATGAACTATCATTTTTAGAGAACCCAAGACACTAACAAGTCTTTCATTTTATAACACCAAGGCACTATCACATAGTTTATTAAGGATTAAGATCCATTACAACAATGTACGTCCGTCGTACATTCACTTTATAAACTCAAGGCACTTTCATTTCATGTACTATATTAAGGACTTAATCATGGACATTCTCACATGATTTCCTTATAACCTTTTATACTATCTCTTGACTTTCCACAAACTGTTATAACCAACTTCCCATAAAGTCGTTATAACATCATTCATTTTAGAAAACTAAAGCACTTCCACATCTTTCCTTTTAATACAACCAAGGCATTATCACGTCATCTAAGGGAGTTGAACCCATAGTACTACGTACATTCACTTCTTTACAAGAAGACTCAAATCATGTAATGTTAGGGGATTAAACCCCTAAAGTACTACATACATCTATTCTTTATAAAAAGAATCATTTCATTAAATTTTAGGGATTTGAACCCCAAGAATACTTTTGCTATCAAAATCAAGTTACTTACACTTTTAAACTTAAGTAACTTATACCTTTAACACTAAGAACTTCTTCTTTCAACATTAAGTCATTTATTCTCTTTAAATCAATCAAGTAACTTATACCTTTAAATCAAGTTACTTCCCTTCTTTAAAATCAAGTAAGCTTGTACTTTTCAAATCAAGTATTATAACTTTCAAAATAAATCAAATCTCTTAACTCTAGAAATCAAGTCCCATAACTTGAAAAATAAAGTCTCATAATCTTTTAAAGAAATCAAGTCTCATAACTTTAAATCAAATCTCTTAACTTTAAAGTAATTCAAGTAACTTATACATTTCAAACCAAGTCACTCATACTTTCATAATCAAGGCTTATATATTTTCAAAATCAATTCATTTACTTCAAATAAATCAAGTCACATAGACTCACCAAAATCAAGTCACATAGGCTTTCCAAATAATCATGTCAAAAGAAGGAAGGATAGTTCACATACCTCGTGACGACTAACCAACACGACAAGTAGCAATACGCTCCAATGTACTTCAACCTTAGCGTCTTTTCCACATTCCAAGTAGAATATGCTACACGTAGTTCTTCAACCTATAATGACGATAGCACTTCTATCAATATCATAAAGACTTATACCAAATAATGGCCCTCTAATTCTATGGAAATTTGGGCAGCACTTCCTTTGTTTCTACGTACTTTTCCACCTTTTTCCAAGGTCCGTATTCAACAACCAACAAGCCACATTTAAGGCACAACCAACAGTTAACCAAAGTGGATTACACGCCTAACTGGACGTGTAAAATTCTGCCCCACAATCTATCCAAAACAGTCCACTATTTATCCAACATTAAGGGTACGATGTGAAGCCTTTAACACCCTTATTCCTTAGGACTTTCATTAGCCAATTACTACATTAATCATGCATGTTTAGGGGCTGATTTTCCAGCATAGCAACATCCCAAAACAGTCCATAAAAACGACACGATGACATCTAACAGTTTTAGGCAGTTTTCGGCCAACAATAACTACAATAATCCAAAGTCCTTTTTCTTAATTTCTTTTAATCCAATTCTCATTACAACATGTTATATAAGTTATAATAACTATCAACAACAATATTTCCTTCATTATATAACATGCAACACGTGTAAATAACGACAATAAAAACCAACGAATCTAATGGCGACAAAAGTGCTACTCTCGGCCAACTTGCCAAAAATGACTCAAATACTTTCCAATATTCATTATTTTTAGTACATGCTCATCCATATATATCAACAATAAGTAATATCCAATTACTTTAATTTAAGAAGAACTATTACCTCATTTTTGTGACAAAAATCGTCCAAAATAGCCCGCTATAGATTGGCCCGCAGTTTTCATTTCGCTCTACTTATTCAAGTTCCAATCACATATATGTGACCCCTATGAACTTATACACAACTTCACTTTGTATTTCACTTTCAAAAAGTCGACGGAACCTTAGGGTTTCACACCCTCATTTTCGGCCAACCTATTGTTCTTGGGGTTTAAGGGGTTATCTTTGCTTATCACTTCATTAGGGAGCTTAGTCTTAAGTTTGAGGATTTATCACCAAAAATTGAAGAATTTGTCTCCAAAAGAGGCCCAAAACCGAGAGCCCTCAATGAGAGAAAGAGATATGAAATATGGCTAAGTGTTGAGTGAAGTCTTGCACTTCTCTATGTATAATATAATGTATCCCATGTAGTGAGATCTTGCCAAGTGTATGACCTAAGTGTAGCAAGACAAGTGGAGTGGGACCCACATCTCCACTTGTCCTCAAAATATCTAAAGAGTCCAAGTCTTCAAGACCAAGTGGGGGGTGACACGTGTCGCCCTCCCATTTGTCCAAAATATTTCCTTCCCCCAAAATATCTATAGTTGGTCAAAATATTGAAAATCTTGTCGGCCCCACAAAATCGTAAAATTTCCCGGGTGGGCCCACATGACCAAATCTGAAAATAAAAATCCAATATATTCCAAAAGTCTCAAATACCAAATTTGAGAACCAAATTCCAATTAATAAACATTTTCCTTCACAATTTCCCGATATTTTTCCTTAAGAAAAAGTAATCCTTCTTACTTTCCAAAATTCAACTCTCAATTTCTTAAGCACGTTCTCATCTCATTTCCTTAGAAATACGGGGTGTAACATCCTTCCCCCCTTAGAAACATTCGTCCCGAATGTTCATACTAGGTTCAATCTAAACAGATATAGGTATAGTCTCCTTAGACTACACCCTACAAAACCAAATATGCCACATATGGCCCTAATACATAGCACCTACATATACATCAATCACAAGCCAAACGAGGAATCAAATCTAGGGTGTATATCACCACTATTAACTCCCATTCATGGCTTAAAAGGATTATTCTTTCGTACTTTCATTAGTCATAACTATAAACACTTCAATACTTTTAACACTTGTTCGCTCCTTTTCTTACTTGTTCTACTCTTCTCGTACTTCTAAACCTTTTTCTAGTATGCGTACATAACTTCAAGTATTGCTTCTGTTTCCCAATCCTGGGACTTACTACATTCAACAATTTAAGGTCATTTCCGGCTCTCACGACCCGATTCCGGTGGAACGCGTCCACGAACTCGTACAACGATTAACTCGACTTGGGCCTTGCACCCTCGTGACCCTATCACATAGCGAGACCACCTCCAACTGACCCTACTCCATTTCAGGCTACGGATCGACCCACAATTGGTCCACACCCGAACCATCATCGCACTTAACTCTCGTTCTTGGTATGAAATAAATCTTACTAACCGAGAAGGCCTTATACATCTAAGGTCTCAGCAGTCATCAATATTCTAAAGTTCACAATCATTCTATGTTCCAAGCTTACATTATCAGTCCCCACATACGGGTAAGGTAGCTTCTCATAATCTCAAAATTCTGTTGTTTTAATCACAACAACTTTATTTACTCCACACCAATATTATTCACATAATCACCTAAGCGTACAACATAGCTTAATCTAACAACATGGTATGTCCTTAAGTCAATTGAAAACGATCTCCTAAGAGTCTTTCACAATTTTAGTCAGTTCATTACCTCCTGACTATTCCAAATCAATACATATATAAAACCTAGGTGTGGATTCAATAAATTGTTTCACACCTTCCAAGTAATTATTAAGGCTTAACCAACTCATGGTAATTCATAATTATTTCAGGCAACACACAGGGCCTCAAATAAATATGCTCGTACAGATACACATCATCATTATACCAACTATACAATAGTTTTACCAATCTGGATACGAAGCCCATATAATCCTTTCTGGGCCATTGTTGCCTTTCTCATAGCTGCAACCACACTAATACGTTAGGGAGAGACTACCCTAACAACATAGCTCTATCGCACGATCTCAGAGTGAGAAGAAGGGAAACCAATCCTAAATGTACTATAGCCTCCTATTTATAGATGTGGTGCACATCACACCGATAAACAAGACTCTACTATACACGGTCTGTAGACATTCCGAGGACTAACTGCTCTGATACCACTCTGTCACGCCCCGAACCCCCGGGCCCACGACTGGTGCCCTACCTGGACACCCTTTTTGTCACACCCCAACCTCAAGCGTGGATCGTGCCCTACCCAGGCACCTGCTACCTTAACAACTAAGTATATCATGGAAATTAATAACTCATATATATTTTTTTCTTTTAAAACTAACGTGCGTCTAAGGCAAAGCCGACTAGTCGCCTATCATATACATAAACAAAAGACACTACACTGCATACACGCAGTCCAATCCCACATATGAATACTGCACTCTAGAGTTAAATCGAAATACGACGACAAGGCCCCCGCTGCACTCCAAAACTGCATAAAGCACATCAAGGATATATACCAAAAGATAAACTCGACAGAGGAGCTATCCAAAACCCCGAGCAGATCCTACACTGCCGATCACCAAACAACAGACCTAAACTCATGCAGATGAACGCACTTCGGGCGAGGTCAAGACGGGAATGTACTAGTATGTGAGCATGAAGTACTGTAATAAAATCATAATCCTAAACAAAACAGAGACATGTATGATAGCCAACCTACAAGACACAATACATGGCAATATATTAAGTCGTGACGCAGCCTCAAAGTCACTACTCAAATATAACTATGGGTCTCACGCCCATAATATCAATCATGCCCTGGAATCCTTCCTCACCGCCATCCATGATATAACATAGCACCAATAGGCATACATGAACACCAAGTCCCACCTGTTCTAAAATCAGACGCCAAGTAGGCAAACGAGCGGTGGTATAACGTCTTGGGTTTACCCTCATTTATACTCGACCACGAAGGAGGTGGTAAGCGGGGTATAACGCCTGGGCTTGCCTCATTTATACTCTTACCGGAGAAGGTGGTATAACGCCTGGGCTTGCCTCAATTATACTCTTACCCTATCTCAACCGGCCACAAACAACACATAAAGCGGTGGTACTGCCTTGGGGTTTACCTCACTTATACTCTTACCCCGAGTATGGGTACAGCGTCTTGGGGTTTACCCTCACTTATACTCTTACCATATCTCGACCGACCATCAAACAAGACATAAGCACTACCATGTCTTCTATAAAAATCCGAATTTAACCCAAGTACTACAAGTAATCTAAGCATACCCGTGGAATCCCACATCACCGCTTCGACGTCCCAAAGAATCTTACAACAAGACAAACACCCTTCAACCGGTAGTCGCGAACTTACTAAAACATAATACTTGCACTCAAAGGCTATTACCAGACATATAGGCAAGTTCTCAATTAACCAAGCCAAAGTACTTATCAGGCACAAATAGAATAAATTCTCATTTAACAAGCCAAAGTACTTATCGAGCACAATTAGAATAAATTCTCATTTAACAAGCCAAAGTACTTATCAGGGCACAATTAGAATAAATTCTCATTTAACAAGCCAAAGTACTTATCAGGGCACAATTAGAATAAATTCTCATTTAACAAGCCAAAGTACTTATCAGGGCACAATTAGAATAAATTCTCATTTAACAAGCCAAAGTACTTATCAGGGCACAAATAGAATAAATTCTCATTTAACTAGCCAAAGTACTTATCCGGGCACAAATAGAAAAATTCTCAATTTATCAAGCCAAAATACTAATCAAGGCATACATAGAATAATTCTCTTTTAACAAGTCAAAGTACTTATCAAGGCACACTTAGACAAATTCTCAATTTATCAAGCCAAAGTACTACGTACGTACATTCTTTTATAAAAGACTCCTTTCTATGTAAAGCCCCAAGATACTAACACCCGTAGTATCGAGGCGTGTCTATTTTTCAAAGTAAGTTACTACACTTTTAGAAAACTCATTTCAAGTCTTGAAATCAAGTAACTCCAAATTTTCACAATCTTGGCAACTTATGCCCTTTATCAAAATAGACAACTTTCTAAATCTTTCATAAAGCCGTTATAACCAACTTCCCATAAAGCCGTTATAACCCTTTATGATTTTAGACATATCCATTCCTTCAATGACCAAGAGACTTATACTATTAAAACCAAGTATCACATACTTACAAATCAAGTTCTTAACTTTCAAAAATACTCCAAGTCTCTTAATAGTTAGAAAACAAGTTTTCTTCTACTTTATAAACATCAAGTAACTTCACCCTTAACACAAGTTACTTCTCTTAAATCATGTCATTTCTCCTCTTTAAATCAAATAAGTAAATCACTTTGACTCCTAAAGTCACTATGATGAACTTTATGTTTTAGAACTAAGGCACTAGCCAAAAGATTTGGAAACCACTTCCTTTTTAAGACTAAATGTACTTTAAGTAAAAATACCTTCACTTTTAAGAATCCAAACTTCATCAAGAAAATGGATTCTACAACTTACAATCCAAACATCAAAGTACACTCAAGGAAATACATGTAACAAATTCTATTTTAGGCAATCCAAATACAACCAAGGAATGGATCATTTTGAGTAGAACCTACTTTCTTTATCTTACGGAATCATGCTAGAAGAGAGATAGTTCACATACCTTTCGCTAAATCCACAAGCTGCCGAATACGCCAGACGAGAAGTTTCAACCTATAATGGTCACAACAAGACTATCAATCTTCTAGTCTCTAACGAGAATAATACTAAGTATTTAGTCTCTAATTCTACGGAAAATCGGCAAAGACTTCCTTTGTTTCTACTCACTTTGCCACCTTTTCAAGGCCGAATACAATAACCAAGCCCACATTTAAGGCTCCAAACAACAACCAAACAAAGGGATTACACGCCTTACAATACGTGTAAAATTCCGCCACAATTCATACAAAATAGCTTAAAACTCAAGCCATTCTCCAATCTTATAACCAACAATACTAAGGTCTTTTCCAATTCTTCCCTAATTCCAAGTTCTAAGGTCAACATGTTATTTAGTCGTAAACAACTTCAACAACTACAATTTCCTTCTTTATACAACATGTGACGACTTAAACGAATAATCAACTTGAAATGTACTCTTAAGGCTAACATGCTAGTTTTCGGATTAGGGTTCCAATAGCCAACATAATAATCAAACTTCGTAATATATAACTCATGCTTGCTAATAACCATAGCTACAATCAATAAGTAAGCTTAATTGCTAAAACGACAAAATTTATACCTTTCGAAGCCCTTAAAATTTCCAAGATCCAAAGTCGCGCCTTAGCAATTCTTAGCTCCTTTCCTTAGGTTCCAATCCGCTCCAAGCACTCCTTAGAGGCCTATGAAGAACCCATCTTCAAGTTCCAACTTCAAAGTTGAAGAACTCCAATAGTTTCCGCCTTGCGACTAACGTGAAAACTCCGTTTTTCCGAAATCTTTCTATTGAGATAACCTTATAATACCCTTGGGGACATTGGGTTAAAGTCTTGTGGCTAATGGATCAAAATCACAAAATTTTTGTGTGGGAGAGGGCTTGAACCCGAGAGCAATGTTGCTAGAACAACAATGTTTCTAATTTTTCTAAGTGTTAAAATGAGCTAGTCTTGCTACTAGTTAGTATATAACACATATTGGAAGGCTTAGATATTAACAAATGTGAGGCTAGGATGATTATCACAAGGATCAAGCTTATGTGGCAAGTTGACTAGTCAATTATGTCAAGCTTGCAAGACTTATCATCTACATAGGTCAAATGACCATTTTACCCTTAACATTTTCGTCCAAGACCACTAGTTGGGGTGCCACGTGTCGCCCTCTCATTCGTCCATAAAATTAGAACCCTCGTGGCCCCACAAAATGTAAAATTCTCAAATGGGCCCCACGTGACCAAATCCGTAAAAATAAATTTCCATAGTGTTAATAAGTTCCATACTTTACAAATAATGCCTTTTGAGAATCCAATTCTCAACAACGAACATTTTTCCTTACCGACGTTCGGAAGATTTTCCGTCGGAAAAACAATTCTTCCTTTCGTACCGATTTCCAAGTCTTGTTTCCTTTCGTACATTCTCCTTTACATGTCCTGGACTTACGGTGTAACATTCTTCCCCTTAGAAACATTCGTCCTCGAATGTTCTTAGTCGGTTGTCACGCTATACAAACTCCGGCACAATCTCTATACTATGCCTATCAATCAAATGCACAAGACCAACGATGCCACACATGACCACCACATAACATACGTAAACGTAATAATGGATCTTCCGTCCGTGGTCCCTTCTCACAAAACTCGAAGGTTACAGCCTTTCCAAACACGGGATCCTTAGAGGTTCCTTTCTTTCCTTACTTGTCATACTTTCTCGTACTTTCAAACTCATCTAGTACATGTACAAAATCTCAAATTTTGTTTCGCTCCCAATCCTGAGTTACTAATCAAACCTGGCCATTAAGCTACTTGAATTTCCGCTAAGGCTCTTCTCGGTCCTTACGACCTAGTTCCGGTGGAACGCATCCACGAACTCGTACCACGATTAACTAAACTTGGGCCTGGAATCCTCGTGACCCTATCACATAACGGGACCATTTCTAACTGACATCACCCCATTCCATACTATCGGCAGACCCGAAATGAGTCCACAACCCGACTCATCGTCACCCTTAACTTCGTTCTTAGTCCAAATACATCTCTCTTATCTCAAGGTACTTCTTACCCTATCCCCTATTCACTAGAGGTTCGTCGCATAAGCCAAAGTATTTCTACTATACAATCTTCCCTATCGGTCTAACACTGTTACAGGGTAATTACAACTTGTGAACTCTACACAACTATAGTCTCAGTCCACTTATCATTCTTGTCAATATTCTTAACTTTCCACTTTACTAATCACAGTATCCCTACCTCTGGGGTACTATCACTTTACAACTCTTGCAATAAAGGGAAAACATATACGCTAGGGCAAAATCTGAATCTAACAATGCGTATGATTCAAAAGAACCGAGATATACCGTAACCTAGGCGGCGTTGCTTCCGATCACGCCCGATGTCGCGTCATCTATGCGGTTTGAAGGACCGCTAGAACTATAAACTCCACCCTGACCTCTACCACGACCGGCTGACATCCAACACCGTCTGGGAACGCATACCGTGGGAGGAAGGAACCAACCATCGGCCTCATAGCCGAGCCACTCACCGTGCTCCTTCTAAAAGGACATACTCGAATATGGCCGGACGGCCACACTAAAAACAAAGTCCCGTGCCATAACGGCATTTCCCGAATGACGCTTACCACATCCGATACATCGAGGAATAGGTGGCCTCGGCCGAGAAAATCCTCGCTACTCGAGAACCTCGACCTCTGGAGCTCGGACCGCTCCTAAATACCTTGTGAGATCAAATCTCCCACCGTGAGCTGCGGGGTATGTCTTTGGGTAGGCGGGGACGAATATCTCACTCATTCTTGAGGCAGCTCGTCCAAAACTCACCGATAACCAACCGGTCTAGCCTCTCTTACGCAGATCTCCGCTACCGCCTCTACCTCTGTACACCGTCAGACCGCCGAATAACCTCCTGAGGAAAGCGCAACATTGCTATCTTGGTCAATAACATAATGGCTTCCTTCATGACCCTAAAGTCTGCCTAATCGAGAAATCAGAGGCTCGTGTCTTTGTGTTCTCAAAACTGCGAAGAAGAACTCACGATCGCGAACAACATCCGGTATAACACGGGCATAAGCCCTATCAACTCTATGAGTCCGACTAGTAGCTCTGCTACTCTTTGCCCTTCTCGGGCGGCCGTTCTCCTCGAGGCATAATCAGAATACAACAATACGAGAGGAATTATCTTACTAACACATTTCTAGGGCACGATCTCGAGTGAGAAGAATAGAAACCAACTCCTAAATGTCCGTAGCCTCACTGTTTATGGGTGTTGAGCCCAACACACCGATAATCAAGAATCTACTATACACGGTCTCTATACATTCCTAGGTATGACTGCTCTGATACAACTCTGTCACACACCGAACCCCGGGCCCGTGACTGGTGCCCTACCTGGGCACCCTGCTACCTTAACAACTAAGTATATTGGAAATTAATAACACCATATATATTTTTTCTTTTAAAACCAGCGTACGTGACAAGGCAAAGCCGACTAGCCGCCCTATCATATACATAAATAAAAGACACTACATTGTACACGCAGTCCAATCCACATATGAATACTGCACTTCAGGAGTTAAATCGAAATATGACGGACAAGGCCCCAGTACCAAAATGTACATAAAGCACATCAAGGATATATACCAAAAGATAAACTCCCGGACAGAGGAGCTATCCAAAACCCTAGCAGGATCTACACTGCCGATCACCAAACAATACCTAAACTGCGGCGTGACGCAGCCGGGAGGTCGACGAAGAATGTACAAGTATGTGAGCGATGAAATCGTAATAAAATCATAACGATCTAAACAAAACAGAGACATGTATGATAGCCAACCTACAGTACACAATACATGAGCAGTCATATTAAGTCAGGGACGCAGGCCCTCAAAGTCACTACTCAAATATAACTATGGGTCTCACGCCCATAATATCAATCATGCCCATGGAATCCTTCCTCACTGCCGGCAGTCCATGATATAACATAGCACCAATAGGCATACATGAACACCAAGTCCCACCCGTGTTCTAAAAACTGTACGGGCCAAGTAGGCAAACGAACAGGTGGTATAACGTCTTGGGGTTTACCCCTCATTTATACTCTGACCCTGAAGGAGGTGGTAAAGCAGGGGGTATAACGTCTTGGGGCTTGCCCCTCATTTATACTCTTACCCTGGAGAAGGTGGTATAACGTCTTGGGGCTTGCCCCTCAATTATACTCTTACCCTATCTCAACCGCCACAAACAACACATAAAGCGGTGGTACTGCGTCTTGGGGTTTACACCTCACTTATACTCTTACCCCGAGAAGGTGGTACAGTCTTGGGGTTTACCTCACTTATACTCTTACCCTATCTCGATCGACCATCAAACAAGACATAAGCACTACCATGTCTTCTATAAAAATCCGAATTTAACCCAAGTACTACAAGTAGCGGAAGCATACCCGTGGAATCCCACATCACCGCCAGACGTCCCAAAGAATCTACAACAAGACAAAGACCTTCAACCGAGAGTCGCGCAACTTACTAAAACATAATACTTGCACTCAAAGGCTATTACCAGACATATAGGCAAGTTCTCAATTAACTAAGCCAAAGTACTTATCGGGGCACAAATAGAATAAATTCTCATTTAACAAGCCAAAGTACTTATCGGGCACAATTAGAATAAATTCTCATTTAACAAGCCAAAGTACTTATCGGCACAATTAGAATAAATTCTCATTTAACAAGCCAAAGTACTTATCAGGGGCACAAATAGAATAAATTCTCATTTAACTAGCCAAAGTACTTATCCGCACAAATAGAAAAATTCTCAATTTATCAAGCCAAAGTACTAATCAAGGCATACATAGAATAATTCTCTTTTAACAAGTCAAAGTACTTATCAAGGCACACTTAGACAAATTCTCAATTTATCAAGCCAAAGTACTACGTACGTACATTCTTTTATAAAAGACTCCTTTCTATGTAAAGCCCCAAGATACTAACACCGTAGTATCAAGGCGTGTCTATTTTTCAAAGTAAGTTACTACACTTTTAGAAAACTCATTTCAAGTCTTGAAATCAAGTAACTCCAAATTTTCACAATCTTGGCAACTTATGCCCTTTTATCAAAATAGACAACTTTCTAAATCTTTCATAAAGCCGTTATAACCAACTTCCCATAAAACCGTTATAACCCTTTATGATTTTAGACATATCCATTCCTTCAATGACCAAGAGACTTATACTATTAAAACCAAGTATCACATACTTACAAATCAAGTTCTTAACTTTCAAAAATACTCCAAGTCTCTTAATAGTTAGAAAACAAGTTTTCTTCTACTTTTTAAACCTCAAGTAACTTCACCCTTAACACAAGTTACTTCTCTTAAATCATGTCATTTCTCCTCTTTTAAATCAAATAAGTAAATCACTCCTTTGACTCCCCTAAAGTCACTATGATGACCTTTAGGTTTTAGAACTAAGGCACTAGCCAAAAGATTTGGAAACCACTTCCTTTTTAAGACTAAATGTACTTTAAGTAAAAATACCTTCACTTTTAAGAATCCAAACTTCATCAAGAAAATGGATTCTACAACTTACAATCCAAACATCAAAGTACACTCAAGGAAATACATAGAACAAATTCTATTTTAGGCAATCCAAATACAACCAAGGAATGGATCATTTTAGGAGTAGAACCTACTTTCTTTATCTTACGGAATCATGCTAGAAGAGGAGATAGTTCACATACCTTTTCGGCTAAATCCACAAGCTGAGCCGAATACGCCGTACGTAGAAGTTTCAACCTATAATGGTCACAACAATACTATCAATCTTCTAGTCTCTAACGTAGAATAATACTAAGTATTTAGTCTCTAATTCTACGGAAAATCGGGCAGCACTTCCTTTGTTTCTACTCACTTTGCCACCTTTTTCAAGGCCGAATACAATAACCAACAAGCCACATTTAAGGCTCCAAACAACAACCAAACAAAGGGGATTACACGCCTTACAATACGTAAAATTCCGCCCACAATTCATACAAAATAGCTTAAAACTCCAAGCCATTCTCGGCGATCTTATAACCAACAATACTAAGGTCTTTTCCAATTCTTCCCTAATTCCAAGTTCTAAGGTCAACATGTTATTTAGTCGTAAACAACTTCAACAACTACAATTTCTTCTTTATACAACATGACGACTTAAACGAATAATCAACTTGAAATGTACTCTTAAGGCTAACATGCTAGTTTTGGATTAGGGTTCCAATAGCCAACATAATAATCAAACTTCGTAATATATAACTCATGCGCTAATAACCATAGCTACAATCAATAAGTAAGCTTAATTGCTAAACGACAAAATTTATACCTTTCGAAGCCCTTAAAATTTCCAAGATCCAAAGTCGCGCCTTAGCAATTCTTAGCTCCTTTCCTTAGGTTCCAATCCGCTCCAAGCACTCCTTAGAGGCCTATGAAGAACCCATCTTCAAGTTCCAACTTCAAAGTTGAAGAACTCCAATAGTTTCCGCCTTGCGACTAACGTGAAAACTCCGTTATTCCGAAATCTTTCTATTGAGATAACCTTATAATACCCTTGGGGACATTGGGTTAAAGTCTTGTGGCTAATGGATCAAAATCACAAAATTTTTGTGTGGGAGAGGGCTTGAACCCGAGAGCAATGTTGCTAGAACAACAATGTTTCTAATTTTTCTAAGTGTTAAAATGAGCTAGTCTTGCTACTAGTTAGTATATAACACATATTGGAAGGCTTAGATATTAACAAATGTGAGGATAGGATGATTATCACAAGGATCAAGCTTATGTGGCAAGTTGACTAGTCAATTATGTCAAGCTTGCAAGACTTATCATCTACATAGGTCAAATGACCATTTTACCCTTAACATTTTCGTCCAAGACCACTAGTTGGGGTGCCACGTGTCGCCCTCTCATTCGTCCATAAAATTCCGTAACCCTCGTGGGCCCCACAAAAATGTAAAATTCCTCGGGTGGGCCCCACGTGACCAAATCCGTAAAAATAAATTTCCATAGTGTTAATAAGTTCCATACTTTACAAATAATGCCTTTTGAGAATCCAATTCTCAACAACGAACATTTTTCCTTACCGACGTTCGGCAGATTTTCCGTCGGAAAAACAATTCTTCCTTTCGTACCGATTTCCAAGTCTTGTTTCCTTTCGTACATTCTCCTTTACATGTCCTGGACTTACGGGGTGTAACACTTTTATTCATACAACACAATAAACCGCGGAAGATAAATAACACATTTTTTTCTTTAAACAAAGGAAAAGCCGATAAGGCTGCCATAATATAAATCACCCGATAGGGGCTACATTGTTCAACAATGTAAATACAACTCTAGCCAGTCCATCCCACATATGAATACAAACCTCTAAGATTTTGGACAAATACTATGACGGGACAAGGCCCCACCGTACCTCTGAATATACCTAGCCATAACGACAAGCTCCGGAACATCAGAGCTATCCCAAAATGCTGAACAAGGATCCTAAGCTCGCGGATCTACACTGAGTACCTAGACCTGCGGACATGAACGCAGCCCCGCAAAGGGGGTCAGTACAACAGGTACTAAGTATGGAACGGAAATAAAGTACAACAAATAAGATCTTAATTGTACAAAGGAATGACAGGGCAAGTATGAAAATCAAATACCAGATCCTACCGTGTCATATAAAATCGAGTCAATCAGACTTGTATCATCAGAATAACCGCACTACTTTCAAATATGAAAGCCATGTCAAAATTCGGGACACCTGCCCTCAGCATATAATATCACAGAAGCATGCTCGTGGAATACAACATCAATGTCAGCATGTAACAAGTATAATATACAACCATAATCATATAAGCATGCCTGTGGAATTCTCACACCACTGTCGGCATGTAATAAGTATGATAATCAACTACCAGTACACTGTGCCTTTTTAACAATGAGAGTAATAAGAGTAAACTTTACCGTTTAAAATAGGAAGCTTATGATTAATTTAGGGCCGCCCGCCCGTAGTATAATTATGCAATCCTATTCAAGGGACTATTTCACCCGCATAGGCCTTGTGGACCCGCAATGGAGCAATTTGCCCCGCATAGGACTATTTCACCCGCATAGGTCTTGTGGACCTGCAATGGAGCAATTTGCTCTGCATAGGACTATTTCACCCGCATAGGTCTTGTGGATCCGCAATGGAGCAATTTGCTCCGCATAGGACTATTTAACTCGCATAGGACTATTTCACTCGCATAGGCCCTACGGACCCGCAATGAGCATATACGTCATACTCGCATCATGGAGAGAAAATCCACGGATATGTAATGTCCCGGGGATTGACCCCGCAATAAATAATATAACACTTGCACTACTGGCTATCATGAACAACATATGCAAGTTAAGTAATCTTTAACTCTCATTAGATCCAAGTGAATGAACCACCATTTTAGACGACCAAGGCACTATCATATCTTTCATTTTAAAACAACCAAGGTAAATACCATGCCTTCCTTTTAAAATAAACAAGACAATACCATGCCTTCCTTTCTAAATAACCAAGACAATCCCATGTCTTCCTTTCTAAAATGACCAAGACAATACCATCATGCGAGGTACGACATGTCCCGTCCCATTTTTGGGACTTGGTGCAAATATAAAGGATTGTACACATATAGCTATCACAAGAAACTATGTACCATTTAAATCATCTTCAAGTCTCATTAGCACAAATAGAATGAACTATCATTTTTAGAGAACCCAAGACACTAACAAGTCTTTCATTTTATAACACCAAGGCACTATCACATAGTTTATTAAGGATTAAGATCCATTACAACAATGTACGTCCGTCGTACATTCACTTTATAAACTCAAGGCACTTTCATTTCATGTACTATATTAAGGACTTAATCATGGACATTCTCACATGATTTCCTTATAAACTTTTATACTATCTCTTGACTTTCCACAAACTGTTATAACCAACTTTCCATAAAGCCGTTATAACATCTTTCATTTTAGAAAACTAAAGCACTATCACATCTTTCCTTTCAAATCAAGTATTATAACTTTCAAAATAAATCAAATCTCTTAACTAAATCAAGTCCCATAACTTGAAAAATAAAGTCTCATAATCTTTTAAAGAATCAAGTCTCATAACTTTAAATAAAATCTCTTAACTTTAAAGTGTAACTTATACATTTCAAACCAAGTCACTCATACTTTCATAATCAAGGCTCATATACTTTCAAAATCAATTCATTTACTTCAAATAAATCAAGTCACATAGACTCACCAAAATCAAGTCACATAGGCTTTCCAAATAATCATGTCAAAAGAAGGAAGGATAGTTCACATACCTCGTGACGACTAACCAACACGATAAGTAGCAATACGCTCCAATGTACTTCAACCTTAGCGTCTTTTACACATTCCAAGTAGAATATACTACACGTAGTTCTTCAACCTATAATGACGATAGCACTTCTATCAATATCATACCTACTAGTATAAGACTTATACCAAATAATGGCCCTCTAATTCTATGGAAATTTGGGCAGCACTTCCTTTGTTTCTACGTATTTTTCCACCTTTTTCCAAGACCCGTATTCAACAACCAACAAGCCACATTTAAGGCACAACCAATATTTAACCAAAGGGGATTACACGCCTAACTGGACGTGTAAAATTCTTCCCCACAATCTATCCAAAACAGTCCACTATTTATCCAACATTAAGGGTACGATGTGAAGCCTTTAACACCCTTATTCCTTAGGACTTTCACTAGCCAATTACTACATTAATCATGCATGTTTAGGGGCTGATTTTCCAGCATAGCAACACCCCAAAACAGTCCATAAAAACGACACGATGACGTCTAACAGTTTTAGGCAGTTTTCGGCCAACAACAACTACAACAATCCAAAGTCCTTTTAATCCAATTCTCATTCCAACATGTTATATAAGTTATAATAACTATCAACAACAATATTTTCTTCATTATATAACATGCAACACGTGTAAATAACGACAATAAAAACCAACGAATCCAATGGCGATAAAAGTGCTACTCTCGGTCAACTTGCCAAAATGGCTCAAATACTTTTCAATCTTCATTATTTTTAGTACATGCTCATCCATACATATCAACAATAAGTAATATCCAATTACATTAATTTAAGAAGAACTATTACCTCATTTTTGTGACAAAAATCGTCCAAAACAGCCCACTATAGATTGGCCCGCAGTTTTCATTTCTCTCCACTTCTTCAAGCTCCAATCACATATATGTGACCCCTATGAACTTATACACAACTTCACTTTGTATTTCACTTCCAAAAAGTCAACGGAACTTTAGCGTTTCACACCCTCATTTTCGGCCAACCTATTGTTCTTGGAGTTTAAGGGGTTATCTTTGCTTAGCACTTCATTAGGGAGCTTAGTCTTAAGTTTGAGGATTTATCACCAAAGATTGAAGATTTTTTCTCCAAAAGAGGCCCAAAATCGAGAGCCCTCAATGAGAGAAAGAGATATGAAATATGGCTAAGTGTTGAGTGAAGTCTTGCACTTATCTATGTATAATATAATGTATCCCATGTAGTGAGATCTTGCCAAGTGTATGGCCTAAGTGTAGCAAGACAAGTGGAGTGGGACCCACATCTCCAGTTGTCCTTAAAATATCTAAAGAGTCCAAGTCTTCAAGACCAAGTGGGGGTGACACGTGTCGCCCTCCTATTTGTCCAAAATATTTCCTTTTCCCAAAATATCTATAATTGGTCAAAATATCGAAAACCTTGTGGGCCCCACAAAATCGTAAAATTTCTCGGGTAGGCCCCACATAACCAAATCCGAAAATAAAAATCCAAAAATCTAATATATTCCCAAAGTCTCAAATACCAAATTTGAGAACCAAATTCCAATTAATAAATCTTTTCCTTCACAATTTTTTCGTATTTTTCCTTAAGAAAAAGTAATCCTTCTTTCTTTCCAAAATTCAACTCTCAATTTCTTACGCACGTTCTCATATCATTGCCTTGGAAATATGGGGTGTAACAATATATTTTAACCTCCTTAACCAAATAGGAAACGAAAGGCTAAGCTAAATCATAAAAAAAACCTAGGCAGGGCCATCATAGTTCCTACTTTAGGCTAACATTTAGACAAATACACATGATATTTGAACAAGTTGCAGGTACACAAGACAATCATGAGAGGGGAAAACAACTTAGTTCACACACACATATGCTCATATTTAACCACTATCAGATTTACTCTAAGCTTCGCAAGCAAACAAAGTTTTCTACAATCCTAACTTAAGATACCTCTATGTCATTTGGTAATTTAGCGGACTGTTATGATGCTTTTAAATTCCATTTATGACTCAACACATGACATTGAAAATAACCCAGAAAAGCAAAAAGTCAAAGTTAGACTTAAGGTCCTCATTCCTTTTTCACCAAACAGAGAACAACAATCAAATTAACCCTTTTGCAACTATTATTTCAAGTGAGTGGGCATGCTTCGATCCTATCTATTCCTTTTAGAGATGACACGGGCTACACATTAGCACAAAAACACACATTCTCCAATTTCAATTAAAATGAGGTTAAACCAGAGTAATTTAATTATGCCCAGTTCTATTAGAATAGATTTCAAGATAAGTGATTCAAACTTAAGTTAACTGGATACGCAAGCAACCATCTAAACATGATGCTATGACATCATTCTAATAACTTTACATCCCTTGAGGGCTTATCATTCCATTAAAGGAAATGGGGAAAATAACTAAACTAGATGGAAGCAGGCAGGACATGGCATTTATATGCCAATATAAGTAAACTGGTCTAAAATCAAAGATATGCAAAGATTGTTTTTGTTAAAAAAATAATAATATGGTCATGACTTCTAAGATAATTATCGACCAGTCCCCACAACCCAAACAGGTTACCCTTCTAAAGATTAAGATTGACCAGTTTATGGTATAGCTTAAACACAGTTCATGAATACAAGGCGTGATCCTGCATAGTACAAGATTTTGGACTCAAAATTCTAAAGGTCATCTTAACCCAAACTGAGCTGGATTCAACAAACAATGAGCAATGACCACATACAAATAAGCCCATAAAAGTATTTGGACCGTGTTACATAAGATACCAATCCCAAACCTCCCCAATATGCATATTATTTAACCAAACACAACCCAACCTATTCATGAAGCATGTTAGGACATTTTAAGGTTACAACCACTCCTATTTTCAACCATTTGCTTTTAGTTACATACAACAGACCTCAATTAGAATAAATTTACTTCAAGTTTAAAGTTAAGCTAATCTCATATCTAATCATATAAGATTCACAGGTTCAATTAACTTGTTATCTCCAAAATCATATAAAGAATTATCACATTTAGCTACTTTTTAATTCAAGCTATTCCAAACAGATCCCACATGAGCATTTTAATGTTTAACAGTTAAACAAATAGTTGCAACTACACCAAAGTCCTAATCTAGTTAAGTTCTCTAACCATCTTACTCTATAGGCATGTTTTTCATGTATAGACACTAATTTGACCAAACAGACACATACTTTTATAATATTAAATTGTACAACTATCTTATCATTCCATATACACAGTCCATTTATTTCTTGATTATCCCAGCATATAGCCATGTGGCAGATTCCAAATTCCATGAATCAACAGAGCAAGCTTAAGATAGTATTAACAAGAAACCTTTAGATAATATTCATAACTCACAATCATCACATAGGCTACCTTTGGCTTAAATATACCCACTGTGTCACGATCCGACCTCGGACCCGCGACTGGTGCCTTACCCCGGGCACCCTAGTGATACAATATCATAGAAAATCAGCGGAAATAAAAATCAAAAATATGAAACAACATATTAGCATAAGAACAGGCTAACCAAAACGGCTACCTTCCTGTATATAAATTAAAAACTTGAACAGTTACATCCTTTACAAACTCTGCCACAACAAATGCACTCTAAGAGTTTTTATACAACTACGACGGACAAGGCCCCGCCATACCCCGAATGTACAAAAGTATATGACCTCGTGGAACCGTGCACTAAAAGACAAAGCCTCCGAGAAATGGAGCTTTCCCAGACCGCATGGTGATCCTACGAGCGGATCAACAAGCTACGACTCAACTGCGGCAGATTTAACGCACTTCAAGCGAGGTCGCATAACAGTATGTGAAACTGAAAATACTGTAATGAAATCATAATAGTTTATATAAAGCAGGAGACATGTATGACAATCAAAGAAATGTGTTTCACAAATCCCGGCTAACAACAAGAGTAATGAACATCAACATTGTCTCTAAAAAGATACCATTTCACAATTTAAAACAATCGTGTCAAGTCAGGGACCCACGCCCTCAAAGTCATCACTCAAAATATAACAATGGGTCTCACGCCCACAACATCAATCACGCCAGTGGAATTCCTTTCTCACTGCCGGCAGTCTATGATATAACAACACCAGGGAGTACACATGAACATCAGGCCCTACCTGTGCCATAAAACCGTATGGGGCAAGTACGAAGGCTAACTACTAGATACCTCCTGCATCACGACAATGACCGGGGCAAGTACGAAAGTCAACTACCAGATACCAAAGCTGTACTAAAAATACTATACAACTATACCACGGTTCGACCGGCAAGTCTGAAGGCTAACTACCAGATACCAAAGCCGCATCATCAACTGATCGGGGAAAGTACGAAAGCCAACTACCAGATACCTCCTGCATCACGAGACTTCGCCATACACTGACCGGGGCAAGTACGAAGGCCAACTACCAGATACCTCCTGCATCACGACAATGACCGGGACAAGTACGAAAACCAACTACCAGATACCAGCCTGCATCAGTAAACCTCATGGAGAGCTAGTCTATGGAACAACACTATCAACAGGGAACGAACACTCATCATGGCCGCATACCCGTGGACCATCCATCGAGAGACACGGTAACATAAGGATACCACACTTGCATAACAAGGCTATCACAAGCAAACATAGGCAAGTTACTCACACTCAAGGTACTTTCATTTTATGCCAAAAATCCGGGTTTTAACCCCGAAGTACTATATACTTCCATTCTTTCAAAAAAAGATATCCTTTTCTTTTACGAAGGTCATACGATACCCGTAGTATCAAATAGAGTAACCATCATTTTAAGTAAATCCAAAACAATTTCCATACCTTCTTTTTAAATCAATTTAAGACAAAACCATGCCTTTCTTTTAAACCAAAAACACTTCAATTACTCAAATCTCTTTTCTTGTTATTAATGACCTTATTAAAGCAACCGTGATCTAGGAAATGTAATACAATTTTGTCTTATCTTAGCTTCTATGCAGATGGAGGTTTCTACTTGTTTTAATAATATTAATTATTTGTCAATATATTTTCCTTTATTAACGCTGCAGTGGTTTGTTCGATACTTATTCTCATTTCCGAAATCAATATAACATTATTATTCAAAACCAAGTACTCATTACTCACGAATGAGGTTCCACAACTTTCCACACAATTCAAGTCCTTCACATATCAAGTCAAGTCAAATATAAGTCAAGTCTCTTATCGTTTTTTTTTTAAAAAAAAATCAATAAACCATTCTTTTACCTACATAAAGTTGTTATAATTAACTTCCCATAAAGCCATTATAACACTTTATATTTTAAATAAACCAAATTCATTTTACACACGTACGTCTACCGTACTATATATACTTCACAAATATCATGCTAGAAAAGATAGGAAGAGGTTCACATACCTCGCGACGATTATCGACAATTAGCAAAACGCTCCAAAGTACTATAACCTTGCTGGCCCTTTTTCACCCTTCAAGTAGAATACGCTACTCGTAGTACTTCCACCTATAATGGCCATGAAACGTCTATTAACCTCTAGATCTCTTTGTAGGATATTTCTAAGAACAAGGTTCCATATCCTACGGAAAATTCGGCAGCACCTCCCCCGTTTCTACTCAATTTTCCACCTTTTCCAAGGCTCGATAACCGTAATTAACATACTATAATTAAGGTGCAATAATACCGAAATTTAAAGAAGGGGATAACACGCCCAAACGGAACGCGATTAACAATCTCTCCTTCATAACAACAATAATAAAAGAAGGGCATAACACGCCCAAACGGAACGCGATTAACAATCTCTCCTTCATAACAAAAATAATAAAAGAAGGGGATAACACGCCCAAACGGAACGCGATTAACAATCTCTCCTTCATAACAAAAATAATAAAAGAAGGGGATAACACGCCCAAACGGAACGCGATTAACAATCTCTCCTTCATAACAATATTGTAAATACGGTCCAAAGTAAATACAGTCCAAAGTAAATACGATCTAAAGTAGATACGGTCCAAAGTAGATACGGTCCTTAAGTTGGGGTCCTTGGCCAACTTTTACAATTTTACTTATCCAATTACTTCATTAGTCCTTCAACTTATATTCCAATCTTTATATAAGTTATAGATTCGTTGTTGTTAACTTCTTAGTAAGTAATGGATACATTTTTACCATTTTTAATGGATAATATGCCAATTCTTCTTTTAACATCTTAACAAGATTCAAATCTTTCTTTATATCTTATAGTCCATAATATACTTCCAATATATGTATAATATCCATATATACATAATAATCAACTTCACAAAGAGGTTAAGGTTCATTACCTCAAGATAGTCCAAAAAAAACGTGACTGTCCAGATTTTTAGCCACTGCTTCGTCAGCTGAACTTGTAACGTCGATAACTCTCTATTCCAGTGTTCTATCGACGAGTGGTTTGTTGCGTTGGAAACTAGACTCGACGAACTTCATTTTAGGCTTTTGAAACATCCAAAAACTCCTAATATGCGAGGAGATATTCCCTTCCAAACTTGACTAAAAATCTGTCCAAAACAGTCCCGAAAATCTGCCCTCTCGACCTAGGGGGGTTTCTTTGAGGCTAGGGGTGTGAAATCTTGTCTAACTCTTGGTTAATAATCTTCCTAACACATTAAGGAAGAACACTTATAAGTTTAAGAATTTTTGGACAACATTTGCTCAAGAAAAGGGGGTGTTGGATGAGAGCACTAGGAAAGGGAGAGAAATATTTTCAAGTCTTGAAATGTTCTAAGTGTGGAAGATTTTCATCAACTAAAGGGGTTTATATAGCACAACCAAGGGTTAGGATTGAAACATGTGTATGGTATAGATGGTTTGTGTAGGTTCCCTTCTCCACTTGTCCCACAAATGCCATGCAAGACCTTGACCATTTGACTTGCCCACAAACTTGCAAAAACCATCCAAGGTGCCATGCAATACCATGCAAGACTTTTGGCCACTTGTCTTGCCCACTTGTCCACTCAATTTCGTCCAACATGGCCCAATCTAGGGGTGACACTTGTCGCCCTCCTATTGGTCCAAAATATTTATCTCTCGGAAAAATTCCATAATCGTAAAAATATTGAAAACGTAAAATTTCCTTCACAAGGTTCGGAATAATTTCCGTCGGAAAAACAATTCTTTCATTCTTACCCTAATTAGGGTTTATATAGTCGTACGTACGTCCTCACATACATACTCCGGAACTACGGGGCATAACATTCTCCCCCCCTTAGAAACATTCGTCCCGAATGTTCCTTCAAGATTCAAATAACTCAGATAACGGCATAGTCCCTCATAACTTGAACAATTTGCAAAATGCCACATATGGCCACAATACAACGTATGCGCAAAAACTCATATCCGAGCCAACGAAGAATCATCTTAAAGCGTATAACAATAGTATTAGCTCCACCCATAGTCCAAAGGATACTTTCTTCACCTCTTTACTTTATAAAAAGGACACTTCCATCTTCTTAACACATCTTCGCCTCTTTCCTTACTCGTCGTACCTTCCTCGAACACCCGAACTCTTTCTAGTACACGTACCATACTTCCGTCATTGCCTCGCTTCAAAATCTGGAGTTACTACCTCCAACCTTGGTCATCTTACCAGCCTCACATTCCTTTAAGGCCAATCCCGGCCTTCATGATCCGATTATGGTCGAACGCGTCTACGAACTCGTACAATGGTTATCTAAACTTGGGCCTTGCACCCTCGTGACCCCATCACCTAGCGGTACCACCTCAAATTTACCTCACTTCATTCCGGGATGCGGGTTGACCCGCAATCTAGCCTCAACCCGACCCATTATCGCTCTAAACTTTTGTTCCCGTCCGGGACAATCTTACTATTCTCGTCATGAAAATTACCACTTTTCTCTTGCTCGACCTATGGAATTATCCCACAATACTTCTCACGCATACCAAGCACTTCGACAAAGACTAACTGCATTTTTTTTTTTACTCAAGACGACCTTACATCTAAGGTCCCAACTGTTATAATATTCTAAGGCTCACAATTTCCCTGCCCCTAAACTTACCTTTTCAACTAACCATGTTTTCTAAATCACAAATTTACACAGTGCTATCCAAACATAACACTTTAACATAAAATCATCATATCACGCATACAAATCTCTGTAGGTTAAGGATATATCCGTGACTCATCGCTCTCTAATCATAGTCCTGCCCTGCAGGGCGCATAGCAAAAGAAGGCGATGAACCAGCCACTGGTCCCGAAGGCTGAGTCTCTACATCCGCGCTACCTCTGGTTGGACAATTTCTCGCAAAATGGCCCTGTTGGCCTCATGTATAGCAACCTCCCGAACCAGCACGACACTCCCCCTTATGGATTTTACCACAACGGCCACACTGAGGTAAGGGTGGCCTCATCCGGCTAGTACCCCCACTCCCGAAACTCAAACCTAGAGCCCTCGACTGCCTCGAATACCCCGACGCCCCAAGATCGGGAGAACTACTCAATCGCGGAGGGCATAACTAGCTCACGAGGCCGTCGCCAAAGTCACCAAAGGACCTCGCCTTTCGCCTCTTCGTTGATCTTCGTTATTCCGCCGACTTACGCCTCACACCTGCGCATAAGCATGCACGCGCAATATCCATGCCCGGCCAAGAGCTACTCCCGTGCAACTCTCTGCTAAGTAGTCATCGAGTCCTGTGACATATCGGTGCACTCTATCCTCCATGTTAGCCACTAAAGCGGGGACGTACCGAGCCAATGAGTCAAACTCTACATTGTACTCCTGGACCGTCCGCCCGTTCTGCCTCAACACCAAAAATCTATCGGCCCGAGCCCTCCTCATCTGTGGCGGTAAGAAATGGGCAAGAAATGCCCCGGAGAACTCGTCCCAAACTGCTGGAGGCGCATGCTCCCCCCGGGACAGCTCCCATGAATCAAACCAGTCGACTGCAGTATCACGCAGCCGATGCGAACCTAAGACCACCGACTCGGTCTCCGGCTCGATCACTTTACGATCCACAGAATCGCTGGGATGAACTCCTCGGATCATCCTCGTGCCTCGACCCATAACTCGCGGGTCGCAACTCGTGAAGTCCCGAAGTCTCAAACTATCCGATCTGGGGTGAACTACGGTGCACGGAATCGTTGTTCCACTCATCCTCGTGCCTAGCTACGATCCTGGCTAATAACTGGGCCATCTCCATGTAGCCCATATCCTCCGCTCCAGTGTAATCGAGGCTCGTATCGCGTCTCGTGAGCTGCCGCGCCGCCTAACTCGCTGGGGTGGCGACGTCGTGGAACTCGCCGCTCAAACATCTCTCGTGTAAAGACTGCATGTGCCTCGTAACCTCTCAGGTTTCTATTCGCAGCTCTCTCTCGCCGCTTGCCCTTCTCGGGCTCGTTGCCTTCGTAGAGGCCTAACTGGTACAAAAGAATACGTCAGAGGGAGTCCAACTTATAACACAGCTCTAAGGCACGATCTCAGAGTGAGAAGAATGGAAATCAATCCTAAATGTCCTGCAGCCTCCTGATTATAGATGTGGTGCACAACACACCGATAATCAAGACTCTACTAGACACGGTCTGTAGACACTTTCCGAGGACTAACTGCTCTGATACCACTTTTGTCACGACCCGACCTCGGGCCCGCGACTGATGCCTTACCCCGGGCACCCTAGTGATACAATATCATAGAAAATCAGCGGAAATAAAAATCAAAAACATGAAACAACATATTAGCATAAGAACAGGCTAACCAAAACGGCTACCTTCCTGTATATAAATTAAAAACTTGAATAGCACATCCATTACAAACCCCGCCCACAACAAGGCATGCACTTCTAAGAGTTTTTATACAACTATGACGGACAAGGCCCCACCATACCCCGAATGTACAAAAGTATATGACTGTGGAACTGCACTAAAAGACAAAGCCTCCGAGAAATGGAGCTTTCAGACCGCACAGGTGATCCTACGAGCGGATCGCCAGTTACGTCACTCAACTCGCGGATGAACGCAGCCCCCGGGCGAGGTCGCACAACAGGTACCAAGTATGTGAAACTGAAAATACTGTAATGAAATCATATTAGTTTATATAAAGCAGGAGACATGTATGACAATCAAAGAAATGTGTTTCACAATCCCGGCTAACAACAAGAGTAATGAACATCAACATTGTCTCTAAAAAGATACCATTTCACAATCTAAAACAATCGTGTCAAGTCAGGGACTCACGCCCTCAAAGTCATCACTCAAAATATAACAATGGGTCTCACGCCCACAACATCAATCACGCCAGTGGAATTCCTTCCTCACTGCCGGCAGTCTATGATATAACAACACCAGGGAGTACACATGAACATCAGGCCCTACCTATGCCATAAAACCGTACGGGGCAAGTACGAAGGCTAACTACCAAATACCTCCTGCATCACGACAATGACCGGGGCAAGTACGAAAGCCAACTACCAGGTACCAAAGCTGTACTAAAAATACTATACAACTATACCACGAAGCTGACCGGGGCAAGTACGAAGGCTAACTACCAGATACCAAAGCGCATCATCAACTCGACGGAAAGTACGAAGCCAACTACCGATACCTCCCGTGATCACGAGACTTCGCCATACACCGATCGGCAAGTACGGCTAACTACCAGATACCTCCCGCATCACGACAATGGCCGGCAAGTACGAAACCAACTACCGATACCACTGCGTGAAGAAACCTCACGGAGAGCTAGTCTATGGAACAACACTATCAACAGGGAACGAACACTCATCATGGCCGCATACCCGTGGACCATCCATCGAGAGACACGGTAACATAAGGATACCACACTTGCATAACAAGGCTATCACAAGCAAACATAGGCAAGTTACTCAAACTCAAGGTACTTTCATTTTATGCCAAAAATTCGGGTTTTAACCCCGAAGTACTACATACTTCCATTCTTTCAAAAAAAGACATCCTTTTTTTTTTACGAAGGTCATACGATACTCGTAGTATCAAATAGAGTAACCATCATTTTAAGTAAATCCAAACAATTTCCATACCTTCTTTTTAAATCAATTTAAGACAAAATCATGCCTTTCTTTTAAACCAAAAACACTTCAATTACTCAAGTCTCTTTTCTTGTTATTAATGACCTTATTAAAGCAACCGTGATCTAGGAAATGTAATACAATTTTATCTTATCTTAGCTTCTATGCAGATGGAGGTTTCTACTTGTTTTAATAATATTAATTATTTGTCAATATATTTTCCTTTATTAACGCTGCAGTGGTTTGTTCGATACTTATTCTCATTTCCGAAATCAATATAACATTATTATTCAAAACCAAGTACTCATTACTCACGAATGAGGTTCCACAACTTTCCACACAATTCAAGTCCTTCACATATCAAGTCAAGTCAAATATAAGTAAAGTCTCTTATCTTTTTTTTTTAAAAAAAAAATCAATAAACCATTCTTTTACCTACATAAAGTTGTTATAATTAACTTCCCATAAAGCCATTATAACACTTTATATTTTAAATAAACCAAATTCATTTTACACACGTACGTCTACCGTACTATATATACTTCACAAATATCATGCTAGAAAAGATAGGAAGAGGTTCACATACCTCGCGACGATTATCGACAATTAGCAAAACGCTCCAAAGTACTATAACCTTGCTAGCCCTTTTTCACCCTTCAAGTAGAATACGCTACTCGTAGTACTTCCACCTATAATGGCCATGAAACGTCTATTAACCTCTAGATCTCTTTGTAGGATATTTCTAAGAACAAGGTTCCATATCCTACGGAAAATTCGCAAAGACTCTCCCCGCTTTCTACTCAATTTTCCACCTTTTCCAAGGCCCGATAACCGTAATTAACATACTATAATTAAGGTGCAATAATACCGAAATTTAAAGAAGGGGATAACACGCCCAAACGGAACGCGATTAACAATCTCTCCTTCATAACAACAATAATAAAAGAAGGGGATCACACGCCCAAACGGAACGCGATTAACAATCTCTCCTTCATAACAAAAATAATAAAAGAAGGGGATAACACGCCCAAACGGAACGCGATTAACAATCTCTCCTTCATAACAAAAATAATAAAAGAAGGGGATAACACGCCCAAACGGAACGCGATTAACAATCTCTCCTTCATAACAACAATGTAAATACGGTCCAAAGTAAATACAGTCCAAAGTAAATACGGTCTAAAGTAGATACGGTCCAAAGTAGATATGGTCCTTAAGTTGGGGTCCTTGGCCAACTTTTACAATTTTACTTATCCAATTACTTCATTAGTCCTTCAACTTATATTCCAATCTTTATATAAGTTATAGATTCTTTGTTGTTAACTTCTTAGTAAGTAATGGATACATTTTTACCATTTTAATGAATAATATGCCAATTCTCCTTTTAACATCTTAACAAGATTCAAATCTTTCTTTATATCTTATAGTCCATAATATACTTCCAATATATGTATAATATCCATATATACATAATAATCAACTTCACAAAGAGGTTAAGGTTCATTACCTCAAGATAGTCCAAAAAAAACGTGACTGTCCAGAATTTTAGCCACTGCTTCGTCAGCTGAACTTGTAACGTCGATAACTATCTACTCCAATGTTCTATCGACGAGTGGTTTATTGCGTTGGAAACTAGACTCGACGAACTTCATTTTAGGCTTTTGAAACACCCAAAAAAGCCTAATATGCTAGGAGATATTCCCTTCCAAACTTGACTAAAAATCTGTCCAAAACAGTCCCGAAAATCTGCCCACTCTCGACCAAGGGGGGTTTCTTTGAGGCTAGGGGTGTGAAATCTTGTCTAACTCTTGGTTAATAATCTTCCTAACACATTAAGGAAGAACACTTATAAGTTTAAGAATTTTTGGACAACATTTGCTCAAGAAAAGGGGGTGTTGGATGAGAGCACTAGGAAAGGGAGAGAAATATTTTCAAGTCTTGAAATGTTCTAAGTGTGGAAGATTTTCATCAACTAAAGGGGTTTATATAGCACAACCAAGGGTTAGGATTGAAACATGTGTATGGTATAGATGGTTTGTGTAGGTTCCCTTCTCCACTTGTCCCACAAATGCCATGCAACACCTTGACCATTTGACTTGCCCACAAACTTGCAAAAACCATCCAAGGTGCCATGCAATACCATGCAAGACTTTTGGCCACTTGTCTTGCCCACTTGTCCACTCAATTTCGTCCAACATGACCCAATCTAGGGGTGACACTTGTCGCCCTCCTATTGGTCCAAAATATTTATCTCTCGGAAAAATTCCATAATCGTAAAAATATTGAAAACGTAAAATTTTCTTCACAAGGTTCGGAATAATTTCCGTCGGAAAAACAATTCTATACAATAATTAGGGTTTATATAGTCGTACGTACGTCCTCACATACATACTCCGGAACTACGGGGCATAACACACTGAGCTATACACTTGACGTTTATATTATTTTTAAACCTAAATAGGGACTAGGTGACGTGATATAAATATTTTCAGTATAGTCAAACCAAGTACGACCCTTCAGAAGCTAACACACACACACAACATATATGCATTAATCTCCCCTGATCAATATATTCATGAAATTAGACTCTAAATTGACATACTAAGCATCATTCCAACACAGACAAGTCCACACATGATTCAATAAATTTTAAACTAATATGAACAACACATACACAACTAAGACAGGCCACATGCTCACATACTTAACTCACTAACTCAAATTGATGATTTTATTAGCTATTTTCGCATTCTTTGGACATTACACTATCTTAAGCCTCTTTAGTTTTAACCGATAAAACTCAACATGAATACATAAAATAGATTAACATGGTTCCAGTAGCTCAACACATGCTTGTCATGGTTTTGAACTAATATTTTTGAACATTGTTTAATCTAGGTAGCCCATATATGATTAGAACAAGTTTAAGTTAATATACTAATTGACTCACGATCATTTAAATAGATCACACTAATCAAAGAGACCTCAAAATAGAATTGGGAGCATCACATCAACCTAGCAATATATATAAAAACCAACACCATCTTCCCAAGGAGTAATCCTAAGCATTTGGTCAACTATCATGCTGATTCTAAATATACATATAAACACCGAACGTACTTAGCTGCCATGAACTACCTAACAAACTTAAAATGAACACCCAAATTACCTTAATATCATCTAATCATCTCACACATACACAACCACTTTCAAGACTAACAAGGTCGAGTATTATATCAACCAAAGTAACTTATATATAGTTAAACAAGTTCTCCAATTAACGTAGCGAAGATATAATCATGTTTATAGTATCAAACAATGTTAACAGTAACCTAAACCAAAAATAACGATCACAATAATCACCATACACAGTGGTGTTTGTTTTAAGTAGATAATATGACTAAACAACTTACAGATAGCCAAACAAGTTTCCAAAATAGTACATTGGTCATCACATTAAATTAATAACTCATACATGCTAAAATCAACTTCAATCAAACATGTCAATCCATTAAATCAAATCTAGACACTTCGTACATAATTAATATCTTCAAATTAGCAATATTAAGTATTAACTTAACTAAGTAGCCTATACATGACTAGACAAATCTGAAATTAACCTGTTTTGTTCTATTTCAATTGTACAGATTATTCAAAATCAGCATGAAACATCTACCAGTTATCTAAAAACAGGCATATCCTCTTTGGGGAACTATTTATATTTTACCTAAACAAACTGAAAAGTATGCCTTATAAGTATAAAGTGTTGACCAAACATATTAATCTACAAATTCCTTCCTTCACTTTAACATAGGCAAAACCCCTCAAAGGATCCCACTCATATCTGCATAGATACAATTCGGTCAAGTAAACGAACACTTAAGTCTGGACATGTATATCCTTGAACATTCTCATACACCACATACGTTAACCAAGCTCAAGCGTCAAATATCATATTCAAGAGGGACTTGGTTATCTAAGGTCTCAATGGTTACTTATTATTCTAAGATTCTCAAATATTTCACTTCCCATGCTTACATTATCTTCTCTCCTTATACGAGTGAGATAACTTCTCATAATTTTGAAATCATATTGCCCTTCTGGCATATTAATAGTCGGGGTATAAATCGCTCCTCTATTGGCTACGAGTATCAACTGACTAAAATCATCATTTTTTTTTGTAACCGGGGTTATCAAAACTGTAACATGCCTTTTAAACAATTACTAAAGCTTAAACAACGCATGATAACCCATAATCACCTCAGACAACACGCACATGGCCCTAATAAATATGTTCGTATAGATGCACATCATCATCACACCAACTATACAACAATCTTGCCAACCTATATACAAAGTCCATATATTTCCTTCTGGGCCGCTGTCGCTTTCTTTGGAGGCATAGCTGAAAACACAATACTTCGTTAGAGAGGGATTATCCTAATAACATAGCTCTATCGCACGATCTTAGAGTAAGAAGAAAAGAAACCAATCCTAAATGTCCGGCAGCCTCCTGCGTATAAGTATGGTGCACAACATACCCATACGCAAGACTCTACTAGACACGGTCTATAGACATTCCAAGGACGAACTGCTCTAATACCACTTTTGTCACGACCCGACCTGATGGGCCGCGACCCGATGCCCTACCTGGGCACCCTTACATCCACCTGTCACATATAATCAAACGGATATCAAGGATAATGTAGGAATATGTAAATCATATCAAAATAGGCAAACCGGCAAGGTCGCCACTAAATACGGAAACATCCCACAACGAGTACAACAGTACAACTGGACAAAACTCATATACAATCTACACAAGTCCAAACATATCTACCACCCACAACTATCTAAAGACCTCTAAGAATATGATAATGAAATATGACGGGATAGGTCTCCGTCGTGCCCCTAAATACGCATAAGTAAAAAATAAGGTTTTGTACCAAAATGACTAAGTTCTGAAACAATGGAGCTCTCTAAACAGCTGAACAAGAATCCTAGATTGGAGGATCTCCAAACTGAGCACCTGTACCTGCGGGCATGAAACGCACTCCCGAAAAAGGGAGTCAATACGAAATAATGTACTGAGTATACAAAACATGAAGTACAGTAAAGAAGATCATAACTGGCCAAAGGATAGCAGTAGACATGTATAATAATTAAATCCCAATACAACTGTGCCATATAAAAATGAGAGTCAACTGTGCCTTATAAAAATGAGAGTCATATCAAAATCATGGATGTGTGTCCATATAATCATACATATATATACACTATCCTGGTTACTTGTACCCACATCATGGATACATGTCCATGGAATCATCATATACTATCATGGGTATCTGTACCCGCATTATGGATACATGTCCATAGAATCATCATATATATAAACATTGACGGCCCTCTAGTGAGGGACTCGGTGAACAAATACAAGGATTTGCGCATGAACATTGCCGGCCCGGGACTCGGTGAGGTGGAATAATAACACTTTGCACGAGTAGATATCATGAGCAACCATATGCAATTTAAATCATCATTTGACTCTCAATGTAAAAAAAAGGCACTATCATGTCATAAATCATTTTAAATCATCATTTGAAAAATCAAAGGCACTATCATACCAAGGGTCACTAGGAATCAGGATTCAAATAGATTTATGTACGTCCGTCGTATACTCATTTTATATATATCTTGCCCAAAGAAGAAAGGATAGTTTCACGTACCTTATTGTCGAACTAACCAACTCTATAATCAATGTTCGTCTCGCTTAGCACCTCGACCTATAACAATAGTAATTCATTCGTCAACTCTATGATTTCTAGCGTAAGTTATATCGAATGACGACTCTCTTTTCTATAGAAATTTGGGCAGCACTTCCACTATTTATATGCACATTCACAACTTACAAACAAATCCAACAACACCAATAACAAGTCACAACTTAAGGATATAACCAAAACAGTCCCATATACTTGACATCCACCTTCATTATACCTTATTTCTCTTTACGTTCATGTAATACATCAACTACAACCAATGTGATTACTACACTTATTTCTTATGTTAATCCAGCCCATAATCCATATTAAACAACCCTTAAAACAGTTCATAAACACAGTCCATACGTCTAGCAACAACGAGAGTTCAAGTCCTATAATTTGCAACAAAACACCCTTTTTACACTTTAATTTCTTTAAGACATGTATTAATAATTATCACAATGTATATACATATTCATAACTTAATTTCTAGCATTATAATCTTAAAAAACAGCCCCTAATACATCACTATAATGTCCAATAATTTCATGAAGTTCTCGGCCACAACATGTCATAATTCCATAACTCTTCTCCTAATTCCTAAAATTCAATTTCATATTTCAATACTTTCATATAACCAATTACAACTTAAATATCCGGATTTCTTTTCAATTTCAACATGCAATTAGTGATAATGATAACAACAACAATAATCAAGTCCAATGTATACAAAACAGCCCCCAAAAATCGGTAATAACCTTTTCAATCGACTCAACAACATCAACCACGATCACATGCAATCTCTTGTTTCCAATTTTTCTTTTACATGAGTTTATCCCTTAACTACAATATCATTTAATATTCCAATAACTTCAAACAATAAGAAGAAACTTTACCTTCAAATAGCTAAAACAGTCCTTATGATTCTCGGTTTCACTTGCTCCAATTCTTTGTCATTTTCATCATTTCTTCAACCCAAAATGACATGCATGTATTCTACAAGTTTAATCCATAATTCTTACATGTTTTTCTTCCAAAATAATTCATCTCAAATGCTAACATTTCTGGGCTAAAATCTGGGGCAGATTTCCGATTCCCCCATTGTTTTTGGGGAGTTTCTATGGCCTTGAACTTGTAGAGGAATTTAACCTTGGAATGGGAGTTGTTTGAAGCTTCTATTAGCTATGGAGGAGAGTAGAAAATCTATTTGGATGATAGAAGGTGGAGGGATGAGGGAGAAAGGCTGATTTTCGAAAATGGAGGAGAAGGGAGAGAGAAGGGAGTTTGAAGAAGAAGTGTGATTTGAAATAGAAATAAAGGAGTTGTTACACCCCGTAGTTCCAAGACATTTATATGAGAACGTAAGTAGGGAAATAAGACATGAACGTTGGAAGAAAGTATAACTACATTTTCATAAGGAAATAATTCAAAAAGGTGAAGACGACAATTTGATTACTCGGAGTTCAATTCTCCTAATTGTAGTCACGGAATTAGTTTTGGATTTTGAAGTCTTGGTTTTGGTCATGTGGGCCCACCGGAAATTTTACAATGTTGTGGGGCCCACGAGATTTTGAGATATTTTGGCCAAGTATATAAATTATTTGTGAAGAATTATTTTTGGACCAATAAGAGGGGTGACACGTGTCACCCCTCCACTTGTCATTGACTTGGACTTTAGATATTTTGAGAAAAGGGGATAAGTGGACATGGGTCCCACTCCACTTGTCCATCCACTTAGCTTAGATATTTATATATACATAGAGGGTTGACAAGACTTCAACACTTAGCATATTTCACAAAACATTTTCTATATCTCTCTTTCTAGTGCTCTAGGTTTTAGGGGCATTTGAAGAGCAAAAATTCTAAATCCTCCAAGCTTAGTTTATTAATGCAAGATCAAGAACCCTAGCCTAGTCCTAAGCCAAGTTAACACTCCATTAATCTCCAAATCCATTTGGGTCGTGTGTAGTGGTCTTGAAACCCAAACTTGTTCTTCAACTTTGGTGTTGAAACATGAAGTGAAGTTGGTTACAAGCTCGTAGAGGTTACGTGTGTGTGATTGGAACTTGAAGAATAGTAGCTAAGACTAATCTAAGGACCGACTTTAAAGTGGACTGTTTTTGGCATATTGGAGGTAAGATTTCATCCTCCTCTTGAAGTAATTAGATATTACATGTTTTAGTAATGTATAGATGAGCTTGTGCTAAAAATAATGAAGATTAAAAAGTATTTGGAAGGTTTTGGGGGTTAAGGCCGAGAGTGAGACATATTCGGGTGTTGGATTCGTTGGTCATTATTGTTGTTATTTTCACTTGTTGCATGTTGTATAATGAAGAAAATATTGTTGTTGATAGTTTATATAATTTATATAACATGTTGAAATGAGAATTGGATTATAAGGAATTGTGGAAAAGGGCTTTGGATATGTAGTTGTTGTTGGCCGAGAATGGGCTAGAAATTATTGGATATTGTGGGCAGTTTTGGGACTGTTTTAGACGTGGTTATATGTTGGAAATTTAGTAGCTTTATTGCATGTTTAATATAGTAAATGACTAATGAAAGTTCTAAGGAATAAGGGTGTTAAAGGCTTCACATCGTACCCTTAATGTTGATTAATTTGTGGACTGTTTTATGGACTATTTTTATATCATTGTGGGGCAGAATTTTACACGTCAAGTAGGCGTGTAATCCCCTTGGGTTTATGATTTGTTGTGCCCTTAAGTGTGGCTTGATTGTTGTTGAATTTGGGCCTTGAAAAAGGTGGAAAAGTACGTATAAACAGGGGAAGTGCTGCCCAATTTTTCGTAGAATAAGAGACCCTTTACTTGGTACTAATCTACCTTAGAAAGCTTGGAATTGATAGAAGTGATATTGTCATTTTAGGTTGAAGTACTACGGATGGCTTATTCTACTTAGCGTGTGGAATATCTTAAGAGGTATGTGAACTATTCCTTCTTCTTTGGCATGATTTGATTTCATAAAGTGAGTGGATTTTTAACCCTTATTGATACTTGATTTGATTTCCTAAAGTGAGTGGATTTTAATCCTTAAACGATACTTGACTTGATCTCTATAGAGTTCTATTGGAACCTAATCCTTAGTGATATACTCTATTAAATGTACTTTGGGTTCTTAAAGTGAAAGTTGTTCTATCTATAGTACTTGGGGTTTCTAAAATTGAAAGATTGTTACATTTACTCTCTTGATAGTACTTGAGGTTTCTAAAATGAAAGGTTGTTATATCTATTCTCTTGATAGCACTTTGGGTTGTCTAAATGAAAGTTATTTTATTTTAGTTCATTGAGAGTCAAAGGAGTGATTATTAAAATAAATGTACGGTGAATGTACATAGTACTTTTGGGATCAAGTCCCTAATATTACAAGATGTGTTTTGTCCGTGAACTTGTATTCACGATGCGGGTATAGATTCCCATGAGATGTATATTGCCCGTGAACTTGTATTCACGATGCGGGTATAGATTCCCATGAGATGTATATTGTCCGTGAACTTGTATTCACGATGCGGGTATAGATTCCCATGAGATGTGTTTTGTCCGTGAACTTGTATTCACGATGCGGGTATAGATTCCCATGAGATGTGTTTTGTCCGTGAACTTGTATTCACGATGCGGGTATAGATTCCCATGAGATGTATATTATCTGTGAACTTATATTCACGATGCGGGTATAGATTCTCATGAGATGTATATTGTCCGTGAACTTGTATTAACGATGCGGGTATAGATTCCCATGACATGTGTTTTTCCGTGAACTTGTATTCACGATGCGGGTATAGATTCCCATGAGAGGTGTATTGTCTGTGGACATATATCCATGATGCGGGTTCAACTCCCATGACAGTATTTGTTTATATAGACAGACGTTCATGATTGTGACATGACTTTCATACTTTAAAAAAAAGGGTACAGTTGATTTCATATTTAAAGTGATACAGTAGTACAGTGATACAGTGATACAGTGATACAGTAGTACAGTGATACAGTGATACAAGGTACAGTTGGCTCTTATGGTATATGGCACGGTAGGATCTAGTATTTGATTTTCATACTTGTCCCTGTCATTCTTTTGTACAGTTATGATCTTGTTTAATGTACTTTATGTTTACATACTTAGTACCTGTTGTACTGACCCCCTTTGGGGGGCTGCGTTCATGCCCGCAGGTATTAGGTACGTAGTTTTTTTATCATCGCTCTTAGGATCTCTGCTCAGTTTTTGAGGAAGCTCCATTATTTTGGGGGCTTGTCTTTTGGTACGGAGTTTACAGTCTTACGTACATTCAGGGATACGGCGGGGACATGTCCCATCATAATATACTGTCAAAAAAACTCTTAGAGGTCTGTATTCATATCTGGGCTGGACTTGCGGGAGTTGTATTTATTTTTGGGCCAATTGTATAACTGCATTGTTGGGTTATTCCCTTTTTATATAGAGAGAAATTTCACCGCTTGCCTTGTTGCTACATACGTCTGATTTTCATTTATCATTTGTCCTAGTTCTTATATGTGATGAAAGAGAATAAGAGGGTGCCTGTGTATGGCACGGCCATGCCCGGCCGGGTCGTGACAGGAGCATTGGTAATATAAGCTGAAACTCATTAAGTGAATTGCTTCTTGTTCCACGCGTGGGAGGGGTACTAGTCCCCATAATTTGTCCACTAATTCTCACTTATTATTATCTCCACTAAAATAAATCCCACAATTAATAAATCCATCTCCCATATAGTCAATCTAATATAAAATCTAGAAATTTCGAAATGTCCAACCAATAATCAATCCCCATCGTCACACTCATAGTATTCAAAATTTATTTCGGAACTACATTCTTTGTATACTAAGTTCCATATTGGCATAAGTAAATATGCTTTATATCCAATATCCGAATCTTATTTTCTTAATTACGTTCTCTAATTATGGTCTTAAAACCACGAGGTGTAACATCCTTCCCCCTTAGAAACATTCGTCCTCGAATGTTCGTAATAAGTTTCATGTTATACAAATTGTGGCATAGTCTCCTTTTTAACAATACCTATCAACCTATATTAAGCAAATCCAAAGATGCCTCGCAGGACCACAATATACCACATATATTATTTACCCATCAATAGTCAAATAAGGAATTTAACTAACTTGAACTAATTCTAGGCAACTAACGTAACCTCATACTTACAGTACCTAAGCTTTGTAATATTGCAATACTAGGTAGCCTTCTACAATTCTATAACTCACAGTCCTAGTACACTCCATAAACCATTTAGTATAAACAGTAGAAAATCCCAGTTTAGTCATCACATGTTCCAAGTAAATTCTTTTTATAAAATCGTATGCTTTTGGAGATCAATTTATCATGACCCTGGGAGATATATATTTTCAGCTGTAGCTCTTGACAAGTTCATGAGCAAGAATAATATTATCTCCTATCTTCCTACCAGGTATAAATCGTGCTTGGACTTCACATATCACAGTAGTCATATTAAGCACACCAAGAGAAAGATACCTTCGTGCCAACAAGCAACACATTCATGAAAGGACATGTTTTAGGTAAAATACATTATACTTAACAATTGTTGTATATTTTAACCTCCTTAACCAAATAGGAAAGGAAAGGCTAAGCTAAATCATAAAAAAAAATACCCTAAGCAGGGCCATCATAGTTCCTACTTTAGGCTAACATTTAGAGAAATACACATGATATTTGGACAAGTTGCATGTACACAAGACAATCATGAGAGGGGAAAACAACTTAGTTCACACACACATATGCTCATATTTAAGCAACTATCAGATTGACTCTAAGCTTCACAAGCAAACAAAGTTTTCTACAATCCTAACTTAAGATACCTCTAGTGACTCAACACATGGCATTGAAAATAACCCAGAATAAGCAAAAAGTCAAAGTTAGACTTAAGGTCCTCATTCCTATTTCACCAAACAGAGAACAACAATCAAATTAACCCTTTTGCAACTATCATTTTAAGTGAGTATGTGTGCTTCGATCCTATCTATATTCCTTTTAGAGATGACACAGGTTACACATTAGCGCAACAATACACGGTCTCCAATTTCAATTAAAATGAGGTTAAATCAGAGTAATTTAATTATGCCCAGTTCTATTAGAATAGATTTCAATATAAGTGATTCAAACTTAAGTTAACTGGATACGGAAGCAAATGCATACAACCATCTAAACATGATGCTATGACATCATTCTAATAACTTTACAGCCCTTGAGGGCTTATCATTCCATTAAAGGAAAGGGGGAAAAGAACTAAACTGGATGGAAGCAGGCAGGACATGGCATTTATATGCCAATATAAGTAAACTGGTCTAAAATCAAAGATATGCAAAGATTGTCTTTGTTAAAATAATAATAATATGGTCATGACTTCTAAGATAATTACCGATCAGTCCCCACAACCCAAACAGGTTACCCTTCTAAAGATTAAGATTGACTAGTTTATGGTATAGCTTAAACACAGTTCATGAATACAAGGCGTGAGCCTGCATAGTACAAGATTTTGGACTCAAAATTCTAAAGGTCATCTTAACCCAAAATGAGCTGGATTCTACAAACAATGAGCAATGACCACATACAAATAAGCCCATAAAAGCATTTGGACCGTGTTACACCAGATACCAATCTCAAACCTCCCCAATATGCATATTATTTAACCAAACACAACCCAACCGATTCATGAAGCATGTTAGGACATTTTAAGGTTACAACCACTACTATTTCCAACCATTTACTTTTAGTGACATACAACAGACCTCAATTAGAACAAATTTACTTTAAGTTTAAAGTTAAGCTAATCTCATAACTAATCATATAAGATTCACAGGTTCAACTAACTTGTTATCTCCAAAATCATATAAAGAATATCACCTTTAGCTACTTTTTAATTCAAGTTATCCCAAACAGATCCACGTGAGCATTTTAATGTTTAACAGTTAAACAAATAGTTGCAACTACACCAAAGTCCTAATCTAGTTAAGTTATCTAACCATCTTAGCCTATAGGCATGTTTTTCATGTATACACACTAATTTGACCAAACAGACACATACTTTTATAATATTAAATTGTACAACTATCTTATCATTCCATATACACAGTCCATTTATTTCTTGATTATTCCGGCATATAGCCATGTGGCAGATTTCAAATTCCATGAATCAACAGAGCAAGCTTAAGATAGTTTTAACAAGAAACCTTTAGATAATATTCATAACTCACAATCATCACATAGGCTACCTTTGGCTTAAACATACCCACTGAGCTATACACTTGACGTTTATATTATTTTTAAACCTAAATAGGGACTAGGTGACATGATATAAATATTTTCAGTATAGTCAAACCAAGTACGACCCTTCAGAAGCTAACACACACACACACACAACATATACGCATTAATCTCCCCTGATCAACATATTCATGAAATTAGACTCTAAATTGACATACTAAGCATCATTCCAACACAGACAAGTCCACACATGATTCAATAAATTTTAAACTAATATGAACAACACATACACAACTAAGACAGGCCACATGCTCACATACTTAACTCACTAACTCAAATTGATGATTTTATTAGCTATTTTCGCATTCTTTGGACATTACACAATCTTAAGCTTCTTTAGTTTTAACCGATAAAACTCAATATGAATACATAAAATAGATTAACATGGTTCCAGTAGCTCAACACATGATTGTCATGGTCTTGAACTAATATTTTTTAACATTGTTTAATCTAGGTAGCCCATATCTGATTAGAACAAGTTTACATTAATATACTAATTGACTCACGATCATTTAAATAAATCACACTTAATCAAAGAGACCTCAAAATAGCATTGGGAGCATCACATCAACCTAGCAATATATATAAAAACCAACAACATCTTCCCATGGAGTAATCCTAAGCATTTGGTCAACTATCATATTGATTCTAAATATACATACAAACACCGAACGTACTGAGCTGCCATGAACTACCTAAAAAACTTGAAATGAACATCCAAATTACCTTAATATCATCTAATCATCTCACACATACACAACCACTCTCAAGACTAACAAGGTCGAGTATTATATCAATCAAAGTAACTTATATATAGTTAAACAAGTTCTCAGTTAACGTAGTAAAGATATAATCATGTTTATAGTATTAAACAATGTTAACAATAACCTAAACCAAAAATAACTATCAGAATAATGACCATACACAGTGGTGTTTGTTTTAAGTAGATAATATGACTAAACAACTTACAGATAGCCAAACGAGTTTCCAAAACAGTACATTGGTCATCACATTAAATTAATAACCCATACATGCTAAAACCAACTTCAATCAAATATGTCAATCCATTAAATCAAATCAGGACACTTCGTACATAATTAATATCTTCAAATTAACAATATTAAGTATTAACTTAACTAAGTAGCCTATACATGACTAGACAAATATGAAATTAACTTGTTTTGTTATATACATGACTAGACAATTCTTCTCGGAACTGAAATTTTCCGCACCAGCACCGCGATTCTGCATAACGGCACCGCGGTGCCGAAACTCCTGCACCTTCTCATCAAATATGGCACCGCGGTTCTGCATAGTAGCACCGCGGTGCTGAAAATCCTTCGTCCTGATGTGCCTACTTTCGTTCTTTTTGCCTCGGGAGCACCTTTTCTGCCCAATTTTCGCTCCTTTTCGCCATTTTGCCTTTTGGAACCGCTGTGACTCAAAAGAAAGAAAAACAAACCTAATACTATAATAAACACAACAAAAACGAGTAAAATACTAACTAAAATGACTCAAAAGGCGTACACAAAATACGCCTAACAAACACCCTCAAACTTAACCTTTGCTCGCCCTTGAGCAAAGATCAAAACAAAACAAAGACTCAAATCAAGCAGCTGCACAAGTACTTTGAAACACATGAACGTCAGTTGGGATAATATGTAGGAACAGATATAACATGAATTTAGCAATCTAGAATTTCAAGTCAGATATTTCGCAAATTCATTTCAATCATAAGTAATGGAAGCATGAATACCTAACCTATGCATATCAATTTCATTTAGTTCTATGAGCTTGTTTACTTGCTATTCTCCACTAATCATAGACATACATACTAGAGATCATCAGGACTTTTCAGGGTTGTAATGTAGGCTTAGGCAGGGATAGGTAAGATTAGACATTTAGGCTCAATTTACGTACCATAAGCATTTTTCTTACTCAACCATTTTGTCCTTCTTTTTGGTATTATTTTCAGTTCATACCTATATCCCCCTTTCTCTTTTTGAGAGCATGAAACAATTCATATAGGCACCCCCAAACTTAAGCTTTTATATTTTTTTATTGGGGTGCATCTTTTTTTCACTCTCTTTTTGTATTCCTTTTTCATTCTTTTTCATCCCAATTTTTTAATTACCGCTTATGGCACACGAGGGAATCGTGGGGTGTCAAAGAAAACAACTTATTTTAGGCTCAAAGGGGCTGACTAGGGATACAATTTATTTCAATGTAGGTAATGAATGGTAAGAATGACTAACAAAGAAATGCATGAATCATCTCCCTAACACGTACATCTTAACTATTTCGCCTCAAATAACAAGCAAGCAGACTTCACAGACATTTTTTAATTGACAGCACATAGGCTAAGCACCAAATATTCCAAATAATCAAATTTTCATGAATTTTTGGCATATCTAACTTAAGCACACAAATTTTAGCTTCTCATTTCACTACATTATCACACTTAGTTCACTAGGCGTTTCAAATAAGTACATCATGTATGATCATAAAAAAAAATTGACTCACATAAAACACAAAAACAAACAAAAGACTCAAAAATAAAATAAAATAAGAACTCCCCCCCCCCCAAACTTAAACTACACATTGTCCCAAATGTGTAAAAGATTCAAAAATTAAAGAGGACGGCCATGCATATACAATGGCTCAAAATGGTGGTGGCGGCGGATATTGCACTGAGACGGTATCTGTGGGAGGAGATTTGGAAATTCAGGGCATTTTTATTATTCAAAAATCGCTAATCGGCACCGCGGTTCTGCATAGTGGAACCGCGGTGCCTAAAGTACTGGGGTCTCTCTGAACATTCAACATCGCGGTCCTGAATCGACTCCGTATCTACCATTTTCTTCATGCTCATTCTCCGATTCCTTCACCTGGCATCACAACATGATACAAGAAGCCAATATCGTGAGACTGTTCAAGATAAACTAAAACAAAAATTAAAATAACATAATTAAAAATATTGGGTTGCCTTCCAACAAGCGTTGTCTTTAACGTCTTTTAGCCGGACGCAATTAACCTTTACTAATGCTCATTGGATCCTTCTGCGAACTGCTTGCAATCCGCACAGTCATTGTTGCAGGTCTCACTTTTCCTACAACACTTTTTTCAAATAAGGGCCTCATATCTAAGATTATCCCTCAATTACACAAGACATGCTTGTCTTCTAGGCTCTCTATAATGTAGGGATCAATGAAACTCCCTACATCTCTCAACTTTTGGGGGTGCCCTTGAGGGTATGAACTTTCTGGTTGGGGCTCAGCAATGATAGTTGCTGGTGTCTTTTCTGCAACGGGTATAGGAAAGAGAAGTTCCAAGGAATCTAAAAAGGTGAACAATTGGATCTCAGTAACCTCTTCTTTCTCTACACCAACTATCTCTCTCAATTCCTCATTATTCTCAACAGCTTGTTGTGGTTCAGGTTCTTCATTCTGCTCATCACTCCCCACAACTGTGTCGCTAGACAGATTTTCTTGCGGTACATTGATCACCATATCCATCAGCTGCCCTATTTGTGTCTCTAATTTTTTTACGGACACCTTTGTATCAGCCATAAACTGAGTCTGGCACTTGGTGAGCCTGAATATGGTTGCCTGCAACTCATTTTAATATTCCTGTGGAACCTGTGAGTTAGGCAATTGTTGATGATTCCACTGCCCCTGATAGTAGTAGTAGTCCATTTTTTTTTCAACTTTACCTACAAAATAAGAAAAACAATAAAAAGTGATAAAAAGATGCTCGCAGAACAATTAGAAACTTGTTCCTGAAGCAACCAAATTAAAAATAAAATAACATAACCAAATATATACAAACCAAATTAGAAATAAAAATAGATAAGTCGATATTGATTATACACCAGTCCCCGGCAACGGCGCCAAAAACTTGTTAGCGATATTTATCGCCACGCAGTCGCATTGCACCGCCGACAAGTAATATAGTCTGATAAGACCGAATATCATCCTCAGAGACTGATTTCTAATTTCCGTTCATCTACTTTATGTTATCTATTTGGGAATCGATATTTGAGTTGGGTTTTTGTTTAACTACTAGAATAATTATAAGAATTACTGAACTATTTAAGTTGTAATCAGTTATGAATGAATTAGGGCTTCCAAAATCCTCGACTATCCATTCTATTCAATCCTTAATACAACTAGAATGACTTCTTCTTCTACGTTAAGATAGCGGTTAACTAAACTGTCTTATATTCCGGTTGTTGACACCCAATTTTGTCCCATCTTTACTGAACATTTCATTTAGATCGTCCTTTTATCTCCAATTAATTTTACTATGCTTCTCAGTCTTGAAAATCGTCAAAAAATAAGTAGTTTTAATATTCTTCACTAATTATCGCATAATTTTACAATATCGAGTATTACATTTTTTTATAATTAAAATATAAGCAAAACAATTTTAATATCTCGTCGTCAGTATTGATGATCGATTTTCTCTTAATATGTTCTTCAATTACTAAATTAATCATTTTTTATGAATATTATATTCAAAATTAAATACATGTATTAAATCTTTTGTATCGTGTTTTATGTGTGTGCATTTTTTTAATTAAGTTGAAGGAAGCATGTTTTAATTAATTGGGAAATTTGGACTAATTATCTATTAATCTCCCAACATTAAAACACCTATTTTTACCCAATCCTCATTCCCTAATTTAAATAACTAAATCTACCCACAACACATATTTTCTTTTTCCTCAGATTGAGCCCACTTCTTAATTTAATTCCCAAGCCCAATCCCTAAATCTATCCCTTTTTAAATCAGCCCACACCCGAGCCCAACTTCAATTTTCCAGCCTTTATTAGTTTTCCCCTTTCTTTTCATTAACCAACAACCCTATATTCTCTGAACTAAACACCCATCTCAAATCAGAAGACCCCAAATATCCATTCCCAAACGAGAACCCCATTTCTTCAACCAAAAACAAATCCTATCGATTTCCAACCGATAACCCTTCGATCCACCGGATAAACGGCATCGCCGCCCTGCTACCCATCATCTCCCATCACCCAGCCTTTTCCCCCTTCTTTCTGAATCATTCAGAACGTTGAAACTCGTGTGAGGTTGCCTCGAACAGAGATCGTCTTGAACAGAGAAGAGACGATGATTATATCCTTCAGTCTCATTGCATTTCGTCCTTAAACCATTAGGTAATGGCGATACCTCTGTCCCAACGGTTCCTTTTGTCAAAATAGGGGTAAATCAGCAGACCTTTTCGATCTGGATTTTTTTCAATCATAGAAAATGTCACTTTCATTCTGGTCCTTTTGTGAATTCAAATTTCAAATTCAAGGATGAAGCCCTTAATCTTGATGCATAAATACAACCCCTTTGGGTTGTCTTGAGAGAGAATTTTAGTTTTCTCAAGGCCTAGAACAAAGAAAAACTTATTCTTACTATTTTGAAATCGTTGCAAAAATCAGAAAGAAACCTTTCTTTTACTCTCAGTCCTGCTTCAGAAAAGCCATAAAATCCTTAAACTTTTGCCCTTCTTCAATCGCATAGTATAAAAACATCTCCGAGTGGATTCGACGAGTCGAAACGACGCCTCGATTTGCTACCCGGAGAAGGTAAAATCGATCTCCTTTAGAGATTAAAACTGTTTCTGTATCTTATATGTTGTTTTACGTGTTTTCCACTGGTTGTGATGTTTATCAGTCAAGTATTATCTATTATGTGGTTGCTACTGCTTATTGATCGTTTATACATAAGTATATCATATTGACTTTATAATCAGAGGCTCAGGCATGTCAAATGTTGTTACCCTTTAGTCTGTGTCCTATAATATGTGTTATATGTTTGATTATGTGTAGTTTGATTCGGTTATTATATAGAGTACGAATGTCCGATGTTCCATTTATTCGTTACAATTGAGAAACAGGATAACTGAAATTAAAATCCCCTGCTCTATGAGAATGAATCTATTTCTATCATGTCTAACCACATATCACCATTGGTTTTCACCCACCTTAACTTAGGTCCTTGCGCGGGCGCGTATATATAATATGTTAGTATGGTTCATATGAGCATGTAGGAATGGGATTAATATGAAAGTTCAGCTAGTATAAGTAATGAAGGTCTTTAGTATTCTCTCTGTTTATCCTGCAATAAAAAAGTAGTCATTTTGTCTATGTTATGTGAAGTCTGCTGACCCTAAGTACACACCAATAGCATGATGTTCCCCTTTCTTGTATGAAAATGTCATCCACAGATTTTGCAACTCATGTAGGATAGACATCTGTATATATATTTTTTGTTTATAATTGCCTAACTTGGATTTTTGTAAGTTCTAGACTCTAAGCAATCCCTTTGAATCATTACTGGTACTAAGTTAAAGTCATAGCATGAATCTAGTTTCCAAGGTTTGATTGTATCCTCTGTTTACCTAATCTATAATATTCATCTCTGTTGTGATTGATGTCTTGATGTAGTTCGGCTTAAGGATGATTATATAGGATAACATAAAGTTTGTTATCATGTCTATGAGGTAAATATATAAACAGTGATGTTAAAAGGAGTCCAAAGATTGGAGTAATGTTGTGTTTATATGCTTAATGAGAATTAGTCATTCGTATTGTTTGGTCATATTAAGTCTTTGGGATTGAGACTATTAGACCAAACATCAGAATGATTAGAACAAGGCTCAGAATTTGTGTCAGTGTGTTAATATTTGCCTTTAACTATTCTCATTTATTCTCCTATATGTGAATATAGGCACATATGTGTTAAATACCGATATTTAATAATTGGGCATGTCCACTGATTTATTCTTCTCTTAAATCTGGATTCTACGTTTTGGGCCTGCTTTGGGTTCCCGTGACATACCGCTTGTTACTAGGTCCAATATCCGATCGAATCATGTTGGGTTTTATTGGTTTGGGCCCGCGGTTCATTTTTGGGCTGCCGTAGTTAAATATAAATTGGATCATATACATGTGTAAGTTTATATTAGCATTTTATCTATTTGCATTATTAAAATTAATTTCTACTAATTCCTTTTCTTTTCTATTTACATGAAATGCGTCGGGAGCAACGAAGAGTCTTGTTATGAGACTCATCATGGCTATCATCAAGTGAAGACCGCCCAACACGTTGCATCTTCCTGTTTGAATTCCTAAACAAAATAGGTATGATGACATCGCCACCGCTTTAGTCGCTTTAATTCTTTAAATTCCGTCATCTTTATTTGTCGTCTTGTTATTTTATTATGTAACCCTGTATAATTATTGAAATGCTTAGAATAGTTAGGCCTAGATTAACAATTAAAAAAGGGGTAGTTCTAAAATCGGAAACCCAACGCTAGATTATTTTAGGCTCGTTATACATGTCTAAGCTTTCAAAACAATTTGGTCACCTTTTTATTTTTGCATGATTAATCATAAAAAAAATAAGGTTTTACTTTTACCTGATTTGCTAAAAAATAAACTTTCACAAAAAATCATCTCTTGGTATTATAAATAAAATTGTTTTCTCTTTACTTTCAATTGTCAAAACATAAGTATTTTACAAATAAAATAAATGCATATTTTTACCTATACATGTATTTTTATAAACAAGTTTTACAACTCTTTTATGTTGTCAAGAATGCGGCTTTTGTTATTAAAAACTTGCAACTTCTTTTATTTATAAAAGATTACATGTTAGCACAATAATATTAAACCTAAGTTTGAACGGATAACCGCAAGTTAGCGGATCTTAGAGGGTGCCTAACCCCTTCCCTTTAGGATAATAAAGAACTCTTACCTAGAATCTCACATAGTTTTTCGCAGACCTTTAAAAATGGAGATCATTTGTAGTATTTTATGCTACATTTTTAGTGTCCTAATTCACTATAATAATTAGGTGGCGACTCCTTTAAATACACATTTAGGAATCCAACCATGTAGCAGTAATCCCGTTTCCGACTCCGGTTGAAAATGGGGCGTTACAGCATGGCGACTCCACTGGGGATTTTAGGTTCTTAACCATAACAAACATTGGTCAATTTATTTTGCTTAAATTGCTTCCTTTATGTTTTCCACTTATTTGCTTTTATGTTTTGTCTAAATTATTCTACTTACATATAAATATTTGCATATTGTCTTAACTGCTATTTGTTACCGCTTTTCTTAAACTGACATTCCGTTCATATTTCTTCCACTCTGGAAAATTCACACAATCACACACTACATGCGAGGTGCGCTTGGTGCATCAGCAAAATTCTTTCTTCAAAACCCAAATTTAGGAGAGTTGGTAATATACGTGGAGTGTCCGGTCTAACCGGTGGCCGCGTAGCCTTCTCACTCGAGTCAGTCTCGCCGAACTTGCCTAGTAAAGCCAAATCTTAGCAACTCAGGATAGAGCTACACCACCCTTTATTTTAGGGCATGCATGCATTTATCTTAGGTGGGTTGATCTCTGGTATCGACGCCACAATTAGGAAAACACCAAACTTGTCGACGGGTTTCTCAACCCAACGACCAACCAGCATATTATGTGTAGCGTGACAATGATAGACAAATTCAAGCCTAATCATGACATGTTGAAATTGGGAAAAGTGCACCGTCATTTGGTCGCCATTTCTAACAAAGGCATTACAGTTGGACGGCTTGGACAAATCCATCATGACCTCGCATATGTGACGTTTAGGCCTACCTCTGGCATAAAGAGGTCCCAAACATATTAGAGCACACGCTTGATTTGCAATTTGCTTATTATTATTGCCTGCAATTCTTTGCATATTATACTAACTTGGTTTGCTTCATTTGTTAAAGGATTATTTTTGCCTAGCTTATCCCCAAAAGGTTGATTCGCGTTGACTGGTAGAAGCACAATCATAAATGACTAATCCAGAGGCACCGGAACGAAACAACTTAGGACTCATCCCGCTCTCGCAGGATGCAGAGGCGTTAGAAAGGAGAAACACCGACGATCAACACCTCGCCAAACTATTGCAGCAAATGGAAATCATGCAAGCCGAAATAGAGAGGCTCCGAAATATCACAAACACTTGGAACTACGTGTGACCTGATTCCCACGGCGGGATACGTAGGCGGCCATTTCGGTCTCGGTCCCACCTTTTAGAAAAATCCTAATTTTTCATCTATTAAGAATCTCCTTATTTTGTCACACTTATGAACTACGTCATGACCTGATTCCCTCATGAGGATGCGTAGGCGGCCTAAATCGGCTTCGGTCACACCATTAGGAAACTTTCCCTTTGTTTTGAAAATAACGAAAACACACATAATATACAAGCAACCCCATGAAAACTCACTTTTAGGCTAAACGCCCTTTGCAAATTCAAAACTGGGACAAAGTAGGAAACCAGGCAGGGGTTATGAGTCCAAACAAGGCAGACGTCCGAGCATCAAGAATCAAAACTACAAAGTCAATGCGAATCAACCACCCCCCCCCCCCCCTCAAACTCACAAATTTTCTTTGAGCGCAGGTTCTTCATGTTAGCAGAAGCAGACATACATCAACAATCAAATCCCACAACAAAGTCTAGCGCATCAGCTCGGGCCTAGAGTCAAATTGCAATCCATGCAGTGCACAAACGCACAACAAAGACATCATTACAACAACATCTCAGCATTCACATCATCTGGCATATCAGGGACGACATCTCTACCTATATAGTTGCCTTTCTCAAATATTTATCATTCTGTTTTAACAGTTATACACTAATTTTTCTCAAGCTTAGCTTGCAGGAGCATTTATTATACATGAGCAGCAGCAACAAGTCGAAAACGACTCCGAGTCCGAAAACGACTCCACGTCCGAAAACGACGCCACGTCCGAAAACGACGCCAAGTCCGAAAACGACTCCACGTCCGAAAACGACGCCACGTCCGAAAACGACGCCACGTCCGAAAACGACGCCCAGTCCGAAAACGACGCCCAGCCCAAAACGACGCCACGCCCAAAACGACGCCATCCAAAACGACACGCCCAAAACGACGCCGGTCGAAAACGACTCGGTCCAAACGACTCAGTCCAAACGACGCCACGCCCGAAACGACGCCAAGTCCAAACGACGCCAAGTCAAAACGACGCCACGCCCAAAACGACGCCACGCCCGAAAACGACGCCACGCCCGAAACGACGCCACGTCCGAAAACGACGCTAAGTCCAAACGACGCCACGCCCGGCAACGACGCCAAGTCCAAAACGACGCCACCAAAACGGACACCACGCCCAAAACGACGCCGGTCGAAAATGACTCGGTCAACGACTCCACGTCCAAACGCGACCACGCCCAAAACGGCGCCAAGTCAAACGACTCGGTCCAAACGACGCCAAGTCCAAAACGACGCCAAGTTCAAAATGACGCCACGCCCAAAACGATGCCAAGTACGCTGAGTCAAACGACTCGGTCCAAACGACTCCACGTCCGAAAACGACGCCACGTTCGAAAACGACGCCAAGTCCGAAAACGACGCCACGTCCGAAAACGACGCCACGTCCGAAAATGACGCCATTTCCGAAAACGACGCCACGTCCGAAAACGACGCCACGTCCAAAAACGACGCTAAGTCCGAAAACGACACCACGTCCAAAAACGACGTCGAGTCCGAAAACGACTCCGAGTCCGAAAACGACTCCACGTCCGAAAACGACGCCACGTCCGAAAACGACGCCAAGTCCGAAAACGACGCCAAGTCCGAAAACGACGCCACGTCCGAAAACGACGTCATGAGCATATCACATCAACGCAAGGACACTTTCTCTACTCTAAAAATTGCATTCTTGTTCATGTTTTATTACTCTGTCTTAGCAGTTATGCACTAACTCTTTCTTGAGCTTTAGTCTACAGGGGCAGTTGGAGCAAGGACAATATATCCGCATTCACAATCGCAAAACGTCTGTGCAAGGGCGAAATCACAGCATTTGCAGCAGGCATCGCATTTTCGTAGGATAGCATTTTCTACTCGCACAGTTACATTGCTTATAACTTCATGCGTTATCATTTTGCCTTAACAGTTATGCACTAACCGTTTAAGTTTTAGCATACAGGAACAAGAGCACAACGTGGAACTACCTCATACGGCGAACCGAAGCAATTTGTACCTCGAACGTCGATCCGCTCTCCCCCAGCATCTTGCAACACCAATGACCCCAGTGTCATCATAATTCGACACTGGAATAAATTTTAAATCCGCGTTATCCTTGGTTTAGTTTTTTTTCTATTATCACAGAACCCAGCGTCATCATAATTCGACACTGGGACAATTTTTAAATCTGCTTCCGCTTTGGTTTTAATTTTCTAGCGTCACAAAACCCAGTGTCATCATAATTCGACACTGGGACAAATTTTGAGTCTGCATCAGCCCGCCTTGGTGTTTTACCATGGTAGCCCAGTGTCGTCATAACTCGACACTGGGACAAAATTTTGAATTTTGCGTCAGTCTCGTCTTAATCGCCCAACATTTTTAATTCTAAGGATCGAGACTAAATTGGCTTTAAGTCAACGTCTTTGTCCGAAGATTCTTCCATCATCTCCATACAAAGAGGGACAAGCTGTTGACACCCAATTTTGTCCCATCTTTACTGAACATTTCATTTAGATCGTCCTTTTATCTCCAATTAATTTTACTATGCTTCTCAGTCTTGAAAATCGTCAAAAAATAAGTAGTTTTAATATTCTTCACTAATTATCGCATAATTTTACAATATCGAGTATTACATTTTTATAATTAAAATATAAGCAAAACAATTTTAATATCTCGTCGTCAGTATTGATGATCGATTTTCTCTTAATATGTTCTTCAATTACTAAATTAATCATTTTTTATGAATATTATATTCAAAATTAAATACATGTATTAAATCTTTTGTATCGTGTTTTATGCGTGTGCATTTTTTTAATTAAGTTGAAGGAAGCATGTTTTAATTAATTGGGAAATTTGGACTAATTATCTATTAATCTCCCAACATTAAAACACCTATTTTTACCCAATCCTCATTCCCTAATTTAAATAACTAAATCTACCCACAACACATATTTTCTTTTTCCTCAAATTGAGCCCTTAATTTAATTCCCAAGCCCAATCCCTAAATCTATCCCTTTTTAAATCAGCCCACACCCGAGCCCAACTTCAATTTTCCAGCCTTTATTAGTTTTCCCCTTTCTTTTCATTAACCAACAACCCTATATTCTCTGAACTAAACACCCATCTCAAATCAGAAGACCCCAAATATCCATTCCCAAACGAGAACCCCATTTCTTCAACCAAAAACAAATCCTATCGATTTCCAACCGATAACCCTTCGATCCACCGGATAAACGGCATCGCCGCCCTGCTACCCATCATCTCCCATCACCCAGCCTTTTCCCCCTTCTTTCTGAATCATTCAGAACGTTGAAACTCGTGTGAGGTTGCCTCGAACAGAGATCGTCTTGAACAGAGAAGAGACGATGATTATATCCTTCAGTCTCATTGCATTTCGTCCTTAAACCATTAGGTAATGGCGATACCTCTGTCCCAACGGTTCCTTTTGTCAAAATAGGGGTAAATCAGCAGACCTTTTCGATCTGGATTTTTTTTCAATCATAGCAAATGTCACTTTCATTCTGGTCCTTTTGTGAATTCAAATTTCAAATTCAAGGATGAAGCCCTTAATCTTGATGCATAAATACAACCCCTTTGGGTTGTCTTGAGAGAGAATTTTAGTTTTCTCAAGGCCTAGAACAAAGAAAAACTTATTCTTACTATTTTGAAATCGTTGCAAAAATCAGAAAGAAACCTTTCTTTTACTCTCAGTCCTGCTTCAGAAAAGCCATAAAATCCTTAAACTTTTGCCCTTCTTCAATCGCATAGTATAAAAACATCTCCGAGTGGATTCGACGAGTCGAAACGACGCCTCGATTTGCTACCCGGAGAAGGTAAAATCGATCTCCTTTAGAGATTAAAGCTTTTACGTATCTTATATGTTGTTTCGTGTTTTCCATGGTTGTGATGTTTATCACCAAGTATTATCTATTATGTGGTTGCTCGCTTATTGATCGTTTATACATAAGTATATCATATTGACTTTATAATCGAGAGGCTCGAGCGTGTCAAATGTTGTTACCCTTTAGTCGTGTCCTATAATATGTGTTATATGTTTGATTATGTGTAGTTTGATTCGGTTATTATATAAATGCGAATGTCCGATGTTCCATTTATTCGTTCTGATTGAGAAAGCAGATAAGCGAAATTAAAATCCCCTGCTCTATGAGAATGAATCTATTTCTATCATGTCTAACCACATATCACCATTGGTTTTCACCCACCTTAACTTAGGTCCTTGCGCGGGCGCGTATATATAATATGTTAGTATGGTTCATATGAGCATGTAGGAATGGGATTAATATGAAAGTTCAGCTAGTATAAGTAATGAAGGTCTTTAGTATTCTCTCTGTTTATCCTGCAATAAAAAAGTAGTCATTTTGTCTATGTTATGTGAAGTCTGCTGACCCTAAGTACACACCAATAGCATGATGTTCCCCTTTCTTGTATGAAAATGTCATCCACAGATTTTGCAACTCATGTAGGATAGACATCTGTATATATATTTTTTGTTTATAATTGCCTAACTTGGATTTTTGTAAGTTCTAGACTCTAAGCAATCCCTTTGAATCATTACTGGTACTAAGTTAAAGTCATAGCATGAATCTAGTTTCCAAGGTTTGATTGTATCCTCTGTTTACCTAATCTATAATATTCATCTCTGTTGTGATTGATGTCTTGATGTAGTTCGGCTTAAGGATGATTATATAGGATAACATAAAGTTTGTTATCATGTCTATGAGGTAAATATATAAACAGTGATGTTAAAAGGAGTCCAAAGATTGGAGTAATGTTGTGTTTATATGCTTAATGAGAATTAGTCATTCGTATTGTTTGGTCATATTAGAAGTGCTGGGATTGAGACTATTAGACCGAAACACTGTAATGATTAGAACAAGGCTCAGAATTTGTGTCAGTGTGTTAATATTTGCCTTTAACTATTCTCCTTTATTCTCCTATATGTGAATATAGGCACATATGTGTTAAATGCCGATATTTAATAATTGGGCATGTCCACTGATTTATTCTTCTCTTAAATCTGGATTCTACGTTTTGGGCCTGCTTTGGGGTTCCTGCATACTGTTTGTTACTAGGTCCAATATCTGATCGAATCATGTTGGGTTTTATTGGTTTGGGCCCGTCAGTTCATTTTTGGGCTGCCGTAGTTAAATATAAATTGGATCATATACATGTGTAAGTTTATATTAGCATTTTATCTATTTGCATTATTAAAATTAATTTCTACTAATTCCTTTTCTTTTCTATTTACATGAAATGCGTCGGGAGCAACGAAGAGTCTTGTTATGAGACTCATCATGGCTATCATCAAGTGAAGACCCGCGTCCAACACGTTGCATCTTCCTGTTTCGGAATTCCTAAACAAAATAGGGCGGGATGACATCGTCACTCGCTTTAGTCGCTTTAATTCTTTAAATTCCGTCATCTTTATTTGTCGTCTTGTTATTTTATTATGTAACCCTGTATAATTATTGAAATGCTTAGAATAGTTAGGCCTAGATTAACAATTAAAAAAGGGATAGTTCTAAAATCGGAAACTCAACGCTAGATTATTTTAGGCTCGTTATACATGTCTAAGCTTTCAAAACAATTTGGTCACCTTTTTATTTTTGCATGATTAATCATAAAAAAAAATAAGGTTTTACTTTTACCTGATTTGCTAAAAAATAAACTTTCACAAAAAATCATCTCTTGGTATTATAAATAAAATTGTTTTCTCTTTACTTTCAATTGTCAAAACATAAGTATTTTACAAATAAAATAAATGCATATTTTTACCTATACATGTATTTTTATAAACAAGTTTTACAACTCTTTTATGTTGTCAAGAATGCGGCTTTTGTTATTAAAAACTTGCAACTTCTTTTATTTATAAAAGATTACATGTTAGCACAATAATATTAAACCTAAGTTTGAACGGATAACCGCAAGTTAGCGGATCTTAGAGGGTGCCTAACCCTTTCCCTTTAGGATAATAAAGAACTCTTACCTAGAATCTCACATAGTTTTTCGCAGACCTTTAAAAATGGAGATCATTTGTAGTATTTTATGCTACATTTTTAGTGTCCTAATTCACTATAATAATTAGGTGGCGACTCCTTTAAATACACATTTAGGAATCCAACCATGTAGCAGTAATCCTGTTTCCGACTCCGGTTGAAAATGGGGCGTTACACCGGTTAGGACATATAATCACTCAACCCCAGTGCAGAACCCTTCTATATTTCTACGATAGGATTTACCACATAGGAGGATTAAGAACAGTAATCTATAATGCTACACAAGTATCGGGGTACTGTCGTCCGCGATTTTAACCTATGTCTAGTCAATTACAGCATATCCAAATCTCTCATCTGGGTTATTGATTCGAAATCATATATATTATGATAATTGGTGATCAATTAATTATCAAACATTCATACCAATTATTGACTAAATCTTAATCAAGTGAAGAAGAAACCAAACTACTGCATTAATTCATGAATAGAAGTTTCAGGCGATTCATAAGGAAAACCCTAATAAAGTATTTAGCTCCTATCCATAGTCACGCTAAGAACTAACATAAAGTCCATACATAAACTGAATTAAAAACGAAAGAAAAGAAATTATTGCGAACTAAGCCTCCAATTGTAGCCTCTCTTGTTGTGTTATGTTGTGCTATGTTGTAGAATGACCAAACCTCATAGCATTAATCCCTAGGGCTTAAATATGTTCCAAATTTCGTGTCCTATGGACCAATCTTCCCTTAGCCAATTCTTCTTCGGAACTGAGATTTACACCGGCACTGCGGTTCTGCATAATGGCACCGCGGTGCCGAAACTCCTGCACCTTCTCAGCAAATATGGCACCGCGGTTCTGCATAGTAGCACCACGGTGCTGAAAATCCTTCGTCCTGATGTGCCAACGTTCGTCCTTTTTGCCTCGGGAGCACCTTTTCTGCCCAATTCTCGCTCATTTTCGCCATTTTGCCTTTTGGAACTGCTGTGACTCAAAAGAAAGAAAATAAACCTAATACTATACTAATCACAACAAAAACGAGTAAAATACTAACTAAAAATGACTCAAAAGGCGTATACAAAATACGACTAACACTTACCGAATATACAATCTTCAGACAAAGACTATACAGGAGTCTGTTAATGTTATTTTTGATGACCTGCTAGATATATCTGGTAGATCTTCAGAAACAACATTGTGGTTGCAGTTGAAGAGGAGCAATCCACTGAAGCAACATATGTTGTCCCAGATGTTGTCCCAATATCAGAAACTCCATCTTTTTACCCGTAATAGGTATTGGTATATATCCGGATTTCGTTCTTTCATTAGCAGTTGATAATGTCGAAGTAATTCTATCTAATTTTTTTATAGATAATTTGGATAACTGAAATAAATTTGTCACGCCTCGAACCCCGGGCCCGCGACTGGTGCCCTACCTGGGCACCCTTCTATTCATACAACACAATAAATCGCGGAAGATAAATAACACTAATTTTTTTTCCTTAAACAAAGGCAAAGTCGATAAGGCTGCCATATATAAGTCACCCGAAAGGGTCTACACTGTTCAACAATGTAAATACAACTCTATCCAGTGCAGCCCATATATGAATACAGACCTCTAAGATTTTGGACAAATAATATGACGGGACAAGGCCCCGTCGTACCCCTGAATACACCTAGCCATAATGACAAGCTCCAGAACATTGGACCCATCTCAAAATGCTGAACCAGGATCCTAAGCTCGCGGATCCACAACGGAGTACCTAGACCTGCGGATATGAACGCAGTCCCCCGAAGGGGGTCAGTACAACAAGTACTAAGTATGGAACGGAAATAAAGTACAACAATTAAGATCATAACTACACAAGGAATGACAGGGGCAGTATGAAAATCAAATACCAGATCCTACCGTGTCATATAAAAATCAGAGCCAATCAGACTTGTATCACCGTACTCTTCAGAACAGCATCACTTTCAAATATGAAAGTCATGTCAAAATCCGGGACACCTGCCCTCAGCATATAAAATCACAGAAGCATGCTCGTGGAATACAACATCACTGTCAGCATGTAACAAGTATAATGTACAACTACCAGTAAAGTAGTATAAAAACATCTAATCCCACATTACAATTGCTATCTTTATTCTAGATTAAGCTTAATGTTCAAGCGATTGTAATGAAGATGTTGTATTTGTCTTTTTAGATCTTTTAACTTTAGGCTGAAGTCATATGCGACTTCACTTTTGTTTGTAATTTCTTTTTCGCATTTTTGCTCAATCTTGTAAAAGAAATTCATTTGTAATTATATATAATTTATAGAATTCTTTTGGTCATTGACCATCAAGGGATATATTAATATATACCCTTGAAAATATAAACTTTGTGTCTCTTTACTTTTCCGCTACATTTACTCTATAAAGGTTTATACTGTTTTATCACAATGTTGCCTCAGATGTTGACACAACATTGAAGGCAACATCCAGAGACTATTTTTATTGTTCTAGTTGTTTCGATTTTTTTCTTACGTATTCTTGTTTATCCGTAGCCCCAGGACCCAACAAAAACTATTTAAAATATTCTTTTCTATCCCATGTTTCTAAAAATTAGTATATCTTTACAATTTAATAATTTTAATTTTTTTATTTAATTGCAACATTTAATCAAAAAATAATATTATATTGTACATAAGAAATGTAACGACAATATGATAGTCAATGACTCAAATATGTCCAAACCTACCCCTCGCCCTACCCACACCTACCCCCTCCACCCCCACTTCATCCTCAAATTTTTATGTCATATTTTTTTTACTTGTATAAAAAATATGAATTTTTTACCCCACCTCCCTAACCCCATATACCCCCTCCACCCCCACCCCATCCTCAAATTTCTATTTCATATTTTTTGTTACTTTTATAGAAAATGATTGAAAATATGAAATTTTTTCTTACCTCCTCCTACCCCCGTCCACCTACCGCATTCTCAAATTTCTATTTTATATTTTCTTTATTTTTATAAATAATTTATAAAAAAAATATAATTTTTTTTCTTACACCAGGCCTACCCCTACCCCCACCCCACCTCATTGTCTTACCCCATCCTCAAATTTCTATTTCATATTTTTGTTACTTTTATAAAAATGATGGAAATATGAAATTTGTTCTTACCTCCCTACGCCCGCCCACCTATCCCATTCTCAAATTTTTATTTTTTATTTTTTTATTTTTATAAATAATTTATAAAAAATATGAATTTTTCTTACCCCAATTGTCCTACCCCATCCTCAAATTTCTATTTCATATTTTTTGTTACTTTTATAAAAAATGATTGAAAATATGAATTTTTTTCTCACCCCCGCCCTACCTCATTCTCAAATTTCTATTTTATATGAGAATATTATATGAGATTAAAAGAAATTTGTGAAAAGAAAGGGTAAATGGGTCAAAAAAATCATTTAATGGGCAAAAATGATTCTCGAGAATCATCAAATTGATGTTTCTGCTTCTCTTCCTATCTAGAAACATTTTTTGACTTTTTAAAAAATGTGTTTTTACTTCTGAAAAGTACCTGTTTGGCCTAAGAACTTGAGAAACACTTTCAAAAGCTTGGCCAAACAGATACATAATCAATTTAGATTATTACTGATAGAGTTTTTCACATTGGTCGTGGATGAGAAATTTGACATCTTTATATGATATTAGGTGATTTCGTGCAGGTTGGTTTCATTATCATAACCCAGCGTTAAAATTGACTTAGATTTTAAAATGTAGAATCTATATTGAATCATCATTTGATAGGATTATTAGAACTCAGATATTTTCTTGGACGTGGGCTTTATCAATTAACCAATTTCTAAACAGTAAAGTAAAAAATTTAGTGCACAAAAGCAGAGAGAAGGGACAAAATATCCGAAAAAATTGAACGATAGAAAGGAAAAAATCAAAGGCATATCAATTTCAAGACTTTGAACTTGAATGCTCTAGTTTTATTTAAGAGTGAGGGGAGTCACGTTAAGATCCAACCACACGGCCACACCTTGTGCTTAATTACTTTAATACATAATCGTTTACTATCTGTTCTTTTTAATTTACCAACGATGACATGGAAATGAACTCAAATATACTAGCGTTATTGAACTTTGGAATAACGATCAACTCTGGTGTAGATTTTGTTGTAAATTTGTGGGTATAAACGGGAACAGAAGAACTGAAAGGTTAGACACAACAAAATTTAGTGCAATGTTTGTCGAGTCGATTGTTTGACAATCTTTCCTTAAAATAAAATTATTCCCGTATATAATGACTTACGGTAGATGGATAATAGTCTCCTAAAATAAAAAAGACAATATTTTCTCAAACACAAGCTCAATACTTGAGAATCCTTGTAGAAGAAACAAAAACAAGAGATTGCTAGAATAGAAGCTCTCCACAATTTTTAGATTTTTGTATTGTGAATGTGTGTTTTAAATCTGAATTTGAAGCTACTTTTATAGTTGCAAAATGGCTATCCACATACCATGTGAATACCTTAAATGGAGTGCATAGATTTCACCAAATGGCACCTTGATCATGCCAAGAGTTGGCTGACCTTTGCCTCTTCAAATCAGTCCATGAATCAGAAGATTCGATGATTTTCGCTCGAACTCGAGTGTTGCATGCTCAGATCGCGGCGCGCGACTGTAAGAAAATAGTTTTGAGTCGCAGGAGTTTTGGCGGTCAGGCAGCGCCGCGGCACTGATCCGTCGTGACTCGGCGCCACGGCCCTGTTACGGCGCCGTGACTCTTTCCCATTTTTCGTATTTTGCACATTTCTTCTTTTCTTATACCGTCGTGGGAGATACATTAATTTGGCCAATTAATCGTTCATCCTTACCTAACTTAAGAACACTTTTAACATGTGTACCAACATCTCTTTCACTACGTGAATTTTAGCTAGACATTGTACGACGTATGCATGTGTGTGGAAATCGTATTTCCGACATGCGGGACCCCATGTGTTCAAGTCATTAAGGACGGGATAACTCAATCCCACTAGGTAAATTTTCCAATAATCCCCTCTTGAAAGAGGTGTTGTGCATGCGGAGTGCTAACAATTAGCAATCTAGTAGCGGAAGTGTATTGCATCGGAATAGGTAGCACACAGCTTTGAACCTTTCCTAGTCAACTACCATTACTGAGCGGTGAACGTGATGTCTTGAACCGTCAGTGTTTAGTATATGCCAAGACAATGATAGAGACACAAATAACATTCCAATCTCTCATTTCTTCTTATGTTTTGTCCGTTGTGGACGTGGACACAGTTGGATTCTTAAGTGCGTTCAATTGAGGCGGCCTGTCCTCGCACTTAAATAGGTGACCTCCCACAAGAGTCATTAAAAGTATCTTCATCTTAATATTGCGTTAAGATTTTGACACTTAACCTTGTACCCATAATTTAGGTAGCACTTTAATGTCTATCGCGGGAAGGCTTTGGATTAGTGTTTCCATAAGGAACCAATATCCGAAGTGCTCTTGCTTTTCTATAAGCGCTCAACTGGACCTTCACAACTTAGTTTTCTCATTGAACCAAATTTCTGGGATCTCCAGTCAGTATGGATGGGTTACCACCATATCGATTCTTATTGATTGGGTTTTAAGCCCATTCCCCTAGACAGACAGTTCATCTGATCATTGGGTAATCCCTTAGTCAAAGGGTCAGCTATATTCTCCTTTGATTTTATGTAATCGATTGAGATAATATCCGTGGAGATCAATAGCCTAACGGTCTTATTGATTGGGTTTTAAGCCCATTCCCCTAGACAGACAGTTCATCTGATCATTGGGTAATCCCTTAGTCAAAGGGTCAGCTATATTCTCCTTTGATTTTATGTAATCGATTGAGATAATATCCGTGGAGATCAATAGCCTAACGGTCTTATATCTCTGACGTATGTGCCGGGATTTGCCGTTGTATATGCTACTTCGTGCCCTTCCTAATGTCGATCGATCGTCGCAGCGATCATCACCGGCGTACGTTTATCTCCAGCGGATATCCTCCAAGAAGTCATGAAGCCACTCAGCTTCTTCACCTGCTTTGTCTAAAGTGATGAACTCTGATTCCATGGTGGATAGGGCGATGCAAGTTTGTTTGGACTTCCAGGACACTTCCCCACCACCAATTGTAAACACATACCTACTGGTGGACTTGGTGTTCCGTATATCTGATATCCAGTTTGCATCACTGTACCCCTCTAGTATAGCTGGATACCTCGAGTAATGCAATCCGTATGACATTGAATATTTCAAATATCGGAGTATTCGATTAAGCGTTTTCCAATGATCATCTTCGGGATTGCGTGTAAACCTCGCCAACTTATTGACGATATAAGCGATATCAGGTCGGGTACAATTTGTTACATACATCAAACTGCCGATTACCTACACATATCGCTCCTGGAGCACTGGTGCACCATGATTCTTATCAATGCTTTGACTCATATCTATTGGTGACCTTAATGGCGGACAGTCAAACATCTCAAACTTTCTCAATACACTCTCTATGTAATGAGACTGAGATAGCACTAGCCCGTCAGATGACTTAGAAATCTTAATTCTTAAGTGACATCTGTGATACCCATGTCTTTCATGTCAAAATATTGTTTCAACATGTTCTTTGTTTCCAGGATCAACGCTCGACTACTACATGTGATCAACATGTCATCTACGTAGAGGCAAATCATGAAGAAGGAGTCAGAGTCTCATTTCACGTAGACACACTTGTCACACTCGTTAATGGAGAAACCTTTTGATAGTAGTGTACTATCAAATTTTTCATGCAATTATTTTGGAGCTTGTTTCAGCCCATATAGAGACTTGATAAGTTTACAGACTTTCTTCTTTTGTCCTGGAACTACATACCCATCGGGTTGTTCCATGTATATATCTTCTTCCAAATCACCATTTAAGAAGACTGTCTTAACATTCATTTGATGGATTTCAAAGTCATGTAGTGCTGCAATGACAATGAACACCCTTATGGAAGTCATTCTCGATACTGGGGAGTACGTGTTGAAGTAATCAAGACCTTCGGTTTGTCGGTATTCTTTGGCTACCAACCTAGCCCTGTACTTGTATATAGATCTATCAGTTTTGTACTTACGTTTAAGTACCCACTTACAACCCAGTGGTTTATTTCCCAGAGGAAGATCAACCAACACCCAGGTGTGATTGTGCATGATGGAATCTATCTCACTTTCCATAGCTTCTTTCCAAAGCGGTGCTTCTGAAGTTGACAATGCCTCTGCAATTATCCGAGGTTCATTCTCAACCAAGTAAGCTAGAAAGTACGGACTGAAAGATTTCTCTTTCCTGGCCCATTTGCTTCACCTAGGTTCTGTTTCAGGATCAGTTGGATTCTCATCCACATTTGTATCCATTTGGTCAAACTCGTCAGATCTCGGAGAATCATGACTCCTTTTGCGCGAGGCATCTTCATTTTCCTTTTTAGGAAAGATTGTCTCAAAGAATTAAATATTTCTTGACTCTATGATTGTACTCCCGTGGACATCTGGTATATTTGACTTGTGTACCAGAAAGCGATAAACACTACTGTTATTTGCGTATCCAATGAAGATGAAATCTACAGTCTTATGTCCTATCTTGACCTGTTTTGGCTTAGGTACCTCGACCTTGGCCAAACAACCCCATACCATTAGGTAGTTGTAAGAGGGTGTATTTCCTTTCTATAGTTCATATGGAGTTTTCCCCCTGCTTCTGTGAGGAACTCTATTGAGTTTCATGTTGACAGTAAGAACTACCTCTCCCCACATATTTTGCGCAAGACCGGAATTGATAAGCAAGACGTTCATCATTTTCTTTAGTGTACGGTTCTTGCGTTCCGCCACACCGTTTGACTGTGGAGAATATGGTGCAGTTGTTTGATGGATTATGCCGGTTTGGGCACAGTATTCCTCAAACGGAGCTACATACTTTCCCCCTCTATCGCTACGAATCGCTTTAATTCGTAGACTTAATTGGTTTTCAACCTCGACTTTTAGCGCTTAAAGGCATCGAACGCTTCGTCCTTACTTTTTAGTAAGTAAAGGTAGCAGTACCTTGTACTGTCATCTATGAAAGTCACAAAGTACTTATTCCACCCTCTAGTTTGAGTGAACTTTAAATCACAGATGTCCGTGTGTATAAGTTCTAGAGGGGAGGTATCTCATTCTACGGAACGAAAAGCCAACTTGGTATGTTTTGTCTCTACACATACCTCACATTTGGATTGAGGGTTTATAGCGTCAGACGACAATAACTCCAACTTTACCAATCATTTAATTGACTGATAGTTTACGTGTCCCAGTCTATGACGTCGTAGACTGGGCGACTCAAGAAAGTAAGAAGATGCACTTTCATTAATGTTGCGAACATACATGATGTTTGATTTGAAGAGGCATTCACAGGCGAACCCCCTTCCTACAAACACACCATTCTTAATAATAACAAACTTACCAGATTCGAACACTACTCGAAGTCTGGCTTGAACTAAAACATTAACAGAAATTAAATTCTTTCAGATGTCTGGAACATGCATGACGTTCTTCAACATGAGGTCTTTGCCAGAAGACATCTTGAGTACTACAATGCCTTCTCCCAGCACATTTGAGGTAGCATTGTTTCCCATGTATAACTTCTTACCGTCAACTTTTGCATAGGTAGAGAAAGCATTGTGGTCGGAGCATATGTGACGGGTTGCACCTATATCCAACCACCACTGTTTGGGGTTTTCAACTAGATTTGTTTCTAGCACGATGGCCGAGAAGTCTTCACAGAGATCATTAAGGATCTTGTCTTCAACCATGTTGGCTTTGGCCTTCTTCTTTCCTTTAGCCTTCTTCTTCTACTCGCGCTTCAACTAGCGACAGTCTTTGACCATGTGGCTTGCTTTGCCACAATGGTGCCTGTTGCCCTTGAATATCTCAACGGTTGGAGTCTTTCCATCTTTCAGAAACTTGCATTTCTTACTCGGATTTCTTTTGGTCTCAACCAAGTTAGCCTTGCCATCAGTTGGTTCCTTGCCTTTGATCAAGGTTTTCTTGCTTTCTTCATGGATATGAAGCTTGATGACAAGCTCTTCAAACTCATCTTCTTGGATTTGAGTTTCATATAACTAGTGAACTCACCCCACGATGAAGACAATTTCTCAATAAGTGAAGCGACCAAGAATGATTCATTGGGCTTCATCCCCTCTAGATCCAGATCATAGATGATTAAATAGAACTCATGTACTTGTGACATGACAGATTTGTCATTCACCATTTGGTACTTCAGAAACATTCCGACTATGAACTTCTTAGCACCCGCATCATGAGTGTTGTACTTCTTCTGCAATAGATCTCATAACTCCTTTGCGGTATTTGTAGTGCAATATACCGTGTAGAGTTGTCGCACAGACAATTCAGGATGTAGTTCCTGCACATGTACTCGTTTTGACTCCAGGGGTCAAATTTCATCATCAGACCACTAGTAGCCTGGGTATCCTGGCCCGTTTGAACCGTGTTGTCGGTTTGGACGTCCATATCATCTCCAACAGTAGGAAGATCTTCAGAAAAGTATTTTTCCATACCTAGTACGGTGAGATAAAATAACATCTTTTGCTGCCACCTTTTGAAGTTAGTGCCCGCAAACTTTTTGGGTCTTTCGGCTTGGAAGTTGGGTGGAATCATAGTATTTCCAATGGTACCAAAAGTGATACCAGCGGAGGGAGCGGTGCCAGAAGATGAGGCATTGTTGGAAGCAGAGACTTGTTCCTTTTCGTTCACCATCTTTAGTTTTTCGTAATAATAATTTTGTCTTAAATGTTGTAAATTTGTGGGTATGAACGGGAACAGAAGAACTGAAAGGTTAGACACAACGAAGTTTAGTGCAATATTTGTCGAGTCTATTGTTTGACAATCTCTCCTTAAGACAAAATTATCCCGGTATATAATGGCTTACGGTAGATGGATAATAGTCTCCCAAGATAAAACTATAATATTTTCTCAAGCCCAAGCCCAATACTTGAGAATCCTTGTAGAAGAAACAAAAACAAGATATTGCTAGAATAGAAGAGAAGCTCTCAACAATTTTTAGATTTTTGTATTGTGAATGTGTGTTTTAAATCTGAATTTGAAGCTCCTTTTATAGTTGCAAAATGGCTATCCACATACCATAAGAATACCTTAAATGAAGTGCATAGATTTCACCAAAGGGCACCTTGATCATGCCAAGGGTTGGCTGACCTTTGGCTCTTCAAATCAGTCCATGAATCAGAAGATTCTGCAGATTGCTTCACCGAGCACCGCGCCGACTGTCGAAAATCTCGAGTCGCGGAGCTTTAGCCATGCGCTACCGATCGCGCCATGGCGCCGTGGCGCTGGTCCGTCGTGACTTGGCGCCGCGGCTCTTTCTCATTTTTCGTATTTTGCACATCTCTTCTTTTCTTATACTGTCGTGGGAGACACATTAATTTGGCCAATTAATCGTCCATCTTTACCTAACTTAAGAACACTTTTAACATGTGTACCAACATCTCTTTCACTACGTGAATTTTAGCTAGACATTGTACGACGTATGCATGTGTGGAAATCATATTTTCGACATGCGTCTCATATGTTCAAGTCATTAAAGACGAGATAACTCAATCCCACTAAGTAAATTTTTCAACAGATTTGTAGTTTAAATTATACAATGACAAGTTGGGAAGTTTTGACACTTCCCAAAGCTGAAATCGTAAAATTCAAGCGGGTTAATGACTAGTGAGCTCCTCCATTATATATTTGTCACTTTCATCCTTCAAAAAGTACATTTTTCTAGTTATTGTGTCAATTGCATTACTTTAAATAATTAAAAACTATTAAAGCACGACACGAAAGGATAACAAAATTAACTACCATACGTTTAATTTTATACATTTTAAAAGCACCTTCTACATCAAATTAGATTTAGTAATTAATACACGTGTGCAATTATTTTGGTATTTACTCTTCACATAAGTAGGGACTACACGTGTATAGGGATGACAACGGGTAGGATCTGTACCGGATCCTACTAGATCCAGATCCAGATCCGTTTTACATACATGTATTCATATCCAGATCCAGATCCATAGGGTTCATAAAATCATATCCAGATCCATCAGATCCACCGGATCCACGGATCGGATCTGGATCCAAATCAAAGTGACTGATTATTAAGTTATACCTTCTAATCAGTCCAAATTTTCTAGAAAAAGAGTCAATTTAATTTAACGGAATCATGGGAATGCATCCGTAAATTAGGACTAAATGACATTGTTGACAATTGTTATGCCTATTGGTTATTGCTGTAGTGAGAAACAATCCCCTCAATACCTAAGCTACTACATAAGTATCACATAAATGATTAATATAATGATTAAAGAATAACACGCAAAACGTGTCTCAATTAAAAAAATAATGGCCTTCGGCCCTTTGAATATAAAATAAAATTAAGATTACAAAGGATTCGGTGTCATGCTGTATAAATAATAAATGTATAATTAATTTAATAAAAAAGAGATTCACGGGTCGGATCTGGACCGGATACGAATCTCAAATACAAGATCCAGATCCAGATCTGATCCATCATAAACGGATCCGGGTCCGATCCGGATCCGTCAGGTCCAAACTTTGAATATCCATATCCTATCAAACGGATCTGGATCCACCGGATCCGGATCGGGTCCGAGATCAATTTCCATCTCTACACGTGTAGCACTTTTTTGTGTTCGTCAATATTAGCACGTATATGTACAGTATATGTAGAATTATATTAATCTCTCTTAAAAAAAAATTCTCATTAATACAAATATATATAGGTGTATAATAATGAATCCTTCTATAATAAGGATCTCAATTCTACCATAATTATACAACACATATGGTAAATATATTGTACATATACGTGCTAATACACCCCCTTAGTCTAAGCAGGAGAAGGCCAGACGCTAAGACTAGATCTGAAGTCAAGGAAGAGTTGTCTAGGAAGGCCTTTTGTGATATAACTGATAAGAGGAAGGCACGTGTAATACTCTGATATGACCGAGAGCAACCTTCTCACGAACAAAGTGGATGTCCATCTCAATATACTTGGTTCACTGATGTTGAACCGGATTATGGGATAGATAGATGACGGATATGTTATCACAATAAACCAAAGACGTCTTATACAACGGACACTGAAGCTCCAAAAAAGGTTTCGAAGCCAATAGATCTCAGCAACAACATTAGCAATACCTCTGTACTCTGCTTCTGCACTCAGGATAATATGGCTTGTCTCTTGGCAAACTAAGATATGAGATTATCCTTCAAGAACACACAATAGCCTGAGGTGGATCGTCGCATGTCTGGACAATCTGCCCAATCAGCATCCGTATATGACAACAATCTGGTCGGTGTTGAGGGGTAGAGATGTAATCCATAATCAAGTGTGCCTTTAATGTATTGAATGATACGTTTAAAGGCAGTAAAATGAGGCTCCCTGAGGGCATATATGAATAAGCATACATGCTGAACATCATAAGCAATATCAGGTCTAGTGAAAGTCAGGTACTGTAGGACACCTGTAAGACTTCGGTAGATGGTGGGATCTGACACTGGATAACCATCCAAAGCATTGAGCTTTGATTTGGAGTCAATTGGAGTAGATATGATCTTGCAATTTGCCATTTTAGCCCTGTACATAATCTCTTTTGCATACTTATGTTGACAAAGAAACACAGTGTCTGCAGATCTAGTCACTGAAATCTCCAAAAAATAGCTTAACTTCCCCAAGTCAGTCATAGCAAATTCTATTTTGAGCAGTGCAATGATCTCATTTTTCAACAACTCAGATGAGGCAGTGAGCAAAATATCATCCACATACAATAACAAATATGCAATGCTACTACCTCTATGAAAAATAAATAGAGAATTATCACACTTGCTGCATACAAACCCAATTTGCAAAATATATTGTGCAAAGCGATCATACCACGCTCGAGGGGCCTGTTTCAAGCCATAAAGTGACTTACGGAGACGACATACATACTGAGGGTCGGCTGGATGGACAAAACCAGGCGATTGATGCATATAAACCATTTCTTTCAAATCCCCGTGTAGAAACACATTTTTCACATCAAGCTGATGAATAGGTCAGTGCTTACCCATAACAATACTCAGAATTGTGTTAATGGTGGCCAGTTTAACAACCGGACTGAATGTCTCACCATAATTTATACCCTCCTGTTGATTAGTGTCATTAGCCACAAGCCTTGCCTTATATCTCTCTAGATCACAAATGTCTCTGTATTTGTGATGAAAAAGTCACATGCATCGGATCACATTCACCCCCTCCGGTCTAGGAACCAAATTTCAAGTGTGTTGTTTCGTTAAAGCCTTAAATTCCTCACACATGGCCGCATTCCAATTCGGGTCTAGTTTGATCCATTTTGGGTTTTTGAGAATATGCTAAATGATTTGTGCGAACAAGTTAAACTGGACTTTGGGTTTGAAAATCTCGTTATGGGCACGAGTTTCCATTGGGTGTGGAGAGGTTCGCTGGGTATGTTTGCTTGGTGTCGGAACTGGGTTTAGTGGAGGCGACACACTGGTGGGGATGATGATCGGCGGTGATACCGAGCTACTGGGTTGAACGCCGGTGGTGGTGTCAATCGGAGTTTGTGGTGACGGCAGACCTTTTCCTGAGCCCTAAAACGTGGTTATAAATAGAATACTTTTCATTCATAATAGGTAGACCTTTTCCTGAACCGTAATACTTGTCCACACGAGTATTCTCTGTCCAAAAGATAATTAGGCTACATAGCAGAAGACTGCAGATTGTGGAACTAGAATACGATCGTGTTAGATTCGTCACAGTCACGCTTCAAGAGATATGTATAGTTTTACGTTTGATTATAACCTACGATTATTTGTTGTCTATATTACATGCAAGTTCAACCCTAATTATTTGTTTCCGCTGTTTATGCATGTATTCCATCAATCCCTGCATAGTATTTCTTCCTTTATTTTATGATATAATAGCCAACGTCTCATGCTAAAACTCGACCTCAACGACGAACCATAAATATATGTCAATTGTCATGAGTATACATTATTTTGCTTGTCTTCGGTTCTTAATTATCCTAGCAAAGTTGGAACAATACCCCGGAGGGGATTTATCTGCACGCGTTATAGTTGGACCGGTTTTCAAAATTCAGCTTAGCTGACGGGGTAAGTTTGTCAAGATTGTAGACATTGAACCGATACTGCTTATAAGCCATATATATGAGATCAATTGATCAAACAACAAAGTCGATATGTCCGAGTGGTTAAGGAGACAGACTTGAAATCTGTTGGGCTTCGCCCGCGCAGGTTCGAACCCTGCTGTCGACGTTTTTTGCTTTTTTTACGTTTTTCGTATTTGTGAAAGCATTAACATGAGCGATGTAAAGAATTCAAAGGCATAGGCAATAATACTCACAGAGGGATAGTGAGTGGAACTAGTTGGGGTTCTGGCAAGAAATTGCATTACCTGAATGAATACACCGCGTACGAGGAAGAATGGAAAAAAAATACAGTATATTTGGTTTTTGAGTCGAAACAAAGTTCCTTTTTCTTCTCTTTTTTTTTTTGGCTATATTCTGATTTGATCATATTGACAAGAACCTTTTGAACGATTGGAAATGATATCAACAATTTTAAGATAAGCAATGATGAGACAAATAATACGATCTAGTAACAAAGGGTCGTTTGGTATGATGAAAGACAGTTCGGTGCACTAAACTCTCGCTATGCGCGGGATTTAGGGAAAGACCGGCCACAAGGGTCTATTGTACGCAGTCTTACCTTACTTTACTCATTCGTTTCGTATGATAGATAAGGAAAAATAGTTCTAGAATAAAAATTTAATATTGTCTTATCCCTTGTTTGACTACTAATTCTAAGATAATTTATTCGATAATTAAAAATAGTAGCGGGATAAGTTATCCATTCCAGATTCCAGATGATGGAATAACAATCCCAGGTGGGGATGGAAAGCGGGGCAAACCCGCAAAGACTTCAACCCGCCCCGCAAAGCATAATTTGTTATTTTCAAATCGCCCCGCCTAAACCTGCCTGCAAAATTTGTTTTTTTTTTTTAAAAAAAAACTTTTAAATTTCATATCCTAAATTTTATATTTTTAATAAATTTCTAATTTTAATTAGGAAAATGACATAAATAAGTACGTAACAAAAGAAATTACAGATTTGGAATAGATAAAATACATCACGTAAAGAAAACTCTACTCTAGCATATTACAAAACAAAATATCGAAACACAAGTTCAACATAAAGAAGCAATATAAACCTAGCTATTTGAACGCTAAAGAGACAGAAAAGAAATTAGTGGAAGAATTGAAAATTCCAAATAAAAAAAAAGTTGAAATTAATTATCAGTCATGCCTGTAGCTTCTGGTCAAATGTTATATTCACATCCAAATATGTGGTACTGGAAAAAGAAGGATATAAACTAATGATTTAAGTTTATAATTTATCCAGAAACTCTATTCTAAGGTAATCCAGACATATAGAATAATGTAAATCTCCTTAGAGTTTTCTTATAAATGTCATATATATGGAGTGCATAATTGTAGTCCTAATGAAATTAAGATCTCTATTTTATATTAATTACACTAAAATATAATTACATAATATATTATGAATATATGGAATATATTACTATCACACCTGTCAGTCGGAGCGGGAGGAGGCTGGACGCTGAGACTGCATCTGAAGTCAAGGAACATTCGAGGAAACCCTTTATGAAGATATATGTGTACTGATACGAAGAAGGAACATGCAACACCCTAACGTGACTCATTGCAACCTTCTCACGACCAAAGTGAATATCAATCTCAATATGTTTGGCTCGCTGATGCTGAACAGGGTTATGAGACAAGTAGACAACAGATATGTTATCACAGTAAATCAAAGATGCCTAAGGTAAGGGACAATGAAGCTCAAGAAGGAGATTTCAGAGCCAACATAGCTCGGCAACAATGTTCACAACGCCTCGATATTCTGCTTCTGCACTCGAACGGGAGGGTGTGGCTTGACGCTTGGCAGACCATGATATAATATTATCCTCCAAAAATACGCAATAATCGGACGTAGAGCGACGGGTGTCCGGACAGCTTGCCCAATTTGCGTCTGTGTAGGAGAGCAACCTAGTAAGTGCGAAAAGATATAAATGTAGTCCATAGTCAAGAGTGCTCTTAACGTACCGAATGATACGCTTAAGAGCTGTAAAGTGAGGCTCTCTAGGAGAGTGCATGAACAAGCACATCTGCTGAACATCATATGTAATATCTGGCCGAGTGAAGATGAGATACTGAAGAGCACCTACGAGACTCCTATAAAGAGAGAGATCGTTGACCGGATCCCCGTCATCCGCACTGAGTTTGGACTTTGAGTCGACATGAGTGGGCATGATCTTCCAGTTTGCCATTTTAGCCATGTAGACAATCTCCTCTGCATACTTACGCTGACACAATAACATGACATGTGTGGATTTAGTCATCGATATCCCAAAAAAAATAACTCAACTTACCAAAATATGTCATAGCGAATTTGAATTTGAGCAAGGCGATGATCTCGTGTATCAGAAGAAGCTGCCAGAACAATATCATCCACATATAAAAGAAGATAAGCCGTGTCAGTACCTCGATAAAAAATAAATAGGGAATGATCACTCTTGCTGCACACGAACCCTATATGTATGATGTATGTAGTAAACCTCTCGTGCAAAGCCCTAGGAGCTTGTTTCAAACCATATAGTGACTTACGAAGACGACATACATAATGAGGAACCTCCGGATGCACAAAGTCAGACGGTTGATGCATATAAACAGTTTCTTTCAAATCCACGTGTAAGAAAATATTTTTTACATCAAACAGGTGAATAGACCAATTTTTCGCCATCGCTATGCTCAACACTTTGTGAATGGTGGCTGGTTTGACCATCGGACTAAAAGTTTCATCACAATCAACTCCCTCTTGTTGGCCAGTACCATTAGCCACAAGTCTTTTCTAATGGCGTTCAAGCTCTCCACTATCTTAGAATTTGTGACGATAGTCACATATAACGAATCACATTCACCCCTTCTGGTTTCGGAACAAGTTCCCAAGTGTGCTGATTGGTTACGCATTAAACTTCTCACTCATGGTCGCATTTCAATTCGGGTCAAGTTTGGCTAATTTTAGTTTTTTTTGAACGGTGAGATGGTTTGAGTGGATAGGTTAATGTGAACTTTTGATTTGAAAATTTTGTATTGTGCATGGCTTTTCCATGCGGTGTGTGAGGATCCCATACGTAGGGCGATGGCGGGAGGTGGCGGATCGGGCGTAGGGCCGGATCGGGCAGCCGTGATAGGGAGTGGGGTCAGGGCGGATCGGGCGTGACGGGGAGGGACTGGCAGCGGGCAGTGAGCGGACATGGACTGGGTAGTGGGGTGGAGTAGTGTGGCGGGTGTATAGTCAGGTAACGACTAGGCAGTGGGGTAAGGTCGACGGGACGGGTGGCAGTACAGCCTGAGGGTGCAGATTTGTAGTGCATTTTGGACTAGAGGTAAGGTGTATGAGTCATCAAAAAATCTATAATTAGTGGGTCAGAATTGGTGAATGTTGGCAAAGTGTGACATGACGTGAGACTATGATTTTGCATGTGGACACATTATAGCATAATTACCTCATATAGTTTGACGGGAATCATAATAAGACACACATTGTGGAACGGAGTGCTAATTTATGAGGGACGGTGGAGGCCAGATCCGGGTAGCAGAGACAACCAAAAATCCGAAGATGATTATAGGTAGGGATTCGACGGAATATGAACTCGGTTGGGGTCCTATTTTGAAGCGAACGGGTAGGTAGTATATTAAGAAGGTATTCTGCCATTTTAAATTTTAATGCATATACCTAGAAGCTGGGGGGAAGAGATGCATGAAAAATTAATGTACAAATCATATTGTTAATGGTGCGTAGAATTCGTTCGATTTTACCATTTTAAAGGAAAGTATGGGGGCATGAGAAATGAAAGACCATGTCATTAGCCATACATAATTTATGAAAGAGAGAATTGTTAAATTCACGACCATTGGCACATTGAAATGTTTTTATTTCTTTTTTAAATTGTGTTTTAACATATGCACGAAATTGGGTTGAACGCCGGTGGTGGTGGCAATCGGAGTTTGTGGTGACGGCAGACCTTTTCCTGAGCCCTAAAACGTGGTTATAAATAGAATACTTTTCATTCCTAAGAGGTAGACCTTTTCCTGAACCGTAATACTTGTCCACACGAGTATTCTCTGTCCAAAAGCTAATTAGGCTACATAGCAGAAGACTGCAGATTGTGGAACTAGAATACGATCGTGTTAGATTCGTCACAGTCACGCTTCAAGAGATATGTATAGTTTTACGTTTGATTATAACCTACGATTATTTGTTGTCTATATTACATGCAAGTTCAACCCTGATTATTTGCTTCCGCTGTTTATGCATGTATTCCATCAATCCCTGCATAGTATTTCTTCCTTTATTTTATGATATAATAGCCAACGTCTCATGCTAAAACTCGACCTCAACGACGAACCATAAATATATGTCAATTGTCATGAGTATACATTATTTTGCTTGTCTTCGGTTCTTAATTATCCTAGCAAAGTTGGAACAATACCCCGGAGGGGATTTATCTGCACGCGTTATATTTGGACGGGTTTTCAAAATTCAGCTTAGCTGACGGGGTAAGTTTGTCAAGATTGTAGACATTGAACCGATACTGTTTATAAGCCATATATATGAGATCAATTGATCAAACAACAAAGTCGATATGTCCGAGTGGTTAAGGAGACAGACTTGAAATCTGTTGGGCTTCGCCCGCGCAGGTTCGAACCCTGCTGTCGACGTTTTTTGCTTTTTTTTACATTTTTCGTATTTGTGAAAGCATTAACATGAGCGATGTAAAGAATTCAAAGGCATAGGCAATAATACTCAAGGAGGGATAGTGAGTGGAACTAGCTGGGGTTCTGGCAAGAAATTGCATTACCTGAATACACCGCGTACGAGGAAGAATGGAAAGAAAATACAGTATATTTGGTTTTTGAGTCGAAACAAATACAGTATATTTATCCACACGTTTAACGCAAGTGTACGTATCGTTACAAGTAATATAGTATAGGTAAGACCAAATATCGTCCTCAGAGACTGGTTTTCAAGTACCAGTTATATATTCTATTGTATCTATTTGGTTAACGTTAATTTGTTTGTGTTTTTAGACTAATAATTAAAACTAATGCAGGAAATAAACTAATTATGAAAATAAATCAGTTATGATGGAGAATTAGGGCTTCCAAGATCCTCAACTATCCGTTCGCTTTAATCTTTAATGCAATGATAAAGGTTCTTCTTTTATATTGAGATAGCAGGTTAACTAAGCCGTTTTATATTTCGGTTAGGATATATAAACACTCAACCCCGATGCAGAACGCTTCTATCTTTCGATGATAAGATTTACCACTAAGGAGGATTAAGAACAATAACTTATTAAACTACACAAGTATCGGGGTACTTTCGTCCACGATTTTAACCTATGTTTATTCAACTATAGCATATTCACAATCTCCCTTTTCGGATCTCGATTAGAAATCATATATGTGATGATAATTAGTGATCAATTAATTACCAAGCAATCAAAGCAATTATTGAATAAATCTCAATTATATAAAGAAGAAATCAGAACCATGCATTAAATCATAAAACGAGGTTCAAGTGATTCGAATGGAAAGCCCTAATTAAAGCTTAGCTCCCAGCCATAGACATGCTTAAGAACTAATACAAACTAACATAAACTGAATTAAAACAAAGGAAAGAAGAAAAGAAAATAATACTGAAAAGCCTCCAAAGTTGTCTTGTCTCCTTGAATGGTGTTATGGAATATTTACAAGATGGTGGAATGATGGATTTAGGTCGAAGGTGGTCTAAAAGATCATCCATTAATGAGAAGAGTTTTAGGGATTATATAGGTTTTGCAGGTAGAAAAACTTATCCCTTTTGAATTCTGAAAACGTGTCAAATTCGGCCCAAAATGTCAAAAATCCCGCGTCGGCGTCGTGGCCCAGAGATTGGGCTCCACGGCGCTGAAAAATCTGCAACTTTCGGAAAAATCAGAGGACGGCGCTGCTGCCATACGCCGCGGCTGATCGGTGTATTTTATATACACCTTTTGAGTCATTTTTAGTTAGTCTTTTGCCCATTTTTGTACAAATACGTGTCGTCTTAGGATAAATTTTCTTTCTTTTGAGTCATAATGGTTTAAAGTGGCTCATTGGCGAAAAGGAGCAAAAAGAGGGCAGAAACAGAGGTTCCAGAGCTCAAAAAGATAGAAAGTTGGCGAACCGGGCAAGAAACAGGGTGGCGCCGCGGCGCCTCCAACTAGCAGCATCAGAGCGCCGTGGCGCCCAAAATACAGAGAACTACATGAGTTTCGGCGCCGCGCCGCCAGTTGCAGGGCCGAGGCGGGAATTCTGCCAAATTCGAATGGGAATGGGCCAAGGCCTAGAAGGAAAAGGTTAAGAACGATTTGGAGGCTATAAAAAGGAGTTTTCTAGGTCAGATTAAGGGTTCCAAACCCTTGTCAATTCATCACAAACTTGGAGATCAAGATTGGAGACTATTTTTGTGTAATTTCTTGTTTCTTTGTTTTATTTCTTTGTAGTTTATGTTGGATATTAGTTTAGTTCTTCGCATGTCTATGACTAGGAACTAACTTAATTTAGGGTTTTGCATATCAAATCACTTGAAACTCATTCTTATGAATTAATGCATGTTTTGGTTTTTTCTTATCATTGTTGAGATTTATTCAATATTTGTCTTGAATGTTTGGTAATTAATTGATCACTAATTATCATAATCTATATGATTTCTAATCGAAAGCCGAAAGGGGAGATTGTGAATATGCTATAGTTGAATAAATATAGGTTAAATCGTGGACGAAAGTACCCCGATACTTGTGTAGTTTAATAGGTTATTGCTCTTAATCCTCCTTTATAGTCAATCTTATCACCAAAAGGTAGAAGAGTTCTATATTGAGGTTGAGTGTTTATATTACCTTAACATGAGTATAAAACGATTTAGTTAACCTGCTATCTCAAAATAGAAGAAGAACCATAATTAATTGCATTAACAAGTAAGATGAACGGATAGTTGAGGAGATTTGGAAGCCCTATTTCCACCATATCTGAAGTAAAACAAAGTAATTTAGTTAGCATTCATAAGTATAGTTATAAACAATTCATCAATCATCGGTTACCAAATAGATACCATAGAATAGAGTTTGATAATCGACACTAATCCTCGAGGACGATAACTCGGTCTTCTAGACTATATTACTTGTCACGACACGCACTTGCGTTAGTGTGTGCATAAATCGCAAGATCGCTACCGAGGCTGGTAATTGATGATTTTTCGCCTCTTCGATTTTTTTCAATCAGCGCCCGTCCGATTTCTTCTATATTTCACGGAACTTCTTAGGCTTTATTTCTTGGCCCTTTTAGTGTGCAATTTCATCCCAGTTATGCTCATTTCCTTTTCTTTTCGTCATTTCTCCATTTTTGACCCCTGTGACACAAAAGAAAGGAAAAACACACCTAATACTATACTAAACATAAACGAAATGAATAAAATACTAACTAAAAATGACTCAAAAAGTGTATATAAAATACACCTAATAAATACCCCAAAACTTAAACTTTGCTCGTCCTCGAGTAAAACACTAAACAAAGACAAAACAAAACGAACAAAGACTCTATGAAATGGATCAAGTAGTTATAGCAATGTTTCTTCAAAATCATGGATGAAAGATGGGATAATATGTTAGAACATATATAGCATGAATAATCAACAATCTAGATTTTCAAGTTAGATATTTCGCAAATTCACTTAGATCATGTTCAATGGAAATACAAACATCTAACCTATGCATGTCAATTTCATTCCATCTTTTCCAAATGCTATAGATCTGTTTACTTGCTATTCTCCACTAATCATAGACATACATATAAAAGATCCTCAGGACTTTCAAGGGTTGTAATGTAGGCTTAGGAAGGGGTAGGTAAAAATAGGCATTTAGGCTCAATTACGTACCATAAGCATTTTTCATTCAACTATTTTTCATTCTTTTTTATTTCCTTTTTAGTTTCGTACCCACTTTCTCCCCTCTTTTCTTTTGAGAGAATGATATGTAGTATAAATAACAGGCACCCCAAAACTTAGACTTTTGCATATTTTTGCATTAGGGTGCATCAAAATTTTCAATTCTCTTTTTGTTTCTTTTTCAACACTTTTCATCCCACTAACTTTCAATTATCACTTATAGCACAAACATGGAATCATAGGATGTCAAAGAAAGATCTTATTTTAGGCTCAAAGGGGCTGACTAGTCATACAATTTATGTCAGGGTAGGTAATGAATGGTCAGAAGGGCTATCAAAGAAATGTCTGAATCATCTCCCTAAAAATGTACATCTTAACTATTTCGCCTCAAATAACAAGCAAACAGATTTTTTAGACATTTTTCAACCGTTCTGTCCATAATTGACACACATAAGCAAAGCACAAATATTCCAAATAATTATATGTCAGGAATTTTTGGCATATCTAACTTAAGCACACAAATTGTCGCTTTAAATTCCATTACATTATCTCACTTTATCCACTCAATATCTTTAGCAACTACAACATGCATGATCCAAAAAAAAATTATGACTCAAAAACACATAAAAACAACACAAAGACAACTCAAAAAGACTCAAAAACAAAATAAAACAAGAAGACACCCCCCCCCCCCAAACTTAATCGACACATTGTCCCCAATGTGTGAAGACTAAAAATAGGGACAACTTACTGACACAATACAACGGTCATAACGGAGGTCTGAGAGGAAATTTTTTGGAATTTGCACGAAATCTGGCTCTCAGAACTTTCGGCGCCACGACCCTGAGATTCAGCGTCGTGGCGCCCAAACTTCTGCGGGCTCTCTGAACTCTCGGTGCCACGGCCCTAATTTTGGGTGTCGTGGCGCTGATGACGACTTTTCTTTTTTTCAGCGTTTTTGCTCCTTTTTTTCCTCAGAGTTAGCTTTCAGTCCACCTGTCATTCTACAACACAAGACAAGAACTCAAGACCGTGAGACTGTTCAAGACAAAATAAAATAACTAAAACAAAAATTAAAATAACATAATTAATAAACATTGGGTTTCCTCCCAACAAGCGTTGTCTTTAACGTCTTTTAGCCAGACGCAATTAACATTTACTAGTGCCCGGCGGCTCCTTCTGCGAACTGCTTGCAATCCGCACAGTTATTGTTGCAGGTCTCACTTTTCCTACAACACCTTTGTCAAACAAGGGCCTCAGATCTAAGATTATCCCCCAATTCCATAAGACATGTTTGTATTTTAGGCTCTATATAATGTAGAGATCAGTGAAACTCCCTACATCTCTCGACTTTTGGGGGTGCCCTTGAGGGTATGGACTTTCTTTTTGGGGATCAACAGTGACAGCTGATGGTGTTTCTTCTGCAATAGGTACAGGAAAAAGGAACTCCAAGGAATCCAAAAAGGTGAATAATTGGCTCTTAGTAACCTTTTCCTTCTCTACACCAACTATTTCTCCAGATTCCTCAACAGCTGGGTGTGGTTCAGGCTCCTCAATTTGCTTACCACTTCCCACAATGGTATCACTAGGCAGATTTACTTGAGGTGTGATCATCCTATCCATTAGCTGTCCTATTTGTGTCTCCAAATTTTTGAGGGACACCCTTGTCTCAGCCATAAACTGAGTATGACACTTGGTGATCGTGAGTATGGTTGTCTGCAAATCATCTAGATCTTCCTCTGGAACCTGTGGGTTAAACTGTTGTTGATGCCTCCACTGCCCCTGCTAGAAGTAAGAGTCCATGTGCCCTGCTTTTTTTTTTTAAAGAACTTTACCTGCAAAATAAGAAAAACAACAAAAAAAGATAAAAAGATACTCTCAGAACAAGTTATTGGAGCAACCAAATTAGAAATAAGAATATATAGATAAATCGATATTGAAAGTACGCCAGTCCCCGACAACGACGCCAAAAACTTGTTAGCGATTTATTCACACGTTTAACGCAAGTGTACGTATCGTTACAAGTAATATAGTCTAGGTAAGACCGAATATCGTCCTCAGAGACTGGTTTTCAAGTACCGGTTATCTATTCTATTGTATCTATTTGGTTAACATTAATTTGTTTGTGTTTTTAGACTAATAATTAAAACTAATGCAGGAAATAAACTAATTATGAAAATAAATCAGTTATGATGGAGAATTAGGGCTTCCAAGATCCTCAACTATCCGTTCGCTTTAATCTTTAATGTAATGATAAAGGTTCTTCTATATTGAGATAACAGGTTAACTAAGCCGTTTTATATTCCGGTTAGGATATATAAACACTCAACCCCGATGCAGAACCCTTCTATCTTTCGATGATAAGATTTACAACAAAGGAGGATTAAGAACAATAACATATTAAACTACACAAGTGTCGGAGTACTTTCGTCCACGATTTTAACATATGTTTCGGATCTCGATTAGAAATCATATATGTGATGATAATTAGTGATCAATTAATTACCAAGCAATCAAAGCAATTATTGAATAAATCTCAATTATATAAAGAAGAAATCAGAACCATGCATTAAATCATAAAACGAGGTTCAAGTGATTCGAATGGAAAGCCCTAATTAAAGCTTAGCTCCCAGCCATAGACATGCTTAAGAACTAATACAAACTAACATAAACTGAATTAAAACAAAGGAAAGAAGAAAAGAAAATAATACTGAAAAACCTCCAAAGTTGTCTTGTCTCCTTGAATGGTGTTATGGAATATTTACAAGATGGTGGAATGATGGATTTAGGTCGAAGATGGTCTAAAAGATCATCCATTAATGAGAATGGTTTTAGGGATTATATAGGTTTTGTAGGTCGGAAAAGTTATCCCTTTTGAATTCTGAAAACGTGTTAAATTCGGCCCAAAATGTCAAAAATCCCGCTTCGGCGCCGTGGCCCTGAGGTTGGGCGCCACGGCGCCGAAAAATCTGGAACTTTCGAAAAAACCAGAGGGCGGCGCTGCTTCCAGGCGCCGCGGTGCCTGAGGCGGTAATTGGCAGATTTTTCGTCTCTTCGTATTTTCTTCGTCTGGGATTCGTCTGATTTCTTCTATATTTTCCGGAACTTCTTAGGCTTCATTTCTTGGCCCTTTTAGTGTGCAATTTCATCTCAATTATGCTCATTTCCTTTCCTTTTCGCTATTTCTCCATTTTTTACCGTTGTGACACAAAAGAAAGGAAAAACACACATAATACTATACTAAACATAAATGAAATGAATAAAATACTAACTAAAAATGACTCAAAAAGTGTATATAAAATACACCTAACAAACATCAGCGATGACATCTGCAGGTCCAGTAACATCCGACAGATATGAATTTTTTAACTATTCAGATGTTAACTGCTTTAGTGGTTTTATTTCAAATTGTGAATCTGACCTTGAGATTCAAGTCGACTCAAAGGACGACATGATTAAAGAATTGCAAAAACTTTGCAAGGACTTAATTGTTGAATCCAAAAAACTTGACTCAAAGGTAAAATCTTTAACTCTTGAGAATACAGGTTTGAAAGACACAATAACCCGATTAAAGGTGACCCTTACCAAAAAGAATCTTGAATTTGGTAAGATCAATGCGAAGTTGGATTTAGCCGAAGCTACCTTCCGAAAGCTCAACACCGGTACTTCCAAACTAGATGAAATCCTAAGTGTTGGTCAACCACAACATGAAGGTTTGGGCTATAAGAACTCCATTAATGCAATATGCTCCAACTTGTTTGATAAAAATGAGAAAATAGGCTTCATAAAAAAGAGGAATTTTGTGTGTCATCACTGTAACAAGTCTAGCAATTTAAAACCTTAATGCTTTAAACTGCAGAAGTACAGGAGCAGAATGTCATCGAAAATGATGTCCAACATTCCAGACAGCACTCGAGGAAGGTTTTCAGAATCTAGAAACAGGAAAAATGTAAAGAAGGTCTGGATTCCAGTATGAATGTGAGATGTAATTTAGTTATTACTGTGTTGAGAACTAACATTTCAGGATCGTGGTACTTCGACAGTGGATGTTCTCGACACATGACGGGGACAAAAGAGTGTTTGAGGAACTACGAAGCTCTAAGTGGAGGTAATGTCACATACGGAAGTGGCGGAAAAAGTAAAATCATAGAAAGAAGAACCTTGAGTGTTCCTGGAGTTCCAGCACTGAAAAATGTCTTGCACGTTGACGGTTTGATGGCCAATCTAGTTAGTATAAGTCAATTGTGTGATGACTATGTAGAGGTAATGTTTAACAAGTATGCTTGTACATTTACTAATGAAGCTAACCTTTGTGTAATGACAGGTACAAGAACGAGCGATAATTGTTATCTTGTTGGAGAACAAGATATTTGCAATAGTGTTAGGACCGATTACACGACCTTGTGGCATCAAAAATTAGGGCACGTTAATTTCCACAACCTTAAAAGATTAATTTCTTATGAGGCAGTAAGAGGCATCCCTAAACTAAGTCCTAAGGATAAAACAGTGGTTTGTGAAGATTGTCTCAAAGGTAATTAAACCCGTATATCCAACAATGTTGTCCAAAATGACGGACAACATTCAGGTACGTCTCACTGTTTTCAGCTTTTGCACATGGATCTCATGGGTCCAATAGAGGTAGACAACCTAAGAGGCATGAGGTACTCATATGTGATTGTAGATGACTTTTCCAGGTATTTTTGAATTTCTTTTTAAAGGAAAAGTCTTAAACGTTTGGCATGTTCAAGGTACTACACTCTAGAATAAGAAATCTATATCATTCCTCTATTTTCCGGATTAGATCCGACCATGGAAAAGAATTTGAGAATAGTCAGTTTTCAACATTTTATGAGAAAAAAAGTATTTTCCATGAGTTTTCTGCTCCCAAAACCCCACAGCAAAATGGTGTAGCAGAGAGGAAGAATAAGACTTTACAAGAGATGGATAGAGTCATGTAAAGTTCTAAGAAATTGTCAAAACATTTTTTGGCAGAAACTCTAAATACTGCAAGTCACATCACGAATAGAATCTATCTTAGGCCTGGAACTAAAATGACACCCTATGAGCTCTTGAATGGAAAGAAACCCAATTTGCGTTACTTTCATGTGTTTGGGTGTGTGTGTTATGTTATTAATGATAGAGATCACCTAGCTAAATTTGACTCTAAAAGTGATAAGAGGATTTTTGTAGGCTATTTCCAAAATAGTCATGCTTACCGAGTTTATAATCTTCGAACCAAAACCGTACAAGAATTTGTTAACATTGTCTTTGATGATTCTGCTGAGCTTACAGGAAATAAACCAGTAGATGATGTTATCATAACAGTGGAAGATGCGCAGAATGCAGAAAATCCAGATGTTGCTCCAAATGTCACGACATCTGCAACAACACCTGAAGCAGAAACCGAGAACACTGTCGGTTCAGATGAGGAATCAGAAGTTGAGCTTCATGACCCAGTACGCAGGGATCCCTCATCCAAGATTATAAGAAATCATCCTACAGAACAAGTGATATGATAGGTGTTCGAAGGTGTTAGAACAAGAATGAAGGAACCACAGAATTATCGAGATATGGTGAAATATGCGTGCATGTCCACCGTATATCATAAGGTAAGCCATTCTTGTTATGTATTTACATTGGAACTAAAGATCAATGAAGAACTCAAGTATAGTTGGTGGATAGAAGCTATTCAAGAAGAATTAGAACAGTTCACCGAAGTTTGGAATTTAGGTCCTCGCCCCAATGATACTAATGTTATTGGAACTAAATGATCTTTAAAAACAAATCAGATGAGTCTGGAACTGTTGTGAGAAATAAGGCTAGACTAGTTGCTCAAAGATATTCTCAAGTTGAAGGGATTGACTATGATGAAACCTTCGCTCCAGTGGCTAGAATTTAGTCAATTAAACTATTGCTTGCCATAGCTTGTTGTTTGAAGATCACTCTCCATCAAATGGATATAAAAGGTGATTTCTTAAATGAATATATTGATAAGGAAGTGTATATTGAACAACCTAAAGGGTTCGAAGATCTCCACCATCCACAATTTGTATACAAGCTGAAAAGGGCCTTGTATGGATTAAAACAAGCTCCACGTGCATGGTATGGTCGTTTAACTCAGTTTCTTCTTGAATTTGGTTTCAAACGTGGTGTAGCTGATTGTACTTTATTTATAAAACACCATGGAGTAGACATAGTCATTGCTCAAATATATGTAGATGACATAGTTTTTAGTTCGACTTCACAATCCTATCTTAAGACATTTGTCGAAGCTATGTCCTCAACACTTAAGATGAGCATGATAGGGGAATTAACCTTTTTCTTAAGCTTGCAGATAAAGCAAAATGAGGAGGGAATCTTCATCTCCCAGAGCAAGTATGCCAAGAATTTGGTCAAGAAGTTTGAATTGGAGAATGCTAAACATATGAGGACTCCAATGGGATCAACACAAACTATATGCAAAGATGATGTTGGGGAAAATGTCGACCCAACTTTGTATCTGGTGACATTCTCAGATACTGATATTTGTTGGGATGCAGTGTGTAACTGATTTTTGAAAATTCAGTTATATTTTTTCCTACTGTGTCCCGTTGATTTTTGAAGATATTTTTATGCTTTTTATTGATAATGATCTAATCTTGATGTCTATCCTTTAAAAACTCCAAATTTTAGGAAAAAGTATTGGAATACAATACAAACTCTTAAAATCTGGAAACAAAAATATTTTGCCAAATATATAATTTCATCTCCAGTTGTATTATGTCTAGTCTAGTTCATTTTCTTCCCGATATTTTTTTTTTAAAAAGGGAGAAATTTGCCACATCGCCTCGAGTTATAATCAGAGAACCGATGGATCGCTTCCAAAACACACCACTTTCCCTAGCACCAGTCCTCCTCAGTGCACTGACATTGTACTAAGTGTCCATCAAGAACCTCTTGAAATCAGTTACCCTGGAGTTAACAATAACCCAATCGACCTGGACGCAACTCCAGATATGTCGTGTTAGGCAAGCGTGAAATGATCTCCAAGTTTCTAACAAGGAGGTCAACAAGAATCTATGAAAGGGATATTGAAGCACAACCAACGACAAAGAAATCGAAAATTGAGGACGAGGTTCCGGTTCCTCCACGCCCTAGTTATGATTGGGACGATTTGGATTTTGATTGGTCTTTTGGAAGTAATGCCGAGAAGACGCCTTCAACACCATCTCATTCTGAGCCCCTTGTTCCTGATGTGGTGAAGTCATATGAAGATAGTGAGATTCCGGACGAAACACCATTGAAGAAATTCTGTCTGAAAAAAAATTCAACAATCTCCAACGTCAAGTGCTGAACAAGATGTTGCCCGAAATGACACGACATCACAAGAAACATTTCAGTCAACTCCTGAACAAACTCACTCACCAGTCTTGTTACACCCCGTATTTACAGGACATGTTTTAAGAACGTACGAAAGAACTCACAAGTGTTAAGATTTGAGACTTGCAAAAAAAGATTATCGGAATTGTGGAATTGTCGGAAAACATAATATTGTGACGAATGGGAGGGCGACACGTGTCACCCCCCCTTAGTGATGCCTTGGACGAAATTGCAAGGGCAAGAGGGTCATTGGACCTTTGTTAGCAAGACAAGTCTTGCAAGTAGTAGCTTGAGAAAATTGACTTGGTCAAAGGACCCACAAAGCTTGATATTTGCTAAGACTTCATCTAAACCACCCAATTGTTTGCATCTTGACCCTCCATGTCCCTATATAATACTACTAGTAGTGAGACTAGTTCCATACTTAGCCAAATTTACACAAAAATTGGAAGAACAACACATATAGCTCTCGGGTTCACTCCTTATGGAGAAGAAAAAAATTTGTTTCTTGATCATTGAGCTCCACACTTTAAACCAAGGTTCTTGAGGGTAGTGTAAGCATATCTCAATAGAAAAATCTCGGAAAAAGATAGTTTTCGGGTTAGTCGCAAAGTGAAAACCTAGTGGCTTTCTAGGTTTTGGATTGAAGGTTTGAAGGAAAGTTGTTGGTGTGGTTCTAAGGGTCTCAAGTAGCGGATTGAAGTGTCTTGAAGAGGCTCTAAGTTGCTAGGGAGCGACTTCGGATTTGGAAGTTAGATTGAGATTCGTTGAGGTATAATTTTGTTCTCTTTAAGTGTTACAAGATTATGTATTGTTGTTAGCCTTACATTTTACTAGCATGAAGCATATGTGTTGAAGTTTTATAAGTGTTATGAATTGTTGTAGCCTAAGAACCGAAATGACACATTAGCCATTTGAAGTTGGATTTCAAGTTGGTCGTAGTTAGAATAGTCGCATGTTAATTACTTGGAGATTGTAGTAGTTTTAATCGCCATGACTTGATATCATGTTAGGCTAATAACTTGGATTGAAATGGAAATTGGATAAGAATTGATGTTGTAGTACTTGAGTTAGCGATTTGGACTAGTAGTTTGTTATTCTTTTGTATTGGACTACCGTATTGATTGTGGTGAGCCATTGGGCTGTTTGGTTATTGTATTCGACCTTGAAAAAGGTGGCAAAGTTAGTAGAAACAAAGGAGGTCTTTGTCCGATTTTCCGTAGGATTAGTGACTTAGCACTTAGAATGATTCTACGTTGGAAGTAAAAGGTTAATGGACATATTGTGACCATTATAGGTTGAAGTACTAAGTATAGTGTATCCTACTTGGAGAGTGGAATAGCTATCAAGGTTGGAGTACTTTGGAGCATTTTGCTATTTGTCGACAATCGTCGCGAGGTATGTGAACCTCTTCCTTCCTTTGGCATGATTCTATGTATGGAATATACTTGTGGTATCATTTCATGTTTCCTTCTACTCTTAGAAGTTAAGAGGTAGTGGTGTGATTTACTCTATGTAGAACTTTTCCTATCCTTTGAGTATGACTAGCTGCACGTATGTAGTACGGTAGACGTACAACACCTTGATATCCTTTACTAGTTTTATGAATAGCCAAGTTGGGTGAGTTAGGAGATTAACTCACTTCTTTGAAAGTATAAAGGATGTCTTAAGTTTTATTAAAGTTAAGGGACTTGAAGAGTTTTAAAGTATGTGGTACTTGTTCCGTTTTAAACGTATAAGTCCCTTGGATAGAAATTGTTTTGACTAAGGCATAAAGTGAATATAACGGCTTTATGGGAAGTTAGTTATACTTGCTTTATGGAAAGATAAATGACTTGTTTTCAATGAAAAGGCAACTTGATTTTAAGGCATCAATTGCCTAAGGTTTTATAATAAAAGGAGTCACTTGAGTTCAAAAGGTTAAGAGACTAATTGTATTTTTTGAAAGTTAAGAGAATTGATTTGAAAGTATTTAATACTTGGTTTCAAAAAGTAGAAGTCTCTTGGTTATAAAAGGAATGAGTTGGTCTAAAACCATAAAGGGTTATAACGGCTTTATGGGAAGTTGGTTATAACGGCTTTATGGAAGGTTAAAAGAATGGTTTTCTTGAGAATGTAAGTAATGAGATGATTTGAAATAAGAAAGCAAAGCTTTTAAGGTACCGATTGCTTAGGGTTTTTAAGAAAGAAGTCACTTGTTTTAGGCCGTGGTAATTGTATTTCTAAAAGGTATTGTGACTTGTCTTGAAAGGGGATAGGACTTAATCAGTAGTTGTTAGTATCCGGCAAGATACCTTTATGGGCGAACTATATGACATTATCGACCCGAGAATGGGCAGGCAAGATACCTTTATGGGCGCACTATATGACATTATCGACCGAGAATGGGCGGGCGAGATATCTTTATGGGCGCACTATATGACATTATCGACCGAGAATGGCGGGCAAAGATACCTTTATGGGCGCACTATATGACATTATCGACCAGAATGGGCCGGCGAGATACCTTTATGGCGGAACTATATGACATTATCGACCGAGAATGGGCCGCGAGATACCTTTATGGGCGCACTATATGACATTATCGACCGAGAATGGGCGGGCAAGATACCTTTATGGCGCACTATATGACATTATCGACCGAGAATGGGCGAGCGATACCTTTACGCGCACTAGATGACGTTATCGACCCGAGATCGGGCGGGCGATACGCTACGGGTAGACTATGTGACCTTGATCGCGTCTAGATTGGGCGGGTAGTATAGGTGCCACTCGCTTACAGGCGGATTATACTTATGAAAGATAAGTAAGTTATATAGTAATGAACTTAATGATTTTTCCTAATCGTATGCGTAAGAATGTGGCTATAGCTTTTTATAGAGAATGAAAAAGATAATAAGGTGCGATTAAGTTCATAAGTGGTAATGACAGCGAGGATCCGTATGTATTTTTATACTTGTCCTTGTCATTCTTTTGTACGATTATGATCTGTTTCTGATGCGTTATTTCTGTTCCATATTCGCACTGTTGTCGACCCCGCCGAAGCTGCGTTAAATGCCGCGAGTTTTAGGTACCAGTTGGCGATCTTGCTCTTAGGATCTCGGTTGATTTTGAGAAAGCTCCATTTGCTCGGAGGCTTATCTCTTGATGCGGTTTCCACAGTAGTAGATTCATGTATATTCAGGTATGGCGGGGCCCTGTCCCGCCAGTTGTTACGTTAAAACTCTTAAGTGCGTAGTCACATTTTGTGGGTCGATTTGTAAAGAAATGAGGCAACCGCTTGGTTGTATATATTTATGTCGGGAAGGTAGCCACTGTCGGCTAACATTGTTTTTTTACTGTTGTTTTATTTTTAAGGTTCATGTATGTTCAACTGATTATCTCGATGTATACTGTAAGGGTGCCCGTGTAGGGCACCGATCGCGATCCGGGGTGGTCGTGACAAAAGTGGTATCGAGCGATTAGTCCTCGGAAAGTGTCTGACAGATCGTGTCTAGTAAGTCTTGATTATCGGTGTGTTGTGCACCACATCTATAATCGGGAGGTGCAAGGCATTTAGGATTGGTTTCCATTCTTCTCACTCGAGATCGTGCGATAGAGTTGTGTTGTTGGTCGTCTCTCCCTAACGAGTTATGTTGATTGCGGTACGAGAAAGCGGCGAGACCCGGGAAGGACTATGTGGATTGCGTATCCGAGTTGGTATGGATTATAGTATAGTTGGTATTGTGACATACATCTATACGGAGTTATGTATGAAGTCGACGCATGTTGCCTATAATGATTTTAGGTCACCAGAATTGGTAAAGACTAACTAGGTGCAGGAAGGTATGGAAGTTATGTATGTATGTTAGAAAGAGTTGGAAGTACGAAAAGGTAATCTCTTTTGGGCTTATGATGGACGGATGTGCGTGTGCGAGGTATTAGGGTCATGTGTGGCATTATTGGTATGTCGGGGTTGTGAAAGGGAACTATGTCGCTAATTATAAGTATGACTCCGAAAGAACATTCGGGGACGAATGTTTCTAAGGGGGGAAGAATGTTACACCCCGTATTTACAGGACATGTTTTAAGAACGTACGAAAGAACTCACAAGTGTTAAGATTTGAGACTTGCAAAAAAAGATTATCGGAATTGTGGAATTGTCGGAAAACATAATATTGTGACGAATGGGAGGGCGACACGTGTCACCCCCCCCCTTAGTGATGCCTTGGACGAAATTGCAAGGGCAAGAGGGTCATTGGACCTTTGTTAGCAAGACAAGTCTTGCAAGTAGTAGCTTGAGAAAATTGACTTGGTCAAAGGACCCACAAAGCTTGATATTTGCTAAGACTTCATCTAAACCACCCAATTGTTTGCATCTTGACCCTCCATGTCCCTATATAATACTACTAGTAGTGAGACTAGTTCCATACTTAGCCAAATTTACACAAAAATTGGAAGAACAACACATATAGCTCTCGGGTTCACTCCTTATGGAGAAGAAAAAAATTTGTTTCTTGATCATTGAGCTCCACACTTTAAACCAAGGTTCTTGAGGGTAGTGTAAGCATATCTCAATAGAAAAATCTCGGAAAAAGATAGTTTTCGGGTTAGTCGCAAAGTGAAAACCTAGTGGCTTTCTAGGTTTTGGATTGAAGGTTTGAAGGAAAGTTGTTGGTGTGGTTCTAAGGGTCTCAAGTAGCGGATTGAAGTGTCTTGAAGAGGCTCTAAGTTGCTAGGGAGCGACTTCGGATTTGGAAGTTAGATTGAGATTCGTTGAGGTATAATTTTGTTCTCTTTAAGTGTTACAAGATTATGTATTGTTGTTAGCCTTACATTTTACTAGCATGAAGCATATGTGTTGAAGTTTTATAAGTGTTATGAATTGTTGTAGCCTAAGAACCGAAATGACACATTAGCCATTTGAAGTTGGATTTCAAGTTGGTCGTAGTTAGAATAGTCGCATGTTAATTACTTGAAGATTGTAGTAGTTTTAATCGCTTGCGACTTGATATCATGTTAGGCTAATAACTTGGATTGAAATGGAAATTGGATAAGAATTGATGTTGTAGTACTTGAGTTAGCGATTTGGACTAGTAGTTTGTTATTCTTTTGTATTGGACTCCGTATTGATTGTGGTGAGCCAATTGGGGCTGTTTGGTTATTGTATTCGACCTTGAAAAGGTGGCAAAGTTAGTAGAAACAAAGGAGGTCTTTGTCAGATTTTCCGTAGGATTAGTGACTTAGCACTTAGAATGATTCTACGTTGGAAGTAAAAGGTTAATGGACATATTGTGACCATTATAGGTTGAAGTACTAAGTATAGCGTATCCTACTTGGAGAGTGGAATAGCTATCAAGGTTGGAGTACTTTGGAGCATTTTGCTATTTGTCGACAATCGTCGCGAGGTATGTGAACCTCTTCCTTCCTTTGGCATGATTCTATGTATGGAATATACTTGTGGTATCATTTCATGTTTCCTTCTACTCTTAGAAGTTAAGAGGTAGTGGTGTGATTTACTCTATGTAGAACTTTTCCTATCCTTTGAGTATGACTAGTCGCATTATGTAGTACGGTAGACGTACAACACCTTGATATCCTTTACTAGTTTTATGAATAGCCAAGTTGGGTGAGTTAGGAGATTAACTCACTTCTTTGAAAGTATAAAGGATGTCTTAAGTTTTATTAAAGTTAAGGGACTTGAAGAGTTTTAAAGTATGTGGTACTTGTTCCGTTTTAAACGTATAAGTCCCTTGGATAGGAAATTGTTTTTGACTAAGGCATAAAGTGAATATAACGGCTTTATGGGAAGTTAGTTATACTTGCTTTATGGAAAGATAAATGACTTGTTTTCAATGAAAAGGCAACTTGATTTTAAGGCATCAATTGCCTAAGGTTTTATAATAAAAGGAGTCACTTGAGTTCAAAAGGTTAAGAGACTAATTGTATTTTTTTTGAAAGTTAAGAGAATTGATTTGAAAGTATTTAATACTTGGTTTCAAAAAGTAGAAGTCTCTTGGTTATAAAAGGAATGAGTTGGTCTAAAACCATAAAGGGTTATAACGGCTTTATGGGAAGTTGGTTATAACGGCTTTATGGAAGGTTAAAAGAATGGTTTTCTTGATAATGTAAGTAATGAGATGATTTGAAATAAGAAGGGCAAAGCTTTTTTAAGGTACCAGTTGCTTAGGGTTTTTAAGAAAGAAGTCACTTGTTTTAGAAGCGTAATTGTATTTCTAAAAAGGTATTGTGACTTGTCTTGAAAGGGGATAGGACTTGATCTGTAGTTGTTAGTATCAGGCGGATACCTTATGGCGAACTATATGACATTATCGACCCGAGAATGGGCCGCGAGATACCTTTATGGCGCACTATATGACATTATCGACCGAGAATGGGCCGCAAGATACCTTTATGGGCGGACTATATGACATTATCGACCGAGAATGGGCCGCGAGATACCTTATGGGCGCACTATATGACATTATCGACCGAGAATGGGCGGCGGTATACCTTTATGGGCGCACTATATGACATTATCGACCGAGAATGGCCGCGAGATACCTTTATGGCGCACTATATGACATTATCGACCGAGAATGGCGGGCGAGATACCTTTATGGGCGCACTATATGACATTATCGACCGAGAATGGGGCGGTATACCTGGGCGCACTAGATGACATTATCGACCGAGGATTGGGCCGGGCAGTATACCTTTACGGGGAGACTATTTGACCTTGATCGCTTCCTTGTTTGGGTGGGGTAGTATAGGTGCCCCTCCTACAGGCGGATTATACTTATGAAAGATAAGTAAGTTATATAGTAATGAACTTAATGATTTTTCCTAATCGTATGCGTAAGAATGTGGCTATAGCTTTTATAGAGAATGAAAAAGATAATAAGGTGCGATTAAGTTCATAAGTGGTAATGACACGGCAGGATCCGTATGTATTTTTATACTTGTCCTTGTCATTCTTTTGTACGATTATGATACATTTACGATGCGTTATTTCATTCCATATTAAATTTTTGTTATGACCCCCGAAGTGCGTTAAATGCCGCAGGTTTTAGGTACCAGTTGGCGATCCTTGCTCTTAGGATCTCGGTTCGATTTTGAGAAAGCTCCATTTGCTCCGAGGCTTATCTCTTGTGCAGTTTCCACAAGTAGTAGATTCATGTATATTCGTGGTATGGCGGGCCCTGTCCGCCACGCTTGTTACGTTAAAACTCTTAGAGGTCTGTAGTCACATTTGTGGGTCGGTTGTAAAGAAATGAGGCAACTGCTTCGGTTGTATATATTTATGTCCAGGAAGGTAGCCCTATCGGCTAACCTGTTGTTTTACTTCTGTTGTTTTATTTTTAAGGTTCATGTATGTTCCGCTGATTATCTCTGATGTATACCTGTAAGGGTGCCCAGGTAGGGCACCAGTCGCGGTCCCGGGGTCGGGTCGTGACAAGTCTCCTCCAGTAGAACAAAATCATATTCGAAATCTGATAAAGAGGTAATCTTTTTCTCTGAGAAATTCCATTCAAAAGTTGCTTCCAAAAATTGGGCTTGGTATAAAAATAGAGTTGTAAAGTCTGAAAAGCTTTAGACATTACTTCACGTTCAGAATATGGCCTTGTTGAGTTCCTCAATCACAGACATCTCCTTGGGTCAGTCACAAACAAAGGGTCTTACATTGATGAAATAATCAGGTTATTCTATGCCAACTTAGAATCTGTTATTGGAAATACCAACTCAAAACATTTTGGGAAAGTATACTTCTATAATAGGATGTATCAATTCACACCTGATGTAATCAACCAATGTTTGGATCTACATGTCATAAAGAATGATAAGAAGTCTGACCCTGCAATGAGCAATAAAGATAAAGTTATTGAGTATCTCACTGGAGGTATAATGACGAAATGGACCTCTCGGTGCCCTGCCTCAAAATTGACTGCCTTATTTTTTACCCTACATAAGCTTGCCATTCATAATTGGGTTCCCTCGATGAACAAATCTATTGTTACTTCAGAGAAAGCCTTCCTGTTGTATAGAATTGGAAAAGGATCAAAAGTTGACTTGGGCAAAACAATCTTCAAGCAAATAGTCAACTTAGCTAAAAAAGAATCCAACCTAATTCTACCCTTTCCCTGTTTAATCTTCAAAGTCCTTACCAAACAAGGCTTTAAACCAAATAACAATGACAAATTTGAGAAAGAGCCAGAGATATACACTGTGAATAGGACAATTCTGAAAAGCAAAGATAGAATCATAGACTTACCCTGAAAGCTGGAAAACAGAAAGGTGAAAGTTGACAAAAATGCTAGAAACACTGAATCAGTCCAGTCTCCTATGTCTGCTGATTGGATTGTGTGACAGATTTCCAAAATCAATGAACAACTATTTGAAGTTGATAATATGGAGCAAGCTCTGGTTCAAGCTAGAGATCATTTTTTGTCATTGCTTTCTTCCCAAAAAAGGGGAGAAGATATGCATGGGAGACAAAGATGATGTGCAGGGGGAGACAGAAGATGCAATTGGGCAGGAAGAAGAGGAAGCCGAGACTAGCAAAGTTGCAGTTGCTCGTGGCCCTGGTACTAGTGTAGGGGGAGCTAGGCAGTAAGGTGTCGACTGAAGTTGTGGCTGAAATCTACTAAGACTGTTGCTGATGCTGTCGAGACACCGCTGGCTGAATTTTTGCTACTAAATATGATGTTGAATGATGACCAAGGCCGAATGATCTACTCTAACATTGGGATGTTTTTAAGACAATCTTTGATACTTTTTATATGTGGGTTGTAAAGTTCTATGGATGATGATTATGTGAATACTGTCATGAATGCTTATTTTTTCCTAATCCTATATAAAAATATATATATATGGTATATATGTATGTGTATATTGTATACGTTTTGTTTCACAGGTTGAGGGGAGCATGTATGCGGACTTGTCATCGCTATAGGTCACTTGCACTTATTCGATTAGGTTTTGTGAAGAAAGGCAAAAAGAGGGAGAATGTTAATGTTAGATTTTGTATCATGACATTTTTCCTAACATATCATTTTAAGAACTAAGTTAAAATCAGAAAATGTTGGACCAAATGTCTTGACATTAGGGACGACATTCTGGTAATGTTTTTGCCTATCTTCACGGACAATTTTTCAGGAAACCTTGATTTCTTTATCACATAGCAAATTGACTTGGCAAGGAATATTTGGAGCTGATTACATATGGGGAAGACCAAGTCCAAGATGAGCATAACTTAAGGAGCAAGACGAGGAAGAAATAGCCCAAGCAGTTGGAGAATTTCGTGTCTTACGCTACTGGCTCACGTGCCCCTTTTTCAGCTCAACTTCCACAACTTGTTGAGGAGTCTTTCAAGGGAACTCTCTACTATAAATAGAGAGGTCACTTCAAGGATTCGATATCCATAATTTCAGAGTGAAAAAGATATAGAGAGCTCTCCAGAAATATCGATCAAAGAGACTGGATCACTGTGTTGCCTTAGTTTGCGACGACATTCTGTCCGACATTATAATTGCTCTTTAGATTCTAATTTGTTCTTTCATTGAAGCAATTGTAATGAAGTGTTGATCACTTCTATTTAGATAGATTTTTCAGGCATAAGTCATCTGCGACTTAACCATTTTTTATTCCTTTTGTATCATCTTGTAACATTGAAAAGAAGGAATATATCAATTGTATATATATATATATATATATATATATATATATATATATATATATATATATATACTACCTTTGGTCATTGACCATCATGAGTTATATTAATATATAACCTATAAAAATTAAACATTTCTGTTCTTTATCTATTTCCGCTGCACTTTAAATTATTTCAAAGGTTTTCTGTTTTTATCCAAATGTCATCACTTATGTCAGACGACATTTTAGCTGACATTTGACACTGTTTCTGCATACGTCCAGTTCTACTTTGCTGTTTGATTTTTTTATTCCATAGTATTAACCCACGGGATCCAACAATAACAACTTTTCTCCGCTGAGAAATGGACTCTTGGGGATTGATGTTTGTTATGAAATTATTGACTTAACACTTTAATTAAACTTTTAATGCAAGATTCGTTACTTTCTATAATAATATGATGGAAATTATTCCGTCTTTAATTCAGGACACAAGTGTAGAGAATACGTGAATTGATTGTAAAAAAAAAACTTGAAAATTTGAAGAATAAAAATATATTTATAAATTATAATTTTTCTCATCGAGGATATGAACACGGTTACATTGATATATTATTTACGTTGTAGTATGTAAAAAATATATTAGCTTAAGCTAACCTATGTACCGTCAGACTTATAAATTGGTGTTGGCTTTGATTGTTATATAAATACAAGTAGAAAAAAATGTTAAATCTGTATATATTAAAAGAATGTTAAATCTGTATCTATTAATTGAGGGTTTTTGTTGAAACAAGGACACATTTGGATCAACTTTTAAACATAAGAACACAATTGCGCTAAACTATTAACGAATGATATATCCTTTCTAACATTTTAAATACTTTAAGAGCTCGTTTGGTACGTCGCAATGGACTGTACTAATTTCATTGGACTGTACTGTACTGTATTGGACTGAACTGTATTAATATATAATGGACGGTATTAGAGTATTCATATATATATTTTTTTATTTTTTTATTTTTAGTACAGGGAAGACCGACCTGCTAGATGAGTCTCGAAAATGACAGTTGGACAATACTATTTTTAGAACAGCTGAAAACGTCCACCAAACGGCGAAACTGGAGTTTAGTAGAAGGCTTGATGAAGTAAAAGTCCAATCCTCATAATTTGGGCCATGGATCAATTGGGCTTCTAAGTTGTAACCACTCAGACAATAAGAGCGTGCCCGCAATCCAATAAAAAGGGCACGTATATTCCAGCAGTTACACACACCCCTATAGCAGAAGAAGAACGAAAGCCAGCCAGCAGCGTGCTGTTGGACTTGTGCGTTCACACACAGATCACCGATTCTCCAACTCGCAAATGGATCCGGACAACGTTGCAAGGGCATTCGTGGACCACTACTACTCTACCTTCGATACCAATCGGGCCGGGCTTGCTAACCTCTACCAGGAAAGCTCTATGTTGAATTTCGAAGGTCAGAAGTATCAGGGTACTCAAAGTATCACTGGTAAGCTCACCAGTCTCCCTTTCCAACAGTGTAAGCATCAGATCAACACCGTTGATTGCCAGCCATCTGGTCCTGCTGGCGGTATGCTTGTCTTTGTTAGCGGTAATCTCGCACTCCCTGGTGAACAGCATCCCCTCAAGTTCAGTCAGGTTACTTTTACTACTTCTAGTTCTACTATTCCATGTGCTCATTTTCAGACTGATTTCCGATTGTTATATTGACTGACCATATGGTTAGGGTTTAATCGCTTGTCTGTATCAGATGCGGTTAGGGTTTAGTTTTGTGTTTGGTCCATTAAATTCAATATTAAAACTTGCTCCTGTATTGCGATTGATTATTCGTTGCGGATTTATTATAGGACATTAGATCGGTTACTTAAACAAGGTTGTAAGACACCTAGATTTTCATTTCTGAACATCAGTGTATTGGAGGGAAGTCCTGATACATGAATCTAAGGAGTCTATAACACCAGTCCACTGTTAACCATTTTACTACTACTACTATTACTATTACTATTCCATGTGCTCATTTAGTACTGCTTTCCAATTGTTAAATTGACGGGCCATGTGGTTAGGATTAAATTGCATGCTTGTATCCGATGCCATTAGGGTTTGATTTTGCGCCTCCTAGTTTGTGTTTCATTAATTTGATATTAAGGCTTGCTCCCATATTGCAATTGATTATCGTTGCGGATTTCTTATAGGATATTAGATTGGTTACTTAAACAAGGATGTAAGACGCCTAGATTTTCATTTCTGAACATCAGTGCATGGGTTTTATTGGAGTGCAATCCTGATATATGAATCTAATGATTTACTTCAATAGATTTTTAGTACTTTAAGGAGTCTATAACACCAGTTTCCGAAATTGGTTGTGGTCAATACACCATTTGCTAAGTTGTGCGGACTCTCCGTTTTGAGCGACGTCCCCGTCCGGATACAGGGATACGGATACATGTCGGATACGGTCAATCAACTTCGGATACTTTGACCGTAGTACATCAAAAATTTGGGGGATTGAGATTTGATCCCCCGAGTCTTAAATTTTAGATTTTTTCGAATCCGACACTTGGATACGTACCCGTATTGGATACCCGCACCTGAATCCGAACAACTTAGACCATTTGCACCCAAGGGTGTGACCTAGTAGTCAATGAAATAAATTGAGAATCATGAGGTCTCGGGTTCAAACAAAAACACTAGGTGATTCTTCCCATGTCCTAGTCTTGGTGGTGGTACCTGATGCTGGTGGGAGGTAGCAGGTATCCCATAGAATTAGTCGAGTTGCACACAAGCTGATCCATACGCCACAGTTATAAAAAAATGGGCCTACCTAAGATTCTCAAAATTTGGACAAGGCATGTGGATATTTGTTTTTTAGTTGGTACTATTTGAAGGGGAAGATTAGTGGCTAAGGTCTTAAGAATCAATGGCTTAATGTAAGATGTGGCACAAAATACTTGCTAATATGGCCTTGATCACATGATTGTTTTAGTATAATAGCTGAATTACATGGTGAAGATAGCTCTGCAGTTTCTTTGAAGACTTAAGAAGCCATTAAGAAATCCTTGCAGGTACTATGATATAGTACAAGGATAGTTTATCATTTTCCCTTGATCAGTTGATTGGTTTGTTCATTTACTTGGAGATAGTTTGAGAGACGAGTTTTACTGGATTAAGTATATTTAATTTGTATTCCGATTTTAAAGTATGGCTGTCTTACTCATATTTTTTTAAGTTTAGGCCATTTTGTTTGAAGTTGAAATGTTGTGTACTTGTGTGCCACTAGATTCAGATTGTGTTCTAACATGATTCCTTTCCTGGGTTTGCAAAAACATGTGAATTCTACTGTCTTTGAATTCAATCTATGTACATGTGTTTAAGTGCTCCATCCTGGTCTTTATCTTGATTTTGCTTCTTTCAAATAGATCAATGAAAAGTGCTTACATATAAAAAATAATGAGTTGCTTGGTGCTATAATTATTTAATTGGATTGGCTGGAGCAACTTTCCAGCTATTTGTTAGAATTCACTTTGTGTGTTTTAAGTGCTCTTTCTTCCTTGTCTTTATCTATGATATCACTTCTTTCAACAAGGTGAATAGGAAAATGTTTTTTGAAAAAAGTAAATGAGTGGTGTGCCTCTATAATTATTTGATTTGGATTGCACGATGCAATTTTCTAACTGAACAGATGGAAAAAATGCAACTTGAAATAAATGCTAAAGGCTATTCGTGGACAAAAATAATGACTTCAGTGAATGAATTCAATCAGATAAACTAGGCAAAACTATAAAATCTCTTGGCTCTCCACAACGCGAATACCCTTATCATTACTCACAGCCTCATTGAACAACACAATGCATTACTTACAAGTTAAATTGAGAAGGTTGTTACGCCAGACTGAAGAAGGGTCAGATACAATCTTGTAGACACATTTTACAAACTATTTTAGCTTCAGAAGCAGCTATAAGATTTCATTTACGAATTCTGTTAACAAGGGAGGATTGCACAGTGTACCCATATTGCAGCACCTTCACTAAAATCTTGATGCTTCTGGATTCGTAGAGACTGTTCTCATATATGTTGAAGTTATGCGGACATTTTATATACATACATATGTATATATATTGATAACCGAGAAATTCCCCTGGTGGATAATGGCACGCCCCTCTACCCGTATGGACGTTATGATCATACGATGTAGCTGAATATGTTGAAACTCTGTGGCATTGATCTATTATATGTGTGCATATGTGCAAGGATAAAAAGCGGCAAGTAAGCAATGGTGTAGCAGAACTTGAGGTAGAACATAGTAAGCTTCTAGTCTTAATTGCTTAAAGGGTGCTTCATGTGTTGGGATTCTATTTCTACGTCTAGTCTATGAGGGGTTTCGTAGCTTGACTTTCTCGTACTGCCGTTTGTAGTCCTGAACAGGACAGTGGTATTATCAAGTGGGTTTTCTGATGTTATCTCTGTTTCTATGAATGGTTTAACAAATATTCAATAGTTGTAGAATATCTTTTTTATGTTTCCTTCTTTGTTGTACTTGCTTTGAAATTATTCTTTTGGACTCACATCTAATGTTGATTGTTTGGTCTTGTTTTGCCACTTTATGTTTGAAAAGCGACTAGCTTTGGCAGAAATTATCGCTGAGGGGAAAAAAGAGCCAAAACAAAATTAACTAGCTTTAGCAGATTACTTTCTTGTCTTTCCAAAGGAAAAACTTATTGTTTTCTTCTCTTTCTCTCATTGTAGTACAGGCTCCTATGTTCATTATAAAAATAGAGCATTCTTTGAATTGGTGGTTTTGGCTCAATACTGTAATCTGGTTATGCAGACAGATTTTCTTGGGTCGTTGCATACATATTAAGGAGATAAGAAAGGATATTTGTTAATTTTCACTTTCTTTTTTATTTTACTTTTTATTTCCGTTCCTCTTGCACCTGATTTTACTTTCCAAACATATGGCGTGCTTGCTGTTTGCTTGTTTCAGAAGGAACAAGCAGTGATGAGTTTGTTGTCTGAAAAAAAATTAGTGTTGAAGTTTTATTTTCAAGTTTTTGGAAATTTGGATTGCTGAATTCAATGCTTCAAGGTTATACACATCTCAAATTTCTAATGTCATACTTCTATTCTTTCATGGACTGCAGATGTTTCATTTGATTCCAACACCTCAAGGAAGTTTCTACGTGCAGAATGACATATTTCGCTTGAACTATGCTTGAAGGGCTCCGAGTTGAATTGTCTCTTGGTCATGTTTTCTTGATTGATTTGGCAAAGATAGCATTTTAGCAAGATATTGCTTCCATTTCAGTCATTGAGGGACTTGTTTTCCCGTAATGGTTTGGTGAATTGATTGATCCACTTGGTGACAGTTTAAATTTAATGGAACTTAGGCCTGCCTTGCTGCCTGATGTTATTTTCTTACAAGTTCCTCTCTCTTTCCTGCACCCCTCCCCCTCTCTATCTCTCGTATTTTGCTCATCATAATTCCTCATTTTTTCTCCGAACCCTATTGGATGTTGTTAATCATGATTCCACCCTTTTTTCTCTATGCTGCTTTAGGCCGATGAATAGGAAATAAGTTTGGTGGATTTTGATAAATGGAAAAGTTGCCTTGTGACTGTAAGTGCCTTTTGGGTGTGAACTCTGAAGTAGTAGTTTGATACGCGTGCCTACATTTACTTCAAGAAATAGTTTTTTTTATCAGAGCCTTGGCACTTTCAATTCGTGTTCATGGTCATGGCTATGTTTTACTGTAGCTTGTTGAATTAAATTTTCCGAAGGTGAAAATAGACCTGTAGAATTTGATACCTAACACTGACCCAATAGCTTTGCTATGTAGTATAGGAGTCAAGTAGGGCTGCACAAAATCCTCGGACCCGACCGAGGACCAAAAATTCAGAAAGGTCGGACCGAAGACCGGATCGAAAAATTCGGTCCGGTCCGGTCCATTATACATAAAAACCGGAAAAAAAAATCCGGACCGAGGACTGAATTTTCAGAAATGTAGGACCGAAGACCGGACCGAAAAATTCGGTCCAGGGGTTATTTTCGGTCCGGTCCATTTTTTGTGCAGCCCTAGAGTAAGTGCTAAATTAATCCTAAAGTATGCAGTCTGTTAGTTTCTTTTTTATTGGGTGTAAGTAACGTCGTCTTTGAAATCCAAGTGAGCATGAACTGCTATTTTGCTCTCTTGATTTTTCTCTAGGCCACAGGTGACGGTTATGTTTGGTTTTGCTTTTCTTTTGACGTTAATCTCTTCGAGAAATCTCTAAAAAAAAAATTGCTAATTGCTCTTTTGTGCTGTATTCCCTTCTGGGATCTGCATCATCTTATGGGTACTAAATTACTAATCATAATAACAAAACGCTTCTCTTCCATCATTCCTATACCATGCCAAGAAATCTCTAACACCGTGTGATGTTTGATTATGAACAGTCGTAGAGTGCTTGTTTTTATGTGTGTGGTTTGCATAAAACAGAACGAAGTGATTATATATGCATCTCATATCCTAGGAAACATTTACTTTTCTAGGTATAAATCAGATAACGTTTGTGCATAAACAGGGCAAATTAATCAAGTGCTAGTGGAAGTCATCACATGAGAATGAAATTTGTGACCAAAGCCGCTGGCTGGAAGTATTGAATTCGATTATAAATATCTAATTGAAAAGAATCTTCTGCAGTTTGCAAGTATTCTTCTGAGGACTCCTAATCAAAGATGAACATCCTCAGAACTAGCAAAATATTAGAGCACTGAAGGAGCATGTTATGTTATACATCTGCTGTGTTGCATTGCTAGGCTAGTAATTTAAACATAGAGATGGACATTGAGAACAACAAGGACAAGAATGAGAAGCAAACCAAAGAGGACAGCATGAACCAAAACAGAAATCCAACTGGTCTTCATGTTCATGAAATCAACCGGCCTAATTTTCCCCGGCATTTGAAACAGTAATCCTGGAGATAGAAATGCAAATAGCGCTGTTGCTACGATCGGACCAGCCCAATCGTTCATATTTTTACCTTATTTAGCTCTGTATTCAACTGAAGAGAAGAAGAGAGAACAAACTACACAAAGCAAGTAGATGAAAAAGGAAGAGCTAGCTTTGGAATAACATGAAATGATGAGAATCCTATAAAGTAAAGGAATATATGAAAATCTATGGCACTTTCTAGTTTATTCCCATTATTATAGTAATAACTAGATCAGTACTGATTTATTAGTTATGGTGGTGGATAAGGTAAACCCGTCCCATGATGTTATGGAGGACACCAACCGGACAAAGGTTATTGGCTGCCTAACTAGTTCTTGTCAAGTTATGCAATTATGCGCCTATTTGACTACTATAGTCTATTCAATACAGTACTATAAAAAGGAACTATCCTGGCCTCTCTAGCTAGCAAAAGTAGGTATAAGTTCTGCAACCATATATTTTTTTTTTAACCGGCTAAACTTTAAGTGTGACTCGAATTCTAGACCTATCAGTGGTGGACATGCTTTACCTATTGAACAACTTTCATTTATCAATGGAAATATATTGAATATGTTATTATCGTATAAGAAGGAACTATCCTTACATTTTAGTTGTATAAGAAGGAAATATTATTAAATTTTAATATGTAAAACGAATATTACATTTGTTAGAAAAATGAAAGCAACAAACAGAAAATAGTAAACACTTATTATAAGAACTAGGAAAAATGAAGAACTAAAGATTACAACAAAATAAATAATCTTAACAAAAAAACACTGAAAATTAGAACCAACACTTGATCTGAATTTCTTGTTGAGTCGAGTGATGACACTCTGTCTTTAAGACAAGATTGTCCTGTATATATACTTTTATGTTGCTAGACAATAGTCTTCCAAGATAAAAAACTACTAACACACTTGAGCAAAGAAAACTCAAGTGTTTCTTGAAGAACTTTGACTATAGAAAGATGCTAGAGAGGAAGAAGATTTTCTGAAAATACAAGTACAAGTGTTTAACAATTGAGCCAAAGGTCTCAATTTATAGTGAAAGATTTGTCTTTTCAAGTGACAAATTTATAGTGAAAGATTTGTCTTTTCAAGTGACAAGTAATGACATTAAATCACCCATTAATGACAATGAATTGCCCAAGTAATGACACACATTTATGAGCCAAATAATGACTGAATAATGCTGCAATGAATGTCATTGAGGACATCTCAAACGTCTCCAAAAATCAAATTTTCGTTTCAGACTTTCTGCCTGGGTAGCGCCGCGACTCCAGTAACTCGGGCCAGAATTAGCGCCGCAGCCCCGATGGGGTTGGCGCCGTCGCACTCCCCGGTGTTGCGGTGGCCCCGCGGCCCTTCTCGGCTCCGTGGCCCTTTCCGACCCGTTCCATCTTTACACTATGTCTCAAACACTTTACTTACGTACCAATGTCTTTTTCACTAATGAAATTTACGATCCTTAGTACAATGCGTGCACGTGTGTGGAAACGATGTTTCCGACGTGCAGAGCCCCAATTGTTCGAGTCATAAATAATGGGATAAACTTTATTCTACATTAATAAATTTCCAACAACATTTTTATATTTAGCATATGTTTAACATTCATATTATATTTTTAGGAGTTGTTTGGTTCAAAGTCAGATTGTTCTGTGATTATAATCACCATTGTAATTTTGTGATTAAAAGAATATGTCCCTTGATTTTTTTTATGAATGATTTACAATATATATATATGATTACAAGAATATTTACTTTGATACAAATTAGATAACTAATTAACCTAATTAAAAAGGATTATAATTCTACCTAAAATATAAAATATACAATTAATGAAAGAATATTAGAAAATATTCTATTAGTGATTATAGTTAAAATTATATTTTCCACTTTTTATATAAAATAAATAATCTCATGATTGTGATATAAAATATATCTTGGTTTTAGATGATACCCTCAATCAAACATAAGAGATATTTAATTCTAAATTTTATACTAGGATAATTCACTTAACAATTCCTCCAACCAAATGACCCCTTAATGATACTCAATTAGGAGTTATTTGGTTTGTGAGATAAGGAATAACAACTCCACAATAGAATATAAAATTATTTTATTATGTATTTGGCTTTACATCTCAGAATTAGCCATTTCAGGTTATTTATACCACACTTGTGGTTATTTTTTTATCGCACTTAATATGAGATAATACTCCCAAGATAAAATATGTAAATGACAAAGATGTCCTCCAAATCTCTTCTTCCAAAATTCTATTAAAAAGTTAAGATTAAAATTGAAACTAAAATTGAATGGTGTAAACCAAACACATGTTTTGTATTATATCTTATTTTTAATTCAATGAATCAAATATCTATCAATAAAATATATTTTCATTTTATTGACCGACATTAACTCATCCTAATCTTTAAGGACGAGATTGGTGATCCAAGTTCTTTTACCTTTCTTTTTCCGCTAGATGACTCATAGGAGGTGAGAAGGACTATTACTCCGTCATTTAATAAATACTTTATTTTTATTTAATTTCCATATATAATCCCACCATTTAAGTATAAATGATGGGATAGAATAATCCGAAACTAATTAATATCATAATCAAATACGGAATAAAATAATCTCGTATTTTATCACGGGACCAACCAAACGACCCCCAATAGATCGAACTCTCAAACAAGCGGCCCTTAACAGATCGAACTCCCAAACAGACCCAAAAGAAAAAGAAGAATGAAAAACGTAGAACCTGCGCGGGCAGAGCCCACATGATTTCTAGTCATGCCCGATAACCACTCCGGCACGTCCACTTCTCTCTGTTTAACGCAAATTATTTTAATCAAGATGGGTCCTTCTTAGCTTCATCATATTTATGCATGTCAGGACACATACTACTCCATGCACCACTTATCTGTTATTGCTTTCTCATCTCCATTTTATTAGTCTATTTTTAATGTGTTATGTTTAAGTTGTCAGGAATATAGCTGATATCTTCTACATTAATTTTGTCTTTTCTTACATTAGCTAGTCACAATCTAAGCAAAAGCAAAGGTATCCGTACGTAAAATATATACACGATGAAAATTCCATGAAACTCTAAGCAATTGCAAACGGACGGGTCAGGCCGGATATGAGCGGGTCAAAATTTGATTAAATAAAAATGGATCAATTATCCGACCCACTCATATTTAACATGGATAAAAAATGAGTTAACCCGACGGATTCATATTATCTAAAGTTACTTTAAAGATGTTGGTTTCATATAACTAATTTGGAGAAGATTAATTTACTTTCTTGTCCACAAATTCAATCCCTAGTACATAGTTGCATTTGCAGCACAAATATATTAATTTACCTTCTTGTCCACGTGATTTCTCGTCGAATTTTGTTTTTTTTAGTAGTGAATCTCTAACATCTATGAACCTAGGTAGCTAGTTTAAAGATACTATATAATATCTTGGGGACATAAGGTGAAATTCCTCGCCCACAGGGCCCCCATCTCCTGTGCCCGACAGAGATTTGTGGATGAGGTAAATCATGGTGACTCAGCGGCCCACTAGGTGGGAGGCACGGTGCCTGGTGCCCACAAGGAGTCATCCCCCACAAAGGAGGAATAAAACTCCCACACTACTGCGGTCAGGGTTCGAACCTGCCTACTAGGGGACAATCTACCACCTTGGAACCAAATGGGCGTAGAACCAACTGAGCTACGCCCATGCGGGCTACTATATAGTATCTTGAAGATATAGAGAGCATATCATGATTCAAAGCTGGTCCAAAAATTATTGATTTCATTTTGCATGAACTGATCATGATAACACCCTGAAAAACACTTTTAGAATTACGTGTGAAATAGTATAACTATATGGGGAAGAAACAAAAAAAAGGGTTAAGATTATTACTAAATCTTGATTGGAGGGAAGGAAAAATCGGACCATATGTGGAGATTAAAGGCGATAATACAAAGGGTAAATATACAAAAGTATAAGATGGCATGAACAAGTACTGAAATCCCACTGGTGTACATATTCCCGAACTCGCAGAATCTTGTTCTTGAAGGCAACTGAAATAGCAGCCCCGGTGACAATAATATGAATAATCCCACCGCTATTATTGATGGCGCCCAATCTGTTCCCATTTTTTATGCTATACTTTATTTCTCTACTTGTTTGGTACTTTGTAAATAAGTGATATAGAGGAGATTTTTGTAAGCCAAATATAATGAGTTTTACTTACCGGAGAAGGAGAAAGGATGCTAAACTTGAGAGTGAAATGCAAGTATGGTATTAAAAAGGAAGAAAGGTGTGGTGTGTGAGTGGCGATTTTTCTTTATTGAGGACGTCGACAGAAAGTACTGGCTTTGTGTATAAGTTTCCAAATAATATAACTGAAAAATCCGAGCTTTCTTTTTGGATTTGATTTGCACATTTATACATGGATTCGTCAGAAATGAGATTAAATACGAATTTAATGAGGTAGATAATAAAGTTATAAGAATATGATATTATGAGTAGTGGTTTACTTAACCTGTTCTTGGGGTATACTATAAGTAGGTAAATCTTGAGATAGTGGCCTATATTAGGTAGTGTATATTAGTATTATTTTTGTTTTTTTGCTTCAGCTGTATATTAGTTAGGGGTGTCAATGGGGTAGATTAGGGCGGGGCAAGCCTTGACCTGTTAAGATGTTAACCCGTTTTGTCTTGCTCCGTTTAGCATTTTTTTAAATTTGTCCGGTCCTGCCCTGTTTATGTTTATGAAACAAGACACAAACTTAAAACTGTCATAACTTCTTATCTGTAAATCGGACTAATCCCCATAAAGTATCAAATTGTCGAGAACAGAGAAAACTAAATTTTTTATTCAGCACAAACTTTCAGATTCTCTACCGATTTGTACAGTTTTTACGTTATACATTCTGCCCTTCCAGATTTCGGTTGATCCGAAGCAGAAACTTTAAACAGTGATAACTTTCAAACCGTAAGTCAGATTTATCCTCGTAAAGTCTCAAACTATCGATAACGGAGTAATCTAGAACTTTTATTCAGCACAAACTTTCAGATTATTTACATATTTGTACAGTTTTTACGTTATACATTCTGTCCTTCCAGATTTCGATTGATCCGAGGCAGAAACTTTAAACAGTGATAACTTTAAAATCGTAAGTCGGATTAATTTCCGTAAAGTCTCAATATGACCGTAACAGAAAGATGTACAACTATATAAAAGTTTATCCAATTCTAACAAGTTCAACCTATCGTAACAGTATATAATTTCACAATCCAAACTAGTTAGAATTTTCTATAAATTTTAACATATTAAATGTCCTTCCCTATTTAGAATTTTCTAAAAATGTGTTTTGACCTGTCCCGCCCTATCCTGTCCCGTTTAAGCAATGTCCTGCCTTACCCCGTTTAACGTTTAACGTTTGACATGTCCTACCCCGTCCTACCCTGCCCCATTTGCCATCCCTAATATTAGTATTGAGATAGTGAGATGAGTGGTTTCCAGAATTGTACAAAAAATGCATTTAGATCTCCAAAGACTCATCCTACGTTTTCAATAGTAATTTTTTATAACAAAAAAATATCAATTGATTTAGTAATAATCTTAAGCTCTTGTTTGTTTCGCTTCTGACTCTCATTTATAGATCTTAGTTATGTCAGAATCTATACGTGTCTAAGAGCAAAGAGCTTGTTTTAAACCAGATGCGCTATTTTGCTGGAATGTATCTAGTGGATATAAAGTGAAATGAAATGAAATGGACCTGGCTTGATTAGAATAAATACAAAAGATTTCATAAGAGTGATTCCAAATTAAATGAACATAATGCTTACATTGATCCTTGCAAGTGCATAAATGTTACAGACATGAGGACTCCGGGACTATCAGATATGCTTCATAGGTGCTCAGTCCTTCATCTGTCTCAATTTAAATGTCTTAATTTGATTAGACACTAAGTTTAAAAAATAAAAGAAAACTTTTGAATCTTATAGTCTTTAATCAAATATCTGAGAGGTTCTTTAAATCTTGTGGTCTTAAACTTGCAAAACTTACCAAATATAAAAAAAACACTCTTTTTGAGACAAAACAAAAAAGAAAAGTAAGACACTTAAATTAAGATGGAGATTTTTTCTTCTTCATTTTATGCAACGGTATTTGACTGAATGCAAAGTTTAAAATAGAAAAAAATCTTATTGTCACAAAACAAAATATCCTTCTTAGAACATGTGGTCTTTGTTAAGAGTGCAATTATAGAAAGATGACATTACATGCACACACAAGCGTACCCACATACAAGTAATACAGTAATTTTAGAAATGGCATGTCGAACCCATAAGGACATGTCATTAACTATTTACTAAATTAAACGATCCTAATTATTTATACAAGCGATGAAATCGGAAGGTTTTAATTATAAACTATCTATAAATAAAAGAAAATAAATAATGAACTTCAACCAAGACAAAGTGGTTTTTTTATGTTATCAATGAACATGGTTGTGGTTGTTTCACCAATCCTATTGAGCTATCAAATTATTTCTCCTTAATTCAAATTATCGATCATTGCTAATTAACTGGATTATTAATCTCATAGTATTCTCCTGAACCACTACTCCCCGATTCAGAACAGTTCGTCACCTATATTCCTATGGAATCGACATGTTAAGAACGCAATTCGTCCACGGTATTTAATTGAATGTGGTGTCTAGATGTATTCCTATTCTAGCCACAAATCTTAGCCCAACTGTATGAATAATCAAATCACGCTCTCTATAACCCTTCTCTAATCTAACATCTTTCCCAAGCATGTATATTAATAGTTGATAGAACCTAACTTTTGGCATCATAATCAAGTAGTTATGCACAGAATTAAAGAAACAATCAAAATCAACAACTCGTATTAAGATAAGAAATAATCATCAAACCTCAATATTCATGATTTACCGTAACCCTAGCACGAGAAGTTTAGCTCCACATAAACATGGAGAAATAACAACGAATCATCCAAAGAAAATACAAAAACTAGTAGTAAGGAGAAGAAAAGGTAAAACCAAATAATCTCCAGCCTCCACAGCTACTCCAAGATCTCCCTAGGTCAAAAGTTATCAACCCTCCTCTCAAAAATGAGTTTATGATGTATTTATAACACGTAAAAATGAGCCCAAACCATAATACCCTTAAAATATGAAATAGAAAAATTGGCCGAAAATTAAGTCTGGCGCGGGGCGCCCACGTTGGACTTGGGCGCTAGGCGCTAGGCCAAAATTCCAGAACCTCAAAATTTCAGTCCTCCAACTCTAGTTTTGATTCCAAATGAATTTTTGGGACTTCTACTCAGACTTCAAAGTCCCAAAGTATCTATTTTAGCTATAAATTTATTCATTAGCTCGGGAACACATCACTTGAACTCATTTTGACCTCTTATTCTTCTTCGAAACAAAGCATTTTCAATATAAAGCACCTAGATTCAATAATAACACACATATTAGCTCGACATCGCAAAGTCAATATATGTTAGGTGTATTTAATGCATTTAGATCTCAAAGTAAGGTGGAAACATAGGTAAAGTACGACAGAAAGACGTATAAATAAACCTAACATCCAGGGACGGACCGGGGGCTTAAATGTAAACATGTGAAGCCCCCACAACATAATAAATGTGTAGTTGAGATGGTAGAAATATGAATTTTACCCCAATGAAGTCCGGTTCGATTCTCATCAAAGGCATTCTTTTCTTCATTTATCATCTTTTTGCTTTTAAAAAATTACTATTGAGCCATAAAAGATGGATGTACAAGCCCATATCGAAAAAACTCAATCCAAAACTTAAACAAAAAATTGACTGAGTCCATTAAAACCAACACAGACTCCCAAGTCCCAAATAAATAGATCTATAAACTAAAAAGAAAAAGACAAAAAAAACGAAAAAAAAGAAAACACCTTTGGCTTGGTGCACATACCGCAAAAGGGCCAGTTAGGCCACTACGACGAGCCCTTCAGGTAAAAATATCTCCAAAAGTACACTTTCTTGCCATTGCTATATGACTAGTACTTTTCTCACACAAGGACCTCAACTTCACTTTCTCTTTGTTTTTTTTAAAAAAATAATTAATTAGGGTTTTTCTTTTATGTGTATACTTTTATTTATTTATGTATGAATCAAAAGAGGGATTTGGATGCTTTAATTATTGTTGTTTTTGGATATTTTAAAGTGATTATACTTCTTCTATGTTGTTAGTTTAGTTTTCGTATGAGAAGTATCCGTTTGTATTTATTGTTTGTTTAGTTTTGTATTTATTGTTAGTATAGATTAATAATTCTATTTATTGATATTTGTTATTTTAATCTAATAATTTTTTTATTATTTTAGGATGCTTAAGTTTCTAACTAAAAAATCAAGACACATTGAGTCAAGTACTCCACCGAACCCCCCAAATGAAGCTCCAATTCCAATTGAAGCACCAATTTCAATTGAGGCTCCAATTTCAAACGAAACGTAAGTGAAAGGGGCATATTTGGAGTCTGATCCCGCAAAAAGAAAATAAATTTTGGAATCTCATCCAAATCAGCAAGATGAGGTAAGACGGGCTTACCTTTTGAAAGATCCAACTCAAATTAGGTTGAAGGAATATCCTCCTGACTATGCTTCAGGGGTAAAGTGTAGTTTTGCCGTAAGTTGGTATAAATATGATTGGTTAGAATATAGTGTAAAAATGATGTTGTTTTTTGCTTGCCTTGATATTTGTTCTACAATGGTTTTAGTAGTAGTCAAACAACATTTGTGAAGGATGGTTATAGATCTTGCCACATGAAAAAAAAAACATGTTGGTAAAAGCCCTACTAGTCATCATAACAATTGTGTGAAAAAGTGTGATGCTCTTATGAATCAGGCTCAAAGTATTCAAGCAGCTTATGTAAAAAATACTGAAAAAGAAAAAATTGATTATGTTATTCGCTTGAAAGCATCTCTTGAAGCTGTTAAATACCTTGTTAGGGGCGGGTTGGTCTTTAGAGCACATGATGAAGGAGTGAATTCTGTATACAAGGGTCACTTTCTTGAGTTTGTATCTGTATTAGAAAGGAATTGTGATAAAATAGGTAAAGCAATAAAAAATGTTGGAGGTAATCTTAAGATGACTTCACCTAAGATTCAAAAAGACTTACTAATGCATGTGCAATTGAAACTATTAAGAAGATTGTAAAAGAAATTGGGGATGGGGTTTTTAGTGTACTTGTTAATGAGTCTGGTGATTGACAGGAAAAAAAATGGCTGTTGTTGTGCGTTTTGTTGATGGTAGATGATATGTCATTGAGAGGTTAATAGGAATTGTTCATGTTGAAGAGACAAGTGAAATAACACTTAAAGGGGCTCTTAAGACTTTGTTGTGTGGATTTGGATTGTGCATTTCTAATATTCGAGGATAGGGGTATGATGGTGCAAGTAACATGAATGGTTGATTTGGTGGTTTGAAAATACTAATTCAAAAGGAAAATCCACAAGCGTACTATGTCCATTGCTTTGCACACAAACTTCAGTTAGCTCTTATTTCAACTGTGAGATGTCATGATGATGTTCATTCATTTTTTACTGAAGTGACTCGCATCGTTAATTTGAATCGGTCATCTAATAAGCGTCAAGCTTTGCTTCGTAGAAAATAAGTGGCTCATTTTGAGAATTTAATTGAAAATGATACGGTGGAAACTGGTAAGGGGTTGAATCAGGAGTTATCTCTTGCAAGAGCTGGTGATACACGTTGGGGTTCCCACTTTAGAGTTCTTGTTAGGTTAAAAAAATTGTTTACTCCCATTGTTGTAGTGTTGGAAGAACTGAAATGTGATAGAACTTAATGGTGAAGCAAAATGTTTGTTATTGATGATGCAACAATTTGATTTTGTGTTCATGTTGCATTTGATGATTGATATTTTGGCGGTGACAAATGAATTGTTAAGCATTGCAAAAAAGTGACCAAGACATTTCAAATGTCATGAACCTTGTCCAAACCAACAAGAATATGTTCCAAAAAATGAAAGAATGTGGATGGGAAGAATTTTATGACAAGGTTGTATCATCTTGTGGTAATCTCGAGATTTATGTGTCTGACATGGAATCGCGATATGTAAAAGATAATAAGTCCAAACGTAAGGCTCATTTTGTGACCACTTTGCATTATTTTAAACATGATTGCTTCTTTCATATCATTGATTTGATATTAAAAGAGTTGAATGAAAGGTTTACTCCTGAAAATATGGAGTTGTTGAATTGTCTTGCATGTTTGAGTCATTGTTCATCATTTGAATCTTTTGACACTAAAACACTTGTGAGGATGTCGAGATTGTATCCAAAGGATTTTGGATGTTGAAGATGAAGAGTTGTCTGCCCAACTAGAATCATATATTAATTGTGTGCGGATAGATGATAACTTTTTCAATTTGAAAGGACTCTCGGATCTTTGCAAGACTCTTGTGCGAACAAAGAAGCACAAGATTCAAATTTGTGTACAAGCTTGTGAAGTTGGCTTTGACTTTACCAGTAGCAACTGCAACTGTTGATAGAGCTTTTTCAGGGATGAAATATGTGAAGGATGAACTAAGAAACAAAATGGTGAATCAGTGGCTTAATGATTGCTTGGTTACTTTTGTTGAGAAAAATGTATTTAGTACAATTTCTGATCGAGATATTATCAGTCGGTTTTAAGGAATGGGAGTCAGAAGAATGCAAATAGATTTGACGTTATTTGAGTGACTTATATTTTGATTATATAATACGCATCTTTTAATAGACGTTTATCGACTTTCGGACCATTCCATTCATTGTCTTCTTCTCAACCTCTCCTCGGTCACTGAACTGGGTTACTGAACTCCACCTTCTCGGAATCCCCATTATTGTTAGTATTGAACATTTTTTTTAATATAGTAATATTAATATTGAATGGTTGAATGAATCCCCTGTTTTTGAATCATGGGTCCGCCCCTGCTAACATCACCACCCCACACCTGAACCTTTATTCATCTTCGAACAAACAACTAAATATGTCATCAATAAATCAAGTCTATGAACACCACCACTTTGATTAATGCCAACAATTAGGCCTTATAGCAACTCACAACATCAAATGTGCACTTCATGATCATTACGCAAATATAAAAGTCAACAAACAAACAACAAACTTCTAACCTTCTAGACTCAGAGATGGATTCTAACTCATCAAACTTAAGCTCACTCACTTATTTTGTCAAAGAAGCTAATAACATCACCTATATATCAAGAAACAAGTGTGCCCCTCACAAGAAGAAATATTTTACACACTCAAATCAACATGTAAATTAAAGACTTAGCATCAAAGCACAACTTTCACGCTCGCAAAAGAATTCACATGTATGCACAAAGAATCATAGGCTTGTCCATTATGTACATCTATACTAATTAAATGTGCTAGAATAGAATCAAATAGGACTTTAACAGGTTATAACGTTGGCTAGGGGAGGGTAGGACAGCTATAGGATAGTGACTTACACTTCCCTAAGCACTTTGCACTTTTAGAGTTCATCACCCATGATTTTCATCTCTTAACTTTATTTTTCATCCATATTTTCATCAATTATATCACAAATGTTTTCCTTAAATCAATAACGTTTCAATCATTTTTTTCTCAACCAATTTTTTTTTTTCATGTCACATTCTTTTTAAGAGGGTCTTTTCATCACTTTGTAGCTATTTTTCACAATTATAACAATCTAAGTTACAGTGCTCAAGGAAGCAGGGTGCAAACACTAGGGATTCAACAAGTGGGTCAAGGCAAAAATACGGCTAACAAACGAAAGGCTACAGGCTCAAAGGGTTAACTAGTGATACAATATCTGAAAAGGCTTTAATTCACAAGACAAATCAAAAAAGGCCTATTATCATATTCTAAACAGAGCAACACTTTTTATTTCTCTTCAATAACATTCAAGGCAAGTTCTAGACTAAGATACAAAATATGGAATGTATGCAAGAAATCCTTACCTCACATTGCACAAGTCTTAATCAAGATGGGTCAATTCTACTCTAAGAGAGACAATGTCATTACGAACTACAAAATAAGAAAGAGTTATATACAGAGCCACAATCCTGAGCCTAGATGTCAGAAAATCTGCTATTTTATATTAACTCAAGCACTCTCTAAAAAATATTACTCATACTCATGTCTAAATATGCTAGTGTCAAACAAGTCACAAAGGTTTTTCTTCTCCCTCTTTTACTACTATAAAAAACTACTCCTAAACATTAAAAACTTTATCCTGTTCAAAGGCCCCCCTTTAAAAAGAACTAAGACAATAAGAAAACCCAAGGGGTGGATGATTTATGCCACTAATGAGAAAAGGGAAGCTATATAAAAAAATAAAAAACAAAGTAAAAATCTTTTTTAGGGGAAATTTGAGTATCCAAAGTTGAAAGTTGAGGAGCATGTTTGAGCTTAAGTATGGGGTCGTGTGACGACCCTTGATGTTGAGGATTATGTTGCTAGCTAGGCCCTACAAGGTCTCAGGAAGTATTTCTCACCCTTGTTTAATTGTTTTCTCTGTTATCCATGCATTGAGAACAATGCATATATTTAAGTGTGAGGTGGGGAACTTCCGATACGTTTGAGGTCGAGGATGATTATGCCATAGAAATTTGTTTTTTAGGAGTCATAGAGTCATAAAAAATTTGAAAAGTGATTTTTTAACAAAAACAAAACAAAAATCCATGTTGTATATTTGAAAGAGGTTGACCTCCTTGCTTCTCTCTTTTTTGAGTTTGTTTTCGGCTCCGGGGATATTTCCTTTCCTTTATTAACTAAATAAATTGGTTCCGTAACACTATAAAAATAAAATACAAGCTAAGTTGCTTCCTAACAAGTGCCTGATTTAATGTCGCGGCATGACACCATCACTTTTACCACTTTTCCTTCCACTTTGAGGATATAAATTGTGCCCCCAATTTTGCATCAAATTTTTTGTTCTGCTCTTAAGGTGATGGTATGAAAATAAAGGAACCAATCAATAGGTATCACATATTGCACTTCTTGGCCCTTAAGTGAGGGATGTCATTTTGTCTTTTTTGGTGTGGCGAATTTTAGGATATAAAGGCCTTGTTCGTCATATATACACTTCTGTAAAGGTTTGGAAGACTCGATTTCCATGTCGCTAACCAAACATAATGTAGAAAAATATTTAGAATGAGGTCCAACACACCCCAACTCTAAAATTACACTATTTTTTACACATTCACTTTTGTACACCTCCTCAACATCAGCATCATCAATAAAGTTCTGGTGGAATGGTTGGTATTCCTCTTTATGCTTCATAAATTGAATAGTATCCACAACAATTGGTGGTTGGGCATCAGAAACCTCAACATTTTTATTTAATCTAGCGTGCATGTCATGGATATCTGAGCCAAATTGGTCTATTTCCTATCTGAGCTCAATTCTACTATCAGTTGTATAACCACATTTGTAATACCATCACGAAGACTCTCATATTCTTATATTAATTTTCTATAACGATCCATACAAACAAAAGCACAATCATTATTATAACAGTCATAATAAGGGCTCGAGATAAGAAAACAATACTTGGGACAAAATTTTCAATTGCCCTCGCAAACATCACAAGATTGAGATGGTGCACACAACTCGCCGTTGGAAATATATTGACAAAGTTGTCAGAAGTGAGGTCATTTGCAATATGGATATGGATCAACAAAACATGAATGCTTATCATACCATAATTTTTTATTCAAAGATGTCATGTCAAGGAAATATAAAAAATATTTAAAAAAAAAATAGAACTTGAACAGATAAAAAGAAAAGTCTAATCTTGATAAACAGTTAATTTCTAAGTCCCCGACAACGACGTCAAAAACTTGCTGCTCTCAAATACACACAAAAGCGTACGTGGTCGTACAAGTAATATAGTGATTTTAGAAATCGGTGCCGAACTCACATGGACTTGTGATTAACTATTTACTAAATTATACAATCCAATTTTCTATACAAGTGATAAAATCTGAAGGTTTTAATTATAAACTATCTAAAAATAAAAGAAAATAAATAATGAACTTCAACCAAGACAGATAGAGTTTTTTATGTTATCAATGAGATGAATGTTCCAGGGTTTCAGTTGATTCACCAATCCTATTGAGCTATCAAACTATTTCTCCTTAATCTAAATTATTGAAGATTACTAATTAATCGGATTATTAATCTCGTAGTATTCTCTCGAACCACTACTCGCCGATTCAGAAAATTTCGCCGCCTATATTCTATGGAATTGACTTGTTAAGAACGCAATCTGTCTATGGTATTTAATTGAACGCGGTATCTAGATATATTCCTATCATATCCACAAATCTTAGCCCAAATGTATGGAAATTCATATCACGCTCTCTTTAACAATTCTCTTTATCTAACAACGTCTTTTCCAAACATGTATAGTAGATAGTCGATAGAACCTAATTGTTGGCCAAACAATCAAGCAATCATGCACAAAATTAAAGAAACAATCAAAATCAACAACTCGTATTAAGATAATATATAATCATCAAACATCAATATTCATGGTTTACCACAACCCTAGAATGAGAAGTTTAGCTCCACATAGACATGGAGGAAAAACAACGAATCTTCCAAAGAAAATACAAAAACTAGTAGTAAGGAGAAGAAAAGGTAACACCAAATAATATTTGTCCTCCACTACGACTCCAAGCTCTCCCTAGGTCAAAAGTTATCAACCCTCCTCTCAAAAACGAGTTTATAATGTATTTATAACACGTAGAAACGAGCCCGAACCATAATACCCTTAAAAATACAAAATAGAAAAAATTGGTCGAAAATTAAGCTTGGCGCGGGGCGCCCACGTTGGACTTGGGCGCGGGGCAACAACAACAACATACCCAGTGTAATCCCACAAGTGGTGTCTAGAGAATGTATGTTGTACGTTGACCTTATCTATACATTGGGAGGTGTTAAGTGTATTTTGTATACACTTTTGAGTCCTTTTTAGTTAGTATTTCACTCTTTTATTTTGCGTTTAGTATAGTGTTAGGTGTGTTTTTCTTTTATTTTTGTGTCTCAGCGGTCATAAAGGAGAAGATACTATTTTTTAGGATGAAATGAGCTTAACTGAGGATGAAAATTGCACAAGCACAACTCAAGGAATGAAGCCTAAGAAGTGCCAAAAAGAACAGAAGAAATCTGGCACAATCCGGACAGATATCAGAGAGGCACCGCGGTGCCTGGCCATGGAACCGCGGTGCCATATTTCCAGGAAGCTACAATGATGATTTGGTGAATAAGCCGCGGTGCGAGCAATGAACCGCGGTGCCTACGCGTATTTTCAGAAGTCCTGGGCCGAATTGGAGAGGGTTTTTATGGTCCAAAAGGCTACTTTTCTCAAGTATAAAATCCCTAAACCATGCTCATATTCTAGACGATATACCATGTTCTAAACACAATTTTGGAGAGAAGAAGAAAGAGGCTACAATTGGAGACTCTAGTTTAAGTTCTTTTTCTTTCCTTGATTTTATTTCAGTTTATGTTGAACTGTAATTTTGTTCTTAACATGACAATGTTTAGGTGCTAAATACTTTAGTAGGGTTTCCATCGAATATTCTTGAAGCTCTTTCATATAGTTAATGCATTAGTTTTTGAGTTATTCTTCAGCGTATTAAGATCTATTCAATATTGTTATGATTGCTTGATAATCAACTAGTTATTAATTGTCATTACTTATATGATTTCGAATCAAAAGTATGAAATGTGAGATTTGAAAATGCTGTAATTGTCTAGACATAGGTTAACATTGTGGACGAAAGTACCCCGATACTTGTGTAGTATTATAGGTTATTGTTCTTAATTCTCCTGTGTGGTAAAACTTATCATAGAAATATAGAAGGTTTCTGCACAAGGTTGAGCTCTTGTATGTCCTAACCGGAATATAATGACAGATTAGTTAACATGTTATCTTAATAAGAAGAAGAATCATTAGCATTGCATTAACACGTGAAAGAGTGGATAGTTGAGGAGATTGGAACCCTATTTTCTTCATAACTGTTATAAACCCAAAGACTTATAATCTTTAGTTTATTTCCTGCACTTAGTCATAATTCTTAGTTGTAATTCTCAAACAAAAGAACGATTGCCAAATAGATATCATAGGATAGATAATCGGTACTTAATAAATCAGTCTCTGTGAACGATAAACTCGGTCTTACAGATCTTTATTACTTGAACGATATGTACACTTGCGTAAGCTCTTAGAAATATCGCAACACATTTTTGGCGCCGTTGTCGGGGACTGTCGTACTGTTAATATCGATTTATCTATTCTTATTTCTAATTTGGTTTTTATTTTCAGTTTTTTATTTTTATTTTGCTTTAGTGTTGTTTGCCGTAATCTGTTTGTTGTTTTTTTTTAGTCTCAGAAACTTAGTTTATACGAAGTAGGAGAGGAGTTGACATTCATATCCCTCTTAACTCTAAGATTGAGAGGTTGTGTAGACAAAAACAGGAAAGAGAAAAGAGCAGTTGATTCCTTAGCAATGGGAGATCAGCGAAACAACAATTTGATGGATGATGAGTTGCCGCCTGTCGTAAGACAAGTACTTGCAGAACGAAGCTTGGGGACTATGTGATGCCAACCATTACAGGGGTACAGACTTGCATCAGGCTTCCGGTATTGAAGCGATAATTTGAGATCAAATCGATCATATTGCATGGTTCAATGCTCGGTCGATTTGGGGATTCTGATCAAGATCATCACTTACATCTAGCAAATTTCCTGGAGTTGTGTGCAACTTTCAAATATAATGATGTTACTGATGACGTCATTCGGTTGAGACTCATCTCATTCTCACTCAGGGATAGTGCAAAGTTCTGGCTGAATTCATTATAGGTGAACTCCATCACTACATGGCAAGACTTAGCCCAGAAGTTTCTTGCCAAGTTCTTCCCCCCAGCTAAGGCAGCGAAGCTCAGAGGTGAGTTGAATAATTTTTATCATATGGAGGGAGAACCATTATATGATACATGGGAGAGGTTTAAAAACTTGCAGAGAAAGTGTCCACATCATGGGATTGAGAAGTGGATGCTAGTCCACATATTTTATAATGGGCTGTGTGGTACAAATCGTACCATTATTGATGTTGCAGCAGGAGGTACGTTCATGAGAAAGAGTGTCAATGAGGCAGATGATTTGCTAGAGGATATGGCCACAAACAACCATCAGGGGGCCGATGAGAGAGCAATGAACAGTAGGAAAATGGCTGGGGTTCATGAGCTAGATGTTATCACTTCATTGACTGTGCAGGTAGCCACTTTGACAAAGCGGTCTGATGAAGTACCATGGCGATTAAAGCAGTTCGAGACACGGTGGGTTGTGAGATATGTGGGGGTCCTCATACTTTTGATAGATGCACAGCAGTGTACCCGAATAATTTGCCCATGGAGCAGGTTCAAGCAGTGGGGAATTTTCAGAGACCCTACAACAACCCTTACTCCAATATGTACCATCAGGTGTGGAGAAATCACCCAAACTTTTCTTGGAGGAATGAACAAGGGCAGAAAGCACAGTTTCAAGGCCAAAACTAGAACCAACAGCCACATGAGAAGCCTGATGAGCTAAAAGCAACATTGCTAACACTTACAAATTTGCAGACCCAGTTCATGACAGAAACTAGGTCATCTATCCGAAATTTGGAGGCACAAGTTGGACAGTTGGCAAGCATGCCGAACAATAGAGAATAAGGAAACCTCCCCAATGATATTGTGGTGAATCCAAGGGAGCAGTGTCAGGAAATAAGCCTGAGGAGCGGAAAACAGTTAGAACAGGTTGCACCCAAATCAGTGGCTGAAAAAGATAGTGTTGGAGAAAGCAGCTGAGGCAGAGAAGAGGGGGGTTACTGATGACCGTCCTATTTTAGAGAAGGCTCCACCCGCAGTGATGAGGGAGTATATTGACAAAATTTCTTACCCTCAAAGACTGCAAAAGAAGTCCTTAGACAAGCAATTTTCCAAATTTTTAGGGGTCTTCAAAAAGCTTCATATCAATCTCTCATTCATTGAAGCTTTGGAGCAGATGCCAGCTTATGTGAAATTCATGAAAGACATCCTATTTAAGAAGAGAAAGCTGGCGGACTATGAGACAATAGCGCTGACAGAGGAGTGCAGTGCTATCTTGCAGAAGAAACTTCCCCCTAAGTTGAAAGATCCAAGGAGTTTCACCCTACCTTGCACCATAGGGAATGTGACATGCAAACAATCCTTATGTGATTTGGGGGCAAATGTCAACCTAATGCCCCTCTCTGTGTTCAGAAGACTTGGTTTGGGGGAGGCAAGGCCAACCACAGTCACCTTGCAGCTCGTTCAGTTGTGCATCCCCAAGAAATTATTGAAGATGTGTTGGTACAAGTGGGTAAATTCATCCTTCCTGCTGATTTTCTCATTTTAGACATGGATGAAGATGAGAATATGTACATAACCCTTGGGAGATCATTCCTAGCCACAGGGAGAGCCCTCATTGATGTTGAAAATGGAGAGTTAAAACTCAGAGTCCAAGGTGATGAAATGGTATTCAAAGTCTTCAAGTAGCCCACTGAACCTCAAGTAGATGCTAGATGCTTTGTTGTTGGTGTAGTTGATAAAACGGCTCCTCATGAAAGTTCCAAGGGTATTGATTCCCTTGATGGTAATTCTGCACCCGTAAATAATGTTGTGGATGAGAACAAATGAATGAATCCTCCTGAAATAAGCCCTGTGAAAAGAAAAAAAAAGAATGAGGAGGAAAATTGTGCTAAAGTGGATATGTGGAGGGGATACTCTACCCTCTTGATCTAGTAAGTAACCTGCGTCCGGCTACAAGACGTTAAAGACAGCGCTATTTGGGAGGCAACCCAATGTTTTAATTATGTTATTTCAATTTTAGTTTCAGTTTGTTTTATTTTATCTTGAACAGTCTCACGATCTGGTATGTTAGTGTTTTTGGATGACAGATGAAGGGCAGGACTCACTCCGAAGGGCAAATGATTAACAATACAAAAAATTGAAGACACTGGAATTTTTCGGCAATTAGCACCGCGGTGCCTCCTTCGGCTTTGTGCACAGTAATTTGGCCTTCCTCCCAGAACTCTATTATGACCGTTGTGTTGTGTCAGTAAGTTTTTCCTCATTATTTTTAGTCTTCACACATTGGGGACAATGTGTCGATTAAGTTGGGGGTATCTTATTTTGTTTTGAGTCTTTTTATTGTTTTCTTTGTTTTTATGTGTTTTTAAGTCGATTTTTTTATGGATCATGCATGTTGTAGTTGCTAAAGATATTGAGTGGATAAAGTGGGATTATGTAATGGAAATGAAAGCAACAATCTGTGTGCTTAAGTTAGATATGTCAAAAATTCATGACATCTAATTATTTGATATTGGTGCTTAGCCTATGTGTGTCAGTTATGAAAAGAAAGGTTGAAAAATGTCTAAAAAAATATGTTTGCTTGATATTTGAGGCGAATAGTTAAGATATACATGTTTAGGGAGATAATTCAGGCATTTCTTTGATAGCCCTTCTGACCATTCATTACCTATCCTGACATAAATTGTATCACTAGTCAGCCCTTTTGAACCTAAAATAAGATCTTTCTTTGACACCCTATGATTCCCGATTTGTGCCATAAGTAATAATTAAAATTATTGGGATGAAAAGTGTTGAAAAAGAATAAAAAAGAGAGTATAAATTTGATGCACCCCAATGAAAAATATGCAAAAGCCTAAATTTGGGGTGCTTGTTATTTATAATGTACCTCATTCTCTCAAAAGAAAAGAGGAGAAAAATAGGTATGAGATTAAAAGAAAGTCAAAAAGAAGAAAAAATAGTTGAATGGAAAAATGTTTATGGTACGTAATTGAGCCTAAATGCCTACTTTTACCTACCCTAGCCTAAGCCTACATTACAACCCTTGAAAGTCCTGATGATCTCTAATATGTATGTCTATGATTAGTGGAGAATAGCAAGTAGATAGATCTATAGTGTTTTGTGAACGATGGAATGAAATTGACATGTATAGGTTAGGTGTTTGTATTTCCAATTGATCATGATCATAGTGAATTTGTGAAATATCTAACTTGAAATTCTAGATTGCTAAATATGCATGTTATGTATGTTCTAACATATTAACCCAACTTTCATCCATAATTTTGAAGAAGCAGTGTTATAACTACTTGATCCATCTTATATAGTCTTTGTTTCTATTTATTGTTTTTGTTTAGTGCTTTACTCGAGGGCGAGTAAAGTGTAAGTTTGGGGGTGTTTGTTAAGTGTATTTTGTATACACTTTTGAGTCTTTTTTAGTTAGTATTTCACTCTTTTATTTTGCGTTTAGTATAGTGTTAAGTGTGTTTTTCTTTCATTTTTGTGTCTCAGCGGTCATAAAGGAGAAGATACTATTTTTTAGGATGAAATGAGCTTAACTGAGGATGAAAATTGCACAAGCACAACCCAAGGAATGAAGCCTAAGAAGTGTCAAAAAGAACAGAAGAAATCTGGCACAATCCAGACAGAAATCAGAGAGGCACCGCGGTGCCATATTTCCAGGAAGCTACAGTGATTTCGGCTGAATAAGCACCGCGGTGCCGGACAGTGGAACTGCGGTGCCTACGCGTATTTTCAAAAGTTCTGGGTCGAATTGGAGAGAATTTTTATGGTCCGAAAGACAACTTTTTCCAAGTATAAAATCCCTAAACCCTGCTCATATTCTAGACGATATACCATATTCTAAACACAACTTTGGAGAGAAGAAAAAGGAGGCTACAATTGGAGACTCTGGTTCAAGTTCTTTTTCTTTCCTTGATTTTATTTCAGTTTATGTTGAACTGTAATTTTGTTCTTAACATGACAATGTTTAGGAGCTAAATATTTTAGTAGGGTATCCATTAAATCTTCTTGAAGCTCTTTCATATAGTTAATGCATTAGTTTTTGAGTTATTCTTCAGCGTATTAAGATCTATTCAATATTGTTATGATTGCTTGATAATTAACTAGTTATTAATTGTCATTACTTATATGATTTCGAATCAAAAGTATGAAATGTGAGATTTGAATATGCTGTAATTGTCTAGACATAGGTTAACATTGTGGACGAAAGTACCCCGATACTTGTGTAGTATTATAGGTTATTGTTCTTAATTCTCCTGTGTGGTAAAACTTATCATAGAAATATAGAAGGTTTCTGCACAAGGTTGAGCTCTTGTATGTCTAAGCAGGAATATAATGATTAGTTAACATGTTATCTTAATAAGAAGAAGAATCATTAGCATTGCATTAACACGTGAAAGAGTGGATAGTTGAGGAGATTGGAACCCTATTTTCTTCATAACTGTTATAAACCCAAAGACTTATAATCTTTAGTTTATTTCCTGCACTTAGTCATAATTCTTAGTTATAATTCTCAAACAAAAGAACGATTGCCAAATAGATATCATAGGATAGATAATCGGTACTTAATAAATCAGTCTCTGTGAACGATAAACTCGGTCTTACAGATCTTTATTACTTGAACGATATGTACACTTGCGTAAGCTCTTAGAAATATCGCAACACATTTTTGGCGCCGTTGTCGGGGACTGTCGTACTGTTAATATCGATTTATCTATTCTTATTTCTAATTTGGTTTTTATTTTCAGTTTTTTATTTTTATTTTGCTTTAGTGTTGTTTGCCGTAATCTGTTTGTTGTTTTTTTTAGTCTCAGAAACTTAGTTTATACGAAGTAGGAGAGGAGTTGACATTCATATCCCTCTTAACTCTAAGATTGAGAGGTTGTGCAGACAAAAACAGGAAAGAGAAAAGAGCAGTTGATTCCTTAGCAATGGGAGATCAGCGAAACAACAATTTGATGGATGATGAGTTGCCGCCTGTCGTAAGACAATTCGAAGGTTGCTAAAAGGTATTAAATGCTAGAAGGGTGCTAAAGGTGCTAAGAGGCGCTTAAAAGTGTTAAATGCTAAAGTGCTGAAAGTAGTGCTAATATGCTAAAGTACAAAAGAATGCTAGGAAGTGTTAAAATGTTGAGTACAAAATGTGCTAAAGATGCTAAATGTCAAAGGATGATTAAAAGTGCTAAAAGGGCTAGAAACGCTAAAGAATGCTAAGAGGGTGCTTTATGGACTAATTATGTGTTCATGCAAAGGTTATTTACGGACTAGTTGTGTATACTGCCAGCTAAATTAATCTTGCTTAACCTGCGTGCAATATGATATAAAAGGTGCTTTAAAGTGACTCTTGAGAGTTTATGAAGAAGTCTGTTGTGAGTTTTAATAAGAAACAAAATGTTTGATTTTATGATGCAAGTTAAATTGTTTAGATTATTTTGTCAGAATTTAGACATGCCTAACAATCCTAAAAGACAAATAAAGTAGAAGTGTATTCCTAAATGTAAATTACCTCCCATCTCATATGTTCAAAGACTAAATGCTCTACGTCTCCTATTAATTACAAAGTTAGATAACGAAATTACAATAACAAATAATAGACACAAAAATAGGGCAGGGAGATTAAGAGAGTAAAAGGAGTTGAGATGGATGGCGTCGTCTTGTCTATTTTTGTTTTAGGAGTCTTTGAGGCGGGAATGTGAATGCGGATGCACGTAGATCGCGGTCTTCATTTGAAGTAGCTTCACGATGAGTCTCATGATGAGACTCTTCATTTTGCTCAATGCATTTCATGTGAAAATAAGAAAAAGATAAGGATTAGTATATGTTCAATTTTTTTAACCAAGCAACTACCCAACAAGTATTAACATACGTTGATAAATAGACATCGTTGTTTTGCTTGATTAACACAAGACCAAACCAAGTATTCATTAACTAAATGGGCATCGGATACCGTAGACATATGCGGTAGCTTTATAGTATTAGCTTTGAGCAGATACTCAGCGGTCTATTCATGGCAAAGCGAGGGTATTGGACAAAGATTCACTTAGCATATAAGCGTGTAAGTACAAAACATACACTTGATTCCTAATTTTCTTTGAATTTGAAACATGGACATAGCGGCTACTCAGCGGACTCTCGGTTGACATATAGAGGCAAACATGACTATGAACTAATGTCATTCAAGACATCTAATATAAGCGTGAATATGTTTCACATAGGTAAAGAAGATTCGCGCATGCGAGTGTTCGTGTTGAGGCTACCATTAACAATCCTAAAAATGGCGATCGTAGACTTATGCAAGGTCAAAGATGCTTTGTGTATCCATCTAGGTGACATATGTGGTAAATCATTCGATATATTTGAAACATTCATGAATGAGGGCGAGGACAAAGTGGCGTGTGACATAAACTACGATACATGTTATAAAACATTACAAGGCCTAATATAGCATATAAGTGATTTTATGAACTTAATAATATCTCGAGGCCTCATGATTGGTAGATTCACGGACTAGCGATCTATGATATGGAGTGACATAAAGGTGAAGCTCTAAGGTTAATGATAACAACAAACACGTACATTAGTTACTAAAATCCGTGTAGACAAACTAGATTGACCTCGATAACTATATCGGGCCGAAACTAGACTCAGTTGGCGAGAATTGACACCAGACATTGTCAAATTTAACAAAACAACCAAACAATATGTATCTCTCATCAGGTTTTAACCCCTTTTGATCCTCAGGAAATAGAGACATCCACATAAAGTTCCAAGGTAAGCATACATAAACTCTAGTGAGAAAACAAACATATGGACATGATAGGTGGCTATCAACTGGAAGTTCAGCAATTATCAAACCTAGACTACTCCCTGAGAGGTGACAATATGCACACGAGCATCATATGGCCAAATATTGAAGCTAAACAGGTTATCAAGGATCATATTCAAACTATGTTATCCTGAACCAACATATTAGACGTAAAATAGGCTACAAGCATATTGGACAAACACTAATAGGTCTAGGTAAAGTTTACACCATTTTAAATCAACATGAATACTCAGTCATAAGCTAACACATGAAACTACAGTCTTGTAATACCCTTTTATGCTTAAGTTGATCAGTTATGAGCTTCTGATTCCAATAGATATATCACCAGCAATTCATTATCTTAGATTCAGAACAAATGACCATTTTAAATTCTTTTTACCTAAACTAGGAAGTTTGTCTACCAGTATACATACTTGAGTGAAATCTTATTATTATGCATTATTGCGAAGTTAGATTAAAATTGAATTGAGTTTAGATTAAATTATTTAAATGCTAAATGCAAGTATGATATTTAAGAATCGTTTAAAGTTTTTTATAAATGCGACGTTATTAAATGCATGTATTAGATTAAATTGATTTTAAAATACAAATGATTATGAAATTCTCTGGCGTATTAATAAATGCGGCTATGCTACTTGACACGACGTCATTGCTAAATTATTTATTTATGTACTTATTATTAATTAAGAATAATGACAGGGCTTAAAATTAATTAATGCGGGCGCGGGACTCTAAGTGCTTAAAACTCTACGTAAGACACGATGCCTTTATTAAAATGTTTATTTATGTCTGTATTTATGTTTTATCGCTGTATTTTATTATAAAAAATCATAAAAATTATTTTACAAAATTAGTGTAATTTTATAGTTAATGACTGGACGGGAGGGTCAAAATTGGGTGTCAACAGTTGTCCCTCTTTGTATGGAGATGATGGAAGAATCTTGGACAAAAGCGTTGACTCATGCCAATTTTGTCTCGATCTTGAAATTGCAAAAATGTTGGCGGGTAGACAAAGGTGGCCAAAAATCAAAATCTATCCTAGTGTCGAGTTATGGCGACCTTTGGGTTACGTAGTCAAAACACGAGCGGGCTAACGCGGACTCAAAGCTGTCTCAGTGTCGAGTTATGACGACACTGGACTACCCTGGTCAAAACACCAAGGCGGGCTAACGCGGACTCAAAGTTGTCCCAGTGTCGAGTTATGACGACACTGGGCTGTGGTGTAAAGAATAAAATAAAATAAACGGGTTTGAACCTAGGGTGTACTGCTATGGCTTGTGGTCTTTGGGTTACATGGTGATGTGGAGGCGGGTGGGCCCGGCGCTTGAGGCGGCTTACGCGATCGTTGGGAAGGTTGGCCCGGCAGATTGCCGGTTATTTGTAAGAAAATCCACGTTGTGCTCCTGCATGCTAAGACTTGAACAAACGGTTAGTGCATAACTGTTAAGGCAAAAAATGATGATGCATAATTTTAAAAGTAATGCAACTGTGAGTGGGAAAGGTTATCCTGCAAAAATGTGATGCCTGATGTGTTGATGCGATGCTGCAAATGCTTTGATTTCGCCCTTGCACGGACGTGTTGCGATTGTGAATGCGGATACGTTGTCCTTTGCTGCAGTGTCTCTGTAGACTAAAGCTCGAAAGAGTTAGTGCATGCGCTAAAACGGAATGATAAAGTATGAATGAGAAAAGTGCAATTTTGAGAGCAGAGAAATCGTCTCTGCGTAGATGTGATATGCTGATGATGGCGTCGTTTTCGGGCTTGTCGTCGTTTTCGGACTTGGCGTCGTTTCGGGCTTGTCGTCGTTTTCGGATTTGGCGTCGTTTTCGGACTTGTTCTTTGCTGCTCGCATGACTAAAGCTCGAAAGAGTTAGTGCATGCTTGCTAAGGCAGAATAATAAAGCATGAATGAGAAAAAAATGCAATTTTGAGAAACGGAGAAATCGTCCTGCGTAGATGTGATATCTTGATTATGGCGTCGTTTTGGACTTCTTTGTCTTGATAACGTCGTTGCACTGGGCGTCTTCTTCTTTGGCGTCGTTGCGTGAAGCCAATCGCGATGATGTCGTTGCACTGGACATAATCTTTGCTGCGTCGTTGCTTGGGCGTATTCTTTGGTGGCGTCGTTGCGTGAAGCGCGATCGCGATGGCGTCGTTGCCTAGGCGATGTTCTTCTTTGGCGTCGTTGCGTGAGCAATCTTGATGGTGTCGTTGCACTGGACCGCAATCGCGATACGTCGTTGCACTGGGCGTATTCTTCTTTGGCGTCGTTGCGTGAAGCGCGTCGCGATGATGTCGTTGCACTGGACATAATCGCGTCGCGTCGTTGCTTGGGCGTATTCTTTGGTGGCGTCGTTGCGTGAAGCAATCGCGATGGCGATATTCTTCTTTGGCGTCGTTGCGTGAAAGCAATCTTGATGGTGTCGTTACTGGACGCAATCGCGATAACGTCGTTACTGGGCGATGTTCTTTGCGGCGTCGTTGCGTGAAGCGCAATCGCGATGATGTCGTTACTGGACATAATCGCGTCGCGTCGTTGCTTGGGCGTATTCTTTGGTGGCGTCGTTGCGTGAAGCGATCTTGATGGCGTCGTTACTGGCGTCGTTGCGTAGATCTGATGCTGATGGCGTCGTTGCACTGGACCGCAATCGCGATACGTCGTTGCTTGGGCGTATTCTTTGGTGGCGTCGTTGCGTAAGGCGATCTTGATGGCGTCGTTACTGGGCGTGTTGTTCTTTGGCGTCGTTGCGTGAGCGATCTTGATGGTGTCGTTACTGGACCGCAATCGCGATAACGTCGTTACTGGGCGTGTTCTTCTTTGGCGTCGTTGCGTGAAGCCAATGTTGATGATGTCGTTACTGGACATAATCTTTGCTAACGTCGTTGCTTGGGCGTATTCTTTGGTGGCGTCGTTGCGTGAAGCGATCTTGATCGCGTCGTTATGCGGGCGTGTTCTTCTTTGGCGTCATTGCGTGAACTTCTTTGTCTTTGATAACGTCGTTACTGGGCGATGTTCTTCTTGGCGTCGTTACTGAACTTCTTTGTCTTGATAACGTCGTTACTGGGCGATGTTCTTCTTTGGCGTCATTGCGTAGACTTCTTTGTCTTGATAACGTCGTTGCACTGGGCGTGTTCTTTGCTCTGTAGAATAAATGCTCCTGAGCTAAGCTTGAAAGCGTTAGTGTATACTGTTTAAACAAAATGATAAACCACGTATGAAGTGCAATTTTATGGGTAGAGATGTCATCACGTCGCTTTGATGAATCTTGAGATGTTGTCCTTGCGGACATCTTTGACAGCTGTAGCCAGAATTGCCATGATGTCTTTGCTGTGTGCGATGCGTGGGTTGCCAATTTGACTTTATGCTCGAGTTGATGTGCTAGGTTTTGTTGCGGAACTCTGAACTTTGACTGCTGATTGTTGATGCCCCTTTCTGCTGTTGTTGCTTTCGCTGCGGACTTTGGATTGTTGTCATCCTCTGCCTTTCTTTGCTTTCTTTATACGCTATCTGAAGAAACTTTTAGTAGTATTTTACGCCATTGTTGCACTTTCTGCTTACATTAATATGAAAAGACTGCGCTCGAAGAAAATTTGTGAGTTTTGGGGGTCGATTTGTATCGACTTAGCGCCTTGTCCCTTGATATCGCGTGCACGCTTTGTTTGGACTTGCAATCCACTGCAGTTTCCTACATTGTCCCAGTTTTGAAAAGGGTGTCTGGCCTAAAGTGGGTCTCAATGTAGTTGCTTGTATGTTATGTTTAGGCACTTGATTTGGCTGTAGGGTTGCCATTCTTTGTGGTAATTGTGCGAGGTGTTCGATCGGGTCTATCTTTGCTCTTCTCTTACGAGACCAGCTGCTTTACTATAGGAACGAGAGCGGTTCAGGCTCGTTCTGCTCAAATGCCCTTGAATCGGTCATGTCGCTGGACCGTGCCTTTGATCTTGTGAAATATTGATGCTCTGCCATTGCTTAGTCAAATACAAATCGACCTTTGGGGAGATGATAAATCTTTCTAAAAAATGCAACAAATGGTGTTAGCATAAAGCACATAATTTGCAGGTATGTAGGAGATATATTGCACATAGCACATTCAAAAGTTTCCTAACATGCAGGGGGACCTCTTTATGCCAGAGGGAAGCCTAAACGTCACTTATGCGAGATTATGACGGATTTATCCAAGTCGTCCAACTATAATGCCTTTGTTGGAAATGGTGACCAAATGACGGTGCATTTTTCCCAATTTTAGCATGACATGATTGGGTTTGGATTTGTCTATCATTGTCACGCCACACATAATATGCTGGTTGGTCGTTGGGTTGAGAAACCCGTCGACAAGTTTGGTGTCTTCCTAATTGTGGCGGCAATGCCAAGGATTGACCCACCTAAGGTAAATGCATGCATGCCCTAAAATAAGGGTGGTATAGCTCTATCCTGAGTTGCTAAGATTTGGCTTTACTAGGCCTTGAGTTCAGGCGGACAACTCAGTGAGAAAGGCTACGCGGCCAGGTTAGGCAAGGCACTCCACGTATATTACCAACTCTCCTAAATTTGGATTTTGAAGAAAGAATTTTGCTGATGCACCCAGCGCACCTCGCATGTAGTGTGTGTTTGTGTGAATTTTCCAGAGTGGAAGAAATATGAGCGGAATGCCATTTTAAGGAAAGCAGTGAAGCATGTAGCGATTAAAATAAACAAAATACAGCACAAAATTAAATGCAAGATAATGTCAAATAATAACCCTAGGTCTGTTGTGGTTAAGAACCTAAAATCCCCAGCAGAGTCGCCATTTCTGTCACGCCCTTTTTCGACCGCGACTTTTTTAAACAAAATAAAAAATGGCTCCTGCTCAATAAAAGGTGTTAGAAAATAAAATAAATGATGTTAAAGTGCTAGAATGCTAAAAGTTTAAAAATGCTAAAGGGGTTGTGAATTATACCTAATTAATTTGGTGAATTAGGACACCTAAATGTCAACTTAGGTTAAAGTCAACACAAACTCCATTCTTTATGGTCTGCTAAACTTAGTGAGATTCTGGGTAAGGGTTCTTTATTAATCTAGAGGGAAGGGGTTAGGCATCCTCCAAGATCCGCTAACTTGCGGTTGTCCTGCCAAACCTAGGGTAATTATTATGTTTAAAAAATGCAAAATATAAGCTCCTCCTGCTCAATAAAATGCTAAAATGTTAGAATGTTTAAAAGGTGCTTAAAGTATAAAAGGGGCAAAAGGTGTTATAAATAAATAAAAGAGCCAAATGCTAAATGCTTAAAAAGTGCTTAAAATACTGAAGGTTGCTAAAAGGTATTAAATGCTAGAAGGGTGCTAAAGGTGCTGAGAGGCGCTTAAAAGTGCTAAATGCTAAAGTGCTGAAAGTAGTGCTAATATGCTAAAGTACAAAAGAATGCTAGGAAGTGCTAAAATGTTGAGGACAAAATGTGCTAAAGATGCTAAATGCCAAAGGATGATTAAAAGTGCTAAAAGGGCTAGAAACGCTAAAGAATGCTAAGAGGGTGTTTTATGGACTAATTATGTGTTCATGCAAAGGTTATTTACGGATTAGTTGTGTATACTGCCAGCTAAATTAATCTTGCTTAACCTGCGTACAGTATGATATAAAAGATGCTTTAAAGTGACTCTTGAGAGTTTATGAAGAAGGCTGTTGTGAGTTTTAATAAGAAACAAAATGTTTGATTTTATGATGCAAGTTAAATTGTTTAGATTATTTTGTCAGAATTTAGACATGCCTAACAATCCTAAAAGACAAATAAAGTAGAAGTGTATTCTTAAATGTAAATTACCTCCCATCTCATATGTTCAAAGACTAAATGCTCTACGTCTCCTATTAATTACAAAGTTAGATAACGAAATTACAATAACAAATAATAGACACAAAAATAGGGCAGGGAGATTAAGAGAGTAAAAGGAGTTGAGATGGATGACGACGTCGTCTTGTCCTATTTTTGTTTTAGGAGTCTTTGGCGAGGAATGTGAATGCGGATGCACGTAGATGCGGTCTTCATTTGAAGTAGCTTCGATGAGTCATGATGAGACTCTTCATTTTTGCTCGATGTATTTCATGTGAAAATAAGAAAAGATAAGGATTAGTATATGTTCAATTTTTTTAACCAAGCAACTACCCAACCAGCGGTATTAACATACACGTTGATAAATAGCGTCGTTGTTTTGCTTGATTAACACAAGACCAAGTATTCATTAACTAAATGGGCATCGATACCATAGACATATGCGGTAGCTTTATAGTATTAGCTTTGAGCAGATACTCAGCGGTCTATTCATGGCAAAGCGGGTATTGGACAAAGATTCACTTAGCATATAAGCGTGTAAGTACAAAACATACACTTGATTCTAATTTTCTTTGAATTTGAAACATGGCATAGCGAGCTACTCAAGCGGACTCTCGGTGACATATAGAGGCAAACATGACTATGAACTAATGTCATTCAAGGCGTCTAATATAAGCGTGAATATGTTTCACATAGGTAAAAGAAGATTCGGACGCGTGCGAGGTGTTCGTGTTGAGGCTACCATTAACAATCCTAAAATGGCGATCATAGACTTATGCAAGGTCAAAGATGCTTTGTGTATCCATCTGGTGACATATGTGGTAAATCATTCGTATATTTGAAACATTCATGAATGAGGGCGAGACAAAGTGGCGTGTGACATAAACTACGATCGTGTTATAAAACATTACAAGGCCTAATATAGCATATAAGTGATTTTATGAACTTAATAATATCTCGAGGCCTCATGATTGGTAGATTCACGGACTAGCGATCTATGATATGGAGTGACATAAAGGTGAAGCTCTAAGGTTAACGATAACAACAAACACATGCACATTAGTTACTAAAATCCGTGTAGACAAACTAGATTGACCTCGATAACTATATCGGACCAGAAACTAGACTCAGTTGACAGAATTGACACCAGACATTGTCAAATTTAACAAAACAACCAAACAATATGTATCTCTCATCAGGTTTTAACCCCTTTTGATCCTCAGGAAATAGAGACATCCACATAAAGTGCCAAGGTAAGCATCATAAACTCTGGTGAGAAAACAAACATATGGACATGATGGGTGGCTATCAGTGGAAGTTCGTGATTATCAAACCTAGACTACTCCCGAGAGGTGACAATATGCCTGCGAGCATCGTATGGCCAAATATTGAAGCTAAATAGGTTATCAAGGATCATATTCAAACTATGTTATCTGAACGACATATTAGGCGTAAAATAGGCTCTGGCGTATTGGACAAACACTAATAGGTCTAGGTAAAGTTTACACCATTTTAAATCAACATGAATACTCGTCATAAGCTAACACATGAAACTACTCTTGTAATACCCTTTTATGCTTAAGGCGATCGGTTATGAGCTTGATTCCAATAGATATATCACCGAATTCATTATCTTAGATTCGAACAAATGACCATTTTAAATTCTTTTTACCTAAACTAGGAAGTTTGTCTACCGATACATACTTGAGTGAAATTGAATGCTTAATAACGCATAACAAGTCATCATGTTAACTACACATCCTATCATGGTGAAACAAACTTCAAACCAACACGTCCTACGGGCGCGAAAATCCAAATCAGTAGAGAATGAGCGATGAGTTTACCTTCTCCGGACAACGAACCGGGGCAGCGTATCAAGTCATCGATCCAATCGACGGGTTTCGGGTTTTGGGTTTGCAATGCGAATGAAAGGGCAAGGTTTCGTTTGCTGGTTTTTTGCTGGAACTAAAAGGAAGGGATTCGAACCTTTATTCTTGCGATGCTAATTCTCTGGGCGCTGACTCCCTGACTCCCGACGCCTTGCTGTGTTCTCCCCGTCTATGCTCTGTGTTCGACTCACTGCTCTCTCGTGCTATGTGTGCCTTTCGTATTGTGCTATCCATCGCCTCGAATCCCCGACTCACCGCCTCGATATACATTGCGTATGCGTTATATAGCCTAACTACAGTTCTAATGTTGGTAAGTAAATAAAGGTTGATTCTGTGCTATTTCTAGGTGTGATTTGGTACTGATTCGATCGCGATTTAGGGATTTGGGTGATGAATATGGTAAGGAAAACTGGCTGGGGTGCGTGTGGGTAAAGGGAAAGGAAGGTGAGCCGGATTTTCAGCCGAAAATCCGGCGAGAATCGCGGCTAAAGGGCAGAGGACTGCGGCGGTTCTTTTTTAGGGTTGCTGAGGTTTCTTTTGTTTTCAGAGTTGTCGACGAGAGGGAAGGGAAGTGAAGGGGTTTGGGCCTCTGATAAGGGGAAAAAAAAGGCGTGGGCCGGGGCGACGGGTCGCGGGTTGGGCTGCGTTTTATGGGTCAATTAATTAGTGGGAGTTAAATAGGGAGTGGGCTGGGTTAGTTAATTGGGTATTAGTTTTAGGTTAGTGTTATAATTAGGAGTTAATTAATTAGTGATAAATTAATTAGGTAGAGTTTTAAGTGCTCGATTATTTAATTATTTTTAGCCTTTTAATTAGTGGTAAAAATTAATTGATTAAATTATTTAGGTGCTTTATTAATCTAATTGAGATAAAAATAAAGACGGACGCGCTACTTAATTATTGTTTAATACTTTAGACTGCGGCGCTATTATTTAAAATCTTATTATTATGCATTATTGCGAAGTTAGATTAAAATTGAATTGAGTTTAGATTAAATTATTTAAATGCTAAATGCAAGTATGATATTTAAGAATCGTTTAAAGCTTTTTATAAATGTGACGCTATTAAATGCATGTATTAAATTAAATTGATTTTAAAATACAAATGATTATGAAATTCTCTGGCGTATTAATAAATGCGGCTATGCTACTTGACACGACGTCATTGCTAAATTATTTATTTATGTACTTATTATTAATTAAGAATAATGACAGGGCTTAAAATTAATTAATGCGGGCGCGGGACTCTAAGTGCTTAAAACTCTACGTAAGACACGATGCCTTTATTAAAATGTTTATTTATGCCTGTATTTATGTTTTATCGCTGTATTTTATTATAAAAAATCATAAAAATTATTTTACAAAATTAGTGTAATTTTATAGTTAATGACTGGACGGGAGGGTCAAAATTGGGTGTCAACAGTATCTATTTTAGCTCTAAATTTATTCATTAGCTCGGGAACACATCACCTTAACTCTTTTTGATCTCTTCTTCTTCTTCTTCGAAATAAAGCATTTTCAACATAAAGTATCTAAATTCAACAATAACACACATATTAGTTCGACATCGCAAAGTCAATATATGTTACGTATATTTAATGCATTTAGATCTCAAAACAAGGTGGAAACATGGATAAAGTACGGCGGAAAGACGTATAAATACACCAAACATCAATATTTTTCTTATTTTTCTTTTGAACGAGCAGACTAAAAAGGGAGTGCATAATTCGTTAACCCGCTCGGGAGCCAACTAGTTGTGCTTAGGCGCTTCAATTGATGAACGAGTTCATGAACAGAACTTATAACTATACGTCTCTATCGATGTTTGCTCTGACGAATCATAAATCTAATTTAAAACTACTACTAAACTACATTAACTGATTCATGCCTTGCCAGCATATATAGGCGCCAAGGACACTTGCAATCGTTAATCAACGCTAGCTACAGATTACTGCTGACGCTGCAACACCTCCTGTTGATGATGAGGAAACTGCTTCCGTTCAGAATTGGTACGTTCGAGCCTAAAACGCTCCTGAACACTCGAGATGTAGCTCGCAGCTTTCAGATCAACGCTTTCGTTGTCAAGCTTGGCATAATTGTTATAAGTAGTTGTACTACTGTTAGAGTACTCTCGATCAGTACTGTCCGGTGGAACTGAAACTTTGGGCTTATATGGAATGGTCACTTGATCCTGGTTCAGTATGAAGTCTACTGCCACACTGCTTGATGAGAAGGAGGCCGCAGTAGTACTATTTGGATTATAAGGAACAAACTTTTGCTTTGGCTGATGTTGATCATGATTGTTATGATGATTAAGATGGTGAACTATTGAAGGACGGTCCATTTGATTCACGACGAAGCCCTCGGAGGGGTAATTGGGCACCCTGCTGCTGCTGCTCCCATATTGAATCGCTGAAGAAGGTTTAGGTGTTGCTCGGTACAAAGACTTCACCAGCTTCCCTTTGATGAGCCCTAGTCGTTTGCGGCTTGATTCCATTTCTCTCCTGTCTTATATATTTTGTTAACAGATTGCTGGCTAGATATTTAATTGAGTTCTGTTCTGATAGTAGAGAGGCGAGAGCTGGTCTTTATATAGTAGTAAAATGAGCATTCAGCTAATTTAACTGAATGAACTGTTTAGTTGCATTATTGCAAGTAGATATACATGAACATAATAATGAAGCACCCATGAGCTACTATTATATTGTCCTTTGAGCTATATCCATCTCACCATCTGTTCTTCGTTTAATTAATCTCTGGGATCTTTCCTTTTTCTCTAACATGTATTCTTTCTTAATTTAAAGACTACCAATAGTAGCTAAACAAAAAGGTTAGATAAAATATCTAGAAGCATAAATGCATGATTCCCTTTCATCAGACTTTTTCATTAAAATGATTAAAAATATTAAGAATACATGTATATGAAGAAGTCAAAGGATTCAACATTTACCATATATGCTTAAAATATAATTTTAATCTTATATATACAGTATAATTTTTCAGCGAAGGAGCTCCACCACTGACCGTGATAGGCTCCTAATCATCTTTAAGGTTTAAATGATTTATTCAGCAACAGTTCACCTTGCTTATATTCATGGAGCCTAGGCATAAGCGATGTTTAAAATGCTTTGCGTGATTCTGATCTAGTCTATGCATCATTTTTTTTAACTGGACAAGCCATGTTTTATTCCCTCAACGAGCTAATTCGCAATAATATCACATAAGAATCAAATTTACTTTTCCATTTTGTAGTTTCATGTAATCGGATAAGAACATTGTCTTTGTCAACATGAGTTAATTTCCAGCGTCAACGTTACTGCCCCTGTTGCTCTCTTTTTCATGGCCATTACAAGAACAAAGCTACTACATATATATGTGGTGAATATAATGCAGAAAATGATGTTCATATACCTTTTGCATCTTGATTTTTCCGCAGCATCTTTAATATGCTACTGGATGTCAATAACATACACAGTGAAATTTCACACTGTGGGGTTTATAGAGGGTAGAATGTACACAGACCTTACATCTACCTTGATAGGTAGAGCGGCTGTTTTCGAGAGACATTCGGCTCAAGACAAAGTAGAAGCTCAAGCAAAGTAAGACACACAAAGTGCGTAAGTCATACTGTTGACACCCAATTTTGACCCTCCCGTCCAGTCATTAACTATAAAATTACACTAATTTTAAACAATAATTCTAATAATTTTAAAATAATAAAATGCAGCAATTTTATAATAATAATAAAACATTAATACAGACATAAATAAACAATTTAGTAATGGCATCGCGTCTTACGTAGAGTATTAAGCACTTAGAGTCCCGCGCCCACATTAATTAAATTCAAGCACTGTCATGATTCTTAATTAATAATAAACACATAAAATAAATAATTTAGCAAAGACGAATAGCATAGCCGCATTTATTAATATGCAAAGCAATTTCATAATCATTTGTAATTTAAAAATCAATTTTAAACTAATACATGCATTTAATAGCGTCGCATTTATAAAAGCTTTAAACAATTCTTAAATATCATACTTGCATAAAAAATAAATAATTTAATCTAAACTCAATAATGCACAATAATAAGATTTAAATAATAGCGCTGCATTCTAAAATAGCACGCCCGCTTTATAACAATTAGATTAATAAAACACCTAAATAATTTAAATTAATTTATCACTAATACCTAAAACTCACCACTAATTAATTAACTAATACCCTAATTTAACTACCCAGCCCAAAACCTTTTCCCTTGTTTCCCTGACCCGCGACCCGCAGCCCAACTAACTCGTTGGCCCAAACCCGCAAAGCCCTCTCCCTTATCAGCCCCTTTCGCCCATCACCCTCACTTCACCTTCACAAAAACAATAAGAAGCCCTGAACCCCTTACCCGACACCCAAGCCCACTATCTCATCTTCAGCAGCCCACATACATTAATACCCATACCTTATCTCATTTTCCCTTCCACGCCTCACCTTCAAAAAAGAACCAGAAACCCTAAAAAAAAAACGCCGCACCTTCCTTACCCTCGCACCCCATCGCCGCCAAGACCCCAGCCGAGATTCTCGCCGGAGAATCCGGGACTTTCCTTACCCATACACACAGCCAGCTCGTCCCTTACCATAAGTCGTCCAGTAAGAATCAACACAGAACCATACACAAAATCGCACTAAAATCAGCACAAATCTCAGCCCAGAATCAGCCTTTATTTACTTACCAATATTAGAACTTAGATTTAGGCTATATAAAGCACATGCAATAGGCATAGGAGGGGCAAGCATCGGTTTGATACATTCCCCCCTTAGCGGCAGTTAAGAACCCAAATCGATTGGGGCATTCGGGAAAAGAGAGAGGAAGAAGGCAGGAGACCCATATCATCGATCAGGCATCAGTCGCGGAGATTACTCTTAGCAGTCGAAGCCTAGCATCCCTTCCTCGCTTCCAGTTTATTGTCATTGATTCTTGCAAATCGCTTTGCGAACTTCCCGTCGACGATTCTAGAAAAACATTTGTCGTCGCCTCGGTTCGCTGTCCACAAAAGGTCTGGAAATCCTTTCTCTTTCATTTATTTAATTGTCTAATTGATACTATGTGTCCTGCGTGATGGTGTCTGTATCATTCTGTTCAAATTTGTTCGATTTGGATCGGTCACTGTTTCCAGATAGGTCTATTAGCAGTAGCCTTCGATGTTTGTAGCGTCGACTGCTTTTGAGCATGAGCGCTGCTTCGATAGTACTTTCGAGGTATGATTGAGTGTATAACGATTGTATAAAAGTCGTAGATCCATTTGTTGGTTGTATGCTGATGGTTGTGTAAACACTGACTTGGATATTCTGTTTTAACTTGCTAGTATGCGACTGGATGTTAGTAGGAATGTATTGATATGTTAAATTCAAAAATCAGTATTAATCATGATGAATTGTTAAAACCGAAATTCGCTACATATGTTGTTTCTTGTAACTTCCTCTATAAATAAATACTTCTCCTAACAAATAGCTAGCGGGAAGTAAAAGGGATTACGAGGTCTAATCCCGAATTGTAAAATCAAGCCGACATGCTCCCGGAAATAGCAACAACCAGTATTTAAAAGGATTATGTGTTTATATGCATGTATATTTATGTGCCTACATTCAAGATTCAAATCTCTTACTCATTTTCCAAAAGATCATAAGAAAGATTATATGTCCACATATATGTCATAACAACCCAAATTTCAAAAGAATTATGTGTCTATGTGTTTGTATATTTATATGCTTGCATTCAAAAGATTCAAAACGTTTACTTGTTTTCTAAAATATCACTACTATATTTTAATAACCTAAGACCGACCTCCAATCAAAATGTTACTAAGATCAACGATATACGATTTACAATGTCGTGTTATCCTCCCGATAAAGTAACAAACACTTTAATTGTAAAATAAACCCCCCGCGTTCTCATCTCTTAAAAAATGGTAATGTATTTACTATAAGCTAACTATACAAGTATAATATCTATCATAATATTTATTATACTTTGTTTCCACTGTCTTGGGTGTAATTAAAGTTTACGTTATGTGGGAATGATAAATAAAATCATTGTAAAGCAGAATTGTATACTAAATGATGAACAGGAGTGCCTTATACCTATATTCTGTGGCTGACTGCATACATACGTGTCTAAAATAGTCTATTTGAAGCAGGTATGCATTATACCCAGATTTCAGTCCCAGAATAAATATTCAAGTGTCATCTGTATGCCTCTCATAACTGTTGAGTCATCATATGTATATTTAAACCTATTAGGGCCAACAGATCTAACATATGGCATGTTTTAGGATCGCAATACTCAAGCATGACCCGGACAGTCCATTATGTTTATGACTCCTTGTCTGTTTATCTAGTTATGCCTATTACGCATTTAAGAACATATACCAGTTTCTGCTGATTGACTAAATCATTTAAGAATAAGCATATATGTCTCTATTCCATTCTGAAAATTGTTTATCTGCTGGTTTCAAGTGAACTAGAAAGGTATAGGTTTTGTATTTGGTTTCCTATTCGTGGTCTTGCTGTCCAAAGTCTCATGTTTATGTTTTGAGCCAGTCATAGGGCATCATATTCTCTTTAAACCTGTGCTTAGACATAACCAGTTAAGAAGGGGTCTTTCTCAGATGCATCTTCTGGCAAGTTCAGTTTCCTAAGAAGCATGTATTGAGTCATATCTTTCCCCTGCATGTTTAAATACAAAACAGAGTGCAATAAGTAACTGGTTCTGTGTAATTGTTAGTTTTAAACTTGGTATGATGAATGGAATTAAAATGTTTTCTTGTTCAGCATGTCATGAACTGTTTCATGAGGTGTTCCATGTCCCAAGTCTTGTTTTGAATTCATTTAGTTCCTATATGTGCTCATATCATATTATTTCACTTCCTAAGTTACTTTGTGTCAAAATCTGCTTGCTGAGTCATTTAGACAGCTTTTATACCAACATCTTGTATTTACATGGACTGGTTTGTGTCACATTGGGCCATCATTGTCAGATCCTACTAGTTAGCACAGAAGAAGTATAATTCAGTACTAATATAGTTCAAACCAAAAATGAGAAATTTGAGCCCTTCAATTTATTTAGCCTAAGAGCTATGGGCCGCGTGTCTGCTCCCTATTGTTTGCTTATATATTGTTGCATTTTGGCCCATTATCTTGTTTTGAGGTATTTTGGTTTATTATACGTTGGTCAGGTTAACTTATCTTTCCTCTGTTAATTATCATCAGCGATATTAAATATTTTAGACATGTATCTATGTGTTTAATTCCGTATTCATCCTCATTTATGTCGTACAGAACAAGTTTTGAGCGCATACTAATCTTTTTTTTTCTTTTATTCACATGAAATGCACCGGAGCAAAAATGAAGAGTCTCCCGGCGAGACTCATCGCGACTTTCGTCAAATGGAGACCCCCAATTATGTGCATCTATATCCGCATATGCAATTAATTCCAAACCGCAGTGTAATGACATTGCCACTCCTTCGAGTCATCTTATTAATTATTTTGCCTCATTTATTTGTTGTAAATTATATGTCTAACGCTACATTAATTAGTAGAATACTCATAATAGTTAAACCTTGAACCAATAGACTATAAAGTAGCTTGACATTAGAAATTTGTCTTCCCCCTTTAAAGTTAATTATTTTAGCTTGCTTAAGTTATAATCAAACTGTTTAGTAGTCTTCCATTCACATAAGTATTTAGGTAGTCAAAACATTATTTGTCACTAAATTCTAACATAAGAAACTCATTTTCTATAAATCCCTATTTAAATTGTAGGATTCTTGACCTTTGCGTGATATATATTTTCACATCCTATGTTTAAGAATATATTTTGGTCATTTTTTTATATTATGTTAAGCAATATATATACCTTATAGAATAGTTTCATGTGCTTTCAAATTACTTTTTAAATGCATTTTTTAACTAGAACTAACTTTATATGTTTTAAACAAACCCTATATTTCACGTTGGTCAATAATACATTTTTACAAACATCTTTTGCTTAAATACTTTTTCAAAACATGTATTGCATCTTAGAATAATAATTAACCCTAGGTTTGAACGGACAACCGCAAGTTAGCGGATCCTTTAGGGTGCCTAACCCCTTCCCTTTAGGATAATGAAGAGCCCTTACCCAGAATCTCACATAGCTTTTTGCAGACCTTTAAATGGAGATCATTTATAGCATTTTTATGTTATTTAATAAGTGTCCTAATTCACTATAATAATTAGGTGGCGACTCCTTTAAATACATTCTAGGAATCAACCATATGTAAGAATCCCGTTTTCGACTCCGGTTTAAATAGGGGTGTTACAGATGGCGACTCTGCTGGGGACTTTAGGTTCTTGATCATAACAAACCTAGGTTTATTATTGCTTAGCTTTATTTGTTTGTTTTAAATGCCTTAAAAATTGCTCGCTTAATTTTGTATGTTTAACTGTTTTAATTGCTATTTGTTTTACTGCTTTCCTTAAACTGGCATTCCGCTCATATTTCTTCCACTCTGGAAAATTCACACTATCACACACAACACGCGGGTGCTGGCGCACTGCAAATTTCTTTCAAACACCCAAAATTAAGAGAGTTGGTGTTTTGCGCGAGAATCCGGTCCAACCGTGGTCGCGTAGCCTTCTCACTCGAGTTGTCCGCCGGAACTCAAGGCCCGTAAAAGCCAAATCTTAGAAACTTAAGATAGAGCTATACCACCCTTTATTTTAGGGCATGCATTTACCTTAGGTGGGTCGGTCCTTGGCATCGACACCACAATTAGGAAGACACCAAACTTGTCAACGGGTTTCTCAACCCAACGACCAACCAGCATATTATGTGTAGCGTGGCGATGATAGACAAATCCAAACCTAATCATGTCATGCTGAAATTGGGAAAAGTGCACCGTCATTTGGTAGCCATTTCCAACAAAAGCATTACAGTTGGACGGCTTGGACAAATCCATCATGACCTCGCATATGTGACGTTTAGGCCTACCTCTGGCATAAAGAGGTCCCCCCTGCATGTTAGGAAACGTTTGAATGTGCTATGTGCGATATATCTGTTACATACCTGCAAATTACGTGCTTTATGCTAACACCGTTTGTTGCATTTTTTTAGAAAGATTTATCATCTCCCCAAAGGTCGATTTGTATTTGACTAAACAATGGCAGAACATCGATATCTCACAAGATCAAAGGCACGGTCGATACGATCGATTCAAGCGGCATCCGAGCGAACGAGTCGAACTCGTCTTGGTTCCTATAGGCAAAACAGGGGTCTCAGAAGAGAAAGGCAGCATAGATCCGGTCGAGCAAATTTCCAAATACCGCAAAGAAATAGCAAACTCGCAGCCGAAATCGAAGGCTCGAAACATCATCAAGTACTCACATCGCAAACAACCAACACAGTCAAAATCCTCCAAATTACTACCAGTACCCTCTTACTACATATCCCATTCAGCCAATATACAATGCACCCATACATCCCACACAAAACCAAATTATGCTCCAGCCAAACACAAACCAAAGGCCACCACAAACCCACTTTTGCAATGCATACGACAACCCCTTACGATACCCATCCGTGCATACGCCACAGCCAAATGCCCGTTCACTAAACACCTTCAAACCCCGTGATAAAGTAAGAGAAACCAACCAGAACCTATACACCTTTAACCAAACCCATAGCCCAAGTGTATGAGGAGCTGAAAGCCGCAGGAATACTCCAGCCAATTCCCAGAAATATCCCCCGGCCTACTTCCCGAGGGCACGATAAAACCAAACATCAGGCATACCACTCAGTGTCGAGGACACGACATCGAAATTGCTACTCCTCGTGACGTAATCGAGGCGTTGATCAAAGAAGGGTAATTCAAGGAGTCCGCCCCTAAATCCTCGCAAACCACGGCCACGCTAACGGCACTGCAACCTTAGATGAGAATACATTCTCGCCGAGCCCGCCCGCTGAATCAATCATTTATCCGAGCATGCACCACGCAGAAGCCAAGAGAAGAAGATATTGATAGCAGCATGAAGACCCACCACCATGATACGCAGCAAGGCGCGATTGGTTGGATTTGCACCCTTGTTCTGGTCCGCCTGGAGCCCGGATAAGAAAGAACAATTTAATTTAGCAGAATAATTCAAGACTCGTATTTAAGCTTTAATAATGTTTTCCTTTGTTTTGGCTTGTATTTGGAACTACGTTAGACCTGATTCCCTTGGCGGATACGTAGGCGGCCATATCGGCTTCGGTCCCACCTTTAGAATTTTACCCAATATTCGCTTGTAATGAACTACGTCATGACCTGATTCTCGCGGGATACGTGGCGCCTAAATCGCCGGTCACACCATTAGGAAACTTTCCATTCGTTCTGAAAATAACAAACACACAAGCAACTTCCTTTAGGCCAAACACCCTTTTCAAAACTGGGACAATGTAGGAAACCAGACAGGGGTTGCAAGTCCAAACAAGCCAGGCACACAGATGTCAAGGAACAAGGCGGCGAAGTCAAATACGAATCGACCACCCCCCAAAAACTTACAAAATTTTCTTTGAGCGCAGGTCCTTCATATTAGCAGAAGATACAACAAAAGTTCTTCATATAGGCGAAAGCAGAGAGAGGCGCCGACAATCAACAGTCAGAGTTCAAAAGTCTGCAACAAAGTCTAGCGCATCAGCTCGGGCATTAAAGCACACAAACGAAGGCATCATCTCAGGAACATTTATTCTACAGGAGCAGCAGCAACACGTCCAGGCAACGACGTTATCAGCATTATGTCCAGGCGACGACATATATTCGACTCAGTTTTGTCAGTCAAAACTGGGACAATTTTAAGGACTTCGCCACGAAAAGACACCGACAAATATGATTCAATATGCTCGAAAGATCGACATAAACTGGGACAATTTTAAGGGTTTTACTACAAATGACATCAATGGACATGGTTAATTTACGCTAAGGGTTCCATGTCCCAAAACTGGGACAAATTTTAAAAGAGAGCCTGACGGCAATGAGCACCGGTATGGGAGAATATACCGCCGATTTCGGATAAGGATGTTCGCTCTGTTTCACAACATGTCACTATTCAAAAATCAACATAATTTCCTACTAGTATATTTTCTCAAGAGAGAATATTTTCAACAAATGTTTTCGACCGAGACTCGAAATCAGACAGGGGTTACATGGTCCAGACAAAACAACGCGCGCAAATATCAAGAGCCAACACAAATCGGCCGACCCCTCCCGAACTCACAATTTTTCTTTGAGTGAATTTTGCAGGTCAACAGGAACAAGGAGGACAATAACATTCCAATACAACATCCACATTTCGTCCATACAACGACGAACATATGCATCTCGTTCATACAACGACGAATATCTGCATCTCGTCCATACAACGACGAACATCTGCATTTCGTCCATACAACGACGAACATCTGCATATCGTCCATACAACGATTTAACATCCGTGATATCGTCCATACAACGGTTTAACATCTGCATTTCGTCCATACAACGATTTAACATCCGTGATTTCGTCCATACAACGAACATCTGCATTTCGCCCATACAACGATTTAACATCTGTGATCTCGTCCATACAACGATTTAACATCTACATTTCGTCCATACAACGAACATCTCGTCTTCGCCCATACAACGACGAACATATACATATCGTCCATACAACGATTTAACATCTGCATCTCGTCCATACAACGAACATCTACATTTCGTCCATACAACGACATTTAACATCCGCATTTCGTCCATACAACGACGAACATCTACACTTCGTCCATACAACGATTTAACATCTGCATTTCGTCCATACAACGATTTAACATCTACATCTCGTCCATACAACGATTTAACATCTGCATTTCGTCCATACAACGATTTAACATCCGTGATTTCGTCCATACAACGATTTAACATCTACATTTCGTCCATACAACGATTTAACATCTGCATTTCGGCCCATACAACGATTTAACATCTACATATCGTCCATACAACGACGAACATCTACATATCGTCCATACAACGACGGACATCTGCATATCGTCCTTACAACGACGAACATCTGCATATCGTCCATACAACGACGAACATCTGCATCTCGTTCATACAACGACGAACATCTACATCTCGTCCATACAACGACGAACATCTGTTGACACCCAATTTTGACCCTCCCGTCCAGTCATTAACCATAGAATTACATTAATGTTGTAAAATAATTTTTATGATTTTTTATAATAAAATGCAGCGATAAGACATAAATACATGCATAAATAAATAATTTAATAATGGCATCGCGTCTTACGTAGAGTTTTAAAACACTTAGAGTCCCGCGCCCGCATTTATTAACTTTAAGCTTTGTCGTAATTCTTAATCATTTGTAATTTAAAATCAATTTTAATCTAATACACGTTTAACAAATACGCATTTATAAAAGCTTCAAACAATTCTTAGACATCATACTTGCATTTAGCCTTTAAATAATTTAATCTAAACTCAATTCAATTTTAAATTTTAACTTCGCAATAATAAGATTTTAAATAAAAGCGTCGCATTAAGCATTAATTAAATAACACGCGCTTATTATAACAATTAGATTAATGAAGCACCTAAATAATGTGATCACATTTGTTAATTTAATTTATCACTAATTAACTCCTAAAACTAATTAATTAAAAGCCTAAAACTAATTAATAACTAACTACCCTAATTAATCACCACCACGCCTGCCCAAACTCGACCCGCGACCAGCCCAACTCCACGCCCAGCTTTATTTCCCCTCCAGCCCACTCCCTTTAGCCCTTTACCCTCACTCATCGTCTCCCTCACAAAAGCCCTAAACCTAAAAGCTCATTCGCGCCTCCTCACTCAGACTCCACGCCAAGGCACTGAAGACTCACCGATTTCGCCGGAGAATCCGGGCTTCCCTTTACCCATGCACACAGACAGCTCATTTCTTACCATATCTATCACCCAAACGAATCCAACGATACCTTTCCATAACCAAACAAATCCTTCCAAAAATCAGAACCCATTCGAATCAGTAGCAAATCGATACGAATCACTTACCAATCAGCACAAATCTCTTATGAAATATTAGCCCAATCTCAGCCTTTATTTACTTACCAATTGTAGAACCTAGAGTTAGGCTATTTAAACGACATGCAATAGGCATCGAGAGGAGAGGATTTCAGAGCGGAGTCGGAGGGCAACTACATAGCAATTTAGGGCAAGACACTGAGAGTCGGGGAGATAGCAATCATTTTACACCTTAGCAATAGTTAGCAACCACCAGCAGTTTAGGAGACAGAGCAGGAGCCAGACAGGAGACCCATCGCATCGACGAGGACACTCCTTAGCAGCAGTCGACAACTAAGGAGTTAGGGCTCAGCATCCAGAGAATTAGCTTCGCATAAAATAGGAAATTCGAATCCTTTCCTTTCAATTCCAGCCAGAAATCAGTAAACGAACTTTACCTTTTCATTCGCATCGCAAACCTAAAACCCGTCGAGTGAACCGACGACTTGATACGCTGCCTCGGGTCGCTGTCCGGAGAAGGTAAAACCAAAACTCTTCTCAGCTCTTTTGTGTCTCTGGGCGTGTTTATGTGTTTATATGTTTGATTATAGCCTGCTATCACGTTTTGAGTATGTTCTATTCTGTTTAGGAAAGATGTAGGAGTATTTCGTGAAGTAATTGAAATATTGATTAGCAAGTGTAGTTCTAAAAGCCACATGTTATAGGACACTAGTTCTCCAGTTTGGGTCAATACATGTTCTAAGTTGACCTGTTGATGGTTCAAATTGACATTGTTTATTTGCTGAAATCAGTGTTGAAAGTGCTTCGATGAATATCTGAAATGGATGGGAATTAAGTTGAATCATGCTTGTTGACCTAAGGGGTTAATTTGCTTGTTTGCATCTCTAACTAAAAAATGATCATTCAGTCTTTAGCCTAAGTTTGAAATTATGTCATCCATGCTATGATGGATCCCAGCCATATCCCTTAGATTCTACATCCATTTTTAACGGCATGATATCTTAAGTGTTAGTATGTTTGTAAAATGGCTTGAGATTAGGCTTTAATTTGAGTTTTATTCAGTAATTGACTTGTATGAACTTATTTTGTCAATATGATTAGACTTAGGCTACGACTGCAACCTACTATATGAAACATAGTACATGCCTTCGTGAAGATACATGTGTTGATCCTGGATATAAATTGTGGACACAGTTTATCTAGATTATTCATAAATGAGTAAGAGTGTATCACAAATTGATTGTATGCCCGGAAATGCCTCCTAACACATCTTATATGTTTTAAATATCTTGCGTGCATCAGTCTTTGTTTTTCTACCTATTAGTTTCTTGTGAAGGCCCACTGTTTGTTTGTCGTCATGTGGAAACTATCGGGGCCAAATCGCTTTAATAAACATGCATCGTTGCGCAGGCCTATTTTCTTTATCTTTCTCTACATGTTACCATATGTTAGGCCTAAAATTGTGTGTGGTCTGTGATATATGCTTTACTGCCAGGAGCCTTTGGATCCATTCTGCTAGCTTAAGTTGACTAAGCTCTTCTGTTGGCTTATTATGCATATCTAAATTGGCAATTAAATTGTGTGTCCGTGATATACGCTTCACGCCGCGAGCCTTTGGATCCATTCTGCTAGCTTAAGTTGACTAAGCTCTTCTGTTGGCTTATTATGCATATCTAAATTGGCAATTAAATTGTGTGGTCTGTGATATGCTGCCAGGAGCCTTTGGATCCATTCTGCTAGCTTAAGTTGACTAAGCTCTTCTGTTTGCTTATTATGCATATCTAAATGGGCAATTAAATTGTGTGTGGTCTGTGATATATGCTTTACTGCCAGGAGCCTTTGGATCCATTCTGCTAGCTTAAGTTGACTAAGCTCTTCTGTTGGCTTATTATGCATATCTAAATTGGCAATTAAATTGTGTGGTCTGTGATATATGCTTTGCTGCCAGGAGCCTTTGGATCCATTCTGCTAGCTTAAGTTGACTAAGCTCTTCTGTTGGCTTATTATGCATATCTAAATTGGCAATTAAATTGTGTGGTCTGTGATATGCTGCCAGGAGCCTTTGGATCCATTCTGCTAGCTTAAGTTGACTAAGCTCTTCTGTTTGCTTATTATGCATATCTAAATGGGCAATTAAATTGTGTGTGTTCTGTGATATATGTTTTGCTGCCAGGAGTCTTTGGGTCCATTCTGCTAGCTTTAAGTTGAATAAGCTCTTGTACTTGGACTGCCCAGCGCAATATTTCTGAATATAAATCTGCAATTAAATTCCTTCGCTTTCGATCATATTGCAGATGGCCTCGATTCGATCGATTTATACCTTTGTGTACTGGTTGCGTATAAGCATGGATCATGTGTGTGTAGATTTTTATGATTCAAATAATTAAGATATATACTAATCTTATTTCCTTTCTTTTACATGGCACGCCTGGAGCTAAACGAAGAGTCTCATTGCGAGACTCATCAGGAGTTATAACAGACAAGGACTTACATCTGTGTGCATCTTCATCTCCGCCCCGAAAAATCCAAACTGCCGGCAAAGAGACATCGTCTTTCCTTCGAGTCATCCTTACTTATTCTTTATTCCGCCTCATTTATTTGTTGTAAATTAATTGTCTAACGTTATACTAATTAATTAGCACTTAGAATAGTTAAAACCTTGAATCAATAGCTAGAAATTAGTTTGACTTATTTACTTTAGGCTTGCCTTGCCTTGTTTAATAGTTATAATAAATCACTTAACATCCTACACTTGCATAATAAGCTGGAATATTATTTGCCTAGACATTCTTAAAACCGTGGTACAATTTCCTATTAATACAGAATAAGAAACACTGCTTTTGCATAATAGACACGTCCTCTCTCTTATCACAATAATATTATATTCGCATGCTAAGCAATATATACCCCTTAGGTAAAGGAATACTTGCATACATTTTTACTCCTATTATACCTATAGCTAATATAGTATTTAGGCATCCTAATTGCACAGTTTTCAAAACTGACCTTGACTTTCATACGTAAACCTCGCAAAAATATTTTAGAAAGTATATCTTATACTCTTCCGCTTAAATGTTTTTTAAATACACCTTTTCTAGCATCTTTTATATTTTCAAAACAAGCATTTTAAAATATAATAATTACCCTAGGTTTGGCAGGACAACCGCAAGTTAGCGGATCTTGGAGGGTGCCTAACCCCTTTCCTCTAGATTAATAAAGAACCCTTACCCAGAATCTCACTAAGTTTAGCAGACCATTAAAATGGAGTTAATATTTTACTTCAAACTAGTTAAACATTTAGGTGTCCTAATTCACCCAATTAATTAGGTGGCGACTCCGCGAACCCTTAGCATTCTAGCACCACTTTTAGCATTCTTTTACCCTTCAGCATTTTTAATATTTTAAACACTTCTTTAACGCTTTAACTTTCTTTTAGCATTTTTATTATTTATTTTCTAACATTTTGCTTGAGCAGGGTTCGCTAGAATAAAGTCGCGGCCGAAATAGGGCGCGACAACATCTACATCTCGTCCATACAACGACGAACATCTACATCTCGTCCATACAACGACGAACATCTACATTTCGTCCATACAACGTAACATCTGCGTCGCCCATACAACGACGAACATCTGCGTCGCCCATACAACGACGAACATCGCATCTCGTCCATCTGGCGCGAACATCTGCGTCTCGTCCATCTGACGGCGAACATCTGCATTCGTCCATACAACGATTTAACATCTGCATCTGCGTCTACAACGACGAACATCTGCGTCGTTTATACTGAGCAGTGTATCATCACATCATTTCATTTTATAGTATATACAATCGACTACAACCACATCACAAATTCACATTCTTACAATGTTTTGCCTTAATTGATTGCACTAACCATTTGCTTAAGTCTTAGCGTGCGGGAGCGAAGCCAACGTGGATTTTCTCTTCAAATAACGGGCAATTTGTTGGGGGACCTTCCAATGAATGGCGGCGGCCTCAGCGTCGGTCCACTCGCTCACATCACCATGTAACCCAGCACCATAATCCATGCAAGACACCCTGTGTTCAAGCCAGTTATTTATATTTCTTTCCGTTTTGCACCATAGCCCGATGTCATCATAACTCGACAGGACAAATTTAGTCGCGTTAGCGCGCCAGTGTTTTGACCATGGTAGCCCAGTGTCGTCATAACTCGACACTGGGACAATTTTTGAGTCCGCGTTAGCCCGCCTTGGTGTTTGACCATGGTAGCCCAGTGTCGTCATAACTCGACACTGGAACAATTTTTAAAATTTTTTGCGTCAGCCTTGCTTAATTACCCAAACCTTTCAATTCTGAGGATCGAGACAAAATTGGCTATGAGTCAACGTCTTTGTCCAAAGATTCTTCCATCATCTCCATACAAAGAGGGACAACTGTTGACACCCAATTTTGACCCTCCCGTCCAGTCATTAACTATAAAATTAACTAATTTTAAACAATAATTCTAATAATTTTAAAATAATAAAATGCAGCAATTTTATAATAATAATAAAACATTAATACAGACATAAATAAACAATTTAGTAATGGCATCGCGTCTTACGTAGAGTATTAAGCACTTAGAGTCCCGCGCCCACATTAATTAAATTCAAGCCCTGTCATGATTCTTAATTAATAATAAACACATAAAATAAATAATTTAGCATAGACGAATAGCATAGCCGCATTTATTAATATGCAAAGCAATTTCATAATCATTTGTAATTTAAAAATCAATTTTAAACTAATACATGCATTTAATAGCGTCGCATTTATAAAAGCTTTAAACAATTCTTAAATATCATACTTGCATAAAAAATAAATAATTTAATCTAAACTCAATAATGCACAATAATAAGATTTAAATAATAGCGCCGCATTCTAAAATATTAAGCATTAATTAAATAGCACGCCCGCTTTATAACAATTAGATTAATAAAATACCTAAATAATTTAAATTAATTTATCACTAATACCTAAAACTCACCACTAATTAATTAACTAATACCCTAATTTAACTACCCAGCCCAAAACCTTTTCCCTTGTTTCCCTGACCCGCGACCCGCAGCCCAACTAACTCGTTGGCCCAAACCCGCAAAGCCTCTCCTTATCACCCCTTTCGCCCATCACCTCACTTCACCTTCACAAAAACAATAAGCCCCAACCCTTACCCGACACCCAAGCCCACTATCCCATCTTCAGCAGCCCACATACATTAATACCCATACCTTATCTCATTTTCCCTTCCACGCCTCACCTTCACAAAAGAACCAGCAACCCTAAAAACAAACCGCCGCACCTTCCTTACCCTCGCACCCCATCGCGCTAAGACCAGTGAGATTCTCGCGGAGAATCGGGACTTTCTTACCCATACACACACGGCTCGTTACCATAAGTCGTCCAGTAAGAATCAACACAGAACCATACACAAAATCGCACTAAAATCAGCACAAATCTCATCCCAGAATCAGCCTTTATTTACTTACCAATATTAGAACTTAGATTTAGGCTATATAAAACACATGCAATAGGCATAGGAGAAAGCATCGGTTTGATACATTCCCCTTAGCGGCGATTAAGAACCCAAATCGATTAGGCGTTCGGGAAAAGAGAGGAAGAAAGCGAGAGACATATCATCGATCGCATCGATCGCGGAGATTACTCTTAGCAGTCGAAGCCTAGCATCCCTTCCTCGCTTCCAGTTTATTGTCATTGATTCTTACAAACAGTTCCTTTTGCGAACTTCCCGTCGACGATTCTAGAAAAACATTTGTCGTCGCCTCGGTTCATTGTCACAAAGTGGAAATCCTTTCTCTTTCATTTATTTAATTGTCTAATTGATATTATGTGTCCTGCGTGATGGTGTCTGTATCATTCTGTTCAAATTTGTTCGATTTGGATCGGTCACTGTTTCCAAATAGGTCTATTAGCGATTTCCCGATGTTTGTAGCGTCGACTGCTTTTGAGCATGAGCGTGTGCTTCGATAGTACTTTACGAGGTATGATTGAGTGTATAACGATTGTATAAGTCGTAGATCCATTTTGTTGGTTGTATCTTTGATGGTTGTGTAAACACCGACTTGGATATTCTGTTTTAACTTGCTAGTATGCGACTGGATGTTAGTAGGAATGTATTGATATGTTAAATTCAAAAATCAGTATTAATCATGATGAATTGTTAAAACCGAAATTCGCTACATATGTTGTTTCTTGTAACTTCCTCTATAAATAAATACTTCTCCTAACAAATAGCTAGCGGGAAGTAAAAGGATTACAGTCTAATCGAATTGTAAAATCAATGACATCTTTCCGGAAATAGCAACAACCAGTATTTAAAAGGATTATGTGTTTATATGCATGTATATTTATGTGCCTACATTCAAGATTCAAATCTCTTACTCATTTTCCAAAAGATCATAAGAAAGATTATATGTCCACATATATGTCATAACAACCCAAATTTCAAAAGAATTATGTATACATGTGTTTGTATATTTATATGCTTGCATTCAAAAGATTCAAATCCTTTACTTGTTTTCTAAAATATCACTACTATATTTTAATAACCTAAGACCGACCTCCAATCAAAATGTTACTAAGATCGAGGATATACGATTTACAATGTCGTGTTATCCTCGATAAAGTAACAAACACTTTAATTGTAAAATAAACCCCAGCGTTCATCTCTTAAAAATGGTAATGTATTTACTATAAGCTAACTATACAAGTATAATATCTATCATAATATTTATTATACTTTGTTTCCATCGTCTTAGGTGTAATTAAAGTTTACGTTATGTGGGAATGATAAATAAAATCATTGTAAGCGAATTGTATACTAAATGATGAGCAGAGTGCCTTATACCTATATTACGTGGTATTGCATACATACGTGTCTAAAATAGTCTATTTGAAGCGGATATGCATTATACCCATTTGATCCCGAATAAATATTCAAGTGTCATCTGTATGCCTCATAATTGTTGAGTCATCATATGTATATTTAAACCTATTAGGGCAGCAGATCTAACATATGGCATGTTTTAGGATCGCAATACTCAGCGTGACCGGACGATCCATTATGTTTATGACTCGTCTGCTTATCTAGTTATGCCTATTACGCATTTAAGAACATATGCGATTCTGGCGATTGACTAAATCATTTAAGAATAAGCATATATGTCTCTATTCCATTCAAAATTGTTTATCTGCTGGTTTCAAGTGAACTAGAAAGGTATAGGTTTTGTATTTGGTTTCCTATTCGTGGTCTTGCTGTCAAAGTCTCATGTTTATGTTTTGAGCAGTCATAGGGCATCATATTCTCTTTAAACTGTGCTTAGACATAACCGATTAAGAAGGGGTCTTTCAGATGCATCTTACCGCAAGTTCGGTTCCTAAGAAGCATGTATTGAGTCATATCTTTCCCTGCATGTTTAAATACAAAGCAGTGCAATAAATCGGTTACGTGTAATTGTTAGTTTTAAACTTGGTATGATGAATGGAATTAAAATGTTTTCTTGTTGATGTCATGAAGCTGTTTCGAGGTGTTCCATGTCCCAAGTCTTGTTTTGAATTCATTTAGTTCCTATATGTGCTCATATCATATTATTTCACTTCCTAAGTTACTTTGTGTCAAAATCGCTTCGAGTCATTTAGACGACTTTTATACCAACATCTTGTATTTACATGGGTGGTTTGTGTCACATTGGGCCATCACCGTTTGCGTCCTACTAGTTAGCACGAAGAAGTATAATTCAAGACTAATATAGTTCAAACCAAAAATGAGAAATTTGAGCCCTTCAATTTATTTAGCCTAAGAGCTATGGGTCATGTGCGCTCCTATGTTTGCTTATATATTGTTGCATTTTGGCCCATTATCTTGTTTTGAGGTATTTGGGTTTATTATACGTTAGTCGTTAACTTATCTTTCCTCTGTTAATTATCATCAGCGATATTAAATATTTTAGACATGTATCTATGTGTTTAATTCCGTATTCATCCTCATTTATGTCGTACAGAACAAGTTTTGAGCGCATACTAATCTTTTTTTTTCTTTTATTCACATGAAATGCACCGGAGCAAAAATGAAGAGTCTCCCGGCGAGACTCATCGCGACTTTCGTCAAATGGAGACCCCCAATTATGTGCATCTATATCCGCATATGCAATTAATTCCAAACCGCAGGCAGAATGACATTGCCACTCCTTCGAGTCATCTTATTAATTATTTTGCCTCATTTATTTGTTGTAAATTATATGTCTAACGCTACATTAATTAGTAGAATACTCATAATAGTTAAACCTTGAACCAATAGACTATAAAGTAGCTTGACATTAGAAATTTGTCTTCCCCCTTTAAAGTTAATTATTTTAGCTTGCTTAAGTTATAATCAAACTGTTTAGTAGTCTTCCATTCACATAAGTATTTAGGTAGTCAAAACATTATTTGTCACTAAATTCTAACATAAGAAACTCATTTTCTATAAATCCCTATTTAAATTGTAGGATTCTTGACCTTTGCGTGATATATATTTTCACATCCTATGTTTAAGAATATATTTTGGTCATTTTTTTATATTATGTTAAGCAATATATATACCTTATAGAATAGTTTCATGTGCTTTCAAATTACTTTTTAAATGCATTTTTTAACTAGAACTAACTTTATATGTTTTAAACAAACCCTATATTTCACGTTGGTCAATAATACATTTTTACAAACATCTTTTGCTTAAATACTTTTTCAAAACATGTATTGCATCTTAGAATAATAATTAACCCTAGGTTTGAACGGACAACCGCAAGTTAGCGGATCCTTTAGGGTGCCTAACCCCTTCCCTTTAGGATAATGAAGAGCCCTTACCCAGAATCTCACATAGCTTTTTGCAGACCTTTAAATGGAGATCATTTATAGCATTTTTATGTTATTTAATAAGTGTCCTAATTCACTATAATAATTAGGTGGCGACTCCTTTAAATACATTCTAGGAATCAACCATACGTAAGAATCCCGTTTTCGACTCCGGTTTAAATAGGGGTGTTACACATACAACACATTCTGAAAAAGAAAGAAGCAAAAAGAAGCAATAGTCAGTGCAAGTAAATAAGACAAACAAAATACACATAGCAGCAGAAATAAGACAACAAAAGACTATTAGGCAATATGATAGGCTAAGCAAGCCGACCATAATACTACTACAACTATCAGTTTGTAAGCTATGCTAGGACTATGTTGGACTACCTACTATCCTTCTACCCTAATATGTGTCCTCCATAACCCCTTATCTAAGGTCATGTCCTCAGTGAGTTGCACATGCGTCATATCCCGTCTAATCATTTCTCTCAAATACTTCCTCGGCCTGCCTCTACCCCTCTTGTACCCGACCATAGTCAACCTCTCACACCTCCGCACTAGAGCATTTATGTCTCTTCTCTGCACGTGTCCGAATCATCTCAACCTAGCTTCTCACATCTTATCCTCCACCGAGGCCACTCCAACTCTGTCCCTTATATCATCATTTCTAATTATATCCCTCCTTGTATAACCACACATCCATCTTAGCATCCTCATCTCCGCAACTTTCATCTTTTAGGTGTGTGAAGTCTTGACCGGCCAACACTCCGCCCTATACAACATGGTCGGTCTAACCACCACCCTATAAAACTTGCCTTTAAGTTTTGGTGGCACATTTTTATCGCACAATACTCCCTACTGTCTTGGCTTTAAGTAACTGGTAAAGTCGTTGCCATGTGACCAGGAGGTCATGTGTTCAAGCCGTGAAAACAACCTCTTGCAGAAATGCAAGGCGTCGTCTGATAGGCGCGTGGTTCGGTCTCTACAGACGCGCATAGCGGCGAACAAATCTGGACTTCTGACCCTTTTAGCCAAGTAGTTACTGTAATTATGATAGTAGTGACCTTGTATGTATTGAGTTGTTTCTTCTATTCAGAAAATAGTTCGTAAGCCACTTGGAAGCAATTGACATTGATCAGTATCAAGGTATTGTGGCCAAAAGTTAGTTATAAAGTCTGGGAGGTTATTTTTGTAAATAAATATTTTTTTAAAAATTATGAAATACTTTAATACACCAAATCAAACGGTGTATAAAAAATAATCTCAGCATTACTAATTGTTTATTATTATTCTTATACAGTGACCAAACGACCCCTTAGAGATTTTTATACAAATAAAAATGTAATTATAAGACGCATAATAGTGAAGGAATGAAAAGCATAGGATGTAATCATAGAGTGTGTAATTTTCAGGGGAATTGCTTTACAAAATAGACATCTACGAGCACTATTCTAAAATATATGCTGGTGATTGGTCTTCGGATAAGATATTCTACACCTAACCCCCTGAGTCGCACATCTTCACTTGTTCAAGTGGCCTTAGAGGTTAGAGTCCGTTTGGATAAGCTGAATTTAAGAAACTTTTAAATTAGTGTTAACAAATACTTTTTAATTGCTCAAATTGATTATATAAATAAATAGTTATGTGTTTAAATATGATTGTTGAGATTGAAAATAAATGATCGTTTTGTTTAAATACTGTTAAAACGATTGAAGTATTCTAGAGATTGTGATTACTATATGATTTTAAATTATAAATTGATTCAAATACGAACTTTCAAACAACTTAAAGCATGTTTTTTTGTTGTGAAGGCCGCGTGTTCTTCTTTCGAAGTACGCAGCAGAAACCCCGGTCGACGCAATAGCGCAAACCACGTCGGTAGCTTAAACCACACTGACAATAGTCAGTGTGATAGGCTCCCAAGAGGCGGTAGGCGTTCTCGAGATTTCGACTTGTGACTGCAGCTCTCCCATGCGATAGAATACTCCTGCATTCAAGACCAACTAGTCTAGGGCTTCGGATACTTAAAGCATGTTTGACCAATTTGTTTTTTCCAATAAGCATTTATTTTAAAAAAAGTGAGGTGTTCGGCCAACTTTTGGGAAAACATAAGTGTTTCTTAGGAGTAGCAGAAACATTTTTTAAAAACTAAAAGAAATAACTTTTGCCCAAAAATAAATTTTTTGAAAAATACTATTGTGTAAAATACACGTAGAAGCATTTTTTAAAAGCTTGACCAAACACTAATTGTTGCTCAAACATGTTTTTAAATTAATTGGTCAAACACAAACTGTTTTTCGTCAAAATTACTTTTTGAAAAACACTTTAAAAAAAATATTTTTCAAAATAAGCTGATTTTAAAAGTTTGGTCAAACGGGTTATTAATTTCATAAAGTAAATGAGTAGATAAACATTTAAGTAGCCCCAAATTTAGATTCTAAGCATGTCATTTTTAACAAATATGGATTCAAATTTTAGAAATCTTATTTAGATTCAAAGTTTCATTAATAAATTGCCCTGAAATATTGAATTGAAAAATATCAACTTAAAGATGCAATATTATGAAATTTTGAATTAAAAAAACGAACTTAAGGATTTAGTGCCTTGAAATTTTAAATTGAAAAATTGAACTTTAGAACATAACATCTTGAAATTTTGAACTAAATCATGACATTGTCCTGAAGTTGAGGAAACCGAGAAGAAGAAGAAACAATAGATGTATGTTTTTAAAGTTGTGGCTCATTTGTTGACATCTGAATCTAAATGATCAAAGATGTTATTTTTAAATCTGAACAATGATTGATTAAAATTGTTTATTTTTTAATATCTGAATATGCGAATCTATTTATTTGTAAACATAATAGATATACAATTTGAACAAAAATGTAAATTAAATAAAATTATTATTTAATAAAACAAAATAGAGTTTTTATGTTAGTTAGTGATGGTGGAAATGGTTTATAGTGATGGTGATTGTGATGGTGGAGTTGGTTAGTGTTAGTATAGTTGACGCTACAGTGATGTTTGTGGTGGTGATTAACGATGTGTTGATGGTACTTGACGGCGCTGCTAGTAATGATGGTGGAGGTGGTTGGTAGCAGACATTGTCCATAGTGGCGGTGGAGGCAGTAACGACGTGGTGATGACATTGAATATAATTATAATGATGAATATGATAGGGGCGGTAGCGATTGAAAGGAATGGTTAGCAGCTTAGGTGATTGTCAGAGGTGGTTGACGACAGTGTTGGTTGACAATGATGGTTAGGGCGGTGGCTGGTGATTCGGTGAAAACTATCCACACAAAAATATCTCTTATTAATATTAAAATTTTATTCATGAATTTAATGATTAAGACTTATGCGGATCAAATAATTATTTAAATTTTAATGTAAACAAATAACTTAGGGACTTAGTGACATAAGGTCTGAACCATTCAGATCTAGTCCTCTATTAAGTACAAATAAATAATGTCTAAGATTTAAATAAATAATTTTAAAAGTGAATACCTGGTGCCATTTTTATAGAAGAAAGTGAAGAAAATCCCCAAAACATTCCCTTTTATTTGAACTCTGAATAGAAGAACATCCTTATATTCATTGACCTAGAACACTAGGGACACGTTTGGTACGCCGTATTAAGCTGGATTGTACTGGACAAAAAAGTAATATAGCATTTGGTGGGCTTTTTAGCCGCACTGGACTGTACTATTTTTAGAAATAATACAGTCCAACTGCCATTTTTGAGATCCATCTGACAGGTGGGTTCCCATGGACTGTACTAAAAATAAAAAAAATAAAAAAATACAGTCTATTATATATTAATAGTCTAATAACGTCCATTATATATTAATACAGTCCAGTCCAATGAAATTAGTATAGTCTAGTGCGACGTACCAAACGAGCCCTAGTAGTCCTCAAATTATGCAATCCCAATACTCTTTTGTAGAGGTAATTGAATATGAACGGATCAAAATGAATTGAGTTAATAAATAAATTAGTTAGGCAGAAACAATTTGGACCGAAACGAATTGGGCCAAAATGAGCTTAAATGGGGTCATAATCCGACCCGCCCCATTCTTACCAACTAGACTGATCCACTTTCCTCAACTGGGCATTTTCCCTGCCTTTCTCATCTCTGTCTGGTTCACATAGCTAGGGGTTTGTGTGGTCTCAGCCTCTCAGGTATATACTCTTTCCTTGTTCAATAATCATTTGAATTAGTGAGTGTATCTGTTAAAGTAACATTTTAATTACTTAGTCTTTGAAGATGGGAAGCGTTCCACTTTTTGGAAGACCATCATCAACGTTTTTTTATCCTCACCGGCGCTTTAGGCAACTCTCTGATTCACATTTGTCACTCTCTGTTTCCTGCGATTACTCCTCTTTCCAAGTAAACCCTTCTTTTATTTTAGGAAAATTAATTGCTGTAAAGTTCTTGAACATTGTTTGATTCCCAACATTTAGGATTTAAATTAACTTAACTTCATACAAATCCTTGGTATATGAGGGGCGGAGCTAGAAGCCGACATAGTTTGGCCGAACCCAATAACTTTAGTTCAAACTTGTATTAAGAAATTCATTAAATATGTACAAAAATTAAATTCAGAATGCAGTTACTACACCTGATGTGACTATCCTAGAATTTAGAACCCATAAATTTTAAATCCTAGCTTTGCCTCTGTATATATTTGCTAGAAGTGTACCTCTCAATATCCGGGCTTCACTCTTTTCTTCATTGTTTATTTGTTTTCTTTTCTCGAGATTTCTTTAATAAACACTATCAGAATACACAATAGCTTCAGTTGATGAGAGCACACTTTTATTATTTAAGTATATTCTCAACAGTTGTTTTGAATTTACTAACTTTTTAATTTAGAAGTTTAGCCTAGCTAGCTGAAGGAGTTTGGTGGTATTTGAGCTTTTCTGGAACTTGATAACTGTTGCTGGCGCTTTTATAATTTACATACGAGCAGAAGAAACGGCTATGTGGCAGGCTTCCTCTTTCTTTTCTTTTCTTTCTTCTAGGGTGGAGCCAGTGGCTAAGCCAGTAATTCTACAAGGGTATACAAAAATACAAAAATGACACCAAAATTTGAACAAATATTTTCACCTAGTTGCATAGTCTAATTTTTTGACGAATTGAATCCCCTTCATGGCATGTGGCTCTGTCACTGGACGGATGGCAAAAGGGGTTATGTTACTTATATGATGAGAGCTCGTTCTGTAACATATAGTACACTCTTTTAGCCAAAAAGTCGTTCAGCAACTTTTAATTGAATTCCGATTTCTCTTTTTTCAATGGTCTAATACTCCTAGGGGTTAATAAGTATTATAAATATGGTATTCCGAATAACTCTAGTGCCATCTTAACTAACAAGGCGTGCAACAGGCTGAACTTGAATCCGTCAGTTTTTCTCTTTATAATTTGTCTATTTTGGCTGTCCAGAGATTGTTGAACATATTGTGGTTGTATAATGGAGGTGGTAATAATAGATGTGGAACCTTTTCTGTTTTTATGGTTTGAAGGTAAGGGATGTCTCTTATCGACCTCCAGGGACCAAGATCGACCTATTGAGTCAAGTCAACCTTTCCATCCCTGAGAAAAGGTACAGTCTGTTGCTAAAATTCAAGTGCACTACATTCCATTACTGCTATAAAAGTGCTTTGTCATCTTGTCAGCTGATCCTGGCTGAAAGCTAACAAGAGATTACATTATCCATTTCTTGATTGGATAGAAGCACACATGAGATCACAATCCAGAGTTTCATAAGATTTTTGAATGTCCTAACTGTATGTAAAACACATGAAGCTGTCTATGGAACAGTATCACTACAAATCAACTAGAAGCTCAAATACTGATATGCATTTTGAAGAGGCTCTGTATGGATGAGAGGATTTAACATGGATATTTTGTAGTTTTGGCTTGATATTTGGACGGAGTGGCAGTGGAAAAACTACTTTATTGCAGGTGTTCCTTTTGATTTTGCCTTTTCTATTCAAATTCATTTTAGCTTATCTCTTGTCTGACCTCCAAAAGGTACTTTGTTCAGTTTTTTTTTTTAATCTTTGACGTTCTCCATGCAGCTGATTGCAGGGTTAAGCAAACCAACGTCAGGTTCCATATATGTGCAGAGATATAGTGATGATGGTGAACAGATTAAGTCTCCTGAACCCTTACAACCAGAAAGAGTTGGCATTGTTTTCCAATTTCCTGAGAGGTACTCATTTCTTGGCTGGGGTGTTTCATGCACTGTCAGGATGTTCTTTGTGACACAGTGCGATTTTGATGACTTAGGTTCATGTTAAACATATGCATTTTCATTTGCTGTGTTTTTCTGAAAAGACAAAAGCTCCTCCAATTATCAATTTATTGCAGGTTCAGATGGTATGAATCATCAGCACTGCAATTATCTAAACGCTATTTCCTTACCTCTCAATTCTGCTATTATGTACATAAGTATAAATTTATATATTTACATGGATATTGCTAAAGTGAGTATTGCACTTGTTAGGTAGGTATATAAAGTTTAAACAGTTCTTATTGGTTCCAACAGAAGTTTATTTATATTTAGTCTGTTTCACTGTTCTATAGATACTTTGTTGCGGACACTATTCTTGATGAAGTTACATTTGGCTGGCCAAGACAAAAGGGTGGCCTACAATTAAGAGAGCTTCTTGCTTCTAGACTTCAAAAGGCCATTACCTCGGTATGTATTCCTTTAAGTGCGATTTAAACTGTCATTTAGTTTTGTCTACAAAGGAGAAAAGCTTGTCATCTTTCAGCAAATTATGACAGGTTCTTATGTGGTTTACAACTCCTAGGTTGGTCTAACAGGAGTATCTTTGGATAAGGATCCCCACTCATTAAGTGGTGGCTACAAACGTCGGCTTGCCCTTGCTATTCAGTTAGTAAGGATTTCTCACCTATGAAAAAAATGGAAAAGCTTGCCTGCCGTTTATGTGCATTTTTATGAACATGAATATGCCTATTTGTGCGACAAATTATTGTTGATATCTTGGTTGTATCTGATGTCTGTTAATATATTTTCTCTTTACACAGGTTCAAACACCAGACTTGTTAATATTGGATGAGCCTCTTGCTGGTCTTGGTACGAAGAGGCTTTTTGTGATCTATTTCATTTTATTTTTCGGATTACTTTTTTTTCTTTTTTTAATGTCTTTCCCTTATTAGGAATTTGATTATTCATCAGTTGGTTATTCTCCCAACATACCGCGTACGCATGCTTTTAGAGTAACAAAAGTTTTGGTTTTACAGAACAAGAATAGTTGAGATTTCTTGGATAAATTTGAAAGGGTACAGAAGGAATTGATATGCCTGCACAAGGTTTTTACATTTGTTATTTTTGAACAACAATCCTTCTTCTCACCATGGTTATTGAAGTCTTGATTCCATCTTACGTATTCTGTAGTCTCAGTAATCCGTGCTTACAAAAGTTCTAACTTGTTACATTTTGACTGAAGCTAAGTTGGTCGGACTTGGGTGCGGGTGTCCGATACGGGTGCGGATCTAGAGGTCGGATCCTTCATGATCTAAATTCTAAGATTCGGGAATACGGATCTAGGTAGGATACGGGTACGGGGATTCGGCTAAAATTAATTCAAATATCTAAAAATAGAGTTATAAAACCTATATTATGAGATATTATGTGACAAAATTGAGGAGAAAATATTGATCAAGAGGAGAATCCCGGAAGGAGACAAAAGGAAAAGGAGTGACATAAAATTTTCTATATATAAAGTATTCCATTTTCTTCAATTTCACCTTAGCTTTTGTTTTGATTAAAAATGATTGAATATGTCCGGAATTCCTCCTTCAATTTTGGTGAAAGTACCCAAAATCGGTTGACTAAATCGGGTACGGATCCCACACTCATACCCATGTCGTGTCGACACGGGTGCGCACCGAAAGTGAAGAGTCCGAGCAACATAGGACTGAAGCACCAAGATTGTGAACTCTTAGTAAACCCTATATGCTGAGCTGTTTATAATGATAAACAAGTAACAATAAGATGAGATAGAGTCATGGGTTATGTTACTTGCTTTTACTTTATGAAGAATGTGCTCAAATTTGTTAAATCTTTCTGCCAACATTAAGATTCTATGTTAGGTTCAGTGGTGGAGCAAGGATTTTCATGGTTCAAAAATATAAAGTAAACATTTGAAGAAGCCAAGGGGGTTCATATCTACTATATATACATAAAAAAGAATTTTTAACCTTGTAACTATAATGTAATTTTTCGCCGAAGGGGGTTCGGGTGAACCCCCTCACCATTACTTGTCTCCGCCCCTGGTTAGGTTGCGTACTAATTCTCCAGAAACTAAATGCAACCAGGGTGGGATTTCTACATCTGTTTTAGAGGAATTCTTCTTTGGCTTCACTTAAAATCATTTTATTTGCTTCTCTAGTAGAAGCTCAGAGCACACTTAAATGGTTACATCGATGTACAAAAACATTGTTGTGTTAAGACAATCTAGCTGCTACCTGTGTACCAGATCTCATATTTGTTTTTGCTTACTATGGTTATAAGGGCTATTCTGATTTTTTTTTATAGATTTAATTCTTTGGTATGGTTGGTACAAGCGGATTTCAAGAGCTTTCCTGATTAGATCGTACCTCTGGTCGGATTTCCTGTAGGATATTGGTAGTGAGGCTTGCTTGTGTATTGAGCGGGAGACTGTTTTATGGAGTGACTCTATTCCCATAAAGATTGGAAAGCTTAATTTACTGATTTCGTTTATTTGATGTGATATAGCTAGCCCTGGTTCCTTTTTTTTAATTTTATTTATGAGTTACTTGCTTTTGAATATAAATAAGTCATTAGGTGGACATATTATTTTTGTATTGGTCCTAACTTTTAATTATATTTGAGTGCCTAACCTCGGTGTCTAAAAAGTTCATTATTTATGAGGGAAAACAGACTGGAAGGCTCGTGCAGATGTGGCGAAATTGTTAAAGCAGCTAAAGAAGGAGCTAACTTTACTTGTTGTCAGCCATGACCTCAAGTAAGTTCCTGATTTGGTCCATTTGTTATTGTTGTTTACATGTGTTATTTTATGGAAATGAATCACCACGCTAGATGTCTAGCATTGTTCACCCGAAATTTCTATCGAATATCAAGAAACTTTAGTCGACACTTTCTGGTGAAGCTGTGAAGGAAGTCATTTATCCATAACTAGTGAACTCTGGAAACTTTTCACCGACTCCCTGTCCCTTTTCCTTGAAAACTGAGAAATCCCTTGTTTCCCACTTCGAAACTCGGTGGATAATGGGATCTTCCTTCTACCCTTCTCCACTAGACTTGAATCATCAGTTAGAATTCGAACTTGTGCCGTGCGCCTGCCATACATGCCGCATGTACTACCTTTGCCACTCCCTTTGTTACATTTGGTTGTCCCATAATGATAACATTTGTCATGATAAATAAATTTTCATTTACTCCCCGTTTCAGACTGCACATCTTATTGACCTTCTACCATTTCAAAATATTAAGGCGCTGACTTTATATTTTATTGGAAATATACTACAGTGTTTAAATATACTACAGTGCTTATATGTGTATTTCTGTATGACAAGCAGCCAAACAACAGATGTCCCCAGGGGTTAGCTCAACTGACAAAGGTTGAGGGACTTGTGTCTGCGGTCACAAGTTCGAACCCTTTGCTGAGAGGATGAAGTTCAGTATTTTAGTGGAGAAGGATAGAGGGGCGTGCCCATCATCCCCTAGTTTTGAGAGTTGCTGTTGGCCCAAAGGGTTGGCTCCACACAGATTTCACGGTCATAAAAAATAAGCAGCCAAACAACAGATTAGTTCTATAGATGTTGAAAGCATAAACATAGAGTCTATCAAACTTTTAATTGTTTGCAATAAGAGATGAAAACATATCAGATGAAAAAAGGGAAAACCAATACAATCAATTTGAGATAGAAGGATAGATAATTTAAGGATAGCTTTTACTCTTAGCACAATCGGCAATTTCTAAGTAAAAGATCAATCAAACAATTGTTGCCTCCATCCCAAAACTAGTTGGCCGGCTATATTTTTCACTGCTATCCTTGAAGGATACGAAAACTAGTGGTGTCCACTATCCTCTGAGATAGAAGTTGAACTGCATTCAACTCTCAACTTGAGCATAGTCAAACAATGGCATTTAATTGGAAGAAATGAATCATCTTGTTTCTGGTATTCCTATTTTCCTAGCAATTCATCTATGGTTCTTGATTGATATTTAACTAATCCAGAGCTGGCAGTGAAAATGAGATATCTGTACCTTGTTTTCTTAATGTATTATTTGGCTCCTTCTCTAATAGCCGCATTGATGGTAATCTATAGGGAGTTGGCATCTCTGGTAGATCAATCTTGGAGGATGGAAATGGGAGGAGCACTTAAAAGAGAGCCACTACCCATTTAATACTCGGGATTTATAATGTTCGCAACAATCTTTTTCTGATGCAATATATGAGGTATGACCATGTTATTAGGCCTCTTATCTTCATGCTCTTTCAGTTATGGCTGATCTTCCATACACTGGGAAAATGATAAGAATTCAGGAGTAATAATAAAGCTCACAAGATAAAAAATGACATGGTGAATTAGCGTTGAAACAAGAGTGAAAACTCTGATTTTGCATAATCTGAAAACTGTCTCTTGAAGTTCAACTGAAAAACCGAAAAGATATTTCTGGAGTGGATATTCTGCCTTACTGACAAGGCTTTTAGAAACTCCTCCTTTAATATGTTTGACATTGATAATGCTTGCGCGGCTACGTCTGCTAGGCAATTCATAAGCACCTTCATTTACTTCTGCTTCAGTAAACTATTCTAGCTCGTCGTTGTATAAGCTTAAGTTCTCTCTCTGTTATGTTGTTTCACAATCAGTTACTTGCTCAATAGGCATAGGAATTGTTGGTATTGGAGGATCAGTTCTTATTATTTGAGAACCGTCGAGAAATTCATCAAATGATTCTTTCTGGACCATTCCCACTTCATTACTATTAACTTGCAAGGTTTCTGATACACTCTCTGTGACTACTTTGAGGTTGTGAAGTAGTAGGTTGGCTCTACATTGTATTCTTGCTCTTCAAACAATGTCCGAGCTGGGAAGAAAGTACAGGAGTTTCCTGAATGTAGAGAGCATAATAGTGAGCTTACCTTTTCAGTGGTTTGAGTCTTTTGAGAGTGAAGTCAATTGTGAACTGCTATACATAAGCTGATGAGGAGTTATCAATCGTTTTCAAGGAAATTTGCACCAAACAAAAGTGTTTTCATGACCAGTGCCGTAAAGTTAATTAGGGACAATTCTTCAATTTTAAAAATCCCCGTTTTCCTTTTCAGCCAATTTGCATAAAAAGCGAGGAGATGAGTGAAGTGGTACTATACTATTTTGAAAGGCTTCCCATAGGCAACAAATCAAATTCATTAACTAATGTTGGAAATGCTGTCCGTGATGGAATTGGTGTGATACTGACAAAAGTTGTTGATATGAGTAAAAAATGTTTAACTGTATGCCAGAAAATGGTTGATGAGTTTTATGGATCATATACACTTCTCACATTATAAGAGCTAATGTCAGAAGTCATGTAAAGGTTTCACCTAGGAGTCCTCCAATTAGACTATTAAATTGATTTTTTGGGGTGTTCCCTGGAATAGGCTATAAATCTATCAAGTCGTGTTTTCTTCATTTTGTCTAGACATTCCGAGTCTAATACTGTCTGCACCTCTTGTTGCACATTACTTCTTTATTTATGTTTTTCTCTTTGCTCTTCCGTTGATTACAACAATCTACTTTGACACTTAATAATTACTTGCAGATTGCATATTATTCTTGGAGAGTGCTCAAGCTGATCCCTGATTATTGACGTCTTCACAGTTCATGTAACCTCTGAATATCATTAATAGTTTCTGTAATGAGTTTTATGATAGTTTGTCTTTTAAATTTCAATTAACATCCGAGTGTAGTTACTGGATTTTGTAATGAGTTTGATGGGTTTTAAGTAACGATTGGAATTTTGTTAGGAAATAATTTATATAAAAATGTTTATGAAATAATTTTGTAATGAGTTTGACACATTTTTATATTTAGAAATAATTTAACTTTATGAAATGATTTACCGCCAGACAAATATCTAAGACATTTTAAACCACACATTTGAATTGTACTGATATGTAAAATCAACTGAAAGAGTAATAGTTATGGGGTGTTCGGGAAAGGGCAGCCCAAATCAATAAACTTGTAATATACTGAACTTGAAACATACATCAGTATGAGAAATCACCTGTTTTAATTGAGTTAATAATCTGTGGCCTCAGACCAATATAAGTGCACAAATCTGTGGCCCCGGGCCCAAGTATACATATACATAAAATGTGGTCTCAAGCCCAAATACATATGTGGCATCGAGGCCTAATTACAGGTGTTCAACATTCAACAATTTATATTAAGAACTGAGAATCATATTGTAATACATAACACTGGAATTGCGAACATTATAATGATGAGACATGTATTGATGAACTGGTTATGAATTTTAAAGCATTAACTACTCTTAAGTATACCGAGCTTTCATGACTGAGACTCATGGGAAAGCATTAACTGCTCTTAAGAGGTTTCGGCCTCTTCGTCGGCTTAAGGTACGCTTGGGCTGAGTCTCGATCCTTATGGACTTAGGCCTGGCCGAGAAATAAAGAAAAGGAGGCCCAAATTCATATAAGTGAAAAGGGGTGGGGTCCGGGATACATTTTTCAAATTAAGATACGAAATTAATTTTAAAAATAACCACTTTAGTTTTAATTGTAGCCAAATTGGTTGATTTAAAGCAATTTTGAGGCTAAACATTAAAATACAAGCTAAATAAAAAAAATCTCATAATTAAATCAATTTAGAGAATAAAAATAAGATGCTATTCGACACCCTATTTAACTAATAAATTCCCTTAATTTCATGGAGTAAAATATTTATCAATTTAATATAATCAATTTAGATAATTAATTAATAATTTTCCTCTTTAAATCATAGAAGTTGATATATATATTTCTTAAAAATATAAAAAAATATGCTAATGATATACAATAATATATTCGATAATATTTTGCCAAATAACATGACAAAATATTACCGGAATAATTTCATAAAATCATTAAAATGCATATTTCACTTTGTTCATAACTCAAGAACTCTGGATAATTAAATAAAATATTGAAAGATAAAAATTAGGTGTCAACACTTGAATAGTTCATAATAAGTTAAATTATAAAAAAATAAAGAAATATTTTTAAAATGTGTGATCCAAAACATATCTTAAATATTTGTGTGATTGTAAATTATTTCATAAAATTAAATTATTTTTAAATATAAAAATTTGTCAATTGTTTTAAAATAACTAATAAAGAAAATAAGACAATCTTCTTGAGATATAAGAAATATATATTTTTCTTCAAGAATCTAGTACTCTATAAAAATGCAGGAATAGAGATTGAATAACTCAAAGTGCTCAATAGGTAACACCTCTAAGTAAAGTGTCTAAATGACAAATTTAAGGGGCTATTTATGTATGTGGCCAAATAATAATATCTGTCAATGGCAAGAAATTAAGGTAAGACTTTATCGTAATAAATAATAATATCAATCAACTATCATGTTCCTTTATCTAGCCGACAACTAAAAGATAGGAGAAAATAATTATCCTTCTTTAACGTGCCCCGCAAGGCTCAAACACGCCATCACTCTCTATCTACTATCATACCAAAAAAGAAGAAGCGTCCTCCAGGACACAGTCTCATGACAAAGGAGGGGGATTTAAGACGCGTTGGACACTTGCAGCGTGTGATTGATTCTCAGTGAAAGTATTTTGCTCTCTTTTGGGGTTGATATGCTATCAGTTGTTCGTTCTCAAATAGTGTTAAGGGACCGATATTATTACCTCCAGTACTAGTCTGGCGCAAATCTGAATATCAAAAAAAAAAAAAGGAAAATAATGGCAATTGAAGAGAGGAAGCTTTAGCTAAAGTCGGAGGTTAGGAACTTGGATTCTTAGGAGGTATTCTTTTTGTCTCCATCATGACTGTAGGGATGGCAGTGGATTCTGAACCTGCCCGAATCCGGTGAATTCAGATTCGTTTTATAGGATATTGATATTTAAATTTTGGACCCGACGGATCCAGATCGGACCCGGATCCGTTTATGATGGATCGGATCTGGATTTGAATCTTGTCTTTGAAATCCGTATCCGATTCGACCCGTGAATCCATTTTTAATTAAATTAATTATACATTTATACTTATACATCCTTCCAGCGCAACTATAATTTTTCTGCCCAGCCCAACTTTAATTTTCCTGCGCGGCCCAAGTCCTACTGATGTCTGCCCAGCCTGATGACAATTGGATCCTCGCTCTTTCAAAGTTTCCATCTTTGTTATATTTGAATTTGGTATGAGCTCTCTGGTCTAGGAGATATTTGTACATTGTTTTCTTTGTTCTGTTGGTAATCAATTTGATGAGTGTTACTTTTTTTATTGTTTTGAATAATTTCTAGATAGAATCTTGTATTCATATAAGTGATTGTACCTGATTTGCAATTGTCTTTTGCTACTTAACTAATTCGTCTAGAATTAAATATTTTACTAAAAAAAATCAATAGTTGCCGGATGATTGAGTCTCTTAAATTCAATCAATGTAATTTTACATGTGGATCCAGATCCGATCCGTGGATCCGATGAATCTGGATATGATTTTGTGAATCCGATGGATCTGGATCTGGATACAGGTATGAAAAACGGATCTAGATCTGAATCTAGTAGGATCTGGTCCGGATCCTATCTGTTGCCATCCCTAATCATGGGAAGCACAATTGATTTGACCGACAAAGACAAATACAATAATAGGCAATCAAACACTGACACCGATAATAACCACAATTCTGCATCAGTGTTTTAAACGGAGTGGAGGTAAGACGAGAGTTTTTTTATATATTTCAGTGAATCGTAAGTCCAGATGCATTAAAACGTAAGCTTCATGAATATTTAATTTTAGTATTTTGTAAATTAATAAAATAAATATATTAAAATTAGTAGAAAACATATATATATAAGATTAACATGTGCATGAATCATTAAAAAAAAAAAAAAAAAGTGAATGGCATAAAGATGCATTACACCAATAACATGACTACGATGAAATATAATTAGAGTTATAAAAACAATACTCTATCCTAATAATTCAAAGATAAAAATGACAATAACATAAAGTTATTGTTTTAAAATCTAAAATTCGATAATAAATTAATACTCATTATAATACAAATAACCAGAATAGAGTCTTCAAAACATTATCTAAGCTAGAACGATACCAAAAAAAATAATCTAAAACTAAACACTATTTTCAAAAAGATAAATTGAAGAATGCTAAAAAAAAGCTTGAAAAAAATAAAAGATAAAGAAGGATAATCCAAGCATGAAAGTATAGTAAGACTTGGATAGGAGGACAAAACTCCTTGATTTGTAGTTTGCACTTTGCATACAAAAGTCTAAAGTGTATCTATTACTCTATAAACAATAAAGAGAAAATAAAGAAATTAAGACAAACAATTAGAATTTTTTTTGACTCTGAGAGATTTTTTATTAGTTTGAGAATTTATTATAAGTTAACTTTTGGATATTTAATTTTAAAATGTTATTAATTTTTTTTTTACTCAAATTAAAAAAAGTTTTCGGGGCTTACGCACCAAATGAACGCCTCGGGACATTTTTGGTACGCCTCGTCACCGGGCTAGTCGCGGGGCTCACCTAGAAAACACCTTTTATAACAATACTGTTACACCTCGTAAGATTAAGACGATAATTAAGAATTTCATTAACAATAAATATTCGAATTTTGAAAATTAAGTATATTCTTACATGTTAATACGGAATAATTTTGGTAACAACGAATGTGATGTCGGAAAAATTTCTTTAATGATAGTAGTATATATATATATATATATATCCCGTCAAGGATTAGTAGCGTATATAAGATAAGACGATGGGAATTTATGGCAACGAGAGTTAAGATTAATAGAAGTGGGATTAAAATTTATTACTTGGGGGATTGATTTAATTTAAGTAGACAACGAGAGATTAAAATGTAGTATTTTAGGGACCTAAGTGTAATAAGGAAAATTCAGATTTTAGAATTAATTGTAATGAAACCTATTTCATTCTCTAACCTTCAGATTAAAAAAAATAGAGACCAAAACTTCACTCTCCTCTCTCCTTAGCCGATACACACCCCTATTTTCATACAAGTGAAGCTTTCAAATCTCTCCTAAATTAAGTTCTTGTACAAGTACTAGCCAAGGAAAATTCAAAAAAAAGAAGAAGAACACCAACCAATGGGTCACGGCCACTGGGCAGTCTTTGCCCTGGGAATTTCAATTTGTTTTTTAGATAAGGAATTTGGAAGAAAAACATGTATGAAAGGTGGATTAAATTTGTAGATTGCATGCATGTTATTATAGTTGAAGAAATGGTGGAAATTGAAGAAAATAGTGGGCAAAAATCGGGACTGCTGCTGGCCGAAATTTTGGGCAGATTTTTAGTCAACTTTGGAGGGGTATATATCCTAGTATATTAGGAGTTTTTGGGTGTTTCAAAAGCCAAAAATGAATTTCGTCGAGTCTAGTTTCCAACACAACAAACCGCTCGTCGATAGGACATAGGAGTAGAGAGTTATAGACGTTACAAGTTCAGCTGACAAAAACAGTGAAAAAAACGCTGCTACTGGGGCAGAATTTTAGCCCACGAAATTTCAAGTTTTGGACATGAGGCGCCGCGGCCCTAGTCTAATTTTGCCTCGTTTCTATTTTAATTAAATCTGAAATCATATCTCGATTTAATTAAATTATTATTATTTATTCTAATGTCTCGATCATAAATCGAACATTTATATTCTCTCTTATTACATCCTTGAATCGACAGAACAATTGACTTAGTGTTACCATACAAGCCTTCACATATCGACAATAATTACATTAGGGTCTACACGGAACTCCTAGACGGCGCCGGAAGACGAACTCAATATGTGAAGTATAGTTACACGAATCCTGTAAACTGAATCTCTATGTGGGAAGACAAAATTCTTTCATTCACGAAACACTCAATCAAGCTGAGGATCTGCCAAGTGTCTATCCAAATGGCTTGATCATTATATATCATCTTTATTAGCTGACAACAAGACCATATCATAGATATGTCTAATGCGTTGGCCAACGACTTAGTTAACCTAATATCATATGAGAATCTGAGTGTTCTCTCGAAGATACATTCGATGAATGAATCCTAATCTTGGCTCAACTACCACCTTTAATCCACTTCGTAATATACTCAATACCATCCGCGTCTCAACCTATAAGACATTTGAGCTTAGGACAGGATCAAAGTACATTACTCTGTAGACAAGGTGTGTATCGACCTCAAGTCTAAGGACTTTTATCTCCCACACGCTGATCATACTTTAGACATATATAACAAACAATATATCAGCAGGGTATACCAATACTTTCCAAGTATCCACATGTCCATCATGAGTTACCATAACTCGTAGCAGGTGAGACGTACTACATCCTGTAAGGATATGATGCAGACTACATGTCGACTTATCACATCACATCGATATCCCTATTTCGATGATCATTAGTCGAGGCTGTTTTAAGAGTTACGCTATAATATTAATATTTCACATTATTAATAGACACGTAACCTCTAGTGATGCATTTATAGAATATTATAAACAATCAATTAATAATTCAATAATTGCAAATGTCATAACATTAATCTCCATTAATATAAATACGAATGTGTATAAAGTACATTTATCCTAAAATAGATTATTTATAGGACATAAATATAATTTCAGGGGAGCCCGAGCCACCAATCATTGTCACCAGCTCTTTGCTGCTTACATGTTACAAGGTGCTTATATAGATCTAGAAAATACTCCTACAGTATACCCATAGTATAGTAATTACAGTAATTATTATACTTGCTCTAGAATAAATTACAAATTGATAATAATGTTTAATTTTGGAGTAAGGGCATAATGTCAATATGAATGGGACTCCTACCTATATGTTTGAGTGAATTAGAAGCAACCATATATAAATACAAACCCAAGCGTTTTGTAATTAGTCCGGAATCTAAATGACTCAAAAAAAATAATCTAAAGTAATTAAAATATTTCAAAATTTATTTAAGGAGTTCATATTCTCATTTTATATCCGATGTTGTATTAATCTCCACCCTACACATGTGCTGCTATCTCATATGTGGACATCACATCATGTATTCTATTACTAGAATGTCAATTGTCATGCGATGCGATGCAATGCGCGTTAGGACTTCCATCATTAAAGTAGAAGAAATTATAGCACGAGTATATATTAGTATTACTAGTCATGATATTTACCAAATTAAGTTTTCATCTTTCCTACTAGGCATTAGCGGTCATAATTTTTATTAAGGGTTCAAAATATTTAAAAGTAAATACATAATAAAGTCACATTTAAACACCTATTATATACACATAAAATATAATTTTAATATTTTGTATATAGTATAATTTTTCACCGAACGGAGTTAGGATTAACTCACTTTCTCCATCCCTGTCTACTATTACTCCCTTCGTCTCAATTTAAGTGTCTTACTTTTCTTTTTGGTTTGTCCCAAAAAGAATGTCTCTTTCTAAATATAGTAAGTTTTTCAATTCCAAGATAAGTTTAACACCACAATATTTAAAAGACTTCACCCATTTTTTATTTAAGACCATAAGATTCAAAAGTCTCATTTTATTTCTTAAATTTCATGTAAGTCAAACTAAGACACTTAAATTGAGACGGATACTCCTAATAAGAAGCCCGGAGCCATATTTCATAACACAAAAAATAACAAAATTTAACATATACTGTAATAAAAAAAAAATCTAATCTATCGAATGTAATTTTCGGATGAAAGGAAGTGAATGGCTCCGCCACTATAGATCTTTCATATTTTCTAATTCTGGCCAGTGACAGACAGTGAAACCTCCTGTAATGACAATATTGTTGTGACTTTCCTCTCTTTTTCTTTTCTGTCTTGTTTTTTGTCTCATCTTTTGAGGTGACCATCTCTCAAAGAGGACACACAAGTTACAAAAATCAAAACATATCTTCTTTTTTCCTTTAACAAGTAAACAAAGAGCCTCCTTTTAAGTAGTAATTTAATTATTACTATAACCTGCAAGGTAGACCCATCCATTTCATTCATGGATCCCAAGCAACCTAACTCTATCAACAACAACAACAACAACAATATTAAGCCTGATCATGATCATCAGATAAAAGATGATGAAACCAAGAAGAAGCAGTTGGCTGCTCCTAAAAGAAAAGATAGGCATACTAAAGTTGAAGGTAGAGGGAGGAGGATACGTATGCCTGCTCTTTGTGCTGCAAGAATTTTCCAACTTACGCGCGAATTAGGTCATAAATCTGATGGAGAGACAATTCAGTGGCTGCTGCAGCAAGCCGAGCCATCCGTAATCGCCGCAACTGGCACAGGAACCGTTCCTGCCTCGGCTTTAGCTGCAGCAGCCTCTGTTTCCCAACAGGGGATCTCTATATCAGCTGGGTTAATGGATGATTCAGGCGCGAATATCGCGGGGTCAGCTAGAAATAACAGCACTAGTAGTAATAGTAGGACCAGTTGGCCCATGATCTGTGGGAATTTTGGAAGACCTGGAGGGATATGGCCCGGCCCGGCCCCTGTTGTTACTAGTTTTGGGTTTCAGTCTTCATCATCTGGCCCATCAAGTACTAATTTGGGTAGTGAAAGTTCAAATTACTATCTACAGAAATTTGGGTTTCCAGGGTTTGATATGCCTGCAGCAACAAATATGAATCCTATGAGTTTTACTTCAATTCTTGGTGCAAGTAACCAGCAGCAACTGCCAGGGTTGGAGCTTGGATTATCTCAAGAAGGTCATATAGGGGTGTTGAACTCACAAGCTTTGAGCCAGATATACCAGCAAGTGGGGCAGGCAAGAATGCAACATCCACAACAGCACCAACAAAATCAGCATCAGCGACAGCAGCAACAATCTCCAGAGGATAATTCTCAAGGATCAGGACACTAGTACAACTTTCAAATAAAAGACCTGAGGTAGGTTTTTGATGAATAATTTTCATTTTTTAGGTGTATTGATTATAAGTTAATAGTCATCCATCTTTTTATCATTCATTAGTCCTTTATATCTGAGTGGTGTGCTTATACTTGTTTACTGAAATAGACATAGTTATCACATAACCTCACACAAATTTTCTCTTCTAATACTATATAGGGGTTCAGATAGATTCACCTCTGTGTTTGTACAAGTAAGTGATTTCCGGTAGTCAATTCCAATTTCTGTATATCCAGCCTAAGGAGATCCCAAAACTCTGGCCTACTTTCTTCTGTTTGAGGGTTGAGGGGAGAGGGAGTAGAGCTTTTCAATCTTTTCTTTGGCCAATTCATCTCATGAATCAAGAAAACCACAACAGTACAGCGAGAGGCGGATCTAGGATTTAAAAATTTATGGAGTTCTAAATTTTATTATATGTGCATATTCCATGGATTTCTGAATAAATATAAAGAGTTTGGACAAATGTCTCTGCCAAACCCGTACTTTTCATGCTAGCTTCGCCCCTAACTGCAGCTATGATAGCTGGTGATCAGAAAAATCAGCCTCTCAGTGTATGGTTAACTCCATAAATGGCTTGTACTAGATCAATGCAAATGGAGCTGTTAAAAATGGGGATTATGGATTTATGTAACTATAAGAAACCAACATCGGGAAAGAGGGGGGTCATGGCATCACAGCCACATGAAGAAAAAATAAGATGCAGGGTAAGTACTCTTATATGCTGTCAAAAGAACCATATGATGCTCTACTCAATTCAATCTTCTTGAAGAGCTGCAGTACTAACAGATTGCCCCTATCATACATTCTAGTTGGAGATTCTATAATGACCATTTGCTTCATAACAGAAAATTATATTTCAGAACTGTGTTGTGCTCACCATACAACGTCTAGTTCTAAAAGCAAATTCTCGTGGTTTTATTGACATTTTTAGTGTTGGTTTGTCTTTGAGAAGCTCTATGTATGAGTGTTATATGGATATTTATTGAGTTTGATGTTGTTGGTCTATATATTGGAAATTTGGAATACTATCTATCTGGTGTGTGGTGTGGATATTCATTCTGACCTTCATTTTTATTGTTTATGGAGTGGGTTGTCTTCAGAAAGTATTAATTCTTGAAATGCAATATCACTTTGCCCTTCATATTTATTGTTTGTGGAGACTGGAGTGATGTTGCTGCTGTTTATGAAGGGGGCAAAAGGAGAAAGAGTTGGAGAAATATAAATGCATTTTCAGCAAACCAGTTGGGAATATTACAGATTTAAGATAATGGGACTAACCCCACTTGCAGAGTATTTTTCTCCAGACAAAATTAGAGCACTTTGGGTTGACTATTTATTGTTAATAGTCTCACCTCGGTAATGGAATGGAAACATGAACTCCTTATATGGACTTGGATTATTTATTTATGTTGTTTTTGCAAATATGATTTGAGTATGGGAAGTCTTGTTAACCTGGAATTGAAATTGATCAAGTCAATAGGCTATGATGTACTCTCTTCGCCCTGGTTTGACTTAAATACGCTGAGCTTATCACATACTCCATTTTATACTTGCCCTTCCTGTCAAACAGATAAATTTTCTGCATTATCAAAACTTCAAACATTATTTTTAGCTGCTACTTGCAGAAGTGTAAACGACTAAACATACGAAATTGTATGCCACAGGTGGAGTGTTATCATATACTATAAACCATGCGTTTTGTTATAATATTATTTATGAAATAATTAATTATTTATTTATTTAATAAAATTTATTTTTAATAGATCATTTCTTCGTTTATGTGTTACTTATATAGAAAATGTTTACCCGTAAAACGGTACAATTAAATTTATATACGTGGTCAAGGACGCGTGAATCTCAAGTGACTGATTTGACAATAATGCTAGTTAAAATATACCGTAAGTAAATAATATTAAGACAAAGTAAAGTAATAATTAGTCTGAGCCTTGTGTTAGCTTCTAAGAAAAGTCAATGCAACTATTATGAAAGCACAGTAATCGAGAAAAAGTGAGAGAGTATTTTGTAATAACTTGATTATGATCATTTACAATGGAACTATGTGTCATATTTATACATGGGCTTTACGGATACACACCCCGCAAAATATGTCATCATTAATACAAGAGAATGAATGTGGTAATAATTGGATAATTAATGTCTTCATAAATGTCATTAATGTTCTGTTGGAAGACCTATGACCGGTTCGGTAAGGGTCGTCCGTTGCAAAATAGCTCACCTGACCCTCTGAATTACAGGTAGCACGTACGATGCTCCCGGCACCGCTCGTGTAGCGCCTCAGGCTGACCTGGACATGACTCAACATCATAATTCACGTGTCACGTCATAATTCGTACAACTGTCTTATATGAATTTACCCCATATAGATAGTCTCCGCACTTTTTGGGTGTAACCTTTGCGCGTCCGGGAAGTGGATTGAAGAAACATCAAACGTCGCATCTCTTCAATGCTTCTGAAACAATGACAACTAACCAGTTGCTCTGATCAACGTGAAGTATTGCAATGATGATGCACGCCTTTTAATTTCCAAACGTTATATTCTCATACCATAAATAGGAGGTCAAATATTCACAAAGAAGGCAACTACAATCTTCATAAACTTTCTTTCCTTCTTTAAATTTTCTTTCATAATGTCGTTTACTAAGTCTTCTCCTTCACATTCTCCTGACAACAATGATAGTCCTTCAAATCGTCGTCCCGGGAAAGAACATATTTTCCCTAAAAGTCAAGAAATTAACTTGCACTCCATTTATGTAGAAATTCTTCCTTCTGATTTAGATTTCACGGGAGACCTTCGTGTTCAAGAGAATTTTGAACATGTTGAATAAATTGAATCCATGATAACTTCCAAAATTCTCCCCAAAGTCGTGAAAGATTGTAACTTCACCCCCACGCTTTGACATAGTCATTAGAACAGTTGGCCCAATTGACTGAATGCACCACTATGTTGAAGGGTTTTATATGGCTTACACATACCCTTTAACTATTGGTTTCAAACTCCCTATCCCAAAAATTATCAAAGACATTTGTCGTTGATATAGAGTCTGCTTGGGACAAGTTGCTCCGCAAATTTGGAGATTGGTCTACTGCATACAGATGTTGGTCGATAATGCCAATGCCTCATTCACCATTGATCACCTTTTCCTTCTTTACTACCCTCAAATTTTCCGAGGTGGTATTATCCACTTGTACCCCGTGGAATCCACAACCTCATTAATGTTGAGGATGATTTTGACTGTGGTTGGCTAACCCGATTTATTTTGATCAAGACCGATCAATACCACCGACCTTCTTCAGATCCTTTTCCAGAAGAGTGGAACTCATCCCGTGAGTATATTTAGCCACAAACCTATTTATTTTGCTTTCAAATATAGGCATCACCTTTTCTTAGTTAAATATTATATTTTTCAACCGTTTTAGTTGAGCCACAACTGATCGAAGGAATTCGAGTGGGTTGTTAATCTTTCCTGTGCCTCCCCCGACATCACCCTGTCATAGAAAAGTATCACTTCCAAGTGGTGGAAGAAAAAATACCACGGTAAGATTTAACCCTAACTCGACCCCTTATAAAGGTTCATCCCTCGATTTCCCCGTGATTCTTTTTATTGTTTTTACTTTATCCGCAGGGCTCCCGACAAGAAAATTTGCAGCCCATAAGGTGCCTTCCCACACAGACTGCTTTGTGCAATATTCTTCGGCCTGCTTCTAGTAACTGAAAGCGAAAAACTCAAGATGAAATTCTTGTGACCCTGGTGGGAATTGGTTCCAGGGTTAGGAACTGTCGCCGGCTCACTGAATATTGGAAATAGGTACAAGCGGAGGCACAAGCGGGCATCATTCACATCGATGATGAAGAAAAAGTAAATGATAAAGGCACTCGCCTCGAGAGTCCCTTACCTGATGTTTCGGAGACTGAAACAACTATTCCTCCCGCTAACCCTTCTAAACACAACTCAATCCCTACTTTCGGTACTGAGGCCGGGACATCTGTTTCTTCTCCCCAAAATCTCCCAATGTCACTCTACAGACTTATCTTGCACACCTCACATATTTGTTTTTTAAGGTAAAATATTTTCTCCTTTTAATTGCTCTTCGTATAACCTTGTCTCCTCACCGACTCTAATTCCCTTGTCCATGGTCATGCCACTGCTCTCTCTACTACGGATTTAGCTAGGGCGATGGGCCCTTCTCAGGAGGATCATAAGCTGAAAGAGGAAATTTAGCACCTTCGAGCAGAACCGTTATTATTGAAAAACCATTATGGTTGAAAAACCGTTATGGTTTTGTGAGAACCGTTTTAAGACCTTAAAGCTTTTGTCTATAAAAGGGGTCTTTCTTCCATTCTTTAAGACTACCATTTCTAACAGAGAGAAAATGGTACTTACCCATACAAGTACTACATAAATCTAGGAATTATTCGGGTAACATAATAGAAGACCGTAGAACTGGAACGACTTTTGTTTAGGATTCAACAAGTATATCAGTTTATGTTTAATGTATCTCGGTATTATTATTAGTCTAGATTACATGTAAAATGTCTTGAACTGCTTCCGCGTTTATAGCATGCTATTTTCCAGCATGGAATGCTTGTTGCTTTAAATGTTAGATGCAACGGACATCTCAAATGGAGCTTTACAAGAATGATGATACTGAACTTAATGAAAATCAAAAGGATAAAGTAGCAAGCTACCATGGTAATCTCTCTTGACAAGTTTCTCAAATAAAAAAATGGTCAATGATGCTGCCAAAATACAAAAAGTTGAAATATTATAACACGTATTTCTCGACATATTAAACAACTCGTGTCTATTTAAACTTCCCTGTCAGTGATGCTTCCAAATCAAGGTTGACAATAGATTAAGAAAAATGAAGGAATTAGCTAGTAAGTGGAGTAATAATTATTATGGATAAAATATGAGCCAAGTATTAAGCTGTAAACTCACGACGAGCACCACCTCCAAAGGATGACTCCATTTTAAAAACATTTTTTTCTTTTTATTTTTATCTTGTCACATGTCACTGCATACGTAGAAAGTCTATTTGATTCTATAATTGCTATATGACGGCCACATATATATATATATATATATATAACATATCCAGTGGAATCTCACAACGTAGAGTTTGGAAATGGTAGAATATACGCAGACTTTACCTCTATCTTAGTAGGTAGAGAGTGTTTTCGAGAGACACTCGGGTCACGATGATCCTTTTTAGTGGTCGAAAATAAGTATAACTTATCTCCACTGATCACGAATCCGGTCAACTTTATCAGTCCTAAAACCCTAGTGCTCGTTTTTATTTTTAGTAAATGAAAACTGGGCTATGTTGCCACGTGTTGGCGATTCCATATCCAGGGAGAGGCCACATCCATCCTTTAATGAACCTGTGCAAGCTCATAGCTTTGACAACACCAAATCTTTTATTGTAACCGAAGAGTAATCAGAGCCAAAACCAGCTAGTAATATCCAATTTTGGACAATCCCAAATGTAATTCCATCAGAAAAGGGCCGAAGCAAAGATTTTTTGGGCTTTGTGGAAGCTCCTGTTGAAAGCTTACTTGATGGGCCACGGTTTTTATCGTTTTGGCCCATGTCTGCCACGGTTTTTTCTATCATTTATCAATTATCACCATCAACTACTTCTTGCTAATGGACATTTTGAAGCCAATTTGAAAGGTACTTGTTTTTTTCTTTTTTGGCTATGGTTTAGAAACATGCTTCAGTCGAGTAGAAGCGGAGCTAAGATTTCAACTTTGAGTTTGCATTCTAAAGAAGACAACTTATTAAAATCTAATAAGTTATTTATTGTGTGAATTATTTAACACACATAAAAAATCTGCACCGAAGTTATTGAATTTTACCGAATCAGTAAACTCTTATCTCTACCCAGTGCCGCAACCAGCTTATGTTAAGTAGATACGTTCATGAAATTCGTTATTTCCGTTGTTAGTAGATACGTTCTGATGTATAATCAAACAATGTTTTGAAAAGAAAAAAACTTATATCCAAACGAACAGTTGGATGAAATTATAGAGGGCGTCCACATCAGCGGTATCACGCGTGATGGAGTTGAGAACGGGAACAGGGGAATCGCGATGCCTTGGTGTGATCAATTGAGAGTTTTGTGCCTTCCTAGTGTAGGTGGATTTTGGTCGCAGTGTGGATGGATTCGACCAAGGAAGGTGCATTTGCTGACGTTCCGTTTCTTACGTTCCCTATTGCAGCTGATCAAATTACCAACAGTAAGCTAATAGTGGAGGACTGGAAGATAGGGTGGAGGCTTAATAACGAAAGTGAGAACCTGATTAAGAGAGATGAAATTGCTACATGTGCAGAGGTTTATGGAGCTTGAGGAAGATAAATGAGGCGAAGAGCAATGGAAATAAGGAAGATCTGTTGAGAAGCAATTGAAGGTGGAGCCGTTGAAGGAAATATTTCTCAGGGCCAGACAATAATTTCGGCCTTTTAGTTTTTCTTAACCAACAATACCTAGTTACTGTAATCAGGCTGTGCTTGTTGGTCGAATTACTATAATTTTATATCATATTCTATCTCGCATAAAATAATATATAATATTCTCGCTGTCGCATGTATTACTAATACAGACAACAAAAAGGACAAGCAAACACTACATGACTGATGTTGAATTTTCTGCAGCGTATCAAATAGGCAACCAAGCATTGCATTGTTAAACGACCGCTTACGGTCTTCAGGTCCAAAGAGTTTAGTTTGCACTAGGAAACAGTTCCTTTTTGTTTTATTTTTTGTGGTGGTTGGATTTGCCTAGTGTGGTTATATTACACCACCTAATTCATCTCTCTGTCCTCATTGAGTAGTTTTAGAAAAAGAATCTATCATTAAAGTGGCTTGGCGTTGCTCAGATTTTACTTCGATTAAAGATTTAAAGCTAAGCCTCAAATCTCAACTTTTGGTGGATAGACAATAAGCAAAATAACATACTAACAAACCTACCCCAATTTTTTGTATCGGCTGCTCTAACATTTACGGCTTGTGCTATGGTGACCACTGACCAGACAAGAATCAGCACAAACTTCTTTTAATAATTTTCAATGTCTTAACATCTCTAAAACGATGAATATCATTCCTGAAACGGCCCCAACACGCAGATATTGCCTGTAGCGGCAACACACCAGATTCTAACAATATAAAATCCAGCATATTTCTTGATTTATTTATCTTTTGACATCACGATCTAAGTTTAAATAAGACCCAAAGTCGAGTAACAAGAGCTCGATAGATCCTTGTGTGAGTGATCTGGCTCGTGCTCTGTATTTTTGTATAAGAAATCTGCAATTACAAAATTTACACCTAACAAATTCAGGGGGGGGGGGGGGGGGATAGAAGCTGTTGCATTAAACTGCCGTTCAACAAACGAAGTAATAATGAGCTATCATACTGTTTTACCAATTATTGACTCTCTCAATTGAACTTCACAGTGGCGGTGTGAACCAAGAATAACACAAGATCAAACTGAATCACTTACAATCTCACAATATGGCACATGCACAGACGCTTTTCTTTGGAATCTCGTCAATCTTCTTTTCTGTCATACAAAAGACAAGTTTCAGCAGCTAAAAAAAGAAAAGGTACACCATGAATATATAACACAACCCTGACTGAAGATACTCATCAAGGATATCAAAACAGGCACAGGATTGGACTCATACAGCAAATACATAAATTTTAAAAGAGAAGTCGCACGGTTAGGGGTGTGGCACAGTGGGGGCTGGTCCTGTGTATCTGATCCTCAATTCAGAATTAGAACAAAGTGGGTTCCGTCAAGATCGCGGAACTTTTTTGTTTCCGGGTGTGGATCTTATTTAAGTACATTTAATGAAACTCACACTTACATGAGAAGTTTTTTCCTGAATACCAGAACTTCAGCGATGGACACAAATAGACATTCGCCAAACCTTATTGGAGGATTAATGAATTAACTGCTAACTCAAGAGTATTTTCAAATACAAAAATCTCATTGGGTTAAGATTCCAGTTAAGCACCCTGACATGTACATATAAGCAAGCACACTTCAACAGGAAAGGTCAATATCCATTAGCACATTTAATTCTTCAGAAAATTCAGCAAACAGGCCAACCACAAACAAACAACAGACTTGCATCTTCGGAGGTAAGAAGAACGAGAGTAATAAAGATCTTTTGACACCACAACCCATGTATTAATGAAGAGCATTTATCTATTATGCTCCAATGGTAGTAGTTAATTCCAGCATAGTGTACATTTATGTTGTACCCCTGATACACTTTATTTTTAACGGGTACCCTTAATACACTTTCAACTTCACTCTCTTTGATCCCCACTCGCCAAGTTAACATCCGAAGCTACCATTGCCCACATAATGGTAAATGGTAATCTGAGAATTAAATGCACTAATTCATCACACAGTAACTTCATTCACATTTGAAGGGAGCACATTTGAGAGTTCTGGTTTTGGTGTCTATTTGCATGTTCTTTCATTTTCCCTCTAAACTAAATTCCGTGTACTTCAATAATTTGAAACCTTCATAAGTTACATAGTGATTACACCAAAAGTAATTTGAACTCGTATTTATACATATCACCGTTCCTTGACTCCTCAATTTTATGAAAGATACCTTTTTTAACATTCTTAATTGACAACATTTCATTTATTTTACTAATTTCAAGTTCATTACTATATTCTTAACTTTTAACAATTCATGCCGTCTCAATATTCATTTCAAGATAAGGCTATTGTTTTTTATTTTCTTTATTAAGTAAATCAGTACAACTTACTAGAAAGAGGAAAAGGAAAAACATTTTACACACCCATGCTTCCATAGGAGGATACGTAAGTAGGAGCGATGGCTGTCCGAGGGTGATAGCTACTACTAGAGTTATATCTTATAAGCTACATTATTTAACTTAAGTTCGCACCAGCTTTCATAAAAGAACAGGGATGCTGCCACAAAAGAATAGAGGATAAAGTAGTACACAGAAAACCCTTATTTTAAGAATATTGTGACTTCAAATCTTTCCAACAACATTTTTCTTTACTTTTTAAGACTCTTCATCAAGAATACAAAAGGTTTAATCCTAGCAGCTAAAATATCAAATGCTCCACCTCTACACCCCGTCCAAATTAGACACTTCGATGAAAGCAGAGGTAAATAACACACAAATGTATGAAATTGATCGTGACTGAACAAGGACATATATTTCTTTAAATCTTCTTCAATATTTTAAAATTTCTCAACTCTTTGAATTAGATTTACACTTCCTTAAAAATCTTAGATCAAGAATAATCAAAAGTTGTTCACGGTTTTCTTGGAAGGCTTCCTAAAAGTAAAATACAAGACGAACTATTCAATAATCATCACTCACTAATTAGGCATTCCCTGTTGTTATAACATCATTCTTGTATATGTTCTTCTCTGGAATCTACATGTTTGCTCATGGCTTCAGTTCACAGCCGATGGACTCCCGACACTACTCGTCAAGGTCATTCTTTTCTCTCTGAAAAGGTTTAACTTTTCTCAATTTTATGGCTCGGTATAGTGTTCTCTTATTTATCGCATGTGTCTACTAAGCCAGAATATCCTTCTTCTATGACAAACTAAGCCAGAATATCCTCACCCACTATTATTATGAAACAGACAGAAGCCTCGTCAAAAGCACTAGAGGACCTAATGACACTTGAACAGGCTACTGAAGGGAGGCAATTGAGCACCAATGAGGAAAATCTTATGACTACTTTAAAAGCTGAAATTCAACAAATAGCCAAAGATAGAAGAGATATATTAGAGGCAAATATCCAGATGCCTTTGGCTAAAAGGAAGGGGATAGGAACACCAAATATTTTCAGAAGATGGCGAACTCGTACAAGAGACGCAATTGTATTGACAGGCTATTGGTAGGGAATGAGATCATAGAAGACAAGGAGATGGTGAAAAGGAAGACTCTAGACTTAGAGAATCTGTATAATGAACCAGAAACTTGGAGACCATCTGCAGCTTTTGAAGGAATAGCTTCCATCACTGAAGAGGAAAGCAGCAACATGGAAGCTATGTTTGAAGAAGAAGTTCTATTAGCCATCACATCAACTTCCCCTGACAAGGCCCCCTGGGCCTGATGGGTACACTATGGCATTTTATCAGAAAGCTTGGAATTTCATCAAGATATACTTGCTAGCAGCCCTGCATCATTATCATCAACATTGCTGGATGGTCAAATCTTGTAATGCATATTTCATAGCCCTCATTCCAAAGAAGAAGGGAGCAGTGGAATTAAGAGACTACAAGCCTATTAGTTTAATTGGTAGCACCAACAAGATTATTGCAAAGGTCTTAGCAGAAAGATTAAAGAAAGTAATGGGGAAGTTGGTCTCAAATCAGCAAAATGCCTTCATTCAAGGGAGGCAGATCACAGATGCTTCTCTTATAGCTAATGAGGTTCTAGACTGACAGCAAAAGCATGGGAATATTGGATTACTTTGCAAACTGGATATTGACAAGGCATTTGACCAATTGAACTGGTCATATCTCATCTCTATTCTCAGGCAGATGGGATTTGGTGAAAGGTGGATTAATTTCAACATCTCCACCGTGAAGTACTCAAATCCTCATTAATAGGAGCCTGTTTGGCTTCTTCTCCCCTCAGAGAGGTCTTAGGCAAGGAGACCCCCCTTTCCCCTTTCCTGTTCATACTGGCAATGGAGGGACTTAGTAAGATGTTGGATAAAGCTAAGCAGATGCAGTGGTTAAATGGCTTTGATGTAGGAATGGACAGGGCAGTGAACATCTCCCATCTGGTTTATGCAGATGACACACTGATTTTCTGTGGGTTAGAAAGAAATCAGGTAGGGGTGGGCGTTCGGTTCTTCAGTTCGGTTTTTAAAAAACACATCGGTTCGGTTTTCGGTTTTTCAAAAGAGTATACCGAACTAGTTCGGTTCTGTTCGGTTTTTTTTTTCAAGTTCGGTTAGGTTTTCCTAATTCGGTTTTTTCGGTGTGGGCCTGATTAATGGGCTATTTTTCCACTTGTAAAATCAGCTACTTTTTTTAATTAAAATGAGCTATTTTATGTTTTTTAATTCAAAATAGACTATTTTAAGTTTTGTGTTCCAAAGTTTAATTGAAAATGGATCTAACTTTATGCTCTTTGGTACTTCAAAGTTCAATCTTTCCGTCAGCAAGTTCATCACAATGTGCAGCAGCCATACACATTATGTTCATCACCAATTTAAAGGGTTAGACGTGAATAATATATAATTAAATAAATTGAGTTAGAGTTTGAGTTGAAGGGTTAAATTCAAATATGCAGCAGAAGCTGCTCATACAAGAAATCATCTTCAGAAGCTGCTCAAATGAGTTTGAGTTCGAGTTTGAGTTTGAGTTAAAGGGTTAAAATCAAATGTGCAGCAGAAGCTGCTCATACAAGAAATCGTTCTTCTTCACAAGAAATCGTATGGCTGCTGCACATTTAAATTCATATATTCACACTTCCTAGACCTTTTAGTCAATGAACTAGGAAAAAATCGTTCTTCTTCAGAAGTTGCTCATACAAGAAATGCATAACTGATTCATCAAAATTTCGGTTAAACCGAAAAAAACAAGACCCTATAACCGAATACCGAATAAAAAACCAAAACCGAACCGAATACCGAATTAGTTCGGTTCGGTTTTCGGTATTTACGCCCACCCCTAAAATCAGGTCCTCTATTTAAACCTATCACTTCTGGTTTTTGAAGCTATTTCAGGTCTTCACATTAACATGCTCAAAAGTGTAGTATATCAGAATCTTGAAGAATTATCTGGCATCCTGGGGTGTAGCATTGGATCTCTTCCAACTACTTATTTGGGTCTTCCACTTGGAGCCAAGTACAAAGCAGAAGGCATTTGGAGTGGGGTTGCAGAGAAATTTGAAAAGAGACTAGCTTCTTGGAAGATGCAGTACTTGTCAATGGGAGGAAGATTCATTGATTAACAGTGTGCTTGACAGCATACCAATCTATACTATGTCTGTCTCTATATCCCATCCCTAGCAAGATCCTGGAAGAACTTGACAAAATTAGGAGGGATTTCCTATGGGAAGAGAACAGCAGTCAACACAAGTTCCATTTAGTCCAGTGGGACATAGTTATACTGCGAAAGAAGTTAGGAGGTCTAGGCATCAGGAACTTAGCTCTGCATAATAAGTGTACTTGTGAAGTGGCTTTGGAGATACACTGGGGAGTATCAAAGTTTATGGAAGGAAGTCATAATTTCCAAGCATGGTTCTCTAAACCCCTGGAGATCCAAAACTTCAACAGAACCATATGGTGTTGGGAGTATGGAAATATATTAGCAAGCTATGGGAAGAGTTCTCACAATTTCAACATCTTATAGTAGGCAATGGACACAAGAACAGTTTTTGGAAGGATAAATGGCTTGGACTCTCCTCTTATGACCGACTTTCCCAGCATTTTTCGGATAGCCAGTAATCAGACTCAACAGTCCAACAGAAGAGAGAACTCCTTTTTGATCGTTACAGCTTATGAATATACAGTCGAATTTGTAGCAAATCCATTTGATCTCTTCTAAAATGAAGAAATGTCATGCAAGCTTACACGTGAAAGTACAGTAATTGAGTCTCCATCATTTGAGGAGTTAATTTTCTATCTTAATTATGATGGTTGAAACAAGGTTCTAACTTCATTTTTTCTGTCCTAAAAGCTAAAAGTTTCAGTATACCATATGAACTACTGCAACTAAGACTATATTTTTATGAAGGCAACTAAGAGTATATATATTTGAAAATGTTTCTCCCCGGGCAAGAGCTGTCGCAATCATCTGGAATTTTTGGCAAGTACCATAGACATTACTTTATAAGGCAAAAATTGTCGAAAACCATAGACAAACAGCATTACTATGTTAAGAATAAGGTACGTACAACTAATTATATTACATGACAACCAAGATATTAAAAAGGAGATGAGGATCTTTTTCCCTTATTGCTTCTGAACACAGATTTAGTTAGATTACATAACAGAATCACCAATATCCTCAAAAACAAATACAGCATAGAAAGGGGAAAACCAGTGTGTATTGTCCACAAATCAAGTAAGAGGAACCCACCTGATTTTGATTTACCTACTGATGGCTGTACAACAGCATGCATGGTAATCACACCACTAGGTAGCTCACCGAATGGCGTTTTACATTGACCAACAGTCTTGTTGTTCTCCAAAATTTTCCCAGCACTTATCAACTTTACATCATTTGCCGTCTTGGGTGCAATTTTTTTATCTGCCAAGAGAGCATGACAACTAAATCTCAGCAAAACAGAGGTCACACAGGAAAAAAAATAATCTTTTGCCACTCTCCTGAATATATAGATTATAGTAAGTTAAAAAAATGAAAATTTTCCAACATTGAAGGCTATAAAGGATTTAGATATCAATACACTTTCTTGCATGGCATAAAGCGAAATAGGGATAGTTAAATTGCAGGTCATAACCAATTCACCTCAATCAATTTTTCTTTTTGGGATAGGTGATGAGAACCTCAACCAAAATTCCTAAAGTGATTTGATTATTCAGTCGTTCAGTGAGGGTTGGGTTTTCATAAACTGGGCTTGGACTTCAATACTGAACTTAAGCTCTTTCTGAAGAAATTCAAAATATCAATCAGCTATGCTTCAAACTCAAAAGTTAATTGGGTTCGGCTAAAATTCTTCTTTATCCATATCCATTTAGGATCAATTTATTACAACACTAATAATTTGACTTTCAATGCAAATTAAGAGTTCTTTAAAACTAGATGTTCACAAAAGCTCACACCAATCTCTACGGGGACACAGATCTCCTACCAGAATAAAGAACTGAGAAGACCAAAGTATAAAGTATAAACTAATATATGTGTACACGTATACAAATAAATAATAAAGAAAAAATAGCACTAAACAAAGAAAAGGATTATCTGGACAAAGAAACTAAGGAAATGAAATATTTAAAGTAAAAATCATGTCAATCAAACGCAAAAAATGTTTTTTTAACCATGTGGTATTCGAAATCCACTTGTCCGACTAATCCAGATTTGCCCCACATATGGTTCATTAAGGGGAATGCACTCCCTACCAAAGATTTCTCCATTTACAAGACTCGAACCCATATCCCATCCATTCTACCACATCCCTTAGTGGTAATTCAAAAATCATTTCAGATTTCTGATTTTGATGTAGTTGCAGTTTTAAATGTTCACCAACTAGTTTACTAATACGAACCTAAATTGTTGTTAATCAGTAAACAAAATCAATGCATAGCATTGTCTTAACAATTAATATTCACTTTGACAACTACATTTATCGTCTAGTGTTACCCTCTCAAAGACACTCACTCATGGGCGATTACAAGCACGACTCGGCCCATTGGCGCCTACATTATGTGCCACCTAAGTGAGGCAAAATGCACAACCTAGCCTTTCCCTAGCTTTCAAGACTTAAGCGTGCCTCAAACAAACACTTACCACTAGGTGAAACCATCTCAAGCAATTTTCTCTTATTTTACTATGTATGCTACTTGCACCTTCGGTTAGATAAAATCATCATTAATCTTGTATGATCACACATTCAACTTAATGTGTGCATAGATTCATCTTGGGGATATGGTGGGCCCAGATATGATTATTTTTATTCTTGTCCAATCTGGTGTACCTGTACATTCATCTTAATATCAATATTGACATGTACGACATTCGTCCTGCAATAGGCACAACATTCAATCTCATATTCTCATGTAACCTTATTAGTCTGACAATTGTTCTAAAACGCATTGTTGAAGTACATTGATTGATTTCCTTATTGGCTGACTTGGATTCTCAATCATGGGGTAATAGCTCATATTTTTGCTATCTTTATTCTTTTCCTTTGATAAAACAAAAGGCTTGATTCATGCCACCTACACATTCTAATATCCTAATTTGACGACTATGAGCCCCCGAAAAAATGAAATTGAGCGAATATTTAATTCAGAAATCGTGAGTTTAGAGAATCTTCTATTCACATTAAATGCAATAGCTGAATAATCGATTGACTAAATCAGGGTCCTCAACCTTACATCACGTGTACTCAACCTAAATTCAAGTGAACATGAGTGATATGGTTAGGAACGAAGTTATACAGTGTAAAGTGGAAGTGGCTCCCGTGGCGGACAAGATGAGGGAAGCGAGACTAAGATGGTTTGGGCATGTGAAGAGGAGGTATGAGAGGTTGGCTATAACATGATTTAAGAGAGGTAGAGGTAGCCCGAAAAAGAAATGAGGGAAATTGATTAGACAGGACATGGCGCAGCTTCAGCTTATTGAGGACATGGTCATAGATAGATAGAAAGGTGTGGAGGCCGAGGATTAGGCTAGAAGGTTAGTAGGTAGACAAATGGTTTTCGTATTAGTAGTATTAAGTAGGAATCGCGTAGTTTCTTTTCCTCGATGTGTATTACTATATGTTGCCACTTTTGCTTTTTATCTTGCTACTTTGTTGTCATATTTTTCTTGAATCCGTGCTTTTTACCATGCTATTTGTTCTCAAACTTCTATCATTTCTTTCGAGAGGGTCTACTAGAAACAACCTCTCTACCTCACAAAAGGTAGGGTAAGGTGTGTGTACATCCTACCCTCCCCAGACCCCGCTTGTGGGACTACACTAGGCATATTATTGTTGTTGTATGTTTTACATTTGACATTTTGGCTGAGAAAAGGTAATGATTTGGCATTCCTTTCTAGTTTCTCCACAAAATACAACTAGTAGAAGGAAATCGGATAATGCAATCACTAGTATGTTATTATTTTCCATTCAAAAAGTAGTCGCTATTGTGGTATATGTGTGGCCAGGGATGTGAAGGATTAAACGTCATCGAAGGTAGAATATTTAAACCTTGGCTTACTTAACATATCATGTGTGTAAATCATTATGATCTTAGTAGTAATTTGTAAAATTGCACCAAATTGAACATTTGTTGATCAGATGAAAGATGCAAAATTATACAAGCAAAATGATCTATTTATCTTCTGAGTTAATTAGCGATATTCTCAACAATCACTATAAAGCAAGCAACGCATTTCCCATATTGGTTAGCATCTTGACACATTTGTTGACCCAATCCAATTCATTTATACTACAGTAACATCTAAACAAAGGCGCAAACTCTTTAACATATCTTGTGTTCACACGGGTTAATTCAGATAAATCTGCTAGTGGGACTGGAAGATCTGAAAGAAATAGAGGGATAAGAAAGTCTTTTCCTGTGAAATTCTCATCTTTGTTGGAGAGAATTTCTTAACAATTGAGAAATTAAAAAGGACTGTAACCATATACATACAAGAACTTTCTATTAGGACCCTAAACTAGAGAATAATGTTCTCTCTTCCGCTCTCTCTTTTCCTCAGGTATGATACAACCGTAGAAAAAAGGAAACTAGATGAATTAAGCATGCAACATAAACGTGAATCCAAAAAATAAAAGGAAACTGATTCAAGAGCAATGGTGCTCCCTAGATTCCTACAATTGCCGAAAAGGACTTCCACATAAAGCTTTTTATGTGTCACTTCAGAGTCTCCACAATGATCAATTGATGTTCATTCAAACAAGAATTAAAGCATCTATCTAAGAAAAATTATTGTCTTTTCATGATTTAGTTCTCATTCTTTAGTTTCACTTTTCATAAAGGTGGTTTAGCATCAAAAAGCTAACATGGTTACAACATCACAGCTAATTAATGTGAAATTTAGGCCATTCTCACAATAAAAAAATCCATTCTTTAATTGCATAAAAGAACCAAAATCACCTAAAGCAACAACTAAAAGCGCCAGAAATGCAAACCAAACTCTGTTTTTCTTTCTTACAATCCTGAGTCGGTTACATTTTTTTTCGTGCCGATGGTCTATTGGAAACAGCCTCTCTAGCCCGTAAAGGGTTTGTGTACATCCTACCCTCCCCATATCACACTCGTGGGATAACACTGGTTATGTTGTTGTTGTTGATAATTCTTACAATGCTGGGTGTCATTAGATTTACCATTTATGGGTATTCTTGCGTTTGTCGTTGGACCCTGTTTTCCAGCTTCCAGAAACAACTAGGAAAAAACGTCTGTTTACCGACGCGTGAAAGAAGTAATTGTACAAACCTTTGGGCCACTCGGCGACAATTCTCTCTTTAAGCATAGCTACCGTAGAAGCCGGCGAACATCGAAATGGACCCACATCGGATCCATCGAACAACCGAAACTTAACTTCTACCAAGTCCTCCTCCGGCATTTGCAATCGCCCACCACAACCCTCAAAAGATATGTAGCAGTCGTCTAAAGAGCAAGGATTATAGAAAATTGAAATGTTATTCTGCTTGATTGCATTGAATTATTACAGCTAAAATAAGGACATGAAAAGGAGGAACCCTAGACAGAAAGAAAAGAAAAAAAAAAGTATGTGACTGAATTTGAGGATATGTATGTGCTGTAACTTATCTGTAGGACAATGTATTTATGTACTTCTCAAAAAATGTTGTTATACATTCTGCTCTTCCAAACATCGCGTTTAGTATATTATTATTGTTGTTGAATCAATTTTTTGATTTCCGAGTTGGGAAAGTGAGATCCCTAGTAAAGAATGTTGTCACTTGTCAGTATAAAAGGCTAGCAGTCTCAATTAATGCGGTAGTATTTGATTGTACAAGAAAATTTATTGTTTAACATAAATTTTAATATTTATATGATGATTATCACTAAGAGTGAAATTATATTTTAATATTAAAAATTGGCATTCTTCTTAGAAGATATTTTTGTAAAAAGTATCAAATAAAATTTGGATAAAAAGAATAGCATACTCTCGGCAGCGTAGCTTTTTCTTTAATTGGGATATCACTAAATAATTACTAGGCGTAGAAATTTTGAGACTAGTAATTAAATTATATTAAAAAGTAATTACATTGATATATTAAATTTAAAGATATATTTGTATGTTAGTAAGGAAAAGCAAGAAAGTAGGGTGTGTGGGGGTATGAAAGAAAGTATTTTCTTTTTTACTAGAAAAATGATTTTTTTGAAAAAGATAGAGAAAACAAATTTGATAAGTGGTTTTTCCTGTTGACTAAGGGTGGCCAACGGGGCGGGGTGGGCAGAGACGGGGCTAGCGGAGTCGGGGTTCGACAGGGTTGGGGTAGGGCGGGGTCGGGGTCGGCGGGGTCTGTCGGCGTCCCGTCCCAATCCCGAGGTGTCGGGGGTGGGTCGAGATGGGTAATTTTTTTCGACCTTAAATTAAAAAAATAGCACAAACACACGCAATAAGATAGTTTAATAAAAACATCGCAAGACTGTTTTTGTGTCTCTTATATTATTTAATACAAGTATGATTTTTCTTGGTAATACAATTTCAAAATTACAACTTCGTGATATTAAAAAATGCAAATAAATAAATTAGTAAAATTACAATTAAAAGAATTACATGTTAAGAAACACGTTTTCTAGTTTGTTTATAATTTCTTGTGGTTCTTCGATAGGAATTGGTATTTATTGGTCAAATTGGTCGACGTCGCTTCTATCTCCGTCAGATAAGATTTTGTTGTAGTTGTAGTCTTCTTCTTCATTGATCTCTGGTTGGTCGCACCTCCTACACTCCGCACGAATTCAGTCTCTGAATAGAACTGCAATCTCCAATGAGTCTCCCGCCAATGAATGTTTGTGCTCTCCTATTTGATATATGTCGGCCAAAAAATGTTGTTGATGACGCTTGAATGTCAACACATCTAGGGTCATCTTAGATAGTGTTGGAAATGTTTTCTCATTCTCCCTGTTGTATTTTAGCAAGTCTTCACGCCCCTCTTCATTTTCAATTGCTTTGTACGGCATAACACCCTGCAAAACAAAAACATCAAACTCGTTAATTTGGTTAGAAATGTTACCACTAAACATTCTATGTCTGAGGCTCTCAATACTAGCTGCAGTATGTCGTTTTTGAGGTTGTGTTGAAGAAGAAGATGGCATGGAAGCCGGTTGGTTGCTAACACTTTCTTGTTGGTAATACGTATATATTTTTTTTACATTCATCTCGTATGCTAGACAGTAGACAACACTTCTTCTCTAGTTTTTTCAATAGGTGTGGGTCATTTGGATTTTTGGGAGATGAGGTGGAAGTTTATCTATGCAATCATAAATAGTTTCAATAAGTGTTTTACAACCGTCTATTTTATAGACGGATTTAATACATCACTGTGATGTAATTTGCTAAGTCAATTTTTGTGTAGTCCGAGGTGCACACGCAAACGTCCCTCGATTTGTAAGTTCTTGGATAACTGTGATGTAATTTACTAAGTCATGAATGCTAGGGATTCTAACAGAGCTTTAGAAGAGATTGACCTCTCTTAGGTTTTTGGGTATTTAAATGAGAAGAGGAGTGTCACGACCGACCTCGGTCCCGCAACTGGTGTCTTACCCGGGCACCCTAGTAGGTATACATCAGAGAAAATCAGCGGAATAAATTCATAGACATGGAACAATGTAGAATAGGAAATAGGCTAACCGATAAGGTCGTCTTTCAACATATATATATAAATATCAAAAGCCCGAACAGTTATATCCTTTACAAACCCAACTCACAACAGGACTACAGACCTCTAAGAGTTTTTGACATAACAACTATGACGGGACAGGGGGCCATACACGAATGTACATGTACTCTGATGAGGGAACCATACAAAAGATAAGCCTCGGAAAAACGGAGCTTAAAACGTAAATTGTGATCCTATGGCGAGGATCAACAACGTATACCTACCTGCGGCGTGAGCGGCCCGAAGGAGGTCGATCTGATAGGTACCAGTATGGCCAGAAATGCGTAATGAAATCACAATAGTCTAAAAACAAATCCAGAGACATGTATGAAAAACCAATTAACAGTACACAGTGCCATAGTATATACGAGAGTAAATAGGTGTAACTTGGTCGGTTTTGAATAGGCAGCCAATGATCAAACTAGGGACATTCGCCCATAGTATCATTGTGCAAATCCTAATCCTGGACTCTTTTAGTCCGCATAGGTCTCGTGGACCCGCATGAGGTACTCCTCGCATCGGGGGAAGCAAACCCGCGGTAATACATAGTACTCTGTCCCGCATGAGCCCCTTGGACTCGCATGAGGGTATTCCTCGCATAGGATCTCATCCCGCATGAGCCCTTGGACCCGCATGAGGTACTCATCGCATCGGGGGGAGCAAATCCGCGGAATATGAACAACGTAACGTGGCCAGGGGGTTAAGTGATATAATACAAGCGCAACCGGCTATCGTAAAAAACATAGGCAAATTAAGAAAAACCCCTTAACATAAAAGTCTCAAGACACTAATACCCGTAGTATCAAGACACGTTTACTTATCAAACCAAGTTACTACGCCTTCAGAAAATCATACAAGGCTTTTAAAATCAAGTAAGTAAACTGTTCTTTTATCCTCCTAAAGTCGTTATAACTAACTTCCCATAAAGCTATTATAACACTTATGTTTTAAGCAATTCGAAACAATCACATTCATTTGGGAAACCAAAGAACTTATTCTTTTGAAACCCAATATCAATTTCTTTCCGAATAATGATTCACAACTTTTTAGAATAATTCAAGGCTATTAAGATTTAGAAGTCAAGTCAAAGACATCAAAATGAAACCAAATTCATTTAACACACGTACGTCTACCGTACTATATATTTCATAATAATCATGCTCAAGAGGATAGGAAGAATTCACATACCTCCTCGGCTTAATCCACTTGCCAAGTCGAATACGCCGCACATAGAATATCAACCTATAATAACCATAACACGTCTATCAACTTCTAGTTTTCTTCGTAGAATATTTCTAAGCATAAGGTCTCTTATTCTATGGAAAATTGGGCAGCACTTCCCCTGTTTCTACGTACTTTTACACCTTTTTCAAGGCCCGAAATCAATAACCAAATGTCACATTTAAGGCGCAACAAAATCAGATTTCAAAGGGGATTACACGCCAAGTAGGGCGTGTAAAATTCATCCCCTTAATCTACCAACATTGTCCATTAAAACTAGTCCATAGTCCAATGTAAAAACAGTTCATTAGTCCACTAATACAATCCATTAGTCCAGTCTTTTAGTTGGTGTTCTTGGCCAACTACTACAATCAAAACTATCCAGTTTTTGATTAGCATGCCAAAATTGTTTCATTACTTCTTTAATAATCCTCCAACTTATATTCCAATCTTTATATAAGTTATATTAACTTGTTATCAACAAGATTCCTTCATGTCAACAAGTAATAGGTAATGTTTTAACAACTTTAATGGCTAGCATGCCAATTTTCGGTTTTAACAACTTTAATGGCTAGCATGCCAATTTCGGTTTTTAACATCTTATTAAGGTCCAAATCTTTTCAATCTTCCTTCCACATATCACATACTCATTTTATATACTACTAACATATGTAATTTCCAACTTCATTAAAAGGACAAAGAGTATTACCTCAATAAGCCCAAAATTTTCAAGATTATAAGTCGATCCTTAGGAGTCTTAGCTCCTATTCCTTACGTTCCAATCCACTCCAAGAAACCCTTAGAAGTTCCTATCCAACTTCTCTTAAAACTTCATCCAAAAAAATATGAAGATCACTATAGGGTTTCACTTTGCGACTATCGGATTAACGTAGTATTTTTGGAATTTTTGTGTTGGGATATCCTTAGAACACCACTAGGGACACTTGGTTTAAGTATTTGAATTAATCAACAACAATTGAAGAATTGTTCATCAATTAGGGGGGGTGCCGAGAGCTCTCAAAGTGAGGGAGTATAATTCTTGAATTTTTCTAAGTGTTGAAGTCTTCAACCTCTATGTGTGTATATATAAGACAACTAAGGGCTAGGATTAAAACAAATGTGTGGATGAGATTGAGGACAAGTGTGTGTGGGTCTCATTTGTCCATTTGTCCAACAAATATCTTGAGACACTTGGCTTGCCACTTGTTCCACACAATCTCGCCCAAATGGGCCACATGGGGGTGATACGTGTTGCCCTCCTATTGGTCCAAAATATTTCATCTCCCCAAAATCTCAATAATTGGTCAAATATCGAAAACCTTATGGGCCCCACAAAATCGTAAAATTTCCCGGGTGGGCCCTACATGACCAAATCTGAAAATAAAATTCCATAATTCTTATAAATCCTATAAGTCTTAAATACCAAAATTGAGAATCCAATTCCCAATAACAAACTTTTTTCCTTCACGTGGTTTGGAATATTTTTCATAGGAAAAAGAAATATTTCTTCCTTTTCCAACTTAAGGTCGCATTCTCTTACGTACGTCCTCATATACATACCCTGAAACTACGGGGTGTAACAAGGAGCCTCCTATTTATAGGATAAAATAAGAGCTCAAGGTTTCGGAGGGCTGTGCCAGTAAACGAATCGGCAGAGTCGCGCCAGCACGCCCGCACCGCGGCCTCGCAGAGGCACGCGGCCGCATCGCGTTCCTGGCACCGCAGTCCTGAATCAAGGCACGACGGTTTCGTCCTATTTTCTGCCTACTTTCCCATTTTAATGTCTCGGTCATCAACCGGACATTTAGGTATCTCCTTCTAATTACATCCTTCAATCGACGGAACATTTGACTTAGTGTTACCCTTCAGGCCTTTACATATCGTCACTAATTACATTAGGATCTTGGAACTCCTGATCGCGACGGAAGAAGAACCCAATATGTAAAGTTTAGCTACACAAAATATGTGAATCGAACTATATGTGAGAAGATAAAATCCTTCATTCACACTCAATCAAGCTTAGAATTTGTCAAGTGTCTATCCAAATGACTTGATTATTATAACTCATCTATATTAGTTGACAACAGGACCATGTCACAGACATGTCAATTGCATTGGCTAATGACTTAGTCAACCTAATACCATATGAGTACCTGAGTATTCAATCGAATATAAATTCAAGGAATGAATCATTTCTTGGCTCACATACCACCTTTAATCTACTTCGTAATGCACCAAAAACAAGTCGCGTCTCAACCTATAAGACATTTGAGCTTAGGACATGATCAAAGTACATTACTCCGTAAATAAGATGATATTGACCTCAAGTCTAGGACTTTTATCTCCCACACGCCGATGACATTATGAGCGTATAACAAAAGCGAGACATCGCCAGGCATACCAATACTTCAGCAAGTATTCATGTGTCCATCGCGAGTTGCCATAACTTGTAGCAAGTGAGACATACTACATTCCTTAAGGATATGATGCAGACCACATGTCGACGTATCGCATATCATTGATATCCCAATTTCGATGATCATTAGTCGAGGTAATTTAAGAGTTACGTTATAACATTAATTCTCACATCATTATTAAACATGTAACCTCTAGGGATACATTTATAGAATATTATAAACAATCAACTAATAATTCAACAAATGTAAATTGCCATAATATTAATCATCATTAATATAAATACGAATGTGTATAAAGTACATTGTGTCCTAATACAGATTGTTTCTAGGACATACATATACTTTCACTCCTATACACTGATAACACTCTAGACATGTATAACAAATGTGATGCAGACCACATGTCGACTTATCATATATCATTGATATCCATCTTCGAAGATCATTAGTCGAGAGTCGAGACTATTTTGAGAGTTACGTACTATCACTCTACTAATGATAACATAAGCTGAAGGGATGCACATTAATGAATAATTACAAACAATAAAATAATATTCAATAATTGCAAATGTCAAAATATATTAATTCAATTAATAATACGAATGTGTTCAAGTACATTTGTCCGTAATAATAATTGTTTCTATCACATATATACTATTACTTGGTGCGGCAACTCTGTCCAAAACAGACAAAGCTTGTACTCTAATGGCCTTCATAACACGCACAGGCATCAACATCTTTCTCTCTAATTTCTTAGAATTTCTTATTCCTCCCCATTGATGGTGCATTTCCATCAAATAGCTCATCAATAGACGTTTCTATATCTTCAGGCTGGTACTTTACATATTTTTCTGTCTGTCTTCCGGGTGTAAAGGTTTGACTATACCTGCCCAAAAATGACCTGTACGCCGGTATAACCATATTTGATATTGAAATCCTTAGCTCGGATTGCAGTTGTTCGTCGCTAATTACCCAATTGCTTTGCGTTTTATATATCTCATTAAACACGGTGTTAAAGCTCTTGAACCTCTCTTTTAAATTCGGCTTATTCACCTTCCCGTTTACGTTGAGGCCTTCTTGGTTCAAACAGTTCAACAATTTGCCCCAAGTTTCTCTTTGATACGTCTTGTGGTATTGTCTCATATCTGTAGATCGCTTTCTGTACCATTGATCACCCATCACACCGTTAATCTCCGGAGATCCTTTAATTTTCTGTAGAACGTATCGTCTGTTATTCATCATGAAAATTGAGCTTAGTGCAGGGTCTTTGTATAGCCTTGATTTTGACTCTAGATGTGAATCCAATAGATCCATGACCTTCATTATTTGCTTCGTGAATGGCGATAGCTCATTATCATTGTTGCTGCAATTAGTCTGATTATCAGCATTATGTATTTTTGCTCTGTCTATTTTTTGATGTTCTTTGCACACTTGCTCTAATGTGGCTCTATACTCGCACGCGTATTTTAGATAATTCATTATGTAGCGAGTTAACGGATGAACAGCACCACCTGGTACTGGAGTACTCTTATTCGCGTCCGCCGTGATTGAGTTTTCTAGCTCCGAAAAGATGCAAACCATCGACTCGCCAAGGCTGCTCAGAATCAAGGAAGCTTTAGCCTTGAGCTCATTAGCATAACCATCGGGAAAATTTACACTGTCTACCAGTGGATGAAGGCGATCTCGCAAGGTTTCATATATGTCGAGAAACTTGAAGAGTTTTTCTGCAGCGCGCTTTGTCATGGACACAGCTTCGGAAAAATTCAGGAGCTGGACCATCATACCTCGAGACAAGATGATGAAGATGGTTTCGGAGATTGATTTGTCGTGGTCGCCAAATATTGCGTGTGAGAGCTCATATTCTCTGGAGAATAGCACATTAGTGCATTGTCTAAATACTCTAATCCACGCGACAATCTCGCTCTCCAATGAATCCCAATGCATTTTTTGAACATCATCGATGCTATATTTTTCAAACCCGAGCTTGTACAAGCTTTCCTCCAAAATTCTCCTCCGTGCTATCAAATACGCTTGACAACATTCTGATTCATAGCCTCCAGCCATCACCACTTTGGATAATTCATTCAAACTTTTTATGATTTCCTCATTGTAGCCTGGAAATTTATATTCTTCCGTATTAGGCGTCGTGGATTCAGGAAGCAGGGGACTCTGTTCAGCATTTTGATTGGTAGTTGACTGTATTGGCAATTGCTCAGGTTTCGCGTTGATGATATGATCTGAATCGGGATTAATGAGCTTGTAATTGTCGAGAAGGGACTTGAATTCTTCCTCTATGTAGGACAGTGCACACTGGAGAACACCACCAATGCGATTGATACAGTAAGCATATTCCTTATCTGAAGAGAATTTACAGAGAGAGGTATATAGCTTGGAAATTCGAAACACGGCCTCCAAAAAGGATGTGGCGTCCTGTTCCGTCCATTTGATAGGAGCGTCGCTATCGTCATAATATTCAATTTTGGCTTCGAGAAGATCAGCAAATTGTTGCACACAAATAGGAACGTGATCTTGGGGATTGGATTCGTTGGACAACTTGGTGATGTATTGATCAATCTCTTCAGAGACATTGTGAAGATCAGGAGGCAAGAGAGAAGAAGCAGGTTCTTCAATCTTCGTCTTGTTGAGCTCATCTTTTAATTGGATAATGGTTTCTGCCTTGTCTGCGTCATTCGGTTCTAATTCTTCTTTAGTGATCTCTGTTGTCGATGAATATTGATCATGATCATCAGGCGAATTAGGATTTTTGATTTGATCTAAATCGCGAAGTACTGTCGAGTCTGGATTAATGTCATTTGATGATGTTGCAGGAATATATTTTTCTATTTCATTATCCATAAAATCCTTACTAAGTTTTCAATATTCGTTTGAATACTCAGGAAAATGGCATGGAAGAATAAGTAGAGGAAAGTTAAAAAGTGATTAGAGTTTAAGGTAATTAATCTTCGGCATAAAATCATATATGCAAAGTGAAAGGGGAATAACCCTTTTGCTTTTCACGAAAGTGATTACTTTTCTTGTGTTGTTCATGGTGATTACTATAGTTTGTCAGGCTAGATAGTTGAAATGGTCGTTGTGTGAATTACAGATAGGCGATGTTTACGACCTTTCTATCTTCTTATCTCTTTCTAATTTCTGTTTGTTACCGAAAACTTTGCTTAGCATATAGGGCCCATAAACATGCAACTGATCATGTAATGGCTATCCTCTATATTGACTAGGTCCATAGCAAATCATGACATTTTTTAACCACTCCCTTCGTGAGCTTCCTCATTTGCTCCCTTGTTCACTGGAACTCGCAATTTTCGGCTTAAAAGAGCAACATCTCTTGTCAATCATGACATTTTGTACTACTACATTGCTTTTATTTATTCATGATATACTAGTAACTGAATGAAGTGTTAAATATACATAAGATGTACACATATATCTTATGTATATTTTGTGTATAATCTCGGAAATGTACAAAGACAACCCACGATTTGGGTTGTTAATTTAGGTAATATGTGTTGTAATAATTTAGTGTAAATATTACATTAATTAATATTGTACTCTTACCATAATTGTATAGTTAGTTTTCAAATAGAATAGAGTTTTAGATGTAGAATAGAAAAATGATTTTCCTATATGTAACTTGTATATATACCTCATTAATGAGAATAATCAAGGGATTATTTCTTTCATGGTATCACAAGTTTAGGCAATTTTCTCCTTACTTCCGCATATCTCTCTCTCAATCTCTCCCTCTAAGTTTCTCTCTAAAATTCGAGACCCTCACCCAAATATTCTCTTCTCCAATTTTTTTTGTTCTATTCACTATGATTGATAAGAGCAGTTTTCATCCGACCCTGACAGTTTCTAACATCAAGAGTGTTCTTCCTATTGTTCTTGACTTAGAAAACGTTTAATATGGGACGTGGGCTGAGTTGTTCAAGATTCATGCACGGCACATCAAGTCCCCCACCACATAATCCCTCCGGCTCCTGGTACGGAGGGTGTGCCCACCAAGGAGGAAGATCCTAAATTATGGATTACCCTTTATGCTAAGGCTTTCCAGTGGATTTATGCCACAATTTCCCTCGACCTCTTACAGACGATAATGGAACCTAACTCTACATTTATGACTGCTTGAAATAGATTGCGTGATATATTTCAGGATAACAATCATTCCCGCATTATCACCCTTGAACATGAATTTTCCCAAAGTTGTTATGAAGGATTTTTCGAACGCTTCATCTTATTGTAAACGACTCAAGGAATTGGCGGACCAACTTCACAACTTGGGTGCTCCTGTTAGTAATAGTCGTCTCGTTCTACAGATGGTTCCAGGCTTGTCTGAGGCCTATAACGGCGTTGCTTCGATCCTTCATCAAAGTAATCCTCTACCGCAATTTTATCAAGCTCGATTTATGCTTACACTAGAAGTGGTTGGTTTGGCTAAAAAGGCGGCTACGGGTGCTAGTCCCGTGGTCATGATGACGTCCTCACGAGAATGACAAGAATAATCAGAAAAATAATGGGAAAAATCATGGGGGCAAACGCGGAGAGACACCATACCGGAAGTGTGCCCCATCCAGTCAGCAGTGGGCCACCACCTAACTAGTCTCACGCGGGCCACACGCGTGGTCTGAACTAGTGGCGATGGCCCAACAACCATCGGTCCAACATTCGATGCGCCCGAGTTGGGCCGCCCAACAAGATCCCAAGCCCAACTCGCGCCAACAAGAACATTCCAAAGATCGACCGACATCCTACTGGGCTGGGGAAGCAAGTCGGTGTGCTTGGGCCCCAGCCTCCTCAAGCCCATTACATAACAGGCCCCACCCCAACTGACGTTGAGGTTGCAATGTACACTCTTGGATTAAATATGTCAGGCGGCAATTGATACATGGACACCGGTGCAACCACCCACATGACATCTGACCACGGTACTCTCTCGTCCTATTCTAATTTGAGCAGTAATTATGGTATAATTGTTGGTAATGGTAATTTAATTCTAATTCAGAGTTTTGGTCATAAAACTTTGTCTCTTCCACATCCACCATTTGTCTTAAAAAAATGTCCTTCATGCCCCTAAATTGATTAAAATTTTGGTGTCTGTTCATAATTCACCACTGATAATTGAGTTTCTGTTGATTTTGATCCTTTCGGGTTTTTGGTGAAGAATTTCAAGATGGGGATTCCTCTCATGAGATATGATAGTAGGGTATACCTTTATCCTATCACACACACGATCAGTTTTTCGCGTCAAGTTTTGTCATCTACTTTTGTGGCTATTGCTCCTTCAGTGTGGCATGCACGTCTCGATCATCCGGGATCATCTACCTTAGCTAAAAATAATTTTATTTCTTGTAAGGGTACGCGTAGTCCTCCGACTTGTCAAGCTTGTTGTTTAGGAAAAATTGTCTCCACGGGCTTGGTATAAGAGGTTTGCAGATTATGTTTCGACTATTGGGTTATCTCACAACAAGTCTGATAATCCATTGTTCATATATCATCGTGGCTATTCTGTGGATTATATTCTATTATATGTGGATGATAGTATCTTGATTGCCTCTTCTGATGCGCTACGCCAGTCTATTATGACAATGATCAGTTTTGAGTTTGTCATGAAAGACTTGGGGCCTTTGAGTTATTTTTTTGGGGATTGATGTCACTCGTCATGCATGTGTGTTGTTCTTATCCCAGCAAAAGTATGTAGCTGAGATCATTGAGAAGGCTGGGATGTCTTCCTGTAAGTCCACTTCCACTCCAGTTGATACTAAACCCAAGTTGGGAGCTGCGGTTGGCTCGCCTTATGAGGATCTGACACGCTATCGCATTATTGCAAGTGCTCTTCAGTATCTTACCTTCACGAGACGAGATATCACGTATGCCATACAGCAGGTGTGTTTGTTTATGCATGATCTCAGGGTTGAGCACATGAATGCGCTCAAATGTATTATTCGGTATATTCAGGGGATACTTGACTATGGCTTACATTTATATCCTTCATCGACGTCTACTTTTGTCTCATATACATATATTGATTGGGGTGGTTGTCCGGACACCAGACGATCTACATCTGACTATTGTATGTTCCTTGGTAATAACTTGGTCTCATGGTTTACAAAACATCAGTCGACCTTGTCCCGCTCCAGTGAAGAGGCCGAGTATCGAGGGGTAGCTAATGTGGTCTCTGAATCATGTTGGTTACGTAATTTGCTTTTAGAGCTTCATTGTCCTATTCAAAATGCGGTGTTAGGCATATTTCATATTCCTATTTTGAGTTATTTTCAATTAGTATTTTACCCATTTTCGTTGTGTCTAGTACAGTTTTAGGGTTATTTTTCTTTCTTTTGAGTCACAACGGTTCAAAAAGGAAAAATGGCAAAAAGGAGCGAAAAGTGGGCATAAAAGGAGGTCCCGAGGCAGAAAAATGTCGAAAATCGATGACTCGAAAAAAACACGCGACCATGCGGTGCCAGGCGGGCGCGGTGCAGCAACAATCCGCGGGACTTTCAAAGTGCGTCGATGCGATCAGCGGTGCCATTTATTGAGTGTTGCAGAGTTTCGACCGCTGATTCGCATGTCGTAAGCGTGGTGCGATCGAATTTTTCAGTTTCGAGTTGAAATTGGCCAAGGGCAATAGGGTCCCTAGGGCACGAAATTGATACCTATTTAAAAACCCTATGGATCAATTTTTAGGAGGGGAGTCCATTCTTGAACACAAGAACAACACAAGGCACTTGGAGCAACAATTGGAGACTTTAATCTTCGTAATTTTCTATCTTTAGTTTTTCGTAGCATGTCTATGGCTAGGAACTAAACACTTAATTAGGGTTTTTTTTATGATTCACTTGAACCTTTATTCATGATTTGATGCAATAGTTTGATTACTTCTCCAGTTGTTAAGATCTATTCAATAATTGATGTGAATGTTTGATAGTTAATTGATCATTAAATACCATAACATATATGATTTCGAATCAACAACCGAGAGGAGAGATTTGGATATGTTGTAGTTGAATAGACATAGGTTAAAATCGTGGACGACAGTACCCCAATACTTGTGTAGCTTTATAGGTTACTTTTCTTAATTCTCCTATGTGGTAAATACTATCATAGAAATATAGAAGAGTTATGCACTGGGGTTGAGTGATTATATATCTTAACCGGAATATAAGACAGTCTTCTAGTTAACCGCTATCTTAACATAGAAGAAGAATCATTCTAGAACGCATTAAGGATTGAATAAAATTGATAGTTGATGATTTTGAAAGCCCTAATTCCTTCATAATCTGAATACAACCTAATTAGTTTACTTATTTCTTGCAATCATTCTAGTAGTTAAATAAAAAAAACAATCAATATTCATTCGCCAAATAGATAACACAAAATAGATGTTCGGTACTTAGAAACCAGTCTCTGTGGACGATATTCGGTATTACAGACTATATTACTTAAGACGATACGTACACTTGCGTTTTGCGCGTGTGGAAATCGCCTAACAAGTTTTTAACGCCGTTGCCCGGGACTGACGCATATCTAATATTGAACCATCTATTTTTATTTCTAATTTGGCTTTATTTTTATTTTTATTGTTAGAACTGTGTGTCGTGATCTGTTTGTTGATTGTGATCTATTTCAGGAATCTAGTATATGTGAAGTAGGAGAGGAGCAGACACTCCTATCCCTCTGAACCATGAGATTGATAGACTTTGCAGACAAAACATGAAAGATAAAAGAACTGCTAAATTGTTAGCAATGGGAGATCAGCAGTACAACAATGGAATACCAGTAGAGGGGTTGAATAATGAGGTACCGGTTACCCCGGGACAAGTCCCACCACATGCGGAGATGATTTTGGGGGACTATGTTCTTCCCACAGTCACGGGAGCACAGACTTGCATCAGGCTCCCAACTATAGGGGCTAACAATTTTGAGATCAAGCCAAACATCCTGATCATGATCCAAAACACAGTATAGTTTGGGGGACTGCCATCTGAAGATCCCCACATGCACATTGCAAATTTCCTGGAGTTGTGTGCTACTTTCAAATACAATTGTGTCACTGACGATGCCATCAGACTGAGGCTCTTCCCATTCTCACTGAGGGATAGAGCCAAAAGTTAGTTGAACTCACTACCTGCCAACTCCGTCACTACCTGGCAGAACCTGACCCAAAAGTTTCTAGCAAAGTTCTTCCCTCCTTCCAAAGCAGCAAAGTTAAGAGGAGAGTTGAACAATTATTACCAGGTGGATGGTGAGTCGCTCTATGATGCATGAGAGCGATTTAAGGATCTGCAGAGGAAGTGCCCACATCATGGCATAGAGAAGTGGATGTTGGTTCACATCTTTTATAATGGGCTGAGTGGTACTACGCGTACCATCATTGATGCAGCAGCAGGGGGTGCCTTCATGAAAAGAGTGTCAATGAGGCACATGATTTACTAGAGGATATGGCAGCCAACAACCATCAGGGATCAGATGATAGGTCAGTGACCAGCAGAAAGACCATGGGTATTCATGAATTAGATCAATCATCGCTCGAATGCGCAGTAGCCTTCTGACAAAGCAACTGCAGCAGAACACCATGACTGCGAATGCAGTCCAGACGCATGTAAATTGTGAGATTTGTGGGGGCCCGCATTATTTTGACAGATGCACAACAGTTGATCCCAACAATGTGTCAATGGAGCAGGTTCAGCGACAGAACTTTCGAGGCCTTACAACTCAACACGCATAATCCGGTGGAGAAATCACCCTAACTTTTTGTGGAGGAACGACCAACTCCAGCAGCAGACATATCAAAGTGGTTACCATAACCAAGAGGACACAATCGGACTTCATCCCAACGATTTATGCCACTGCGGCAAAGATCGTGAAAAACGATGAATCGAGAGCTACACCGCTTCGACCGACTCACGCAGAATCAGTTCATGTAAAAAACCAGGTCCTCTCTTAGGAACTTGGAAATACAGGTTGGGCAGCTTGCAAAGATGGTAACCAACAGGCCACAGGACGCTCTCCCAAGCAATACAGAGGTGAATCCTAGAGAACAATGTCAAGCAGTATTATTGAGGAATGGAAAGCAGTTGGAGCACGTTGCTCCCAGCCTGCAGTGGTAAGTGAGAATGAGGGTGACAAGGTAGTTGAAGTAGAGAAAGAGGGGGTCACTGAGGACCGACCTACAGTTGAAAAAGCTCCACCAACACCTTTGAGGGAATATGTTGATAAAATCCCTTACCCTCAGAGGCTACAAATGAAGGCAGTTGACAAGCAGTTCTCCAAATTCTTGGAGATGTTCAAAAAGCTACACATAAATATTCCCTTTATTGAGGCGCTAGAGCAGATGCCCGCATACTTCAAGTTCATGAAGGATATACTTGGGAAAAAGAGGAGGCTAGCAGATTATGAGACAGTGTCATTGATAGAGGAGTGCAGTGTCATCTTGCAAAATAAACTGACTCCTAAGCTTAAGGATCCATAAAGCTTCACCTTGCCCTGCACTATTGGTAGGGTGACATGCAACAGGGAGCTGTGTGATATAGGGGCTAGCATCAATCTAATGCCACTATCTGTCTTCAAGAGGTTGAGTTTGGGGGAAGCCAAACCGACCACAATAAATCTGCGACTAATGGCCAGGCGCATCCTGCAGGCATAATCGAAGATGTGTTGGTTAAGGTAGGAAAGTTCTTCTTCCCTGCAGACTTCCTTATTCTTGATATGGAAGAAGATGATGAGATACCAATTGTCTTGGGGAGACCATTCCTTGCTACTGAGAGCCTTGATTGATGTGAAAAAATGGGAACTGAGACTCAGGGTTCAGGAAGAGGAGATAGTATTCAAGGTGTTCAAATCCGCCATTGAGTCCCATGCCATTGACAAGTGTTTCGCAGCAAGCACAGCTGCCCCAGCAGTTCAGCCAGTGTAGGCCAAAGCTAGTTAGACCATCTCTACAACATTAAACCCACAGGTCAGCAAGGTGGCAGGAACAAACATTGATGAGATGCCCTCGAAAAGGTAAGTATTACTGAACCCCCTCTAGTGAAGAAGAAAAATAGAATGAGAAAGAGGAGGATAATTATGAAATAGATAGGTTGTGGGGTTAAATTACCCCAATGATTTTTGATAAGTAACCTGCGTCCAGCTAAAAGACGTTAAAGACAGCGCCCCAAAGTTTAAATTCTGCAATTTATTTTAATTAGGACAGTCTCACTTTTGGTGTGTTTGTTATGTTGTGATGCCAGGTGAATGACTCAGATGATAGAGCATGAAGGAAAAGGAGAAAAGACACGAAATCGAAGTCGGCGCATGTCTGATCTGCAAAGATGCGGTTACACAGAGTAACAGCGGTGCTAGTTCACGATCCCCGAAATATGAAAAGGCCCGGAATCTCCAAATCTCCTCCCACATATACCGTCACAATGCAATATCCGCTGCCACCACCACCATTTTGAGCCGGTGTACGTCTGTAAGTCGTCCCTATTTCATCTTTGAGTCATACACATTTGGGACAATGTGTCAGTTAAGTTTTGGGGGGAGGGGGGGTACTTGTATTTTCTTATAATTTTGACTCGTTGATTTGTGTCTTTTATGTGTCTATATGAGTCACAATTTTTTTTTATCATGCATGCTGTAGTTGCTTGAATCGCCTAGTGAATTAAGTAGGATAATGTAATGGAATGATATGCAAAAATCTGTGTGCTTAAGTTAAATATGTCAAAGATTTATGAAAACCTGATTAATTTGAATATTGTGTGTTTAGCCTGTGTATGTCAATTGCGAAAAAAATTCATGCATGCTTGTTATTTGAGGCGAAATAATTAGGATGTACATGTTAGGGGGAGGATTCAGACATTTCTTTATTAGCCCTTCTTACCTTTCATTACCTACCCTGACAATGAATTGTATCCCTAGTCAGCCATTTGAGCCTAAAATGAAAAGTTATTTCTTTGACACCCCATTTCCCTCATGTGCCATAAGCAATAATTGATGATACGGAGGAAAAAGAAAGTGAAAAAGAAATACAAAAGAGAGCAAAAATAAATTATGCACCCCAATTAAAATATGAAAAAGCTTAAGTTTGGGGGTGCCAATGTGAATGTGTATGTTCCGCTCTCAAAAAAAAGATAAAAGGCGGTAATGGTATGAACTAAAAAGAATACAGCAAGGAAGAGAAACAAGTTGAATGAAAAACGTTTATGGTACGTAATTTGAGCTTAAATGCCTATTTTTACCGACCCCTACCTAAGCCTACATTACAACCATGAAAAGTCCTGATGATCCCTAGTATGTATGTCCATGATTAGTGGAGAATAACAAGTAAACAGGCTATAGTACCTTGACAAAAATGCAATGACATTGACATGCATAGGTTAGGTATTCATGCTTCCAGTGATTGTGACTGAAATAAATCTGCGAAATATCTAACTTGAAATTCTAGATTGTTCAATGCATGCTACATCTATTCCTACATATTGTCCTAACTAACGTTCATGTATTTCTAAGTGACATTTTGCAACTGATTGACGTGAGTCTTTGAGTCTTTTTGATTTTATTTCTTTGTTTTGTTTTCTTCTTTGCTCGAGGGCGAGCAAAGTTTAAGTTTGGGGGTTTGTTAGGCATATTTCATATACCTATTTTGAGTCATTTTCGATTAGTATTTTACCCATTTCGTTGCGTCTAGTACAATTTTAGGGTTGTTTTTCTTGATTTTGAGTCACAGCGGTTCAAAAAGGCAAAATGGCAAAAAGGAGCGAAAAGTGGGCATAAAAGGAGGTCCCGAGGCAGAAAAAAATTGAAAATCGATGACTCGGAAAAACCACAGCAGCACCATGGTGCCCAGGCGTGGACGCGGTGCAACAAAGCATAAACTCGCAGGACTTTCAAAGACCGGGTGCATTCGCATGTAACCGCGGTGCCATTTATTCAGAGAGTCGCAGAGTTTTGCATCGCGGTCGACTGCAACTACTGCATCGTGCACGGAATTTTTCAGTTCCGAGTTAGAATTGGCCAAGGACAATAGGGTCCCTTGGGCACGAAATTGATACCTATTTAAAGCCCTAGGGATCAATTGTTAGGAGGGGAGTCAATTCTTGAACACAAGAACAACACAAGGCACTTGGAGCAACAATTGGAGACTTTAATCTACGTAATTTTCTATTTTTTTTTCAGTTTTATGTTGGATATTGTGTTAGTTCGTAGCATTTTATGGGTAGGAACTAAACACTTAATTAGGGTTTTCCTTATGATTCACTTGAACCTTTATTCATGATTTGATGCAATAGTTTGATTACTTCTCCAGTTGTTAAGATCTATTCAATAATTGATGTGAATGCTTAATAGTTAATTGATCACTAAATATCATAACATATATGATTTCGAATCAACAACCAAGAGGAGAGATTTGGATATGTTGTAGTTGAATAGACATAGGTTAAAATTATGGACGACAGTACCCCGATACTTGTGTAGCTTTATAGGTTACTGTTCTTAATCCTCCTATGTGGTAAATCATATCATAGAAATATAGAAGGGTTCTGTACTGGGGTTGAGTGATTATATATCCTAACCGAAATATAAGACAGTCTAGTTAACCGCTATCTTAACATAGAAGAAGAATCATTCTAGAACGCATTAAGGATTAAATAAAGTGGATAGTTGATGATTTTGGAAGCCCTAATTCCTTCATAATCTGAATACAACCTAATTAGTTTACTTATTTCTTGCAATCATTCCAGTAGTTAAATAAAACTCCAATCAATATTCGTTCGCCAAATAGATAACACAAAATAGATACTCGGTACTTAGAAACCAGTCTCTATGGACGATATTCGGTCTTACAGACTATATTACTTGAGACGATACGTACATTTGCGTTTTGCGCGGTGTGGAAATCGCCTAACAGGAGGCCTGGGTTTATTGTGATAATATTAGTGTCATCTACCTTTCTGGTAATCCGGTTCAGCACCAGCGCACTAAACATATCGAGATGGACATTCACTTTGTTCAGGAAAAGGTCGCTCGTGGTCAAGTACGCGTCTGTCATGTATCTTACATGTATCAAATTGCAAACATCTTTACGAAGAGTCTTTCATCGGTACTTTTTGAAAATTTTAGGGACAGTCTCAACGTACGAAGACAGTCCGCTATGACTGCGGGTGTGTGTTGAATATACATAAGATATAAACATATATCTTATGTATTTTTTGTGTATAAATCTTGGCAATATACAAAGACATCACACGGTTTGGGTTGTTAATTTAGGTAATATGTGTTGTAATAATTTAGTGTAAATATTACATTAATAAGTATTGTACTCTTACCATAGTTGTATAATTAGTCTTCAAATAGAATATGGTTTTAGATGTAGAATAGGAAAAATATTTTTCTATATGTAACTTGTATATATACCTCTTTCATTAATGAAAATAAGGGATTATTTATTTAATGAAGAACAATTTTGACACTCATAAATAAATAATCCCTTATTCATTTGAGCGCATTCATGTGCTCAATCCTGAAATCATGCATAAACAAACACATCTGTTGTACGACATACGTGATATCTGGTCTCGTGAAGGTAATATACTGAAGAGCACTTGCAGGACTGCGATAGCGTGTCGGATCCTCATAAGGCGAGCCAGCCGCAGCTCCCAACTTGGGTTTAGTATCAACTGGAGTGGAAGTGAACTTACAGGAAGACATCCCAACTTTCTCAATGATCTCAGCAACATACGTTCGCTGCAATAAGAACAACCTACCTGCATGACGAGTGACAACAATCCCCAAAAAATAACTCAAGGGCCCCAAGTCTTTCAAGATAAACTCAAAACTGAGCATTGTCATTATAGACAGGCGTAGCGCATCAAAAGAGGCAGTCAAGATAATATCATCCACATATAATAGAATATAAGCCACGGAAGAGCCACGACGATATATGAATAATGAATTATCAGACCTACTGTGAGAGAACCCAATAGTCGAAACATAGTATGCAAAAACTCTTATACTAAGCCCGCGGAGACTATTTAAGCTCATACAAGGACTTATTCAACAAACAAACATGATGATGATATTTGGGATCCCTAAATCATTATTCACATCTAACTGATGAATGGACCATGCTTTTGAAAGATCCAAGCAGAGCATAATGTGAATGGTAGCTGGCTTGACCACCAGACTAAATGTCACGACCCGAACCCGGACCCGTGACCGGTGCCTTAACCCGGGCACCCTAGTGACACAACATCAGAGAAAACCAGCGGAATGTAAACTCAAGATAAACAACCATTAAGATATAGAATAGTCTAGCCCAAACTGGCTAACCCAAAAGTACATAAACCGAACAGTTACATCCTTAACGAACCAAGTTCTGACAAGACTACAGGCCTCTAAGAATGAATAACACTATGACGGGACAGGGCCCCGCCATACCCCCTGAATGTACAAAAGTCTACAACCTCAGGGAATCGTACCAAAAGACGAGGCCTCCGAGAAACGAGCCTTCCGAGAACCGAACCGTGATCCTAAGAGTGCGGATCCAGCTATGAACCTCAACTCACGCAGATGAACGCAGCCCGGCGAGGTCGATAACATGTACCAAATATGCGAACCGAAAATACGTAATAATATCATAAGTCAAAATATAAGTGGAGTTATAGACGAAAATCGCTTTACTCAGACCGTGCCTTACTAACAATGGAGTAACAAGTATAAGTTTTATAGCATAAAAATAGGAGGCTCACGATCAAAACAGGTACCTCGCCTGTAGTATCATTAAGCAATCCTACTCGCGGGACTATTTCACCCGCATAGGTCCTGTGGACCCGCATGAGGTCATCCGCCTCGCCATAGGACTATTTCACCCGCATGAGACTATTTCACCCGCACGGATCCCGTGGATCCGCATGAGTACCATCGCTGCACTCGCACGGGACTATTTCACCCGCATGGATCCTATGGTCCGATCCGCACGAGTACAAGCGCGACTCGCATCATGGGTAGCAAATCCATGGCATAAATAATAACCCGGTTTACCCGTAACAATATAAATATATATAACATAGCTCATCCGCTATTAAACATAACATAAGCACTACCGCTATCACATCACAACATAAGCACTACCGCCTATCATAACTTAAGCAAGTTAAGAATCACCTAACTTCTTATTAATAGTATTAATACATCCTCTCATTTTAGTATACCTAAGGCACGATCATGTCTTTTAGTAAAAAAATCCGAATTTAACCCAAGTATCATGTACTTAACCTTTTAAGAAATAACTCTTTTATACAAAAATTCCAAGATACTAATCACCATAGTATCAAGTTACGATTTCTTTTCAAAACAAGTCACATTTCCTTTTAAAACTATCTCAAGCTTCTAAATTAAGTGACTTCATTTCTTAAAACCTTAGGCACTTCATGCCTTAAAACCATTTTCCTTTCACAAGTTCAAATCATCAAAACCTTTCTCCATTAAACTTTCACAAACTAATATAACCAACTCCCATAAAGCCGTTATACTAGAGTTAAACAATAGTAAAACACATTCCTTAAGTCCAAGGGATTTTTCTACTTTTCTTTTAACGAAGCAAGTATCAAATACTTATATCAAACGAAGATTTCCAAATCTTAGACGCCTACCGCACTACATAGGTACAACTAATCATGCTCAAGAGATAGGAAAGCTCCACATACCTCTTCGGTCAATCCACAAGCTAAGTCCAATTTACCGCATGTAGTATGTCAACCTAAAATGACCACAATACGTTTATCAAGCTCTAATTTATAATGCAGAATTTTTCCAAGTTAAAGTCACCAATTTCCTACGGAAAATTGGGCAGCGTTTCCTTTGTTTCTACATACTTTGCCACCTTTTCCAAGGTCGATTCTTAACGCTCAAATGCCATGTTTAAGGCTCAACAACCAACCAACACCAAGGGGATTACACACCTAAACTTTGGTGTGTAAAATTCAGCCCCACAAGTTACAACAACTAACCCAACAAGTCTAATGTAGTATTTAGGCAACAACATGCTCATAATATCCCCCTAACCAATTCTTTCATAATCAACCCCATTTCTTACGCAACTACTCTAAGTGCATTTTCCAACTACAAGTTCTTCCTATTAAACATGCAACACCCAAAACCAACTACAAGAGAAGAAATGTTACCTCAAGTTTTAGCCAAACTTATTCCAACACCTTAGCCTTTTCTCCAAGAACACCACCACAATAGTCTTCACAAGCTTGTAATAACCTTTCCTTCCTATTACACTTTTCAGATTTTTCCTTAGGCTAGAATTCCTCTGGGAATTTAGAGAAGGATGAGCTTTTAACTTGAGAGATGGAGTGTAAAGATGAAAAGTTGAAAGAAATGACCAAGTCTTGGTCAATATAATGCATGTAGCAGAATCGATGGGGACACTTGTCACCCTCCCATGGCCTCTTTTAAAACAAAATCGACTTTCTAAGTTTTTCCGCCTAAAATTCCGCCTCGGCGCGGCCATGCTGGCCAAGGCGCAATCTCCCGCGACACTGAACTTTAGCGCCATGCTCGATTTCGCGCGCCATGAATTTCGCCATGCCACGCGTTCGCCCGGCCACGGCTGAGGCCCTCGACCAAGTTTTTCGATTTCGAGTCCTAACTCCTTCCGCACGCCCCATACGCACGCCCGAACCACGAGGTATAACATTCTCCTTAGAAACATTCGTCCCAATGTTCCTTCTAGCCTTACACAAAACACAATATAAACATATCTTCTTAACTATTCCTTAGCAAATAAGAATGCTCCCGAGCCACAACATTACTCAAGCATAATCAACCAAATTAACACCAATCGTGAGGAAAGGGTTACCCGGAGGTATAGGGAATAAGTGTGGGTATTTCTTCATCATATCATCCTCCGCTTCCCACGCCATCTCCTCACCGTTCTCGCTCCGCCATAAAACCTCGACTGAAGCCACCTCCTTCGTCCGAGTCGCCTAACTTGACGATCGAGTATCGCTATGGGACTCTCTCATACGACAACTCCTCTCACACCGGATATCCTGAATCGGGTGCACTCTAGATGGATTTCCAACGCATTTCCGCAACATAGACACGTGAAAATCGATGTACCGCCAAGATCGGACGCAGATCCAACTCATAGCAACCTTGCCCACTCTTCTGACATCTGATACGCCCAACGTACCTTGGGCCGAGCTTCTTTCTCCCAAATCTCATCACACCCTTCATGGGTGACACTTTCGTAAAGACCCAATCCTCGACCTCAAACTCTAAGTGTCGACGCCGATGATCCGCATATGATTTCGCCGACTGGCTGCCAATAACCGCTTCCCGGATAAGCTTCACCTTATCCATCGCTGTGAACCAAATCGCCCGATTAATCGCACTTCTCCCACTTCAAACCAACCTATCGCGACTGCACTTCCTCCCGTATAAGGCCTCATGGCGCCATCCGAACACTAGAATGGTAGCCGTTGTTATAAGCAAACTCCATAAAAGGTAAATGATCCTCCCACTACCCGAAATCAATAACACAAGCCCGCAAAGATATCCTCGTTGTTCGATAGCGCGCCGCCGTCCGCCCGTCTCGAGGATGAACGCCGCTTTGAGACTCACCTGTCCCTAATCCCTTCTCGAAAGACCTCCGTGTTAGCCGTGAACTGGGCTCTCTATCTCGATATAATCGACACCGACTCGTGCAATCTCACAATCTCTCTAATATATAATCGCATAGTCCTTGGCCAAAATGTCGCCCCGGCCGAAGAAAGTGGCCGATTTCACACCACAACAATAACCCAAATGGAATCATGTCTCATCCGCGCGAGGTAACCCCGTAATAAAGTCCATGTTGACCACCTCCCACTTCCACATCGAATATCAATAGCCGTAATAGCCCACCGCTTCGTGCTCAACCTAACTCACGACAATTAGGACACTGGGCAACAAAACCGCCACGCCCTCTTCAAACCATCCCACCAATACATGCACCGAGGTCATGGTACATCTTAGTCGACTTTGATGAATCGAATAACGAGCACCGCGCCTCTGACCGCCGACGGTCCTCGCCACATCGGAACACCTAATCGCCCTTAAACCTTAGCACCCCATCCTGCTACCTCAAATAGACTTTCTCTTCCCGAGAGTGCATCTCTGCATCGCACAAAATCGGATCCTCATATCGCCGCCTCTTCACCTCCTCGACGATGGAAGACTCGCGCCTTCGAACCCGAATTCGCTACAACGGAATCAACCAAACGAACCCCAAGGCTTGCTAATCGTGTAACTCTCTGACCATGTCCTTCTTCCCGCCGCACTTCGGCAGCACTACCCATCAATCGCGACTGGCGACATCCGCAACTACATCGCCTTCCCCGGTGGTATAGATATCAATATCACAATCCTTAAGTAGCTCCAACCACCGCCTCGCCGCAAATTCACCGCTCGCCTCAAGATATACCGAGTTTCTCGTGGTCTACGCAAATATCCACATGAAATCTATATAAGGAAATTGCCTCCAAATCTTCAAGGTACGATTAATCGCCGCCGACTCTAAATCGCGAGTAACATAATTCCTTTCGCTTCCCTAACCGCCGGAAACATAAGCTCTAACCTTATCGTGTTGCACAAGACACAACCTAGCCCAATACCCAACGTGTTACAATAATACCCTAACCTCTAGTCTCTCAAGAGGGTTAGAATCGTAGTCGTGGTCAACTTCTCTTCCAATAATCGGAAGCCTCTCTGCACTTGCAAAATATTCGAGCATCCTTAATCTCGTTATGGTTCCTGCTTTCCTTTCTCTCTGCAACCAAACTTGGTTACTATACTGATCTGATTCCTTTGCTTGCCGCATGGCTAAGACTTCCCGCCAATCACAATTTGTGGGAAGACTTCCTGATCTTGTCAAGTAGTAATCCTATTATCCTCTCTCACCAGAGCTTATAGTCCGGTGTTCAACCTCAATTCACGGTATTACATAATCCAATGACTTGTCAAGATTTCTTATCGCTCGAGTGTCTACTCGCCTTTCCTTTATAAGTTAATTCAAGTTGTCCCGGGTCCTTTACCTCTCCGTATTCTCTTACTATCTTTCTCAAGACAGATGCGCTACTACCTTTCCTCGAGGTGTTCCTACCGCCCATTACCTACTAACGGTCTTACACTAGTTCTGGTAATCGTGTCTCGTGCAACTTACATAACCATAGTTGTATTCTCTTTTATCCTTTGGTCATAACCTACCTTATGCTTATTAATAGTAAAGTGTTTCTAATTTGATCCATAATCGCATGCTTCAAACATGTACTACCTTCATTTTTCTTACGACACTTCCCCGACCGCTTCGTGACGCCGTTCTTAATTACCCCCAACATAATACTTTTTCCACGGTTATCTAAAATCAGAACTTATGGCATGACGATACATCAAGACCTACCAGCCTCCCATCCTTCGCCTAACTACACGGGTACACATAACCCCATAATACGTAAGACTATCCTTTTATGTATGGGAGAGAACTTATCTCCCTTCAATAAACTTTCCTCGTGTCACAACCCTAATCACCGCCCTCTCGTGGTCCTCGTAAATATCTAATCATTACGCACCGCCTTAAAATCGTGTAGATTTTCAAAACCTACCAAAGATGCCCTCTTCTTTCCGTCGCAGCGCCGCATTTATTTTATTCTTGCCTTGCACATTTCCTTGAAATTATCCGGCGTCGTGGCCCCGACCGCCACACCAAACCAACTCCAAGTACCTCCAAGGGAACTTAACATAAATTCCTTCAAATTCAAGTATTACTTACTCAAGGCCAATTTTTTCCCAACGAACAAGTCACACAAACTTATTATAAACAATGATGCCAAAGGGAAGGATAATTCACCGTTACTACCACTTCCTTCCTTCCACTCGATAACCGCCACGGAAAATTGGTACCGAATCAATCTCTTCGTAGTCCACGTTGGCATAACACGAGGCCAACTAGCCCGCACTCATAATGACCTCAACGTCGTCATAACAGCTGCTAGGTCCGACGACTATATCGTTATCGACAATTATTATCCGCCCACTCGGCTACCACCCAACACTCACGCGTGTGGTTACCCCATAAAGGTTCTCATGGATTCTCGCTTCATTTCTTTCACACTTGGTTGCTCACTTCCTACGGCCGCATTTTTCCGCATTTCCAAACTTATTCTAGCTTACGCATAACTTCCATAATAAAGTCGCCTTCGATCTTGGAGTTACTAAGTTAAAACAATATAAGGTCATTTCCGGCCACAACCTCGTTCCGTGGGATACGTCATGAACTCGTAAAATGATTAATTAGACTCTACTTTGTACTGCGACTGCCACGAATGACTACTATCAACCGATCCCACCCCATGTCGGGTATACTAACTTCTCATAATACCATAGTCGTGTCGCTCGTCACAACAACCATTACTTACTCCACACGGATCCCATCCGTACTATCCTCTTAAGCATACCACGAGCTTAATTTACAAACATAGTTCCCATTGGGCCCTTAATTAAGCTTCTTAAGGTTCCATTACTTTTTCCGACAACTCATCGTCTCCTAATTTTCTCAAACTAGCACGTAAAACCTCGATGAGAGTTCCTTAACTGCTCATACCTCCCCGGTACCTATTTAGTCCTTACCAAATCCTGGTAATCTAAAATCATTCTTGGCAACACATATGTGATCCTCATACGTAAATCAGATAGCAGTATGTCGCAATACCAACTATACTACAAGTATTACCAACCCGATACGCAATCCACATAATCTTCTCTGGTCATCCGCTTCCTCAGAACAAACACCATAACTCGTTAGGAGAGGCGACTTAACCACACGCCTCTATCGCACGATCTTAGAGTGAGAAGAAATGGAAACTAATCCTAAATATCCTGCAGCCTCACGATTATAGATGTGGTGCACAACACACCGATAATCAAGACTCTACTAGATACGGCTGTAGACTCTTTCCGAGGATTAATCGCTCGATACCACTTTTGTCACGACCAACCCGACTCCGGACTGGCCTTAACCCGCACCCTAGTGACACAACATCGAGAAAACCAGCGGAATGTAAACTCAAGATAAACAACCATTAAGATATAGAATAGTCTAGCCTAAATCAAGCTAACCTAAAAGTACATAAACCGAATAGCACATCCTTAACGAACCAAGTTCGACAAGACTACGTGCCTCTAAGAATGAATAACACTATGACGACAGGCCCCGCCATACCCCGAATGTACAAAAGTCTACAACCTCGTGGAATCGTACTAAAAGACGAGGCCTCCGAGAAATGGAGCCTTCCGAGAACCGAACCGTGATCCTAAGAGTGTGGATCGCCAGTTATGAACCTCAACTCGCAGATGAACGCAGCTTCAAGGAGGTCGATAACATCTACCAAATATGCGAAACTGGAAAATACAGAATAATATCATAATTCAAAATATAAGCCGGAGTTATAGACGAAATCGCTTACCTCAGACCGTGCCTTACTAACAATGGAGTAACAAGTATAAGTTTTATAGCATAAAAATAGGAGGCTCACGATCAAAACAGGTACCTCGCCAGTAGTATCATTAAGCAATCCTACTCGGGACTATTTCACCCGCATAGGTCCTGTGGACCCGCATGAGGTCATCCGCCTCATAGGACTATTTCACCCGCACGGGACTATTTCACCCGCATGGATCCTGTGGATCCGCATGAAGTACCATCGCGCACTCGCACGGGACTATTTCACCCGCATGGATCCTATGGTCCAGATCTGCATAGTACAAGCCACGCACTCGCATCATGGGTAGCAAATCCATGGCATAAATAATAATCCGGTTTACCCAGAATAATATAAATATATATAACATAGCTCATCCGCTATTAAACATAACATAAGCACTACCGCCTATCACATCACAACATAAGCACTACCGGCCTATCATAACTTAAGCAAGTTAAGAATCACCTAACTTCTTATTAATAGTATTAATACATCCTCTCATTTTAGTATACCTAAGGCACGATCATGTCTTTTAGTAAAAACAAAATCCGGGAATTTAACCCAAGTATCATGTACCTCTAACCTTTTAAGAAATAACTCTTTTTATACAAAAATTCCAAGATACTAATCACCATAGTATCAAGTTACGATTTCTTTTCAAAACAAGTCACATTTCCTTTTAAAACTATCTCAAGCTTCTAAATTAAGTGACTTCATTTCTTGTAAAACCTTAGGCACTTCATGCCTTAAAACCATTTTCCTTTCACAAGTTCAAATCATCAAAACCTTTCTCCATTAAACTTTCACAAACTAATATAACCAACTCCCCATAAAGCCGTTATACTAGAGTTAAACAATAGTAAAACACATTCCCTTAAGTCCAAGGGATTTTTCTACTTTTCTTTGAACGAAGCAAATCTCAAATACTTATATCAAACGAAGATTTCCAAATCTTGTCGCTCACCGTACTACATAGGTACAACTAATCATGCTCAAGAGATAGGAAAGCTCCACATACCTCTTCGTCAATCCACAAGCTAAGTCCAATTTACCGCATGTAGTATGTCAACCTAAAATGACCACAATACGTTTATCAAGCTCTAATTTATAATGCAGAATTTTTCCAAGTTAAAGTCACCAATTTCCTACGGAAAATTGGGCAGCGTTCCTTTGTTTCTACATACTTTGCCACCTTTTCCAAGGTCGATTCTTAACGCTCAAATGCCATGTTTAAGGCTCAACAACCAACCAACACTGGGGATTACACACCTAAACTTTGGTGTGTAAAATTCAGCCCCACAAGTTACAAACAACTAACCCAACAAGTCTAATGTAGTATTTAGGCAACAACATGCTCATAATATCCCCCTAACCAATTCTTTCATAATCAACCCCATTTCTTACATGCAACTACTCTAAGTGCATTTTCCAACTACAAGTTCTTCCTATTAAACATCAACACCCAAAACCAACTACAAGAGAAGAAATGTTACCTCAAGTTTTAGCCAAACTTATTCCAACACCTTGCTAGCCTTTTCTCCAAGAACACCACCACAATAGTCTTCACAAGCTTGTAATAACCTTTCCTTCCTATTACACTTTTCAGATTTTTCCCTTAGGCTAGAATTCCTCTTGGGAATTTAGAGAGAAGGATGAGCTTTTAACTTAGAGAGAGATGGAGTGTAAAGATGAAAAGTTGAAAGAAATGACCAAGTCTTGGTCAATATAATGCATGTAGCAGAAATCAGATGGGGGGGGACACTTGTCACCCTCCCATGGCCTCTTTTAAAACAAAAATCAGACTTTCTATGTTTTTTTCGCCCAAAATTCTCGCCTGCGGCGGCCGCAACTCCTCGGACACTTTCGGAACTTTAGGCGCCGTTCGATTTCCGCCAGCGCATGAATTCGCCTTGGCGCGCGGCCGCCTCGGCCGCGGCGCTGAGGCCCCTGACCGAAGTTTTCTGATTTCGAGTCCTAACTCCTTCCGCATGGCCCCATACGCACGGCCTGAACCACGAGGTATAACACTAAATGTCTCATCACAATCCACACTAACCTGTTGAGTCTTACCGCCACCTTCAAGACGAACATTATGTCTGGCAAACGAACCGTCAGAATTGTCCTTATGAGCAAAAATCTACATAGATCGAATAATATTAACACCAGGTGGACGGTGCACCAACTCCCACGTCTTATTATCAATAAAAGCATTATATTCGTCAGTCATAATAATTTTCCAATTTTGGTCATTTAAAGCAGACACAGGATTACGGGGTAAGGGTGATTTAAGAATATTAGAATTTAAATTAAAATGTCTTTTGATTTAAAAATACCTCATTGGGCTCGAGTGACAGGTCCATGATTCGGGGCGGAATTGGTGAATTTTGGGAAAGACCGGGACACGGGACGTGTCACTGGAACCCGTGATGGGCCGAAATCATCGCTGGATGCAGAAGCTGGAACTGGGCTGGGAGGAAGGCCCAGTTGCTGTTAGGCGTATTTTGTATACGTCTTTTGAGTCATTTTTAGTTAGTATTTTACTCATTTTTGTTGTGTTTAGTATAATATTAGGTTTGTTTTTCTTTCTTTTGAGTCACAGCGGTTCCAAAAGGCAAAATGGCGAAAAAGAGCGAGAATTGGGCAGAAAATGTGCTCCCGAGGCAAAAAGGATGAAAGTTGGCACACCAGGACGAAGGATTTTCAGCACCGCGGTGCCAATATGCAGAACCGCAGTGCCATATTTACTGAGAAGCCACATGACTTTCAGCACCGCGGTGCCACTATGCAGAACCGCAGTGCCATATTTCTTTGAAGGTGCGAGTAATCCGCACTGGTCGTTATCTGAGCAGCGGTCGCGGTCGGAAAATCTCGATTCAGAAGAATTGGCTAAGAGCATATTGGTCCATAGGGCATGAAATTTGGAACATATTTAAGCCCTACAGATTAATGCTATGAGGGGGGGTTCATTCTACAACATAGCACAACACAAAACAACAAGGGAGACTACAATTGAAGACTTAGTTCGCAGTAATTTCTTTTCTTTCATTTTTAATTCAGTTTATGTATGAATTTTGTGTTAGTTCTTAGTGTGACTATGGCTAAGAGCTAAACACTTTATTAAGGCTTTTCTTATGAATCGCTTGAAACTTCTATTCATGAATTAATGCAGTAATTTAATTTCTTCTTCACTTGATTAAGATTTAGTCAATAATTGGTATGAATATTTGATAATTAATTGATCACTAATTATCATAATATATATGATTTCGAATCAAGAACCGAGATGAGAGATTTGGATATGTTGTAATTGATTAGACATAGGTTAAAATCGCGGACGACAGTACCCCGATACTTATGTAGCATTATAGGTTATTGTTCTTAATCCTCCTATGTGGTAAATCCTATCATAGAAATATAAAATGGTTTTACACTGGGTTGAGTGATTATTTGTCCTAACCGGAATATAAGACAGTTTAGTTAACCGTTATCTTAACGTAGAAGAAAAAGTCATTCTAGTTGCATTAAAGATTGAATAAAGTGGATAGTCGAGGATTTTGGAAGCTCTAATTCATTCATAATTGATTACAACTTAAATAGTTCAGTAATTCTTGCAATTATTCTAGTAGTTAAACAAAAACTCAACTCAAATATCGATTGTCAAATAGATAACATAAAGTAGATGAACGGTAATTAGAAACCAATCTCAGAGGACGATATTCAGTCTTATCAGACTATATTACTTGTTAACGATGCGTACGTTTGAGTGAGCATTCGAAATATCACTAACTAGTTTTTGGCGCTGTTGTCGGGGACTGACATACATCTAATATCAAACCATCTATTTTTAATTTCTAATTTGGTCGCTCCCAGAAAAAGTTTCTAACTTGTTCGGAGATCTTCATTTTATCACTTTTTGTTGTTTGTGTAATTCAGTGCGTCAAGTACAGTGCATACGGACTATCACTATCAGGGGCTGCAGGACTATGACCTTTGTCCACCGCAGCAACTTAGATCGCAGGCTCCGCAAGAGGAGCGAAATGAGTTGTAGGAAGCCTTATTCAGGCTCATCGAGTGCCAGAATCCTCAAGGACTAACACATCCACCACAGAATCAGGCTCCATCAGGAAGGCTAGATGACATGAGAGCAGCTCTTTGGGCACTCTCAAACGCCGTAATCGCCTCATGGAGGAAATAAGATTATCAATCAGAATCTGTAGATGCAATCGGGACATCTAGCTAGCAAGTCGAGAAACGGTATGCAGTGGAACCGCCTCAAAGAATACCGTACATGCACTCCACAAGAGCAGTGCCAAGCAATTGATGTTACGAGTGGCAAACAAATGGAGACAGGTTCATCCCCAATATGTCCAGAAAATAGGGTGAACCCAGTGAGGTGAGGGAGCCAGCAGTCATTGACACACCGCATGTGAAGATACCATATCCTCAGAAACTTAGAAAGAATTCTGTTGACAAGCAGTTTTCTAAGTTTTTGGAGGTCTTTAAAAAACTGCACATCAACATTCCATTTGCTGAAGCCTTAGAACAAATTCCAAGTTATGTAAAGTTCATAAAGAAGATCCTCTGTAAAAAGAGGAGGTTGGAGGCGTATGAAACTGTGGTGTTGACTGAGTAATGCAGTGTCATCCTACAGAGAAAGTTACCTCAGAAGTTTAAAGATCCGGGAAGCTTCACCATCCCTTGCACTATAGGGAAGTTTGAATGTCAGCAGACTCTATGTGATTTGGGGGCAAGTACAAATTTGATGCCCTATTCTGTGTTCTGCAAACTTGGAGTGAGGAAAGCAAGACCTACAACCATCACCTTACAACTAGTCGATCGCTCCATCGTCCACCCTAGAGGAATCATCGAGGATGTGTTGGTTAAAGTGGACAAGTTCATCTTCCCCGCCGATTCCATCATCCTAGACATGGAAGAAGATGAAGAAATGCCCATTATCCTTGGCAGACCATTATTAGCCACGGGACAGACACTCATTGATGTTCAGAAAGATGAGCTGAGACTTCGTGTTCAGGGAGAATAAGTGATTTTCAATGTATTCATGTCAGCAACTTACCCAAGGGCAAGTGATAACTGTTATGCTATTGATGTGGTTGATGAAGCAGTTTCTGAAAACGGGTTCAGGAGTGCGGATGCTCTTGGAACGGTGATGACATTATGAGATGAGGATAGTTGTAATGATACAGGATGGAGGGAGTATGCAAATTGGTTGGATTCCCATGGGCCCTGCTATAAGAGAAAATACGAGGAGCTAGGAACCATGCCAGAGAGACCAGTGTCGTCCACAGAACAAGCTCCAAAACTAGAGTTGAAGTCTCTGCCAGATCATTTGCACTATCAATATCTAGGTGAGAATCAATCCTTACCAGTGATCGTATCATGTCATCTATCCAAGGTGGAGGTTGAAAACTTGTTGAGAGTATAGAGGGCACACAAGCTCGCGATTGGATGGACACTAGCAGACATTAGAGGGATACGTCTTTCTACAGTAATGCACAAAATTCGTCTAGAAGCTGAGAGCAGACCATCCATTGAGGCATAGAGGAGACTAAATCCAACCATGAAAGATGTGGTGAGAAAAGAGATCCTGAAATGGCTCGATGCTGGGGTGATTTATCCTATCTCTGACAGTGCATGTGTCACGACCCAGCCCCGGGGCCATGATCCGGTACTCACCGGTACCGCCGTATATGTCGAGAATAGCAATGAACATACATAACACATTACTTAGAAAAAGTGGTAACATTATCGCCACCGATAAGTGTCGCTTTCTATAAAACATACTTAAACAAAAGTATAGTAATACAACCGTTCTTATAGCCCAAAACACCAACGTGACTACAGCACTTCTGAATAACAATCGTGGCGGACAGGCCCCGCCATACCCCGAATGTACAAAAGTCTATAACCTCGTGAATCATACCAAAAGACAAGCCTCCGGAGATGGAGCTTCCCAAGAAATGAGCAGTGATCCTAAGAGCGGACCAAATAGTTACGATTCTCGACTGCAGATTTAACGCAGCCGGGCGAGGTCGATAACAGTACCAAGTATGTGAAATCAAAATATCAGAATGAATTCATAATAGCATATATATAAAGCAGAGACATGTATGATAGCCAAACTACAAGACACAACATATATACGCAGCCATGTCAAGTTAGGGACTCACGCCTCTAAGTCATCACTCAAATATAACCATAGGTCTCATGCCCATAATATCAATCGTGCGTGGAATTCCTTCCTCACCGCCAGCTTATGATATAACAACACTAAGGAGTACATATGAATACTAGATCCCACTCAGATCATAAGAACCGTGACGAGGCAAGTACGGCGCATAGCTACCGATCCACCTCGCATCCTCAATCGACGGGCAAGTACGAAGCCACTACCGATCCACCCGCATCAACAATATTATAATCAAATCACGGTCGACCGGCAAGGCGATAGCTCTACCAGATCCACTCGCGGCCACATCGCCGATCGGCAAGTACGCAGCTAACCACCGATCCACCTCGCATCACACCACTTCGCCTAACCCCGACGGCAAGTACGAAAGCCAACTACCAGATCCACCCTGCATCACGTCTCTGACCGGGGCAGGTACGAGGGCTAACTACTAGATCCACCCTGCATCAGTAGACCTCATGGAGAGCTAATCCATGGAATAATACTGTCAACAGGGAAATGAACCCTCATCATGGCCGCATACCCGTGGAATCCTCCATCACCGACTTGCAGACGCCAAATAGACTCATAATTACATGCTTTTAATTCGAATTGCAATACCATGCCTTTATATAAACCAAGACAATTACCATGCCTTCTTTTCACATAAACCAAGAGAATTCTTATTTAAGCAAGCCAAGGTACTTTTCAAGGCACACATAGAATAATTCTCAATTAAATAAGCCAAAGTACTATGTACGTACATTCTTTTCGAAAGCCTCCTATTTATGTAAAATCCAAGATACTAACACTCGTAGTATCGAGGCGTGTCTATTTTTCAAAGTAAGTTACTACACCTTTAGAAAAATCATTTCATAGCTTGAAACCAAGTAACTTCAATTTTTCCCACAATCTAGACCACTTATGCTCATTAATCAAAATAGACAACTTTCATAACCTTCCATAAAGTTATTATAACCAACTTCCCATAAAGCCGTTATACTAATTTTATGCTTTAGAAATTTACGACATCCTTATCCATTCATAAGGCCGTTATAACTAACTTCCCATAAAGCCGTTATAACTCCTTATGAACCATTTCGTTCTTTTACTAGCCAAGAGGCTTATACTTCAAACAAATTCATACAATTTTCAAAATACTTCAAGCCTCTTATCCTTTAGAAAACAAGTTTCTTACCTCCAAAAATTTAAGTCTCTTATCTTTTAGAATAATTCAATATTCAATACTTTCACACCAAAAGTACTCTATACTTCATTAGGTCAAGAAAATCCTTTCATCTTATTTAGGATAAACCATTCCTTAAGAACATGTCGTTAACTTCTTAACCCAACCAACTTAGACATTTTCTTAAAACAAGTCAAGTATAACAAAAGGATTTACTTCATTCAAAACACGACGCTCACCGCACTATATAGTTATAACTACTCATGCTCAAAGGATAAGAAAGTTTCCACATACCTCTTCGGTCAATCCACTTGCTAAGCTCAAACTACCGCAAGTAATATGCCAACCTATAATAACCATAATACGTTTATTAACCTCTAATTTCAATGTAGGAATAATCTAAGTTCAAAGCCCCTAAATTCTATGGAAAATTGGCAAAGATTTCTTTGTTTCTACATACTTTGCCACCTTTTAAGGTCCGAATTCAACATCCAAACGCCACTTCTAGGCCCAACAATCCAAACAATCTCAAGGGATTACACACCTAAACTGTGTGTAAAATTCTGTCCCAAAAGGTAAAACAATTAACTTAACAAGTCTAAGGTAGTTTTTAGGCTACAACATGCTCACATAATTTTCTTAACCAATTCTTTCACATCCAAACCATATTTCTTACACGCAATGACTCTAAGAGCATTATTCACTACCACAAGTTCTTTCTTCTTAACATGCAACACTAGAAACTAATTCTAAAGGAAGAAATGTTACCTTAAAGTTTTAGTCAAACTTATTCCAAATATTTTGCTATCTTCCTTGCCAAGAACACCACCAACAAGCTAGCCACAAGCTTCCTTCGTTCTTAACTTTTCGATTTTTCCTAAGGCTAGAATTTCTTGGGATTTTAGAGAGCGAGGAGCTTGAACTTTTAAGAGAGAAGGAGAGCTTTGTCTAAGAGAGATGAAGTATGACCAAGTCTTCAAGACTTGGTCAATATAGTGCATGCAAAATCAGATGGGGGACACTTGTCACCGCCCCAAGGTCTTTTAAAAGAAAATCGACTTTTCCTAAGTTTTTCCGCCTGCATCCCGCTGCCGCGCTGGGCCGCATCGCTTCCTGGCTACGGGCGCTGAAACTTCAGCGACCCTCGATACATTCGGCGCTGCCCTCGCATCCGGCGCGCCTCGCCGCCTCGTCAAACACATTTTTGTCCGATCGCACACCGAACTTGTAATTCTCATAACTTTCTACTCCGACGCCCTATCGATTTAACTGGTTGCGTTGGAATCTGACTCAACGAACTACGCCCGGGCCTTTGAAACACTTAGAATTCTCAATGTACCGGTCATAACCCGCCTCAAAGTCTACTAAAACCCGTCGGAACAATCCACAACCTATCCTTTGGAAATTTTAAGTCTTACATGCTTTCAGACGCCTCATACGTAGGTCGAACTACGGTATAACATTCTCCCTTAGAAACATTCGCCCCTGAATGTTCTTTTCGAGCCAACTACTATTCCTGCACATCCTCGCACTATATACTAATGGAACTTCATTATGCCACCTATGACCCTAAGATATCGCACACGCATACCCATTCACCGTAAGTCAAACGAAACGAACCCAACATATGAACCATTACTACTTACTCATTCATGGCCTAACAGTAATTTCTCGCTCGAATTTACCACTCATTCTATCACATGCATACGCCTCAATATCCTCTGCTCATAACACTAAATCATACAACAATCCTATCATGCATACTAATCTCTAAAGCGGTCAAAGATATACCCGTAATTATTGCTTCACATTCCCTCGCTGCTCTAATCATGATCCCGCCGCACGCGCATAACAAAAGAAGGCGATGAACCACCATCGATCCCGGCGTCGAATCTCTACATCCGCTATCTCCGGCCTGACAGTTCCTCGCATAATGGCCCCGCTGGGCCGCATTTACAAGCAATTACCCAAACTAGCACGACACTCCCATAATGGGTGTTACCACATCGCCACACCGAGGTAGAGTGGCTTCTCGCACTAACACTCTTACTCTCCCGAAACTCAACCTCGAGCCCCGCCCCGCCCCGACTCCAACGCCCCAAGATCAGGTGGAGTACTCCGTCGGGCCGGTGAGCATAACTAGCTCGCCGCCGAGGCGGTCCGCCGAAATCGCCCGAGATCTCGCTGCCTCGCCTCTTGGCCGGGCTCGAGCCAAACCGCCTCCTTTCTCTCGCCTCTATCCTCGCGATATGCTCGCATCTCCGGCGATATCCATACCGGGTCAAGAGCTACTCCCAAGCACGCAGAATCATATGACGGCCTAGCCCCATCACATAGCGATGAACTCCTCGCCATGTTGCTACAATAGTGCGCGATACCGCCAAAGAGTCAAACTCGTGTCAGACTTCGATGGTCCTCCCATTCTCGCCTCAAGGTCAAGAATCTATCCACGCGGCTCTCTCAACTCGTGAGGCAAGAAGTGATCCAGAAGGCCTCTCGCGAATTCCTCCCAACCCGCCGGAAGAGCACCTCCCTCTAGACAATTCCCATGACTCAAACCGCTTCAACGCAATATCGCCAGAACCGTAGAAGCTAACACAACGGACTCCGCCTCCGAGGCCCTAAGCACTGCGTCCGCCGCACTGCCGAATAAACTCCGAGGATCCTCTCGGACTCAACCATAGAACTCGTGGATTACAACTCAAAAGTCCCGACTTAAACTCGTTTAGCCCTGGGTTAGCCGGCGCCGCCGCCACGATGCTAGTCAACAACCCGATATGCTCTCCGTAATCCCTATACTCGCCTCGCCGCGGAATCGGCTCGTACATCAAACCTCGAGCTACCGCCGCCTTGGCCTTTCTAATACCGGCCAGAAATAACTCGCCGACCGCCATCGCTTCGTGCATAGTTTGTGCCCGAGTCTCGTAACTCTGCGTACTACTAGCGCCTCGCTGATGCCTTACCCTTCGGGCTCGTCGCTTCCGCGAGGCATAATCGTACATAAGAATAGGTCGAGAGGACTCAACCTACTATGACACTTTCATCGCACGATCTCAAAGAGAGAAGAATGGAAATCAACCCTAAATGTCCCGCCTCCTCGATTATAGATGTGGTGCACAACACACCGATAATCAAGACTCTACTAGACACGCTGTAGACACTTTCCGAGGACTAATCGCATCGATACCACTTTTGTCACGACTCACTTCGGCCATGATCGTACTCACCGGTACCGCCGTGTATATGTCGAGAATAGCAATGAACATACATAACACATTACTTAGAAAAAGTGGTAACATTATCGCCACCGATAAGGTCGCTTTCTATAAAACATACTTAAACAAAAGTATAGTAATACAACCGGTTCTTATAGCCCAAAACACCAACGTGACTACTGCACTTGGAATAATAATCGTATGACAGGGCCCCGCCATACCCCGAATGTACAAAAGTCTATAACCTCGTGAATCATACCAAAAGACAAGCCTCCGAGATGGAGCTTCCAAGAAATGAACGGTGATCCTAAGAGTGCGGACCAAAGTTACGATCTCGACTGCAGATTGAACGCACTTCCGGGCGAGGTCGATAACAGTACCAAGTATGAAATCAAAATATCAGAATGAATTCATAATAGCATATATATAAAGCAGAGACATGTATGATAGCCAAACTACAAGACACAACATATACGCAGCCATGTCAAGTTGGGACTCACGCCTCTAAGTCATCACTCAAATATAACCATAGGTCTCATGCCCATAATATCAATCGTGCGTGGAATTCCTTCCTCACCGCCGGCATTGCATGATATAACAACACTAAGCGAGTACATAGAATACTAGATCCCACATGTATCATAAGAACTGCACGAGGCAAGACGAAGGCATAGCTACGGATCCACCCCGTGATCCTCAATCGACGGGCAAGTACGAAAGCTACTACGGATCCACCCGTACTAACAATACTATAATCAAATCACGGCCGACCGGCAAGTGCGATAGCCTCTACGATCCACCTCGCCACATCACGATCGGCAAGTACGCAAAGCTAACCACCGATCCACCTCGCATCACACCACTTCGCCTAACCCCGACCGGCAAGTACGAAGCCAACTACCGATCCACCGCATCACGCCTCCGATCGGCAGTACGAGGCTAACTACTAGATCCACCTCGCATCGCAGACCTGCGGAGAGCTAATCCATGGAATAATACATCACAGTGCAAATGAACCCTCATCATGGCCGCATACCCGTGGAATCCTCCATCACTGACGGTACGCCCAAATAGACTCATAATTACATGCTTTTAATTCGAATTGCAATACCATGCCTTTATATAAACCAAGACAATTACCATGCCTTCTTTTCACATAAACCAAGAGAATTCTTATTTAAGCAAGCCAATGTACTTTTCAAGGCACACATAGAATAATTCTCAATTAAACAAGTCAAAGTACTATGTACGCACATCTCTTTCAAAGCCTCCTTTTATGTAAAATCCAAGATACTAACACTGTAGTATCGAGGCGTGTCTATTTTTCAAAGTAAGTTACTACACCTTTAGAAAAATCATTTCATAGCTTGAAACCAAGTAACTTCAATTTTTCCCACAATCTAGACCACTTATGCTCATTAATCAAAATAGACAACTTTCATAACCTTCCATAAAGTTATTATAACCAACTTCCCATAAAGCCGTTATACTAACTTTATGCTTTAGAAATTTACGACATCCTTATCCATTCATAAGGTCATTATAACTAACTTCCCATAAAGCCGTTATAACTCCTTATGAACCATTTCGTTTCTTTTACTAGCCAAGAGGCTTATACTTCAAACAAATTCATACAATTTTCAAAATACTTCAAGCCTCTTATCCTTTAGAAAACAAGTTTCTTACCTCCAAAATTTAAGTCTCTTATCTTTTAGAATAATTCAATATTCAATACTTTCACACCAAAAGTACTCTATACTTCATTAGGTCAAGAAAATCCTTGTCTATCTTATTTAGGATAAACCATTCCTTAAGAACAATGGGTTAACTTCTTAACCCAACCAACTTAGACATTTTCTTAAAACAAGTCAAGTATAACAAAAGGATTTACTTCATTCAAAACACGCACGCTCACCGCACTATATAGTTATAACTACTCATGCTCAAAGGATAAGAAAGTTTCCACATACCTCTTGGTCAATCCACTTGCTAAGCTCAAACTACCGCAAGTAATATGCCAACCTATAATAACCATAATACGTTTATTAACCTCTAATTTCAATGTAGGAATAATCTAAGTTCAAAGCCCTAAATTCTATGGAAAATCCAAGATTTCCTTTGTTTCTACATACTTTGCCACATTTTTAAGGTTCGAATTCAACATCCAAACGCCACTTCTTAGGCCCAACAATCCAAACAATCTCAAGGGGATTACACACCTAAACTTGGGTGTGTAAAATTCTGCCCCAAAAGGTAAAACAATTAACTTAACAAGTCTAAGGTAGTTTTTAGGCTACAACATGCTCACATAATTTTCTTAACCAATTCTTTCACATCCAAACCATATTTCTTACATGAAATGACTCTAAGAGCATTATTCACTACCACAAGTTCTTTCTTCTTAACATGCAACACTAGAAACTAATTCTAAAGGAAGAAATGTTACCTTAAAGTTTTAGTCAAACTTATTCCAAATATTTTTGCTATCTTCCTTGCCAAGAACACCACTAACAAGCTAGCCACAAGCTTCCTTCTTGTTCTTAACTTTTCGATTTTTCCTAAGGCTAGAATTTCTCTTGGGATTTTAGAGAAGGAGGAGCTTGAACTTTTAGAGAGAAGGAGAGCTTTTGTCTAAGAGAGAGAGATTTATATGACCAAGTCTTGAAGACTTGGTCAATATAATGCATGCAAAATCAGATGGGGACACTTGTCACCCTCCCAAGGTCTTTTAAAAGAAAAATCGACTTTTTCTAAGTTTTTCCGCCAGATCCGCCTGCGCCAGCCGCTTCCGGCGCGGTGCACGCAACTCCTGCGGACCAGATCTTCCGCGCCCTGCTTCGCTACGGCGCGCTGAAACTTCAGCGACCCTCGATATCTGACGCCGCTGCCAGATCCGCGCCGCGCCTGTCGCCTCTGTCAAACACATTTTTGTCCGATCACAAGATCGAACTTGTAATTTCATAACTTTCTACTCCGACGCCCTATCGATTTAACGGTTGGTTGCGTTGGAATCTAGACTCAACGAACTACGCCTGGGCCTTTGAAACACTTAGGAATTTCAATGTACCGTCATAACCCGCCTCAAAGTCTACTAAAACCCGTCCGGAACAATCCGTCAACCTATCCTTTGGAAATTTTAAGTCTTACATGCTTTCGTACGCTCTCATACGTAGGGTCAGAACTACGGGGTATAACAGCATGGGTAAGCCCTTTGCAAAAGGTACCCAAGAAAGGTGGCATGACTGTGGTGACTAACGAAAAGAATGAGCTTATTCCATCCAGGACAACTACAGGGTGGCGAATGTGTATTGACTACCGCAATGTGTACCCAAGTTGCTGTTAGGCGTATTTTGTATACGCCTTTTGAGTCATTTTTAGTTAGTATTTTACTCGTTTTTGTTGTGTTTAGTATAGTATTAGGTTTGTTTTTCTTTCTTTTGAGTCACAGCGGTTCCAAAAGGCAAAATGATGAAAAAGAGCGAGAATTGGGCAGAAAAGGTGCTCCCGAGGCAAAAAGGATGAAAGTTAGCACATCATGACGAAAGATTTTCAGCACCGCGGCGCCAATATGCAGAACCGCGGTGCCATATTTACTGAGAATCCACAGGACTTTCAGCACCACGGTGCCACTATGCAGAACCGCGGTGCCATATTTGCTGAGAAGGTGCATGAGTTTCGGCACAGCGGTGCCGTTATACAGAACCGCGGTGTCGGTGCGGAAAATCTCAGTTCCGAAGAAGAATTGGCTAATGGCAGATTGGTCCATAGGGCATGAAATTTAGAATATATTTAAGCCCTATGGATTAATGCTATGAGGGGGGTCCATTCTACAACATAGCATAACACAAGACAACAATGGAGGCTACAATTAGAGACTTAGTTCGCAGTAATTTATTTTCTTTCGTTTTTAATTCAGTTTATGTATGGATTTTGTGTTAGTTCTTAGAGTGACTATGACTAGGAGCTAAACACTTTATTAGGGCTTTTCTTATGAATCACTTGAAACTTCTATTCATGAATTAATGCAGTAGTTTGATTTCTTTTTCACTTGATTAAGATTTAGTCATAATTGGTATGAATGTTTGATAATTAATTGATCACTAATTATCATAATATATATGATTTCGAATCAAGAACCGAGATGAGAGATTTGGATATGTTGTAATTGACTAGACATATGTTAAAATCGCGGACGACAGTACCCCGATACTTGTGTAGCATTATAGATTACTGTTCTTAATCCTCCTATGTGGTAAATCCTATCATAGAAATATAGAAGAGTTCTGCACTGGGGTTGAGTGATTATATGTCCTAATCGAAATATAAGACAGTTTAGCTAACCGCTATCTTAACGTAGAAGAAGAAGTCATTCTAGTTGCATTAAGGATTGAATATAGTGGATAGTCGAGGATTTTGGAAGACCTTATTCATTCATAACTGATTACAACTTAAATAGTTCAGTAATTCTTGCAATTATTCTAGTATTTAAACAAAAACTGTCACGCCCCAAATTTTCCTAAGTCTTTACTTAGGGCGTGATGGCACCTGGATAATTATTTCCCACCAGGAGCACCATTTAATTCTCTTTATTTAGAAATTTGAACTTATATTCAAATACGGAGCTATTAATAAAAATAACAATAAAGAAATCTGTTTATGACTTTATTAAAAACATAACGCGAGCCCATGCTCGTGCAAATATTGTTTCTACATAGACATACTGACAAATATTATTCTAAGTTGGAAGGGAGACAATTCCACACAGGCATTTCCCGAGACATTGGAACTGACATTCTGAACCTGACGAGTACCAAGCCTGAAACAATGGACTTGGTATGACAAGAGGCTGCGGGACGATCGCTAGCCTTGGCGTGGAGTCTTTCCTCTATCACGCTTTCCTGAAACATGTTAAATAAAGAGTCAGCCCTACCATCCGAATGAGGAGAACCTTACCCTGCAATTCAAAGTAACACCACAATATTCCAAGCGCAATCACATTATAACGTAATAAGCATATTGCAAAACATATCAGGTTACAACATTTTTAAATATGCAACAACTCCTCACAGAAAATTCTCGGTTTAACTAACACTTCATTTTATCTCGTATTATACGTTAAGACATTCCCCTGCATTTCCACATGTTTATTACATTTATATATTTGTGAACGCGTATTCACTTTTCATATTTATATATAGGTGAACATGTATTCATCTTTCATATTTGTTGCGGCGTGCAACCCGGTCCATTATATTTACGTATTTGTGAACACGTATTCACTTTACGTTTTGTTGCGGCGTGCAACCCGATCCATTATGTTTACGTATTTGTGAACGCCAGATTCACTTTACGCTTTGTTGCGCGCAACCCACCCATTATATTTACGTATTTGTAAACGCCGTATTCACTTTACGCTTTGTTGCGCGCAACCCGACCCATTATATTTACGTATTTGTGAACACGTATTCACTTTACGTTTTGTTGCGGCATGCAACTCGATCCATTATGTTTATATTTATATATTTATGTGAACACGTATTCACTTTTCATATTTTTCAGAAGATCGAATAAATAATATTTTCTTTCCCAACATTCTGTCATTCATACTAGTAACAATTATAACTTTTTAACCATAACTCCAACTAAGGTGTTTCTCAAGCGGAAACTAAGGTAAGACGGGGATCTTTCACTGTACCAAATTTCATTTAAAACTACTTTGGGTAACTAACACAAATTTATCCTCAAAACAGCCATATGAGATTTGTTTCGGCTGAATTTTTATTAAACAGAACCCAATCTTAGAATAGTCATAACTCCTGATCTGTAAACCCGTTCAAGCCCCATAAAATCTCAAAACGACGAGAACAGAGAGCTACACGTCTCCATGTGAACCATCCTTTCATATTCTGTGCCATTTGGTACAGTTTGACACTTTTATTCGCTGCCCTTCTGGATCTCGATAGATCCGAGGCAGAAACTTTAAACAACGATAACTCTCAATCCGTAAGTCGGATAGACCTCCGTAAGGTCTCAAAATGTCCACAACAGAGATATATAGAACTTTCATTTAGCAACAATTTTCATATTCCCCACATATTAGTACAGCTTTACGTTTCCACGTCCTGCCCTTCTGGATTCCAATGAATCCGAGGCAGCAACTTCAAACTACAATAACTCTCAACTCGTAAGTCCGTTTTAATAAATCTTTATCTATATCTGTCCGTAACATAGATATTTACAACCATGTAAATTTTCATATAATTATAATAAGTAAAACTCAATAAAAACAGTCCGTAATTATGCCTTTCCGAATTTCGACCAAATCTAAGGCAGGAACTTTGAACTATGATAACTTTCAAACCGTATGTCCATATTACCTCATTTTTGGTTCTATATGATCATATTAGAGAGGTGTACGACTCTTCCGAATTTCATCAAATTCTAACAATTATAACTCAGTGAGAACAGTTCGTAAAGTTCATGACGCAACTAGTTATCTAAACAATCAAAAGTTCAATATTTCTTTTCAACACTCAATTCTTATTCTAACATGTATTGAAGTAAAAATAAAGGATGTTACCAAGAATTTCTGAGTGAGAAAACTCACCTTGTAAGTGTGAAGATTACTGTTGTGTGGTTGCTAAAATTATCCTTACTCTCTAGTATTTTGATTCTTGTTCTTCTTGCCCTCTTGGTATTTTTTTCCTCTTCTTTTCACTTGTTTTTTTCTAATTTTCTAACATTTATGTTATGTACTTTGTTTGTGTGTAAATACAATGTATAAGTGGAGAGTTTTCTATAACCTATGGGAGGTGGAATGACAAGAGTTGGAGGGGAAATGAAAAGGGGGAAGGGGTGAAGGGATTACGTACGTGCTGCATGTTGTTGTTTTTTTTTTTTTTTTTTTATTTTTAATTTTCATTTTATCTATCTATTTATCCAACTTTAACACTAACTCCATTCCATGCAATTTATTCTTTGTTTTCTTATATATATATATATTTTTATTAACCCAACCACAACTATATATTATTATTATTTTTTTCCGGATTTTACATTCTCTCCTCCTTAAGCAACATTCGTCCTCGAATGTGAATAAGGTCGTAACATAATCACATAGACACAATAATTGTCACGACCCGACCCCGGGCCCGCGACTGGTGCCCTACCTGGGCACCCTTACATGTATACATCAGAGAAAATCAGCGGAACATACATGAAACTTACAAAATAAAACAACAGAAGTAAAACAACAGGTTAGCCGATAGGGCTACCTTCCTGGACATACATATATACAACCGAATCAGTTGCCTCCTTTCCTTTACAAACTGACCCACAATATGTGACTACAGACCTCTAAGAGTTTTAACATAACAACAGTGGCGGGACAGGGCCCCGCCATACCCCTGAATATACATGAATCTACAACCTCAGGGAAAACCGTGCACAAGAGATAAGCTCATGAGCAAATGGAGCTTTTTCCCAAAATCAACCGAGATCCTAAGAGCAAGTATCACCAACCTGTACCTAAACTGCGGGCATGACGCAAATTGCGGGGCCAGATAAATTTACCGAGTATGGAACGGAAAAATAAGGTCTGATAAACAAATCATAATCAGACAAAAGAATGGCAAGGGCAAGCATAAAAGTGGTACATACTGATCCTACCGTGTCATTACCATCTCGTGAAATTACTCGTACCTTATTTTTTTTCACATTTTCAATAAAAGTTATAGTCACTTTCTTACGTACATACTTGGGAAAAATCGTCAAGTTCATTACCATATAACTTACTTATCTTTCATAACATAATCCGCCTTTACTGAGGGACGATATATACTACCCGACCCAACTGGGACGCGATCAAATCACACAAATATCAAAGCGCGTGGAATCCCCATCATCGCCGATCATAAGTGTAACATATAACTATGTGACGCGCCTGGCATCCTACCACCGCCGCGCATACATACACAATACATATATATATCTCTACGCCCGTGGAATCCCACATCATCGCCGATACCGTAGAGGTGTAACATATAACCATGTGACGCGCCCGTAGCATCCTACCTCACTGTCGGCGTACACATATACAACACACACATATATATATATATAACGTGGCCGTATGCCCCGGAATCCCTCATCGTATAAGCATGGCCATAACGTGCCCTCGGCATCCCTCATCGTAGGTGCAGTCTTCACTGAGCTAGCCCACGAGTAATAATATAACATGCCCGGAATCCTCATCGCGGTACATGTCTTCATGGGGAGCTAGCCCATGGAGTAATAATCGTACATAACATGGTCGAATGCCCCAGAATCCCTCATCGTATAAGCATGGCCATGAGTAATAAAATAAATCCGGGAATCTAACCCACCTCCTGGTCACATGCCCCGGAATCCCACATCGTATAAGCATGTCCAAGGATCAATCATAATGGAAGCATACCCGTGGAATCCCACATCACCGCTTGCGCCCAAGTAAACTTACATAAGACATACTTCTCCAACTGAGAGTCACGACAACGTAAACATATAATACTTGCACTCAAAGCTATCACAAGCAAACATAGGCAAGTTCATTAAACCTTTAGACTTCCATTTTTATAAACTCATGGCACTTTCGTTTCACACATAAAAATCCGGGAATTTAACCCCAAGTACTACGTACTTCCATTCTTTTCAAAAGATTCCTTTTCATATAAAACCCCAAGATACTAACACCCGTAGTATCAAGGCTTGTGTACATTTCACATAAGTCACTATACTTTAAAAATACATTTCTCGGCTTCTAAATCAAGTGACCCTTACTTTAAAGCTTTAAGCAAGTGATACCTTTAAATCAAATTTCCCTTCCTTAATTCAAGTTATTTCTTTGTTTACCTTATTAGATAAAACCATTCTCTTAACCTTCCATAAAGCCGTTATAACCCTTTATGGTTTTAGACAAACTCATTCCTTTTATAACCAAGAGACTTATACTTTTTAAAACCAAGTATTATATACTTTCAAATCAATTCTCTTAACTTTCAAAATACATTTAGTCTCTTAACTTTTAGAAATCAAGTTTCTTAACTCAAGTACTCACACCTTTTAAAACAAGTTACTTCCCTTAAATCAAGTCAATTCTTCCTTTAAGAATCCAGTTTCATTACCTGAAAATAAAGTCTCTCAACCTTTTATGAGTCTAAGGTTCACAGTCTTAAAACTTCATAACGTAAATTCTTTAAGTTAAGCATATATGCCTTATGAGTGTGAGTAGTGTTGACACCCAATTGTGACCCTCTCGTGCAGTCATTAGCTATAAAATTACACTAATTTTGCAAAATAATTTTTTATGATTTTTTATAATAAAATGCAGCGATAAAACATAAATACAGGCATAAATAAACAATTTAATAATGGCACCGCGTCTTACGTAGAGTATTAAGTACTTAGAGTCCCGCGCCCGCATTAATTAATTTTAAGCCATGTCATGATTGGGCTTGGATTAATAATAAATACGTCAAATTAGCAGTGACGTCGCGCCAAGTAGCATAGTCACATTTATTAATATGCAAAGCAATTTCATAACTTATTTAAAAAAATAATGCACAATAAATAAGATCTTAAATAGCGACGCATTCTAAAATATTAAGCACGAATTAAATAACACGTCCGCATTTATTATTATGACACATTAAATTAATAAAGCACCTAAATAATTTAATCACAATTTATTAACTTACTTTACCATTAATTAACTAATTAAAAAAACTAATACCTAATTAATTTAACTCCTAAATTCTACCCAGCCCACCTATTAACACAACCCAAACCCGCGACCCGCCAGCCCAGTTCTAACTACCCGCGGCCCAGTCCCATCGTCCAACAGCCCACACCCACAGGCCCGCAACCCACTAGCCCCTTTATCTTTTTCATCCCATTACCCAGCCCTTTCATTTTTTTTTTGCAGCCCACACCTATACCTTCTCCATTTAGATCTCTTTCCCTCGTCTCCCTCAAAAACGAAACGAAACCCTAATAGTTTCACCCGTCGCCGCCATGCCCGGATTTCTCGCCGGAGAATCCGGGCTTTCCTTTATCCACGCACCCCAGCCAGCTTTTCCTTACCATATTCATCACCCAAATCCTTCAAATCGTTTACATTATCGAATCACTTCAAAACCAGCAAAATATCCTTCAAATCCCTCAGCGATTTCCTTACCTTACCTGTTACATCGCGCAAAATCATACAAAATCAGTACCCAAATGGCAGTCCAACATAGTACCGATTGCTTACCAACTTAGAACCTAAAGTTAGGCTATATAAAGCACATGCAATAAGAAAATAGGGACGCATGAGATCGTGGTCGGGCGTCGCTTTTACACATGGTAGGCGAAATTCAATCGAGCAGGGCAGAGTTCAGCGGGGAAGAGCACAATACGACAGAGCACAGTAGGGCAGGGCTCAGAGGAGTCCAATAAGCAACATTCGAACAGACAACATGGTTCAGAGGAAACCCACAGCATCGATTTGACATCCCCCTTAGCAGCAGTCAACAACTCGAGGCGCAGAACATCTGGGAATCGACAGCATCGTGAGTTGTGGCTCAAAGACCTAAACAACTAGCATCATAAGAATAGGAAGTTCGAATCCCCTCCTTTCAATTCCAGCCAAAAATCAGCAAACGAACCTTGCCCCTTTATTCGCATCGCAAACCCCTAACCCGAGTGGACCGACGACTTGATACGCTGCCTCGGTTCGCTGCCCGGAGAAGGTAAATTAGAATCCCTCTCAGTTTGCTTTACTTTCCCTGTTTTCGCGTGTTTTATCATCAATTCAATTCGGCTGTTTGCAAATATCTGAGTATAATGTTTGGGTCAATCTGTCTGTAATTGATTCAGTGTACTAAAATATTGATGGGTTTATATCCAATATTGTATGTTAAAATAATGTTAATAACTTGTTGGAAGGCATTATTGCAAGTTTGAGGTTTAGCTACTGATTCACTGTCTCGCCATGTCTTGGTTTAAATTCAAGCACCTGTCTGTTTATCAACATGCTTCTGATTTTGTTTATGTGACTGTCCGTGTCAAATTGGTCATGTATGTTAAGAATAGTCTTTTCCTAGTTACATTGTATGTCCTTTCTCTGCTTGGTTGTTGTTAGATTGGAAGGGTTAGGCCAAAATATGAACTTTAAAGTATAGTTATGTGTAGTGTTGGTAGTCTCTTTATACTGAAAATTCACGTGCCATTCTCCTGCTTAATTATTTGATATCCATCGTGTCCAGTTGCAATAATATGGATGATATGTGTGAATTGGGATAACTGTTGTATAGCCTATTTGTGCTTGGACTTGAGCATTCTGTATCTAGTTGGGCCTGCTCATAGTTCATTCTCTGATTTCTGAGATTTGTGGTTGGAAGACTAATGTATCATGTGCATATCAGTAATTATACATGTTTAAATGTGTGTGAAAGAAACGATTAGAGTAATGTATGTCTTAATAATTGCTTTTGACTCTTTACATATCTGATATATGTCCTTTGCTCGTCTAGGCTTAGATTCTGCTAAAATATAATCCTTAATATTTTGCTAGTTTAATATAGGAATTATACATGTCTATGTATTTAAAATGCCTTGTGTTACCTGTTTGTTTTCTGGAATACCTTTTCTTACTCTTATGTTCATACCTTAAGACTATATAGCTTGGCAGTTAAGCCTGTTTACATAATATTTGGAATGATCTATTTGATTGTAAAGGGGTCTAGCATGCTTACTAAATCAGTCCCTTAGTTTCTAAATGAATACTTCTCTGCTCTGAAAATCTAAACCATGAAAAGGGGCATATATGTCTCTATTCCATCTTTAAAAAAAAATGCCTATCTACTGTTTCAAATAAGCTGGAAATATGCATGTTTGGTACCTGATTTCCTATTCATCTCTATTTATATTCTAAGTTACGCATGATCATTCTACATTCATTTCCTGTGGTGGGGTACATCCTATAATCTCTGCATACTTGTAATTCTCCTGTTTTGAGGAATGTCTGCTTTGTTTGCCTAAATTGTCCACTGTGTGCTGTTTGACCATCTGCATTGCTCGCCATAATACACGCCGAAAAGGAATTGTGATCTACTCCTACTGTATGCATCTGATGGTAATATTCATACATATCGCGATCTAAGTATGTTAATCTCACTGTATTTCGCTGTTTGTTGTCTCTCGCTTGTCGATCGTCGCAGCAGCTGGCTTCGCTTGTTCATCGACTTTACGATCCTTATGCATCGGTTGGGTATAAGTATGGATCATGTGTGTGTAGATCTTTTCTATAATTCAAATAGTTGAGACATATACTAATCTTTATTTTTCTTTCTTTCTTTTACATGGCACGCATCGGAGCAAAATAAAGAGTCTCACGGCGAGACTCATCGCGAGCCACTTCAAATGGCAACCCGCGTCTATGTGCACCCGCATTCGCATTCCCGCTTCAGAGATTCCTAAGACAAAATAGGATAAGATGATGTCGCCACACATCTTGAAATCCGCGATCATATCCACCTTTTATATTATTTGTTTAAATTGTTGCCTAATTATTTAACTTTGTAATTAATAGGAGACATACAACAATTAGCCTTGGAATAAATAAATTGGGCGGGTAGTTTTAAAATCGGAAACGCACTTTTAAGTTACTTGTCATGCATGTCTAAACTTTACTAAACAATTTAACTCGCAACTAACATGGTAAAATAAATTGCATTTCTCACAAGCACTTTTATTAGCACAATATAAATAATTTATGTTGAATAGCCTTCTTATCATAAAATTACAAAATCACCTTTTGCACTACGTCATATATGTTTGATTTTAAAGGCATATCTTTGATCATAAATCAACATTGCATATATCTATAAACAATATAAATGCATACTTTAAAGTTTTATTTTTATAGCATTAGTCTTATAAACTTTATTCAACATGCCGCCTTTTATAAAATACTTTGAAGCATTTTCAAAACACGCATTTTTTAAACATAATAATTACCCTAGGTTTGGCAGGACAACCACAAGTTAGCGGATCTTAGAGGGTGCCTAACCCCTTCCCTCTAGATTAATAAAGAACCCTTACCCAGAATCTCATTAAGTTTAGCAGACCATTAAATGGAGTTAATGTTTACTTTAAACTAGTTAACATTTAGGTGTCCTAATTCACCCAATTAATTAGGTGGCGACTCCGCGAACCCTTTAGCATTCCTTTTTAATATTTTAGCACCTTTTAACATCCCTAGCACCTTTTAATATTTTAAGCATCCTTGTTAAAACATTTAACACTTTACTTTTTTAAAGTTTAGCATTTTATTATTTATTTTCTAACATTTTATTAAGCAGGGCTCGCTTTTAGAAAAATGTCGCGGCCGGAAAAGGGTGCGACAAGTAGATTATACTTGATTATAACGATCTTATTAAAGCAACCATGATCTAGAAAATGTAATACAATTTTGTCTTATCTTAGCTTCTATGCAGATGGAGAATTCTACTCATTTTAATATAATCAATTGTCATTACATTTTCCTTTATTAACGCTGCAATGGCTTGCTCGATACTTATTCTCATTTGTGCCATAAATTAGCCAAGTCAACTTGGCTCCAAAGTACCTCCTAACGACTCTTACCAACATCCCCCATAAGACTCGGTAAGGACTTAGGATAACTTTGACATAAACTTTATATAGAGTAAATCACACACATACCTCTTAACTTCTAAGAGTAGAAGGAAACATGAAATAATACCACATGTATATTCCATACATAGAATCATGCCAAAGGAAGGAAGAGGTTCACATACCTCGCGACGATTATCGACAAGTAGCAAAATGCTCCAAAGTACTTCAACCTTGATAGCTATTCCATCCTTCAAGTAGGATACGTTATACTTAGTACTTCAACCTATAATGGCCACAATACGTCCATTAACCTCTTACTTCAAACGTAGAATATTCTAAGTGCTAAGTCACTAAATTCTACGGAAAATCGGACAGCACCTCCTTTGTTTCTACTTACTTTGCCACCTTTTTCAAGGCCGAATTCAATAACCAAACACGCCACATTTAAAGCCCAAACAATGCAATTAACAATAGGGGATTACACGCCTACTAGACGTGTAAAATTCCGCCCCACAAAAGATATCAAACTAATACAAACTACTAGTCCAATTCGGCCACGTTGAGTACAACAACACCAATTCTTATCCAATTTCCATTTCAATCCAAGTTGTTAGCATAACATGATATCAAGTCGCAATCGATTATAACTACTATAATCTTCAAGTAAGTAACATGCGACAATTCTAATAAACGACCAAATTGTAATCCAACTTCACATGGCTTAAATGACATTTCGGATTTAAGGCTACAATCAATCCATAATACTTATAAAACTTCAACACATAAACTTCATGCTAGCAACATGTAAAGCTAACAACAATATATATAATCTTGTAACACTTTTAAGAGACAAGATTATTACCTCAACGAATCTTAATCCAACTCCAAATCCGAAGTCGCTCCTTAGCAACTTAGAGCCTCTTCAAGACACTTCAATCCGCTACTTGAGACCCTTAGAACAATACCAACAAACTTCCTTCAAACTTCCAAACAAAACCTAGAGAAACAACTAGGTTTTCACCTTGCGACTAATACAAAAACTATCTTTTTCCGGGATTTTTCTATTGAGATTCACTCACAATACACTCATGAACCTTGGTTTAAAGTGTGGATCTTAATGGACAAGAAACAAAAAAAAATTCTTTTCTATGTGCTTGAACCCGAGAGCAACAAATGAGTGTTCTTCAAATTCTTAAATTTTTTCTAAGTGTTGGACTATGTCTTGCTACTAGTAGTATTATATAGTAACATGGAGGGTCAAGATGTAACCAAATGGGTGGCTTGGATGAGGTTCTCTTAAATATCAAGCCTTGTGGACCCATTGACTAAGTCAATTTTCTCAAGCTCACTACTTGCAAGACTTAGTCATCCTACAAAGGTCAAATGACCCTTAAGTCCTTGCCCATTTTCGTCCAAGGCACCATAAGGGGGGGGGGGGTGACACGTGTCGCCCTCCCATTCGTCACAATAATACGTTTTCCGACAATTTCATAATTCCGATAAATTTTTACAAGTCTCTAATCTTAACATTAGGAATTCTCACGTACGTTCTTCAAACATGTCTTGTAAATACGGGGTGTAACAATAATGTTTATTGTTATTGTAACAAATTTGGGGCTTCACAAAAACCCAACGATGCGTAATTAGAAACCAGTCTCTGAGGATGCTATTCGATCTTATCAGACTATATTATTTGTCAACGATGCGTACGCTTGCGTGAGCATTCGAAATATCGCTAACAGTTGCTGGACCCAGATCGGGAGCAAAGGCAGTGATATTAGGACCAGTGGGCAATGGGCCCGCTGGTGGATTCAGGGTGCGAGATATGTCCAAAAAATGATGAATTAAATACGGGGATATATCATCCTCCAAAAAATTATACGAACTAGGCACGAGACTTTCTACCTTAGCAAATGGAAATTGGGACTCATCAAAAATAACACGACGACTAATAATGATTCGATTAGATGACAAATCAAAATATTTATAACCGCGATGATTTGACGGATAACCCAAAAATACACAAGGAGTAGAACAGGTCTGAAGTTTGTTAATTATGGTGGATGAAAAAAGAGGATAACACAAGCACCCAAAGACCCTAAGATGGGAATACGAAGGAGTATTATTATATAAAATTTCAATAGGGGACGAATATGTCAAACCTTTGGAAGAAAGAATGTTAAGCAGATATGTAGCTATTTGTAGAGCATGATGCCAAAAAAATGGGGGTACGAAAGAATTGACCAATAAGGTGCGGATAATGTTATTAATGGTACGAATTTTACGTTCAACTTTCCCATTTTGTGAAGACGTGTGAGGATAAGAAAAATGAAAATTTATCCCATTTTTAGCACAAAACTCCCCATTGTCATATCCTTTGTCATTATCACATTGAATATTTTTTATTTTCCGTTCGAATTGAGTTCTAATGAAAGCTCTAAATTTTAAAAAGATGGAAAAACTTGAGATTTTTCCGCTATTGGAAACGTCCATAAAAATTTAGAGTAATCATCCAAGAATAAAAAATAATAACGATGACCACGGGAGATGTTTATAAATCGCTATGAATAATATCAAATGACATTGAAGTATAAGAATTCGAGTCTACAAATGACAACTTAATAATTTTTTCAAGAGAACAAGATTGACAATTTGGAGCATTAGGCGTATCCTTATATGAAATAAACTTATTTCTATCTAAAGTATATAAAATAGATGACCCCGGGTGACCTAGACGAACATGCCACAAGGAAGGAGCAAGAGCTGCAAAAGTGGATGGCATGGCTTGACGCGAGAAACAAGACTTGGTGTGATTGGATAAAGATCTCCCGTACTGTCACACTTCATGAGAGGACTCTATGTCTTGAAATCCTTCACAGAAAATCCAAAGGGATCAAAATCAATAGAAACCCAATTATCAGTGGTGAATTTATGGACATACACCAAATTTTTAATTAATTTTGGGGCATGAAGGGTATTTTTCAAGACAAGTGGTGGATGGGGAGAAGACAAAGTTTTATGATCATAACCCTTAATTGGAATTGAATTACCAATACCAACAATTATACCACGATTACTGCTCAAATTGGAATAAGACGAGAGAGTACCTTGGTAGATGTCGTGTGGGTAGTGACGCATGTGTCCATGTACCAATTCGGGTCTGATTGAGTCATTCCAAGCGTGTGCATTGCGACTTCTATATCAGTTTGTGTGGGTCCCGCTGCGTGATGGCTTAAGGGGCGGGGCCTGGCAATCGAATCTTGCCCGACGTTGATGGGCACGAAAGCGTGTTGTTGGACTCAGCGGGCGGCGGGCAAAAATCGGAGCCTAGTTTCCCGGGTAATAAGTTAGGCTCGGCAGGCGATGGCGGGGCCAGCGCCCGGCTGCGTAGGGGCCAGCTGTGGGCCCGATATGCATTGTTCTTGTTTCTTGTCAGAGGCTGCCGCTGCCATTTGTTGCAGTTCTGCCGGTGTGTTGCCGTCGCGATTCTTGCCATTATTTTTCTGATTTTGACCCCTTTTACCACCACCATTGTTGCGATTGTGGCTCGGGTTGGTAGAACATGAAGGATAAAAATTAGACGCAGTCATCATGACGACAGGACTAGCCCCGGTAGCCGTCTTCTTAGCCAACCCTGCTTCTTCCAACGTAAGCATGGATCGGGCCTGATAAAATTCCGGAAGAGGGTTACTTTGATGAAGAATTGAAGCAACGCCGTTATAGGCCTCAGACATGCCTGCAACCAGAGAACGACACGACTAATACTAATAGAAGCACCCACGTTGCGAAGTTGATCCGCTAAGTCCTTGAGTCATTTGCAATTGGATGAAACGTTTGGAAAATTCTCCATCTTGACTTGAGAAAATTCCTGTTCAAGGGTAACAATGCGGGAATGACTGTTATCTTGGAATATATCATGCAAACGATTCCAAGCCTCCATAGTTGTGGAGTTGGGTTCCATAATCGTCTGTAAAAGGTCCATGGAGATAGTGACATAAATCCACTAGAGAACCTTTGCATCAAGCGTGACCCATAATTTTGGATCGTCTGCTTTGGTGGGCACAACCTCTGTATCACCTTTCGTATGAGTAGCCGGAGGAATTATGTGGTGGAGGACTTGATGTGTCATCGCATGAATCTTGAATAATTCCGCCCACGTCTCATATTGGACGTTTTCTAGGTCAAGAACAATAGAAATAACGCTCTTGATGTTAGAAACTGTGAGGGCGGGATGAAATGTGTTCTTATCAGTCACGGTGAATAGAACACGAAGATTCAGAGAAGAGAATTTGTGAGGGAGGTTTTGGAAGAAAAAATTGTCTCGGGTTTAGTGAAAACCGAGAGGGGGGATTATCACGGAATTTGAGAGAAAAATATAGAAGCGGAAACAATGTAAAATAACCTAGACTCTTGATATCATGAAATAATTAATCCCTTGATTATTCTTATTGACGAAAGACATATATATACAAGTTACAATAGGAAAATTATTTTCATATTCTACATCTAAATCTTTATTCTATATGGAGACTAACTATACACTTATAGTAATATTACAATCCTAATTAAGGTACAAGGCAAAGTAATATATACAAAATATACAAGAGAAATATATAAGGATTCTGACCACTGTTGGGTTGGACGAGAATGCTGGCCCAATCGACCACTGCTGGGTTGGATGAATGTTGGCCCAATGGCCTTATTCGATAGATCAATATACATACAATATATTGTGTGTATTTAACAGGACTAAGGAAAGACTCAAACAGAGTTGTACGTGAAGAGCAAAATGCAGAAAAGTGCCAACACCTATTTTGAAAATGAATTACTCCAAAAGGGAAGTTTGTTGCACTAAGCTCCCGCTGTGCGTGAGATCCGGGAAAGAGCCGAACCACAATGATAAATTGTACCCAACCTTACCCTGCATTTCTACAAGAAGTTGTTTCCACGGATTGAACCTGTGACTTTCTCGTCACATGACAACAACTTTATAAGTTACGATTCTCTTTCAATTACTTTATGGTACTAATATAAAAAATTACATAGTTATCGTATACGTCGTGAAATTTGAGATTTTATATGTGACATGTAAATAAAATTAGAAAAAAGATGATCTAGAATATTTTAGTAAAAAGGCAATTTAGAATGAAATGATTTTTATATGTGATTCGATTTATTTATAAATCTAATTTTATAGTAAAGGAAACATTTTATATGTTTACTAATGTTTTATCATAATCGGGCGAAACACGGATATTCTTGTTTATATATATATGACAAATTTGTCAGATACAATTTTTTATATATCACATTTTGTGAGAGACAACCTTTTAAAAAACATTGGCAATGTCAAACCTTAATTTTTTATTTTGCGAAACACAACATTTTAACAGAAAATAGATAAATTAACACCCTTATTTTAAAACTCATGTGCAAGACACATGGGCATTATCTTTCCAGAAACACCCCTTCTTCATCTTTAATATCATTTTCCTCTTCTATTCCTTTCACTACTTCATCTTCTTCGTCTTACCCTCTTTCTCCATTTCGTTTTAACTCATTTTACTTCTAATTTGATGCAATTCGTTAAATTTATTCAGTATCAAAGAGAGACTGAAGATGACAAATGTAATGATCGAGAAAATGATGCAGTATAAAAATCCTAATGGTGAGTCCCGCGGAGGGGGATGGGGTGGTAAGATGAAGAAGATGAACGAATTGCAGCGAATTAGAAGTAAAATGAGATAAAATGAAATGAGGGAAGAGGGTAAGATGAGGAAGATGAAGTAGCAGAAGTGGAGTGAAAGGAATAGAATAGGAAAATGACAGTTTCAGAGAAGGCAAGCTTCTCATAGACTGGACCAACGTCTAATTTCGTACATAATATTTCTAATTAGTACCAAAAAACTATTGATTATCATAAAACAGACAGCTGAGAAACCGTTGTTGGAATTATCCATGATAGATGCCGAACCAAAAGAAACAGGTCTGATAAATCAGTGGATGAAATAAAACAAAGATTTGGTTCAGCGAAAACACATGTCTTCTCATGAGGCCAACCAAAAAGTTCAGTGCATATTTGCTGAAGCTGGCTGCGGCGATATGGATACAACGCAAGAATCCTGCAACAAAAATGTTTCTTTTCAGACTTCTTGGTTTTTAGCTAATATGTCAGAGACTTATAATCAGCCCAATGTAATGAGGTAAAACATTAACCAACAATGCAAAAGGGAAAAGAAAAAGAAAGAAGTATAACTGTGTATAACTGCAAACTCAAAATCAGCAATATAGTTGAACGAATTGCAGCGAATTAGAAGTAAAATGAATTAAAACGAAATGGGGGAAGAGGGTAAGAAGAAGAAGATGAAGTAGTGAAAGGAATAAAGGAGGAAAATGATATTAAAGATGAAGAAGAGGTATTCTGGAAAAATAACGACTTTTAAAATAAGGGGTGTTAATTTATTAACAGAAAATAGTATTTTCTGTTAAAATGTTATGTTCCGCAAAAAAAAGGTCTGACACTGTCAATTTTTTTTAAAAGGTTGTCTCTATAAATTTGCCTATATATATTAGTCTATCTTGAAATCACGAGTTGACATGTTTGTTTATCATTTTTTAGTGGCTATAATAATTAATATGTATAAAAGTTTTAGTAAGATGTTATCATATGCATTGAAATTTAATTTTTATTCTATTGGAAGTAGATTTTCCTTTATCTTGTACGGGATATTGTTATATTACTGTTGCGTGTGGCCTTCAAGTTTTAAATGCCTAATATATCTTTATGTATAAGATTTTGTCAAATTTAATCAGTATCATATCGTCTTCTACTAATTCATTTCGCTTTGCGACGTGTATTAATTATTTTATGAGAGTAAAATAAGTACCATAAATATTGTGATAACTTGATGACAGTGGCATGTTTCCTAGTTAAAAATAGAAGATTATCCTTAGTTCCACCACACTCGTGTGGTCCTTCATTACAATTAGCACCATTTTGGCTGAAAAGGTTAGCAACACACTTTTTGGATCGCTTAATCATCATGATTTACCTTATTCATCAATCTCTATCGGGCCCGGGGTGAAGACCCCTTTGGACGAGGATTTCACCTTTTCGCCCCAAGGTTAGCAACACACTTTTTCCCACCCACATGCAGAATTGTGCTTACATAAGCTCATCTTCTCCTATGTAATTACTAATATTTGTATAATTATATGAGTAATATTGCTTTGTAGTCCCTTTAATTTGATTTTTATTGTTATGTATTCTTTAGTGTATTTTGTTTATCGTATTTATCTGTATTAGTTATTATTTCCTTTTGTCAGAATGCGCTATTATAACGTATTCGATTTTGTCATTAGCATGTTCATACTATTTTAATTTCTTGTCCTGATCTTTTATATTGTTTTGATTTGATTTGCGTGTGATTATGCGTTGACTTGAGCCGAGCGTCTCCCGAAAACAGGCGTTCTAACTAACAAGATAGAGGTAAATTTTGCGTACACTCTAATTTTTCAAATCCCACGTTGTGTGATTTTACTGGATATGTTGTTGTTGTATAGTGTATACCAATATTAGTAATATTAAAATCATAAATTTGAAAAGATATATATTTTCTTGACGGAGATAAATGTCAAACAGATTGATATACAATGAAATCAGATGGTGAGTTAAAAGAAAAAGTGAAAGGCTAAAAAGCTGGCCACGGGAGAAGTAGTTTCACACGGTGAAGAAATGAGGTTCCAGGTGGGATCTCGTCGGAGACGATTCTCTCTCCACCGCGCACTCGTCGCCATTGCAACTTTCACAGTCGTGGGACTATTGATCCTAACTTTAAGGTCCGTCGATCCATCCACTCACCTCCTAATGACCACCTCAAAAAACGTCGATAATCCTAAGCCAGAGCCAGCTAATACAAATATTCAACCACTCAAAACATGTGCAACAGTGGAGGAGATGGGCGAGATCTTTAGTCGCGGCTTTGAAGAGGAAAGCTATAGAGTCAGGAAAATCATCCAAAATCACTTTGCTATTAATGGTAATGGTACTAATTAAACTTCATTTCATTTTACTATGATTATCTATTGGATTTGAGTATCAAAGTTACCACTCCTTCTGTTCACTTTTATTTGTCTAGTTTTGCTTTTCGAAAGTCAAATTATATCAACTTTGACCATCATCACATTAATAGGAGAAGGATGGTAACTTATACTCCTTCCGTCCCAATTTAAGTGTCTTAGTGATATTAGACACGAAGTTTAAAAAATATAGACTTTTGAATTTTGTGGTCCTAAATTAATGATGTGTATGATGTATTAAAATATACTTCAAATCTTGTGGTTATAAACTTGCTATGTAGGATATTTGAATTGTCAACTTACTAAATATAGAAAGAGACACTCTTCTTGGGATTGATAAAAAAGGAAAGTATTAAATTGGAACGGAAGGAGTAGTATTTTTCATATAGTTTTCGAACATCTAAAATTTAATTTTGAAATATTAAATAAATCTAATTCAATTTAACTCCGAAGATTAGTCAAATTGACTTTCGAAGCGAAATGTGACAACAGATGGAGTAGTACTTATTTTTAAATCAAATTTCTAGAAGAACTGTTATATTTTTGGAGTTAAGGAATCAGTTATAATTGATTGCTGAAAATTTGATTACTGGCCTCTGCTTCAGGTGCTTCTAGAGTTCGAGGGCTTCCACCGGAGGAGTTCTGCAGGCATGGTTTTGTGTTGGGGAAAGCATCAGAAGCAGGTTTTGGTAATGAGATGTACAAAATTTTAACTGCGGGAGCATTGAGCGTGATGTTGAACCGGTCATTGATAATTGGGCAAACCAGGCATATATTGGTTCTCTCTCAAGCCTTTTCTATTTGTATATATACATGTTTAGTTTCGGATTCCATATTTCTTACTATTTCTTTCTCTAGTAGTTTTCATACCGAACTATTAATGTCCTATAGTATTGCCATTTTGCAGGGAATAACTAGTCTGTTTTGCAGTCACACTTTCAGAAATCTCAATTTTATTTCCTTCCAGTAGAATAACATGTCCTAGTAGAACTGCAATTTTGCTTCATTAACGAGAAACAATTAAACACACACACATTATGTACACATATGTATGCATTATATAAGTGAAGGCAGAGGCGGATCCACATTTTGAAGTTTATGTGTTCATACAATGATATCAAGTTAACGTAAAATAATAGTAAATGGGTTCATAATCAACTATTTATAAATATTTTGTGAATTTCTTAATACAAATACAAGGCATAAACAAAAGTCATTAGGTTCCCGTGAACCCATACCTTAAGGGCTAGATCCGTCAGACAACTCCCAAGCAGATGCCATATGTGCAAAAAGGAGGTAGAAACTAACCGACATCTTTTCCTTCACTGTGAAGTGGCCTCAGAAATCTGAAATCTATTTTTTGGCCTCTTTGGTCTTAATTGGACCACCCCCCTCACAGTAAAGGAAGCTTATGAGAGCTAGAACCTATGGAGAGTTGACAAAGCCATCAAGAAGATCTGGAACATGGTACCAGTTAGTATATTTTGGTGTATCTGGTTAGAAAGAAATAGGAGATGTTTTGATGGGGAGTCAACTCCTTTAGGTCTTTTGAAAACAAGGTGTATTTCCAATCTGTTTAGTTGGACCAAATTGGTTCTTGTTGTTAATGAACAACATCTTTTGGATTTTACTAGCTCACTAGTTCTGGCTTAGATAGTTTTTGTAAAGCCAACAAATCTTTTTTTGTAAGCTCAAATGCAATATCTTGTAATTCTTGCATATTCTTGATGCCTTTGATTAATACCACTTACCTTATAAAAAAAAAGGCTAGATCCGTCAGAACTTCATCTGGGTTCGAATCCTACTGAAAGGTCCACTAGAGATCAGAAATTATTGAACAAACAATAAGATATTTCTTTTGTCCCTTCCGGAGATTGGAAAATAAAGAAATGGTTAATATATTCAAGATAACTATGTATTTACAAAATACCGTCACCTGTGAAGGTCTTTTTCTTCATACTAATAAATAAGTACTGATCATGCATAGCTGTACTGGCCTAGTACTCCAGAAATATCTTCTTTATTGTCTAATTTCTGAATTTCCAAAACTTCAGGGGTAAGTTTCCTTTTGAGGATTTCATCTCTTACTCCAATCTTACCTTCACATTGAAAGAAATCAAGCACCTCTGGAGACAGAATGGTTGTCTGACCAAATATGGGAGGCATCTCGTTATCAGAACTGATGATTTCCAGAAGCCAGCACGAACGAATGTTCTGTGTAGCAATTGGAGGGTTTGGGAACAACCTATTATCTGGTAAATGAGAATATCATTCACATCTTTGTCCTCTCCGCTCTTCCTAAAATTTGACAAAAAAAGAGTAATCATTTCAATGGCTGACTTTGTTGGGATAGGTTCCAGAATACAACAGATGCTGTGGCCGCTCAATTTTTCTTGAAGAATGTACATGATGAGATGAGGATGGCTGCTTCTAATTTATTTGGAAAACCAGATGACCTTCACCATAGGCCAAACGTATTTGGGGAGCTAATGAGACTTCTCATATCTCCGTCAAAGAATATTCAACATGCTGTGAACTGGGCATTAGGAGGTGGTCCTGACCCGGATATTTCTCTACACATGCGGATGCTTATGAATAGGTAGTGTAACTGGATTATTCTTGCCTTCTACATATAATAAATTGTTATTCTGATTTTCTTACAAAAAAGAAAAAGAAAAAAAGAACACTGAAGTTTGAAAATGTCTGGTAACTAGTAACTGAAGTAACAAAGTCTTCAGTTTGGTTTTGACAATGTGAAGAAGTTGAATAATTTGCTTGGTCTCTTATCAGTGTTCTGTAGTAGAGTAATTTTCACAAAACCAATGATATTCCTAAACTAACCCAGGAAGACATGAATTGGAGGAAAAAGAGATTTGGCCTTACCTTCTTATTAAATTCTGCAGTCCTCTCTTGCCACTTCAGTTCCTTTAATTCCTTTCGTCTTTTTTTTTTTATCATCTGCTATTGCTTTCCCCCTCTCCATCATTTTCTTTTGTCAGCGAATTTTTCTTCTTGAATTCTCCAAATGAATGTGCATTTGATATTTGTTGCTTTCATCTTTAATCTGAGATAGACTATCTCACCTTTTATGATTATATAAAACAAATTTTGTTGGATCTATTTAAATCCAGAAAAGAAATGAGTTAAAAGGTGCACAAGCTCTCTTGATCATACTATTCTGTATACCAAAATGCTAGTTGCCTAAGACATTTATGCTCCAAATTCGAAGCTGGTTCTTTACATCCTAGAAGCTCCTGTTTAGTTCTGTCCATGAAGTTCATATGGACCAACAGACTATTATAGAACGTTTTTCTATATCTTCTTCCCTTAATTCTCCCATTACATGAACGGATAGACATTATTAGACCTTTGGTGTTTTGTCTGATATTAGAGTGTGATTTAAAGTAGATACTCTTCGTTCGATAAAGAGTATCTCGGGTCTATTATCTAAGGGAATAAGGGAATTGAGAGATTGATGACGATGTTACACATCGTATTGGTGCAGGGTGGATGAAAATGAAGGCTCGCATCTGGAGTCTTGTGCGATAAAAAGGTTCCACCAAAACTTAAAGGCAAGTTCTATAGGGTGGTGGTTAGAACGACTATATTGTATGGGGTAGAGTGTTGGTCAGTCAAGACTTCGCACATCCAAAAGATGAAAGTTGCGGAGATGAATGTGCGGGCATACAATGAGGGATAAGATTAGAAATGATGATATCCGGGACATAGTGAGAGTGGTCTGGGTGGAGGATAAGATGCGGGAAGTGAGGTTGAGATGGTTTGGGCATGTGCAGAGGTGAGACACAAATGCCCCAGTGCGGAGGTGTGAGAGGTTGGCTATGGACGGGTTCAGGAGGGTAGAGGTAGGCCGATGAAGTATTGGGAGAGGTGATTAGACGGGTTATGACGCAGGTGCAACTTACTGAGGACATGACCTGACCTTAGATAGGGATTAGGGAGTTGTGGAGGACACAGATTAGGGTAGAAGGGTAGTAGGTAGTCGAGCGTAGTCCTACTTACGCTTACGTACGGGTAGTTGTAGTTTATTATTGTAGCCTTTTTTATCCTATCATACTAGTAGGCGCAATATTGTTTTATAGTCCCTTGTCCTTTGAAATCTGTTGTTGTATGTTCTTTCGTGTACTTTATTTATCTTATTTACCTGCGTTAGTTACTGCTTCTTTTTTTAGAATGCTTTATCATGGATTATTTGCTTTTGTTACTCTCATTTTCATACTGCTTTAAATTTCTTGTCCGGGTCTAACGGTTTCTCTTGCTTTGCTTTGCTTGTGCTTATACTTTTTCTGTCTTTCGAAAACAGTCTCTCTACTTACCAAGGTAGAGGTAAGATCTGCGTACACTCTATCCTCCCCAGACCCCACGTTGTTGGACTTCACTGAGTATGTTGTTGTTACTCTTTCTTCATAATCTCCACTGTAGATAATCTTTTACGGAATGTTTGGAAATTAGTGAAGGGAAAAGAATTCCATTGTTTGGTTTGGATGATGGAAGAGCAAGAAAATGAGAGGTCAATTATTTTCCAGACCAAATAAAGAAAAGAAAATAACTTTCTTTAATTTCTTTGTTTTCTTTGTGATAATTGCTTGCGCTCCTTAAACAACACATTAGTTTCTCCTTCAGCAACAATTGGAGCTCAAGATAGAATTGTTGATTTTCTTATTACTTTTACTCGGTTAAGTTATTGTTCCAAATTATCTTTTCATTTTTAATGGTGATGCTTGAAGGCAGGGACGAAGCCAGCCAATTTTTTCCGAGGGGGCTAGTACTATATTATACAAATTTGTGGGGGGCTTTTTGGCAATTGTTAATATAGTAGTAATAGAAAAAAAATTGTTGGGGTCTATAGCCCGGGTGGGGGTGAGGGAGGCTTCGTCCCTGCTTGAAGGGAAAACATTGCATTTTAATGCCTTTATCTATCCAAACATTATGCTAATGTGTGACTTTTCAAGACCTTAGGATCTAGGTAATATGACCTCACTTGGGTCAGATGAGGTCAATAGTTCATTGACTTGTATGGGGTTCTTCCTGTTTTTCTTTTTCTTTTTTTGGTCTATCAGAAAGAAAGTAAAATAGAGAGAAATTTCTACATGAAATTAGTTTATCCTACCTTGGAACCACTTGCAATTATTACAGTTATACCTTTTTATAATAGAGGTTGTAGAAAAAGATTTGGTGCTGTTCCTTTCCAAATTCCAATGGACCTGAATCATACATGTAGGCATGTAGCGCTGCGATGGTTGATGTTGTGTATATTTGCAGTTTTTGCAGTATACAATTTCAGTACACTGTCGGGAGAATTAACATGAGCCTTTACTCCATAATTAATTATCAATATTCATCCTTAATGTATTCTCAGGTCCATTAGAGCAGTTCAAGCAGCATTCTCTTGCATCAGAAAATCTGTGGAAAATCTAAAAATGATGTCCAAGCCCAGAGTAGTTTTAGTTTCAGATAATCCTTCTCTGGTCAAAGATATTGCTCCAGACTTGAATCAGTTTGCAGAAGTAAGCTGTTTTTGCCAATTCCGTATTGCTTCATAATCTTTTAAGTTTTAACATAACAGAAATCACTAGTTATCAGTGATTCAACCTGTAATGCTCGACTTCAACAATCTGATGGAACAGGGTTATTGACATGCTTTTATTTGGTTTTGCTAGGTCCTTCACTTTGATTTCAAACACTTCAAAGGAAATAGGTCTAGCAACTCACATTTTCATACTCTAGATTTTAGAACAAAGGATTGGGGTACGGCGCCAAGATGGGTGGCGTTTGTCGATTTCTTTCTTGCTTCACGTGCAAAACATGCGGTTGTCTCTGGGGCTCACCGGCGTGTTGGGACCACGTTTGCTCAGCTGGTTGCAGCGTTGGCTGCAGCTAACAGCCTTGGTAACTTTTGTAACTTCACAATGGTTTAGTCTCCAGCTTTAGGTGAAATATGCCTCTTTTAAAGGTTCTGACTCAAATATTATCTTTCTCAGAAGATAGAAACTCTGCTGGATCAAACTTCACCTTCCTCAGTAGCTTCCAGAGTAACTTGCTTGCAGAAGGTCTAAAGAATCAGATTGGTTGGGGGCATGTGTGGAACCGATTTGCTGGTACTTTAAGCTGCCACAACCAATCTAAGCAATGTGCTCATACTCCAATTCTCCCTCCTGCATGGTGGGATGGACTTTGGCAGTCACCTATTCCACGGGATGTGCACAGAATGGAAGCTTATGGCATCCGGCTTTCTGGTTTTGGGACATTTGATGACAATCACCTACACTCTTCCTGTAGTTCGAGGAAAAAAACTGTGCTTACCATTCCATTAATTTAGATATGTTGCTACACTCATTGGGAGATTTCTCCTGGTTAGGCTGATTCGATTTTGGTAAGCAGCTATTGTTTTCAAATTGTGCACTAATTGAGCGGATGATTTGTGGAATGCATGGTGAATGCTGTTGTATTTCCAAATGGTCGGACAGATCGTAGAAACCTTATACTGAATTTAAATTACCAACAACATTGGAAGCTATGCCTCATTCTTAAGTAGTTAGAGTTCACACTATATATTCATTATCAAATTTGCTCAATTAGGGTTTATAAAAAATACTAGATCTTCTTGACGATTTCTGTTGACAAAGACGTTTATAAACAAGCTTAAAAAACTCCTACCACCTATTGAACCTAATGTAAGAGCAGTGTCAGAACTAGGCTACACTGCTCTTACATTAGGTTCAATGAGTGGTAGGAGTTTTTTAAGCTTGTTTATAAACGTCTATGTCAACAGAAATCGTCAAGAAGATCTAGTGCTTTCAAATGCGGTTGATGACGCTTGAATGTTCAACACATCTCGGGCCATCTTTGATAGTGTCAGAAATGTCTTCGCATTCTCCTTCCAGTATCTCAGCAAGTCTTCACGTTCTTCTTCATTGATTCGTACGGTACAATACTCTGCAAAACATAAACATCAAATTCGCTAACTTGTGAAGAAGAACCACTAAACATTCTATTTTTAAGGCCTTGAACACTAGTAGCAGAAAAAAATGGTACTGAAGTCGGTTGATTATTTGCACTTTCTTGTTGGTAATACATATTTTTTTTTTGCATTCATTGTGTATGCTAGACTTAACATCTTCTTTAGTTAGTTGGTTCCTCAGTTGAAAGTATTTCTAAGCTTTTATAAATCGTTTCAATACGTACTTTACAACCGTTTACTTTAATAGTCGAATTTAATACAACACCAATAAAATATATAGTGGAATAGGAAAGAAATATTTTTTTAATAGCTGACTTGTAAGTTGATTTTTGCATATATTCATTATGTAACAAAAATATTAGAGCTATATAAAATAAAATAGTTGAAATAGTAGGATAATATAGTCGAAAATGACCATTATGCAACGGCTATTTTTGCAAGGGGGAGGGTCGGGACTGGGGCGGGGTCGAGATGGGGGTGGGTCGGATCGGGACGGGCGGGACGAGCTCTGGTCTCGTCCCGAGTTCGAACCCCGACACCGATTATTTATTTATTTTTAAGGGGGATCGGGGCGGGCCCGGCCCACTGGCCAGCCCTAGTTTTGACTAATTGGTATAGTTTGTACCATTATAATTGCGTTGTGTAATGTTTCTGAGTACCTCGGGGAGTGGAGAAACAACTAAGTACAAGCCAGCTCCGTTACCACATGGAATATTGAATAACGTTAGAAGACAGAATTAAAAATTATCCCCAAAAAAAACAATAGAAAAAAATAGATTATGAAATATCAGGTCCTACCGGGAGTCAAACCCAGGTCGCCGGATTCAAAGTCGCTAACCACTACACCATAGAACCAGATGATATCTAACTTTAACTATAAAATATACCATTAATACAAATCATCTAACCATTTTGCACCTTGATAAATTCTAAGTGAATTTTAAAAAATTCAAGCTTGAAACAAATGTCTGGAATTTTTCACTTTTAGTCCCAATTCAAACAAAACTTCGTGTGTAATACCAATACACCATCGTGGTCACATCAATTTTTAAACAGTAACGTGTTGCTCCAATACGACAGTTGTAGTGATGCTTCCCAAATCTTTTTTAGTTAGTAATTAACACTATAATCCATGGTCTCTCTTTGTTTCTGCATCTTTATTGCTATAAAGCTGATGGATTATTTTTCAGATAACATCGGTTTATCTATTACGTTTTTGACAATTACATTCCCTGACATCTCAAGTATCTTGTTTTTTTTTTCCTTCTGAGCGATGCCAATGGAATAAGACTTCAACTTTTAGGAGCTTCTTATGCCTTACAATTATATGACTTCGCAATGAGGATTAGTAGTTTTTTCCCGCATTATTTCCCTTTTCTGCTGAAGAACGTGTAATTCAAGGTGAACAACTTGATGCACTATCCCTCTTCAACCCTTTGGGCGAAATGCCGTTTAGTTGGCCTATGCCTGTTTGAACAGCCTCGTCCTCTGTTAGGCTAAGAAACGTGTAAAAGCAACAGGTCTACTCAATCAAATCCAAAAACGTTTAAGGTTGAAGTTCTAAAATAATGCACCTCATTCCTCTTTCCACTCTTGAAACCATAGCTTTAACTTCTAGAGTATATCATCATAGGCAAGCATTCTACTCATTGTAAAATGCATGTTGTCATGCAATGTTTGATCCTGCCAATTTTTGCGCTAAAATAATCATATGACTTCGCCTCTCATACAACCTGCAGCGATTACTTAAATAGAGGCAATTTAAAAATCGTATTTTCCAAGATGTATTCATGTCTTAAAGTCCAGTCCTTGAAGAGGAAATAAACATAAGAGTATATTCTTATCATCTGCAATAACAATAACAGACACCTGATAGTCCATAACTATTCAAGAAAGGGACTAGTACATCTGAATCCATCAGGAGCATATCGTCCTTTCCAGCAATTCTTGCAACTCTCCGCTCTTGTAAGCCTCTGCAATAAGAAAAAAGTGTAACTTGTTAAGACTCCAACCAGTATGAATCAAAACTTGAAGCAAACCATGATGACAGCAGCAGCGTTGAGTGCTCAAAAATTTATCTTCAATATGAAGAGGAAATCTGAAGTAAATTTCAAAAAACTATGAGTAAAATACCTGATTGCAAGCCTACACTGATGGTACTAGATATGGAGTTTAGGATATTGCTTTAGTTTAGGTATAATATCAATAATTGTGAAATAAAATATTAAAAGTGTTTGATTTTTTTTGTACCAAGAACATCACATCAAAGTTTAAGATTTGAATAGTTAATTGAATTTAGAATCATGAAAGTTGTATAAAGTATTAGGTGAATTGTGTTAAACATTTTAAAATGTCCCCAAAAAGGAAAGAGTGCCGTATTAATTGAGATGGAAGGAGTAGAATATAAAGCGTTCATGATACATATATCCTCCATTAACTTTTGCTAAGAGAAGGTGAACGAATCATTTGATCTAGGGAGTAACAATCTACTATCTAGCAACAAGTGTCAAGAGAAGTCATTTAAATTTCAATGAGGATGGCTATAATTGGAAAGTATTAACCCAATCTAAGGTACTATAGCTCATTGGCATTTTCCTGTGACCTAAGAACTGACAGCACCATAAAGCAGACATTCAACTCATGCATAAACGCTTGCGAACCTTGCTGATGGTCAGCAAGATTGAGGTCAAGGTCACAACTATCCGAACTTCATGCACCAAACCTCCACTAGTCCTCTATCTGTGTGGCCATTGTAAAGGAGTAAAATTCATGTATTGGATGGCCAAGCCAAGGCTTTAGACTAAGTGGGCGTTGGACATAAGAATTGTGAAATTTTGAAAAAAAATGTAGTATTTGTTTTCAAATTAATGGTATTTGGAAACTGGAGTTATGTTTGGACATGAATACAAATTGGAGTTGTTTTTAAATTTTTGTGAGTGATTTGGACTGAAAATTGTGAAAACGACTTTTTGGAGTTTTTCGAATTCCGGAATTCGAAGTTGAACTTCGGGAAATTGTAACAAAATTCCGGTTGTAACAATTCTAGGTCCAAACAATTTTCCGGAATAAAAAATTCTCCATGACCAAACAGGCACTAAGTAATGTTTTCAGGATCACAATCCAGATGGTAATATTGTCCCAATCAAGGAAATAGACCAATTGCACTATGGAATCTTTTCTAGTAAAATCACTTATAAGATCAATGGATTGGTGTAAGACTTGGATCTTGGAAGGACTCCGTGGTCCCATGATTCTATGATGATCCTGTTAGTTTTCAGTATCTCTTTGTCCTTTTTTAGATTCTCATTTTTCATACCTTTTTCTTCGTTGTTTAAGCAGTTAACAGTTAGCTGTGAGATTATTTTCCAGCCCAACTTAACTGTTGAGCATGCATCTGGACTGGGACCAACTTCTTTCCACTTTGCAAAGCATGATGAGGTAACTAATTTTAGGGAGATAGTCAATGCATAATCAGATAACTAGATATAGGCAGGTCAAATTATAACATGTCCAACAAATATTAACGCTGAAGGGTGATTGAAAAGATGGAACAGTAGGTGATTAGTCGAATGGAGATCAACATAGCAACCTCGCTTTAGGAACTACAACTTCTGGAGGAGGAGGAGCTCAAAAGAAGGAATTGAAGAGGGTGTTAAAAAAATTACTAGTAGTAAAGGAAGTGTGATGCAGACAGAAAATATCAGGTGATGAGAAAAGGAGATAACAGTACATGTTCTTTTTATAGAAAGGTCAATGCACATGCTAGAGATAATTTGATTGAAATTATACATATCAATGGTTGAGAATTAGAGAAAGAAGGGGAACTCCAGGAGTGATTAACTTCATAATGCTAGCAATTGTATAATGAGAAATCTAACTATCACTATTACGACAATACTAACCAATCTTATTCACCAGAGGAAGAATTCTTTTATTTGTTCAGATTTGCCTCATATCCAAATTCTATGATAGCTCAAAACGTCGCTCTCATAAATCAGAACTGCCACTGAGTGTTTGAGCTTCCTCAGAGATTGCAGTGACTATGGATCGAAATGGTCAAACAACTCATGTTCAGATTGAAGGTTTTCTAAGTAATAATCCTGGAACTTAATGCACTGATCTAAGCCAAACCTTGGAACTTAACGCACCGATTTCGACCGAAAAGGAAAGGGTGATCTTCCCGGTGAAACCCTTTTACAGTTAATTGGTGTAGACTATAGAGGCAGGATGGAGGATCTGACATCCATCGAAATTCATCTGGAAGACAAAGTCTGCGACAAAGGTAGCCTTCTTTGGGGGAATAGCATGGAAGTTGTCTAACTCAAGATTATCAAATGAAAAGGGAGAATATGTGGTGCAACGGCTACTACATGTGCATGCCCTGAGTAAAATCAGTCAATACCTTTTTCTACATTGTGAGGTAGCCAAATATAACGAGAATTATGTTTTCTTTAGATGTCTGAAATGAATTAGGTTATGTCTCAACAATTCCCGAGTGCCCAATGCCCGTCCACATGGAAAAGCTTCCCAGTTAGCAAGCCATGTAACAAATTTTGGGATTTTGGGATACAATCCCTTTAATTTGTTCTCGTTTGGAGTTAATTTAGAGAGATTACTAGTTTGGGACCTTAAATTGAGGGACATGATAATAAGAGACAACTTGAGAAAAAGTACGACAGGGTTAGTAAATCGATGCAAGACTCAAGAGGTAGCAAAGACAATCTTACCCCTATTAAACCACATTCAAAAGAATTGAAAAGAGAAACAAGTTAAAGGCAGGCCCATCATCCCCGAGTTTTGAAGGCTACGGTTAGTCCTAAGGGTTGGCTCCAGACGGATTTCTCGGTATCAAAAGAAAAAAAACAGTTAAAGACTTCAACTGATGTGAATGACTGACAAATGGACAAGCTTAGCAATTGAGTGTTGGGGAAGACAAGACATGATCAACAAGGTGAACTATTTGGCATAGGAGGTTAAATTGAGTGCAGAGAATTCTTACATTCTCTCCAAACTATTTATGGTAGACGCTTGATCTTATCAGCAGCAAAGTGCTCAATCCCAAATTTCATTAGTTATGATAATTCACCATATTATGAACAAAATCCCAACTTGACAGTAGTTCATCAAAAATCAAAATAGCAAACAACCAGGATCATAAGAACTATTTACTACACCTACAAGTTTGTAAATATATCCCAAAAGGAAACACAAATTCCTTCTTGGGGACCAGGGTTAGAATCCTGTCAAACACAAAACACACTAAGTGATTTCTTTCCCTAAGCATTGATGGGCAAAGTTACCAGGTATCTGTGTTGGTGGAAGGAAGTTGGTACACATAAAGAGTCGAGGTATGTGCAAGTTCAAAAGAAGTTCTTTTATGCATATCGAAGTAACAATTTGTATACCTACCTACAGTGATGTCACAGCCACCAAAGAACTCCCCATCAATGTAGAGTTGTGGAAAGGTTGGCCAACTGGAATACTCCTTCATTCCTTGACGAAGTGCTTCATTTTCAAGGATATTTATTGTCTCGAAGGGTGCATTTAGCGATCTTAATATCTGAACCACTGTATTAGAGAATCCGCATTGTGGAAAATCCTTGGTTCCCTTCATGAACAACACGATTTTTTGTGATGTAACAACCTTATCCAGCGTAGCCTTCAAGTTAGGATCCAGAGCTACATGAGCATGAAGGTGAATCAAACACATGCAGCAATTCTTAATTCTTTGAAGCTAACAAATTGAAGAATATAAAGACTGAGTTGATACATTCCAAACATAATAAGAGAGAAATATATAAATATACAATGATAGATAAACGGAAAATGAGCAAAAGGACTCCCTTGTATATCAGAACTTCACAAGAACATAGATGGCACAACCTGGAGCAGCCAAAAGGTTGGAGGATAACAGATTTCTCTATGACACTTATTTGTAGGCATAAATCGGAAGATTGTAAATTTATCCGTCCTTTACTAAAAACCATCAAAGTAAGCATCTGTTCCTCCAAATCCTAATTGGCAGGATGTCATTCACCAAAGGTTTCTGTTTCAACAAGTACATCCTAGCCATTGCAACACTTCTAAGTAACCTACAAAGAATGCCAACAGAGAGGACTTGCAATATCCTCAAATATGATCTTTTCTCCTCTGAATCTTGCCTTACGAATTACCCCTGCTAGCAATTAAGGGTCTTCCGTTCTAAGTGAGCTTCTACCAACAGAGAGAATACGAACAAACTTACTCATATTTACTATACCTTGCACAAAACTTTTAATCTGTCTCTCCACCTCTGAGACTAAGCTCCCCACCTTGCAGGACCGGTTAAGAACTTAAGTATATTCGTTCACTATAATAGATGCTTATAAAAATGGGTGACTTGTTTTCTAAGCTATTTACTTTGTTTGCATTAAGGATAAGAATTACATCATTAACAGCTATTTGAATCTAAATAATCGTTCTTTAAAAAACAAAACAATCCCAAATTCTGCTTAAGAATCATGGTTTAGATAAGCCAATAAACTGATACTTTAACTTAGTACTAAGATAAAATGCTGCATTAATATGCAACTCATTCAAGTAACAAAAAGCAACTTGCCTTAAAAGGGCATAGAATCTACTACACACACCAGCCAACCAATCAACACCCTTCTTAAGGTGCATCAAGGATTTGGATTTTCCCACTTGATTTAATTTCTAACTTTCACATGAAACTTCTCAAATATCTGACCTTACCATGTAATTCCAACACAATTAAAAAGTTAAATTTCTCTTTAATTAAATCAGACAAGCTTATACACAAATTCACTCAGTTTCGATAAATAAAAAGGACTACCCACACAAATTTAAAACCCTATGATAAGAGAATCTATTTACCAGATAGGCAACGAATGGATCTTAACCGTCCAGCCCGGTTACCGGTAACAATTGAGCTATTGGGAATCGTCGAGCACCGAAGTGCACGACCGAAATGAGGTGTAGGCAGCGATAGAGAAACATCGGCCATACGTGACTCAGCTGCTCTAGGGCACGGTGAAGTTCTCAAAACGGATGGAACCGTAATTGTGAGCGACATGGTCACTACTTTCTCTCAAGTCGTCTGCTTGACACCAACCCAAATTGAATCAGTGGCAGTGCTAATATCAACGATCACCCATTACCTAATCCATGTCCTTTAATTTGTACATCACCATCAACTCAAACATGTCTCAAGTTTTAGTTTTATCGAGGCTAATTTGTATAATTAAAAAAAAAAATTAAGTAGTTAACTTATTTATTTAATATCTGGAGTTTTATAGTTTACGGAGGTTAATTTGTATAATTAAAAAATATAATATATTTTGAATAGTTAACTTGTCTACTTAATATTTATAGTTTTAAGACTTATTAAGGTTAATATGCATAATTAAAAGAAGTAATAACATATTTTAAATAGTTAACTTATCTACTTACTAGTAGGGGTGTGCAAAAACTGATTTAACAAATAAATTGAACCAATAAAAACATTATTGATTTATCAATCAGTATTGGGTTATTAGATTAACGATTTGTAACGGTTTTGTAAATTTTTTTATCAAGTTATTGGTTCGGTTTTAGATTTTAAAAATTTAGTTAATGGTTAAACCGATAACCCAATAAATTTATATTAAAATTACCTTTTTATCACTAAGTATATAATTGCGACTTTAAATTTTTATTTAAAAAAAATAGAAATCATATTTCTAAATTCTTACAAAAGGCACAAGCTTGTTGCCTTATTCTCTTATTTATCAAACGAAATTCGAGCTTATTGTTTCTCTGCGACAATAGAATGAATCTGCTTAAGTATACTATGTTGTATATACATGAACAAAAGAAAATAAGAGAAAGCAAAAAAAATATTAGCGAAGCATTTTCTTACTAGTTAAACCGAAAATTGAATCGATAGGGATCAAAAATCGAAAACCGATAACGAATATCTTATCGGTTTGGTTATCGGTTGAGAATATTTATAAGCCGAAAACCGAAAAAAAAAAGAGATAAAAACAAATCATGTTAAAAGGAAAAAGTAACAACACGACAATACGCTAAGCAAAAAGTAAGAAACAATAGATAGTATCAGACAACGGAGGAGAAGAAACTACATGAGCTATACTACGACTATTAGTAAGGGAAAAATGAGAAAATGTTCTACTGCCTTAACTTTTTACCATACCCTTCTATCTAAGATCATGTTCTCAATAAGCTGCAACATATATTCAAATGCTCAATCGAAGCAAGTCAATGCTTCTCCTGGTCTTCAAGATATTGTTACGAATTGCATACATAAACGTATAGTTCATAGTACACTATATTTTATGCAGTTTTAAAGAAACGATACAGCGTAACATATGGTTAAGAACGTGCATACATAGGTGTAAAGTTCTTAGTACACTATTTTTTATGCAGTTTTAAGGAAACAATACACGTAAGAAACTAACTTGTGAACTCTATAAAGAACAAATATAGATGTCACTATTTTTTATGCAGGTTTAAGGAAACAATACACGTAAACCAGAAGCAACCATAGATGTCACAACAACACTTCGTAAGAAACTAACTTGTGAACTCTATAAAGAACAAATATAGATGTCACTATTTTTTATGCAGGTTTAAGGAAACAATACACGTAAACCAGAAGCAACCATAGATGTCATAACAAACTTTCGTAAGAAAATAACTTGTGAACTCTATAAAGAACGAATTAGGTCAAGCAAATTCGTGTTTTACTAGCAACCACAAGTTTCATGTTGGACGTAGTATTCATAGGAAAACTATGATCAAAGAGCTTTTTTATCTTTCAATATAAGTGCCTAAATTAGCTTGCTTCCGCTACAACTACGAAGGAAAGACCGAAATCCAGCTTTATACCTAGATAAAGTTTAACGAGAGAAGCTATAAAACCTATACATATCAACTGGATGAAAGGCACTAGCAAAATTTGATTGATTAAAGATCATAAGGCCATCGACCCGAATAGTGTTTCTGTTTCCTTAGACATGTACACCATTCCCGTTGCAATAAACCCCGTCTACAGATCCATTGGAAAGATTTATTGCATTTCCATTTCGATGCAAATTTTCACCTGATGTACCATTGCTAAATCCATGAGTCACTGCTACACCCTTCTTCAAAAGAGATTCGAGCTGCCCACATGCTGCTGCTATAAGCCCTGTTCAGAGAAATAGGAATAAGATCATAAAGAGGAGCATTAGATTCATAATAACAAAAGGAAGACTACTCATAACTTAAGCCGTTGACTTGAACGGTTAGAAAGACCTTCATTCACTTAATTTCTTCAAAGAAAGTACCAATTTTTAGTTTTATGTCTACAAATTAAGATGTATACATTGACTTTCTCGGATCAACTAGAAGCCAGCCACAAAAAATGTGAAATGCAAGTCCAAATGTTAAAACACTACTTCCAAAGTTCGAAGGCACGCATGAGTTGTTCAGCTGGCTATGGACAGAAGTTTAAAGCAGGGAATACCTAAGAACACGGCAGACGGTTTTCCTGGCCTTGATTTAAATTCAGGATGAAATTGAACACCAATAAAGTAAGGATGATTGGGCAGCTCAACAATCTGTAGAGCAAATAGAAAATTAAACCAACAAACAATAATTTGAGAATTTATATTGACTTCATAATTCAATTATACAAAAGGTTCACCTCCATGCGCCGACCACTTTCATCTTTGCCAGTGAAAGAAAGTCCAGCATCTTCAAATTGCTGCACCATATCAGGATTCACCTACATAGCAAACAAGACAAGTTTTCAGCATGCATCCCTACTAAAGAAATCACATTTTATGGTCCACATATAATTATACTGGTCCACCTAGATGTGCAATAGTTACACCTTAGTTCCAAATTTAAAGAAAGTGGTGTTGAACCTCATATCTATGACGATGCCTCTCGTCTACAAAACTCTTGTTGCCATATCTGAGAAAAGATATAATTTAGCCATTTGGTAATATAAATAGGAGAAGTCCTCCAGAATGGCTTCAGATCAAGATATAGCCAATGCAGTGAGAGGTTGGAGGAAGGAACTGCTTACAGTTTTGCAGTTTTAGAATCTTTGACTTCAAAATACGTTCTTCTTGATCCAAGACGCATGGTACCACCCATATGTGTTTTTGAACCCTGTGAACATGGTCTACAGATTAATACAGCCGCTACTAAAATGAGACCTAAAACGCAGGAAAATCATGAAGGAAATTCATGATGAAGTGGAAGTATCAGAACTTAACCTCCGGCATAAAAATTACACAAGGATTCTGAGTGTTGGGATCAAACTCTGTACTGTTCGCATTTTGCAATCCAAGAATGGATCTAGCGTACTCGATAACAGCAATTTGCATGCCTAGACATATGCCAAGGAAAGGAATCCTGTTTTCACGGGCATATTTGGCAGCAAGTATTTTACCTTCCACGCCTCTATCACCAAATCCTCCAGGAACTAGTACAGCATCTGCCCCCTATTAACAGATGACCTCGTCAGACTAAGTCACAAGCATACATAGAAGATTAAGTACGGGTCCTAAAGAGTAAGTTCAGCTATCATATAATGTTGAGAAATAGACTATACGAACCTTCAGCAAACTCCACGAACTTCTATAATTTTCAGGATTCTGCAATAGGAAATAACAGTCAGCTTTCCACATACAAGATACAAAGCAAACGAACAAAGATGGACATAAAATACCTCTTTGGCAGTTTCATCTTCAAGGTCACTGGCTGGAACCCAATCAATAAAGAGTTTCCTACGGCAAGCTACAGAGGAATGCAAAAGAGCCTGAAAAGGGACAAATAATATATCAAACAGATGGTTATTAACTCTAGGAGAGAAAAATTATGAATTTAAAATAAGTCAAAGACTACAGCAATCGCCTAAAAGGAGTAACGAGATCAAAATGAGAAGGGCATTAGAGCAGAGGATATATGTTGATTATTCTGTGCTGGAATGTGCCTGAGGGGCTATCCATATAAACCCAACAACAACTACATGAGTAGATAAGTGCAAGTAAAAAAGAGCCAGTTGATCTATATTTGACATTAGAAGAGTCTAGATGAGATATCACCTTCAGTACCGAGAGATACGAATCTGAAAGTCCTGTGTACTTCCCCACCATGGCAACTCTAACCTGTATGGATGGCAAATTATGGAAGGTTTTAGAAAATAATAAAGATAAACTCCAAAAGGAAAAGAAAATTAATATACATGTCTTGGGACCTACTGGCTCATGTAGCCTGTCACAAAGTTCAGTCCGAGATGTCCATTCTCCAAAGACAGGTTCCCGAGCAACTCTGTGAATGACAAAACCAAATATTTTACCATACACCAAATGTCACAAATTGATGATACAGAAAACTGAAGATTGAAGACTACAGGCCATCAATGTATATAACAGAAACGAAAGACATTTAGAGTGGAGTTCATCAGGCTAACCCTTTAAGGTCCAGGACTTTCAGAATTGCTTCATGTGCCTTCTGATCCTGGTCCAACGAAGAAAAGTTATTTTTCTTTAACACTCACAGTGAAAATTTTATGCAAATACATCAAAATAAGAGTATCAACACTACTCACTCTTAAAATCAAAGGAACACGCCAAATGTTTGAGGTATCGTAAAGACTGACGATGTTATCTACCTGGAAACCAAGATACACAGAACTTCAGCACCATGAAATCATAAAAATTTGGTGGCCCAATATAAGATTTAGGTTTATAAAGATACAGATTGTTAAGGGGGGGAAATACCGGAACATGGCAAAAACGGGAAAGTTTCTCCTTCACATTATCATCAAGTCCCTGAATAAGAAAATGAACTTCAAAAGCTCAACTTGAGAAACCTAAACATATAGTATATCTTTTGATAATGGTATAAAGACAAAACATATACATAAATAATATGGATATAAAGTTAAGAGAGAGACCGTTGTACTCCGGCAAGCTAAAATATTTGGAGTCAGTCCCAGGCTTCTCAAACCCCTTACACTGTGTTGAGTTGGCTTTGTTTTCTGAATATTAAAAAGAGCTTAAGTACTCAACTTACTAGTTACTTTAATAGGAAAGATTAATGTAAATACACTTTGATTAGAAGCTACCTGCTCACCAACTACATTCAAGACGGGCACAAGGCTGACATGTATCAAGCAAAAATTTCCAGCACCTTAGAAGCAAAAAATTGAAAAACATTGATTGCATTAAAGCACTAAGCTTAACATTTGCATTTCCTATGGCACAAAATTAATATGCCTGACGTCAAGAATTTACACTTGTTGCAACCTTACCTACACGATATGAGAATTGTCCTAAAGCTTCAATAAATGGCATAGACTCAATATCTCCTGCACAAGTGTCAGTTACTTTGAGAAAACAGATCCACAAACAACAATTGTGCCTGCTGTCGAACATCATTTGAGCATACCTATAGTTCCACCCAGTTCTATGACACAAACATCAGCTGGACTATCCTCTCCATCAACTGGTATAACAGCCACACGTTCAATCCACTCTTGAATGGCATCTGTAATGTGAGGTACAACCTAAACAAGTGGGCAGATAGTAAGAGTGTAACTAAAGGTAGATGAAAATGTACTCTGGAAGAGCGACAAACCTGAACAGTCTTCCCCAAATAATCTCCTTTTCTCTCCTTATCAAGAACAGACTGAAAATGAAAATTCAAGCAGTTTCTCAAGCTTAATATTTTCCATCCATGGATTACATTACGTAAATTTGATGAAGCATGAACTGATAATCTCCTATGAAAAAAAATCCGGTATTTAACAACATACCTGGTAAATTTTCCCAGTAGTTATATTGTTTTCACGTGTCAACTTAATGTCCAGAAAACGCTCATAGTTACCAAGGTCTAGGTCCACCTACAAAAGCAAAGGAAACAAAGTCATGACCTTATTGCCATCAACACAAAAAATTCCACTTTATCATTACTGCATGTTAAATTGACATTGTTGTTTATCTCTATATATTGAAGTGACACGACAATTATAAAAATAAAACAAAGCAACTTCCCACCAAATTTGTGAACTCTGAATGTTTGCCCCTCACAAAGAACAAGAGCTAAGGGTAACACAGTCAGAGAATTGACCCGCCATCAGAAAATTAAGTAACTTGTTTAGCTTAAATCTAGAAAGTCCATACTGCAAGAAATCACATTAATAAGATCAAAGTTTGAAGAACTTGTTCCAGCTCTGACCATCTCACCTCACCTCTACAGACATCAAGAGGGAAGATAAAACAAAAATCTTTTTCAGCACGAAACAAGCATTAATGAATTGCTAATATGAAAGATTCCTGGCTAACCTCTCCACCATCATCCAAGACAAATACTTCTCCGTGCTCGAATGGAGACATTGTTCCAGCATCGGTGTTCAAGTAAGGATCTGAACAAGGGCAATCAGGTGAAAATGGAGGACAGACACATAAGCGGACAGTTAATATAGCTTCATATCAAATAAACGAAAAAGGACATATGTTTGTCAAAACTTATAAATAATAAAAACAAAAGAAAGGAAAAAATGCATTTCATAACTAGTTAGAAGTTAGAACCAATGGTTTAACAAGACATGCATACACTTGTACCATCATTATAGATAAAAAAAAAATCCCCATTCACATATATAAGAATTTTATAGATATAAGAAGCACAACACTTTTTTTAAGAAGTAATAAGACTACTCAAATTCTTATATTCATGGAGAAAGACTCTAATACACATTTTGCATCCTATAGAAAAAACACAACATGTTCTTCGATATTGAATGGTCTCTCCCTATCTACCACATACAGGCAACATACACATGGGATTGACGAGAAAAACTCTAGTAAGAAAATTGAAAGTAAAATAACACATTGAAAGCGAGCAGAGACCTATTTTAATTGAAGTAACGCGAAGACCGCAAGCCTTAAGGATGAGACCGATACTGCTGGCGGTGACTCCTTTGCCGAGCCCGCTAACCACTCCTCCAGTGACCAACACATACTTCATCTCTCCTCAATCTTATAAACAACAAACACTATTTAGCAATGAGCAATAACACTATTAAGTATAAATCAATGAACAATGTATCTAGTAATAACACTATTATAGCAACTGTTGTCAATAAGTGTAAATACAAAACTATATACATAGGAATTAGTATATGAGATTACCGGCTCAGTAACTTGTCTAATTGAGAAGAAAGACTGGTAGGAGAGGAGGGGGTGGCGGAAACTTGTTAGGTATGAAATAAGAAGCGATGGCGGCTTTATTAAATTTAAGGGCATAGTCCCTCTTCTCTTTCAAATTTTCTAAAAATAAAAAATTGTTCAAACATACTACTCCTATTTCTTAGCTTTGACAAATCATTTATTTTTTTGAAAAATCAACTTTATTATATTACATTAGTTTAATAGTTGCAACTCCAATAAATTTAAGAAGTGTGAATACTTAATACTAAGGGAAATATTAAAAGAAAATAATAAAAATATCGCTTGATTTATTAAAATAGATAAATAAAATAAACTTTTTGTTTTTAATATGATGGACTCGTAAAAGAAATCGGAGGGAATTATATTTGTCGATAATTTAGTTCAAGAATATTCTTGTATTTAGTTATATCCCTTAGCTTCAACTCAACAAATTGAAATTGACAATATATACGTCTCTTACTGAGTGAGTGGAGAATTCGAACCGATAAAGTTATTGCTATAATCACGCTCCTAAAATGTCCCTACTTCGTCGGTCTTTCATTTCATGTCAAATTTTGAGACTAACGAATTAGTTAATATAGAAATTAACATTCTTTTAAAACAATCATTTTCCAAAATCGGATTACACGAGGCTAACTAGAATATACTCAAATAACATATGACGAATTAGAATAGGTTGATTGATCCACATAGTATACAATTGCAATAGAAAGGAACAACACATACACTAGAAAAGATGTATAGAAAAGTCTTTATTTACAATTATATGAATTTGTTTTCAGTGACTAAAAAGAATACAACACGTTTTATTACAACAACATACTTAGTGAAATTTCACCAAGTGGAGTCTAGGAAGGATAGAGTATACGCACACCTTACTTCTACATTGGAGGTAGAGAGCCGGTTTTCGGTAGACCCTCATCATATGCAATCCAAAGCAATATAGAAAGTCATGGCAAAAAATATTACAAAAAGCAGAGAAAAATAACAAATAAATACGATGATCGAAGTACAAGAACAAAATATATCGGGTAGAAAGAGAAGGACAAGAAACTATGTTAGGGTATTTTGTATACATTTTTGAGTCATTTTTAGTTAGTATTTTACTCATTTCATTTGTGTTTAGTATAGTATTGTGGGTTTTTTCTTTCTTTTGAGTCACATCGGTCATAAATGGAGAAACGTCAAAAAGAAGATGAAATGAGTTTATTTGAGATGAAATTTCACACTAAAAGGGCCAGGAAATGAAGCCTAAAAAGTCCCGGGAAGTATAGAAGAAATCAGACGAAGTCCGGACGAGAAAAAGACAAGATTTCGAAAAAAATTTGCTGCGGTACTTTCGGCACCGCGGTGCCAAAAGATCCGTGAGTTCAGGTTGGCTACAGGACTTTTGCAGACCGCGGTGCCGACGCGGAATTTTGCAGATCCGAGCCGAAATTGGACAGGGGTATAAGGGTCCAAACCAATATAGTTTATAAGTATAAAACCATATACCCTAGGTCATATTATTCATTCCATTTTGAGGCATTTTGTACATAATTTCACATTCTACTTTGGAGAGGAAAAAGAGGCTACAACACAAGATTGGAGACAACTTTGGTTCAAGTTTCTTTTCTTTTCTTTATTTTTATTTCAGTTTATGTTGGTTTGTATTAGTTCTTGACATGACTATGACTAGGAGCTAAACACTCTATTAGGGTTTTCCTTATGAATCGCTTGAAACTGTTATTCATGAATTAATGCAGTAGTTTGACTTCTTCTTCGCTTGATTAAGATTTAGTCAATATTTGGTATGAATGTTTGATAATTAATTGATCACTAGTTATCATAACCTATATGATTTTGAATCAAAAATCAAGATGAGAGATTTAGATATGCTGTAATTAACTAGACATAGGTTAAAATCGCGGACGAAAGTACCCCGATACTTGTGTAGCATTATAGGTTACTGTTCTTAATCCTCCTATGTGGTAAATCCTATCATAGAAATATAGAAGGGTTCTGCACTGGGGTTGAGTGATTATATGTCCTAACCAGAATATAAGACAGTCTAGTTAACCACTATCTTAACGAAGAAGAAGAATCATTCTAGTTGCATTAAGGATTGAATAGAGTGGATAGTCGAAGATTTTGGAAGCCCTAATTCATTCATAACTGATTTAAACCAAAGTATTATCATAGTTAATTTATTTTCTGCAATTACTTAGCCTTAATTATTAGATAAAAATACAAATCAATTAACGTTCACCAAATAAAAACTATAGCTTAGATAATCGGTAATTGATAACCAGTCTCTGAGGACGATATTCGGTCTTACCAGACTATATTACTTGTCGATGCATGCGCTTGCGTGAGCATTCGAAACATCGCTAACAAACTACAAGAGTAACACTACAACTACTAGTATGAATGGATAAGTCGGACCACGCTCAACTACCCACTAGCCTTCTACCCAAATCCGTGTCCTCCACAACTTCCTATCTAGGGTCATGTACTCGGTAAGTTGGGTCTGCGTCATATCCTGTCTGATCACCTTTCGCCAATACTTCTTCGGCCTATCTCTACCTCTCATGAAACCATCCACAATCAACTTCTAACACATCCGCACTGGACATCCGAACATCTCCTCTGTACATATCTGAACCATCTCAACCTCGCTTCACACATCCTATCCTCCACCGAGGCCACTCTCAACCTTATACCAGACATCTTCATTTCTAATCATATCCCTCCTGGTATGTCCACACATTCACCCTCTCGTCATCTTGTAAACAGTCTTGATTTAAGCCACTTCAAATCTTTTTGTGCTCTTAATTTTCTTTTCCTCAAAGATGTAGATGTGCCTGTACTAGTCGCTCTTTAAGATCAAACAAATAAAATGACATTCACTCCAGTACTAATTGTTAAAACTAAATTAAGAATAATACAGTAACCATTTCTTATTTCAAGGCAACAATTTCATGACTCATGAGTTGGTTAGAATTTGTAATTATCTAAACTAAAAATGCATCACATCAGCTTCATGAATCCAGAAGAATAATTCCTCAGTTGATTTTTCTTCGTATAGAGCATAAACAAACACACATAATATACTAGTACAGAAACATCCTTACAACCTAAAACAACTAAGATAGGCTTGTAACTTCACATTCTCAAGCTCAAGTAGAACAATCAATTTAACTTAAACCAGTTAACCTCCTATAGTAGTACATTTTCACAGAGGGTGTAACCGTGTAAGATCTCAGCTTTCACAATAGAAAGCAAAATCCCACTGTCCTAGAAGAGTAAATAATCTGTTTGCAATAATTCCAAATCAATCTACAACATAATTGGGAGCGACTACCAAAATCCTGTCATTTCTGGATGATGATTGCCTTCCACAATCCTCGCCTGCTTGTCTACCATCATCCACAACTATCAAATGACCTTCTCTTCGTACCAAGCTCTGTCACAACATACATATTGTCCAAACATCAGTTGAGCACAAGAAAAATACTAATCGAGACAATTTGAACTGCATAAATTCTTAAAGTGTTACCTCTATAATAGCTTTCACTTTTGTGACTTCAGCTGCTGCCTCTTCCATGGAACTGTAGTTGTTCTTCTCATTCTGCTGACTCACGTACCACTGTATAAGATCTTTCTGCCTCATTCCAGCTAACCCAGTCCCTGTGAGTGTGTAAATGGTTAGGAGCATTCCACATTCAACAAAAGAAAATTTTCAGCTTGCTCAAATTTCTCTAGACTTCAGTTAATGCTCTGGGCTGTGCGATGAAACCTCTTGTTGAATCAAAATTATATTCACATGCCACATAATGTCTTATGACTCGGATTATAACTGAATTCTCCCCTAGCAAATCGACTTATTTGTTGTTTCCCTTTCATTCTTTCCCTTTATATCATGTCAAAATGAAAATTTAATGGCATCGAACACTTCAAACAACAAGCATTTTACAACTTCAACTCAAGATTGGCTAGCAACTCTAAACAAAATATTCTGTAAATTTTGCGCTTGCTGTTTTACCTTCTTACGCTACAGTCTTTTCATGCTGCCTCAGTCGCAAAATAAGAGCACGGGTGACTCTCTGGAAATATTCATCAGCGATGACTAGTTTCTTTCCTTGCTTGCTTGTGGTTCCAGCGTCATTTTCTACACATGGATGACCAAATCAAGATACAAAAACTCTCTGCATTGAAGATCCTAAAAAAATAAATTCAACACACACGCAATTGGATACTGCATACCTGCATTCCCAGATACTGACTCGGCCGGAGCTACAGTTGGTTGATTCTCCCCTTGACCAGTGCCATTTTCAGTATCACCAACACTGTCCTCACGATTCTCATCTTGGAACTCAGATAGATCAATTTCACTTGACTCCACACTGCATAAAAAATGAATTGTACAGTTACCTACAGTGAATTGCAAGTATAATTTGGTTCATAGCCATTTAGTGGATACATCCAGTTTTACATCTTTTTTACATTTCCTTGTGAGGTACTATGCATTTCTTCATACCTGATTATCGACGTCTTTAACAATCTCGTTGCAATTCGTACATGACGTGATTCCACCTATCCCAAAATACACTGTTGAGTGCATATATACAACGATTTACTAAATAACCAACATGAAACTTCAGCACTTCTCGCACCTGAGTATCTAAATGACTTCGAGCAATAGCCTCTGAGAGTCTGATCAACGCCTCCAGCTGTCTTACAGTCATGCGGTAGGCAACTCTACTACCGGGAGCAGTGTCACCTCGGCGTAAAGCAACATATGATTCAACCAACAACTCTCTAGCTTCTGCAGTTAGCTGGGTAATACAAAATTCTTTTCAATACAACAGAAAAAAGATAGCAGATCTACTACAACCTCGATAGACAAAGGTGCATCACAGACCTCAGGTTTCAGTGTTTCGCATACATTATGTAACGCTTCACTTGGGCGGTGCTAAAAGGAGGGTCAACTGGATTTTCCCGCCTTTGGTGAACTCTCACAATGTGATGAGCAATATTGTAGTCTGTTGTATCGTCAGGGTCGTCAGTCATAACATATACCAGATCAAACCTTGAAAGGATGGCAGGAGGTAGAGCAACATTATACTGTACAAGAAAACACCATATTAGCCAAATAGACATGATGAATGAAACATGTATGAATGACGACAAAACCCAACATCAGGAGGAAGTGTTAGTAGCAAGCACAATAGTAAGTCACCTTCAGAGGTTTGGTCTTATCATAGCGCCCACCAGTCGGGTTGGCTGCAGCTAAAATTGAAGTCCGGGCATTCAATGTTTGCTTGTATACCAGCTTTAGTTATGCTTATTGTCTGCTGTTCCATTGCTTCATGAATGGCAACCTTAAAGTTGGCAGACATCTCCAGTATCAGAGCCAAACTTGCTGAAAAGTAAATAGAAATGCTGAAGAAATGAGATGGCACGATGAGTAAATACCTGATCTCTAACATCCATCTTGTCAAATTCATCAATACAGCAGATACCATTGTCTGCAAGCATCAGTGCACCAGCCTGAAAAGCATAAAGCAAACATAGAATATGGGATAGAAATTTCAAGATAATAAAAATATAGTGAAAAGAAAAATGGAAGAAGAATTAACAGAGTTATCTAAAGAGATTAACTCATTTACAGATTAATACCCCCCCTCCCCATAAAAAAACAAGATATTCACATTGATTAGCTGCGGGGTGAAATAAATTCAATATATTAATAGCTTGGATTCTAGGAAATCAAATAGTCACATCACGCCAACGTCAGAATCTAGAGAAGCTTCATGGGCTTGGAGTGCAGATAACTTAAGTCACACGGCATTGGTTCCATGCCATCACAGGGGACATCTTTCTAGACTTCCCGATGGATCTAACTTATTTTATACTCTATTCAATAAATTATCCTATTTTGTGACAAAAGTAGAGAAAAAGTTGCATACTACCTCAATACAGTTTCTGACTCTTTGGCTACTGTTGCTGTCAACCCAGCAGCAGACGAGGATTTCCCCGATGTATAGACAGATCGAGGAACCAGACCTGCTGTGTATCTAGGCAATAGATAAAGTAGCAGAAGTTAAGTTAATTTCTAGGAGACGAGTTGAAGAAATTAGAAAGAAGATAAGAAAAACACACTTGAGGAACTGAGATTTTGCACAGCTAGGATCCCCAACGATGCAAACATTGATGTCCCCTCTTAAATTAATGCCTTCGTGAGTAAACTTGTGAACACCACCCAAAAGCATGAGCAGTATTGCCCGCTTGATATCTGGGTGACCAAAAGCAGTTGGAGCAACACTCTCAACAAGCTTATTAAAAAAATCCGGTGTTTTCCTCATTTGTTCGATGTCATTTAGCTCTTCGGCCTGCCAATAGAGTGATTGACCAAAACTGAGTCAGCTGATTATATTAAAGCTTTGACAAGCACATTACTAAAAGAAAAGGAGCTTGCATACTGCAATGCAATTGTACATATTAAGTTGTACAGAATAATTGATATACTGCGGGGTAACACACAGGGGTACAAAGAAAAGTTTTCATGTGACCTTGGTGTATGCGTTTAATGATGTGGCTCTTAAAAGAAAACTGTGGTTAGACATTGGAAGAGTGAAGTGTCATGTCGCTAAGACTGAGATAAGATAGCAGATTATGGTGAAATGAGTGGCATGAAGGGTGTATAGCAGCACTTACTAATCAAGAATGAGTTGATAACCTACATACTTCAAAGGTGCCTTCCAAGAAACAACATTCTCTTGGGTTAATTGGATGAGAAGTAGGCATAAAGACTTAGTATAAGTTCAGATACTTTAATAGGTGAAGGTTGAATCCTGAATTTCTACAGACCATAATAGAAGGATGGAAAACAGATAAGAGAGGTACAAAGATAAAGATGAATTCAACGAAGTGATAATAGATATTCAGTGTGATGTAGCCAAAGTGACAAATGTTGACGCAGCCAAAGACACAACTGAGTTAGTAGGTCCAACGAGAGGATAAAACAAATTCCACTTGAGGAGACAAACGATAATAATGCAAATAAGGAGGAACAAAGAGATACCGGGGAAGAATATGGAAATAAATAGAATAAGGAAGATGACGATGGTAAGGTGGTAGAAGTAAAACAACTCATTAAGGACCCACAATTGATAGAAGAATCAAAAGCAACTCTTACTACTAAAGAACAGTCAAGCTTTTGTAGCGAAAAGTTAATGAGGTGGAACGTTGATAAGAGTCGTGAGGTGTGTACTAACGGTAACAACTTTAATAATAAGAACGCAGTTGATATTAAAGGAAGATGGAACAATGATGTCCAATGCGAGCGAGCAGGCGATGGAAGCGGATATGTCTATCCTAAATATATTGATCAGCAGAGAAACTTAATCAGAGAAAATATGAGGGATGATTAACATGACAAACTTAAGGACTCACTGGTGAAGGAGTTACATGAACTAGGTAGATATACTATGGTATATGCAAAGAGTGATGCATTGGGGAAGGTTGTCTCTGGGATAGTTTTTACTATATTGTCAACGATATGAGGGATCATTGGCTAGTTAGTGGGGATTTCAATGTTATTATAAATGGAAGGGAGACATTAGGCGATCTTCATATATATCCTGCAGAGCGTGAGGATTTTTGCATTTTGTACTAATTCATGTGGAAAAAAAAGGTTGAATCACAGTTACATGGGTTGAGAATGAATAGGTCCAGGGTTCTTCCTACATCAATTAGTTGGATTCCCCCTTTACTCAAGTCGTCTAGGGACGGGACCCCAGATTAGAAAAAGGAGGGGATTTGTTATGTTTCAAAGGCAATCAAAGGATGGGTTGTTGCCCGTCTAGTAAGCAATGGGGTGTTGCGGAAGCCCCGGCTGGGCCCGCCCTAAAAGCTTAAAGGGAGTCCTTTTAAGTAGTGGAATGAAAGAGCCGATAATGACATGTTCTTTTAAGACGTTCGATAGAATGTTGGCAAATATTTATTTTAGCTTGGTTTGGACAGAATATGAAGAATTCTTTTATGCGCTGAATCAAAATTAGCACACTGTTGTTGATTAAGATGATTTCGTTTCTTTTATACCGAAACTGAAGAATGTCAAGATTGCCCTATTATTATGGAGTAAGGAAACTTTTGGAGATATTTTTAAGAAACTAAGTTTTAGGGAGGATATTGTTGAATTTAAAGAGGAGTTGTTTGAAGAATTTCCAACAGAAGCAAATAGAATGATTTTACAAAGAGTTAAGGCAAACTTTGAAAGAGTATGAAGAGGCTTCTGGCCATTTGATAAATAAAAGGAGAGTTCTGTTTATATGCATGCTAAGACTCCTAGTAACTTGATTCAGCAAGAAAAAGGTATTACTGGTTTCACAAGGGGAACATTTCCATTCATGTATTTAGGATGTCCAGTATTACATGTTAGAAAGAGGAAGATAGACTATGCTGAATTAATTAAGAAGAATAAAGACAAGTTACAGGCTTGGGAAGAAAAATTGTTGTCACCATGAGGTAAAGCAGTGTTGACTACTAGTGTGTCACAAGTGTGCCTATACACCTACTGCCTTCTATAAGACTTGCAAAATGTGTGATCAAAGATTTACATACAAATAGTTGTAATTTTCTTCTGGTATATAGTAAGGATGATGTTAAGGCTAAGCATTGGTTTACATGGTTAAAATGTACTTGCCTAAGGATGATAGTGGATTGAGGTTCAGACCTCATTTTGGATATATTAAAGGCATTGTGTAAAAAGCTATGATGGAAATCTAGGACCACCAACTCTCTATGGGTTAACTTTCTAGGGAACATGTACTCTGAAGCATTACCCTCAATATGTGCAACGGGAAGGTGGTTCACAGGCCTTGAAATGGTTGTTGAGGTAAAGGATAACATTGAACAAGAAATATGATGGGAAACAAAGAGTGGGACCGCGAACATTTGATTTGATAATCGGGAAACATTACACCATGTACTACTATCATAGTTTCTTAGTGATGAAAGGGTGGAAGATGTCAAGAACTACTACGTGGGGATTGATGAGATTTGTCAAAGCTAGGAGTATCTACCCGATGACATTGTCTCACATGTCACTACATACTTGATATATACATAATCCTTGGTGGATAATGACAACCCAAAGCGATAAAATAAAAGAGAGTTAATAAAGAAGAGTCTTATTGGTTAGGAATAGTTCTATTAGAATAGGCATGGAACGCCTTTACAAGTTCTAGTAAATTTACTGTGTCAAGTGCATGGGATTTGTTAAGATAAAAAATTATATCCTTTTGATGTATATAAGTAAATGTGGGTAAAAAAAAGTGTGTCATTCAAGATATATTTCTTCCTATGGACGGTAGGGAAATTTAAAATTTCAGTGGATGAAGTGTTGCAAAGTATTGGAATTAATATAGTATCAAGATGCTGCTGAGGTAATGTTTTTCATCAAGAAATGATAGATCACTTGTTTCTTACGAGGGAGTTTGCCAATCTATATGGAGTTATTTTAACAATGCAGCAAGTATACACATGAAGTGTCATCATGTTAAGCATGCAGTGCAGATATGGTGGAACACTACATGCCATTACAAATTGAAGCAGGTGAACAAGGTACTATCAGCTATAATATTGTGGCAAATTTGAAAATGAAGGAATATAGTATTGCATGGAGGCTTTTTAACTTTATTTAAGGTATTACATGAGATTCAATTGAATATTTACAGGTAATTTGGTTCCTTACTTAACTATTTTGAATTGCTGATGTGTGTCATATTGTGGCCCTGTGAGACATCTGTTGGTTTGCTAGATATAGGTGGATAGACATAGTTATAAAGGAGACTCTGCCAAAACAATTCTACCATAAGACTTGTTATGAACATTCGAGGACGAATGTTTTTAAGGGGGGAAGGATGTTACACCTCGTGGTTTTAAGACGATAATTAAGAACGTCATTAAGAATAAAGATTCGAATTTTGAAAATTAAGTATATTCTTACATGCTAATACGGAATAATTTTGATAATGACGAATGTGACGCCGGAAATTTCTTTAATGATAGTCATATATTTCCGTTAGGGATTAGGACCGTATTATATAGGTTACGACAAAGAGGATACGAGGTGGTATGAGACTTTCAAGATTTGAAAGAAGTGGGGCATACGATTAATTAAGGATAAGAAGGGGACTAAATTGCAATAAAAGAAAGAAAATTTTCAGATTTTGAAAATCATTTAAAACAAAGGAAACCCTTCTTCTTCCTTCACACTTCAACACTATTTCTTCTCTTCACCATAGCCAAAAATCTCCTCTCCCTCTTTGACAAATTAAAGACAACAATTTCCTTTTCCTAGATTACAATCACTCTATAAATTTCTACACAAAAAAATCACCACAAAACAGTGAGAATACTCACTGCTTGGCCGAATTTTAGGGCCTAAAAATTCAAGATTTTGGACAAGATTTAGGGAAGAAAACATAAGGAATGATGGAGTAACATTATTGGATTGTTGCATGTCGATTTGGAATGAAGTGTGAAATTGAAGCCAAAATTGGAGCAAAAACAGTGGCAAAATCGGGACTGCTGGGCAGATTTTTAGTCAACTTTGGAAGGGTATATCTCCTCGTATATTAGGGTTTTTTGGGTGTTTCAAAAGCCTAAAATGAATTTCGTCGAGTCTAGTTTCCAACGCAACAAACCGCTCGTCGATAGGACACCGGAGTAGAGAGTTATGGACGTTACAAGTTCAGCTGACAAAGCAGTGGCTAAAAATCGGGACTGTTTTGGGGATTAAATTAAGGTATGAAAATTCTTCTTTCTATGCTATAATTGAAGTTGCATATTGTTGTAGTTGAAGTATTGTGTTATGGTTGCTAATTGCATGCTACAAAGTGGAAGGAAACATTGAGATTTAGGTTGTAAATTGTTTATATAAGAATGTTGAAATATGAAATTGAATTTTAAAGAGTTATGGAATTATGTTGTTGGACCAATTTGAAGACTACTTTATGTACATCGGATTGGAGTGTTGTGATGAAATTCCTATCACTAATTGCATGTTGCGAATTGAGACGTAGCCTTGATAATTAAGAGATAATTACTTTTATGAAGGAATTACAAGAGGAATGGGAATTTTAAGAATTAAAAGGAGTAGTTTTGGAATTACAACATGTTGATATGACCGAAAAGGCGAAAAGTTGATGGAAATTATTGAACATTATGGTAATGTATTACGGGCTGAATTAGTGTTTAAATATAAGTTACAAATACGTATATGTATTGAAGTAGTTACCTATACATGTCTTGAAAGGATTAAAGTGTAGAAAAGTGTTAATTTTATATTCTTGAACTCCCAAATTATTGTTACAATAATAATAATAACAATAATAGTGGGGTGTATTGGAAAATTAAGAATTTAAGTTATATTATATTAACATAGTATTAACTTTTCATTTACACTATCCTATTAAATAAAAGATGATGACCTTTTATATTAATGATTGTGTTAAATTTCATCTTAACACTAAATCGAAAAAAAATCTGCACATCTTCCCTTCCCCCTCCCCTCACTCACGTTTTCTTCCCTTCCCCTCCCTTTAATTCCCCTCAATCCCTTGTCCTTCCACCTCCCATGGGTTACATATACCTTAATTTATATATTGTACTTGGCACAAAAAAAAATAAAGTACCTAGCACAAAGAATAACAAATCAGGAAAAAATCAAGTGAACAAAAAGAATAAAAAAAAAATCAGAAACATATCAAGAGAGCAAGAAGAACAAGAATCAGAAAATACTAGGGAGCAAGGATCATTTTTAGCAACCGAACAACAATCTTTTTCACGCATACAAGGTGAGTTTTCTCACTCAGAAATTTTTAGTGAAATCATTTATCTTAAGTTCAATACATGTTAGAATATGAATCGGGTGTTGAAAAGAAATCATGAACTTTTGATTGATTAAACAACTAGTTGAATCATGAACTTTACGAATTGTTTTCATTAAGTTATACTTGTTAGAATTGAATGAAATTCGGAAGTGTTGTACACCTCTCTGTTACGATCAGATCGAGCCAAAGAGGAGAAGAAACGGACTTACGGTTTAAGAGTTATCATAGTTTAAAGTTTCTGCCTCGGATTGACCGGAATCCGGAGAGGCAGAACACAAAAACGTAAAACTGTACAAATCGGTAAAGAAACTGAAAATTTGTGCTAAATGAAAGTTCTAGATTTCTCTGTTGTTGACATTTTGAGACCTTACGAAGGTCTATCCGACTTACGGGATGAGATTATCGCTGTTTAACGTTTCTACCTCGGCTTGACTGAAACTCGGGAAGGCAGAACTTTACAACTTGTTTTCACTAAGTTATACTTGTTAGAATTCGGTGAATTTGGAAGTGTTGTACATCGGTATGTGAAGGTCATATTGAGACAAAGCGGGGGTAAAACGGACTTACGGATTGAGAGTTATTGTAGTTTAAAGTTTATATCTCGGATTGATCGGAATCCGGAAAGGCAAAAAATAAAAGTGAAAAATTGTACCAACTGGTACAGAATCCGAATGGGTGGTTCACATGGGGTAATATAACTCTCTGTTCTCGTCGTTTTAAGATCTTATGGGGCTTGATCGAGCTTACAGCTTAGAAGTTATGACTATTCTAAGACTTGGCCCTGTTTTAATAAAACGGCGAGACTAGTTACGTGTGGTTGTTTTGCGGATAAATTTGTACTAGTTACCCAAAGTGTCTTCAAATGAAATTTGGTGCAGTGAAAGGGCTCTGTGTTACCTTCGTTTCAGCGTAAGAAACACTTTAGTTGAAGTTACGGTTGGAGAGTTATGACCATTACATGTATGAAGGGCAAAATGTTGAAAAAAAAAAGAATATTATTTATTTGACCTTTTAAAAATACAAAGTGAATACGTGTTCACAAAAAAAAAAAAAATTATGTAAATGCATCGGATCGGGTTGTACGCCGCAATAAATATGTAAATGCATTTGTAAATGCATCGGATCGGGTTGCACACCACAACAAAGATGTAAATGCATCGGACCAGGTTGTACGCCGCAACGAATATGTAAATGCATCGGATCGAGTTGCACGCCGCAACAAAGATGTAAATGCATCGGATCAGGTTGTACGTCGCAACAAATGAAAAAAATGCAAAGAAATACCTTAATGTGTGGTGTGGATTAAAACAGGATATTAGTTAAATTAAGAATTTCCTATAAGGAGTTGAGAGAAGATGTTGCATACTTGTATGATAAAGGTGTTGTAACCTAATATGTTTTTACAACATGCTTATTATGTTATAATGTGATTGTACTTAGAATATTGTGAGATTACTTTGAATTGCAGGGCGAGGTTCTCACTCAGCCTCAGCCCTGGATGGTAGGGCTGACTCTTTATTTAACATGTTTCAGGAAAGCGTGATAGAGGAAAGGCTCCACATCAAGGCTAGTGATCGTCCCGCAGCCTCTTTGTCGTACCAAATCCATTGTTTCGGACTTGGTACTTGTCATGTTTAGTATGTAGTTGAAAGGTTTAGTTTCAGCAAACTCGAAAAATGCCCGTGTGAGATTGTCTCCTTTCAAACTTGGAATAACCACTCTCATTATGTCTAGGTAGAAACAGTATTTGCACGAGCATGAGCTCGCGTTATGTTTTAATGAAATTCATAAAAAGATTTCTCGATTTCCATTGTTATTACTAGTTCCACATTTAAATACACGTCTGAATTTAGAAATAAAGAGAGTTAGATGGTGTTCCTGGAAAGGGATAATTATCTAGGTGCCATCCTAAGTAAAGACTTGAAAAAAATCGGGGCGTGACAATATTCATGGACTAGGGACCATAGCCTCTTATTTGCACACGGATGAACCTAACTGACCAAGTGTGATCCCACAATCTTCACACCCCCACCCCATCCCTCCAAAAAAGACAGACAATTGTATCAATATTTTTTTTCTATGGATGGTGTTGATAAGTTCTAGAGCAAGCAGGCTTGGGTAGTCTTCCCAATTGTGATAGCTTTTATGAACCATATAAAACTGTGAATCTATGTACACTCAAATATACGCCAGATACTTTTCTAGTATGTTTCTTGATTGATGAAAAGTGCAAATGACAAATGAAAGCCAACCATGAACTGTGGATTCTCATCGTCATCAACATCTCTCCTCCTATTTCTGATGTCATTGTCCCTTCTGCCATCACATATCTGGGTAAAGGAGATGCATCCAATATCAGTATGTTAGATGTAGAGTTAATGTAGAAGAAGGGGCGGCTTTTCCAAGCAAAATAGTATATTCGCTCAGCTTCAAATAGGTTCAAATTAAGGATTCAACAGGAGATGCTCCTTTATCAGGTCCCAGTCAGATATAGAAGTAAACCAATTGCGAAGTGTCACTAACCTGAACCGAGTTGGAAATGAAGGCTAACCGATATGAGAGGTCCCTGACCCCCAAGGCCCGAAGACCCTTCACACCTTCTTGACCGCCAGTGGCATTCTTTCGCTGAGATGCATCTCGACGACATTCAGATCTTTCCCCAGGAGAGGCAAGTGCAAGTATGTCAGGAATCACCACAACGGTACCAGTAAATATGACCAACTGAACTGGCGAGCCACTCAGAACTGTAAGGGTGGGCCCTCAAATTTAAGTTTTTCCTAGTATACTACTAGTAATATTCATGATATTACAATAGAGTCCTCAATTCTTTACACTTCTTCTTTTAAAGTGTGGACAACTGGAAGTCTCCAACAATAAAAGAAAACTTGAGATATTTTGTGCCGTCATAGATTTGCAACTTATGGAATTGGAGAGTCGTTTTAACGAGACTAGCACTGAGTTGCTTCTTTCCATGACATGTTTACATCCAAGTGACTCATTTTCAGCTTTTGACAAGAACAAGCTTATTCACTTAGCTACTTTTTATCCAAATGAATTTTCTGAGATGGACTTGGTGGTACTTGATGGTACTTGATGATCAACTTGAGACTTATATTGTCGATATGTGTACTACAACAGAATTTTCTAATTTAAAAGGGATTAGTCAGCTTGCAGAGAAAATAGTTGAACAAGAAGAGATAAGGTGTTCTCTCTAGTTTATTTACGTTTGAAATTAGCATTGACACTACCGGTTGCTACTGCGACGGTAGAGAGGGTTTTTCTGCAATGAAGATTGTGAAGAATAAATTACGAAACAGAATGGGAGATCAATGGTTGAATGACTGGTTACCTATATTGAGAAAGACGTATTTGCTGAAGTTGATAATGAAAATATCATAGATACGTTTCAGAAAATGAAAAATCGCCGAGGTCATTGTTGAATCTGTGATTGTCATGATTTTTAATATATATATTAATTTCTTTAATAATATATTTTAATTATGTTTAAATATAAATAGGCTCCCCCTAGACCAAAATCCTGGTTTCGCCCCTGCCTGCAACAAAGTAGGCACAGGAATGAGAATGCAACGTATCCAAGTTAAGTACTAGGTTACTCTACTGGTATAAAGTGACTGTACTTACGTATCACCTGCCCTGGCTTGTTCCACAGTGTCATGGCGCAGAATGACATCAAGTGATCTTGGAAGGGACCCCGCTGGTATCTCCTTGGAGGTCTCCTGCATTCGGACCCTCTGCCAGTCTGCAAATTTGCTCTCTTGTCTAAGTAATGCCCACCTTGCTTTGTTTTGGCATGTTGCATTCATGCAAATTATGGGCTTCAAAGACATAACAAATAAGATTAAAGAAAAAAGTGATAAGCATTCAAAAGACGTTAACGAGTAATAAGATACTAGACATGGAGGAGCAATCACTAGATAAATCAATGAGTTAGGTCACAAAGCCTATTCTGATCACCTCTGGGAATATCCAACTTTGTGGTGTGGTCAATTGTGAGCTTTCAAATTGTGGTATTGGATAGGGGTGGCAAATGGGCGGTTTGGGCTAAATTTGGGCGGGTCAAAATGGTTTGTGCTGAAATGGGTTGAACTAACAAACGGGTGGGTCAATAACGTGCCCAAACTTGAATGGGTTGGGCGGGTTATGGTTTCATGGATTAAGTTTGTCACGTCTAGTATTGGATGACAAAATTGTTTCTTTTCGTTATCACCACATGAGATACAACAATAACAATATACCCAGTGAAATCACGCAACGTGGGATCTGGGGAGGATAGAGTGTACACAGACGTTACCTCTACCTTGGTAGGTAGAGGGTTGTTTCCGAGAGACTCTCGGCTCAAAACAAAGCATAATCACAATCAAGCAAGCATTACAAAACAAGAGAAACGACCAATGACAAAAAATTAAAGTAGTATGAACATGCTGAAATCAAAATCGAATACGTCAGGGTAGCGCATTCTGACAAAAGAAAGGAGTAGCTAACGCAGATAAATAATATAAACAAAGTACACTAGGGAACATATAGCAGCAAAAATCAAACTATAGGGACTATAAAGCAATAATGCGCCTATAAATGTGATGGGCTAATCGTGCCTACAGTAATAACTACAACTATCATTTTGTGAGCGTAAGTAGGTCATATCCTCCACAACCCCCTATCTAAGGTCATATTCTCAGTAAGTTGTACCTGCGTCATATCTCGTCTAATCACCTCTCTTCAATACTTCTTCGGCTAACATCTACCCCTTCTGAACTCATCCATAGTCAACCTCTCACACCTCCACGCTGGGCATTTGTGTCTCTCCACTGCACATGCCCGAACCATCTCAACCTTGTTTCTCGCTGCCTCGCATCTTATCACCGCATGAGATAAGTTTCCATTATGCTTTGCATTAAAAAAAGAAAGATAAACTCTAGAGTATACACAACTAACAAGGCCAAATACTACACAACCATGAACCAATTCATGATATATCGTATTATTGTATTGTGTTGTATTTTATGTATAGGATAAAATATGATTATTAAATAATTAATAAAGATAAAATAAGAAAAAGAATAAGGTAACAAATGCGATCACACCAAATAAAATTGAAGTAACAACCAAAACAAACATTGCATTTAAACTAACAATAAAATAGGTAACAACCATCCAAACAAGCTGTTATTGACAGGTGAATGAATAGGAAACTAAACCTCGGTATATTTGAATTGTTGTTCAACATTCTTAATCACAGTTCCACAATCCAAGCATTTAAACGTTCCCTGCAAAAGCTCCGATAGAACCGCACTAGTACGCGTTACCACTCCTGTTACCGACAATAATTTCCCTATCTCTGCGGTAGTCAATTCTCTCAATCTGGACTCCAATTTCCCAAATTAGATAACATATATTAACTAAAAGCACATAAAAGAGATCAGGTTTTATAATGAAGTGTGTAGGATTTTGTTGGGTTCGTGTAAGCAGTGAAATTTGAAAATTTCAGTTTCAAACCCAACAAAAGACGAACTGGTGGATGATTATGCAATGATATAACACATGTAATCAAATAATATGCAATGTAACCGTAATACATCGATAGTAGACTTACGATTTGTATAATCTAGAATCTTCTAGTAACGTCCGAGGGTGCGCACACAACTATTCCTCGATTGCAAGTTCCAAAACTTCGATGTAATCTTCCTTCGGAAAGCTAGAAAATCCGGCAGAGGTTCGAGAGAGAATGTTTTGATTCTAGGTCTCTAAGACTTAGAATATTATAAAGTGAATTGTGTGATTGAATAATGGAATGAGGCCCCTATTTATAGCTGCGTTTTAGGGTTAAAACGCAACCTAGGGTTTAGTGGGCCTAAACTGGCGGCGTAGTGGTCCGCTCGGATGCCCATTATCGAGTGGTGGCGCGGCTAAATGGGTGACGCCAGGCCCACAGGTTCCGTCTTGTGACCAGTCAATTTTGCCTCATTTTTATTTTAATTAAATCTGAAATTCAATCTCAACTTAATTAAATAATCATTATTCATTCAAATATCTCGATCATAACCGAACATTCATTTTCTCTCATTACATTCTTAAATCGACGGAACAATTGACTTAGTGTTACCCTGCAAACCTTCACATATCGACATTAATCATATTAGGGTCTACACAGAACTCCTAGACGGCGCCGAAAGACGAACTCAATATATGAAGTATAGTTACACAAATCTGGTAAACAGAACCTCTATGTGGAAGATAAAATTCATTCATTCACGACACACTCGATCAAGCTTAGGATCTGCCAAGTGTCTATCCAAATGGCTTAATCATTATATCTCATATCTATATTAGTTGACAACAAGACCATATCCTAGATATGTCTACAGCATTGGCCAACGACTTAGTCAACCTAATATCATATGAGAATCTGAGTGTTCTCTCGAATATATATTCGAGGAATGAACCTAATCTTGACTCAATTACCACCTTTAATCCACATCGTAATGTACCCAATACAAGTCGTATCTCAACCTATAAGGCATTTGAGCTTAGGACATAATCAAAGTACATTACTTTGTAGACAAGGTGTGTATCGACCTCAAGCATAAGGACTTCTATCTCTCACACGCTAATCATACTTTAGAAATTGTATAGCAAACAATATATCAGCATATACCAATACTTCTAAAGTATACATGTGTCCATCACGAGTAACCATCACTCGTAGCAGGTGAAACATACTACGTCCTATGAGGATGTGATGCAGACCACATGTCGACTTATCACATATCATCAATATATCAATCTCAATGATCATTAGTCGAGACTATTTTAAGAGTTACGTTATAATATTAATATCTCACACTATTAATACCCACATAATCTCTAGGGATGCATATTATAGAATATTATAACTAATAATTCAATAATTACAAATGTCATAATATTAATCTCTATTAATATAAATAAGAATATGTATAAATACAGATTGCCAATAAAACATAAATATACTTTCAAAGTGAACCTCTTAGTTAGTGGAAGATTGTAAAAGGCGACGTTGATGTCCTTGTTAGGATTATCATCTGTGATGAAAGTTGGCTTCAGTTCTATCACGAATCTCTTGCAAGCATTTTACAGATACGATTCGAATCTACAAAGGGAATTCAAAGTTTTAAGTTTTTTTTTTTCAACAATACATAGTGAAAATAAATTAAAAGAAAAAACAAAATACCTGAGAAAATCATCTGAGATGGCTTTTTGGAGAATATCATTGAAGCGCATAACGTGTGAGAAATCAATGAACATAGTGTTGGACTCATTAGGTCTCATCTCTTCGATCTCAGACTCGTAAAATGACTCACGTGAATTGGCATCCACTCGGAAACTGATAACACAATGTTAGATCCAGAAATAAAAATTCTTTTTTTTTCTTTAATGAGAGAAGAAAATTGAAGAAAACCTTTTGAGGAACTCCAAGAAGATGTTCTCGACCCGAACGGCTTTCTCATCGACGAAGTAACCACCACCGCCATAGCTGTCCATTTTATTTTCTTCTGATATCTCAAAGGAGGGATCAACAAACAAATGAAAGTTTGAGAGATATGGAGACGACGAGGGGTTTGGCGGGAAAATGATATATCGGCCGAGTCTCGGAGTCCCGCCACTCGCATCACATGGGCTTTTGGGCCCTGTTAGGTCTCCGAAGTCCAATCCAACAAGTAATTGCATGGCGCGCTCTTCAAATGGACTGGTCTTTAATTTTTGTCCTTCAAATGGGTTGGTCTTTAATTTTTTTCCTTCAAAATTAAATTATGTTGGATCACGTGAACTCGTGATCATCCAACTAAATTGGATATATTATATGTATTTATATTATTTTAAAATAGGAATATAAATGTTGGTTCATCAAAATATTCCCTAAATGTTGATCGACTTTTACCCTTAAATATTTGTATAATTTAAGGATATAATTGTAAATCACCCAAAATGAAACTATTTTCTGATTTAGACTACATACCATTCTAGAAAGTTTTTTGTTGACGTGAAGGAACCGCCATTGCTCTTTCGAAGTGCGCCAGGTAAACTCCGGACGCGCAATAGCTGCAAACCACGTCGGCCGCTTAAACCACACTTGCAAGCAGTGTGATGTGCTCCCAAGCGAAGGCGGGCGAGCGTTACCACGTGTTTGAACTTGTGACCAAGCTCTCCCACACCACCTGACGAGGATACCTCTTCAAGACTAACCAGTGGTCAGGCGGATAAAAAAAACTTTGAGGTAAACTTTTATACTAGTCATCCCCACCGCATCGCGCCTGAAACCCCACCTCCACCTCGGCCTACGGAGTGAATCGCAAGGCTTGCGGTGAACAGTGGAGGATTTTTATGAGGCTTGTTTACAGTGCCGGCATGGGAATCAAACTCGAGACCCAAGACAGCAATACTCTTACTGTAATGACCACTTGGCCAAACACTAGAAAGTTGATATTAGGTATAATTCTTTTCGGACGGCTACTCACGTTAGAAATCATCACCATCCTTTTAAGAGTTCATCTAAAATAACAATTGCCGAATGAAATTAGAATTAATCCTCCACTTCAACATACTCATAGACTATTAAATTGGTTAACTATTTTGTTTCTACAAAGATATAATAAAATTATTAGATATCGTATTAGATAATAAGAATTAATTTGTATTTAGAGTATAGCCTATAGAAATATGATAAAATTAGACTAAAAGGGTATATTAGTCGACCCCATAATATTCTAGAAAAAATATTGTAACATATACTATATACAATCTTAGATGTAGTGACATTTTTGTACCTAAGAAAATAAATGCAATGTAATTAATGATAATATTACCTAACATTTTCGTGCAATGATTAGGATTGATGGGAAATAATGTGCAACACACATTTATAGAGATTGGTAATTTTTAAAATATGTCAGATATTATTTGTAAGAACTCATAAAAGAGATTGATTGGTGCATTAGTTAAGGTGGTTAGGAATGTACATTTTTAGATCGGACCGAAATGGACCGTTTCCATTTTTTTTGGTTCCATATTTGATGAATATAGATTGTTATATTCTTTTTGTTTTCCTTCAAGTGTGCAAAATGTAGATCCTATGTCAATTGATTTGGATGATAATGTAGAAGGGTGTGATGAATACATGAAAATTTTAAAAGATGGAGCAAAATGATTAAAGGGGGCAAGTGGATATGTGAGTAGTGAGTTGGATAGGTATATAAATGAACAACTAGGGGTGGAGGAAGAAGAAATGGATGCATTATCTTGGTGGATTAGTAATGGACATCGTTATCTGATTCTTTCACGCATGGCACATGACATACTAGTCATCCCATTATCCACCGTTGCATCAGAATCTGCTTTTAGTGCGGGTGGTCGTCATCTAGATCCATTTTGGAGTTCTTTGACTCCTAAGGTAATGCCTCTTTATTTTTTAATTTATTCATCTTAACTTATAACTTTATCCCAATGTAACTTTAATGTATTATGTTGTGATTTTGTTAAAGATGGTTCAAGCTCTAATTTGCACACAAGATTGACTTAGAGCAAAGAGAGTGTCGATTGTAGATGTAGAAGAAAATTTGAAAGATTTGGAGGACATTGAGAAAGGTAATATTATTTTTTATAACTCTTCTAATTATTTTTTAAAACTTATAATTTCTAATGTTTGACATTATTTATCTATCTTTTTTCTTTATGACTCTATGTACAATATGATGATATGGATGATGAGGTCGTTTTTGTGGACTCGTTGGTGTGAATTAATGGCAAGTGGAGCATGAAGATTGTCAAGTTTTATTTGATGTGCAATATGATGATATGTATGATGTTGGATCTGAAAGTTGGTATCGTGTACCTATTCAAATCAAATATATTGAAGGATAAGGGAAAAAACATATTTAATGAGATTGATAAACGAACACATTGTTAAAAATTTACTAATAAAAATAAATTAAAATTACATTTTTTAAAAAAAAACAGGTCCAACCGGTCCAAAAACCGGACCAAACTGGATTTTTCAAGTCCGGACCGGTCTAGACCGGAATAATTCAGGTCCGATCATCGATTTAGAAAAACAACGATTCCGGTTCCGGTCCAGTTTTGGACTAGTGTACACCCCTAAATGTGGTGGCTTTAGTTCTTGAAAGTTTAGGGATCAAACCCAACTTATTAGTTATTACACTATAATTTTTTTAATCTTATAATGCATCCATCCTCGGATTCACCTCTACTTGTGCCTAAACCAAACGATTTCTTGATGTCCTCGGAAGCTCTTCCTTTTTATACTTTCCCCTGAAAATATTTGTCCAATTAGCATGGCAAGATTGTGCCGGATTTTGACTTGATACATTATTAATTGAACAACTTTTTTATAATACTTCGATCAAATTTAAAACTAAATTAAGCTATCAAAGATGTCTCAATTATAAATTAATACGAACCGATACTGGTTATGTGAATTTTAATTCTAATATAGGTAATTTATTTTATATAGAAATTTGATCTAAAAACAAAGTTATTAGTATTTGAAACGACATCACTAAGGAAAAAGTTCAAATTCTTGTTGGAACTTGTAGAAGAAGAAGAGTAAAAGTGATCAGAATAAGCGTTGCGATTTTGAGGCGGCGCCCAAGGATAGGGCTGCGGCGCTTGAACAGTAAAAATTCCCCGTGACCAGCGCCCCGGTGCCAAAACTTCAGAGAGGTCTGATAGATTTTGAGCGCCGCGACGCTGAGAGGGAGAGACGTGGCGCCTGAGTTCTAGTAACGGTCTGGAATTTCAAAATGAATTAGCGCCGCAGCGCTAATCCAACGGGAAAATTCTGGACAGTCCAAAAGTTGTGTCTCTTCACATGGTTCACAACCTTTGGAATGGAAAGCTGCCATGGACGAAAATTAATGCTATAAAAGCATGTGGATCACTTGTTTGAAGATACACAATACTACTCCATACATTACAATTTATCATTAAACACAATTAATGATCTAAGATTATTGCTCAATCTTCATCTTCTTCATCAAGAAATATTTTTCTGGAAAACACTTAAAGTAAATTCGCCAGGGATCAAGTTCTCGTGCAAGAACCAGAACCAGATAGTTGTATCCTCAAGATAGACGTCCGTGAAACTACAACACGAGTGGGGCGAATTTCTGTCTTAGATCACTGCATTGCAGGCCTCTACACAAGTTAGTGTGTGTGTTTCGCTTTTGCTGATTTTTACTATTGTTAATTTAAATTACATTTGAAACATTATTATGTTATATTGATTGTTTATTGAACTGTCTAGATTTGCAATAACAATCTAAGGCAGAAATTGTCAGAAAAATACATTTTTCTGACATTGTTGAGTTTGTAAATATTTTTCAGAGAATACTTTTTCCTGATTTGCAAAATGGATAAATCTGGATCATCAATGGTGAAAAACCATGTAGAGAAATCCGAGAAATTCAAGGGTTCTGATTTCAAACGCTGGCAACAAAAGATGTTCTTTTATTTGACCACTCTCCATGTGGCAAATATATTGACTACTGAGGCTCCAGCGGCATTGCCGGAAGGAGAATGGGAGAATGCTCATACTGATGCGGAGAGAGCTGAAAGGCTGAAGGCTATTGAGACTTGGTGGAGTCAAGAGTTTCTTTGCAAGAACTACATTCTCAACGCCTTGGATGATACTCTCTATGATATATACTCCACGTTCGGATCAACACGGAAGTTATGACAGTCATTAGAGAACAAGTACAAGACTGAAGTTGCTTGTTCGAAGAAGTTCGTCATCGACAAGTTCCTAAACTTTATGATGAGCGATGCAAATGCAATTGTCAAGAAAGTGGAGGAACTCCAAGTTATTGTTCATGAACTAGAGGTTGAAGGTATGGGTCTTAACCAATATTTCCTTGTTGGTGCTATTATTAAAAAATTACCTCCTTCTTGGAAGGATTTTAAAGTTTATTTGAAGCATCTAACGGAGGAAATGAGTTTTGAGCAACTGGTTCTGAAAATTCGTGTTGAAGAGGACAACCGGAAGAATGAAAGGACTGATGAGGTTTTATTAGAGCCTAATGCCAACATGATTGAAGACAATGCTTCCAAGGTCAAGTTTCAGAAAGGCAAGAGCAAATTTGTTGGTGCCAAGCCATCTTTTGCAACCGGGAGGAATGCACTAGCCCCATAAAGGACCAATGTATTCAAGAAACCACAACCAGGTCTATGTTGGGTATGTGGAAAATCTGGGCACAGAGCAAAAGATTGTCGCCTTCGCAAGAGTCAAGGTGGTGGTGTTGGAGGTTCGAGTAATGTCAACCAAACCAACTGGGCTAGAACTAAGAACCAATTCATTAGGGTTGTGTCTGCTCAAGCAAATCTGGTTATAAATTCAACCGATTGGTGGATGGACACTGGTGCTACAAGGCATGTATGTTCAGAGTATGATAAGTTTTCATCTTACCAAGCCATCAAGGATGGAGAACCACTGTTCGTGGGAAATACCGTTGATGTGAAGGTAGAAAGGAAAGGGAAGGTGACTTTGAGGCTCACTTTCGGGAATGATCTTGTGCTCACGAGTGTGTTGCATGTGCCTGAAATTTGTAAGAATTTAATTTTTGGGCATGTTCTTAGCAACAAAGACTTCAAAATTGTAATAGAATCTGACAAATTTATACTCACCAAAGGTGGGTGTATGTAGAAAAGGGTTACCTCAGTGAGGGCTCTTCAAACTAAGTATTGTACCTACTCAGGATGTTGCCATTATTAATGAAAATACACGCAATAGCATTGCTTCTATGTATATGGTTGATTCCCCTTCTTTATGGCATTCTCGATTAGGCCATGTTAATTATTGTTCCTTACAAAGAATGGTAAAGATAGGCATTTTGCCAAAATGTTCTATGAACAAAATGACTAAATGTGGGGTTTGCATAAAGTCAAAATATGCAAGTCATCATCATAAATCTGTTGTGAAATCAAATGAAGTGCTTGGTTTAATTCATAGTGATTTATGTGATTACCAAGCAACCTCATCTCGTGGAGGAACGAATTATTACATATCATTTATCGATGATTGCAGTAAATTTTGCTATGTATATTTAATACATAATGTTAGGCCGATTTCCAATTGTTCACGCAAGTGTACGTATCGTTACAAGTAATATAGTCTGTAAGATCGAATATCGTCCACAGAGACTGGTTATCAAGTACCGATTTTCTAAGCTTTAGTTTCTATTTGGTGAACGTTAATTTGTTTGTATTTTTATCTAATAACTAAGACTAAGTAGTTGCAGAAAATAAACTAATTATGATAATACTTTGGTTTAAATCAGTTATGAAGGAATTAGAGTTTCCAATATCCTCAACTATCCACTCTTTTCAATCCTTAATGCAACTATAATGACTTCTTCTTATACGTTAAGATAGCGGTTAACTAGACTGTCTTATATTCCTGTTAGGATATATAATCGCTCAACCCTAGTGCAGAAACCTTCTATATTTCTATGATAGGTTTTACCACATATGAGGATTAAGAACAATAATCTATAATGCTACACAAGTATCGGGGTACTTTCGTCCGCAATTTTAACCTATGTCTATTCAATTACAGCATATTCAAATCTCTCCTCTCGGTTCTTGATTCGAAATCATATAGATTATGATAATTAGTGATCAGTTAACTATCAAACATTCATACCTATATTGAATAAATTTTAATCAAGTGAAAAAAAAATCAAACTAATGCATTAATTCATGAAAGAGAGTTTCAAGTGATTCATTAGGAAAACCCTAATAAAGTAATTAGCTCTTAAACATTGTCATGTCAAGAAGTAATACAAACCAACATAAACTGAAATAAAAACAAAGAAAAGAAAAGAAATTTGAACCAAAGTTGTCTCCAATCTTGTGTTGTAGCCTCCTTTTCCTCTCCAAAGTATGATGTGAGATGTAAGATCCCAGATGAATAATGAGGCTAGGGTTTAGGAATTTTATAGTTGAGAAAATATGGATTTCGAACCCTAAAAACCTTGTTAAAATCGGCCAAGAACGTGATTTTTCCGCCTCGGCACCGCGGTACTGCAGAATGGCACCGTGGTGCCGAAAGTACTGCAACTTCTCTGTAACTATGGCACCACGGTCTTGTAGTCTTTCGTCCGGATCTGCCAATTTTTGTCATTTTTGCTTCGGGAGCTCCTTTTCTGCCTATTTTTAGTTTCTTTTTGCCATTTAGAACCGATGTGACTCAAAAGAAATAAAAACAACCCTAATAAGACACTTATTTAAATGAAAATGAAAAAAATACTAACTAAAAATGACTCAAAAAAGCGTATACAAAATACGTCTAACACATACCAAAGATGAGGCTTTGAATATGTTTAAAACATACAAAGCAGAAGTGAAAAACCAACTTGACAAACGAATTAAGATTCTAAGGTCAGACAGAGGTGGTGAATATCAATCGAATGAGTTCAAAAAATTATGTTCTACTCATGGTATCGTTCATCAAACCACTGCGTCATACACTCCAAAACAAAATGGAGTTGTTGAATGTAAGAATAGAACATTAAAGAATATGATAAATTCTATGTTGATTAGTTCGGGGGCACCCCTCAGTCTATGGGGTGAGGCGTTGATTACTGTAAATATGATATTGAACAAAATTCTTCAAAAGAAAAATGATCATTCTACCTATGAATTGTGGAAAGGAAGATTGCCTACTTTCAAAAGGATGAAAGTGTAGGGTTGCCTGACTAAAGTTCAAGTTCCTTTATCAAAGAGAACTAAACTTGGACCAAAAACCATGGACTACATATATATTGGTCACGCCAATAATAGTGCATCATATAAGTTTTTGGTGTATCACTCCGAGGTTGAAGGTATTCACAAAAATATAGTTATGGAATCTGCAGAAGCAGAAATTTTTGAGGATATTTTTCCTTATAAAGACAAGGATAAGAGTGTTCATAATAATAGGAAGAGGACACTGCCTCAAGATGAGTCAAACTAAAATAATGATAATCTTACTTCGTCGGTTCAAGAAGAAAATTCTGAACCAAAGAGAAGTAAACGTGGAAAAGTCGCCAAGGATTTTGGATCGGACTTTATGACCTTTTTCGTTGAAGGAGAACCTAAAACATATAGGGCTGTTATGGAATCATCCGAAACACTTTATTGGAAGGAGGCTATCCAAAATGAGGTAGAATCCATTGTACAAAATAATACATGAAAATTGGTTGATCTTCCCCCGGGACAAAAACCAATAGGCCATAAATGGATCTTCAAACGGAAACTAAGGTCTGATGGTACTATAGAAAAATACAAAACACGTATAGTAGCCAAAGGGTTTAGACAAAAGAAATGTGTTGATTTCTTTGATACATACTCACCAGTATCTATAATTACGTCTATAAGGACATTAATTGATATAGCAACGATTCACAATTTGAAAATACACTTAATGAATGTGAAGACTGCATTCCTAAACGGTGAACTAGATGAAGAAATTTAATGGAACAACCCGAAGGGTTTGTTGTTAAAGGTCAAGAGAAGAAAGTCTGTAAGTTGATTAAGTCTTTATATGTACTCAAACAGGCTCCAAAACAATGATATGAAAAGTTTGATAATACATTATTATTAAATGATTTTCAAATAAACGAATGTGACAAAATGTGTCTACATTAAGGAGTGTAATAATGCATATGCCATTATATGTTTGTATGTGGATGATATGCTAATTATGGGAACAAGTAATGATGTAATTAACAAAACTAAGAAGATGGTGCATGCCGCTTTTGATATGAAAGATATGAGAATAACGGATGTTATTCTTGGTATTAGAATTCAAAGAAATTCTTAGGGTTATATATTAACTCAATCCCATTATGTTGAGAAGGTCCTTAGAAAATTCGAACACTATGATGATAGACCGGTTGTTACCCCATTTGATCCCGCTAGTCACCTTAAGAAGAATGAAGGTGATAGTGTGTCTCAATTGGAGTATACACAAGTTCTTGGAAGCTTGATGTACATAATGAATTGTACGAGACCGAATTTAGCATATACTGTGAGTCGACACTCACATAATCCCGGAAATGATTATTGGGTTGCACTAATAAGGGCACTACGATATCTAAAGCATACAATGAACTATGGGTTGCATTATACAAAATATCCTCCCGTGTTAGAAGGATATTGTGATGCTAATTGGATTTTCAACCATTCAGAAAGTAAGTCCACAAATGGGTATGTATTTACACTTGGTGGAGCGTCGGTATCTTGAAAATCATCAAAGCAAATGGTAAATACGCGATCAATTATGAAATCAGAGTTTGTAGCCTTAGACAAAGCTGTCGAAGAGGCAGAATGGCTAAGAAACTTCCTAGAAGGTATTCTGTTGTGGACAAAGCATGTGACATCCATTTGCATACATTGTGATAGTATGGCTGCCATGACGAGGGCAAAAAATCAAATATACAATGGCAAGTCAAGACATATAAGACGACGTCATAATACAATACAAAGCTTGCTGAAGAATGGAATTATATCCATTGATTATGTAAAGTCAAAGGACAATATAGCGGATCCTTTGATAAAAATTATTACAAGAGAGCAAGTCGTATTTACATCGAGGGGAATGAACTTAAAGCCAATACAATGAGTCGTTAACTGGTGGAAACCTAACCTATCATAATTGGAGATCTCATGGTTTAGGTTCAATAGGAAAACTAGATGGGGAAGACTCAAGGAGCATAAAACGCATATATGCTCATTCCTATGGTGAATTTATGTGTGGATCTGTTGATGTTTAAGGGCTGAATTTATATTATTCTTAATAATACTCAAAAGTCTTTATGGTGAGATAGTACGAACTATTCTTGTTTGGTATTACCTATATGAGATTGATGTGGGGTCGCATTTGGGAGAGCCGATATGGCTACGTTTTCTAGAAAGTCTCACGAAGTAAGGAGTTGTTCATGACCGAAAAGAGCACACCCGTAAGAATTGAAATATGTTGATATGATGTGTGTGATACTTGTTGTCTTGGTTTACTACAAAACGTGAATAGTTCAAGACATACTTTCACTACTTCACAAGAGTCTGACAGTACTCACTCTGAACGCTCAAGTCCAAAAGACATCAAGCTTAGATGCGCCATATCGCGTTTGACAGAAATGAGGATAAGTTCCTAATTATCTTATTTTTTATCCACATGTGGGGTATTGTGAGACGTGTGAATAGAAAATGTGGGGGTATTGTTGGAACTTGTAGAAAAAGAAGAGTAAAAGTGATCAGAATAAGCGTTGCGATTTTGAGGCAGCGCCTAAAGATAGTCGCTACAGGCGATAAAAATTCCGTGACAGCGCCGGTGCAAAACTTCGAGGTCGATAGATTTTGGCCGCTACCGAAGTTCTAATGTGATGCGGAATTTCAAAATGAATTAACGGCGCGACGCTAATCCAACAGGAAAATTCTGTGCAGTCCAAAAATTGTGTCTCTTCCCATGGTTCACAACCTTTGGAATGGAAAGCTGTCATGGACGAAAATTAATGCTATAAAAGCATGTGGATCACTTGTTTGAAGATACACAATACTACTCAATACATTACAATCTATCATTAAACACAATTAATGATCTAAGATTATTGCGCAATCTTCATCTTCTTCATCAAGAAACATTTTCTGGAAAACACTTAAAAGTAAATTCGTCAGGGATCAAGTTCTCGTGCAAGAATCTGAACCAGATAGTTGTATCCTCAAGATAGACGTCCGTGAAATTACAACACGAGTGGGGGCGAATTTCTGTCTTAGGTCACTGCATTACATGCCTCTATCGACACAAGTTAGTGTGTGTTTTTCGCTTTTGATGATTTTTACTATTGTTAATTTCAATTACATTTGAAACATTATTATGTTATATTGATTGTTTATTTAAATGTCTAGATTGACAATAACAATTCTCACATTTTTTCCTAATTAACACACGTATCTGCTTTGTCCTCCCCTTCTTTTGAAGAGACGAAGAATCTGTGGATGTGATCTGTGCTAGTAGTTGTATAAAATTAATGCTGTACATAGAGTGAGATATAGGTAGGTCAGAATTAAAATTAAGTACATAGGCGTTTAATTTGGCCATAGATTTTAAATATTTTTATGTTATTTAAAAAAATTGTAGTTGGAGTTGAAAATGAAATTATGTTTGATTACATTTTTTTGCAAAGAATATTTGAAAATTCAGTTTTGAATGTATTTAAATACAACTTCAAAATTGAAAAATGAGTTGAAAAACAAGTTATAAGTTGTTTTTAAATTTAAAATACAACTTCAAGTTGGATTTGTGATTTTCATGATCAAACGTTAATTTTCAAATATATTGAAAATTTATTTCGACAAAAAGTAAATAATTTTTGTGGTCAAATGAATCCTAAATCACCAAGGGTACTTTTCGTGGAGTTGTTGGGAGCAATCTGACACTCTGGAACCAACTGAGCTATACCCACGCGGGTTACTTTTCGTGGAGTTGATATAATCATTCTAACCTAATCAGAGTTATCCGTCCTTATATATGAATATATATTTTTTGGTAAAGAGCGTTTTTTTCTTTAATATTGGCCTTACATGATGTCACTTAGAATTATACAAGATAGTATTAAATAAAATAAATAATAAAAAGAACACAAAAAGAGGAAGAGAATAGAGACATGTTCAGACGGGTAAAACTGACAACTACTGGAAAATGTGGGCTTCAAAAGAGATCAGGAGAAAAAAGCAGCGTAAAAATGACAGAAGGAGTACCCCGACACTTGCAGCGTGTGATCGATTCTCAGTGAAAGCATTCTGTTCTCTTCCGAGGTTGATTCTTGTAGATGCTATCAGTTGTCCGTTCTCAAACCCTAGTTATTGAATACATAAGGAGAAGACCAACGAACCAGTCAATGCTAATCCACAACATAAAACTACCAGATGCAGCCGTTTCCATTTGGGGTAAAACGATTTGCTCTCTTTTTCCTTCTGATTTGTACCTTCACACTCTGACGCTATCTTTAATTAATTTGTCTCTCCAACTCTTCATCTACCAACACTTATCCCCCATGTTGCCACTATCCCCTCCCCTCTCTATAAAACGAGAAGCTAAGAAAGAAAAACAAAGGGAATTGAAATAAGTGTTTAATATCACCAACTTTATTAAGAAATACTTTATCAGTATAATTTATATAATATAATTTGATTGGATATTTTATCACGCATAAAGTTTTTTATAAGCAGCATGGGCATTTTGTAAAGCGAACAACTGAAAAAATCAAAGACAGTTATTACATTATTAATAAAACACAATTAAAATTCCATTCTTCACTAAGACATGAAAAGACATGTTATTCTTATACTTCATCAAGTTTCAATTTATATGACACACTTTTCTATTTAGTCAGTTTAAAAAAATGACATATTTTTTTATTTGACAACAATTTAATTTTAAACTTTAACTTTTACGCTTAACGAGATGATCTATAACCACACAAATATCTTTGAATTGTTGAAAAACACAAGATTAAAAAATATTTCTTTATTTCTTAAACTTCGTGCTCAATCAAATTATATCATATAAATTTAGACGAATGGAGTATATTGTAAAATGTTCCGACCACCGCTTGGCTTAAGGATTATTCCGCTTTGAATTGAGTTAGAATTTAAGAAAAAAATAAAGATCGTAAATAATGTCACTAAGGATAACATAAAAATGGTCAAGTTAAATTACTTTAAAAAAAAAATATCATTCTCTTTTAATAATGAAAGATTATAATATTTTTTAAAGACGAGTAAATAAAAAAAGCAATAGATAATTTTAAAACAGAGGGAATAATTATTCTAGAAAACTCCACACATACATCATGCCCCCAAAACAATATATATAAACACATCATCTCCTTTCATTAGCTAAATTAACTCACTAGTCGTTCGCTTTTCTGTAGCTGCTCAGTGTACAAAGTCATTCCTCTCACCCGTCACACCACATAACACAACACATATTCTTCATCTTTTCTCCGCAGCTTCCAAATTTTCATTCCAAACCAATCATCTTCCTTCTTTGTCCGCCAGTTAAATGGAGTTGTCACAACCACCAGAGCTTATCCAACACCGACAGCAACAACAACAGCCAGATGATCATCAGTCCCCCGCATGTTTTAGCAGATCACTAGCGAAAATCATCATGTGCGCTAACAAAGGTGGCGGAGTGTTAAACAGACCCCAAATGCATGAGGCCGATCAAGAAAGAGGCAAACGTTACTACATGATTCTACTAGGAATCAATTACATGTGTCTCTTCATTGGTTCGGTCTCATCCAGTTTGCTTTCAAAATTTTACTTCAATCATAAAGGTGGCAGTAGATGGGTTTCCACTTGGGTACAATGTGCTGGTTTCCCTCTTCTTCTCTTACCTATTTATCTTTTCAAGATTTGCACCGACAGAACACCCTTTACCGGTTTCACTCCTAAAATCTTGTCCCTCTCAATCCTCATAGGCTTTTTATTAGGTCTTAACAACCTTCTTTTCTCTTGGGGCAACTCTTATCTTCCCGTTTCAACAAATTCATTAGTTTTGTCTACTCAACTAGCCTTCACTCTCGTAACTTCGGTTATTATAGTAAAGCAAAAAATAACATTCGCGAATTTAAACTGCGTTATTCTTCTCACCCTCAGCTCGGTCTTATTAGCTTTAGGTTCAAACCATGACAAACCTATAGGATTAACGAAGGTCAAGTACTTCAAAGGCTTTTTCTCAACTGTAGGTGCAGGTTTGTTATTCGCTCTTTACCTACCTATCATGGAGAAGGTATACCGTAAAGTTTACTGTTACGCTATGGTTATCGAAATGCAGCTGGTTATGGAGATGGCGGCGACGGTGTTAGCCACCGTAGGTATGGCGGCGGACGGCGGTTTTACGGAGATGAAGACGGAGAGTATAAAGGTGTTCGATATTGGTGCAAAGGCGTATTGGTTGACGGTTGGGTTTAATGTGGTAACGTGGCAGTTATGCTTCATGGGTACGGCTGGGATGGTGTTTTTAACGACGTCGTTAACGGGAGGTGTATGCATGACTGCGTTAATGGGGATAAATGTGTTGGGAGGGGTATTGGTTTATGGGGATCATTTTGGTGGACTTAAAGCGGTATCCACTTTGCTATGCCTATGGGGATTTTGTTCATATATTTACGGCATTTATAGCAAGGACGAAGAAGAAGTGAACCAAAGTAGAGAAAAGAATAATGCTGATCAACCTCATCAGTTCATGGAACTTGCAGAAATTGTAACGCATAACCGTTGAGGATGATGCTGATCACGTGACATCTCACTCTCTATTTCGTTTTTAATTTTTGTTGTTTTATTCGATTTAGGAGTGTTCTAGAGTGGCTGGTTTATCTATGTGTTCACGCTCGTTTGGTACGTCGCACTAGACGGTATAATTTTACATGAACGGTATTGTATTGTAATGGAATGGATTATATTAATATATAATGGACAATATTAGACGGTATAATTTTACATGAACGGTATTGTATTGTAATGGAATGGATTATATTAATATATAATGGACAATATTAGAGTATTAATATATAATAAACTGTATTTTTTTTATTTTAATACAGTTCAGGAGAGACTCATCTACTAGATAAGTGTCAAAAATGACAGTTGGAGTATACTATTTTTAGAAATTGTACAGTCCAGTCCGACTGAAAACGCTCACCAAATGCTGTATTATTTTTTTGTCTAGTACAATCAGTGTAATACAGCGTACCAAACGTGCTCCGAGCATCAATAACAAGTGTTTGTATTCAATGTTAATTAATGTTAAAGTAGGGACTAAAGGGTAAAGTAAGTGGTTATTGCTTAGTTTTTTTACCAAAAAAAAAATGGAAATGTTTGTTCTTATCTTTATATACTGTAATAAGTTGAAGTTACAAACACTGGAATTATTAAGCCATCCGATCATCTTAATCTATCATAATTAGATACTTTAATATATTTTACTTTTAAGATTACAAATATCAGATTTTTAAAAAGTTTATCCGTAAATATTTACAATACAAAATTTCTTAATACTGAAGATGCATGTGACTTGGTAGGCGTTTGACTATAGAAATGAAATATTTTTCATTTTATTTGAAAAAAATTAACGTTGGAGTTGTGTTTGATTATAATTTTTATAAATAATATTTGATAATTTGAATATATGTAATGAAAGTAAAAAAAAGTGAATAACAGGATTTTAGGTGTTTTTTCAACTTACAAATACAATTATTTTCATGGCCAAACGCTAAATTTCAAAGAAAATAAAAATAAAAAATGGAAAAAGATAAATAATTCTTGTGGTCAAATAGATCCTCAAACACTCCTTTAATTTGTTGATCTTATCACCTGCATAAATGATTTTTCATCCACTTCCACGAGTGAAAGGTAATTATGTCATCTTTCCATTTACATATCATATATATATATAAAAGAGTTAATTCGTGCTACTTGTTTTTTTCTCCCAAAGAAATGAATCATTTTGAGAAAACTAACTGGAAAAAAAAAACAAAGTAGTTTTAACAAACGTACAAGCGAGCCTTTGGTTAATTGGTTAAGAGATTATAAAAGAATCATTTGATATGCTTGCTCTATTTTGTCTACTCACATTTATGACAAATTTTGGATATTCTACTTGCATAAATGGAGTATGCTAATAATCCTATAATAACCAAAAACCTCAAATACAACAACATTCCAGTGAAATCTCACAACATGGATCTAGGGAGGGTAGAGTATACACAGACCTTATATCTACCTTGGTAGGTAGAGCGACTGTTTTCGATAGACCCTCAGCTCAAGACAAAGCATAAGCACAAGCAAAGAAAGAAAAACGGTCAGACCCAGACAATAAATTTAAAGCAGTATGAAAATGTTGGTATCAAAAGCGAATAAGCAATGCTAGTGTATTCTGAAAAAGGAAGCATTAACTAACGCATGTACATAAGATAAACAAAGTACACTAAAGAACACATAGCAACAGAAATCAAATAATATTTTAAAGCAATACTGCGCCTACTAGTATGTTAGGCTAAGCGGACCTACAATAATAACACTACAACTACCAGCTTGTAAGCGTAAGTAGGACTACGTTCGACAACCTACTACACTTCTACCCTAATATGTGTCTCCACAACCCCTATCTAAGGTCATGTCTTCAGTAAGATACACATGCGTCATATCCTGTCTAATCACCTCTCTCCAATACTTCTTCGGCCTACCTATACCCCTATTGAACTCGTCCATAGCCAACTTCTCACACTTCCACACTAGGACATTTGTGTCTCTCCTCTGCACATGCCCGAACTATCTCAACCTCTCTTCCATCATTATATTCTCCACCGAGGTCACTACCACTCTGTCCTGGATATCATCATTTCTAATCATATCCCTCCTTGTATGCCAACACATCCATCTAAACATCATCATCTCCGCGACTTTCATTTTTTAGATGTGTGAAGTATTGACTGGCTAACACTCTGCCTCATACAATATAGTCGGTCTAACTACCACCCTATAGAACTTGCCTTTAAGTTTTGGTGACACCTGTTTATCGCACAAGACTCCAGATGTGAGCCTCCATTTCATCCACCCTACCCCAATACGATATGTGACATCGTCATCAATCTCTCCATTCCCTTGGATAATAGACCCGAGGTACTTGAAGCTTCCTTTCTTCAGAATAACCTAAGAACCAATCCTCACATCCACGCCTGTCTCAAGGTCGCTCCCGTTACTGAACTTGCACTTCAAGTATTCTGTCTTGGTCCTACTCAACATGAACACATTAGACTATAAAGTATGTCTGAAAAAAAAGTTTATTATACTTTGGTCCACTCCCCTAATTGTCTTCATAAATTAATCCCTCAAGTAATAATTAAAGCTTAAATCCCGCTTCCTCTAATTTCTCGAGAATTTCATAAGGCCTCGTATTCTCAATGTCAAGATTTTATAATACAATACTATTCCATAACTCCATTGGGACAAATTTAACTACTAGGATTAATTCTCGTCGTCACATTTGTAGTATTTAAGAAAAACTATTCCGGAATAACATCCGTTTGTATACTAATTTCCGTATTAACATATGTAAGTACCCTTTATATTCAATATTCGAATCTTACTTCCTTAATGACGTTCTTAATTATCGTCTTAAACTTGCGAGGTGTAACAAAGTCATCAGTTAATGGGCAGAACACCTATACTAATGATCAAACGTACAAGCAAAACAAAAGTGTGTAGTGCCACTGTAAAGAAGGGGCCTGTTCTTACACTAGATCAACTGAGAGGTGCTGGACGCCATCTCCAGGCATCTTCACCGTCGCCGCCGCCATCTCCAGGCATCTGCACCGTCGCCGCCACCATCTCCAAGAGTCTGCACCGTCACCGCCGCCATCAACACCGTCGCTGACCCACCGAAAAAAGTCCAAAATTCAAATTGGTAACAATTGTCGATCGGGATTGGGTGTATGTTGTAGTGGACGTTGATACGAACTCACTGGTACTAGACACAGTCCTCGACGCTACCGTATCTGACTGGAATTCGCCAAAAACCGGTCGAAAATTTGGTTTGGTCGATCGGACGATTGGCTAGGAATTGGAGGTGGTGAGTTAGTGTAGGACGTCGTCCAGAGGATGGAGAGTCTTGTAGTACCAATCACGACCGTCAATTTCTTCACAGGTCGCCGAAAAATGGCTGCCGCCTCTGTGGTTTCGATGTCAATCGATCGGCCGTGGCTTTGGAGCAATGTCGAGGCACGAGGATGGTATAGAAATGACGGGGAGATGATGGTGGTCATAGTGGTATTACCCAGTCCCTTCGACACCACCTCAGGCCGCCGAAAAAGGAAAAAACACTGAATCTGCATTTTGAACTAAGCTTTGATCGTAAGATCGACTACGATAATGGCAAAATCGAGTGTCAAAATTGGTATAGATTGGAAGAAGAGGACGAGACGAATCTGTTGGTATATGGGTGTTCGCCGGAAGTTGCCTGAGACGACTGAAAAATTCGACGTTACTGTAGCGTCGCGATTTTGCCCAAAATTGAGATGGGGTTTAGGGTTTTTTTCAGAGTTGGGTTTGGGCTAAGGAATTTAGGTGGTTTTTTGAAGTCATGGGTAGTTTTAGTATTTTATTTTATTTTATTCATGTGTTGTGATTTAAAATAATTTATTATTAAAAGATGGTGTGCACAACTATAAATTATAAAGATAAAAATACACATGTGATAATATAATATTTAAGAAATGTTTAGTGTTTAATGTAAAATATGATGTTATTTTATAAATACAATAATATAGAATACTAGGGCGAAATCATGATTGTGATAAAAACACACGATTATATATATATATATATATATATATATATATATATATATGTATATATATTAAAATTATTTTGTGGTGTCGAAAAAATAGTTTAATTGCCGATAAATAATCGGAAGAGATGGTCAAAATTGGGTGTCAACAAGCGTGAAGACACTTATTTTTTTACAGAGTTTTTTATCTTTTACTTTTTAAAATATTAAAACGACAACGTTTAGTTTGTTTTTATTAAAAACGATTTTAAAAAATAAATAAAAATTGTGTAGGTCTTAATTTGAATTAAAAAAGTGTTAAATAAATAATAAAAATGGTATCATTTTAATCAGTCAAACGCGTCATTTTTTGCTCAATTTAATACACAAGTCACTTATTTATGTGACATTTCACAAACCCGTCACACAAATGTCATAAACAAATGACACTTAAAAAACCCGTCACACAAATGTCATAATTTTATGACACTTAAAAAAACCGTCACACAAATGTCATAATTTTATGACACTTAAAAAAACTGTCACATGAATGTCACGAAAAAGGGTAAATTTAGTAAAAAGATGTGACACTTGCATTTCTGTCACACGTGAACTGTCACAGTAGCCTGTTTTTCTTGTAGTGCAATATTCCACGACCCTATACTCAACGTAGCATCTCCCTTACCCTACTTACCCCCTAACCCTCGCCCCCGTTCCCAATCGAGAACATGACCTTAGTATACCAGCAGTCATCAAAGCGGATATAAACTAATAGATTAATCACAGGTTTACACCTAAAACAGAAACGTAAAGGCAAGAAGCAATGCAGTGAAGCGTTAAAATTTAAATACATGAATAGAAATACAGAATAAATACGAGCAACCGGAGATATCAACTCCCATTGAACAAAGCTTAACTACAAAAATAGCAGACAAATAATAAATCTTCAAAAAATTAAGACGACATAGAAATATTATTTTTCTTATAGCAGTATATAGCAAATTTTAGAAACCGGCAGTGGTGTGTTCTTTTATTTTTGGAAGATACTAACTGATTTGCCTCAATATGAATTTTGGGGAACACACATTTCCCCAGTTTGATAATGCTAAAATTAAGTGATTATGAAGTCAAGTGTGTAGAAGACAAAATCAAAATCAAAATTAAAATCAGTCGTAAGTTGATCTCTCTTAATTTATAAGCATTTTATAATTGACCAAATCTTTTACCATTTTATTTCTAATATCTTTTACAATCTCAAAAACACCCTTCCAAATAACCACAAAATAACTTTTATTATTTCTTTATCTATTTCTGTCATTTGTTATTTTTATGTAAAAGTACTTTTAAATTTATATTTTTTTTAGGAAATAACTTTGAGGTCATTGGAGTCATTTCATATTAATTATAAAAAAATTAACATCAACATCTTTTTACCAAATAATTGTTTATATATATTAGCTGCAATACTATTATTCAAGCACATGATTATTTAAATATTTATGACTTAATTTAAATTAATTTTTATTTAAAAAATGCTATTAAACTTCACAAATCAAATATCACATAAATTGAAGAGGGAACATTAATTTGACCAAATGAAGTGCGCTTTGGTCACTCTTTTGGACAGGTAAGACAAAATTATATGGATTTGTCGTTTATTCGTGGGAAAAGATGTTTCAACTTTTTCATTATGCATAAACTTTTCAATCAAAACGTCATTTAGTTTGTTGGCCAATGAAAAGAAAATTAATTGAGGTTTGGCTGTTAATATGGTGAATGATGATATGATTGCATTTGTTTTGTATCATCTGATGCACAAACCTTTTCATTATATGTCGACAGTCGACCTAATTAACTCTTTATTGCTCCACTGGCTAATTTTGTTTTCTAAATCAACATATTTAAATTTGTACATGAATCTCAACAGTATTTACGTTATTCATTATATCATTTTAATGATAAAGTAGCTCTCACTTATGATATAGGTCGTAGTACTAACGACCATGATTATTTAACGGTAACCTGTCATTGAATATATTATAAATGGTCTATGCAAAAATGTATTTTAGCGTATAGATATATAGATAGTTGGCACACTGGTGATTTTATTTCAGAAAATATTTATTTAGTTTACGATTATTACGGTATAACTGATAAAATTATGAGTATTACATTAGATAATGCATCTTCTAATAATTATGATATTTCAGTTTTAAAAGATGTTTTAACTCCATCTTTTCTAAATAATTTTCATATAAAATGTGTGTGTCATATTTATAACTTAGTTGTAAAGGATGACCTATTACTTTTTCAAGATATTCTTGAAAAAAATACAATTTGCTATACACTTTATTTTTAAAAATAATAGAATACAACGAAAAAAAGATTATAAAAAAACTTGTCACGATTGTCAACTACCTTATAGAAAATTTCCGAAGAAGTATCCATTAGGTCAATTCTTTATATGAACAACTACTTGTTGCTTATGATTATAGAAAACCTATAACTTTCTTTTTTAACGACCATAATCAAAATTTAACTGATATGATTGTAGATAACGATTGAGGAAAATTAAAGAACTTATTGTATTTTTAGAGAAAAAATTTCAAGTAATAAAAGAACTTTTCGGTATATATTATTATACTATTTCAACTATGTTATTTTATATAGCTATAATATTTTTACTGCTTAGAGAATATATGGAAAAATCAGCTTATAAGACAGCTATTAAAAAATGTTTATGAAAATAAAGAAATGTTTTATTCCTATTCCCCCTATTTATATTATTGATGTTGAATTAAATTCGACTATTAAAATACACAGTTGTAAATCACTTATTGAAAATATTTATAACTGTATAGAAGTACTACCACCCCCAATTCTAAAAAATTTAAATGCCCCACCATCTATTGAAATTGAACAAAAGAAAGAAGTGTTGTCTAGCATAGAAGACGAATGCAAAAAAAATATAGGTATTACCAACAAGAAAGTGTTAGCAACCAACCGACTTCCATACCATCTTCTTTTTCTTCAACACATCCTCTAAAAAGACATGTTGTTTATGCGACTAGTATTGAAAGCCTCAAAATAGAATGTGCGGTGGTAACACTACTAACCAAATTAGCGAGTTTGATGTTTTTGTTTTGCAGGGTACTTTACCGTACCAAACAATTATCAATGAAGAAAGAAATGAAGACTTGCTGAAATACCGGAGGGGGAATTAGAAGACATTTCCGACACTTTTTCTGCCAGCAAATTTCAAATAGGAGATCACAGACACTCATTAGCCGGAGACAACTTGGAGATTACAATACTATTCAGAAATTGGATACGAGCGGAACGAAGAAGACGAAAACTACAACGACATCTTATCTGAAGGTATGAGTAGCGACGTGGATCAATTTGACCAACAAAATACCAATTTCAACCGAAGAACCACAAGACATTATGAAGAAACTATAAAAAGTGTTTTCAAATTGGTAATTTATTTAATTGCAATTTTACTATGTCATTTGCAACTTTTGAACAACACCACAAAGTTGTAATTTTAACAATTGTATATGTATTACCCAAAAAAACATAATTCAATGAAATAATATAAGAAGTACAAAAACAACATTGAGATATTTTTATTACACTATATTATTCAATTATTGAGTTGTTCATATATTTAATATATGTTATTTTTTTAAATTAAATATAAAAATAAATTGAAAATCCCGGCCCGTCCCGGTTTCGAATCCAGACGGGACCGGTACCGGGAAGGGACATCGGCCAAGCCCGATAGTCCCGGACCGCCAATCCCGCCCCACCTCAATCCCGCCCCACCCCATCCCTCCCCACCCCAATCCCACCCAAATCCGCCCCGGCCCGTTGGCTATCCCAGGGAACATTAATATGACCAAATGAAGTGCGGTTTGGTCACTCTTGGACAGATAAGACAAAATTATATGGATTTGTCGTTTATTCGTGGGAAAAGATGTTTCTCATTTTGCCAACAGGATTAAGCCATTTCAACTTTTTCATTATGCATAAACTTTTCAATCAAAACGTCATTTAATTTGTTGGCCAATGAAAAGAAAATTAATTGAGGTTTGGCTGTTAATATGGTGAATGAATAATGATGATATGATTGCATTTGTTTTGTATCATCTGATGCACAAACCTTTACATTATATGTCGACGTAGACCTAATTAACTCTTTATTGCTCCACTGACTAAACTTTTCTATATTAATGTTATATCTTTTATTTTAGATAAAATTATAATTTTTTGTAATTAGGTTAATTAATTATCTAGTTTGTATCAAAGTAAATATTTTTGTAAACTTATATATTGTAAATCATTCATCAATAAAATCAAGGAACATAGTCATTTATGGTATCAGTAGCCTAAAACTACAAACCCTACCCTAGCCGTCGATACACCTTCTCAGTCGCCACTTTTTTTCCACATTGGCACATAGCCCACATCGGAACCCTAGCCGCCGACCTCTCTCGGCGGCCCTCCTCTCTCCCACGACGGAATCCTAGTTTTTTCCGGTCATTCTTCCTCCCTCTTCCTCCTAAATTTCCTCTTCCATGACGCCGTCCTCTAGTGAATATACGACATGATATCTAATGACCTGTTGCACACCATCATTGAGACTGATGCCACTACCCGCCAAAGGGAACGTTTGGACAATATTTTTCACTACAACAAAACTCAACGAGCGTTATACCTTGAAAATCAATTCAAGGATGTTCATCAGGACAATTTTCCAAACGTGTCTGCCTATTGTCAAGAACTCAAGATGCTTGCCGACCAACTCTCCACCGTCGGCGCATAAGTCACTAATCAGTGATTGGTCATGCAACTTATTGTAGGTTTGAACGAATTATATGACGGTGTTGCCACTATCCTTCAGCAATGCACGTCATTACTTCTGAAGGGAGATTAATATCATCTTACATGGTATCAAGAGCCAAAACCCTATTCTCTATCTCTCTCTCTCTAAATTGCTTCTGCGCCACCTCCCCCCCTCCCCCCCTTTTCTCCTTCTCGGCCGTGGCGCTATCTCAAATTTCTAGGGTTCTTTTTTTCTCTCCTAAATTACATCCACTATCATGACTCCTCCTGAATCCCATACAGCCTCCTCTTCCATCGATATCACTCCCGAAACACCAAAACTATCTTTTCACACAGCCCTAACAGTTACTAATATCAAGAAATGCATTCCCATTCTTCTTGATCAAGAAAATGGTCAGTATTCTCCTTGGGTTGAATTGTTTCGCATTCATGCATGTATCGATAACACTATTCTTCGCCCCCCGGAGGTTGATGATTCTACATGACATCGTCTCGACACTGTCGTCAAACAGTGGATATATGGTAGTATCTCTCAGGATCTTCTCCTGACTATCATGAAATCTGGCGCCACCGCCAGTGAATTGTGGATTCATTTGGAGGAAATTTTCAAGATAACAAGCACACTCGTGCTGTGTATTTGGAGGAACAGTTTAACAAAACACGTCTTGAAAACTTCTCCAACGTGATTGAGTACTGCAAGCAGCTAAAATTTGTGGCGAATCAACTCTCCAACATCAGCATGCCTCTCTCTGAAACTAAAATGGTGTTACAAATGATTGCAGGTTTTCCTAAAGGCGAATATGATACTTTGGCCACCATGATTCAACAAGTGTATCTGTTACCCAGTTTTAACAAAGCTCGGTCACAGTTGTTGCTCAAAGAAGCCCGTCGTGCTAAGCAAGATGAGCACAATCAGCAGGCATTAGCTGTCGACACGCTGTTAGACATATTTTGTATACACTTTTTGAGTCATTTTTAATTAGTATTTTACTCATTTTGTGTGTGTTTAGTATAGTTTTAGAGTTGTTTTTCTTTCTTTTGAGTCACAACGGTTCTAAATGGCAAAAAAGAAGCTAAAAGTGGGCAGAAAAGGAGCTCCCGAAGCAAAAAGGACGAAAGTTGACAGATCCGGACGAAAGACTACAGGACCGCGGTGCCATAATTACTGAGAAGCCGCAGTACTTTCGGCACCACGGTGCCATTCTGCAGGACCGCGGTGCCGATGCGGGAATTTTCAATTCGAAATAGAATTGGCAAGAGGGTTAAAAGGGCCCGAAGCGCAATTTTTCTCAACTATATAATCCCTAAAACTCTGACCTAAAAGAGGCACCTTGTACATATTCCATCTCATACACCGGATACACAACACATCACAATGCTTTGCGGCCACAATTGGAGACATTAGTTCTAAGTACTTTTCTTTCCTTTATTTTCATTCAGTCCATGTTTGGATTTGTATTAGTTCTTAGCATGTCTATGGCTATGAGCTAAACACTTTATTAGGGCTTTCCTGTTGAATCGCTTGAAACTCTATTTCATGAAATAATGCAGTAGTTTGATTTCTTCTTCACTTGATTAAGATTTATTCAATATTTGTATGAATATTTGATAGTTAACTGATCACTAATTATCATAACCTATATGATTTTGAATCAAGAACCGAGAGGAGAGATTTGGATATGCTGTAATTGAATAGACATATGTTAAAATCGCGGACGAAAGTACCCCGATACTTGTGTAGCATTATAGATTATTGTTCTTAATCCTCCTATGTGGTAAAATCTATCATAGAAATATAGAAGGTTTCTGCACTGGGGTTGCGCGATTATATATCCTAACCGGAATATAAGACAGTCTATTAACCGCTATCTTAACGTAGAAGAAGAAATCATTCAAGTTGCATTAAGGATTGAAAAGACACCACCAACTATCATTGTTGAGCCCCAACCAGAAAGTCCATACCCTCAAGGGCACCCCCACAAGTTGAGAGATGTAGAGAGTTTCACTGATCTCTACATTATAGAGAGCCTAGAAGACAAGCCTGTCTTGGGTAATTGGGGGATAATCTTAGATATGAGGCCCTTGTCGCGTACCAGCGCCACAGCGCCACTTATGCAGCGTCGTGGCGCCGAGGCGCGTTCTGGCAGTCTGAATTTGACCCAGTCCATTTTCTGCTGGCCCTGGCCCAAGGGAACCCTAAAGCTCTTATTTTCACCTATAAATAGAGAGCTTCCCCTCCCATTTCAACACACCAAAACCAAAAGAGTATTCTCTTTTAAACTCTGCTGGAATCCCTAAGCATTCTAGACTTAGCAATTACATCAAAGTTTTCCAGAAACTTGCAAATCGAGGGACGTTTGCGGGTGCACCCTCGGACTACACAAAGCCTCCAGATTCAGATTGTCATCTACAAAATGTAAGTCTTCAAACAAAGTATTACATTATTGCTTTGTGTTTTATTTACATCATATATTCATACTACAGTTTGACCGTCAATGTCGGGTTTGAAACATAAAATTTTCAAATTTCGCTGCGTGTACGAACCCGACAAAACGCCTACGGGGGAAGGGGAGATAGAAGAAGAAGAGAGAACTTAGTTCCCTTGCCAGTGTAAAACAGCAAGTTTCTGGATACTGTATAAAGATCCATGTCATTGTTCGGTCGTTGTACATTTTTTTTATTTGTTTATTTGTTTATGGTTGTACAGTTGAATCTCTTAAATTATTATCCAAAGTGTCATTTACAACATAACTCAGCAACCACAGAGACTAAATATAATCAAAGTTTATCGAAGATCCTTATTAATTTCAATATTTTTATCAAACATAGAATCAAACTTCCGCACTTAAAAATGTTTTTCAAATACTTATCAATTTACTTTTTATTCAATTGGTTTTAAGCAAGGTGAGCGAAGTCAGAATTTCACACAAATTTAAAATATAAGAAAATAAAGATATGAAAAAGTTAATTAAGAGGATCATCATCTACTATATATATATATAGAAAAAAAATTAATTTTATATAGACAATGTAATTTTTTAACGAAAGAGCCCCTAGCTTCGCCTCTGCTTATGTTAGTATATATCCCCCATCCGTGGGATTACAATGTATTTCCTTATATGTTGAACGATCCTAATATCTTGATCTTGTTGGGTTTTGATATTGGTGAATGGGAAATGATGAGATGAAAATTAAAGGGGGTATAAGGCTCTTTTGTCCCACATCGAAAAAAGAGAAGGAAAGAGAGATGTATATATTACATTACACCTTCTCTAGCTGATAAAAGGGTTGAGAGGGCAAAGACCCCTCGCGACGTCGTCGTCGTCGCTCGCTCGGCTCGGCTTCGGCTTCGGCTTCGGCTTCGGCTTTGGATTGATTGATAATTTTTTTGGACAAACGTTTCTTTAATTAAATTAATTAATTAATTAAAAACAAATCCGTTTCGACCCGCGACCGACCCGACCCGTCCGGCTCTCCCTCTCTTTTCCGAATTTCCCTCCAAATATCAGGTGACTATTCTGAATGGTTGCAAACATTCAGAATCAGTACCTCCAACCCTATAAATTCTTGATTATTCCAAGAATTATTCATTCATTTTGTTTTTGATTCATTTTCATTCTGAATCAAAGTCTTCAAGTCGAAAATACTTTTGTCTTCATTCTGTGTAATATACTGCCGTTGAGTGGTTCGCTGCTATCGGAATTTGGAGTACTATTATTCTGGTAAGATAATCGTTCTATCTTGGGAGGCGATATTCCGTTAACCTCGAGTACTGTGAGGGGAATCATTTCCTTAAAGACACACTTTGAACTAAGTGGGCTCGATTACATTCTGAAATTATTTTCCGAAAACAGATTCTGTTTTTCGTTTATTGTTTCATTAATGTTATCTGTTTCACTATGTGATTAACAGATTGTGTTGAAACATTATTTAGCCAAATACATATTATTATACCAACAGATCTAACATACGTTTGAGGTTAAATTAGATTCAATATCCATTTTATTATTATGGTATCATAATTAGCTTCATTTATTCTTGTTTCACCCGGCCCCATATAATCATGTTCATGCTTCAATTACCCGAAAGGAGGTGGGGTGTTAGTAATCCCCAATCGGTTGATGAACTGACATTGAGCGATTCTCACTTTTTGATCTAACTTTTTGAGATTGAACTAAATTCGAACTCAATTTTCTTATCAACTTAGGAGTCTGAACAGAATATGTTCCAATTTCGAATGCTCATTTTTCTGGAATATAAATATTTAGGCTTTAGACGAATAAGGGGAGTGTGTATTGCCGCTAGGTTTGATGACATGATACACGTATATAGAAAGAAGGCGCCGCGGTGACCGTTAGCTAAAAGGACATGCACGCTAGTTTGTTATATGCCCAAATGTGCGGCTGGGCACCATGCTGCTTAATGGATTCTCTGCAGCTTCCGATGTGACGCTTGTCTCTGGGGGTGGTTATATACTAATCCGATAGAACTAATAATTTTTATTAGGATCATGTATTTATATTAAAAATCTACGTATAAATAATTTATTCCAGATCTCATAAAATACAATAGTAATATATTCAGTATAATTCCACAAGTGGAGTATGAAGAGGATAAGTTATATGCAAATCTTACCCTTATCTTGAGAAGTAAAAAAAATATTTTTGATAGACCCTCAGCTCTAGAATCTCATGAAATATTCTTAAAAAATTAGAACCTATAAACTCTAACCCCGAGTCCATCTTTATTTATCCTGTTTCCCCAGCTATTGATCTTGAAAGGAAGATGAAGCTTTTGAAGATTGCATGGTACAAACAATGAAGTACATATTATATTAAGCAGGGCATAATTTTTGTGAAAGAAAAGGTATACTTAGGACCATTTTCAACCTTTGATGGTTTCTCTTTCCGTACGCATCTCTGCATAGCATCTCCTTCCTCAAAATTTCACCTGGCACTTTTATTCGATTCCATACATGTCACGTCACGTACGACTTACTTTAGAAGAATTTGCGACTGGGCTGAAAATGGACATTTGACTCATTTCCCTACCTTAGCCCAGCAAAGTTTGTGCAGGAGGAAGTCTGGTTAGGCCCATAGTGAAATGGGTTGGATTGAATGAGGGTAGGTAGGTTCACCATTTCCTCCTCTTGTTCCGTTCGACACAAAATTAGGACTATGCTAAGGATTTTACACGTGATAAAACTTTATAATTATTTAATTTAATTTAATTTAATTTATTTTATTTTATTTTATTTTAACTTCCTAACTATATTGTATACGACTTTTCACTTATCAAATATTAAAGGCGTGTTCTCTAACACCTTAAGCTTTTATGGTCACACTCTTCAACATGGTATCAGAACAGGCCAAAAGTCCTGGATTGAACCTCACCGTCACCCATTATCAAAAATAATTTCTACGTGCTTCGACCATGAAAAAAAAACCAGGCCAACACGTGAGGGGGCGTGTTGAGAATATAATCAAATATTAAAAGTGTACTCTCTCTAAAACTTTTAGATGAGATGATCACACACTTCAACGGAAACCTTTGGTAGCATAGCAGGGAATAAGCAGGGATTCAATAGAGTGAAAAGGAAAAGTTCAGTGGATGCTAAGCAAAGCAACCGCAGTGTGCATCAACTATATACAACCGACTTACCAAAGAATAAAGATACTTTATGCGGGCGAACGAAACATGATAATATTCCAAAAAACCAGAAGACAGGCTGAGGTGATTGTGAGAGGTATAATGTTATACCCCGTTTTTCCAGAGTATGTACGTATGGACGTACGTACGAAATTTGAGCCTTAAGATAGGCATTGGATTCGAAATTTGGGCACAAGTGCCGATTAGAGTCGTTTTCTGACGAAACGTTTCCACGCCTACGTTGGGAAAATTCCGCTATGTCATTTAGTATTTTTGCGGATTTTTCCGAGCGGAACATTTTTGGATTAACGGGAGGTGACACTTGTCACCCTCATTGACGGCAAAGAGGAGGCTCGCCTCGCCGATTGGTTCATGGTTTTGTGCCTTGTTTTGTGGCTTGTTTTGCGCCATGTTTTGTGGAGTAGGGTTAGGGTGCACTTGGCTTGATCTTGGCCTTACACTTGCTATACACTTGAAGGATCTTGCCATTGGTTGGCTTTGGTTTTGCTATAAATACCCTCTAATGCAAGAGTTATTCTTCATCCACACTTGTGAAATTCCAAGAAAATACTCCTCCCTCGCGAGCAATTCGTCCGCCACACTACCCCCTCGAGCGAGCCTTGGCCGAGAGGCCACCCTCCCCTCATGGTGCCTTCGCCGGGTACCCCCACTGCCTAGTTGTTTTCGATAATACCCTTGTGTGGTATAGAAATACTCTCCTAATATTGTTATAATGTCCAAATACCTCGCCCAAATACCTTGTAGTATTCCCAAGGTTACACTTATACAAAGCCCGGAAAATACGGTTATACTTCCTTTAGCCACAAAACGAAACCCTAAGGAAATCTTCACCCGTTGTTGAAGTTGTAAGTAGAAGTTGGTTAGAACTTCTAAGGGTTGTTTGGAGCGCTGAGTAGAGCTAAGCGTTGCTCGGGATCGACTTTATACTTGGATAATTTTGGGCTTATCGAGGTAAACACTATCGTCCTTCTATTGTAATTGGAAATTACATGTTTGAATATATAGTTGAAGTATACTATATATAGAACTATACTTAGTAATCGTGGCAATGTCTTTTGACTTAAGCTGAAGAATTAAGAATCGAATCGAACGGTAATTACATGGGATCAGACATGAGACTTGTGTAGTATTACTTGTAGTAGAGAGTTGTACACGTCCGGTTAGCCGTGTAAGACCCCCGTTGGCTTGGTAGCCTACCGATAGAGAAGGAGATTTCGGCGCGTGGCGGGGGAGGCGCCGAATTTTCTCAGAGATTATGGAACGTTGAGATCTAGATGTTAATAAGTCGCGTGGCCTTATAGGTTGAAGTACTACGTGTGGAGTGATCCACTCGCTTAGGAGTAGCCGCGATTTGAGGTACTTCGAGCGTTTTGCTATTAGTCGACAATCGTCGCGGTATGTGAACCTCTTCCTATCTCTTCTAGCATGATATGTGTGAACTATGTAAGTACGGTGACGCATACGTGTTAACTGTGTTTGATTGTTCTTAAAACATAAAGTGTTATAACGGCTTTATGGGAAGTTGGTTATAACAGCTTTATGTAGGTAAGAAAATACTTTGTGGTTTTAAAAAAGGTAACTGATGAGAATTATGACTGGCTTGTTATAATAAAGGACTTGATGTATTTCAAAAGATTTATAAATCGTTTTGAAAGGAGAGTAACACTTGGTTTTAAAAGGTTTTAAAAAGAGTTATACTAAGCTTTATGGGGAGTTAGGTATAATGTCTTAAGAGAGGTAAAGAAAATGGTTTACTGAAGTTAGAAGTTAAGAGACTTGATCTTATAAGATAAGAGACTTAACTTATTTGTTCTAATGTGAATGTTGTGTGAAACCTCATTCGTGAGTAATGAGTACTTGGTGTTATTTAAAGGGATAATGTTTTACTGATTTCGGAAATCAGAATGTGTATCGACAGACCACTGCAGCGTTAATAAAGGAAAATGTATTGAATAATGATGAATTGTATTAAAACCAGTAGAAACCTCCATCTGCATAGAAACTAAGATGAGACAAAATGATATACATTTTCTAGATCATGGTCATGATAATAAGAATGTTGTAAACAAGAATAACCTACTCTCACGTGAGACATATATTACTCAATTGTTCTAAAAAGGAATCAAGTGATTAAGTTTGGGAACTATGAAACCATTTGAAAATGAGAAGCTTGAGTATTGAAACTAGGCAAACTGGAACTTAGGAAAAGAATGTTGTTACTTGATTTTGAAAAGGAATGTGGGTTGGTCATCCTAATACTACGGGTATCGGGTGACTTTTATAAAAGTAATGGATCTCTTTAAAAGAACTTAACGATGTAGTACTGGGGTTAAAACCCGACTTTGGTATAAATGGAAGTACTTTGAGTTGTTGTGAAACTTGCCTATGCTTGTTGTTGTGAAACTTGCCTATGCTTGTTGTTGTGAAACTTGCCTATGCTTGTTGTTGTGAAACTCGCCTATGCTTGTTGTGAAACTTGCCTATGCTTGTGATGATAGCCTTTGTTGCAAGTGTGGTATTTCGTTACCGCGTATCTCGATAGAGGCCGTTGACTTGTTGAGAACTTCATCGACGTCGGCAGTGATGGAGAATTCCACGGGTATGTTTCCATTTTGATTATCGTCTTGTTGTTGATATCACATGGACATGTCTACACCGACGCAGATTCCGGCACGCGGCCACGCGTCGTTGATTACCCGATATATGGTTATTACCGCACATGGACGCGTCTACACCGACGCAGATTCCGGCACGTGGCTACGCGGGGTTGACCACCCAAGATATTGTTGTTGAGGTTACACGGGCATGCCTACACCGATGCAAGATTCCGGTACGCGCCACGCGCCTTGTTATTATTGCATCATGGACATGTCTACACCGAGGCGATTCCGGCACGCGCCACGATGCGAACATGATGGATGTATGGCGTGAGACCCATAGTTATATTCGAGTGGTGACTTGAGCGTGAGTCCTCGACTGACCGCTTTTATGTTGCGTCGTATTTTGGTTATCATACATGTCTCCCGCTTTTTAAGCTATTATGATTTCATTTACGATGTTGTGATTTCACATACTTGGTACTGTTATCGACCTCGCTTCGGCCGCGTTCATGCCGCAGTAGGTACATCGGCCGTGGATCCTCGCCTTAGATCTCGGTTCAGCGTTTGGGAAGCTCGCTTCTCGGAGGCTTATCTTTTGGTATGTGTTCCCGAGTTGTAGGTTCGTACATTCGTGGTATGGCGGGCCTGTCCGTCACAGCCAGTAAATCTTAAGTGCATCAGAACTGCAAGTGGCGGGGTTGTAAAAGGATTAAACTGTTCGGTTTTATGTATATCCAAGGCAACTGTTTTGGTTGGCCTGTTTATTTATTATATCTCTTGTTTCATGATTCATGTTTTATTTTCCGCTGGTTTTCTCTGATGTTGTATCACTAGGGTGCCCGGGGTAAGGCACCAGTAACGGGCCCGGGTTCGGGGCGTTACATATAATTCAAGAGGTATTTGTTAGAGAAAGCATCACATATAGTTTAGATAACAGTTACAAGGATACCGTTGATAGGTGTGGTGTGAAACTCGTGAAAAAATAATAATTCAGTCATGTTTTTTTAATAATTATTTCAAATTAAACGAGTTAATGATTAGAAAAGAATAGCGTAAAAAGTCCAAAGTTCATCAATTTTCCAGCAACCAAAAAACGAGAGGATGATATTTTACCTTTTTATGATAACTATTGTGCGAAGCCTGGGAACCAGCCCCGGCTCGAGCCGGACCAGACGGGCGGAGGTGCGCGTGTGGGGCTTAGCCCAAACCGAAGCTCACCTAGGTCCCTCTTCTTCTTAACACATGGATTACCCCTTGGAGTCCCAAATCCTTATTCAAAACTAGAGTTTATATAGTGTTCAATCCTTCCATCTTCTATCTGTGTGGGAGATTTGTTTATTTGGCCAAAATAATCTATATTCATGTCTCAAACACCTTACTTTGTGTACCAATATCTGTTGAAAATTTATTAACGTGAAATAAAGTTAACCCTATTAATTATGACTCGAACAATTGGGACCCCGCACGTCGGAAACATCATTTCCACACACGTTGTACCAAGGATCGTAAATTTCCTCAATGGAAGAGATATTGGTACGTATACAAAATGTTTGAGACATAAGATGATAGACGGTTATTGACCAAATAACAATGGTTTCACGTTGGTAAATAAAGGAAGAAGTATACAATGTGTAAAAGATGAATCGAGTCAGAAATCGCCGCGAAGCCGTGAAGAGCCGCGGCGCTTGGAATGGTAATTCATTGTGAAGCTACTGGAGTTGAAGAACCGCGGTGCCTCGGCTCCAATGAGCTACTGGACGTGAGGCGCCGCGGCGCCCTTCCCAAATGGGTGCGGCGCACAGGGTCCAGAAAGATCGTTTGAGACGAAATGAAACTGATTTTTGGGCTGACTTTGGAGCATTAACTCTCCATTATTCGGCTCATGAATTTAGCCATTATTTGGCTGAATTGTAACCTCAAATTCATTGTCATTACATGGCATTGAAGGTCATTATTTAGCTAATTGAGAAGACATATTCATCACACTATAAATTGATGCCATTGGATCAATTGTAATACACATATATATTCCATACTTGTATGATTTCAGATTTTCTGAAATATCTTTCTCTCTTGCAATCTTCACACACTCAAGATCCTTCTTCCCTAAGCGATTACTTGAATCTCCTTTGCTCACTTGTTTGATTGCTGTTTTATTTTGGGAGATAAGTTTCCAACACACCGTTAAAGGATTACACGAGACAATATAATCTTAAGGATATATTGAAAAATCAATCGACTCAGCAAACCATTTTCATTACATTATTTCCAGATTTATAAACATATTGATGTTGTTGTTCTCAAGGGGCTAGCTGCAGTTCCAACGAAGATATCAAGACTCCAAGGAGGATCAAAGACAGAAGATCATGATTATCAACACTTATTGTGGTTGTAACAACTGATGTTAGGCTTCAAGTCGATTGTATTGTAACTGTTTATCCTTTCTAAGCACTAGTGGTAGTTGTATACTATTCTCGTACATTCATTGTGTAACTCACAATCTTAAGATAATATTGTACTAGTGCTAGAAAGATGTATGTCAACAAATCTGATCTTAGTTGCGGATCTTGAACTTGAAGATACTGTTGATAGTCATGTTGACAAGACTAAGGGTTAAAGAAGAGTTGTTGTCACCGTTTCCTAGAGTGGTGGAAATAAGCGTCCACAAGAGGTTGATGATATCAACTAAGACAAGAGGAGAAGGTTGAAGATGATGTTCCATCTTATAGTAGAAAGCCTACATCTTATGGTAAGGAAAATTTGGATACGTTATTGACGTGGGCCAGATTCCAAAGGTATGAGTTAATTAGTCTTCCTTGTCCATAATATGTTTAGAGAATTTCTGAATAAAATGGAATAAAACAAGGCTAGGATTATGAAGTGTTTCATTAAAAACCTTATATTCCCTACACCCTAAAATCAGAAGTTTAATCTCACTTTCATTCCCGTTGATAATTGGATTGTTATAAACAACGACCTAAAAGATGTGGACTTAAACGGTAATAAACTGAATTTATGGACAATCTTAAGCAAGGGAAGAGGACTAAAGACAATGACTAAAGGACTAGAGACAAACATGTCACCGTTTCTGACAGAAGATTTGTCTTTTGACAGGATAGTATTGGAAACTCAGTCATACAAAGCCTACGGGCGACTGGAGTGGGTCAAGAGTTTTCAGATCTTGAATGATCTGAAGGCCAAAAGAAATGGACACTAATTCTACCAAGGCAACTGGAGTGGTCCAGAGTATCTAGATCACATATGATCCGGTTACGCCCTAACCACGGACAAGAGGTTGTTCATGTAAATCAACGGTACCTTCAAAGTAGAAGAAGTTGAAGAGGTTGTCCTCAAAAGGACTTAAGAGAATGGGATCACTCTTAAAAGAGGTGATACATGTGCTAAACGTGGTTTCAAAAACATTATTGGGAAATATGGCTTGAGTCTTCACCTCATGTCCCGCAGGTCGATGATAACTAAGAGTGTTACAGTAAGACTGTAGCCAAATGGATGATATATTTGTAATATGTGCATCTATGCCACCATAGATTAAGACATGTTGAATAGAAAGTCATTCAAAAGCTAACTAAAGTTGAGATTGTTGTCGTCTGTCGACATAAAACCTCAAATGGATGTGATGTAGGCGAAGAGGCAAAATCACTTTTCCATTTCTTCAAAGGAATAGCGAAAGAAGCACCGCTCCTCTATAACATAGTCATGCCCACGTGAGTGATTTGACGCTTGTAAAAATAGAGGGGTAGACAAGTACATTGTGATATTAATTGATGATAGTACAACGTATTGTATCATTTATTGAAAAAATAAAGATGAAACCCCGTCAGAGCGCCGGAGCGCCTCCACAAAGAGTCGCGGAACTTGAAGAATGGTTGGCTATTGGAAGTTAGGCGTTGCGGCGCCTCCCAGGCAGGACCGCGGCGCTTCGAAAGCAGAAAGCATACGGATTGAGGAATTCATAGGGATAGAGGGGGAGAATGTGAAGCATCGTTTATCAAACGACTGCTCCTTACTGTTAGGCGGATATTTCCACGTGCTCACGTAAGTGTATGTATCGTTACAAGTAATATAGTCTTGTAAGACCGAGTTTATCGTCCACAGAGACTGGTTTCTAATTACCGAACATCTATTATAGGTTATCTATTTGGCAAACGATAATTGATTTGAGTTTTTATCTAACTACTAGAATAATTGCAAGAAGTAAACTAAATTGTTGAGGTTTAATCACTTATGAAGGATTAGGGCTTCAAATATCCTCGACTATCCACTCTTTTCAATCCTTAATGCAACTAGAATGACTTCTTCTTCTACGTTAAGGTAGCGGTTAACTAGACTGTCTTAGGTACTTTCGTCCGCGATTTTAACCTATGTCTATTCAATTACAGCATATTCAAATCTCTACTCTCGGTTCTTGATTCGAAATCATATAGATTATGATAATTAATGGTCAATTAACTATCAAACATTCATACCAAATATTGAATAAATCTTAATCAAGTGAAGAAGAAATCAAACTAATGCATTAATTCATGAAATAGAGGTTCAAGTGATTCAATAGGAAAGCACTAATAAAGTATTTAGCTCATAGCCATAGTCACGCTAAGAACTAATACAAATACCAACATAAACTAAATTGAAAACTAAAGAAAGAAAAAATACTTAGAACTAGGTCTCCAATTGTAGCCTCCAATTTGTCTTCAATTGTGTTGTGTGATAGAATGTCCAACTCCCTTCAATAGAATAATCCCTAGGGATTAAGTATGTTGCAAATTTCGTGCCCTCTGGACCCTTCTGCCCTTGGCCAAATTTACTTCGGATTCTGAATTTTCCGCATCGGCACCGCAGTTCTTCAGAATGGCACCGCGGTGCCGAAAATCCTGCGACTTTTCAGTAATTGTGGCACCGCGGTCCTGCAGTCCAGCACCGCGATCCTGCTTTGCCTTCGTCCAAATCTCCAATTTTCAACCTTTTTGCCTCGGGACCCTCATTTTATGTCCACTTTTAGCTTCTTTTTGGTATTTTTCCATTTAGAACCACTGTGACTCAAAAGAAAGAAAAACAACCCTAACAAGACACTTTTATTTAAACGAAAATGGGAAAAATACTAATTAAAAATGACTCAAAAATCATATATAAAATACGCCTAACAAATACCCCCAAACTTAACCTTTGTTCGCCCTCGAGCAAAGATCAAGACAAAATCAAAGAAATTGAAAGAAAAATGATTCAAAAGACTCTAATCAAGCAATTGCACAAGGTTACTTAGAAAAACATGAATGTTAGTTGGGATAATATGTTGGAACATATATAACATGAATATAGAAATCTAGAATTTCAAGCCAGATATTTCGCAAATTCATTTCAATCACAATCAATGGAAGCATGAACCCCTAACCTATGCATGTCAATTTCATTTAGTTCTATGAGCATGTTTACTTGCTATTCTCCACTAATCATAGACATACATACTAGAGATCTTCAGGACTTGTCAAGGTTGTAATGTAGGCTTAGGCAGGGGTAGGTAATATTAGACATTTAGGCTCAATTTACATACCATAAGCGTTTTCCACATTCAACCATTTTGTCCTTCTTTTTTGTATCATTTTCAATTCATACCTATCACTCCCCTTTTCTCTTTTTGAGAGCATGAAACACATTCTTATAGGCACCCCCAAACTTAAGCTTTTACATCTTTTTTATTGGGGTGCATCAATTTTTCACTCTCTTTTCGTATTTCTTTTTCACACTTCTTTTATCCAAATTTCTCAATTACTTCTTATGACACATAAGAGAATCACAGGGTGTCAAAGAAATCACTTATTTTAGGCTCAAATAGGCTGACTAGGGATACAATTTATTGCAAGGTAGGTATTGAATGATAAGAAGGGTTAACAAAGAAATGTCTGAATCATCTCCCTAAATATGTACATCTTAACTATTTCGCCTCAATTAGCAAGCAAGGAGAATTCATAGACATGTTTCAATCATTCTTTTCACCATTGACACACATAGGTTAAGCACAAATATCTCAAATAATTAGATGTTCATGAATTTTTGGCATATCTAACTCAAGCACACATATTTTTGCTTCTCATTCCATTACATTATCCCACTTAATCCACTAGGCGTTTCAAGCAACTACAACATGTATGATCATAAAAAAATTGACTCATATAATAAACAAAAACACAAAATACTAAGACCCCCTCAAACTTAAACGACACATTGTCCCAAATGTGTAAAGACTAAAAATTAAAAGGGATGACTTACAGACATCAAAACAACTGTTTAAAATGGTGGTGATGGCGGCAGATGTTGCATTGAGGCGGTATCTGGAGATGTCGTGTTTTATCAACGGGCGCCGCAGCCCTGCATTATGGCGCCGCGTCGCTGCGCCAAATTTTCCCCATTTTTGCAGCATTTTTCTCAATCCCTGCTTTTATATGTCATCCACAACACTCAACATACCAGATCATGAGACTGTTCAATTCAAAATAAAACAAACTAAAACAAAAATTTAAATAATATAATCCTTGGGTTATCTCCCAAGTAGCGTTGTTTTTAACGTCTTTTAGCTGAACGCAGGTTTCTTATTCAATCATTGAGGTAAATTAGCCCCACAACCTATCCACTTAAAAATCATTTTCCTCTTCCTCACTCTATTTTTATTTTTCACATCATTGGGTTCAGTAAGATTTACATGTTTGTCAGCTTCAATGTCATGAACTTTTGTTGCATCTTTTAAACTAGCCTGTGGGTTCACAGCTGTAGGAAGGATCTCCCTAGTCTTGGTCTGTGCTTGCTGAAGGTCGGTTGTGCTTCTATCGGCGTTCTTTGACTGAGACTCAATTGTGGATTTGAACACCTTGAATATCATCTCTTTTTCCTGAACCCGTAGTCTCAATTCTCCCTTCTCCACATCGATTAGGGCTCTACCCGTTGCAAGGAATGGTCTCCCCAAAATAATGGGTATTTCATCATCTTCCTCCATGTCAAGAATGAGGAAGTCTGCTGGGAAGAAGAACTTTCCCACCTTGACAAGCACATCTTCCACTATGTCTCTGGGGTGCACCACAGTTCGGTCAGCCAGCTGCAGATTAACTGTAGTTGGTTTGGCTTCCCCCAAACTCAATCTCTTGAACACAGACAGAGGCATGAGATTGATACTAGACCCTAAGTCACAAAGTTCCCTGTTGCATGTTACTTTGCCAATAGTGCAGGGCAGGGTGAAGCTTCTTGGATCTTTCAAATTAGGAGGCAATTTCTTTTGTAAGATGGCGCTGCACTCCTCTATCAGCGCTACTGTCTCATAATCCGCCAACCTTCTATTTTTCCCAAGTATCTCCTTCATGAATTTGAAGTATACGAGCATTTGTTCTAACGCCTCAATGAAGGGGATATTGATGTGAAACATCTTAAATATCTCCAAGAACTTGTAGAACTGCTTGTCTATGGCCTTCTTTTGGAGCCTCTGAGGGTAAGGGATTCTATCAGTGTATTCCCTCAAAGGTGCTGGTGGAGCTTTCTCAACTGTAGGGTGGTCCTCAGTGACCCCCTCATTTCCTTCCTCAACTGATTTCTCACCCTCTTTCTTATGAACCACTGCAGGTTGGGAAGCGGTCTGATCTAACTGCTTTCCACTTCTCAATAAAACTGCATGACACTGCTCTCTCGGATTAACCTCTGTGTTTCTTGGGAGAGTACTCTGCGGTCTGTTATTTACCATCTTTGCCAGTTTCCCCATATGCGTTTCCAAGTTCCTGAGAGAGGACCTTGTTTCGGACATGAACTGATACTGCAAGTTGGTGAGTGTAAGCAAAGCAACTCTCAGTTCATCAGGTTTTTCTTGTTGGGTGGGTGGTCTAAACTGCTGCGATGATGTATCATGGTTATGTGTTTGCTGGTTCTGGTAGTTTCTTTGATATGTTGGTTGCTTCCCTTGATCGTTCCTCCACGAAAAGTTAGGGTGATTTCTCCACCCTGAATTGTATGTGTTGGAGTTATAAGGGCGCTGAAAGTTCCCCACTTCTTGAACCTGCTCCATGGGCACATTATTAGTATCCACCGATGTGTATCTGTCAAAAGAGTGTGGCCCCCTGCAAATCTCACAATTCACAGGCATCTAGACTGCAGTCTCAGACATAGTGTTCTGCTGCAGTTGCTTTGTAAAAGGGCCACCTACGCATTTAGTGTCGTGATAGCATCTATCTCATGTATGCCCATAGTCTTCCTGCTACTCGCAGACCTGTCATCTGCCCCTTGATGATTATTGACAGTCATGTCCTTTAGTAACTCATGTGCCTCATTGGCACTCTTTCTCATTAACGCCCCCCTGCTGCAGCATCAATTATGTTACGAGTAGTACCACTCAACCCATTATAAAAAATATTGACCAACATCCACTTCTTTATGCCATGATGGGGGCATTTTCTCTGTAAACTCTTAAATCGCTCCCATGCATCATACATCATCGACTCTCCATCTACCTGATAGAAATTGTTCAACTCTCCCCTTAACTTTGCCGCTTTTGAAGGAGGGAAGAACTTTGCAAGAAACTTTTGGGCTAGGTCCTGCCAGATGGTGACGGAGTTGGCAGGTAGTGAGTTCAACCAACTCTTGGATCTGTCCCTAAGTGAGAACGGGAAGATCCTCAGTCTAATGGAATCGTCAGTAACGCCATTGTACTTGAAAGTGGCACACAGCTCCAGAAAGTTGGCAATATGCATGTGGGGGTCTTCAAATGGCAATCCCTCAAACTGTACTGTGTTCTGGACCATGCTCAGGATGGCTGACTTGATCTCAAAGTTGTTTGCCCCTATTGTTGGGAGCTCGATGCGTACGTCACGCACCAAGAATCCGGCGTAACATAATCTCTCAAGCTTCTTTCTGCTAGGACCGGTATTGGCTCATCTACATGTTCAGGAACCTCGTTGTTTGCCTCATTCTGATTCGGTGGTTGGTTGTCCATGGTCACTGAATCAGCTATCCTTTTATTTCGCTTGTTTTGCTTGCACGTTTTCTCAATTTTAGGGTTAAAGGGAACAAGTGTATTTGTTTCTCTCCTTCTTCGTATACACTAAATCCCTGAAATAGACCAAAATCAATAAATAAATCAAGGCAACAGGGTTCTAATAGTAAAAATAAAAATAAAGCCAAAGTAGAAATAAAAATAGATGGTTCGATATTAGAAGTACGCCAGTCCCCGACAACGATGCCAAAAACTTGTTAGGAGGATATTTACACGTGCTCACGCAAGTGTACGTATCGTTACAAGTAATATAGTCTTGTAAGACCGAGTTTATCGTCCACGGAGACTGATTTCTAATTACCGAACATCTATTCTAGGTTATCCATTTGACAAATAATAATTGATTTGAGTTTTTATCTAACTACTAGAATAATTGCAAGAAGTAAACTAAATTGTTGAGGTTTAATCAGTTATGAAGGAATTAGGGCTTTCAATATCCTCGACTATCCACTATTTTCAATCCTTAATGCAACTAGAATGACTTATTCTTCTACGTTAAGATAGCGGTTAACTAGATTGTCTTATAATCCGGTTAGGATATATAATCGCTCAACCCCAGTGCAGAACCCTTCTATATTTCTATGATAGGATTTACCACATAGGAGGATTAAGAACAGTAACCTATAATGCTACACAAGTATCGGGGTACTTTCGTCCGCGATTTTAACCTATGTCTATTCAATTACAACATATCTAAATCTCTGCTCTCGGTTCTTGATTCGAAATCATATAGATTATGATAATTAATGACCAGTTAACTATCAAACATTCATACCAAATATTGAATAAATCTTAATCAAGTGAAAAAGAAATCAAACTAATGCATTAATTCATGAAATAGATGTTCAAGCGATTCAATAGAAAAGCTCTAATAAAGTGTTTAGCTCCTAGCCATAGTCACGCTAAGAACTAATACAAATACCAATATAAACTAAATTGAAAACTAAAGAAAGAAAAAATACTTAGGACTAGGTCTCCAATTGTAGCCTCCAATTTGTCTTCAATTGTGTTGTGTGATAGAATGTCCAACTCCCTTCAATAGAATAATCCATAGGGCTTAAGTATGTTGCAAATTTCATGCCCTCTGGACCCTTCTGCCCTTGGCCAAATTTACTTCGAATTCTGAATTTCCGCGACGGCATCGCAGCTTCGCGAGAATGGCACCGCGTGCCAAAATTCGCGCTTTTCGCATCAGGCACCGCGGCCCTGCACCAAGATCGCGGCCCCGCTTGCCTTCATCCGAATCTCCAATTTTCAACCTTTTTGCCTCGGGACCCTCCTTTTATGTCCACTTTTAATTTCTTTCTGCCATTTTTCCATTTAGAACCGCTGTGACTCAAAGAAAAGAAAAACAACACTAACAAGACACTTATTTAAACGAAAATGGGAAAAATACTAACTAAAAATGACTCAAAAAACGTATACAAAATACGCCTAACACTTACTCACCTCAGTCTAACGGTGTTATCCAAGCACAAATCCATACACCCAAAATATGTGGGGCAAGACGATCCTTACCACTAATGCGAGTCTTAACGAGAACTCCGCATAAGGATAAGGATAATCCTTCATGTGAAACATGGAAATAATCTCATATACAAAAATTGTTATATGGGGTAGTGTGGCAAGTATTGAGATACCAAATTCAAAACAGGTCAAGTCGGACCTAAGACTGTAGATTGTATATCCACTAGATATGCAAATAACATTAGTGCATATCGCATCTTGGTGTCGAAGAATGCTGAATTCTTTGAAGATAACTTTCCTTTAGAAGGAAAAAGTAGCTGCTCAAGGTTAAAAAGAACTCGCGAGTGCCTGATTTTCTGAAACCAGACGTTCCAGATCTATAGGACTCGAAAGTTGCTGACTATCCGCAGCCTAATGCTCCAGATCTACAAAACTCAAGGATTCTAGATGTTGAACCGAGACCGGGCAAAAATAGGGGACAAAGACTTGTTCTAGGCCTTCTAGCTTATATGGTTGAGAATGAACCATGGACAGATTAAGAAGTGTCATCTCCAGAAGCGCTGCTTTGGAAATAAACTAAAAGAGAGATATAGACTCCGTCAGATAGAACTAGGGCTGCACAACGGGATAAAACCGGACCGGACCGAGGACCAAAAAATCAAAACATTAGGACCGAAGACCGGATCGAATTTATCGGTCCGATCCAGGTATTTTTCGGTTCGGTCCGGTTATTTGGACCGAATGGCAGACCAACATGGATTCTAGAGCTTAAAGTGCATCACTGCTAGTTAACATTGTGCCATGTTGTTTCTTTTGTTGAACAAGACTAATTCTCTATGGTACATAAGAGTGAAAATGCAGTTTCAGCAAGGAAGTTAACTGCGACATTTGTAATCTTCCAATCCAACATGATTGCAAGCAGCAAAAATTCAAAAAGAGCATATGTATACCATATATGACTGAACACAATGTCCTCCATTTTGTTGAAGTAACAGAGCATGTCATCATCTCCATCTATTTTACTATTCTGTTTAAGCAGAATGACAATAAAATGATAGGTAGAACTTGAATAGCAGAAACAACAAAATGACATGTTAGTCACCACAGTTATTCAACAACACACTGCAAATGATAATAAAATGACACACCAGTCACCACAGTGACACAATCCACTCCACAGTCCAGTACACCACAATAAAATGATAATAAAATCATCAAACACCTGCTGCTCATTGTCCAGTGTCCACAGATCACACGACCACACCACAGTTCACAAAATTCATTCTCGAAAATGCCAAAACTGAAAACAACAGTAGGGAAGAAAATGACAACATCCTTAAAGAAAATACATATACAAAGACAATAAAATGACACACCACAGTCCAATGTCCACAGTCCACAGTCCCGTACACCACAATAAAATGACAATAAAATTATCAAAGAACACCTGTACACCACACTCCACAGTCCAGTGTCCACACCACAGTCCACACTCCACAGTAAAGTTCTCTAGTTGGGGCTACATCAACTCAGTTCAATTTTCATTTACGTTCTTTTGTCAAACACTCAAACCATCAAACACATATGGTAGATTCATCAATTTCACACTTTTGAAAATCTGTATGAAAGAAAATAATAACGTTAGTAATAAAAATTGTAACTCTTCTAATTCTTGCAATGAGATATCATCATATTCATATCATTCTCCAAATTTTGCAACTTTTCTAATGATTCATCCACATTAATAATTTTGGATTTGTTCGTCAAAGTTGAACGAAGTCAATCTTGACCACAAATGAGTCCTTGCACCATCTTTAACATAAAATAAAAGTTAAGAAACACAACTTACCAATTAATATAATAAAAATTAATCTTGCTTTACAAAAAAATACAAAAAAAATGTATTACCTTGGGTGTCAAAGAACTCCTGAATTGATCAAGTGTTCGTCCTCCAGTACTAAATGCAGTCTCAGAAGCAAGTTAGGATTTCAATATCTTCTTCATCCGCCTCTTCATTCAAATATCGATCAAGATTCGGCCTCGTACTATATTTACCCTTTGCTTCTATTGAAGATTTGAGCTTCCTAACTTTAGCCTTGAGATCTAATCTCATGTCACTTGATTCAATTACATCACTTTTCCCACTCAAAACAACAGTAGGGAAATACATAGCCTTATATTCATCAAACAAATCATTTAGGACTTGTTGAGTATTTTCAAGCAAACTATCACCCTTCACTTCCCCATACATCTCATGTAAAGTCAATTGCAAACCAACCTTTTTCATCGAGGAACAAGAATGACAGCTACATAAATCAACATGTTAAACTTTTCTAAACTACCCCAATACTTATCAAACTTTTCCTTCATCTTAACAGCCATTGCACTTAATTCTACATCACAAGCATGTTCTAGTTCTTTTGATGTTCCAAGAGCTGTACCAATATCAAACAATGCACTATTGCACGTGACACTCAAAGAAGCAGAAACATTATTAGTTAAAGTATAAAACTTTTCTAGAAAGATAACAAACCTCTTGGCCAACAACCAATCACTCTCCTTAGGAGGTCCTACATTACTAGGCTCTTTAAGATCTTGCTCTTTGTGAAGTTCAAACATACCAAAAACTCGCTTAAATTTTATAGTTGTCATCAACATAGTATAAGTCGAGTTCCAACGAGTGGGCACATCAAATGACAACAAAGATTTGCTCTCTATTTTCAAGACTGTTGCAATTTTTTTAAATTTACTAAGCCTAGCAGGAGAATTTCTCACAAATTTCACAGCAGCTCGAATTCTTTCAATTGCTTGAAGAGAATCTTTTATTTTCAAACTGTCTCAAACAATAAGATTAACAATATGAGCAACACATCTCATATGCAAATACTTTCCATTCATTATTGCAATATCATTGCTTTGAACTATTCTCATCAAGTGACTACAAGCAACATCGTTTGAAGAGACATTATTAATAGTCACTGTTAAAAGTTTCATATGTAAATCTCAACTCTCTAAACAAGATTCTATAGCTTTTGCAATTGATTCACCCCTATGACTTGTAATTGGACAAAAATTTAGAATTCATTTTTGCAAATCTCAATCATTGTCTATAAAATGAGCGGTAAGGCATATATAGTTGATTCTTTGATTAGATGTCCATGAATCAGTTGTCACACAGACTTGTTGACATGATAATTTGAGAAATTCTTTCAACTTTTCTTTTTTCTTCAAATAAAGTTGAAAGCAACCACGCACCACAGTCATACGAGAGAGTAATACAAACTCAGGGTAAACAACATACATCAAATGCTTAAAACCAGGTTTTTCAACACAACGAAAAGGAAGTTCGTCAACCATCACCATATAGCACAACACTTCCCTAAGTTCATTAACATTTAAAACCCAATTTCTCAACTTCCCTTCTCCTTTTTTATCCGCAACAGACTCCAAAAGTAATTTACTTTGATTTTGTTTAATTACATTCTTCGGGGTTTTTAGGCATTGAGTTGCATGATTTTTCACATTTTTTGTACTATTAATAATAGAGTCACATGCAAAAGATTTATAGCAATACTTACATTCAGCTCTACGCTTGCCATCATTAGTCAAATACAACTTGTATTCCTTCCAATATTCGTCCCTTTGTTTGTTGCAAGTAATATACTCCCGTTCCTCCGTTGGCATAATACTTGTCTGTGTTTTTATTGTATTTGTTGGGGTTTGAGAAGGCAATGCAGCCCCATCCTCAAAAGTTAGTTCACTCGTTTGAGTCGTTTCATCATCACTTTTCCTTTTGGATTGGACATCAGATTCAGAGGTAGTCATCATCTGTAACTGCAGAGCAGATCTAAGATTACATTTACATTTACAAACTCCAACTGGTTCTGAAAATCTAACAAGTCTATCAAACACACAAGCCACAACAGTAGAGGCTCAGAGAAGATAATTGATGAAAGTTTTGATTATAAAGTTAACTATTTTTGTTTGTTAAACATGAAATTAGCTAAAAACGACCAAAAATTTAAACACAGACGCTAAAAACGACCAACAATTTAAACATGAAAGTTAGCTAATGTGTTCTTGATTTAATTTGTTCTTGAAGAGCATCAATTTAAACCAGACGGAAAATCCACATGCAGAAACCAGACTAAGCATTGTAGAAGAAAAGAAAAAAGGGAGAAAGATGGAGTAGAAGGAATGGAAACTTACCTATGGTGCTCCGGATTGAAGTGGAGAGGAGGCGTCGTCGGGTCACTGATCGGGCAAGAGTGAAGAGAATGGAGAAATTGGGAGGGCAAGAGTGAAGAGAATGGGAAAATTGAGAGGGAAAGTGTGAAGAGTGAAGACTGAAGAAAATGGGGAAGGGGCAGTCGAACAGATTGAAGAGAATGGGGAAGGGGCAGTCGACTGAAGAGAATGGGGAATGGAGAGACACTACTTTTGTACTAAGAATAAGAAATGTAGTGTAGGGTTTCATCTCTTAGGCTTAATATATATATATATATATATATATTAAAAAAACTGAACCGAACCGAAACGTAAAAAAAATAATCAACGGACAAAAAAAATGTAGTGTAGGGTTTCATAAACTTTTGTTCTTGCTCGGTTTTTTCCTGGTCCTATTTATTTTGCGCAATTTCAGATAGTACCACACTTGGATGATGGTTGATCTTTCTCCGGGAAAAGAACCTCTGGGTTGTAAAAGTGGATACTCAAATTGAGTACAAAGTATATGAATCTACTGACGAGTATAAGGCCTCGGCTACTTGGACGTTTTCTCCACTGTAAAATAGTTTAACATCCAGGGCCACTGTTGTCTTGTATGACATGGATGTTGAGACAGACTTCCTAACCGGAATGTTGGTTTGATGAATTGTTGGGCTTCTTCCTGAACTTCCATTATGGTCCCTGAAATATTTATATTTTGGTCCTGAAAGTTTCAGATAAAACAGAAATAATGAATCTGACTATAGAAACATTGACTCTGAAGCTAGTAAGCCAACAGTGGAAAAACCAAAAGTCCGAAAGTGGAAGAAGAAAATGATACGGAATAACCCAAGAGGTATGTGGTTCCAGGTAAGAGAAGAAAGTCTGTCGACTTGTTAAATCTCTGTGCGGGCTGAAACAGGCCCTGAAGCAATGACACAGAAACCTTGATAGTACTCTACTATCGAAGGGCTTCTCCATTAAAGAGTGTGACAAATGTGTCTACATGAAAAGGTAATTCTAACTCGCTGATGATATGCCTTTACGTAGATGACATGTTGCTCACAAAGAGTAATCCTAGTTTGATCCTAGACGTATGTTGAAATAACATTTCGACATGAATGATATGAGTATTACAGATGACATCTTAGGAATTGAGAATTTCAAGAAATCTAACAGACTGGTCTAAACCAAACTCACTTGTGAGATGTTTTGACAGTCTCGTTGAAGTCACCAACGGATATGAATCATAGAATTTATTAAAATCATGGTGCACCCGTATATTAGGAGTGATATGTGCAGGTCACATATGGTTCAATGTAACTTACACACTACAACTGACCTGGTATCAACTCATAAAGAAGATAAGTTGAATTAAGGTTCACTGATAACGATCGATAGAAGGCTTTAAATTAGATGTGACGATATCTGAATTATTTTCTTGTCTATGAATTATGATATTCTGGATGTCCAGCGGTTCTGGGAGAACACAGTGATGCAAACTGGACATCAGATATGAAGAACACGAAAATCCACAAGTGGATGTGTGTGGTGTGTCTTTGGAAAATCCTCTAAGCAAATTTGCATCGGCCGATTCGTGATGGAATTGGGGTTTATCGCTTTGTACAAATCATGTTGAGAAGTTGAGTAACTTCACGACCTCTTAGAGGATGTCCCTTATTGGGAGTAACTCGTGCTTTCGTCAGTTATACACTGTAAAGACACGAATGACGGCGTTTGGACATATCTGTCGCAGACATAAGACCGTATGACAGTTGATTGGGTGACACATCCTTGATTACTGAATCAAAGGATATACCAGACCCTTTAATTAAGGGATTACCCAGAGATCAAGAGTTCTGCCGGTATAGGGGAATGAGCTTAAAATCCAAACAATATGAACTGATACGGTGGATACCTAACCTAACGGACTGGAGATCCCAGGAATTAGGTTCAATGGGAAAACTAAGTCGTAAAGGTTCAGCTGAGCGCTTCGGAGGAAGCAAGAACACTTCAGATAATGATTTCTTCTTAGAAACATGAATCCAAGGCCGTTCCCGATATAGACATTAAGTGCTACCTATAGAGGGGGTAAAGCCTAAGTTTTCAAACCTTTAATGATCCTTAATGATTGAGGGTAGGTTGAGGAAACTTTTAATGGTTCCTAATGCTTGTGTAGCGGAGTATTGCAGGATACTGATGCGCGTTAATATGCACACACTTTTAAACGCAAGTGCACGTTATCGTATCAAGTAGTATAGTCTTAGATAAGACCGAATATCGTCCTCTAGGATTAGGGTTCAAGTACCAACTATCTATTTTCTAGTATCTATTTGGTGAATTAATGATTGATTGTTTTGTTTATAACTAAGAATTATTAAAGACAAGTAAATATAAAGAATTACTTCAGATGTGATGAGAATAGGGCTTCTATGTATCCTCACTATCCGCTTATGCTACTTACTAATGTATTATTTATGGTGTTCTTCTTTTGGAGAAAGCAGGTTTACGAAATCGTTTTATACTCCCGTTAGGGTTATATAAACACTCAACCCCAGTATTGTTCCTTACCTAACTTTCACTGATAAGGGTAACTCTATAGGAGGATTAAGAACAAAAACCTAGTTGACCGTCACGCACAATGCGCAAAATTAGGGTTGTTAAGCCTCTCATCAACGCTACAAAACTAATTAAGGTATTTTCATCCCCAATTCAAGCCTGTCTACCCAACTTACAACATATTCACAATCCCCCCTTTTCAGAATCTGATTAGAAATCATATAGTGATAACTAGTTGTCAATTAGCTACCAAGAATTCAACTCAATTATTGGATAGATCTCTCAATAAGAAAAATAACCATAAGCATGCATTAATTTATAACATAAGGTTCAAGCAATTCAACATAGAAAGCCCTATAAGAGAATTAGTTCCTAGCCATGAATATGACAAGAACTAATTCAAAGTTCATCATGCAAAAACTGAATTAAAGAAAAGAAAAAGGAAAAGAAAGTACTAAGTTAATGGTATCCAATCTTCAAGCCAAAATCTTGAGTTGTGCAAGAAGGGTAACCCTCAAAAACTGCCTAGGGTTCTCCTTATATAGGTTTAAAAACGCCTCCTTCTTTTCCCTGCAGGCCTGGCCCAAAAATCCGTCAAAAGACCTAATTTTTCCGCGTCGGCGCCGCAAGTTCTGCGATCCGTCGGGTGTTTTGGCGCCGCGGCCCTGATATCTGCTGTCTGAGGGCGCCGTGGCGCTGAATCTTCTGTAGCTCCTCGGATGTTTAGGCGCCGCCCTCGCTTCGTCTTCGGTAGCGCGCTCGAAGTTTTCGCCCTCTCGATAGTGGGCGCCGCGTCTGGTAGCCGCGCTACCGATCTTCGCTTTCTTCGAATGATGGGCGCCGCGCCTCGCTTCGATCGCAGGAAGCCGCGCTACCGGGTCTGGATTTTTGCCTTGTTCGCCACTTTCTCTGTTTTCATCTCTGGCATCTCCTCTTTTGCCCTCTTGTTGCTCCTTTTCGCCATTTGGCCATTTCAACCACTTTGACTCAATAGAAAGAAAAACGATCCTAATACGACGCTTATATGTGCAAAATGGGACAAAAGACTAACTAAAACCGACTCAAAAGGTGTATACAAAATACACCGATCAAATACCCCCAAACTTAACCTTTGCTCGCCCTCGAGCAAAGATAGAAATAAAGAAATAAAAGACTCAAGAAACGAAAAATAGAAGACTCACTGACATTGATCACTTTTGCTGCATTTAGTGTTATCTAGAAAAACATGAAGGTTAGCGTAATAATACGCAGAACATGTAGCATGAAATTTTTCAAAGACACTAAACACATTGAGCTAGATATTTCGCAAACTCATATTTATCATGCTTTAATGGAAGTCAATATACTAAATCATGCATATAAATTCAAAAATCCTATGGCATGCTTACTTGCTATTCTCCACTAATCCTGGATATGCATAAAAGAGATCTTCAGGACTTTAAGGGTTGTAATGTAGGCTTAGGTAGGGGTTGGTAAAAATAGGCATTTAGGCTCATTTTTGTGTACCATAAGCTCTTTAGCTTTTCAGTATTTTCCTTTTCTTTTTGTTCTTTTCTTCACTTCAATTCTATCTTTTTCCCTCTTTTGTTTTGGGAGAATGAAGAGTATTATAATAACAAGCACCCCCAAACTTAGGCTTTTGCCTCTTTCTTATTACTTTTTTTTTTGGGTGCAACAAGCTCATTCACTATTTTTGTCTCTTTTTTAACACAATTGATTCCATTACTTCACATTTTTACTTATGGCAAAATCTGTGGGAATATAGGGTGTCAAAGAAGAAGTTTCAATTTTTGGCTCAATGGGGCTGACTAGGGATATTTTTAAAGTACGGGATAGAAAAGAATGGTAAGAATTGGCTATCAAAGAAATGCCTGAGTCATCTCCCTAACATGCATATCCTAACTATTTCGCCAAATAAGAAAGTAATCATACACATAAGCATTTATCATTTAGCATGCATAACTCAAGCAAGAAACTCCAAATAGACAGATTCTGTGAGTTTTTGGCATATCTAACTTAAGTGCTTAGATAGTTGCTTCAATTCCTTTACATTATTCCACCTTACTTCACTAGGTGTTTCTCGCAACTACAGCATACATGATCTTTGACAGGCAATTATGACTCAAGAAAGAAAAATTTTTGGTGACTCAAAATAAACATAAAACAAATAACAAGATTTAAATAAAACATAACATGACACACAAATAAAAACTAAAACACAAAAACACAAAACACACCCCCAAACTTAAATCACACATTGTCCCCAATGTGTGCAAGACTCAACGACAGTAAAAGAAAACGACACTTACAAACTTTGGTTAAAATGGTAGTGGTGGCGGTGGGTAATGCTTTGAATTCCGTGAGGGGGGGAGTATTCTTGATGTTTTGATTTGGCGATAGGGCCTTCGGATCAGGGTATGCTCCAGACTCATCGCTTAGTTGTGGCGCCGCGCAAACGGAAATAAGCCGCGCCAAGCTCGTGCCTTCGATCAATCGCGATTTTTCTGGATATCCTTGGCTTCCACCTGTCAACAAAGACGCATAATACGAACCCAAGACCGTGAGACTGATCAAGACCAAATAAAATAAACTAAAAACAGAAGTTGAAATAACATAATTAAAACATTGGGTTGCCTCCCAACTAGCGCTGTCTTTACCGTCTTTTAGCCGGACGCAAGTTCCTTATTATTTTAAGGATTGAGAAGTTACCAAGTTCATGTATTCCATTTCATTGATCAGGTAGGGTTTTAACCTCTGTCCGTTTACTTTGAAGGCGGCTCCCTCTCTCCCTTTTATTTCAATTGCTCCGTATGGGAATACTCTTACTACTGTGTATGGTCATGTCCAACGTGATTTTAACTTGCCTGGAAACAATCTTAACCTTGAGTTGAATAGCAGCACTTGTTGTCCTTCTTGAAAATCTTTTGGTATCAAATTCTTATCGTGCCATGTTTTCGTTCGCTCGTAGATCTTTGCATTCTCATAGGCATTGTGTCGAATTCATCTAATTCGCCACCGTAGTAGCCTCCTCCGTCCCCGCCGTGGTATCCATGTTTAACTTCTTCATTGCCCAGTATGCTCTGTGTTCCAACTCTACTGGCAAATGACATGCTTTACCAAAAACTAATTTATAAGGTGACATACCAATTGGTGTTTTGAATGCTGTCCGGTATGCCCACAATGCGTCATCTAATTTGATAGAAAAGTCTTTCCTTGAGCCGTTAACCGTCTTTTCCAATATGCTCTTCACTTATTTGACACTTCGCCGCCCATTAGCTCGAGGATGGTAAGCGGTTGAAAAGTGGTAAACTCCATATCGGAAAGCAATGCATTCACCGCCTATTGCGAAATGGCTCCTTCATCACCGATGAGAGCTCTTGGTGTCGAACCTTGTGAAAATATTCTTCGGAGGAATTTTTGAACAGTTTTTATCGTTTTCTTTGGTGGCCATCGCTTCTACCCATTTGGACACATAGTCTATCGCCGTAAGGATGTATTGATTTCAAAGGATGGCGGGAATGGTCCCATGAAATCAATTCCCATACATCGAATAGTTCTACTTCCAATATCCCGCAAGGCATCTCGTTTCGCCTTGAGATGTTCTCGTTTCTTTGACAATTATCACATCTCTCGCACAAAGGCATGGGCATCCTTGAACAGTGTTGGCCAAGAATATGCATTGCAACACCTTTGCCGCTTTCGATGCCCCAAAGTGTCCACCACATGATAAGGTGTGGCAATGGGTGAACTCGCATCTCTTCCTCGTATGCATCGCTGATGACTTAGTCTAAGACAGGTTTGTATAGCATCGTTCCTCCCAATAGTAATGTTTTACTTGAATAAAACCTCTTCACTTCTGTCTTGACAAGCTCGGGTAGAACTTTAGCCGCAAGAAAGTTAACAAAATCAGCATCAAGGTAGATTAGAATTCATACTTACTCAAACATTGTTCGTCCGAAAGTGATCATTTATTTGCACATCCTCGTGTTCCTACTCTGTGTTCTCCACCGACAAGTGGTTCGAATCAATTCTCTGCCTTTCTTATCACGAATCTCTACGTCAAATTCTTGTAGAAGTAGGACCCATCGAATGAGGCGAGGCTTTGCATCCTTCTTTGTCATTAAATACTTTATAGCAGAGTGGTCAGTGTATACTATCACTTTATTTCCAATCAAGTAGGGCCTGAATTTCTCAAACGCATATACTATAGCTAGTAATTCTTTTTCAGTAGTTGCATAATTTAATTGTGCCATTTAGAGTTTTACTAGCATAGTAAATGGATCTAAATACCTTGTCGATTCTCTGTCCAAGTACCGCTCCAATCGCATAGTCGCCAGACGCATACGAGTTCAAACGGAGCTCCCAATTTGGTGCAATGACTATGGGTCGAGGTAAGCTTCTCGAGCGTTTGAAATGCCGATAAGCATTCTTTATTGAAGTCAAAGGCTACCCCATCATTAGCAATGTGGAGAGGGCTTGAGACCTTTGAAAATCCTTGATGAATCTTCTATGTAAGCTGCATGTCCAAGGAAACTTCTGACTCCTTTTGTTTGACACTGGAGGTGGTAGATTTTCGATCACTGAGATCTTTGCTTTGTCTACCTCAATACCTTGGCTTGATATTTTATGCCCCAAGACGATTCCTTCACACCACGGTTGACACTTCTCCCAATTTAGCACAAGGTTAGATTCTTCGCACCGCTCAACATCGCTTCTAGATGCCTTAAACATTCATCAAATGATGCTCCAAAGACCAAAAGTCATCCATAAAGATCTCTATAGTCCTCTCTACCATATCCGAGAAAATTGCCATCATACACCTTTGAAAAGTAGCAGTGCATCACAGAGTCCAAATGACATTCTTCTAAATGCAAATGTGCTGCGGGCAAGTAATCGTTGTCTTTCCTGATCTTACGGGGCTATTGCAATCGGTGATACCACGAGTATCCATCCAAAAGCAATAGTAGTTATGCCTGCGAGTCCGGTCCAACATTTGATCTAGGAATGGCAACGGAAGTGGTCTTTATGGTTGCTTTATTCAACTCGATAGTCAATGCAGATTCTCCATCCGCGATCGCTCGAGGATGAGTTCGCTTTTCGTTAGCCACCATCGTTATTCCACCCTTTTTCGCACCACTTGTACCGACTTACCCAAGTGCTATCGATATGGGTAAATTACTCCTGCGTCGAGCCATTTTAGGATTTCTTTCCTTACTACCTCCTTCATATTTGGGTTCGGCCGCCTCAGGGCTTCATGGACGGTCCGCTTCTCCTCATCTAGACGTATCTTATTCATTACCGTTGATGGGCTTATCCCTTTATGTCCGCTAATGTCCATCCAATAGCCCGCCAGTGATTCTTTAGTACTCTTAGCGCTTTATCAATCTCTTCGTGGATAAAGGGTATGAAATGATTATCGGGTAGGTTTTCTTCACCTAGGTATTGGTATCAGATGATTGGGTAGGATTTTTAACTCTAACTCGGGCCTTCTCTCGTGGATGGTAATGATCTTTCTCGCACTGGCCCCAATTTCTTCATACTTCTTTGTCCTTGTATCCCATTTTTCATCAAGATTCATCCAATTTGCATACTCCATCGATCTGGATCGCTTCTACTATCATCATCCCACGTGGTCGTGATTTCTTCAAGCGTATCATCATATTCGAACTCTTTGTTTGACATTGTCTCTTCGATAAGATCAATGCCGAGCGCTTATCTTTGGCCTCGAAAATTTGTTGTTTGAAGAACATTAAAAATCACCTCTTCTTCATCTACTCAAGCTTCAATTCCCTTTTGAACATCAATGAGCCCGCCCCGTGGCTAAGAAGGTCCGCCCAAAGATGATGGGATTCCATCGTTATCTTGTATGTCTAAGATAACGAAATCGCGGAAAGATGAACTTGTCCACTTTTACTAATATATCTTCGATGACTCTCCTGATGAACAATTGAGCGATCACTAGTCGCAAGCGTGATGTTTGTAGGTTTGATTTCTCCCATTTCTAGTTTGCGAAAACTAGATAGGCATCGATTTATGCTGCTCCTGTGTCGCATGCTGCCTTTTGACATTCAAAATTCCAATAGTGCATGGGATGGTAAAGCTCCCAGGGTCTTGTAACTTCTGAGGCAGTTGTCTCTGTAAGATGGCACTACATTCTTCAGTTAACATCACCATTTCGTAATCCTCTATCTTCCTCTTTTTGCTAAGCACATCCTTCATGAACTTGACGTAGCTCGACATTTGTTCTAGTGCTTCAGCAAACGGGATATTGAGTTGCAATTGTTTGAGAACCTCCACGAATCGGGAGAATTGCTTGTCAAGAGTGCATGTTTTTAACTTTTGGGGATATGGTATCATCACTGGGTGCCATTACCACTGTGTCGCTTTTTCGATTGGTTCCGCGCCGCGACTGATTTTGGCCGCGCGCCACTTTCCTGCACTGCCTCGGATGTCAGAATTTCCTGTACTATCTCCGAATCCTCGACGCCGCGTACGATCATTGGCGCCATGAGCGCATGCCGCAAACTTTCTCTCTCCCCTAATTCGGCATCCTTCAGGTCAATTGCCTGACATCAGGTTTCCTTATTGCTTATCCTGCATGCAGATTGCTCTTCTTGCGGTTCGCTGTTGAATATGACCGCGAGTTCTGCTATTTCTGTTTCCAACTTCTTTATACCCAACCTCATTTCGTCCATGAACTGAGCTTGGGACCTCGTGAGGCTGAGCATAGTTTCTCGTAATTTCTCCCTCTGTTCCTCTATGGTTGGCTCTCTATCATATGGACAGTAAAAATCCATATCTAAAGTGTTCCTGCAACGAATCAAAGCCAACAAAAACAAAAAAAAATCACGGCACCTCGAATTTTCGTAAAAACTAAAAATAAAAATAACAAATTAACTTCCCAAATTAGAAATTAAAATAGATAATTTTAATATTGAACTATGCCTAATCCCCGACAACGGCGCCAAAAACTTGATGCGCGTTAATATGCACACACTTTTAAACGCAAGTGCACGTTATCGTATCAAGTAGTATAGTCTTAGATAAGACCGAATATCGTCCTCTAGGATTAGGGTTCAAGTACCAACTATCTATTTTCTAGTATCTATTTGGTGAATTAATGATTGATTGTTTTGTTTATAACTAAGAATTATTAAAGACAAGTAAATATTAAGAATTACTTCAGATGTGATGAGAATAGGGCTTCTATGTATCCTCACTATCCGCTTATGCTACTTACTAATGCATTATTTATGGTGTTCTTCTTTTGGAGAAAGCAGGTTTACGAAATCGTTTTATACTCCCGTTAGGGTTATATAAACACTCAACCCCAGTATTGTTCCTTACCTAACTTTCACGATAAGTAACTCTATAGGAGGATTAAGAACAAAACCTAGTTGACCGCCACGCACAATGCGCAAAATTAGGGTTGTTAAGCCTCTCATCAACGCTTACAAAACTAATTGAGGTATTTTCATCCCCAATTCAAGCCTGCCTACCCAACTTACAAGATATTCACAATCCCCTTTTCGTAACTGATTAGAAATCATATAGTGATAACTAGTTGTCAATTAGCTACCAAGAATTCAACTCAATTATGGATAGATCTCTCAATAAGAAAAATAACCATAAGCGTCATTAATTTATAACATAAGGTTCAAGCAATTCAACATAAAAGCCTATAAGAGAATTAGTTCCTAGCCATGAATATGACAAGAACTAATTCAAAGTTCATCATGCAAAACTGAATTAAAGAAAAGAAAAGGAAAAGAAAGTACTAAGTTAATGGTATCCAATCTCCAAGCCAAAATCTTGAGTTGTGCAAGAAGGAACCTCAAAACCGCCTAGGGTTCTCTTTATATAGTTTAAAACGCCTCCTTCTTTTCTCGCAGTTCGACCCAAAAATCCGTCAAAGACCTAATTTTTCCGCGTCGGCGCCGCGCTCGCAGATAGGCGCGCCGGAAGTTCGCGATCCGTCGGGTGTTTTGCGCCGCCGCCGATATTCGCTGTTCGAGGCACCGCGGCTGAATCTTCTGTAGCTCTCGGATGTTTAGCGCGCGCCCTCGCCGTCTTCGGTAGCCGCGCGCCGAAGCTTCTGCCCTTCGATAGTGGCGCCGCTGTTTTAGCGCCGCGCGCTGGATCTTCGCGCTTGCGAATGATGGCGCGCGCCTCGCTTCGATCGCGAAGCGCCGCGGCGATGGTCTGGATTTTTGCCTTGTTCGCCACTTTCTCTGTTTTCATCTCTGGCATCTCCTCTTTTGCCCTCTTGTTGCTCCTTTTTCGCCATTTGACCATTTCAACCACTTTGACTCAATAGAAAGAAAAACGATCCTAATACGACACTTATATGTGCAAAATGGGACAAAAGACTAACTAAAACCGACTCAAAAGGTGTATACAAAATACACCGATCAGATACCTTGTAGAAGACCACCTATTTAAGTGCAAGGACAGGCCGCCTCAAATGAACACACTTAAGAATCCAAAAGTGTCCACGGCCCATGACGGACAAACCTTAAAGAATGATAGAGTAAGGAAATGTGTTGTGTTGGTACCATTGTCTTGGCATACACTAAACACTGACTGTTCAAGACATCACGTTCACCGCGCAGTAAGTATGTCTGACGGTATTCTACTATGGAAGGTTTAAAGCTACGGCTATCTATCCAGATGCAACATCGATCCACCGGATGATTGCTAGAAAAGCACCATGTGCGTGCACCAAAATCTCTTCCAAGAGGGAATTGTTAGAAATTTATTAACGTGAATTAAAGTTAATCCTATTAATTATGACTCGAACAATTGTGGCCCCGCAAGTCGAAAAAATCGTTTCCACACACGTGCACACGTTGTACCAATGATCATAAATTTCCTTAATGGAAGATATATTGATACATATAGAAAATGTTTGAGACATAAGATGATAGACAATTATTGGTCAAGTAACAATGGTTTCATGTTGGTAAATGAAGAAAGAAGTATAAAATGTGTAAAAGATGGATCGAGTCAGAAATCGTCGCGGAGCCGTGAAGGGCCGCGGTGCTTGGAGCGGCGCATCCTCCCAAGGGCCGCGACGCTTGGAACGGTAATTCATTATGAAGCTACTGGAGTTGAAGCGCCGCGGCGTTTGAAGACAAAATGAAACTGATTTTTGTGCTGACTTTGGAGCATTAACTCCCCATTATTTGGCTCATGCATTCAGTCATTATTTGACTGAATTGTAACCTCAAATTCATTGTCATTACATGACATTGAATGCCATTATTTGGCTAATTGAGAAGACATATTCATCACACTATAAATTTATGTCATTTGATCAATTGTAATACACATATATACTCCATACTTGTATGATTTCAGATTTTCTGAAATATCTTCCTCTCTTGCAATCTTCACAAACTCAAAGATCCTTCTTCCTTAAGCGAACACTTGAGTCTCCTTTGCTCACTTGTTTGATTGTTGTTTTATCTTGAGAGATAAGTTGCAAACACACCGTTAAAGGATTACACGGGGCAATATTATCTTAAGGATAGATTGAAAAATCAATCGACTCAACAAACCATTTTCATAACACTATTTCTAGATTTCTAAACATATTGCTGTTTTTGTTCTCAAGGGGCTAGCCGCAGTTCCAACGAAGATCTCAAGACTCCAAGGAGGATCAAAGACATAAGATCAAGATTATCAACACTTATTGGGGTTGTAACCAGTGGCGGATCCAGGAGACTATATTTGGTGGTGCAATTTTTTTTTTTTAAATTTTTTATGCCTAGGAGGAATTTTATTTTTATGCCTAGAAGACAATTTTTTTAAAAAAATCTGGTGGTGCAACTGCACCACCCTGTTAACTGTGCATCCGCCACTGGTTGTAACAACTGATGTTAGGCTTCAAGCCTATTGTATTGTAATTGTTTATCATTTCTAAGCACTAGTGGTAGTTATATACTATTCTCGTACATCCATTGTGTAACTCACAATATCTCTTTTATTTTTAACGAAATTTGACGATACTTGACACTAATATCTGTTGGAAATTTATCAATGTGGAATAAAAGTTTATCCCGTTATTTTTTGTTATGTTTAATTAGTGGAATATCTAATGATATTAATATAAACAAATTCATTAACAATAAAAAAAGGTATATTATTGAACGAGATATGATATATCATGGTATATGCTTCAACTGTTATCAGTGTGGTACAAGGATAAAGGGTCAAAATACTACTAGTAAAATAGTCTTAAATAGTCTTCCGTCCCTCGATGTTTATGCTGCGGTAGAAATTTTGAGAGTCAATCAAATTTTTATTTAATACTTTTTTTAATATGTTTTTTAAATATTTTAAGTTATTAATTATTATAATTTATTATATTTTTTTACATAATTTCAAATATATAAATTTTATTTTAAAAATCATAAAACTTCTACGTCTGAATTCTTAGTCAAAGTTTAAAAGTTTTAACCTCAAAATTTCAAATGTATCATATAAATTGGGACTGACGGAGTATACATGATATTAATTTATAAAATACCTAATATATACTTCCGTCGTTCCAATCTAAATGTCTTACTTTTCTTTTTAATTTATTGTATAAAGAGTGTCTTTTTCGTACCGGACAAATTTAAAATCATAAAATTTAAACGATTACACATAATTTTAATTTAAAATCACAAAATTTAAAATTTTCTTTTCTTTTTAAACTCGATGTGAACAAATGAGAAGGAGAGAGTAGATACCTATAATATGAACCTACATTGTTACCCATACCGAGATGAAATGATCCGATTTTCAACTCTAGCGAGCAGTTACACTTGGCGCCAATATGTAACTCAACCGAATCTCAAAATTTCTCACATGTCACTGAGCTATGGCATGCTTCAATACTCCAAAGGCTCAAAGAACCAAAACATATTCAACAAGTGCATGCCCACATTGTAACCTCTGGTCTTTCTCACAATACACGTCTTTGTAACACATTAATGAATTCATATGCATCATGTCGATATATATCAGAAACCCACTTAATATTCTCTCTAATAGAGCACAAAAACTTGGTTTCTTGGACCATATTGATAAATGGATTTACAAAGAATAGCCTTTTAATTGAAGCTATTGAGGCATTTAGACAAATGGTTAGTTGTGGGTTGATGCCTAATGCAATTACAATTTCAAGTATTTTACCTGCTATTGGAAAATTAAGGTTGACCCGAATAGGAAAATCGATTCATTGTTATTGGGTTAAGCAAGAGAATGGATGTAATGTGTTTGTTCAAAGTGCCTTAGTCCATATGTATTCGAAATTGGGGTGTACGATTGCTGCCCGATACGTGTTTGATAATATGTCTGAAAGGAACGTTGTCTCGTGGAACACGATTATTTCTGCTTATTCTAATAATGGTCTTGTTGAGGAAGCAATTCAATTATTCAATTTAATGAGAAGGAGGTTGTCAGTGGACATATTTACGTTACTGAGTTTGGTTAATGCTGCTTTTGGGGTTGGGGATTTACAGAAAGTTACTCAAATCCATGGTTTAGTAGTTAAATCTGGTTATGGTAATAGCCAACGTGTTGAAACTGGTCTAATGGAGATGTATATTGATGTAAACTGTGTTGATGATGCTTACTGTATATTCTGTTACATGCCTGTAAAAGATGTAGTTGCTTGGACATTAATGTTAACAGGGTTTGTAAAGAGTGGAAAATGGAGTATGGCCGTGGAACATTTCAATCAGATGACTGCCACGGAAGAGGTGGAACTTGATTCTGTTGCTCTGATAGGTATCGTTAGAATTATGGACTGCAGTAACTTCATTTTGCTGCTTTAGTTTTTTTGAATAAATCATAATTAATAGTTTGTTAGCTATTCCTAAAAAAAAGGGCAGCCCGGTGCACAAAGTGAAGGGCCGCACTCCAAGGGGTGTGATGTAGACAGCCTACCCTAATGCAAGCATTAGGCTGCTTCCACGGCTCGAACACGTGACCTGTTTTATAATAATTAGTTAGTTGAATATTTGACTATGTGGAGATATTCTAGGCTAAGATGATTATCTTTTTACTGTTTTTGTTACTGCAAGTTCCCTATAAATGCAGAGCTCAATATAGCTAAATAAAATAGTTCCCTTTGACTGCATAGCTAAAAAAATCTTTTAGCCTGTTATTTCCCTAAGTTTATCTGTTAAAAACCAACAGGTATCCTTTCGGGATGCAGCAGTTCAGGAGCTTTGCAGCAAGGCAGGAGGGTGCATGGATTGGTAATAAGAATTGGTTTTGAAGGCGATACTTTTTTGGGATCATCTATTATAGACATGTATGCAACTTGTGCTGAGTTGGGTGATGCCAGAAGATTTTTCGAAGGGATGGCTGAGAAAGATGCTGCATGTTGGAACGCACTGATTGGTGGTAATGGGATGCATGGGTACGGTAATGATGCAATAAACCTTTTCTTGAAGATGAAGGATTTAGGTATAGATCCAAATGAGTCAACTTTGGTTTGTGTCTTGAGTGCTTGCGGTCATGCTGGGTTGGTTGATCAAGGATTGTATATTTTTGAGAATATGGTGTCAAGATGGAACATTTTTCCCAATCAAAAGCATTATGCATGTGTTGTTGACCTCCTTGGACGTGCGGGGAGATTAAATGATGCTTACTCAGTAATTAAGAACATGCATTTACAACCAGGTCTCGATGTTTATGGTGCTTTGCTTGGTGCTTGTAAAACTCATGGGAATATTGAGCTAGGTGTTGAGGTATCACAAAGGCTTCTTGAGCTGAAGCCAGATGATGCAGGATATTATATACTTCTCTCAAATATTTATGCTTTGTCTGGAAATTTGGAGGGTGTAAAGTCAACCAGATTATTGCTCAGATCAAAAACTTTGAAGAAAGATCCAGGCCTGAGCTCAATCGAGATAAACGGAGCAGTTTACACATTTATGGCTAGTGAAAAGGATAATCCACTATATCCTGAAATTTCTAGGTTTCTGAAGGACTTAATCTTTAGAATACAAAAAGAAGGATATGTACCTGATTTAAAGTCAGTTTATCATGATGTGGCAGATGATCTGAAAAAGGAAATTCTTTATCACCATAGTGAGAAGTTGGCCATTGCTTTTGGATTGATGAGAACAAAACCAGGAACAATCATACGGGTGACAAAAAATCTACGAGCATGCAATGATTGCCACTCTTTATGTAAGTATATCTCCAAAGTTTTCGAAAGAACGCTTGTCATCAAGGACAAAAACCGCTTTCATATTTTCCATGGTGGGAACTGCTCATGTGGGGACTATTGGTGACACCGTACTCGGATTAATCAACATTAAACTTATCCCAAGAAACCAGCTCATCTAAAAATCTCTTGAGTGATTTATACTACTCAGTTTTGATGTTACGTCCAAACCGAATGGTGGGGCATTTCAAATGGACCATGAACATCAATCAGCATCAAGTTATCCTCTAATGATTCTGACCAGGTAGCAAAACTCCTCTTTCAGAACTCTCAGAGATCCATTTATTGGAAGAGAACTGCTCCCTCTATCTGCTTTTTATGGGACACCATTTGATTGGTTACAGATTTTAAGATATTAGTTTGACTTGTGTATTTGATGAATTATAGTGGAAAAGTAATTTTGAAGGAATGTCTGTCAGGTCATATCAAAAAAGAATGTCGTGTAAATTGGAAAAGACAGAAGTAGTATAATAGGCCACATGAGAAAGACCACAAAATGCTTCCAGTATGTAGATGTATGATTGTTGAGAGGCACTTACTGTGCTAATTAGGAATGTGACTGAGAAGGTTGCATACACTCTTTAATACACCATAAGGGCATAACATGTTGCAACAAGAGCCCTTTATATTCTGCTGCTGCCTGTAGCATGTAAGACCTTAGAAATGGACAATTCATCTAATTACTTTTACTCTTTATAGTTAGTACACACGGGAAACATTTTACGACCTAGGAGGTTTAGGTACTTTAGGTTTCTGATGTCCACAAGATGGTCTGTATACCTACTAGTTGAAACAAGGGCAATTTGGAATTAAGCAACTTATAATTTAAAGGGACAATACCCATCAAGTCCTCAAGGAGGAAAGATAACGCTCTACTTTAAAATGTTTAGGAGTTCTTATTGACTTCTCTCTGAGATGATTACTCATAAATTTAGAAGGGTATTTAATGTTTTAGAGGACTAGATACCAGAGGTAAACATAGTTTTTGGTGATATTATGTGCTTTTGATGTCCTTTGGATTAAACTGAGTATGTTGTTGTCCTTGTTGTTATGTGCTTTTGATGTGGAGCAGCCTATGACTTTCAGAGGTGACATTTTCATTAGAAAGGTTGGATGAAAATCATTGCTCTAAATTGAAATTGTATGAATTTACTCTAATAAAACACTAACACTCTATGGGATTGTGTGGTAATTAACACAAGAGACGATTATAGTAGAAAACAGTTAGTGGTGAATACTCACTGCATCAAAATAAATGACAAATTGACAACCTTTGTGAAAGACAGTTTGTACTAATGCAAGATACCTCCTCTCAGACGTGATGAGTGTATATATGAACCTAACTCTTTATGCATTTTCCAGTTGCATATGATGGACCTGCTTAAGATTTACCGATAAATAAAAGAACTTGCTAAAGATGTCAGCAAAGGTTCAACAAGATCTAAAGAAGTAAGCTGAATTGAATTCTGAAATGTGTGCAACAACATACCCACTGAAGTCCCACAACGTGGGAATTGAATTCTGAAATGTGTGCAACAACAACATACCCACTGAAGTCCCACAACGTGGGGTCTGGGGAGGGTAGAGTGTACGCAGACCTTACCTCTACCTTGGTAAGTAGATAGGCTGTTTCCGAAAGACACTCGGCTCAAGAAAAATCATAAGCAATTCTGAAATGTGTGCAAGGTACAAAAATCTTTTGTGTTGGGATATCTGGAAAATAAGCTATATCTCCTGAATAAAAGTGATAGCAGCAGCAATGTATTTCTTTTCCTATGTCTTATCTTGGTGGCTGGCGTAGTTCTGGATGGCGTTATATGCTTGACAATATATAGTCAGTTCGCCGTTACAGGGTAAACCTGGTTAGTTATTTCTGTTTGAATGTAGATTCCTAAGTTCTTAAATACTACAATCTACATTTAACTTCTAAAAGGTCCTTAATTACTAGTAGTCACTAATCAGTTCAAGGAGAAAGGTTTTGGGTAGTTTTTGAAGTGTTCTTTTGGTGTATCAAGCAATGTTTGAATAGTATTTTCCAAGGCCTAGCTAAATACATTTTTTCTCCTTGTTGAAGATTATTGAAGGAAACGTACCTAAAGATCGTATGAGATGACGTCTTGGTCTAATTTTGAGGTACTACTGCAGCTTTAAGCACTGTAAGACAAGATTTCACAATTAATTATTCATGGTAAATGTTCAAATTTCAGCTATCATTCTGTAATAGTGCTCAGATTCTACAGTAGAATTTCTACTGTAGTTGGCTTAGCAAACATTTTTCCTTGCTTTTCTCCTTTTGCTCAATCTATATGTTCAAATCAGACATAGGAAAACTTCATAATTTTTTCCTGTCAGACTTCCATTCATAGCTTGACTAGACCAACAAAGATGACTATATTTTGTTAAGACTCGACGATCATTTTTGTTAGACTGGACATATGCCTGGTGTATGCAGAAAATGAAAAGGAAACTAAAAGGTAGTCAGACAAAAGCGGGTTTACAACCACTGCCTCATGAGACATGTTATGTGACTCTTCTCTATCTTCGTTTTGTTGAGCAACATTCGTTGTAACTGTTAATCAGCAAAACAGAATTGACTGTGTGGTTATCAAAAAAATAAAATGATTGTATACGGCCACAGTCAGAGATTTATTTCAAATAAAGGAAGCTGGCTGCAAGAATATGAATGTTCAAATTGTTTACATCCCGTCTTTTGCATTGGTAGCATTTTAAATTCGTTATTTCGAATGAAATGCTGTTTGTAGGTTGTTATAAAGTTTCTTTTTCATATGATTCCAGCTAAAATGAAATGAGATGACATGGGATAAGAAGGTCAAGGAGTTCTTTATTTTTGCTTTCGTTTTAGGCAGGATTCATCCTAATATTGGCCTAAGATTTGAGATTTCAATTGATCAAACATCCGCATCCAAAGTTCTTAAAAGTTATTTTGGATTAGTAATGTAAAGGTTTCACAAAGCACTATCCAAAAGCAAAATTTTGAACTGTTCAGCTCATGGTGCTCAAAGTTGAATATGCTAATCTAAAAGGAAAAAAAAAAGGGCAGCCTGGTGCACTAAGCTCTCGCTATATGTGGAGTCCAGGGAAGGGCCGGACCACAAGGTCAATTGTACGCAGCCTTACCTTGCATTTCTGCAAGAGGCTGTTTCCACGGCTTGAACTCGTGACCTTCTGGTCACATGCAACAATCTAAAAGAGAAGTTTTACTTAAATGATTTTTTGTACGCGACCTAAGATGATGGCGGCTGAGTTTTCGACCTTTACTTCAGGGTGGTTTTAAGTCTTTTTGAAAGACATTCTAAGTAGCGCTTATGATCAAACCTTTTGGATGCCATTACTATCTTCTATGTTTTAAGCTTTCATTGGACCTTGCACATTGCCTATATTTAGAGAAAATACTTGATTCTTTTCCATCCTTGTATCTATATTAGATCTTTGATTTAGTTGATTCGTAAATACTATGCCCTAGTAATGACGCTGGTATCATCATCAGCCAACTAATGGTCATGCTCTATTCACTTTGAAGCCTCGAAGAAAACAGACCTATCAAATCCCTGTATGCAAAAGCCGCAGACACCGGTGTCAATCCAAAAACGGCTTCCATGTGGCTCAACTTGGACAGGGATCCAGCTGCAGAGATTGAGGAGGCTGATGTGAGTGATGACCCTGAAGTTCCTGCAGTTGTGTTTAGTGGATGAAATAATGCTTAAGAGTCCGTGTTTTGATATTTATCAAGGCTCTATGTATTGACGGCTATGTACCGTTTAGTCTGCGTGCAATCTAGTGTAGCCTTAAAAGCACCAATATTAACTTTATTTTTTGGAACACCTATAGAAGAGATAATAAATTCACTTTTTCTTTAGTAAAGTTTAGTTGATTAAATCAGTATCGAGCTAGTAGAGAAAACTTTCAACTCTAATTTTTCTTGTGAAAACCTTGCTGGACGTGTTGGTTCCAGTTTTTTTTTATGAAGTTTAACATTTTCTGGAGCTGATTCTGACAAGGGACATTTTCACGCAGGGATATGGAGTTCTGTACTTGGTCTCTGCATTCCCCATCATCATTGGCATCTCTGTTGTGCTGAGTCTGTTTTATAAATCCCTACACTGGAAGTTTTACCATTTTTGTATTTGTAAGTAGTCCGGGTACATGTTTAATCCATTGCAAATAAAACCTACTAAAATATTAGTGAGTTTGATATTGTACCAAGAATTTAATTATGAATTTTCTGATGCTCGTGGGAAGGATTTTTTCCATCCGCCAAAATCTTGGTGGACATAGTTATACGTTACCTACACAAGTGGAAGGTAACAGGTACTCAGCGGACTAGTCGAGGTTCGCGGAAGCACCCAATAGAGTTGTTTGAGACCAAATATTATAGAGTTGGAGCCATCATTATCAAAAAGAAAATATTCCGATGCTCATGGAATAAAACAACTGTCTGCGTTTCATTTTGCATGTTCTCTCGGAATGGGCTAAATCTCTTTCATGTGCAGTGTTGGAGCATTGTTGTCTCTTTGTTGTGTTTTATATCCTTGCATTCTGCTATTCTCCATGCTTTGGTTGGTTATATACTTCCAAGCAACCGTGTGGCTGCACGTTCACTACATTATTTAGTGTCTCTTTGGATTGACTTCTGGGTACCCAGAGGCCAGAAGTATTTTTGGGTATCCACTTTCATGAAAATGACAAAATTGATATGTTTGGTTTGACTTTTCAAGATTTACAGTCTCCGTGCCTAAAATTAGTCACGTGCAAGACTTCTACCATTTATTTCAATTTGAATTTTATCATTTTCTTTATTACTCTCTTTAATTTTCATCAACAACTCTATCCACCTTCATTACCCTCTTTAATTTTCATCAACAACTCTATCCACCTTCATTACCATCTTTAATTTCCATCAACAACTCTATCCACCTTCATTACCCTCTTTAAATATCTAGAAATAATTACTAAAAAAAAAATCAAATATACAACTTTCATTACCCTCTTTAAATATCTACAAATAATTACTAAAAAAATCCAAATATACAACTTTCATTACCCTCTTTAAATATCTAGAAATAATTACTAAAAAAATCAAATATACTACTCATGTTCTGTTTTAATTAAAAATCAAATATACTACTAAGGGTCGTGGTGCCTAGGCTCCAGTAGCTACTGCAAATTAAGCGTCGCGGCACCTGCAGCGTGAAAAAATCATTGGAACTTAGGCGCCACGGCTCCTTCCTGAAGGGCCGTGACGCCTACGCTCCAGTAGCTACTGGAAATCAAGCGTCGCGGCGCCTCGGCGTCTTTCCGTAATAAATATGTATATTCAGCGTCTTTCCGTATTTAATGTAGTTTCTTCATCAGAGATGGATCATGTTCGAGACTTAGTCAGCAATCAAATTATAGAGTACATGCAAAATTAGTATTGTAATAATATTTAAATACTATTTGCACTTTAAATAAGTGTTGTAACAATATTCTACTAATATTTAAGTACTATATTGCACTTTAAATTCTATTATCTATTTGTAATTTTTATTTACATACTTCCATTTATTAGTAATTTTTATTTATATGTATTGATTAAATGTCAATTTTGGTAATTCTACATTCAAAAATAATTTTGATCAAAACTATCCAAACATCATTTATTTATCACTTTTACATTGTTGCATCCAAACATAAATATTTTTTGCCAGAATCATTTCTGACAAAATTACGTCTGTCAGAAACACTTCTGTCCACCGTCAATCCAAACAGGCCGTTAACTTGTTAGGGGTTGAAAAGCACGAGTGAAGTAGACTTAATTAGGGCAAATCGTAATGTCAAAATATCAACTCAATGCACGAGTTAAACCATTGATTTGTTTGATTTTTTAATAGAATTATCAATTTCTCTGCTGACCAAGTAGGAGACTCTTTTGTGTATCAACCATCATACGACTTTGTGAATTATTGTTATTAAAAGAAAAATTAAGATATTTTTTAATTTGTTGCAAGTGGTAGACGTGGGTGTTTGTTACACTCAACTGGGCTTCGAGAGTTCAGATTTTGGTTTTGTTTAACTATATGGTATTCACAAGGGTCCAGTGATCCAAATAATTCAGATTCATGTTGGGTAGGTCCACTAAAGGGGTAACGTGCTTTATGATTAAAGGGCAGAAGGATCTCAACCATTCGACTACACCTGTGGTTTGATATAATTGCTAAAACTAAATAAGAGAGTGCATCTCATGTCATAAAATAGAGCAGTGAAGTTGTTTTTGCATACTCTGAGAACGTGGGGATCATAACTGATGTTTTGGCACACGGCCTCCACAATCTAACTCTAACCCATGCCACATTTCTCCTTAAATACTCATTTCTGTAGCTTGATATTCACCTCTCTTCAGTTTTAATTAACTCTCACCAGCTCAAATATGCCTTCCTTTATGGATCCTCAAGAATCAGATCATGAAGCTTTCATTGAAGTGACTATGAACACACCCAAGTTGTTACTCAAGAAGGAGAGCCTGGGCAGTGAAAAACAAATTTCAGTGGATCCAATCTCCCGTAAAGAAACAAATGAACTGACAATCCCCTATCCACAACCTCAACCCCTGACCATTCCTAAGAAAATCTTCAGCTTCAGCTTGCCCAACTCAACAACCTCATCTCCAGATTTCTCAAAAATGAACAAGTACTACAAGAACCAAATTAGTCAAATACCGTCGCCTCTGTCATCAACCAATCATTTGGCTCGTCAGCACTCCGTGGCTCTCACTAACCTCGAACGGTTAAAAGAACTCCACTTACGGAGAAGCAAGTCATGTGGTGAAGGCAGAGCTAGCGCCCCACCTGAAGAATTTGATATTTGGTTCACCCCGAACAGTACCCTTAAAGATCAACCAGCTGAAGACAACAATAAGTCCAATAAAGATAGCTTATTCCCTGAAGCGGAAATTAGCAGCAGAAATGATGAAATTTATAACAAAAAAATGTTGGAAGGCCAAAATCAGGATGAGGAAAAGTTCAATTGTGGAGCATTGTGTTTGTTTATTCCGGGTCTTGGAAAGGGAATCAAACATATAAGATCAGGGCGAAGGCAAGTAAGCGGAATATCATCGGTAGATGTGGGACCATATGTAGTTTCAAGGACAGTGTCGTTGGAGAAATTCGAATGCGGGTCGTGGACATCATCGGCAATAATCAACGACGTAGGAGATGCCACCTCCAACATGTTTTTCGATCTGCCACTGGAGCTCATCCGGTGCAGTAATGTGAACGACGACACCCTTTCCCCTGTTACAACAGCGTTTGTTTTCGATAAGGAAGTGAAAGACGTTCTTAAAAACACAACAACAATAACAACTCCCAGGAAATCGCATGAATCGGCACGCCATGTTCGGTTTTCTACGTCGTCCCCTACATCATACCCGCCCTCACCTACGTCCTGCATAACACCACAACTACTCCTGGCTAGGGAAGATTTCAGTACCTACCTTGAAGCTCAGAGTGCATGACAATGGCAGAGACATGATTTTTACCAAGAGGGTTCATCATTGACTATTTATACATAATACTCCATATGACTATGAGTCATTTGGTTGGAAGCATATAAAGAAAAATAACTTGTACTGTATAAAGTTCTGCATAACTAAGACTGTTTACAATATTTGTTTAGAACGTAAAACTATGTATTAATTTAATTTCTGACTCAAACTTTGCGTAACTAATACACCCTTTGCTTTGTAGTGCTAAACTTTGTACTATTAATACTCAACATAGTTTATACGCAAATCTGAGTATTATCTTTGTACGAGATAGATTATAGAATAAATATGTATGTTTTAGCAATACCTGCATAAGCGTATCTAAAGATAAAAATCCATGTATTACAATACATGCATTATTTTTTGTTTTGTAATAATCCGTATGTTCCTATTCACCATATGTTGAAGATATTGATATACACTAGTATACACTCACTATACACTAGTATACACTCACTATTTCAGTTTAGTCTATTTCTATTTTCCTGTAGTTGTCTTATTTCAGTATTAGCACAAGTTGTAGTTTAGTTTGTTTTTGGTTAGTTGTTTGGCTACATTTGTAATGTGGCTTATAGTGCAAAGCCACTACTATAAATACTTGTTGGCTATATTGAAAACAAATGAAAAGCTTTCTCAAAACGCACGACTTCCCCTCTTTCCTTTTCCCTTTCTTTTCTTCTTCCCTTTCCTTCATCGCCACTACCACTGCTCCATCACCATTGATGGACGCAGGCACATACAACCTATAATAGCTTCAGATTTAGAATCTTAACATGGTATCAGAGTCATGCAAGATGGATCCAGAAGTAACTCTGTCACATTAGGACAGAGACTGAGAGATTCAGCTTGCGAGGTTTAGCGATTGTGTATCGATTCTTCAATTGAGGTCGATTTCACGTTTTTTACATCTATAGTTTGATTTCTCGCTGATTTTTGTTGTTTTTGTTATATGTGACTCGTCTATTGTCTGATTGAACTGAGTTATCAAGTTCGTGAGTTCCTTTTCAATCTACTAGTTCTGTTGTCTCGATTGCACTGGATCTGTTGTCTCGACTGCAATTTATTAATTTCGATCTAAATTGGATTTGAGGTTTCGACTACGATTTTTCAACGTCGATTTATACTGTATTTGCTGAGATCATGGAGAACACCACAACAACACCTTCTGTTGTGTTAGAAGAAAGTTCAAACTCTAGTACATATATTATTGATCACAATCATCCTTTGTTCCTGAATGCATCTGATACAGTAGGTGCTATTCAGATTGAGATTCAATTGGAAGGAATGGAAAACTACACGCTATGGAGTAGAGCTATGCATTTAGTACTATTAACAAGGAATAAAATTGGATTTGTAGATGGATCTATAAGGCGCGACACATACGGACCTAATCACACAAGGCAATGGGATAGGTGCAATGCCTTGGTGATGTCGTGGATAATGAGAAGTGTAGACAAAAATCTGTTGAGTGGGATTCTGTATCGAACTAGCGCAGCTGCTGTCTGGAAGGATCTTAAGGAGAGGTTTGATAAGATCAACCTCTCAAGAGTTTTTCAACTAAAAAATGAGTTAACAATGCTAAATCAAGGAGCTTCACCAGTCTCTCAATACTACTCTAGAATGAAAGACCTATGGGACGAGATAGATTCAATTATACCACCCCCTACATGTGAATGCTTAAATCCTAGGGAGTACATAACACATCTGGGAAATCAGAGGTCTGGAGTTTCTTATGGGATTGAATGATGGATACTGACAAGCGAGTCATATCTTGTTGATGTCACCCATACCTAGTGTGAATCAAGCATTTGCTATGATAGCACAAGATGAAAGCCAAAAGAATATCTCATCTCTAGGGAGTTCTGTTGACAATTTGGCAATGACCAGCAGGGCTTCATTTAGCAAAAATAAGAAGTACAACATGTATGCCTTTTGTGATCACTGTCACATGAAGGGACATAATAGAGAAGGATGACATAAGCTACTATACTTCTGTGATTACTGCAAGAAGCAAGGACATGTTCAGGAAAAATGCTATGGTGATAGGGTACCGCCCGATTACAAAGGAAAAAATAAGGTTAATGCAGTCATGGCACCTCAGATGGATGCACCTCAGATGGAAGGACATGACTCAAACCAGAGGCAGCATATGCAGGGGTATGAAACCAGTTATGGTGGATGTGCAGATGGTGAGATGAATCAGAGACATTATGCAGGCAACAACCAACTTTCTGTTTATCAACAGCAGCAACTCCAGCAGATGATAAGAACTCGCACTCCGCATGTGGAAATGATGATGTCCATGACAAACCAGAATAAGGGAACATGTACAGATCATAGTGCTGCTGCTAAAATGTGTATGGCAGGTAACTATAATGAAGGTACTAGTAGTCCATGGATAGTTGATTCAGGAGCTACTAACCATATGGTTAAAAATAAAAATATGATTGAGACTCCTGCTCTGGCGGTCAAGAAATTCGGGGCAGTGCAGCTACCCAATGGAGGCAGTGCTCCAATCACACACACTGGAGAGTGTAGACTGACAGGATGTGAACTTATAAAACATGTGTTGTGTGTGCCAAGTTTTCAGTTTAACTTACTTTCAGTGTCAAAATTGACCAAGGAACTAAATTGCAGTGCAAGGTTCTTTCCTGACTTCTGCATGCTGCGGATCTCCATTTGGGAAGGTGAAGGAGATTGGTAGAGAAGTGGATGGCTTGTATGTGCTGGACTCTACAAGAAAACAGGGGAGATTGATGACAGCAAAGGCAAATATGTCAAAGCTCAGCATAGGAGAAGTGAAGGCAGTTTTATGGCACAAGAGATTGGGACATGTACCAATGAGTGTTCTTAGAAAAATAAATGCCTTCAGTAATAGTTCTAACTTTGTGATTCGACACTGTGATGTATGCCCTATGGCAAGACAAACTAGATTGCCTTTTCCTACTAGTCAGAGTATGACTACACTTCCATTTGACATGTTACATCTTGATTTGGGGACCATACAAGGTTCCCACTTATACTGGTATGAGATTCTTTCTTACTGTGGTGGATGACTTCACTCGATGGACATGGGTATTTCTTTTGCATATTAAATCAGATGTTCCTACTATGCTCAAAGATCTATGTTTACTGATTAAAACACAATTTGGTGCCAAAGTTAAGTGTGTCAGGTCTGATAATGGTTCAGAGTTTATAAATAGTTCTTGTAAAGATTTATTTGCACAATTAGGAATTATACATCAGACATCATGTCCATACAGTCCCCAGCAGAATGGCATAGTTGAAAGAAGACATAGACACATACTAGAGCTTGCTAGAGCCATAAAGTTTCAAAGCTGCCTGCCTGCCAGATTTTGGGGAGATTGTGTGGAGGCAGCTGTATACATCATGAACAGATTGCCCTCTGTGGTTTTGGGGAACATTTCTCCATATGAGAAACTATATAAGAAGGCACCAGTTCTGTCTCACTTAAGAGTAGTTGGTTGTCTGTGCTATGCCACAATCGTGAAAAGCGATAAATTCGACACTAGAGCCGTCAAGCGGTACTCGGGATACTCTTACAGAGCGAAGGGATATAAGCTCTTAAATTTATCTAACAATGTTCTATTGTAGCGAGGATGTTGCCTTCTATGAGGACATATTTCCCTTCCAGCAGAAGAAGCAATCTGGAGATGATACTAATCAATTCGTGAGGCGATATTTTTATCATGAACCTGATGTCAGTCGACAGATTCTTGGGAGTATTGGATCAGAACACATTGTAGAATCTCAAGAGGTTGCAGTAGCTGAAGACAGACCTCAGGAGGACACTGACAATCAACCCACAATCCAGACAGATGATGGAATTACTCTTGAATCTCAGCCACCATTGAGGAGGTCAGACAGAAACAGGAGGTAGCCTGCTTGGATGAAAGATTTTGTTCAAATGTCACAAACAAAAGATGCAGGAGGTAAACAAGATTGCTTGTATCCCATGGCTAACAGTCTAAGCTATGCTGGACTAAATGCAAGATACAAGAGCTACATTGCAAAAATTGAACTTGAGCATGAGCCAAGTTCCTATTCTGCAGCAGTGAAGGACACCAGATGGGTGGAGGCTATGAAGCTTGAAATGCAGGCTTTGGAGAGTAACAACACCTGGGAAGTGACAAATCTTCCTGCTCATAAGAAGGTCATTGGGTGTAAATAGGTCTATAAGATCAAGTATAAGGCAAATGGTGAAGTGGAAAGGTTTAAAGCAAGGCTGGTGGCCAAGGGCTACAACCAAATGGAAGGATTTGATTATCAAGATACTTTCTCACCAGTGACAAAAATGGTGACTGTGAGGGCAGTAATCTTAGTGGCAGCTTCCAGAAATTGGCACATATATCAAATGGATGTTTATAATGCATTCCTGCAAGGCGACCTTAATGAGGAGGTGTACATGAATATGCCCCAAGGGTTTGATCATAAGCAAGGGAAGGTATGTAAGTTAATCAAGTCACTATATGGATTAAAACAAGCTTCTCGGCAGTGGAATATAAAATTGACCACTGCTTTGCAAAGCTCAGGATTTTCTCAAAGTCAACTTGATCATTCCTTACTTACTAAGAAGATTGGAGACAAAGTAGTAGTGGTACTCATTTATGTAGATGATTTGCTCATTACTGAAAATGATGAGAATCTTATCCAAGAGACGAAACTAAGTTTACAACAGAATTTTAAGATCAAGGACTTGGGGGTTCTGAGGTATTTCCCAGGCTTCGAATTTGCTAGGAATAACAGTGGTATAGTGATGACCAGAGGAAATATGCAGTAGAACTGATCTCTGATCTTGGCTTTTCTGCTGGGAAACCTGCGAGATCACCTATGGAGCTTAATGCCAAGTTAACTTCTGTATTGTATGACCAATGATTGATGATTCCTCCAAAGTCAAGGATGCACTGCTCGATGATCCAGCAAGTTATCAAAGGCTCATTGGCAGATTACTCTACTTGACGAACACCAGACCTGATATATCTTTTGCCGTCCAGTGCCTCAGTCAGTTTATGCAGCATCCAAAGACTTCTCATCTCTTGGCAGCACAGCGAGTGGTTCGATATCTGAAACAGGCCCCAGGTCTGGGTCTTTTTATGCCTGTTGGCAACACTACTGATTTCACCACTTATTGTGATGTTGATTGGGCTTCATGTCCCAACACGAGGAGATCTGTCACTGGTTATTTGATATTCTTTGGGACTTCTCTCATTTCCTGGAAATCGAAGCGATCCAGCTGTTCGGAGCTCACCGAAGTCAATATCGCGGCACCTGCGATTTCGAGGTAGTTTGGCTTTCTGGATTATTCTCGACTCTAACTGTTTCTCTTACACTCCCCATTCCGGTACACAGTGATAGTAAGTCTGCCTTACAGATAGCTGTCAATCATGTGTTTCATGAGAGGACCAAACATATTGACATTGATTGTCATTTTGTCCAGGGAAAAGTTGCAACAAGGATTGATCTCCACACACTATCTGTCCACTGATGAGCAGCCTGTCGATGTTCTCACCAAGGGTTTGACGATTGGTCGTCATGATTATCTACTGTCCAAGCTAGGCTTCAAAAACTTGTTTTTTGTTCCTAGCTTGAGGGGGCGTGTTGAAGATATTGATATACACTAGTATACACTCACTGTACACTCACTATTTCAGTTTAGTCTATTTCTATTTTCCTGTAGTTGTCTTATTTCAGTATTAGCACAAGTTGTAGTTTAGTTTGTTTTTGGTTAGTTGTTTGGCTACATTTGTAATGTGGCTTATAATGCAAAGCCACTACTATAAATACTTGTTGGCTATATTGAAAATAGATGAAAAGCTTTCTCAAAACGCACGACTTCCCCTCTTTCCTTTTCCCTTTCTTTTCTTCTTCCCTTTCCTTCATCGCCACTACCACTGCTCCATCACCATTGATGGACGCAGGCACATACAACCTAGAATAGCTTCAGATTTAGAATCTTAACACCATATAGCAATCTTTATTACATTATTGTTCACTAAATAACATTCTTCGGATACAAGATTGAAGCAAATTAACCAAATGGTGTAGTAAGGGTTATTTGTACAAATAGAATATTTCCATGCCACTATTTTAATTTTGATCCCATTTAAATAAGTGTTGCAAAATAGCTTGTCATTAGAACTTAGTTGCAACTTGCAAGCCCTAACGGATCATCAGAAGTTTCACTATTAAAAAATCTCTATTTTCATACTGATTTCCCACTGAAAAATATTTAGTGGTTATTTTTTATTGAATGTCGGTGGAAAAAAACGGAATAGTAGTGTTATCATATGGAAAAATTATGAAGTTTCTCAGCGTTTTAATAAAAATCTGTTTTTCACCATGCGTTTTTCCAGTGAGTTAATTCGATGAGAATGAGGTGAAAGAAATCATATTTTATAGCACATATTTTTCACTAAATGTCGATGGAAACAAACTTTAATTCTAGTAGTGTTTGGATGGATGGGCAAAGACTTGCTGCTACGAGTCCCAGCGAATCATCATCACTTTAGTACAAATTGTTTTGTTACTTTGAAACAAATTGTTCATAAGTCCCGACAGACCATCATCAATTTTTGATGAATGAGAATTTTTTTAGCTTGCCACAAGTCCTCGCAAAACAACAAAATTACTTGTAGTTAACAATTTCTTTTGATAATCCGGCGTTAAATAGGATTGGCGACGAATTTTGCTATTTAGCCACAAAATTTATTTGTCGTTAGTTCCTGTATTTTTTAGGTGACATTTTTGCTTCAAAATTGATACATATTGGTCCAAATCAACTCCACATTTGATATCCACACTTCAAAATTCAATTGATCAACTTTGCCTCTTCAACTATCAAGTTCAACAAAATCCGACAATGATGTAAGTTTCTTCAACCAAATCAATTCAAACCAACCACAAATAGCAAATAAGTCTTCAATTTTCTACAACACATACAAAGGAGGAGGAGTGGAAAAACTATGGCGAATTCCATATTTGTTAAACTTTTTTAAATGAGAATAAAAATTAAATACTAATCCTTAAATAGGACGCCTGATAAAAATTCTTGCCAAGTCAAGGCCAGTGAAAGTTCTTAGGAGGCTTTTGGGTCAGTGTACCCATAGGCTACATGCTCAAAAGACCAACGGCTCCAACAGCAGTTAAGCCCAATGGATCATATACTTTCTCATGTTAACTGGGCTACAACTCTAAAAACGAGTAACCTCTTTTCAGCGGACCTCCAACTTATGGGTTTCATGTGGGGCTGTCCAACGGGGTGGGGCGGGGCGCACCGACCCCACTTGACCCGGTACCGGAATCGAATATCGGTATTCGGTATCGGTTTCGCTACGGGGTCTGGAATTTACCCCCGACCCCGCCTCACCCAGACCCCGCCCCCCTTTTCCCAACCGTTGCACAACAACCATTTCACAATTTGACCGTTGTGCAACGGCCAAATTTGCCCCCACCCCACCCCCTTAATATTTATTTTTAACTCCCAAGTTATTATATTTACACTTTAACTCAATTTTTCCAACTATAAATATTTTATTTTATTTCATCTTTCTTACAAATCTTCCTACAACCTCTCTAATAATCTCTCAATATATCTCTCATTCTCTCTACATTGTATACTAAATATGTAATTTTATTTATTCATTTGGCAGTGAAGTTGACAACCAGCTTGAGGATCATCCATCGAGCAAAGTTTCAATTTTCAACCTCTCAATTGCACGTCGACGTTACGTCGGCGTTTGGTACATTCGTTCCTTCATTAAATTATTGTTGTTTCTTTACTTTAATTAGCGCACTTAATTTCATTATCTGTAATTATTTATTTACATAATTAAAATGGAAGCACTTGTATGATTGGTAAGGGTAAGGGTAATGCTTCTTCTAGTAGGGGTAACAAGGGCAGGGGTACTTCTTCTAGTCATCCTATTCCTCCTAGACATGACGATTTTGTTGATATTGAATTATTTCCTGAAGTACCATTAGATTTAGACGAGAAGCTATTTTTTGGAACTCAACAAGACTTTAATATAGAAGATAATCTAGATGACACACCCACTAGTGCATCTCAAACTGGAACGCATCCTATTCCCCTAGTATGAGACGAGACCCACCACAACGAAAATTAAAATCAGATGTATGGGCTTTTTATGATAGGGACATAGAAAATCAAGTAGTTAGATGCCAAATTTGTAAAAATATTTATAAATTTAAAATGAAAAAGGTCAGAGCGGGACGAGAGGTTTAACTAAGCATTTGCAAAGATTTTACAAAGCTAGGGGGAAGGAATACATGGCTAAAAAATCGGGTGCGTCAATGCCCTCTCAGTCGAAACACTGTTCATATACTGTCCCGGGCCAGGTACAAGGTCAAATTAACCTTATGACGAAGGGAATTGTAGGCCCTAAATATGATAGAGATAGGGAAGTATTATCGATATTAGTTGCAGTGGAGGGTTTGTCTTTTTCATTTCCTTCCTCTCCTGATTTTATTCATTATATAAGAAATATGTACAATCTTGTTTTTAACGATTTTTCTAGATCAACTGTTAGGAGAGATATTTTTAAATTTGCACACGAATATCAACAGTATTTACGTTATTTATTATATCATTTTTCTGAAAAAGTATCTATCACATCTGATATAGATCGTAGTACTAACGACTATAATTATTTAATGGTAACATGTCATTGGGTAGATTATAAATGGTCTATGCAAAAACATATTTTAGCGTATAGATATATAGATAGTAGGCACACTGTATTTTTATTTCATATAATATTTTTCAGTTTGCGATTATTATGTCATAACTCCATCTTTTTCATGTCATTTTCATATAAAATGTGCATGTCATATTTATAACTTACTTGTAAAGGATGGTCTACCACTTTTTGAAAACATTCTTAATAAAATATAATTTGCTATAAACTATATTTTTAAAAGTAATAGAGTACAACGAATAAAAGAATATTAAAAAACTTGTCACGATTGCAGAGTACCTTACAGAAAAATTCACGAAGAAGTATCCACTAGGTGAAATTCTTTATACGAGCAACTACTTGTTGTTTATGATTATAGAAGACCTATAACTTTATTTTTTAACGCCCATAATCGAAATCCTACTGATATGATTGTAGATTCCGATTGAGATTCAATTTCAGAACTTATTACATTTTTAGAGAATTTTTATCAAGCTACTAAAAAATATTCGGTATTTATTATCCTACTATTTCATCAATGTTATTTTATATAGCTCTAATATTTTTATTACTATGTAAATATATGAAAAAACCAGCTTATAAGACATCTATTAAAAAATGTTTCTCAAAATAAAAAAATATTTTATTCATATTCCCCCAATTTATATTATTAGTGTTGTATTAAATCCGACTATTAAAATAGACAGTTGTACAACACTTATTGAAACTATTTATGATTGCATAAATAAACTTCCACCTCCATCTCCCAAAAATCCAAATGACCCACCACATATTAAAAATATTAGAGAAGAGGTGTTGTCTAACATACGAGATAAATGTAAAAAAGTATATACGCATTACCAACAAGAAAGTGGCAGCAACCAACCGGCTTCCATGCCTTCTTCTTCAACACAACCTCAAAAACGACATGTTGTTTCTGCGGCTAGTATTGAAAGCCTCAGACATAGAATGTTTAGTGATAGCATTTCTAACCAAGTTAGCGAGTTTGATGTTTTTGTTTTGCAGGGTGTTATACCGTACCAAGCGATTCTTAATGAAGAGGAACGTGAAGACCTGCTAAAATACTGGAGGCAGAATGAGAAGACATTTTTAACACTATCTAAGATGGTCCGAGATGTGTTGAACATTCAAGCGTCATCAACAGCGTCTGAAAGCGCTTTTTCGGCCGGCAGATATCAAATAGGAGAGCACAAACACTCATTAGCAGAAGACAGCTTGGAGATTGCAGTATTATTCAGAGATTGGATACGAGCGGAGCGGAGAAGGTGCGGTCAACCGGAGATCAACGAAGAAGAAGACTACAACTACAACGAAATCTTATCCGACGGAGGTGGAAGCGACGTCGACCAATTTGACCAACAAATACCAATTCCAACCGAAGAACCACAAGAAATTATAAAGAAACTAGAAAACGTGTTTCTTAAAATGTAATTCTTTTAATTGTAATTTTATTATGTTATTTATTTGCAACTTTCAATATCACGAAGTTGCAATTTTGAAATTGTATTACCAATAAAAAATCATACTTCTATTAAATAATATAAGAGACACAAAAACAACATTGAGATATTTTTATTAAACTATCTTGTTCAAATATATATATATATATATATATATATGTGTGTGTGTGTGTGTGTGTGTGTGTGTGTGTGTTATTTTTAAAATTTAAGGGGGGAAAATGACCCACCCCGACCCTTCCCGACCCCGACCCCACCCCGACACCTCGGGATCGGGACGGGACGAGGACAGACCCCGCCAACCCCGCCAAACACCGACATAGTTTACGTTTAATTTAGACATATGTATCATAACATCCACATAAATTATGTCGTACAAGGCAAAATTTTCGACACTCAACATAATCTAAAAAATGACATTATTTGAGATTTCGCTCGAGATAGTTTACATTTAACTTCGACATATATATCATAACATCCATACATATTATGATAATGCATAATTTTCAACACTCAACATAATCTAAAAAAAATACTACAAAACTATGTCACATAACTTAATTCTTACATCAATTATGTTGAGCGACGCAAAAATGTAATTTTCAAATATTAAAATACTTTAGAAACTATGTCTTCTGAAGCAAATCTGGATATTTTATTAAATAAGTAGCCGAGACAAAAATTAAAGACCAAAAATATAAAGGGAAAAAATTAAAGACCAGTGCGTTTGAAGGAAATCCGTGAAAAAAATGTTTCATGTGCAGTCGAAAGGACGAGAATTTTACAATCTGGCTGATAATTGATTCTCTAATAATTCATATTATTAAGAGATGGAAAAACTATAAATTACTAATAAATAAATTGTAAATTTAATTAATACATCAGCTTTAATAAAAATTTGCAATCATTTTCGAATAATGCATAAAGGAAATATTAATTTGCCATAAATTTCTATTTTGTTTTTACGCTTTTTTCTAAAGATGTGGGAGCGCTCAACTCTGTATAACGTTTTTTATTATTATTTAAAAAAAAAAAGAAGAGAAAATCACCTTTATGTTATTTTCCGTAGTATAATTTCTCGTGATACTACAAAGAATAAACGAGAGTTGAGGGAGACTTAAGGCGTTCTGGACACTTGCAATATGAGATTGATTCTTAGTGGAAGCATTCTGGTCAATTCTAGGGTTGATCCTCATATATGTTATCAGTTGTCTAGTCTAACGAAGACCCTACATTTGAAGAAAAAAATCTTATAGGACCTGAATAAAATCGTCGACAAGCCAGAAACCGGATATTAAAATAAATAAAAATAAACGAGAGTTAAGAGACAAATCTGCCGACACAAGTAAATTGGGAAATTAGCAGATTTGAGGAATCACTTTTGCCATAAATTCTTGTCGACAACTCGACATCAATCCATGTGCTCAAAATGCTCTTCGATCACAAATTTTTATATACTTCAAACAAATATAATAGGCCAAATAATATATTCAGATATTTATTGGAATGGAAAACAACTACAACGCCCTCCATATCATTGCTACAACATTATGCTCTACTCATTCACAGTAAACTCCAACAGCTACCCTATTTACTGCTCTCCACTCTTCTTTTCATTATTATTAGCCGAAAATAATGAAGAATGATTCCTCAGCTATCCTGGTAGGGCTAGTGAAATACTCGAGTAAATTTCCTATGCAACCTATGAACGATGTTATGTCTTGGTTAGTGGTCTCCTTCTTGGCATCAAGAGTCGTCAGTATCAAAAAAGCCATGGCATTACCTTCGGGAAATGTAGGAGGACAACTCACCGAGCCTATGGTGGATGATCGGAACCATACTAAATTCCAATGTTACGGTCATCTTGTTTATTGGTACTTTGGAAAGTCTTATATATAGGGTATAACACTTAAAATGTATGTCTTATATATAGGGAGGAAGGCCAAACAAAATAGAATATAGTTCTTTTTATGCGAGAGCTATGTCATTAAAATGTATAATGTCGATGATATATAGGGTATAACACTTAAATGAACTAAAATGGTCCCACACATACTTGAATTCTTGAACTTGGATATTTTTTTGTTGTGAAGGCAGCGCTTACTCTTCTTCGAGTACGCTTGGCAGGTGCCGGGTGTGTGATAGCGCAAACCACGTCGATCGTATAGCTTGTGGCCAGTGTGGCGATTTCAACCAAGGTTTATGCGAGGATCGAACTCGTGATCTTGCGGTCATGTATTTCTTCTTCTGTGCATTTCTCATGCGGTTTGAACTTGGATATTTAATTGAATCTACAGTTGTATTAAACTTGTCACACCTTTTGGACTGACCAGATCCACTTCCTCCATACAAAACTTCCCATCACCAATGCTTTATAGGCTCCCCTGTCCCCCCCCCCCCCCTCAGGATACCCTTCTATTTTACAAAGTAAAAAATTTACCCCTACTTCAATGGTTCGATTGGTTATTTTTAGAAATTTGTACCATATCAATTTTTTTCGTTACTCTATGGTGTATAACCAAAAATAGACTTCTCAAAACCATCCCAATCGTCTCGGTTTCGGAACGATTCGATTAATTTTTATTTTTTTAAACGATCATCTAACGACTATCACAATCGATAACATTCGACACAATTAAATAGCCAAAAGCTACAAAAACATTGAATGAAAATATTTTTTCCTTTATAATATCCTGCAATGGCAATTAACAGAAGTAATATACTCATTATGTTTATCTTAATCAAATGATGCACCACTCTTATTATGGAGAGGCGTATGAAATTTACATTGTTTTATATTTGAATTGGAATCTATTTGGGTTTATTGCACAATTAAGTTCATGTACTTTAGCATCCTTTATAATATAGATGGACTGTTTTGGCTGTACATGATCATTATTCTATCAAGTGAGTGATTTATTATATGTAGCTGGCCATATAGGTTTAATTTTAAGAACATATATATATTTTTTTTAAATAATACTAATCTATAATTAAATATACGAAACAAATATTATGGAAATCTCACCTCAAATTCTAGTAGCCTACCATTATCGCCAATGGATTGAGTATGTGATTTGCTAAAAACAAAGTAGTGTTGAGTAATTGAGTTGTTGTAGCAACAACAATAGGTTTTTAATTTAGTATTGTAATCCAAGTACCAAGGTCCAAGACAAATATTTTTAATACTTACTATTTTAAATATGTATATATATATATTCGGTTCGGGATTTTTTCAGTATTTTTTATAAAATAAAAATTTTAACCTAATTATTCGGTACGGTTATAGTTTCATACCAAAACCTACGATTTTAGTTTAAAAACCCTAAAAGTCGGTTTGATATGGTTCAGTTCTGTCAGTTTTTAAAATTATTTTGACACCCCTACTACCAGGTGTTTATATTACCAATAGACCCATAACATGTATTTGTAATAATAGACTTTTAACACATTTAATTATGGTAGGTAACTGGTAAAGTTGATGTCATGTGACCAGGAAGTCATTTGTTCAAGCCGTGGAAACAGCCTCTTGCAGAAATGTGAGGTAAGACTACATCTGATAGGCAATGTAATTATCATGCACCGATCCGCATGGGAACTTAATGCACTGGGTTGTCCCCTAACATGCATTCCCACCTCATTAAATCACTTAACTATAATAAATTTATTTGGTGGTATTAATGTTTGTTTTTGGGACCGCCAAAGATTGGGGTGGAGCATCAAAGAATTCTTCATCTTTAATCAAAAGTTTCAGATTCAAACCTTAAATAAAATTAATTTTAACAAGGAGCGTTTTTTCCTAAATTGAAATTTCTTCGAATTAATTAGATCCCAAAACGGATATAAGGTTGGAAACAAAAAGAAGTTTGGGTTCGAGTTGAGGAATCAGATCCAATTCATTCGCAACTCTTCAATTTCTACAGTATTTTGTTTCTTTCTCTTCTTGAGTATTATAATGCACCTAAATACAACTCAAATATAGTGACCAAATAATATCCGACCATGCAAGCAGTGAAATGCTATAAAGGCGTTGGAAGTAGAGATGGCAATGGATCGCGGATTCGATCCTGATTCGGTGGATCCAGATTCATTTTATAGGATATGGATATTCAAAGTTTGGACCCGACGGATCTGGATCGGACCCGGATCCGTTTATGATGGTCGGATCTGTATCTGGATCTTGTCTTTGAGATCCGTATCCGATCCAGATCCGACCCGTGAATCCGTTTTTTATTAAATTAATTATACATTTATTATTTATATATCATGGCACCGAATCCTTTGTAATCTTAATTTTATTTTATATTCAAAGGGCCGAAGGCCATTTTTTTTTTAATTGAGACACGTTTTGCGTGTTATTCTTTAATCATTATATTAATCATTTATGTGGTACTTATGTAGTAGCTTAAGGTATTGCGAGGATTGTTTCTCACTACAGCAATAGCCAATAGGCATAACAATTGTCAACAATGTCATTTAGTCCTAATTTACGGATGCATTCCCATGATTCCGTTAAATTAAATTGACTCTTTTTCTAGAAAATTTAGACTGATTAGAAGGTATAACTTAATAATCAGTCACTTTGATTTGGATCCAGATCCGATCCGTGGATCCGGTGGATCCGATGGATCTGGATTTGGATATGATTTTATGAACCCTATGGATCTGGATCTGAATATGAATACATGTATGTAAAACAGATCTGGATCTAGTAAGATCCGGTCCAGATCCTACCCGTTGCTATCCCTAGTTGGAAGACAGAAAGGAGGACCCCAAAAAGATGAATTAACCTTCTACCTAATTTTCTTGTATGGGGGATCAAAAAATAGCTGTACACATGCAAGGTACTCCATTTATCACACATCCCTGTAGTTTCTTTAACGTATCTAGCTCAGTCTTAATCATTGATATTTATATTGTAATTTTAGGCCGTTGGTTTTGGGTTTACACATATAACCAAAAATTGACAAATGACATGACACCACCCATACGATTGAAGTACACTCAAAGCCTTTCCACGAATAGTATTTTTCCCCAATAATTGCTAATTTGCTATTATGGATCCATGAAATATTTAAGCAAGGTCGGCGAGTTACACTATTGCCTGCCAATCCAAGAAAATGTTAATCTTTCAGCTAAAATTAAAAGGTCCTTTTATCCATCGTCTTTATTGAGTTTGGCTAATTTGATCAAATGGAAACAATCAAGAAAGACACTTCTGCCATCCACATGCCTTGTTTGACTTGTTGTTTGTGGGGGGCCAAAACTGACCTTCAGGGCTGCAACTTTTTGTAATAAGTTAAACTAATTAAAAGTTAACCGAATGGATTGTACACTTGTTAGAGTTCTTTGCAATGAGCTCATTGTACTGGATCCACATTTATCGTTTCTTGAAATTTGAGTTAGTTTTTTCGCATGTAAAATTATATTATGCATCAGAAATACTGAATTCGAATGAATTTGGTGTTGAAAGATACTGAATTTCGATGAACCCGACCCCTAATCAAGAATACTCAAAAAGAAAGAATGAAAAAGTGAGACATGGTCCCTCCGGAAAAGCACCAACCCAGATTATCACTTTTCTAACCATTTAGTTATCCTTTTTTTTTGTTGGCACCGACAGCATAATCAAATCCAGCCAATTTTTTAACAAAAGGAACTCATACAAATGAATGAAAGCGAATAAAATAGTGTTATACACAGAGACAAACAGTACAAAACACTCTGTAATCCTACAATATCATAACGAATCATATACTAAATATGCCTGTCTCTGTTGTTTCTATTTAAAACAATATAAGAAAATTTGTATCATACAGAAAGGAACAAGAGAAGAATATATGTAGCTCTAACCAAAAAGAAACTTAAAAAGTAATAACACATGTTGAAAAGAAAGCACCGGCAATGTTGACCTCATTGCCGCGTTCTTTGTAATGTAGAGCCAATCATTTTAAGTTCGAATCTCTTTATAGTTGCAGCAACATCCCTCATTGTTGTATCCACAACATAAGGGGTACCGTCCACAGTGATCGCCGTGGCATTGACCAGCTGCCGGCATGGTTCGCGGCGCTCAGCAATGGTCCCGTGATAGTGAAAGTACTTGATACGCCCTTCTGTCTTGTGCGTTGTCTTGCCTACCGTGTTCTGGGACATATGGACACCGTTGGCGATCACGTTGCGAGATTGCACCGCGTATTTCCGATCCCTCCAAATGCCCCTCTTCACGTCCTTGTACACTAGCTTCTCAAACCCCCATTTTCTGCAGTCACATTAACATCCAATCATCAATTTAAGTGTTCGAATTCAAGATTTTCAACACATAGATGACTTCATGCAAAGTATATAAAGCAAAAACAATTTGAGTCGACTAAGTTGGAATAGTATCAGAATGTAGGGCTATAGTATCGAACAAAAAACGACCTGTCAAAACCAACAAATTATTTTCTTTAATCTAGATTACATAGGACATAAGAAGAAACCGGGGACTAAATTATTTACACATCCAACTTTTGATCACTATCAGGCGAACTTCAAAGTCAAATTATTACTAAAAATTTGCTCAGTTTCAACTAGGTAATGACACCTACATATGACAATCCAACTTTAATTAGTAATGAACATTATGTATCTAGTATATTTCTTCAAGACAGCTAAATTGGTCAAGTTTCCAATTAACACAGGAGAAAACATCTAATCCAGCCTAGACAGGTCTCATTAAGGGAAATAGAGTATGACAAATTAAGACAGCTTAGCTTCCACTAAGACAGTACAATAACGAATAATCATATTTTAAGCCAAGATCACTAGACTAATCTCTTAACTAAAGTAATCCCTTTACTTGTGAACAGTCTAATAATACATCAAAGCATCTCAATTATCCACCACTACAAGACATCAACAAATAAAGTTCAAAACCAGCAGACAATATGATATTTACCAGAATATCTAACCATCCCCTAATCATACCATTTCAGAACTTAGAAAAATAAAACTCAGAGAACGTTTCAGATGCTCTGTAACATAGAAAGAACTCCTGCCTAGAGGAACCACAATCAACATAACATTATCGGTATTGTTTATTATCCAATAGATACTCACCAATTTTACTTAACTCCAAATTGGGATGGTTTGATTTATTTTAACCACCAAAATTCTTTTACTCAATTAAGAAAATCCAACATGGGTCAATCGAAATTCAGCATTTTGACTCAACAACAACATACCCGGTGAAATCTCACAAAGTGAGGCCTGAGGATGGTAAAGTGTATGCAGATCTTAACCCTACCTTTGGAGAGCTATTTCCGGTAGACCCTCTCGGCACAAGGGCAAACAATACAAAACAAAAACACAAATAATGGTAGTGACGAACTATAAAATGCATGATAGAGTAATCTGAAAAAAGGGCTATAATTACCACAGATTAATAGGATAATTGACCAAATTTAGCATTTTGACTGATTGCTAATAATTATATTGACCAATTTGAACTTAAGGAATACCTGTAGGATTTACCACGGTCCTCAGCAAGACAAAGCTTGTTAGACATTGGCATTTGCTCAATAGTAAACTGTGTATAATCCGATAACGAATTAACCACAGACTTAATAGTACTCTTCTTAGGTACAAAAATGTACTCGTCCACATCAAAGAAAAACATCCATTTAGCTTGAAACTTATACCTATGTAAACAATCATTAACCACAAGAAACTGATTATGATAATACCCATCAAATCTCTCTTGGTCTCTAATATCTTGTAATGTAACATATCCTTTATCCATCCATGGTTTAAGTACCTCCATTACTCCCTCATGTACACCTCCCGCATCATGTAATACAAAATGAGATTTCTCCCCAAATAGCTTTACATGAAATGCTAACCATTCCCTTACTCTTTGTGGACTTAAATTCCCAAACAACGACGACCCACAGTAAAAAAAATCGTATTTCGGTGGAGCTTCATAAGTCGTAGTAAAGTTAACGAAATCCGTTTCCGTTTCCGTTAACGCCACGAAAGTGTCGGTGGTGTTCAGGTTAGTATCTCCACCGCCGTTAGTGACGGCGTGAATTACGAGTTTGCCGGTGCTCACTGAGATAGGGAAAGTGCAATTAATGACTAATACAGTGTAAACTCTGCCATAACCCCAATCAGGAAGGATTTTGTTACCAATAACGGAGATAGGGTTTTGGTGTTTATTTAAAGGGACCCACTCACATAAATAACTTGGTTTGCTATAGACGTGAAGAGGCTTTGAAGCTAAACCCATTACAGCAAAAGTGTTATAACCTCCTCTATAAGCAGACATTAAAATAAAATTGTATGCAGCTGAGCCAAAACCGTTGAAAGCTCGTTTTACGACGCCATTTTGAAGGACCCGGTCTTCGTCCAATGACGGTGGCGGCGGTGGTGGAGGAGCAGAATTAGTAGTGTTGATGTGGGAAACAGAGTGAAGTGGGGTATTAAAATCGGAAGGGGAGAAAGAGAAGCCACAAGGGATGAAATGAAGAAGAGTGATGAGAGAACAGAGAAAGAGAAGAGTAGTGAGTAGTAGTTTAAGCTCACCACCAGCACAATTCCAAACGAACATCCTTCCTTCTTTTTCCTTACTCATAGTTATGGCAGTGAGGAAGAGAAACAGGGTTTTGATACTGCTCCTTTCCTCAAATCTGCATTTGGAGGTAAGGTGATTCACTTCTTATAAATCGCAATTAAATTATGAAAAGGAAAGGATTGCTTTGCTGCTATAATTTTGGGGTAATGGGTATAAAGTCAATATGGACTCTGTAGAAATCCTATCAGTGGGACTTGGTGGTTTTGGAGGGGGAGTTTACCCATAACTTAATTTTATTTGATACGGTAGAGTGATTGTTTTTTTAGAGTCTCTCGACTTAAAATAAAGCACAAATACAAGTAAAGTAATACAAATAAAGTAATTTTTGAAAAAGAAATAATAACTAATATATATAAATAAAATAAATAAAATATACATAGCAATATAAATCCGACGATAATAGACTATAAATAATAATGTGTTTACTAATATGATAGGTTAAACGAGTTTATAATAATAACACTACAACTATCAGTTTGTAAGCGTAGATAAGATTACGTTGAACTAACTACTACCATTCTTTCTTAATTTATGTCTTTCATAATCTCTATCTAAGGTCGGTAATAGTATAAAGTCGGGACCAAATAATAGGGACGTGACATTCAGTAATGAACGCGGAGAGAGAGTGATTTATTAAGACTATAATTGCCGACGGTAGTGTCTAATTTCCCGTAAAATTCGACTAAAGTAGAGCAAAAGAGAATGTAGTATGTTATACGTTAGGTGTTCCAATTAGTCTATAACAATTATTCTATATCTTTACCTTTTCTTTTTTTTAACCTTTTCTAAAGACTCCTCTAATAACAACAGCACAACAAATGAGTTCGTTACTTAAATAAAGTTTTTCTTTAGTATCAAAAGAGTAAATAGTTTGTTATTCCATTTAAATCTAAAATTAGTATTGTGAGTGGTAACGTGTAAAACGGGAAAATAACAATAACTAATCTGAAAATGATCAAATATGAGGGCTTGCTGAGTCGACCAAATTCTTGATCTATCCTTAAGATAATATTGTCCTGTATATCCTTTCAACGGTTCTAATGACAACTTATCTTCCAAGATAAAACAACAATCAAACAAATGAGCAAAGGGAACTCAAGTGTTTGCTTTGGAAGAAAGATCTTTGAGTGTTTGTGATTGCAAGAGAGGAAGACAATTTCAGAGAGTGAATGTTAAGTGTGTTTTGAAAATGAGCCAAATGCCTCATTTTATAGTGTTGAGAAGAAGACCCTCCAACTAGTTAATTTATGGCTTTGAATGACCAAGTAATGACCATTAGTATGGAGTTACAATTCAGCCAAGTAATGGCTGAATTCAAGAGCAGAATAATGAAGAGTTAATTCTCAAAAGTCAGCTCAAACGTCAATTTTTATTCTTCTCCAACGGATGGCAGTCGGCCACTGCGGCGCTTGTAGGGAGGCGCGGCGTCGAAACCGAGCACAACGCCGCAGCCCTGCAGAGTGGCGTCGTGGCGCCGAAACTTCAGAGACTTGGCGCCGCGGTGCTCCAGCACCACGGTCCTTGCCGCTGCCGCCCTATCGGGCGGCGGCGATTCATGACTCGTTTCATCTTTTAACACATTGCACATGTCTTCCCTTTGTTTACCAATATGAAACCATTGTTATTTGGCCAATAACCATATATTCTCTCATGTCTCAAACAATTTATATACGTACCAATATCTCTTCTATTTAAGGAAATTACGATCATTGACACTTTATGTGCACGTGTGTGAAAACCATGTTTTCGACGTGCGGGACCCCAATTATTCGAGTCATAATTTAATAAGAATTTATTTCACATTTAGTAAATTTCCAACAAGTATTATCCGTCCCCTTTTTAATGACGCGATACTTGATTCTTTAGTTCAAATAATAGAAAATATTAAACTCAATATAGTTTAATCAAAACTTCTATTCAATCCAATACTGAACAAATAAAATTCGGCTATTATGTTAAGTGTCCAAAAATATTACTCTATACCTTCATTCTCTTCTCATTCCCCTTGTACTCTGTAGGCTAATTGAAATGTTAATATGAATTGGGTTTGCCTAATATTAAAAGCAAAATTTGGCAAATATAATAGATTGAAAACTAAAAAGGCGTATATTAAGAGTTATTTATCATTTAATTTGTTTCCTGGCGTTCAAAGCATAAAAAAAGAAACTTCTTTGTACCTCAGTTTAAGATGGATCCAAACTGAAGTAATATGGATAGTAAAAATTAATATAACCCATCTCGATTTACTTCTATGTTGTTGTTCATGTAGTTATCGTGTTTGTATTTTTTTTATAACAGTGACCGGTGTTTATATGCTTACACAGGAAGCAGACAACTCATTTATTTTCACTATAATAGTTCTTGTTTGTTATTTTTTTTCTTTTTATGTTAGGCCAATGTAGTTTATATTGTTTGTTACTTGATACTATCTTACATGGGATTATTTGCACTCACAAGGCTTTCTTTGAGACATTCTCCAAATGTCGTTTCTAGCTTTATTATTATTTTGCTCATGATATTTTTTTTCTTAAAAATAAATAAATGAGAGTGACAGAGATGAGGATGCTGAGATAGAGGTGTGGGCATATAAGGAATAATATGATTAGAAATGAAGATATTCGGAACAGAGTGAGAGTGATCTCGGTGGAGGATAAGATGCGAGAAGCGATGTTGAGATAATTTAGACATGTGCGGAGGAGAGACACAAATGCCCAAATGCGGGAGGTGTGAGATGTTAGTTATGGACGGGTTCAGGAGGGGTAGAAGCATGCCGAAAAAATATTGGGGCCAGGTGATTAGACGAGATATGGAGCAGGCGAGACTTACTGAGGACATGAGCTTATTAGATAGGGAGTTGTGGAGGTCACATATTAGGATAGAAGAGTAGTAGGTAGTCGAGCGTAGTCCTACTTACGCTTACAAACTGGTAGGCGTAGTGTTATTACTGTAGGCATGCTTAGCATATCATACGAATAAGCGTAGTATCACTCTATAGTCTTTTGTAGTTTTATTTCTTATGCTATACGTTTTTTAATGTACTTGATTTATCTCATTTATCTGCGTAGTTACTGCTTATTTTCAGGATGCGCTATCACGGCGTATTCACGTTTGCTAGCAACATTTTCTTACTGCTTTAAATTTTTTACTAGGTCTGAGTCGAGGGTGTACCTACGAATGTAGAGGTAAAGTCTTTATATACTCTACTCTCCTCGGACCCCACGTTGTGGGACTATAATGTGTATGTTGTTGTTTGATATTTTTTTCTTCAAATTTCATGTATTTTTTTAGAGTGAATATTTATAAGTTTAAATTCCATAATCGTTACTAAAATTTTAAATTCTGGGAATTGTTTGAACTCAAATACGAGTTTCACTTGTCAAAGTACTGAACTCCAACCCGTTTGTTCTGTTTTAGCTAAGATTATTTTTGTCTAATTATTATTTTTGATTTAAAAGTAATTAACTTTCAATTACATTTAATTATGCTTTGTTTGAAAACAGTAAACAACCCCAAAATAATGTCAAAGCAGGTAGTTGTATGCATGAATGGCCGATTATGCTTGATGAAGCGGGGCCATGGTCGCGAGTTCGATCCTCGCATAAACCTTGGTTGAGCACTGTCACACATTGCCAAGTGTGGTTAACCGGCGGCGTGGTTTGCTATTGCGTCGGCCGGGGTTTACTGCATGCACTCGAAAGAATGGCGGCTTTCGCCGTCAAAAAAAAAAAAAAAACAGGTAGTTGTGGGTCATTTGTACCTTTTCCCTATTTTATGTTAGATCTTTAATTTTTTACCCTCGTAACAAATAGGAGTACTAACGGTTTGCGGGGTATATGTTTAAATTTTTATATCATAATATCTCTTAAGTAATGTCTTGTGCTCTTAAATAGTTTATGTCCCGTGGACATAAGTTCGATTTTGAATGACAAAAATTAAAAACCAGCTAATTTGAAGAGCAAAAATTAGGGTCACTCGCACAATGCCCCTATTTCGGAATGGTCTTTATTTTGGCCCACAAATTTGGGGTCTTTAACTTTTGTCCATCACCATTTTAGTCCGGTATAGTTAGCATTTAACATTTCATAATGTATGTCAGACAAGACAAAACTTTCATCATTTAACATAATAGGAAGAAAAACATAAGTTTAGATTTCGCTCGACATAGTTAGTGTTTAGCTTTAACATATGTACCATGACATCCACACAAGTTATATCGGAAAAGGTAAAACTTTAAACACTCTAACATAATCTGAAAAATAATACATATATTGCATAACTTAATTCCTACATAATTTGTGTTGAGCAAGCAAGACAAAAATTCAGTTTTCAAAGATAAAAATGCTATAGAATTTATGAGGAACCAAACATATCTGAATATTTTCATTATGGAAAAAATTAAGGACCAATGTTTTTGAAGACCAATTCGTGCAAAAAATTAAAGACCTATCCATTTGAGGGGGAAACAGTTGCAATTGAATGGTTTGTTCATCCGTATGATTTGTAACTTTGTAACATTGAGCCCAAAAGAAGTGCTTCGACCTTGCCAACAAGTCTCAATTGGCAATTCAACCTAGCCGCAATGAAGAAGAAGCAAAAATCCACCACCACAGATTTGAAAGCCCTAATCAATGACCACAGGTTCTTCTTCGACAAGCTAATGGACCTAATTCCACCTAGATTCTACCTCCCTAAAGATGAACCCGATACCTGGTATCGAGGTCTCCCTAAAGCCGCCAAAGCTTCCTTAAATAAACAATATAAAGAAAACCTCAAAAAAGCCCGTCGCAACCGCCTTGACCCGGAAAAAGAAAGATGAGTCATCCACTCTCGGCCTCCTCGAACAATCGCTTAAGACAAAGCAAAAACCTGAGGAGGAGGATCATGTTGAATCCAAGCCCATTAATTTGGATGAAAACGATAACCCTAACCCTAATAATGATCCCTCCTCTGTTACTTACGAAGAGTTGAGGCAAAGGCTGCGTAGAAAGATTGAAATGCTCCGTGGTAACCGTGGTGATGGCGAGGGTTTGGAGATCAATAGAGCGCGTAAGAGGAGTGAAAATGATGAAACTTTATCGAAATTTGAGGGTAAGAAGAAAAAGAGAAGTGAACAAGGTGAAGAAAATACTTTAGTGGAAAAGGAAATAGAGTTTGGGAAAGTGAAAATCGGAGACGATGATGATAAGAAAAAGAAAAAGGTATCGAAAGCTAAAGAATTGGAAAGGTTGAAGAGGTTGGAAGAGGTGAAGAGGGAGAATATGACGTTGGCGGATAAGGAAACGTGGAAGGCGGCGGAAAAGAAGGCAATGGGAGTGAAGGTTTATGATAATCCTAAGTTGTTGAAGGAGAGTATGAAGAAGGAGAAGAGAAGGAAAGAGAAGAGTTCTGAGAAATGGAAGGAAAGAATGGAGACTACCGAGAAGTTGCAGAAAGAGAGACAGCAGAAGAGAAGGGATAACATTGCTGGCAAAGCAAAGGAGAAGAAGATGAGGAAGATTGCTAAAAGGGAGAAGAAACTAATGAGGCCGGGCTTTGAGGGGCGAAAGGAAGGCTACATTACTCAGGATAAAAGCTAAACTGGTCATGAGCTCTATCTTATGTTTTACTTATTTTGAATTTAAGCTGGTATTTCATTTGGAGAGAGTTTTGTTATTGTTCGGAAATCTTTTGGTAGTTGTGTGCTAGTCAAATTTAAGCTGTATTTTAGTAACATGTTGGTTCATTAGCCTATCTCAACTAGTTTGGGGTTGATGCATTATTGTTCATTAGAATTTGTTTTCATGAAGTTAGTATGATAATATATGACTATTGTGGTCCGGCAAGGGAAGACTGCGTACAATAGACCCTTGTGATCCGGCCCTTCCCTGGGCCCCGCGCATAGCGGGAGTTTAATGCACTGGACTGCCCTTTAGTATGATAACATATGATTGTCGCCAAATTCTATTAGTTTGAGTAGAACATATTGTCTACATACATTTCTCAAACAGATGGTGGAAATGGAACAAATCTGAGATTGATTGGCCGTGGATCTTTTTGCTATGGAACATATTTACTTGGCATTGTCAGTGTCTCTTTAATGGATAAATTTTTTAGATGTAAAATGGCTACACATATGTTCCTAATATTTCAAAATTTAGCTACACCCTTGAGAGAGAGACAAACTTATGCCCAATTCCACTCAGAAAATCAAGATGAACTGCCTTGGTCTTTTCTATTTTTGGTGTAATCAGGATATTGTTAGTGATGTAGGAGACCTAGTAGATCTGATAGGCAACTGTTAATGTTTTAGATCTTTAGCTACTGGCTGATCCCTTATTTTGCTCCTTTGGCTCCTCTTGGAGCTTGTAACTACAACTCTCAGCAACTTTGATGCTGATCTTTTGGATTTCAATACAAGTTATTACCTATCTCAAAAAATAGTGTCATGCCCTGATGTCATTAGTATTTTTCAGCGATAGGCTGGTTTCTTTCGAAGGGGACCCTTGGTAACTGGTAAAGTTGCTTCCATGTGATCAGGAGGTCATGGGTTCAAGCCGTGGAAACAACCTCTTGCAGAAATGCAGGGTAAGGCGGTGTACAATAGACCCTTGTGGTCCCGCCCTTTCCCGGACCCTGCACATAGCGGGAGCTTAGTGCACATGACTGCCCTTTAGGATGGTTTTTTTCATGCACTACTTGAAAAGCTTGTTTTCTTTAAAAAATACGTTCTCTATTAAGAGTCCTTTGAGAAGCTAAGCTCCGAATTCAGATAGTAAGATTCTCCTTACTTCATAGCGCTCATGACCATCCAGTAATAGTCACTTTGATGCTCAAATGTAATCTTTATACTTCGTAGTTAGCAACTATGGAGTAATTACAAGCGAAAAGCGCAAAGAAGTGCCATAGTCTGTTGGAGCTTTAAGCACAAAGCGGAATAGAGTGGGTTTAGTGAAGAAGAAAAATCTAAAAATAGAAATGTAATGCAAACAAATGTAACTATAAACACAAATCATAATTAGCTGGACAGAAGAATGGAGAAATTATAATTAGGTTGCATGTATGTTGTTCATATATGTTGTTCTGCCATTAAATCATAATTGGTTCAGGATTAGGAACCAAATAGTTCCATCTAATACTTTTTATTGTGCCGTATATGATAAATGAATCTACCATGATACACAGAGATGGATTCCCCAAATAAGGTAGGAATGTATGTTAGTTTTTCTAACATAAGGGGAGAGAAATATCATCTAAGAAATATGTTGTAAACTATCATCAGTATGATCCTTAGATAATTCAAGCTTATAACCCAACTATTTCATATTTCAGATGCAAAATGCTCCTTTTAAAGTTAATGTCCTTGAAGGACAAAGTCTACTGCATGCATGAAGCGTGGTAGACTAATCGGTTCCAAATGCAATAATTCTTGAAAAGGAGGAACAAATGATCGTAATAATGAGGCAATGTGCTCTTAAAGAGCCTACGACATAACACTTCATGAAACCTCATGAGAGGTAAGGTACCTGAAAATAATGAAAGTGATGAGATCTCAATAAGTTATGTCACATTGGGAACCGTTACAAATGATTTATCGCCGACGATGCCTTTGGTACAATATAGCGCAATATTGTAAAAGATTGTGAGGATATGAATTCTATGTCTCTAAAACATGTTGACGTAGATATCATTACCAAGTGAAATGATGCATTTGGTAAGCTTCAAGCTTATTGGACCTGCAGTCCAGACAACAGAAAATGTCGGATATTGTCACTTGACAAAATTTATCTAAAAATTCTTGAAGAATTTAAATGCCTAAAGCATATACAAATTCTAAAAATTTGTTCATTATATGAATTAAATCAAATAAGGTGAATGTGATTTGATCATAATGAATATTCATTGACTAAGGATACACATGACTCTATTATCCTTACGTCTTTTTGAGTGTAAATTGATTACTTGAATATTATTGGAACTCGTGAAGAGTTTTCAAAGGCACTTGATTATATGCTGAAAGAAGTTGAAATGAAAAACTTAGTCTTTGGTCCTATAGTGCCATATGTTTATGCAATTGATGCATTTATATATTTTGCTATGCTGATGAGGGATTACAGTCATACGATATTGTTCTACATGACAGTCAAATCATATAAAGATAACAAGAGATAACATTTGTTTATAAAAGCAAGTCAAGAATGCACTTTGAGTGATTTCAACAATATTATATGCCGATGCAACTCTATCCAAAGACCAAAGATGCAGTAACATACATAACCCAACTAAAGGGTAGGATTCATAAAGGAGATAGAACAAAACATATTTCACCAAAGTTGTTCTTTACACATGATCTCCAGAAAAATGATGATATCAACATGCAACAACTTAATTCAAGTGATAATATTATTGATTTGTTCACCAAGTCTCTACCAATTGCAACTTTCGAGAAGGTGAGACACAAGATTGGGATGCGAAGATTCATATTCTGGATTGATGTTCTTCGGGGGAAGTTACGAGTTGTACTCTTTTTTTCCTTAACCAAGATTTTGTCCCAATTGGATTTTCCTGGTAAGGTTTTCAATGAGGCAGCCAAAATGCGTATTATTAGAAATATGTATTCTTTTTTCTTCACTAGATTTTTTTTTCACTGGGTTTTTTCTAGGCACATTATCTACCAAATAGACATTCAAGGGTGTGTGTTATAAATATTATTTATTATTGTGAATGTCTATCTCTACAAGGAAAGTTAGATTTAGTAATTTTGGGACCAAGTCAGTTTTCTATTTAAATAGAGATGTTCCCTTCATTATATTGACATCCCTCAAGAGAAATAAATTCTCCTCTCTTCTCTCTCTCTCTCTACTAATATTCTTGTTCTAATTTTATTATTTCATAACAATTATAAGGTTTTCCTTTGACCTTTTCATTCTTGGCTGCTAACCCTCAAGCTGTGGTAGAACCACCCATTGGGAAGGGTATTCAATTGAGTCCCCTTCGTTGAAAAATTATACGGCGCAAATAGGGTAAACAATATATGGCAGGAATATGGAGCTCCTCCAGAAGATGCAGATACAAAGACAAGCTTAGAGAAAGCTCAAACGGCAATTAGCTTCTGGTTCTGGCAGGAATTTACGGTCCACTTCTCAAACGATCTGAGACTGTAAGTCATTTGATTCTTTGATTCCTAGTCATTTCTCCCTTCTTATCTTTTTAAAGTATTGGTAATTTATCTTTAAAAGGAAAATCATTTACCAGTATTGGAAAAAATGGGTTAATTTAGCCAAAGGGATATAGAGGATTGGTATCATCGACCCCAACTTTCTTTGTGATTTTTACTGGATTGTATTCCTTTTACCCTCAGATCATGTGAGTCAATGGTGTATTTAAATTTGACGCTTTTCAACATAGATAGTTGTCATGAATTGCTCATTATGTTGGAATAGTTATGCATATGTTAAAAGATTTAACTAATAGACTATGTAGAGGAAATATTATAGTGACTAGTGAGCTGATTCCTCAAAGAATTATCCTTTTCTGTAGTTTGATTTTTAAAAGCAAGTGCTGAATGGTATTTTAATGAAGATTTTGTTATTTGCGATTTAGACGTTATTAAATATATGAAAAGAATTGTAATTTATGTGCAAACATTTAGTGAAAAGTTTTGCAAATAAAGCACTTTAGGAACTTCCTAAAGGTTTATGCTTGATGTCAACACTCTTAATGAGGTAGAAGGGTACTTATTTCCCAAACACTGGAAATGATGTTTATCTTCTCTAAATTGGGCAAATGAAATAACTATTAGATCTGGCACCTAGGGGTGTGGCCTAGTGATCAATGAAATGGGTTGAGAACCATGAGCTCTAGGGTTCAAATCCAAGCAGTTGAATAGACGGATTCTTGACCTCCGGCTTCTTCAGAGGGGGAAGGACGAAGAAGAGCTTAGTTGACAGGATAGGAGGATTGCTTCTCTAATCTAACTAAAATACACTAGGTGATTTCTTTTCATGTGTCCCAGTCTTGGTGGACAGAGTTACCTTGTACCTGTTGTTGATGAGAGGTGGTGGATATCTCGTGGAACTAGTCTAGGTGCACACAAGCTGGCCCGGACACCACAGTTATGGAAAAAAAAGCTATTAGATATGTTTTCGTCACGAAAAGGGTTAAAGTTTGCTGGGTAATGGTACAGTTTGGAACACTATTCCTGTGGTCATTTGGTGGAAAATCTGGACTGAAAGAAACAATAGAATTTTTGAAGGCAAACAAAGCAACATACAAGGCCTTAAACACAGATGTATATTTTTGCTAGCTCTTTGGTGCAAGCTTGCTGGACTTTGTTTGCGATGTAGATACCATGTCAGTTATGATCAAGGCCTACAATCTGTAAATTTTGATGCACTATCTTAGTTCTGTTACACCATTTATAAAATTCATAATTACCCATAAAAAATACCGCCACATTGCCATAAAAAGACGCCTTTTATTTTCAAATTTTAGGAGAGACAGGTCCAGTAATTAATCCACAATCCAGCATGTTTGGTTTATCTTTGATTTCAAAGTTGATATGGAGTTGGTTAAGATTGAGAAATGAGAAAATAACAAAGAAAATGTGTTGCAATTGAGTGGGAGAAAGAACGAGAAAAGGGAAGTCATAAAGTAGGGCTGTCCAACGGGGCGGGGCTACCCGACCCGACCCCGCCTGATCCTGTACCGGAAACGAATACCGGTATTCAGTATCGATTTCGGTACGGGGTCGGGCATTTTCCTCAACCCTGCCCCGACCCCACCCCGACCCCGTGGCCAAATTTCACCCCCACCCCCCTACACGCTTAATATTTATTTTTTATCCTAAGTTATTATATTTACACTTTAACCCAATTTTTTCAACTATAAATACCTCATTTTCTCTTCATCTTTCTCACAAATTTTCCTACCATCTCTCTAATAATCTCTCAATCTATCTCTCATTCTTTCTACATTGTCTACGAAATATTCAATTTTATTTATTCATTTGGGAGTGAAGTTGACAACTAGTTTGAGGATCATTCATCGAGCAAAGTTTCAATTTTCAACCTCTCGATGTTACGTCGGCGTTTGGTACATTCGTTCCTTCATTAAATTATTGTTGTTTCTTTACTTTAATTAGCGCACTTAATTTCATTATCTTTAATTATTTATTTGCATAATTATAATGGAAGGATTGAAACGTATGATTACGGGTAAGGGTAAGAGTATTGCTTCTTCTAGTAGGGGCAATAAGGGTAAAAGTACTTCTTCTAGTCATCCTATTCTTCCTAGACAAGACTATTTTGTTGATACTGAATTATTTTCTGAAGTTCATTAGATTTAGGCGAGGAGCTATTTTCTGGAACTCAACAAGATTTTAATTTAGAAGATAATCTAGATGACACACCCATAATCTAGATGACACGCCCACTACTGAACCGTCTCCTATTCCCCCTAGTATGAGACGAGACCCACCACAACGAAAATTAACATGGCTTTCTTTGATAGGGACGCAGAAAATCAAGTAGCTAGATGCCAAATTTGTAAAAATATTTATAAATTTAAAGTAGGAAAATGTCAGAGCGGGACGGGAGGTTTAACTACGCATTTGAATAGATTTCACAAAGTTAGGTGAGAGGAATACCTGGCTAAAAAGGCGGGTGCGCCAATGCCCTCTCAGTCGGGACGAGGTTCATATACTGTCCCGGACCAGGTACAGGGTCAAATTGACCGTATGACGGGGGCAATTGAGATGTTTTTATTAAACTATCTTGTTGTGTGTGTTAATGACCCACCCCGACCCCCGACACCTTGGGATCGGGACGGCGACAGACCCCGCCCTACCCCCCAGTCCCGCCGGACCCCGACCCCGCCAGCCCCGACCCGACCCCACCCCGTTGGCCACCCATAATATAAAGTGATATTGTGGTTTTAAGTTTTAGGTTGGGATTGCTCTACTGGAAGCATTCTTTTGTCATGCATAACCCAAATTTAAGTTGTTCTCCAAATGTCCTAGTTTCTGCTTGTGGCTTCCTGATTTTAATGGTACACAAAATTTACATGATTAATTACAATGTTCAATAATGATTATATCACGCATAGATAAAGAGGTACGCTAGGAATGTGAAAGTATGGTTTCTTATTATATTTTAGTTTGACTATAACTTTGAGTTAGAGCCCATTTGGCCAAATTTTCAAAATGTGCTTATTTTGGATAGACTTTCTTTCAGATGGAGATTCAAAAGAAGTACTTTGGGAGAGTAGTAGTTTATGTTTGGTCAAATCGTTCAAGAAAAGTTCGCTGTATTAGAGAAACAGTCCACGCTTGATCACTCTTTTCAAAGTGTTTTCTGTATGCAATTTCCGGAAAAGGACATATAAAGGTTCACTTTACAATTAGTATTATTTAAATACATAAATGGTTTTAAGTATTTATTATGATAAGACTTTAATTAAGTTTTTTCAAATTTATTTACTTAAAATTTAAGAAAGGTGAGTTTGAGAGACGAATGCGTTAAATTAAGAAGGGATAGTTTGTGTATCTCAGACGTAGATTCGTTACTTTTTGTCATGTAAATATGATTTATCTTCACCTATTTCATATTGTGCAATAGTTTTGGAGATCAATGGAGAAATGGGATTAGGTACTGCATATCCGTGGTGAGATTCTCCTTTTATGATTGAGGGAGTCTTTGATGTTTTTAGGAGCTGAAGGTTTCAGGGTGATCCTTTATCACCTTTACTCTTTCTATTTCTTATAGAGGCCATAAGAGCTCATGGAACAATCCCTAGCGGTTAGTTATTTTGAGCAGAGGTTTGAAGTGAAGAGAGGGGATTGGAAGTTGGAACTATGTATCAACATCTTATCTGTTGTTTTCAGATGACATTGATATTCCATGAACTACATAGACGAAAATAAGGTATTTATGCATGAAGTTTACGTGGTGCTAGGCAATTCTGGGTTCAGGAAGGTATACATCCATTGGGAAGTAGACTCAATATGTGCAACTGAGGACTTATCTTCCTACCACATATTTGAACTTGTTTATGTGGAGAAATGTTAGAGGTAACAAACTCTGAAAATCAGTGATACTAAAAGTTGAAAGGAAAATCGAGGGGTTGGAAGATGCAATATTCCTCAAAAGGTAGAAAAGTTGCTCTCATCAAGTTGTGACTCTGTCAAATATCTCAACATATTTTATCTCCTAGTTCATTGTTCGCCTTAGTAAGAGTACTGAAAATTAATGAGGGATGTCTTGGGGGGAAGGTGGGCGAGAGTGCGAGAGGCAATACCATATGGTAGGATGAGACACAATAGCAGCCTCAGTGGAGGGAGGAGGCTTAAGCATACATAGTTTAAGCACCTTCGATCAATCCTTATTAAATAAATGTTTATTTAGATTTGTTTGCCAGGAGGGATTAGGAAGGGGAAGGCAATACTGGTAAAATGTGGATACTTATGGATGCCTCCTGGAGAAAGCCATAACCTTGTACAAGACTAGCTTATTTATTGGAATTATGAAGGGATATAATGAGTCTCTCAAGATGCATTGGCATTACACCTGAGAATGGCAGATGTATTCAATTTTACTTAGACATTGGGTATAGGATTGCAACTGTTAAAGCTGAGTTCACTCATTTACATATATGATCACAACAAATAAGTGTGCTAGTGCACTACTGTAGTTGATGTTCTTAAAAGAGATGGAAGCCAGATTGTCTTTGGACATGTTGTTTAGGAGGCCCATTAGAGTATAAAGATGAGTCCACCACTAGTTTTACATTTGTGATCACAACAAATAAGGATGCTACTGTAGTTAATGTTCTGTTGGTGCAACCTCTTTTTTTGGTCAAAATAAATCTGACTAGGTTTACTCCACCTCTTATTCAGTTATTCCTAATGTTTATTTGCTCAAAGTGGGATGAGTTAATCTCAAATCCTAAGAGTTTCGTTTCCCTAAAAAAAGGGCAGCCCGGTGCACTAAGCTCCCACTATGTGCGGATCCGGGGAATGGCTGGACCACAAGAGTCTATTGTACGCTGCCTTACCCTGCATGCAAGAGGTTGTTTCCACGGCTTGAACCCGTGACCATGATAGCAACTTTACCAGTTTCTTTTCCCTAAACTAGGATAAAATTGTAAGACCTACCAGAAAATGCTCGTTGTTCCAAGATTTTGTGAAATTTCACTTTTTCTGTTTGGTTCTGTAGTATACTTTATTCTGTATGAGTGCTATATAGCACCAAATTGTTGTAGTGCCCATATTGTCTAGAAGAGTTTTTTTAAGTAGTTATTAATTGATTGGTGTGAGGGGAAAACTTCTGCGTACAAGCTGTATTAACAAAGTAAATAATCTTGTTTATCAAAAAAGAGAAAATAGGTAAAGAAGCTTCACTTGATTCTCATGGTCCACTTCAATTCTCTCATACAAACAGAAACTTATAAAAGAAATATCCTTCATATAACAGAAGGAAGCTTCAAACAGCCTGTATTATTTGTGGCTCCATAATTTTAATTACTTCTCAATATACTGCCAGTTGCTGGTTTTAATGTTTTCCACTTGGGTAGTGCATTCCCTAGAGCTTTACACAGAAGACTGTATTTCACTTACTGAGAGATAATGTAGACCATGTTGCATCCAGCTGAGCTGTCGCTAAGTCAAGTTATAGTTATCTCTTTCTTCAAGCAACCTTGATGAGGGTCCTCAGACTTTAAGTATTATTAGTTTGCACAAAATTTGAGTTGAAGTTGAAAAAAAATTAATTGAAGTTGCAGTTGAAAGAAATATGTGTTACGGTTACCTGAGCCGAGAGTCTATCGGAAACAACCTCTACCTGCCTCTCTACCTACCAAGGTAGATGTAACGGGAGCTTAGTGCATCGGGCTGTCTTATATATATATATATATATATTGTTGAATTCTCCCGACATAAAAGAACTTCTAGTGTAGTGGTAAAATAGAATTAAAAAATTACTCCATTCTTCCATAAACTTTGGTGCATTACTTTCACTGCTACTTGGAGGTCTGATGGGTGAGTATCTTTTCTGCGTATTTGTCAATAATCAACGGAGATATTGGCATGTCGGGCTACAACATTATTTTGTGCAAAGGTCTGATGTGAACAAAATTTATGGTGTTGCATTATACAAAGGTGTAACATTTTACTGGAGAAATGTGAATTACATAAAAGTCCATCAAAAGGAAGGGATTATACTTGCGGAGTATTTCTTCTTTTGATGCGTTTTCACCTCTTGGTTACAGTATTTACCAAATTATTTTGCTAGTCTATTCTTCATCTGGTTGTAAACAATTTTTTGTAAACACATACCCTTTTGGTTGAAATGTATTTAACTTTTTTTTTTGCCTATTATCCTGGTAGATCGATGTTTTCCCTCTTTATTTGGAGAGGTATTTTTGAACGTTGGGCAGATATTCTCCCCTTTCAAAAGAAGAGGGAAAACGACTGGTGTTCCTAAAATATAAATGGCAGAACTTAAAACAGGCATTAAGCAGGTGTTTTGGACATACATATTGTTTGCAAATTATATGTATTTTTTTCTTCAGACTTCTTTAACTTCAACTTGATTGAAGTTGAAAAAGTGGTATGAGGATTGAAATACTATTGGAGTAATAGTTTTTACTATATTAACTTCTAAATATTCTTGATTTAAACATCAAATATTCATTTTTCAACCTCAAGCAATGAACACTCTGGAGCTTATACATCGCTGTGTCCATGTGCACATGTGTGGCGAATATGCTTTACCATCTAGTCTACCAAGTGACTTTTAAAAGCTGAGAGAGCACATGGGAGGTAGAAGAACATGCTTAACTTATCAAATTGAATAGAGAAAAGGTATCCATAAATATCTAGATAACCACTAAAATCCATAAAGTTATTACAATCCCCATAAGGAAAAATAGCGTAGAAAAAAAGGCAAAGACCAAAGAAAAGACACTTAACTCCACACTAAAATATGATACAAACTTCAAGACACTTTGTGCTGGTCTCTGTTATGTTAGATTCCAGCAAACATGTGACATTGGGGCAACAAACATAACCAAACTAATGCTCCTTTACTTTTTTTTTCTTTTTCTTTTGCGTTAAGTTGCTGCACGTGGCATCATTTTATTTGACATGATGTAGGGAATAGATCATCCACTATTTATTCCCTGCAGCAACAGGAATCAAGGGCCTATAATAAGGGGAAGCAAAGGCAAATGCTCCTCCTCTGTGTACTGATGATGTTGATGATGAATCTTATCCTTGAAAGATAAGTCTCTGTTCAAAAGCACGCAAGTAAATAGTGGTGCAGTGATGGCTTCTGCTGCTGATGGTGGTGGTCAGTGCCCACAAAAATTAAATCAAATGGCACATGCGATTGGCATTCCCCTGCCCACCCTGCACAGGCTTCCTGTCCCCCCATAATCCTTTATTCCTTTCTACTTTCTGCTCTAAATTATTCTTTCTATACATTTAACCAACTCAATATCTTACATCACCAAATCAAATCACTTTAAAAATCTAAATTCATCACCCCCTAAAAGAAAGGTAGTAGAATATTGTTAGACAATCAACTACGTTTCTCAACAACTTTGTTTAATAACTTAAAAACTATTGTTAGTAGAGTAGTTGATAAACAGGGAGATGATTAGGTAAATTATAGAGCGAGGGGTGCGGGTTGAGTTGCCAATGCCACACATTGGAGATGTCGTGGGCAGGTGATAAGGTGGTCGTTGGTGAGGCCGGCCGCCTGCATGAATGAGTGTGTAACGGTGGGGCCTACGTAGCGGAAGCCTCTTTTCACCATGTCTTTGCTTATGGTTTCTGATTTTGAGGTCTTCACTGGGATTTTATTGCATGCCTTGTATTGTGTTGCAATGGGCTTGTTGTTCACAAAATCCCAGAGATACTTGTCGAACGACCCGAAAATCTTCTTTATCTGAAAATAAATTCAAGAAATCATACACTTTGATATCCCCACATCTAAAATTTGCTTATGCAAGATTACTACTTCCCAAATATTATTTAAGAATCACAGGAACTTATTTAAGTATATTAGTCTTACTTTCTTGTGGTTGTCAATGACAGATATGCAATACTTGGCCCACGTGGTTATGTTAGTTAAGAGTTGTTAGGTACGTACATGCATGATTAGCAGATTAATTAAATATTTTAGACTTTCCCATCTATGCTTCCCATTAGGGTCTCATAATGTCATTCTTAACAGAAATGTTGGGAAATATTGTAAAACAATGAAGACTGAAAAAGAAAGGACAGTTGAAAAGTTAAATCAATTTTTAAAATTCTTTACAGAGCTCATATTATATGATGGTTACCTCTAAAATTCTGTTAGAGTTGTCGACAGCTCCTCGGATTTGGCTAAGCTCCATACCATATTCGACGCTTGTTGAAGTTATCTTCTTTTCATTGTACTTGGAAACAGTTTCTGGATCAAATCCTGAAAAGGCATCCCTGGAGGAATGTAGAAAGCAAAATACGGCTAAGTCCTTTGATTTTTTTTTAATGTTCATCAAGAATCAGTTCAACAACCAGCAAAACCTACCTGAATTCTTGCCTTTTCTTTAAAACTGAAGTCCAGTCTGATCTAACTTGTGCACCAGTTAACACCAGCAACTCAAAGAGCATACTAAATACATAAAACAAGAAAATTAGTCCAAGAATGAAGCTGATAAATATGCACAAAGCAGAAAAAACAGGGGAAAATATTGCTTACTTATCATCATGGACTGGAACTCCCCATTCTTCATCATGGTATGCAATATAGAGAGGATCTGGCAACACAACAAAACACCAAAAACTTTAGTCCTATTTATCAAAATGCGGTAATTTGTCTCATTATTTGTTTTAGTTTGATTTGACATGAAATTTAAGAAAATAAAAATGACTTTTGAATCTTGTAGTCTTAAACTAGAGATGTGTCAATGTATCAATATCTCGTTTGAATCTTATGGTCTTTGCTCTTAAATATGCCAAGATAGGATGTTGGGTGTAAAAAGTTAGGAGTACTAAATATAAAAAGTGACATTTTTTTAAATAGACAAAAGAAAAGTATGACAAACAAATTGAAATGGAGAGTAGTTCTTAATTGCCTTGAAGGTAGAAATTGAGGTGCTAATTACCAGAATTTGGTGTGATAAAGCTGCATCTTTTTTCTTCTCGATGACTGGGGCTAGCAAGTGAGGTGAAGGAAGGGTCAAGAGAAGATACTTTTCCTTTATACTTGGCAAATTTTGTTCTTCCATAATGTGCAATTTTCATTTTCCTTTGCGCTTGCGCGATTGCGACTTGTTCCCTTCTTGCTGCTGCTATGCTCCCCGGAGCCTCAACTATCAACGAGGACGAATATTTCAATGAAGAATTCTCCATAGAATTTGGTGAACCTATGCCCCCACTGCTTTTCTTAGGCTTTTTCAACAGAGTTACAGTTTTATTAGCAGTGCTTTTCGGAGACAGAACTTTCTCAGCGCTCGAACTCAAGCCATTAGGATCAATATTATTCCCTCTCTTGATAGCTGGTTGTCTAGGCGACTTTATTTTAGGAGAGACTGGTGGAGTTGTTAATGAACTCGTCTTGACTTTAGTACCAACAATGTTATTCTTAACACCGTTTGTGGTAACAGTAGTAGGAGGAGGAGCGTTAGTTGTCTTTTTAAGAGAGTTGCGACGTTCATAAAGAGGTACTATATTGCTATGTGGTTGAAGAACAGGGCGGCCATTGATTCGGGAGAGGTTTTGTGGGCTGCTTTGCAGTTTAGTTTTGGAAGAACACATGTTTAACTTTTTGGGAAGAGGGGTTGATGCTTTTTTTTTTGTATTGAGGAGGTGATGATGATCAAGCTTAGAATTAAGAAATGAGTGAATTTGTGGAAAAATGTGAGAGGGTTTTATAGAGAAGAAAATAAAGCAAAGGGGGGTTTGGGGGGTGGGGGTAGGGACAGGGTTATAAGGGGGAAGTTGTGAATTTTGGAACACAGAGAGGTTGGGGTCTGCCATACATACGACCTATTTTCTTTTGAGGTTGGCACTTTCTTCTGTTTAAAGTGACCACGAGGATGACAGTGACCCAATCCTTACTCACATCCTGCATCTGCATTTTTTAAGGCCTTTACAGTATTTGTTTGAAGTTGCTTGTTTTTTTTTTTTTTTTTGATATTCAGGTTTCTGGCTTAAGCCAGATTATTCTCATGATAATGTAGCCGGTCCTCAACATTACTATCGAAATCGCGGAATGTCGCTCGAATGAGAGTTTGAGCAGAAAGAATCGATATCACCTCTGATGTCCTACTCCAGAAGAGAACAAATTTAGCAAATTACTCCCACCAGGGTTCGAACCCACGCTGCAAACCTCCCGTTGGAGTTTAAGTTCTCATCTTTGCCATCCCGCTATGGCCCGGAGGACAAGTTCCTTGTTATTTTGTTCGGATGAAAAAATAAAATCTATTCCTGTACTAGGTGAGATTACAATAATTTTCTTTGGTCTGAGAATATTATCCTCCAGTTAGGAAAATGATTTATTTTTTCCGTTTGCTCTTAATGGAGCTTCAACTAGAGATTGAAACTCTAGTCAAAAGTTATGGAATAAATTTGACTCTTTTTTCTCGAAGAATTTAGATACATGGGGTTCATATTTAATGTTTTTTTGTTGTGAAGAAATCATGCATTGGCCGCTTCTTTCAGTCGAAATACAAGACATGTGAAACCCCGATCGACGCAATACCGCAAACCACGCCACCGCTTAAACCACACTGATGCCTGCGCGTGACAGCCCCAAAAGGCCAACAGCACTGACGTTACCTGGTTTCACTGTCAGCCAAGTTCGAAATATAGAATGATTAAAAAGTATAAGCTGAAGGAATAAAACTGTCAGCCAAGTTCGAAAAAACCCGAGCTGGAGTGGGCGTGAAGTTTTAGAGCCAGAAAATGACCAATCATTGCTATAGTCTTTAGAGATAGATAAGACTCCACTATGCGCGGAGTCCGAGGAAGGATCAAACCACAAAGACTTGAAAATACATATAATTTTCTATTTGCAAATAATTCTCTATTTTACGCATTTAATTTTTTCTTTTAATTTGGTACGATAATTAAATAAATTATGCTTAAATGAAGAAATATGATCAGTGAAAACTTATTTGGGGATTGAGATTGTTGTTATGTACCAATTCCAGTTAGTAAATTGCAACTTAGTTGTTGGAACTAATCACGTACGTACTTTACACTACTAAAAGCTAATCACAACTCTCCAAAAGGGTTTGTTTAACCACACTTTTGTCAAAGTTTGACATTTTAATTCAAGATGTAACCACTTTTAGTCTTCTACAGTTCTACTTATAGTAGTAGTCATTTCATCGCTACATCTTTTGCTGTTTTTAGAGATGACCTGAGGACAAGGATATCTCCTGTAGAGCCTCTTAAAAATCTTATAAACCCCTCGGGATAGTCAAGTTGGTGTGATGAAGCGGGCGGGCCAGGTCGCGAGTTCGATCCTGCATAAACCTTCTTTGGTTGAGCACACGCGTGACGAAGTGTGGTTAATCGGTTGACGTAGTTTGCATGCTATTGCGTCTGTCCGGGTTTCACTGTCTTCAAGAAAAAGTTGCATGCGGGTTCCTAAAAAAAAATAATAATCTGTCGTTATTAGTTTAAAAAATTAAGAAAAATCAGGGAATGAAATCCCAAAAGCGCATAGCTAAAAGCATAAATTAATTAAAAATAATCTTTGAGATTGGGCAATTAAGAAGAATAATTTCTGATTATAATCTTTTTGGCTTAAAACCTTTACTTCGTGGCACACTAGAGAATGAAATCCTTAAAACGCGTAGTGCCAACATTTATCCTAACAAGTAACAGAGCCAGCTTTAAAGTATAGAACATGAAGTTGATCATGTCCTAGTAATTTCCTTCTGATATTATTGTTCGAGATTCTCCTATTTTTGTATACGAATCTTATTCCCCTTGTCCTTCTAGGCACGTCAAGCATAATGACTCCTTTGGTTCCCATCAATCACTATGATATTTATATCTTAAGGTACATCGACGATTTCAAGAAGATGAATGTACGCTATAAAAAGGTGAATTCAGGATCTACCATTTGAGATTAGTTGAAGGCGTTTACTATGAAAGTGTTTGAATTGACTTATTTTAAGAGTTTATTGATTTTTAAACTTTTTTTTACTTTTTTATAGTGTTTGATAAATATATATAAAAAAAAAATTAAGCATTTATTTTTAGGTAAAAAAAATACAAAAATAAGCTAAAAATCAAAAGTTGGAAATACCCAACTTTTAACTTTTAGCTTATAAGCTACTTTTAAAGAGTCAATCCAAACACCCTCTATCGTTCATTGTTGCTACTTTTAATGTAGACATTCGGTTTATTGTGCATAATTTAACGACAATAATAGAAGGAAAATAGGGATATTTGAGGATTTTGCAAAAAAAAAAAACACGAAGGGCCTTAGAAATGTTGATTGAATTTTTTACTCTTCATTAAAAAACTCTATAATAAACAAAATTGTTATTTACTATTTTCCTCAAATTAATATACATAAACACTAATAATATATTTCCCTTTAAATAAAAACTGCAATAAAAAGAATCCTAAACCTAAATAAACGAAAGTCAGTATCCAACAAAAAAAAAAACAATAAATTCTACATATCACCTTGCTTAGTGTTCAACTCCTTTTAGGTTAAGGTGTTTTTTCCCGGTTACAAAATTTAGGTTTAGAAGCTAAATTCAACTTTCTTTACTTGGAGTTATTAGAATCTTTTACCTTCTTCTAACAAACTATATAAGTCATTATTTGATTTTTCATCATTCTTGTGCAGGAGAAAGAAGATTTGAGTGTGTGATTGAGACTTTATGCCGATTAAGCTCGAACTTAGAGGTATGCTTTTTTTTTTTTTGAATTTTATTCCTCATTAATATTGTTCTATTTATGTTAAGATTTTCTCACCTATTTGAATATGTAATATTGTAAGATGATATTAATCTCATTTAAGGAGTCTTTCTTATTAATATCAATATATATAGTGTAGAATATTCATCATTTATATAAGAGGAATCCTAGTCCTAATTATTATATTTACACAATATATGAAATATATTCTAATTATAGGTGGGAATTTTATATATTTACACTATACACGTTTACACACCCCTCAGTCGAAGCGGGATGAGGTGGACGCTGAGACTGAATCTGAAATCAAGAAATAACTGTCGGGAAAGTCCTTTGGTGAATATATCTGCGTACTGATATGATGAGGGAACATGTAACACTCTAACATGTCCTAGTGCAAACTTCTCACGAACAAAGTGTATGTCCATCTCAATCTGCTTGGTTCGCTGATGTTGAACTGGGTTGTGAGAAAGATAGATCGCAGTGATGTTATCATAATACACAATAGATGCATGACGCAAAGGACATTGAAGCTCTAACAGTAAATTTCTGAGCCAACAAATCTCAGCTACCACATTTGAAACGCCTCTGTACTCAGCCTCGACATTGGAACGAGATAAGGTGGCCTGTCGCTTGAAAGACCATGAAATCAGGTTATCCCCTAGAAAGACACAAAAGCCGGAGGTGGAGTGTCGCATGTCCGGATACCCTGCCCAATATGCATCCGTATAAGAGAGCAACATGTTTGGCGCAGAGGGGTATAAGTGCAAACCATGATCAAGTGTGCCCTTAATGTATCAGATGATACGCTTAAGGCAGTAAAATGAGACTCTCTGGGTCATGCATAAATAGGCATACCTGTTGAACAACATAAGCAATATATGACCTTGTAAATGTAAGATACTGAAGTGCACCTGCAAGACTCCTATAAAGAGTAGGATCGGAGACTGGAGCATCATCCATAATACTAAGCTTGAATTTTGAATCAACTGGAGTAGGCATAATTTTGCAATTCGCCATCTTAGCCCTGTACACAATATCATCTACATACTTACGTTGACTCAAGAACATGTGGTTGGCAGACCTGGTCACTGATATCCCCAAGAAGTAACTCAGCTTGCCCAAACTAGTCATTGCATATCCGGTCTTAAGTAAAGCAATAATCTCATTTTCAACCCATCAGATGAGACAGTAAGAACAATGTCATCCACATACAGTAGTAAGTAAGTTGTGCTACTACCGCGATGAAAATGAAAAGGGAATTATCACTTATGCTGCATACAAACTAATCTGTATAATATACCTAACAAAACGATCATACCATGCACGGAGAGTCTGTTTCAGGCCATAGAGTGACTTACGGAGACGACACACATAATGAGGGACAACATGATGGACGAACCCAGACGACAGATGCATGTAGACTGTTTCTTTCAGGTCCCCATATAAAAATGCATTTTTCACATCAAATTGATGGATCGGCCAGTATTTTCCCATAGCTATGCTCAGAACTGTGTGAATGGTAGCCCGTTTGACAATCGGACTGAAAGTCTTACCAAATCAATGCCCTCATGCTGATTTGTGCCATTAGCCAAAAGTCATGTTTTATACCTCTCAAGATCTCCACTGTATCTGAATTTGTGACGAAATATCCACATACAACAGATCACATTTACCCCCTCAGGTCTAGGTACTAGATCCCCCGTGTGCTGTTTAGTCAAATTATTAAATTCCTCAGACATAGCCGTATTTTAATTAGGGTTTTGTTTGGCCAATTTGGGGTTCTTGGAAATTGGAGAGATCATTTGGGCAGACAAGTTAAATTAGACTTTGGATTTGAAAATCCCATATTTGGCACGAGTTTCCATTTGGTGAGTGGTTACAGTGGGTGGCTGTGGTGGTTGAGTGGTGGGATCCGAGATGGATGGTGTCGCGCCCGTTTTTTATCTCGGGGTCTGAACGATATCCGCAACATTGCTCTTTGGCGCGGTTCCCTAGATGGAGCAATAATGCTGATTTTAAGGAGTCACCACCTAATTAATTAAGTGAATTAGGAAACTTGATTTATTGCAATAAAAATATTGCAATTAATCTCCATTTAATGATCTGCGAAATTAATGAGATTCTGGATCAGGGTTCTTTATTATCCTAAAGGTAAGAGGTTAGACATCCTTTAAGATCCGCTAATTTGCGGTTATCCGTTCAAACCTAGGTTAATTATTTATTGTCTTTCTATTCTACATATTCTAAGCAACTTTCATAATTTACAATTACAATGGAATGCAATACATAATAATAAAGCTAAAATCGAATAAAAAACTCCGGGACATCTTTTAGCCCTTTTTAGGCCTTCTGCACAAGATGATCTTCGAATACATGCATACACACTTAGTAAAAATGTTAGTAATAGAATAAATAATTTTAAGTAATAGCAAGAATTAATAAATAAATCCAAAAATAAATCCGTCTTTTGCACAGGGGAGACCTTGGAAATCAGACGGAGATTCCTTCATCGGTCAGTGTGTAGTATCATGTTCAAATCAGTCAATAACAATAATGTAGTATCTGTTCTAAATCAGTTTAATACCCAATATAAAATTTCAAAAGAAAAACAACACCAGATTAAACAAGAACATCGACTGAGTTCCAGAATCCATCAAATTAACCCAAAAATGACAAAAATTAGTCCGGAAATGCCATGGCAGTGAACAATAACAGGACAAGAGTGAATAACAGTAAGTATCTTGCCAGAAAACATACTCAACGGAGCGAGACCAACCAGTCAAATCAGTTCGTCTTCAACAACAAACGAACAAGGGCAAGCAATAGCCACCGCGGGCATAATAGTTTAGCCCAACAGGATTAAACAAAAACCTTGACTGAAAATGCAATAATGGGACAGCGATAAGCAAATAGCGGGTCATCGAAAAGAGACAAACACATCCAATAGATAACTGAAAGTCACAAAAAACAGTCCAACAAAGAAAACTACAGATTTTAAAAAGGGGGATAAAACCAAGCAAAGATCGTCGGAGAAGACGAAATGGTGCGAAATCAATTCGTTTGCATAAGCAAACCATAGCCAAACTCATCCATGGAATAAAAATGACACATTAACCAGAGATGGGGTGAAGAAAGGAGCTCCCGCCGATCATCACCTCCGGCGGCAGTGGCGTGGGGTACGGTGGTTCGTTCTAACTCCGGCGAAAGAAAGACGAGTCTACAGTGGTCGACGGGATCACTGTAGAGGTGTGTGGATGATGTTAGGGTGTTCGCCGGATCTCGACGGGGTGAAGGTCAAGGTTCGCTGGTTCGGGGTTGTGGTGGTGTGGATGGTCGACGGGTTTGGGTGCAGTGTCGAGGGCGTGAGGGTTGGTTCGTCGGTGATGGGAAGGTGAGAGGAGTGAGGAAGATGGGGAGTGCGGCTGGGTGTTGTTGTTGGGCGGCTGAGGGTTTTGTAAATGGGGGGGGGGGGGGTAAGGTTTTTATTTATAGGGTACTTAGGTTTAGGGTTTTGGGTATTGAGTATTGGAGGGAAAAGATGAAAGGTGTACTGGGCTTCATTTTTTGGTCTCAGTCTGGGCTTTGGTTTTAGTGGATTGGGTGATCCAGTTATTGCCTCAATTTGGGTGATTTTGACAAAAATGCAAAACGGGTTTATTATTTAAAAGATACAAAATTATTAAATGCAAATGTCGATGCCATAATAATAAAATACAATATTTAACAAATATTTAATGCCTAATTAAAAGTAAAGACGGGATGTCAATTAATTATTTAAAGAGATGCAAAATTATTAAAATAAAATAATCGCGCAATAATAATAACATAATATTTGGAAATATTTAATACCTAATTAAAAGTAAAACATGATGTCAATTTATAAAAATAAAACAACATGGAATGTTAGGTAAAAAATATACAAAAATGCCAAAAAATGGTGATTAAAATAAGATGTCCTAAAACACTTGAAGTTGAAAGAAATGTCCAAAAGATGGGTCAAAATTGGGTGTCAACAGATGGTATGGTCGGATATGGGGAGGGTGGAGGATTTGCCTTCGAAGGCGCCGCGGAAACGCGATCAAGGGTCGCGACGCCTGAGGGACAATGTTCACTGGAAGTTTGGCGCCGCGACTCTAACGACGGTAAAAGTTTATTTTGCTCACTGGAAAATTGGCGCCGCGACGCCTCCTCGATGGGCCGCGACGCTGACGATGGTGAGAAATTAGTTTGGTCACTGGAGCTTACTGAGAATTATGGGAGAGATGACAGGCTCGTCAAGAAAGGAGTAATCCGGTTTTTGAAATTTCTGAGGATTCGAAAACGATAATGGTTTCGTCGAATATGACGTGACGGGAAATTTGGATTTGACGAGTTGACAAGTCATAGCAGAGATAACCCTTATGGTTCGGCGGGAAGCCTACAAAGACACATGGCGTGGTCCGGGGGGCTAGTTTGTGAGGAGCGGTGGAGGCATGGTTATGATAACATAGACAACTGAATATCCGTAAATGATCGTAAGAATGAATTCTACGGTAGAGGATTTCGGTGGGAGTCATATTGTGAAGGGTACTTGTCGGGAGAATATTTAGAATGTATTATGATATTGTTAATGGTGCGAATGATTCGTTCATCTTTATCATTTTGTGGGGAGGTGTGAGGATAGGAGAATCGAAAAACCATGTCATTATTTGTACAAAACCGGTGAAAGGTGGAGTTATTGAATTCACGACCATTATCGCACTGAAAAGATTTTATACCTTTTTCAAACTGTGTTTGGATAAAAGTGTGAAACTCAAGAAATTTGGCAAACACTTTCGATTTGTATTTAAGAGGATATACCCAAATGCAGTGAGAAAAATCATCTAGCAACACAAGATAATATTTATGACCGATGGAACTAGGGATATGAAATGTCCATAAATCGACATGTATAATATCAAAAGGTGCAAAAGTAATACTAGTAGATGATTTAAACGGAAGACGAATATGTTTGACTAAAGAACAAGAAACATAGTGTTGGGCTAGTTTCCCATTATTAAATGGAATAAGATTATTGCCTCTAAGAAAATTAAAGACTGGGGCTCCTGGATGACCAAGCCTATTATGCCATGTTGATGGAGAAATATCCGCTAGGGAGACGGGAGAGCAAAATCTGACAGCGGAGGTGGATGAGAATGGATAAAGATCCTCCGTGTTATTGCATCTTGTAAGAGGTGTCCCCGTATGAAGATCCTTTACAGTGAAACAAAAAGGGTCAAAGTCAACAGAGACAGAATTATTACGAGCAAATTTGCGGACAAAAAATAGGTTCTTAATGATGTTTGAGGCATATAGGACATTCTTAAGGGAGAAGGATGGATGAGGAGGTTGTGTGTAGGATGTACCATAGCCCTTTATTAGAATGTGGTGTCCATTGCCAACTGTAATAAATTAAGGATGCTTTAAAATGAACAATTTGAGAATATTACCTGCAGACCGGGTGAGATGAGATGTGGTGCCAGAGTCCATATACCAATTGTTGTCCGGTTGTTGCAGATTGAAGGCTCCGAAACCAAATTAGTGGTGGGGCGTGGGATCTGAGTGCTTTGGCGGCCTTGCATGAAGTGGGCTTCTTTGCGGATCTTGGGCTAGCCAGAAAGTGGGCCCAACAACGTGTTGAGAATCTTGGTTGAAGAATTCTTTGGTACTAAAATTGTGGGGGCGCCGTGATGCGCCTTTGATGCTGAGCGTCGCGACCAACCGCTCTGCGAACCTTGTTGTTATTCTTTCTTCTTTGGATTCTGTGACGCGACCCTTTCTACGACCACGTCCTCCTCTGTGAACCTTGTATATTGTATGTATATTAAACATTTATAATAGTATGAAATCTTTTGACTAGAGTTAAGGAGAAGTATGAGAACATTGACATTCATGAATTATTTCTTTGTGGTACTCCCTCCGTTCTATATTACTTGATCATTTTTCTGTTTACACGCCTTTAAGAAATCATAAATGAGAAGGATATTTTTACAACACTACTCTTATTTTTTTTTAATTAATTGCACTCTAATCAATATTGATTACTTTAAAAAACTATTAATGTTAAGGGCAAAGTTAAAAAAAAAAATTAATTTTATCTTGTTTTTAGAAAGTAACAAAATAATTTGAGACGAATATTTTTAGTAATATAACCAACTAATATGGGACGGAGGAAGTAATGAATATATCCTTCAAATTAGGTGCTAGGTACATATTCAGACTTTTATCATCAAAGGCCACTATGCAAGTCTGAAATAGAAATCAATAAGAACAATCCGAGAATATATATTTCAGTAAATGTCAAAAAATAATAATGGATGGATCACAATGATTCAGCTGCTAGGGTTATCCATTCTTTGGTGCCTTGTTCCTATCACTAAGCTTTTCATTTCTCTATGAATAATTAAACTCTAAACCTTAAGTTGCAAGCAAATCCAACCTCATCAAATGTGACATCTTGGTGAATATTCATCTAAAGTGAGTATTCAAATTAGTTAAATCACATGCTTATTTTAAATGTCATTTTAGCTTTTTTATTTTCGTCTAAAATATCGCTACTTAGTTTTTTTTCTTCAAATCTATCCTTACTTCATTAATGATCTAAAAAGAATTAAAAATAGATAAAGAGTAACTTAGACAAATAACCTTTATATAATTAATGCTATTAATTAGTTTTCTTAATGTGCATAAAAAACTTAAAAATATATAATATGAACCAAAGCCTAAGGAAAGAAAAAAAGATTTTTTTTTGGCTCTATTGGTTTCCTTAGACCGCAGAGTTAATCATGTGTACAAGTAATTAACGTTGTTAACGACTTTATCTCTTCCCAATAAAATTAAGGCATCTACTCTTTCGGGTAGTCAAGTTGGTGTAGCAGTAGAGCGCGGGACCGCAAGATTACGAGTTCGATCTCCTGCATAAACATTCTTGGTTGAGTCTGCCACACATGACTTGCCAAGTGTGGTTAATCGACTGACGTGGTTTGCAGGCTATTGCGTCAGTCCGAGATTTATCCTGTGCGCATTCGAAAGAATAGCGATTGCAGGTTTCCTAGTAAAAAAAAAAAGCAGCTACCCAAGTTAATATCAATCACCTAAAACACTGATTAGTGGATGGTAATCACATTGGATTTCAAGGGAAAAGAGAAACGGGCCATGTGCAAGTCCCACATATAATTGCATCAATAATGATGAGAGGCAACGCATGAAGTGTAGCGAGATTAATGTGATGATGGCGCGGGGCCATGAGTCAGCTGTGATCAATTTTGACCCGTTTTTCGCATATTTGTCGCAATTTCATCTGTTTTAGGACACTGCATTCTAATCATCATTTTTTGCATTTTTATCTTTATATTTTAAAATTAAGCGTTATGTTATGTTTCTATTATTACTACACCGTCGTTTATTTTAATAATATTTGCGTTTCTTTAAATAATTAATTGACATCCGGCTTTATTTTTAATTAGACATTAAACGTTTGTTAAATATCGTATTTTTATTATTATCGCATCGGCATTTACATTTTTTATAATTTTGTATCTTGTTAAATAATTTTTCTTTTAAATAATTAAACCGCTTTACATTTTGTCAAACCAGTCCAGTACGGAACCCAATCCAAATCATTCCAATCCAACACCATTTTTATATCATCCAAACACCCCCTTTTATTTCCCATTTTAAATTCCAAACATCCTTTATTCCCCATTTTTAAATTTCAAACCACTTTCATTTCCCCCCTAAACACCTTACCCCCCCTTTATTAAAAGAGGAAGGGCAGCCCACAGATGGAGGAGACGGGAAGAGATCCCAACGTTCAGAATTTTAAAGGGCAGCCCACGTTCATTTTTTTAAAAAGAGGGTCCCCACGTTCAAAGACAAAAAAAAAGGAGAGGCCTCAGCCATTTTTTTCTCCATTGGAACAAAAAAGGATCCTCCTTTCTCCTCAAACTCCTTCGCCCATTCCGTCGCCGCTGCCGCGCCGCGGAGCTCCAAGCTCGCGAACCCCTTTAAATAGCCCTCTCCACTCATCTCCTCACTGCCTGCCGCCGCGCCCCGTCGCCGTCGGGCCTCACCGGCGAACACCTCACCGGCCATTCAAAGCACACCCTTATCTCTTCTCCAACCTTAAAACCGTCAAGAACCCTTAACCTTCCGTCGCCCGATCGGCCAGAACCATCGCCGTCGCCGCACAACCGGCGACCTCAACTCCACCATCACCGGCGAACCATCACTCGCCCCATCGCCCACATCCTCTCAGAACTGCGGTGGCGCCGCTCCGGCGACCTCGTCGTGGAAGTACGCCGCCGCCACGACCGCCGCTTTATATTCGAAATCGCTTGCTTTTCTTTCGTTGCTATTATGTTATTGTTGTTGTGGATCGATTTGGATAACTCGCCAGTGTTGAAAACTTCGCGATCGTGTTCGTTTCTTGTTGGGAGTTTCGTTGGTATTCTTTGGCGGGGGACTGATTGTTTTGGTTATTTCGATGTCTTGCCGGAGTTCTAAAAAAGAAAACTCCGGCGACTGTTGTTGGTTTTCACTCCGATTCGGGTCGTCGGATTCCGGCGAAACTACGTTGCTTTGTTCCTAATGTAGCGGTAATCCCGTTTCCGACTCCGGTTGAAAATGGGGCGTTACAGATGGCGACTCCGCTGGGGATTTTAGGTTCTTAACCACAACAAACATAGGTTAATCCGTTTAGACTCGGTTGAAAATGGGCGTTCTGTAAGCGACTCAATCGGGATTTTAGGTTCTTAACCACAACAAACATAGGTTAATTTATTGTGCTTTATTTTCTTTATTGTTAAATTGCTTCCTTTATGTTTTACATTTATTTGCTTTTATGTTTTGCCTAAATTATTCTGTTTTACATATAAATATTTTGCATATTGTCTTAACTGCTATTTGTTACCGCTTTCCTTAAATTGTCATTCCGCTCATATTTCCTCCCTTACGGAAAATTAACACTATCACACACTACACGCGAGGTGTGTTATACGCACCCGCAAAATTTCTTTCAATTACCAAATTTTAGGAGAGTTGACAAAGCGCGAGCGGCCGGACCATCCGGTGGCCGCGTAGTCTTCTCACTCGAGTGTCCGCTCGGGAACCTTGTGTCTAGTGAAGCCAAATCTTAGAAACTTAAGATAGAGCTATACCTCCCTTTATTTTTAAGTCATGCATGCATATACCTTAGGTGTGTTGATCCCTGGTATCGACGCCACAATTAGGAAAACACCAAAACTTGTCGACGGGTTTCACAACCCAACGACCCATTAGCATACTGTGTGTAGCGTGACAATGATAGACAAATCCAAGCCTAAACATGACATGCCGAATTGGAAAAAGTGCACCGTCATTTGGTCGCCATTTCCAACAAAACATTGCAGTTTAACGACGTGGACCTATTTGTCATAATCTCGCATATTTGGCGTTTAGGCCCACCTCTGGCATAAAAGAGGTCCCAAACATGCTAGGACGCGCATTTGATATCTATAGAGTCTGCTTGCTATTGTAATGTTTGTTGTTTTCAGCTATGTGCACTTTACTACAGTATTTTGCTACTTCAACTTTGCGCATTCGTTTAGTATTAATTACGAGCTATACTAGCTTGGTTTTCTGGGGCTGTGTTATCCCTTGCATTATCAGCGCGATACGGGGAAAGTCCATATCCCAAACAATAATTTTCTCAAAATTCTCCGTCACACTTCGGAACTACGTGTGACCTGATTCCCGCGGCGGGATACGTAGGCGGCCATTTCGGCCTTGGTCCCACCTTTTAAAAGAAAAATCCTTATTTTTCGTCTCTTAAGGATCGCTTTATTCTTCGTCAACGACAAACTATGGTTTAAACCGATTCCTTTGGCAAAATGCATAGGCGGCCATATCAGCTTTGGTCCCGTTTAAAAAAAAAAAAAAATATTCGAAGTCTAATCGACGAACCCAACTTCAATAGGGCTAGGCTCCTAGACTATGTATCTACTTGATCTCTATGGCGAGACACGTAGGTGGCCATATCAGACTCAGTCCAACTCTTTCTAAAATCTTTTGCCCTTGCTCTACCGGCTACAAAGCACATTCCATCAAATCTCTGCGATAGGATAGTAAATGTTTTACATATTAAATTCGGTCTCGTCCATTCGACATCCGCTTATGACAAAACTGTGGCTGCTTATTCACTGCAAGAAGAGGCAGTCAGTACCGAATAGCATATTATCGAATACGCTCTCGTAGTCAAATACTTAAAGCGACAGCGGTTCATGGTCGACAGTTAGGCGTGCGAGTGGTCAGAGTTAAAGCTACAAAGTCCGCACAAACCAACAGCCTATTTCAAATCTCACAAATTTTCTTTTGAGTACAGATAACAAGGGCTGGAAAGTTGGCAACGTTGAGGGGGATTTTCGCATATCAGCTCGGCTCACAGGGCCACATTCTTATCCTCATTCATTCGTTTTTGCATATCTATAACACTAATTACTACATCTATCTTTAATTTTTATAGGAAGTTTCACATAACAGCTCAGCCCGCAAAGCCATAATCGCACGCGTCTATCAAGGCGTCATTTGGCTCACAGGGCCGTTCTCATCCTCATTTCTCAATTTTTTTTACAACTCTAATTATTTTATTCGGTTTATATTATACAAGTAACTTCATCATAGTAGCCTGACCTACCTGGTCGAAATCACTTTATTACATCCGCACAACGACATTAATATAACGTTTTTTGCAACGACGTCTCTTTTATTATGCCTATGCAACGACTTCATCAATAGTTCATCTATGCAACGATGATCTCTGCATAATGTTTTTGCAACGTCTCTTTTATTATGCCTATGCAACGGCTTCATCAACAGTTCATCTATGCAACGATGATCTCTGCATCACGTCCATGCAACGACGTCCCTTTTTATTAAGCCTATGCGACGACTTCATCAACAATTCATCTATCGGCGATGATCTGCGTCACGTCCATGCAACGACGTCATTTCATCAAAGCCTATCTGGCGGCCGTCAACGTTCATCTATGCAACGATGATCTGCGTCACGTCCATGCAACGGCGTCCCTTTTTATTATGCCTATCACGGCGGCCATCAACAATTCATCTATGGCGATGATCTCTGCGTCGCGTCCACGTGCAACGGCGCCGTCTCATCAAAGTCTATGGCGACTTCATGCGCATTTCGTCCGTGCGGCGGCGAACATCGGCATCGCGTCATCTGCAACGACGTCATCTCATCAAAGCCTATGCAACGGCCATCTGCATTTCGTCCGTGCGGCGAACATCTGCGTCACGTCATGCAACGACGCTATCTCATCAAAGCCTATCTGGCGGCCGTTCGCATTTCGTCCATGCAACGGCGAACATCTGCGTCACGTCTATGCAACGACGTCATCTCATCAAAGCCTATGCAACGGCTTATCAACATTTCGTCATGCAACGGCGAACATCTGCATCAGCGTCCGTGCAACGGCGCCCGTCGTCAAAGCCTATGCAGCGGCCGTCTGCATTTAAATGCGTGCGGCGAACATCTGCGTCACGCCTACGCAACGACGCCGTCTCATCAAAGCCTATGCAACGGCCATTCGCATTTCGTCCATGCGGCGGCGAACATCTGCATCGCGTCCATGCAACGTCGCCATCTCATCAAAGCCTATCTGGCGGCTTCGTGCATTTCGTCCGTGCGGCGACGAACATCGCGCAGCGTCCACGCAACGACGCCGTCTCATCAAAGCCTATCTGGCGGCCGTCGCATTTCGTCCATGCAACGACGAACATCTGCATCGCGTCCATGCAACGACGTCATCTCATCAAAGCTATGCAGCGGCCATCAACATTTCGTCCATGCAACGACGAACATCTGCATCAGCTTTACCTTTTTACTTTAGCATCGCAACAGCCCAGTGTCATCATGATTCGACACTGGGACATTTTTAATTTTGCGTCAGCTTTACTTTTATTTTCTAGCATTGCGGACCCGGTGTCATCATGATTCGACATCGACATTTTCATCGTCGGCTTTGCTTTTATTTTTCGCATCACAACGACCCAGTGTCATCATAATTCGACACTGGGACAATTTTGAATCTGCATTATCCCTACTTTTAAGTTCTAGTTTTTAAAACAGGACAAAATTGGCTACGAGTCAACATCTTTGTCCGAAGACTCTTCCATCATCTCCGTACAAAGAGGGACATGCAATGACGCTATCTCAACCAGCACGGGTCCACAAAGCGTGCGCCACAAACGATGCATTTCATTTTAAGCTGTCACGCGACTTCATTCATGTTTCGTCTATGCAGCGACGAACATTTGCATTAGCTTTACTTTTTACTTTAGCATCACAACAATCCAGTGTCATCGTAATTCGACACTGGGACATTTTTAATTCTGCGTCAGCTTAACTTTTATTTTTGTAGCATTACAGCAGCCCAGTGTCATCGTAATTCGACACTGAGACATTTTTAAATCTGCGTCAGCTTTACTTCTATTTTTCTAGCATTGCAGCAGCCCAGTGTCATCATGATTCGACACTGGGACATTTTTAAATCAGCGTCAGCTTTGCTTTTATTTTTCGCATCACAACGACTCAGTGTCATCATAATTCGACACTGGGACAATTTTGAATCTGCATTATCCCTACTTTTAAGTTCTAGTTTTTAAAACAGGACAAAATTGGCTACGAGTCAACATCTTTGTCCGAAGACTCTTCCATCATCTCCGTACAAAGAGGGACATGCTGTTGACAGTCAATTTTGACCCGTTTTTCGCATATTTGTCGCAATTTCATCTGTTTTAGGACACTGCATTCTAATCATCATTTTTTGCATTTTTATCTTTATATTTTAAAATTAAGCGTTATGTTATGTTTCTATTATTACTACACCGTCGTTTATTTTAATAATATTTGCGTTTCTTTAAATAATTAATTGACATCCGGCTTTATTTTTAATTAGACATTAAACGTTTGTTAAATATCGTATTTTTATTATTATCGCATCGGCATTTACATTTTTTATAATTTTGTATCTTGTTAAATAATTTTTCTTTTAAATAATTAAACCGCTTTACATTTTGTCAAACCAGTCCAGTACGGAACCCAATCCAAATCATTCCAATCCAACACCATTTTTATATCATCCAAACACCCCCCTTTTATATCCCCCCCATTTTAAATTCCAAACATCCTTTTATTTCCCCCCCATTTTTAAATTTCAAACCACTTTCATTTCCCCCCTAAACACCTTACCCCCCCTTTATTAAAAGAGGAAGGCGGCCGAATGGAGAGGCGGGAAGAGATCCCAACGTTAATTTTAAAGGCGGCCACGTTCATTTTTTTAAAAAGAGGGTCCCCACGTTCAAAGACAAAAAAAAAGGAGAGGCCTCAGCCATTTTTTTCTCCATTGGAACAAAAAAGGATCCTCCCTTTCTCCCTCAGCCCCCCTCCCTTCGCCCATTCCCGTCGCTGCCATGCCGCCGCCGAGCTTGGAGCTCGGCGAACCCCTTAAATAGCCCTCTCCACTCATCTCTCACCTCGCGCTGCCGTCGCCGATCCGTCGTCGATCTCACCGGCGAACACCCACCGCTACAAAGCACACCCTTATCTCTTCTCCTTAACCTTAAAACCGTCAAGAATCCTAACCTTCCGTCGCGCCATCGGACCCGAACCATCGCCATCGCCGCGCAACCGAGAACCTCGCAACTCCACCATCGGCGAACCATCACTCGTCCCAGCCCGCATCCTCCTTACGGCTGCGCGCTGCTCCGGCGACCTCGTCGTGGAAGTAACGCCGACCGCCGCTTTTTATATTGCTGAAATCTCTGTTTGCTTTTCTTTCGTTGCTATTATGTTATTGTTGTTGTGGGTGATTTGGATAACTTCGCGAAGTGTTGAAAACTTGGCGATCGTGTTTAGTTTCTTGTTGGGAGTTTCGTTGGTATTCTTTGGCGAGGTGATTGTTTGGTTATTTCGATGTCTTCCGCTTGATTAAAAAAACTCGTATCGTTGTTGGTTTTCTGACTCCGATTCGGGTCGTCGGATTCCGGCGAAACTACGTTGCTTTGTTCCTAATGTAGCGGTAATCCCGTTTCCGACTCCGGTTGAAAATGGGGCGTTACAGATGGCGACTCCGCTGGGGATTTTAGGTTCTTAACCACAACAAACATAGGTTAATCCCGTTTCTGACTCCGGTTGAAAATGGGGCGTTACAGTCACGAGTTCGATCCCCTGCATAAACCTTCTTGGTTGAGCCTGTCACACATGGCTTGCCAAGTGTGGTTTACATGGCTGACGTGGTTTGCGAGCTCTTTGCGTCGATCAGGGGTTTACCACTGTCTTTCGAAAGAGTAGCGGCTGCGGGTTCCTTCGTCAACAAAAAAAAAATAAATGATGAGAGGCAACTCTAGTTCTAGACATTAACACATGATATTGGGTAGATGACGTCCTATCTAATTGTCTATTAAGTAATTAGAGTATAATATTTGTATATATAAATACCTTCCTCGTAAATTCTCTTGTCTGTCTTTTTTTCTAATAATATATGGACATTTCAGGCCTCGAGCCGTGTAGTGTACAAGTCAAATATTCTTTTTTTTTGTCTCTCTTCATTAAAATCACCAAGAGATAGTTGAAATTATATTGCTGAAAAAAACAGGATAAAAACAAATAATTAAAAAATGAAGGGGGGGGGGGGGGGCTAGAACTTATATTAAACACACCCCTTTCAGAGAAAGAGGGTATACCTTCAAATCTTATTGCCAAAATAAGTTGTACTATGTAACAATTATAAACTTTGTTTTGTGTTAATATAATTACGAAAAAAAGCCGGGTATTCTGTACCAGCTCAGCTAGATCAAAGATTGTCGTAAGTTGCATCTTGAGTCTTAAGAATTGGGTCTCTTAGCCCCTGGATTGGTGCGCAACCTTCCCCCTCTCCCCGTTCCTACCGTCCAAAACACTTTCGCCTCTGAAAGAGTCCTTCCTTCTCAATGCCCGTACATCCATCCAATGCATTCTTTTTGATCTTGTACCCTATGTAGGCTTGCAAAGCATAGGCTAGACAAGCGGTACACTGAACACCAACCCAATCTCGACGAAAAAAAGGAAAAACAAGTACAAACATATCTAGCAACTTCTTAAAGCATCAGAGAATTAACAAGTTTAGTTGATTTTGAACCTCATTGATTCGGCATTAAGAATTTTTTTTGACTAGTCACTTCAGGGACTAATAAGATTGGAACGATAAGAAGATGATCATGGTCTTGAACACAGTGGCGGACGCAAAATTTTTTTAAAGTGGGTGCACACATTTAATAAAGTTTACAAATTATCCGGATGCCCAAATTTAATAAAGTTTACAAATCATAATTGTCCCCTACGCGTTTTCATATTTTGAAAACGTTTAATTACATCATCATTTGTAACACTCTTAAGCAAATCTTTTTCAATAAAACATACAAGACAATCATTTAAAAATTGATCACAAATTCGGTTTTGTAGATCCGTCTTGACAATATTCATTGCAGAAAAGCATTTTTCCACGCTTGATGTTGCTACCAGCAAAATCAATGCGAACTTCAAAAGCCGACACACCAATGGATACGACAAGTATTTTCGTGTTTGCACAAGCAATGTAGATAGATCAACAAGTCCATCCAATCGATTGAATCTGTCATTTGATCGCAAATCCATAATATATGTTTCTAGTTGATTTTCAAGCATCATACAATCAACAAGAGAGAAGTCATCCGGATAAAACTGAGCCATTCTTACCAATTTTGCTATATTGAAATCAACAAAATCATTACTTGGATTCAAACAATCAACACTAGGAGATGCACCACTAGAACCATCAATTTCAATTTTTGTCAATTTTCGTTTATAAAATCTCTCCATATTCCCTTAATAGTAAAAAAAACCTCTAACCATGTTGAAGAGACAAAAACCAAAATTCACAATTTAAACAACTAAACATGTAACATGTAACAATAGCACAAATAACAAATTCACAATTTGCACCCAAAAAATGCCACACCTTATTTTCAATTTACAAAAAGAGATTAAAATCATGTTCAATAATTCAAACTTGTTTCAGCTTCTTTACAATGACACGTACAGGGAAAAATCACAAATCATATAGACAACAAGGTAACACCTATTAAAGCAAACACATATACTGCAGTTCCACAATTACATGACACTCAAATAGAAAAGGAATAACCAATTCAGTTCCATTAAGCTCGACGTTTTTTGAAACTACGGAGAACTTGAAATCAGTACTATTTATTTATTTAAAAGTGAAAAAGAATTAAAACACTGAAAATTAGGATATAAACTGTTCTACCGCCGCGGAAGAATTTTGTTTTGTTCAAAGTAAAACTTTGATAAAGGACTTTGTTTTTTCAACAATGGAAGCTTCGCCCTTCGGTTGATGGAGTAGTTGCTAACCAAATAAAAAAGCCCTAATTTTAGACATCAAACATTTAAACTAGAATTTGAATCTTATAAACAAGGAAAGAGAAGAAAAACAGATACAGACAAATATAGAGAGATGGAGTCATGGAGGTGCCGACTTACCTTGGCGTGCGACGGTACCGTGGCAGTGAAGTCAGAAGTGGAATCGCAACTCGCAAGGGGAACTGTCGAACTGGAGAAGGGTTTGCAGAAAGAGGAGAGCTGGAGAAGAGAGAATATATTTGTGATAGTTGAAAAGTGAACATTACATTATCTTATAGACAAGGACTACAATAGTAAATACTAAACAACATAAAGGAAAATTTAAGGGACTAAAAGTGATAATTAATAAAAACTAATCACATTATAGAATTGTGACAGTTTCAAATAAACGTTGGTATACGCGAACCGCGGTTGTTTCTCCAACACTATTTTTGCCCTGCATTTCAGTCAATCCAACTACTATAGGTGAGTCACGGTTTGTTGCATATGTGTTAAGAGGCTTATTTGTTATTTTTAATAAAACTTGAACATGTATTAATCCTTATCTTTTATTTTTTTTACATGAAACGCATCGGAGCCGAATGAAGAGTCTCAATACGGGACTCATCGTGAGCTACTTTAAATGAACGCCCGCATCTCGCATAGGGAAATTCCGGAACTACGGGCAAAATGACATCGCCACTCATTCGAGTCGTCTTTATTAATTCCTTAATTCTGCCCATTTATTTGTTGTAAATTATTTATCTAACGCTACACTAATTAACAGAATACTTAAAATAGTTAAACCCTGAATCAATATATTAGAAAGTAATTTTGTGCTAGAAATTTGCTTCCCCTTAAGTTAATTATTTTAAGCTAGTCATGCATTGTTTAAGTTATACTAACTCACTTAATAACCTTCAGTCACATAACCATTCATGTAGCTAGGATATTATATTCCTAATCAATTTTCTCATAAATTCTCTTATTAACATTCATATAGGAAAATCACTTTAGACACATTACATGCTAGACCTATTTTAAAACTTGCATTTATCTTTAACATAATAATAAGGTTTGAACGGACAACCGCAAGTTAGCGGATCTTAGAGGATGTCTAACATCTTCCCTCTAGATTAATAAAGAACCCTTGCCCAGGATCTCACATAGTTTAGCCGACCATTTAAATGGAGTTAGTGTTGACTTTACTTAGTTAACATTTAGGTGTCCTAATTCACCCAAACTAATTAGGTGGCTACTCCGCGAACCCTTTTAGCATTTCCTTTTTGCACTTTTAGCACCTTTATTTTTATTTCTAACAAATAGCAGGATTCGCTGAAATTTATGTCGCGGTCAAAAAAGGGCGTGACAGCAAAGACGTTGATTTATAGCCAATTTTGTCCCGATCGTCTGAATTAGAACAAAGATTAAGAAATGCAAGAGCAAATACTGATTCAAAAATTTATCCCAGTATCGAATTATGATGACACTGAGTCGTGGTGATAGAAACTGACACTGGATTGTTGGTGTCTGAAACTAAAGGTTGGGCTGACGCAGATTCAAAATTTGTCCCAGTGTCGAATTATGATGACATTGGGTTATTGGAGAGTAGATCGACGCTCGAGGCCGCTTCTTCTGCCCTTTGTTGGGAAGACTGCCCCCCCAATAAATTGTTCTGGTTCGCTGTAAGAGAAAAATTCATGTTGCGCTCCTATTCCTGCATGCTAAAGATTAAGAAAAACTTAGTACATAACTGTTAAGGAAAAAATTGTAATGCATGAATATATAAGAAATGTAGTTCTGAGAGCAGAGATGTCGTCAATGTGTAACGTGCTGACGATGTTGTTGACGACGTCCTTGTGTCAGTGTGATGTTGTCGATGCTACCACTGCGAATACTGATATGTTGTTCTTACATAGACGTGCTGCAACTACTCATGTAGATTGAGGGTCATCATCCTGTGTAATGCGATGACGATACTGTTGATGGTGTCAGTGTGTTGATGTGATGCTGTTGATGTGATGTTGAGATGTACTGAATGATGCGAACGCTGATGTCATCCCTGCATGGACTTGCTGGATGTTGTGAATGCTGATGTCATCCATGCCCAGACTTGTTGAGTGTTGCGAATGATGATGTCATCTCTGCACAGACTTGCTGGATGCTGCGAATGCTGATGTCATCTCTGCACGGACTTGCTGGATGCTGATGTCGTCTTTGTGCGGACTTGTTGGATGCTGCGAATGCTGATGTAGATTGAGTATCGTGTAGGCTAGAGCTTAAGAAAAATTAGTGCATAAATGTTAAGACAAAAATGATAAAAGCATTAATAGATGGGAAATTCAATTCTGAGAGTAGAGATGTCATCCATGTGCAGATGTGATGTGCTGGCGTCCTTTTCGGAAGTACTTGTTAGGCGTATTTTGTATACATTTTTTGAGTCATTTTTAGTTAGTATTTTTCCTATTTTCGTTTAAATAAGTGTCGTGTTAGGGTTATTTTTCTTTCTTTTGAGTCACAGCGGTTCAAAAAGCCAAAATGACAAAAAGGAGCGAAAAGTGGACACAAAGGGAGAGTCTAAGGGAAAAGAGGATGAAAGTTGGCAATTCAGGACAAAATACTTCAGCACCGCGGTGCCGTGCATACAGGTCTGCGGTGCCATAATTACTGAGAGGTTGCAGCACTTTCGGCACCGCGGTGCCATTATGCAGGACCGCGGTGCCAATGCGGGGAATTTCAGATCCGAAGTAAATTTGGCCAAAGACAGAAGGGTTCATAGGGCATGAAATTTGCAACATACTTATGCCCTAGGTATTAGTCTTAATGTGTTTTGATGTCCCCTGTCTGCATTTCTACCCTTAATATAACATTGTCTCCTGTAGCGAGCCTGTTGAGACATTTCTTAATACCAAATGAAACCTTTTCAGATTGTTTATGGAGTCAGTTATAAACCTATCTAAATGGAATCAATGTATATTTAACTGGCATGTTCTCCTTTTTATGTGCATATATATTATATTCAGTCCCTGATTCCAATCACATAGGCATGTCGCATCTCTTTTAAACATCTGAATTTGGGAATATACCAGTCCTCTGAATGCTATGTATATCGTGAATGTCCCTCATATATTAATGTCATGAGCCTGTTGATGAATGTGGTCTGTCGGGTATTAAGCCTCAACCTGTCATGCCCTGTCTGTTGAGTGAGTTCCTTCGAAAAAATGGTACTTGCAGTAGTATTTTGGCTTAATTCTCACGGTTTGTTGCATATGTGTTAAGAGGCTTATTTGTTATTTTTAATAAAACTTGAACATGTACTAATCCTTATCTTTTATTTATTTTTACATGAAACGCATCGGAGTCGAATGAAGAGTCTCAATACGAGACTCATCGTGAGCTACTTTAAATGAACGCCCGCATCTCGCATAGGGAAATTCCGGAACCACAGGCGAAATGACATCGCCACTCCTTCGAGTCGTCTTTATTAATTCCTTAATTCTGCCCATTTATTTGTTGTAAATTATTTGTCTAACGCTACACTAATTAACAGAATACTTAAAATAGTTAAACCCTGAATCAATATATTAGAAAGTAATTTAGTGCTAGAAATTTGCTTCCCCTTAAGTTAATTATTTTAAGCTAACCATGCATTGTTTAAGTTATACTAACTCACTTAATAACCTTCACTCACATAACCATTCATGTAGCTAGGATATTATATTCCTAATCAATTTTCTCATAAATTCTCTTATTAACATTCATATAGGAAAATCACTTTAGACACATTACATGCTAGGCCTATTTTAAAACTTGCATTTATCTTTAACATAATAATAAGGTTTGAACGGACAACCGCAAGTTAGCGGATCTTAGAGGATGCCTAACATCTTCCCTCTAGATTAATAAAGAACCCTTGCCCAGGATCTCACATAGTTTAACCGATCATTTAAATGGAGTTAGTGTTGACTTTACTTAGTTAACATTTAGGTGTCCTAATTCACCCAAACTAATTAGGTGGCTACTCCGCGAACCCTTTTAACATTTCCTTTTTGCACTTTTAGCACCTTTATTTTTATTTCTAACAAATAGCAGAATTCGCTGAAATTTATGTCGCGATAAAAAAAGGGCGTGACAGCAAAGACGTTGATTTATAGCTAATTTTGTCTCGATCGTCTGAATTAGAACAAAGATTAAGAAATGCAAGGGCAAATACTGATTCAAAAATTTATCCCAGTATCGAATTATGATGATACTGGGTCGTGGTGATAGAAACTGACACTGGATTGTTGGTGTCTGAAACTAAAGGTGGGGCTGACGCAGATTCAAAATTTGTCCCAGTGTCGAATTATGATGACATTGGGTTATTGGAAAGTGGATCGACGCTCGAGGCCGCTTCTTTTGCCCTTTGTTGGGAAGACTGCCCCCCAATAAATTGCTCTGGTTCGTTGTAAGAGAAAAATTCATGTTGCGCTCCTACTCCTGCATGCTAAAGCTTAAGAAAAAGTTAGTACATAACTGTTAAGGAAAAAATTGTAATGCATGAATATATAAGAAATGTAGTTCTGAGAGCAGAGATGTCATCCATGTGTAACGTGTTGACGCTGCTGTTGACGACGCCCTTGTGTCAGTGTGATGTTGTCGATTCTACCACTGCGAATACTGATATGTTGTCCTTGCATAGACGTGCTGCAACTGCTCCTGTAGATTGAGGGTCCTCATCTTGTGTAATGCAATGATGATACTGTTGATGGTGTCAGCGTGTTGATGTGATGCTACTGATGTGATGTTGAGATGTGCTGAATGATGCGAAGGCTAATGTCGTCCCTGCATGGACTTGCTGGATGTTGTGAATGCTGATGTCATCCATGCCCAGACTTGTTGGGTGTTGCGAATGATGATGTTATCTGCGCGGACTCATTTGGATGATGCGAATCGATGTAAATCTCTGCGGACTTCTTTGGATCTTGATCGCCGTCTTTGTACAGACTTGTTGGATGCTTATGCCGTCTTTGTACGGACTTGTTGGATGTTGCGAATGCTGATGTAGATTGAGGATCGTGTAGGCTAGAGCTTAAGAAAAATTAGTGCATAAATGTTAAGACAAAAATGATAAAGCATTAATAGATGGGAAATTCAATTCTGAGAGTAGAGATGTCATCCATGTGCAGATGTGATGTGCTGGCGTCCTTTTCGGATGTACTTGTTAGGCGTATTTTGTATACATTTTTTGAGTCATTTTTAGTTAGTATTTTTCATATTTTTGTTTAAATAACTGTCGTGTTAGAGTTATTTTTCTTTCTTTTGAGTCATAACGGTTCAAAAAGCCAAAATGACAAAAAGATGCGAAAAGTTGGCACAAAAGGAGGGTCCCGAGGCAAAGAGGACGAAAGTTGGCAATTCAGGACAAAAGACTTTAGCACCGCGGTGTCGTGCATACAGGACCGCGGTGCCATAATTACTGGGAGGTTGCAGCACTTTCGGCACCGCGGTGACATTATGCAGGACCGCGGTGCCATGCGGAGAATTTCAGATCCGAAGTAAATTTGGCCATAGGCAGAAGGGTCCATAGAGCATGAAATTTGCAACATACTTAAGCCCTAGATATTAGTCTAATGAAGGGATTTGGTCATTCTAACACACAACACATCACAGGGAAAGGATTGAAAGCTACAATTGGAGACTTTAGTTCGCAGTACTTTTCTTTCTTTCTTTTTAATTCAGTTTATGTTGGAAATTGTATTAGTTCTTAGCATGACTATGACTAGGAGCTAAAAACCTCTGGATTTGAAATCACTGCTTATATACCCGGTATTGGCGATAATTCACTTCCAGAGTTGGGGAAATCTCCTCCACTTTCTCGCATTTTCACCTGGAACTGATGAAATTCGGGGAAAACATGGAAGCACTTTATTAGGGCTTTCATTTTGAATCGCTTGAAACTCTATTTCATGACTTAATGCATTAGTTTGATTCTTTCTTCACTTGATTAAGATTTATTCAATAATTGGTATGAATGTTTGATAGTTAATTGATCACTAATTATCATAACCTATATGATTTCGAATCAAGAACCGAGATGAGAGATTTTGATATGCTGTAATTGAATAGAGATAGGCTAAAATCGCAAACGAAAGTACCCCGATACTTGTGTAGCATTATAGGTTACTGTTCTTAATCCTTCTATGTGGTTTAATCCTATCATAGAAATATATAAGGGTTCTGCACTGGGGTTGAGCGATTATATATCCTAACCGGAATATAAGACAGTCTAGTTAACCGCTATCATAATGTAGAAGAAGAAGTCATTCTAGTTGCATTAAGGATTGAATAGAATGGATAGTTGAGGATTTTGGAAGCCCTAATTCCTTCATAACTGAATAAACCTCAATAATTTAGATTACTTCTCGCAATTATTCTAGTAGTTATATAAAAACCCAAATCAAATATTGTTTGCCAAATAGATAATCTAGAATAGATGTTCGGTAATTAGAAATCAGTCTCTGTGGACGATAAACTCGGTCTTACAAACTATATTACTTGTGAACGATACGTACACTTGCGTGAGCAATTGGACACGGTCCTAACATATTTTTGGCGCCGTTGCCGGGGACTGACGTACTTCTAATATCGAACAATCTATTTTTATTTCTACTTTGGCTTTATTTTTTTTTATTTTTTTTATGTGAGAACCCTGTTGCCTTTATTTGTTTGTTGATTTTGGTCTATTTCAGGGATTTAGTGTATGCGAAGAATGAGAGAAGCAGATACACTTATTTCCTTCAACCCTGAAATTGAGAAAACGTGCAAGCAAAACAGGCGAAATAAAAGGATAGCTGATTCAGTGACCATGGACAACCAACCACCGAATGAGAATGGGGCAAACAACGAGGTTCCTGATCATGTAGATGAGCCAATACCAGTCCCAGCAGAAAGAAGCTTGGGAGATTATGTTCTGCCCACGGTTACTGGTGCACAGACATGCATCAGGCTCCCAACAATAGGGGCAAATAACTTTGAGATCAAGTCAGCCATCCTGAGCATGGTCCAGAATCTGATCTGATTTGGGGGATTTCCATCGAAGACCCCATGCATTGCCAACTTTACGGGTGTGTGCCACACAAGTAGAATGGCGTCGCGACGATGCCATTAGGCGAGGATCTTTCCGTTCTCGGCAGGACAGAGCAAGAGTGGATGAACTCACTCACCGCCAACTCGTCACACGTGGCGGGGACTGGCCCAAAAGTTTCTTGCAAAGTTCTTCCCTCATTCAAAGGCATCAAAGTTAAGGGGAGAGTTGAACAATTTCTATCAGGTAGATGAAGAGTCGTTATATGATGCATGGGAGCGATTTAAGGATTTACAGAGAAAATGCCCCCATCATGGCATAGAGAAGTGGATGTTGGTCCACATTTTTTATAATGGGTTGAGTGGTACTACTCGTACCATAATTGATGTTGCAGCAGGGGGAGCGTTCATGAGGCCAATGAGGCACATGAGTTACTAGAGGAAATGACTGCCAATATTCATCAAGGGGCAGATGACAGGTCTGCGAGTAGCCGGAAGACTATGGGCATACATGAGATAGATGTTATCACGACATTAAATGCGCAAGTAGCCCTCTTGACAAAGCAACTGCAGCAGAACACTATGTTTGTGAATACAGTCCAGATGCCTGTGAATTGTGAGATTTGCCGGGGCCCACACTCTTTTGACAGATGCACAGCGGTGGACCCTAATAATGTGCCCATGGAACAGGTTCAAGCAGTTGGGAACTTTCAGTGGCCTTATAATTCCAACACATACAATCCAGGGTGGAGAAATCTCCCTAACTTTTCATGGAGGAACGACCAGACCCAGCAGCAACCATGTCAAGGTAATTACCAGAATCAGCAAGCACAGAATCAGGCTACCTCATCCCAGCAGTTTAGACCACCTACACAATAGGAGAAGCCTGATGAGCTGAGGGTTACATTGCTTACACTCACCATTTCACAAAATCAGTTCATTTCTGAAACCAGGTCCTCTCTCAGGAACCTGGAAACGCAGGTTGGGCAACTGGCGAAGATGGTAACCGACAGGCCGCAGGGTACTCTCCCAAGCAATACAGAGGTCAATTCAAGATAGCAGTGTCAGGCAGTGTTGTTAAGGAGTGGAAAACAGTTGGAGCAGGTTGCTCCCCAACCAGCAGTAGTTCATGAGAAAGAGGGTGAGAAAGCAGTTGAGGAAGGAAATGAGGGGTCATTGAGGACCACCCTACATTTGAGAAAGCTCCACCAGCACCGTGGAGGGAATACACTGATAGAATCCCTTACCCTCAGAGGCTCCAAAAAATGGTCATAGACAAGCAGTTCTCCAAGTTCTTGGAGGTATTTAAGAAGCTTCACATCAATATCCCCTTCATTGAGGCGTTAGAACAAATGCCCGCATACTTCAAATTCATGAAGGAGATACTTGGGGAAAAAAAAAGGTTGGCGGATTATGAGACAATAACGCTTACAAAAGAGTGCAGCGCCATCTTACAAAAGAAACTGTCTCCTAAGTTGAAAGATCCAGGAAGCTTCACCCTGCCCTGCACTATTGGCAAAGTAACATGCAACCGGGCATTTTGTGACTTAGGGGCTAGTATCAATCTCATGCCTCTGTTTGTGTTCAAGAGATTTGGTTTGGGGGAAGCCAAACCAACCACAGTTAATCTGCAGCTGGCTGACCGAACCGTGGTGCTACCCAGAGGCATATTGGAAGATGTGCTTGTCAAGGTGGGAAAATTCTTCTTCCCAGCAGACTTCCTCATTCTTGACATGGAGGAAGATTATGAAATACCTATCTTTTTGGGTAGACCATTCCTTGCAACGGGTAGAGCCCTAATCGATTTGGGGAAGGGAGAATTGAGACTACAGGTTCAGGAAGAAGAGATGATATTCAAAGTGTTCAAATCCACCATTGAGTCCCCGGCCAGCAACAAGTGCTTCGCAATAAGCACAACTGACACATCAGTTCAGCAAGTACAGACCAATACTAGGGAGATCATTCCTACAGCTGTGAACCCACAGACTAGTTTGAAAGCTGCAACAAAAGTTCATGACATGAAAGCTGACAAACAGGTAAATCTTACTGAACCAAATGATGTGAAAAAGAAAAATAGAGTGAAGAAAAGGAAAATGATTTTTAAGTGGATAGGTTGTGGGTTAATTTACCCCAATGATTTGATAAGGAACATGCGTCCGGCTACAAGACGTTAAAGACAACGCTACTTGGGAGACAACCCAATGTTTAAATTTTGCAATTAGTTTAAATTTAACAGTCTCACTTTTGGTATTTTTTTGTTGTGATGTGATGACAGGTGCGGGAATCGGAGAATGAGTAGGAAGAAAATGGTAGAAACACAGAATCGGGTCGGCACTGCGGTGCCTATCTGCAGGACCACGGTGCCACTATACAGGACCGCGGTGCCTGGGCGCGAATTCAGAAAATAAAAAGCCCTAAATCCCCAAATCTCTTCCCACATCAACTCAACTCATTCCATCTCTCTACAACAACGAAAACACCTCCTCCCCCACCTAAAACTTCCCACAAATTCACTCAAATCCTTCCTACCCATACATACCATCACCACCCAAAACTCCTTCCATCTTTCCACAACATCATTCTTTCACGTAAGTCAAGAAAACGGTGAGGAACAGGCACTCAAAAAAAGTAATTTTCATCATTGTTCTTGCAATTTCAAGGCTAGTAAGAAAAGTAGTTTGTGGTTGTGGAGGTTGTACGGACTGTGTTGGTAAGGTGTTGTGTAGTTGTGGGTGTGTGCTGCGTTGGTTGTTCACTGTGTTTGCTGTGTTTTTGGGTTGATGTGTAGAGGTGATTCATGGTGTATTGCTGTTGTGGTATGATTTTTATTGGTTATTGTTGTTGTGTGGAGTGAGAGTTGTTGGGAAACCTCAAAAAAACGAAGGAAACACTGCTGAAAATTTTCCAACAACCCTCACAATGACCTTCAGAAAACGAACTGCTAGAGCTTCCTCATCTTCATCAGCTCCAGAATATGATGTTACTTGATTTACCAACAAACAGGTGGAAGATCGATATAACAAAATAAGCACTAGAGCATTGATACCATAGAGAGGCATGGACTATCAGACTATGTCATTTGATGATGATGATGACTACGAGCCCATTAGGTCCATGATCGAGGCTCATGGTTGGAAAAGGTTCACCAATCCAGAAAGGATTCCACTTCAGAACACTAGCCTTGTGAGGAAATTATATGTTAATTATCCCGAGCAAGAGGATGGGAAATGCTTTGTTATAAGACGATATGTGCCCGTGAGTTCTGAAACAGTGAATGCGCTACTGAGGACCAAAATTATAACTCGCACCATTTTAGAAGCTGGTCGAGAGACGTCAACCACATCACGTGGGACACAGTTGCAACAGTTTTATGCTACTCAGGCGCTGAATTCACCATTTCTCGTAACGGGTCCAAGAGACTTGTCCGGTGCCAATTTAACAGAACAGTCAGAGGATGGCTATATTTCATAAGTGCTCGCTTGATTTCGTCAACGTATTTTACCAATGTTCCTACGGACAAAATCAAGCTCATCTATGACATCATGTTGGACAAGATAATTGATGTTAGGAGAGAAATAGTGCAAAGCATATGGGAGATTAGCAGGCTGGCTACTACTGACGGACTGGGACATGTGTCACTCATTTCTACCTTATATGCTAGGCATCGAGTCCCAACATTCATCACAAATATTCTCGAGAAGATTCAGCCTCATGTGACCTACAGTTTAGTGCACTCTTTCCTTGACCCCACTCCAAGACTAGAAGAAATGAGAGGGGGCCCAGGAGCAGCAGACGCAACAACCATGGATGAAGAAGAGCCTGAGACAGCTGCACACGATGAAACAGTCAAAAGCATCCACCAGCCTCCTCTGTCCTTGGAGCCTCCAATGCCAATGATGGAGCAGTTGCTCCTAAATCAACAAAGAATGTTGCAAAACCAAGAGAACATGATGCAAAATCAGTAGAAAATGACGCAAAGCCATCAACACCTGACCCAGCGTGTTGATGGTTTAAGTTTCATGTTCACCCAATGGTCAATGCAGTATATGCCGCCACCACCACTATTTTGAGCCGCTATAGTCTGTAAGTCGTCCCTTTTTAATTTTTGAGTCGTTACACATTTGGGACAATGTGTCGTTTAAGTTTGGGGGGGGGGTACTTATTTTATTTTTGTATTTATGTTTTTGAGTCATTTTGATTGAGTTTTTGTGTCTTTTATTGTGTCTATATGAGTTAATTTTTTATGATAATGAATGTTGAAGTTGCTAAAACGCCTATGAATGGAGTTGGTCATTCTAACACACAACACATCACATGGCAAAGATTGAAAGCTACAATTGGAGACTTTAGTTCACAGTACTTTTTTTTCTTTCTTTTTAATTCAGTTTATGTTTGGAATTGTATTAGTTCTTAGCGTGACTATGGCTAGGAGCTAAACACTTTATTAGAGCTTTCCTTTTAAATCGTTTGAAACTCTATTTCATGACTTAATGCATTAGTTTGATTCCTTCTTCACTTGATTAAGATTTATTCAATAATTGATATGAATGTTTGATAGTTAATTGATCACTAATTATCATAACCTATATAATTTCGAATCAAGAACTGAGAGAAGAGATTTGGATATGTTGTAATTGAATAGACATAGGTTAAAATCGCGGACGAAAGTACCCCAATACTTGTGTAGCATTATAGGTTACTGTTCTTAATCTTCCTATGTGGTTTAATCCTATCATAGAAATATAGAAGGGTTCTGCACTGGGGTTGAGCGATTATATATCCTAACCGTAATATAAGACAGTCTAGTTAACCGCTATCTTAACGTAGAAGAATAAGTCATTCTAGTTGCATTAAGGATTGAATATAGTGGGTAGTCGAGGATTTTGGAAGCCCTAATTCCTTCATAACTGATTAAACCTCAATAATTTAGATTACTTCTCGCAATTATTTTAGTAGTTAGATAAAAACTCAAATCAAATATCGTTTGCCAAATAGATAATCTAGAATAGATGTTCGGTAATTAGAAATCAGTATATGTGGATGATAAACTCGGTCTTACAGACTATATTACTTATGAACGATACGTATACTTGCGTGAGCAATTGGATACGGTCCTAACAGTACTGTTGATGATGACATTTCGAACGTGCTGTTGATGTGAACCGCATGGCTACTACTGTCTTTCCGGTTGTTGTTGATGTGAAAAACCTGTCTTATCAAGGCGAACAGATGAGTGTATTACATGCAAAATTAGGAGCATAATTTCCCAATGGTGTTTGGTGACAAACGTTTTTAAATGTCTCTAAGGGTATTTCCTCCCTAAGGTCGGGATGCCTCTAAGGGTATTTCCTCCCTGAGGTCGGGGTTCTTCCAAGGGTATTTCCTCCCTGAGGTCGGGTGCTTTCAAGGGTATTTCCTCCCTGAGGTCGGGGTTCCTCTAGGGGTATTTCCTTCCTGAGGTCGGGGTGCCTCTAAGGGTATTTCCTCCCTGAGGTCGGGGTGCCTCTAAGGGTATTTCCTCCCTGAGGTCGGGGTGCCTCTAAGGGCATTTCTTTCCTAAGGTCGGGGTGCCTCTAAGGGTGTTTCTTCCCTGAGGTCGAAGATACCTCTGTTAACTTGAAAACCTGCATTCAAAAGAGTTGGTGAGTTTGGGACCGCCTTGGTTGAATGACGTTGTCGTCTGGACGTTGTGTTTTTGTGAACTGCATGGCTGAAGTGTGATTCTGTGACCGAGCTGATGTGCTGGACCCTACTGCGGGATTTGAACTTTGACTGTTGCTGTATTTTCTACTTCTGCTAATTATAAAGAACATGCACTCAAAGAAAACTCGTTAGTTTGGGAACCGCCTGAGTTAAAATGACGTCGTGGTCCGGACGTTGTGCGTTTGTGAACAACATGGACTTGTTGTTGCCTTCTCGGCTTGAACTTTAATTGTCGCTATTTTTCTGCTTCTGCTAATATGAAGAACCATTGATCGTGGCCGTCGTTTTCTACTGCTGCGAATATGAATAATGTGCGCTCAAAGAAAACTTGTGAGTTTTTTTGGGGGGGGGGTCGATTCGTATTGACTTTGCAGCTTTGATCATTGATGCTCCGGCGCCTGGCTTGTTTAGACCTGTAACCCCTGTCTGGTTTCCTGTCTTGGCTAATTGTTAAGGAAAATATTTATTGGTTGTGATAAAGTGTGTATTTGATAAAAGTTCTTGGCGGATTGACTAAATGAACAAAAAATCAAAATTGTCATAGTTTTAACTTTTAAACATGCAAGGCGCTTGGTCTAAAACGTGTCTCGTGGGGGATTGTTTGTCTATCCTACTAAAAGTGTGTATTTTGTTATTTCCAAAACAAGGGGCAAGTTTTCTAACGGTGTGACCGAAGCCGATTTAGGCCGTCTACGTATCCCACCAAGGGAATCAGGTCATGACGTAGTTTGTGACAAGCAAAAAGGGGATTGTTATTTTTTTTCTTCCTAAAAGTGGGGCCGAAGCCGAAGTGTCCGCCTACGTATTCCGCTAAGGGAATCATGTCAAACGTATTTCAAATTACATATGAAATGAAGCAAACTATATATATTAGAATCTCAGAGGACCAAGACAGGGGTACAAGTCCATTTGTTCAAAATATCTCTTTGCTCTGTATCTAAGATGGTCAGGTCTTCAATGAGATCATCCTAGATCACATTGTATTTCTGCTTCTTTTCAGTAATGAAAAGACTTTTGACTCCTTCCACGCGGTTTTCTGTATCGTCTTCTTTTGATTCCAACGCAGTGCATGTTTTGATGAATGAATGATTCAGGCGGAACAAACTATGGCAAAAGAGCACCTCTCTTCCTTTGGAGATTGATCGGTGATTTAATGTTCACATGGGCATTGTTAGGATTATGGGGAGTTCCTTTCTGTTACACCTCATAGTTTTAAGGTGGTAATTAAGAACGTCATTAAGGAAGTAAGATTCGAATATTGGGTATAAAGTATATTTACATATGATAATACAGAATAATTTTAGGATATAACATATGTGGCGACGAGAATTAATACTAGTAATTGAATTTCTCCAATGAGGTTATGGACTTAGTGTTGTATTATAAAGTCTTGGTATTGAGAAGTATGAGGGCAATTCAAAATTTTAGCTAAGTATGAGACTAATTTTTAGTAGCAAGAAGGATAAGTGAGACTAGTGGAAAATATGTGGCACCTTGTACCCCACACATGAGACAAGTGGCATTAGTGCCCAACATGCATAGGCTCAAATCATCCCCTAAAGCCAAGCAACCCTCATTTCTCCCCCTTTGTTTTTTGAGAATCACCTCCCTCAACACTCCAACATCTCTCCTCCTCCAAAACAGATTTTCCCTCACCTTCCATAGCTTAGTTAAAGACCAAATCAACTCCCCTTCCAAGAGTAAGTTCGTCTACTAATTTCTAAGCCATGATAAACTCACCACCCCCACTGTTTCGGTAACTTGACTGGACCGAAATCTGTCCAGAAATTTCCAGTTTTGGAGACAAGCTATTTGGAAGAAAAACATGCAAGAAAGATGGTTTTAAAATTGTAGAATACATGCATGTGATTTTGAGTTGAAGAAATGGTGAAAATGGTGAAGAATTGGGCTGTGAATATCGAAAAAATAGGGATTGTTTTGGGCAACATTAAGGTAAGATTTTCTTCTTCTTATAGTATAATTTGAGTTACATGATGTTGTTGTTTAAGGAATGAACTTGTGTTAGGAGAAACTAAGAATTTAAGACAATGCATGTGATTGTTGGGTGTTGTAGCCGATTTTGGGACTGATTTTACTAATTTTGGAGTTGTTGTGTTCGAGTGTTGTGTTGTTAATTTCGTCACTGCTTTGCATGTTAAAAATGAAGGAAATCTTGATATTCAAGTTGTAATTGTTGAAATAGGAATGAGATGTTAAAGAATTAAGAGATGAGTTATGGTATTATATTTCTTGTGTGTGTGCCGTGACACACATGGAATTGTTGGACATTGTGGTGTTGTTTTAAGGGCCGATTTTGTGAGTTAGAATGCTGGAATTTTAAGCTATGAACATGCATATACATTGTTGTAATTATGGATATATGTCCTAAAGGAATTAAGGTTTGAAAAGGGTGAACATTGCACTTTCGTTGTAGACTGTTTTTATGGACTATTTTGATGTGGATTAAGAGGATGGATTAACATGAGAAATAGGTGTATAAATCACCTTGGTTGTTGTAGTTGTTGTCTTCCATGAACGTAAAGAAAAGGAATGGATTATGATGACATATATGGAGTATTTTGGATTGTTTTGGTTACATCTTGTTATTGGTATTGTTGGCTTTGTTTGTAAGTTGTGGATGTGCATATAAATAGGGGAAGTGCTGCCCAAATTTTTATAGAAAAGAGAGTCGTCATTCGATATAAAGTATGCTAGTAATCATAGAATTGACAGACTTATTACCATTATTATAGGTTGAAGTACTAGACGAGACGTATTCTAATATTAAGTTGGTTAGTTCGACTAAAAGGTATGTGAAACTATCCTTTCTTTCTTTTGACATGATTTATATAAATGAGTGTGCGACGGCCGTACATAGTTCTCTTGAATCCTAATTCTTAATGACACATGATATGATAGTGCCTTGATTTTCTAAAGTAATAGTTATTCTAATTATTCCATTGAGAGTGAAATGATGATTTAATTTGTATAAAGTTACTCATGATACTCTATTCGTGCGGATATGACTATATGATTTCACCGAGTCCCGGGCCGGGTATGTACATATATGATGATTTCACATCGAGTCTCATAATGGTTCGGGTACGGTATGTGCACATTATATGATCACACCGAGACCCTCACTAGGGGGCCGGGTATGGTATGTATATAATTCACATCGAGACCCTCACTAGGGGGTTGGGTACGGTATATATATGTATATGATTTCATTCACACTGAGGCCCTCACTAGGGGGTCGGGTACGGTATATATATATGTATATGACTCTCATTTTTAAAAGGCACAGTTGACTCTCATTTTATTATGGCACAGTTGTATTGGTATTTTTGACTATTACATTGTCTCCTGCTATCTTTTGCCCAGTTATGATCTTATTTACTACTTCATGTTACACATACTCAGTACATTATTTGTCGACCCATTTTGAAATTTGCGTTTATGCCCTCAGTGCAAGTACTCGGTTGGTGATCCTCCGCCTAGGATTTACATTCAATTGTTTGGGAGCTTCATTGATTCGGAGCTTAGTCATTTTGGTACAGAACCTTATTTTTGGACTTATGCATATTTAGGGGCACGACGGGGCCCTGTCACATCATATTTCATTATCGTACTCTTAGAGGTCTGTAGAAAGTTGTGGGTGGTAGATGCATTTTTTTGTATATGTATATAGTTGTGAACCGTCTTGGATATCTCTATGTATAGTGGCGGCCTCGTCGGCTTGCCTATTTTGGTTATATAAATTAGTTGTGACTCCTAAGGAGATATGTTTATTACTTATTTTTACATTATCCTTGGTATCTGTGTGATTATAAGTGACAAGTGGGTATAAGGGTGCCCAGATAGGGCACCGGGTCACTGCCCGTCGGGTCGGGTCGTGACACTTTCAGTTGGATGACCCCATCTTTGATCAATTCCTCGATTTTGTCTTTGAGGGTATATCAATTTTCTGTGTCGTGTCCAGCAACTCCAGAGTGATACGCATAATGTTTATTTTCATCGTGTCCTTTGGAAGTAGGATTGGGGGTATTTCTTGGGATTGGCTGGAGTATTCCTACGACCCTCAATCTGTCATATAGTTGGGGTATGGGTTCAGCTAAAGGTGTATAGGTTTTGACAAGCCTTTTTTTAGTTTGTGTTGGGTCTATATACGTTTTGTGAAGGGATTCGTGGTTGGGGTGAGTATGCAGGATGGGTGTGATAAACAGGGTAAGGTTGATGGCCTTGGGCATTTTGGCTAGAGTAGAAAGGCTGAGGATTTTGGGTGTTTTGGTCATAGTAAGAAGGCTGAATAGTGGGTTTCTGGTAAGTTGGCATTTGGTCTGGCCTACGTTCCTGTTAGGCCGATATCCAATTGCTTACGCAAGTGTACGTATCGTTACAAGTAATATAGTCTGTAAGACCGAATATCGTCCACAGAGACTGGTTTTCAATTACCGAACATCTACTCTATGTTATCTATTTGGCTAACGATAGTTTGTTTGGGTTTTTTATCTAACACTACTAGCTAGAGTAATTGCACGAGTTAAACTAAGTATGATTTGGTTTAAATCGGTTATGGTGGAAATAGGGTTTCCAGTCTCCTCAACTATCCACTCTTTCACGTGTTAATGCAATGCTAATGATTCTTCTTCTTATTAAGATAACAGGTTAACAAATCTGTCATCATATTCCGATTAGGACATACGAGAGTTCAACCTTGTGCAGAAACCTTCTATATTTCTATGATAGATTTTACCACACAAGAGGATTAATAACAATAACCTTAAATACTACACAAGTATCAGGGTACTTTCGTCCACGATTTTAACCTATGTCTAAATAACTACAGTATATTCAAATCTCCCCTCTCGGATCTCGATTCGAAATCATATAAGTGATGACAATTAATGGACAGTTAATTATCAAGCAATCACAACAATATTGAATAGATCTTAATCTGCTGAAGAAGAAATCAATAACTATGCATTAACTATATGAAAGTGTTTCAAGAAGATTCAATTGGGAAACCCTACTAAAGTAATTAGCTCCTAAACATTGTCATGTCAAGAACTAATACAAAATCTAACATAAACTGAATTGAAATAAAGAAAGGAAAAGAACTTGAATGTAGTCTTCAATTGTTGTCTTGTGATGTGTGTTATGAGATATGAGGTATGTCCCTTATAAAATCTGTCCCAAGGGTTTAAATATGCTGCAAAAATTATGTGCCCTGGACCCTTCTGCCCCTGACCAATTTCGCCTCGGCCCTGCAGGATGGCATCGCGACTTCGGAAAACCTGAGAACAAATCAGAGCACGCAGCACATTCAGCGTCGCGGCGATGCTGGCACGCACCGCGGCGCCGGCGACCTTCGTTGCCCGTTTTTTAAGTTTTTCGTCATTTTCTCATCCGGACTTCGTCTGATTTCTTCTATACTTTCCGGAACTTCTTAGGCTTCATTTCTTGGCCCTTTTAGTGTGTAATTCCATCTCAATTAAGCTTATTTCATCTTCTTTTTGACATTTCTTCATTTAGGACCGTTGTGACTCAAAAGAAAGAAAAACAGACCTAATACTATACTAAACACAAATGAAATGAGTAAAATACTAACTAAAAATGACTCAAAAACTGTATACAAAATATGCCTAACAAATACCCCAAAACTTAACATTTACTCGCCCTCGAGTAAAACACTAAACAAAATCAAATAAAAGACTTAATGAAATAGATCAAGTAATCATAGCAATGCTTCTTTAAATTCATGAATGAAAGTTGAGATAATATGTTAGAACATACATATCATGAATATTTAGCAATCTAGAATTTCAAGTTATATATCCGCAAATTCACTTAGATCATGATCAATTGGAAATACAAACACCTAACATATGCATGTCTATTTCAGTCAATCTTTCCCCAAAATGCTATAGATCTGTTTACTTGTTATTCTCCACTAATCATAGATATACATATTAGAGATCATCAGGACTTTCAAGGGTTGTAATGTAGGCTTAGGCAGGGGTAGATAAAAATAGACATTTAGTCTCAAATTACGTACCATAAACATTTTTTTCATTCAACTCCTTTTTCCTTCTTGTGATTTTCTTTTCAGTCTCATACCTATTTTATCCCCTCTTTTCTTTTGAAAGAATAAGACACATTATAAATAACAAGCACCCTCCAAACTTAGGCTGTTATATATTTTTCATTGGGGTGCATCACATTTGCATTCTCTTTTTATTGTTTTCTTCAACACTTTTCATCCCAAGAATTTTCAACTTTTGACTTATGACACACTTAGGGAATCATAGGGTGTCAAACAAACATATTATTTTAGGTTCAAAGGGGCTGACTAGTGATACATTTTATGTCAGGGTAGGTAATGAATGGTAAGAAGGACTATCAAAGAAATGTCTGAATCATCTCCCGAAACATGTACATCTCAACTATTTCGCCTCAAATAACAAGCAAACATATTTTCTAGACATTTTTTCAATCTTTCTTTCCATAACTGACACACATAGGTTAAGCACAAATATCCCAAATAATTAGATGTCATGAATTTTTGGCATATCTATCTTAAGCACATAGATTTTTGCTTTCTATTCCATTACATTATTCCACTTAATCCATTAGATATCTTCAACAACTACAACATACTTGATCCATAAAAATAATAATTTACGACTCAAAAACACATAAAGAAACAACCAAAAATACAACGAAAAGACTCAAAACAAAAGACAAAGTAAGATCCCCCAAACTTGATTGACACATTGTCCCTAATGTGTAAAGACTGAAAATTAAAGAGACAACTTACAGACACAAAACAGCGGTCACAACGGAGGTCTGGGGTAAGAATTTTTTAAAATTGCACAGCTTGGGACCCTCTGAACTTTTGGCGCCACGGTGACGGGAATTATTCTCTGAAGTTCTGGAGCCGTGGCCCTGCATTTCGGCGGCGCGGCGCTGTGCCAGTTGTTTCTCGTTTTGCATTTTTCTCAATCCCTGCTTTTATCTGTCATCCACAAACACTCAACATACTAGATCGTGAGGCTGTTCAAGTCAATATAAAATAGCCTAAATCAAAAATTGAAATAACATAATTAAAACATTGGGTTGCCTCCCAAGTAGCGCTGTCTTTAACGTCTTTTAGCCGGACGCGGTTCACTTACTAAATCAGGGGGGTAGAGTGTCCATGTCAGGCCAATTTCCAATTTCTCACGCAAGTGTACGTATCGTTACAAGTAATATAATCTGGTAAGACCGAATATCATCCTCAAAGACTGATTTCTAATTACCGAACATCTATTCTAGGTTATCTATTTGGCAAACGATAAGTTGATTTGGTTGTTATCTAACACTAGTAGAGTAATTGCAAGAATTGAACTAAATTATTGAGGTTTAATCATTTATGAAGGAATTAAGGCTTTCAATATCTCCAACTATCCACTCTTTTCAATCCTTAATGCAACTAAAATAACTTCTTCTTCTACGTTAAGATAACAATTAACTAGACTGTCTTATATTCCGGTTAGGATATATAATCGCTCAATCCAGTGCAGAAAACCTTCTATATTACTATGATAGATTTTACTACATATGAGGATTAAGAACAATAACCTATTATGCTACACAAGTATCGGGGTACTTTCGTCCGCGATTTTAACATATGTCTATTCAATTACAGCATATCCAAATCTCTCCTCTCGGTTCTTGATTCGAAATTATATAGATTATGATAATTAGTGATCAATTAACTATCAAAAATTCATACAAATATTGAATAAATCTTAATCAAGTGACTCAAAAGACTCTAATCAAGAAGCTGCACAAGGTTACTTAGAAAAGCATGAATGTCAGTTGAGATAATATGTTGGAACATACATAACATGAATTTAGCAATCTAGAATTTCAAGTCAGATATTTCACAAATTCATTTCAATCATAATCAATGGAAGCATGAACATCTACCCTATGCATGTCAATTTCGTTATATTTTTCCCAAAGACCTATGAGTTTGTTTACTTGTTATTCTCCATTAATCATAGACATATAATTTAGAGATCTTCAGGACTTTCTAGGGTTGTAATGCAGGCTTAGGCAGGGGTAGGTAAGAGTAGGCATTTCGGCTCAATTTACGTACCATAACCGTTTTTCTCATTCAACCATTTTGTTCTTCTTTTTGTTATTCTTTTCAGTTCATACCTATCATTCCCCTCTTCTCTTTTTGAGAGCATGAAACAATTCACATAGGCACCCCCAAACTTAAGCTTTTACATCTTTCTCATTGGGGTGCATTAATTTTTCACTCTCTTTTCGTATTTTTTTTTTCATACTTCTTCGTCCCAATTTTTCAATTACTGCTTATGACACACAAGAGAATCATAGGTTGTCAAAGAAATAACTTATTTTAGGCTCAACGGGGCTGACTAGGGATACAATTTATTACAAGATAGGTAATGAATTGTAAGAAGGGCTAACAAAGAAATGTCTGAATCATCTCCCTAAACATGTACATCTTAACTATTTCGTCTCAAATAATAAGCAAGCAGACTTCATAGATATTTTCAATCATTCTTTTCACAATTGACAACACATAGGCTAAGTACAAATATCCCAAATAATTAGATTTTCATGAATTTTTGGCATAACTAACTTAAGTACACAGATTTTAGCTTTTAATTCCATTACATTATCCCACTTAATTCACTAGGAGTTTCAAACAGCTACAACATGCATGATTATAAAAAATATTGACTCATATAGACACAAAAACTCAATCAAAACGACTCAAAAACAGACACACAAAAATAAAATACTCAATCCAAACGACTCAAAAACAGACACACAAAAATAAAATAAGAAAGAACCCTCCCCCAAACCTAAACAACACATTGTCCCAAATGTGTAAGACTCAAAAATAAAAGGGACGACTTACAGACAATAGCGGTTCAAAATGGTGGTGGTGGCGGCGGATAATGCTCGTCGGAAAATTTCCCAGAGGCGCGACGGCCCTGCAGCTTCACTAATTAATAGGTGTCCCGGTCCTGCAACTGGCGCCGCGGCGCTGAAATTCCTCCAATCTCTCAGAACATTCGACGTCGCGGCCCTGCTGCTAGGCACTGCGGCGCTGCGCCAATTTCATATTTCCAGCGTTTTACCGTGCTTCATGTCCAATTCCCTTCACCTATCATCACAACACAACCAAAAACATACCAAACGTGAGACTGTTCCATTTAAACTAATTACATAATTTAACATTGGGTTGCCTCCCAAGTAGCGATGTCTTTAACGTCTTTAAGCCGGGCGCAGTTAATCCTTACTAGTGCCCAGTGGATCCTTTTGCGAATGGCTTGCAATCCGCACAGTTATTGTTGGGGGTCTCACTGAACCTACAACACATTTTTTCAAAAAAGGGCATCATATCTAAGATTATCCCCCAATTACCCAAGACAGACTTGTCTTCTAGGCTCTTTATAATGTAGAGATCAGTGAAACTCCCTATATCTCTCAACTTTTTAGTGTGCCCTTGAGGGTATGGACTTTCTGGTTGGGGCTTAGCAATGATAGTTGGTGGTGTCTTTTCTGCAACGGGTATAGAAAAAATTTATATGGAATCCAAAAAGGTGAAAATTTGGATCTCGGTAACCTCTTCTTTCTCTACACCAACTATCTCTATCAATTCCTCATTATTCTCAATAGTTTGTTGTGGTTCAGGTTCATCACTCTGCTTATCACCCTCCACAACTGTGTCGCTAGACATATTTTCTTGTGGTACATTGATCACCATGTCCATTAGCTACCCTATTTGTGTCTCCAAATTTTTGAGGGATACCTTTGTCTCAGCCATAAACTGAGTCTAGCACTTGGTAAGCCTGAATATGGTTGGCTTGCAATTCATTTTGATCTTCCTGTGCAATCTGTGTGTTAAGCTGTTGTTGCTGATTCCACTGCCCCTGATAGTAGTAGTAGTCCATATTTTTTTTAACTTTACCTACAAAATAATTAAAACAACAAAAAGTGATAAAAAGATGCTCGCAGAACAAGTTAGAAACTTGTTCCTGGAGCAACCAAATTAGAAATAAAATAACATAACCAAATATATACAAACCAAATTAGAAATAAGAATAGATAATTCGATATTAAAAGTACGCCAGCCCCCGACAACGGCACCAAAAACTTGTCAGGCCGATTTCCAATTGTGCACGCAAGTGTACGTATCGTTACAAGTAATATAGTCTGGTAAGACCGAATATCTTCCTCAGAGACTGGTTTCTAATTACCGAACATCTATTCTAGGTTATCTATTTGGCAACGATAAGTTGATTTGGTTGTTATCTAACACTAGTAGAGTAATTACAAAAATTGAACTAAATTATTGAGGTTTAATCAGTTATGAAGGAATTAGGGCTTTCATTATCCTCAACTATCCACTCTTTTCAATCCTTAATGCAACTAGAATGACTTCTTCTTCTACGTTAAGATAGCGGTTAACTAGACTGTCTTATATTTTTGTTAGGATATATAATAGCTCAACCTCAGTGCAGAAAACCTTCTATAATACTATGATAGGTTTTACCACATAGGAGGATTAAGAACAATAACCTATTATGCTACACAAGTATCGGGGTACTTTCGTCCGCGATTTTAACTTATGTCTATTCAATTACAACATATCCAAATCTCTCCTCTCGGTTCTTGATTTGAAATTATATAGATTATGATAATTAGTGATCAATTAACTATCAAACATTCATACCAATATTGAATAAATCTTAATCAAATGAAGAAGAAATCAAACTAATACATTAATTCATGAAAGAGAGTTTCAAGCGATTCAATAGGAAAGCCCTAACAAAGTGTTTAGCTCCTAGCCATAGACCTGCTAAGAACTAATACAAATCCAAACATGAACTGAATGAAAATATAGGAAAGAAAAGTACTTAGAACTAATGTCTCCAATTGTAGCCGCCAAACGTTGTGTTGCGTTCTGAGAGATGATATGTTATTGATCCTTCCTGCCCTAAAATCTGTCTCAAGGATTTATATATGTTATCAAAAACGTGTGCCTTGGACCCTTTTTCCCCTTGCCAACTCTATTTCGGATTGGAAATTCCCGCATCGACACCGCGGTCCTGCAGAATGGCACCGTTGTGTCAAAAATCTGCGCTTCTCGATCATTGTACCGCATGATCCTGCGATCCGTGACTGCATCCGCAGTCTTTCATCCTGATCTGCCAACTTTCATCCTTTTTGCTTTGGGAGCTCCTTTTCTGCCAAGTTTTAGCTTATTTTTGCCAATTAGAACCGCTGCGACTCAAAAGAAAGAAAAACAACCCTAACGTTATACTAAACACAAACGAAATGAGTAAAATACTAACTAAAAATGACTCAAAAAGTATATACAAAATATGCCTAACAAATACCCAAACTTAACCTTTGCTCGCCCTCGAGCAAAGATCAAAACAAACTAAAAGAAACAGAAAGAAAACTGACTCAAAAGACTCTAATCAAGCATATGCACAAAGTTACTTAGAAAAGAATGAATGTCAGTTGGGATAATATGTTGGAACATACATAACATGAATTTAACAATTTAGAATTTCAAGTAAGATATTTCGCAAATTCATTTAAATCATAATCAATGGAAGCATGAACACCTACCCTATGCATGTCAATTTGTTCCATTTTTCTCAAAGACCTATGGGCCTGTTTACTTGTTATTCTCCACTAATCATAGATATACAATTTAGAGATCTCCAGGAATTTTCAGGGTTGTAATGTAGGCTTAGGCAGGGGTAGGTAAGAGTAGGCATTTCGGCTCAATTTACGTACCAGAAGCGTTTTTCTCATTCAACCATTTTGTCTTTCTTTTTGGTATTCTTTTCAGTTCATACCTATTATTCTCCTCTTCTCTTTTTGAGAGTATGAAACAATTCACATAGACACCTCCAAACTTAAGCTTTTACATCTTTCTCATTGGGGTGCATTAATTTTTCACTCTTTTCGTATTTCTTTTTTACACTTCTTCGTCCCAATTTTTCAATTACTGCTTATCACACACAAGGAAATCATAGGGTGTCAAAAAATTAACTTATTTTAGGCTCAACGGGGCTGATTAGGGATACAATTTATTACAAGGTAGTTAATGAATTGTAAGAAGAGCTAACAAAGAAATGCCTGAATCATCTCCCTAAACATGTACATCTTAACTATTTTGCCTCAAATAACAAGCAAACAGACTTCATAGACATTTTTCAATCATTCTTTTCACAATTGACAACACATATGCTAAGTACAAATATCGCCAATAATTAGATTTTTATGAATTTTTGGCATATCTAATTTAAGCACACATATTTTAGCTTCTAATTCCGTTACATTATCCCACTTAATTCAGTAGCGTTTCAAACAGCTACAACATGCATGATCATAAAAAAAATATTGACTCATATAGACACAAAAACTCAATCAAAACGACTCAAAAACAGACACACAAAAATAAAATACTCAATCAAAACGACTCAAAAACAGACACACAAAAATAAAATAAGAAAGAACCCTCCCCCAAACTTAAACGACACATTGTCCCAAATGTGTAAGACTCAAAAATAAAATAGACGACTTACATACAATAGCGGTTCAAAATGGTGGTGGTGGCGACGAATATTGCTCGTCGGAAAATTTCCTAGAGGCGCGGCGGCCCTGCAGTTTCACCGATTAATAGGCGTCGAGGTCTTGCAAGCTGGCGTCGCGGTGCTGAAATTCCTGCAATCTCTCAGAACCTTTTGCGCCGCGGCCCTGCTGCTAGGCACTGCGGCGCTGCATCGATTTCATGTTTCCAGCGTTTTACCATGCTTCATGTCTAATTCCCTTCACCTATCATCACAACACAACCAAAAAAATACCAAATATGAGACTGTTCTATTTAAACTATTTGCATAATTTAACATTGGGTTGCCTCCCAAGTAGCGTTGTCTTTAACGTCTTTTAGCCGGACGTAGTTAATCCTTACTAGTGCCCATTGGATCCTTCTGGGAACGTCTTGCAATCCGTACAGTTATTGTTGTGGGTCTCACTGAACCTACAACACTTTTTCAAACAAGGGCCTCATATCTAAGATTATCCCCCAATTACCCAAGGCATGTTTGTCTTCTAGGCTCTCTATAATGTAGGGATCAGTGAAACTCCCTACATCTCTCAACTTTTGGGGGTGCCCTTGAGGGTATGGATTTTCTGGTTGGGGCTTAGCAATGATAGTTGGTGGTGTATTTTCTGCAACGGGTATAGAAAAAAGAAATTCCATGGAATCCAAAAAGGTGAAAATTTGGATCTCGGTAACCTCTTCTTTCTCTACACCAACTATCTCTCTCAATTCCTCATTATTCTCAACAGCTTGTTGTGGTTCAGGTTCTTCATTATTCTCATCAATCCTCACAACTGTGTCGCTAGACATATTTTCTTGCGGTACATTGATCACCATATCCATCAGCTGCCCTATTCGTGTCTCCAAATTTTTGACGGTACCTTTGTCTCAGCCATAAACTGAGTCTGACACTTGGTGAGCCTGAGTATGGCTGCCTGCAACTCATTTTGATCTTCCTATAGAACCTGTGGGTTAAGCTGTTGTTGCTAATTCTACTGCCTCTGATAGTAGTAATAGTCTATATATTCTTTTTCAAGTTTACCTACAAAATAAGAAAAACAACAAAAAGTGATAAAAAGATGCTCGCAGAACAAGTTAGAAACTTGTTCCTGGAGCAACCAAATTAGAAATAAAATAACATAACCGAATATATACAAGCCAAATTTGAAATAAGAATAGATAATTCGATATTAAAAGTACGCCACTCCCCGGCAACGGCACCAAAAACTTGTCAGGACGATTTCTAATTGCTCACACAAGTGTACGTATCGTTACAAGTAATATAATTTGGTAAGACCGAATATCGTCCTCAGAGACTGATTTCTAATTATCAAACATCTATTTTAGGTTATCTATTTGGCAAACGATAAGTTGATTTGGTTGTTATCTAACACTAGTAGAGTAATTGCAAAAATTGAACTAAATTATTAAGGTTTAATCAGTTATGAAGGAATTAGGGCTTTCAATATCCTCAACTATCCACTCTTTTTCAATCCTTAATGCAACTAGAATGACTTCTTCTTCTACGTTAAGATAGCGGTTAACTAGTCTGTCTTATATTCCGGTTAAGATATATAATCGCTCAACCCCAGTGCAGAAAACCTTCTATATTACTATGATAGGTTTACCACATAAGAGGATTAAGAACAATAACCTATTATGCTACATAAGTATCGGGGTACTTTCGTCCGCGATTTAACCTATGTCTATTCAATTACAGCATATCCAAATATTTCCTCTCAGTTTTTTATTCGAAATTATATAGATTATGATAATTAGTGATCAATTAACTATCAAACATTCATACCAATATTGAATAAATCTTAATCAAGTGAAGAAAAAATCAAACTAATGCATTAATTTATAAAAGAGAGTTTCAAGCGATTCAATAGGAAAGCAATAATATAGTGTTTAGCTCCTAGCCATAGACCTGCTAAGAACTAATACAAATCCAAACATGAACTGAATGAAAATATAGGAAAGAAAAGTACTTAGAACTAATGTCTCAAATTGTAGCCGCCAAACGTTGTGTTGCGTTCTGAGAGATGATATGTGATTGATCCTCCCTGCCCTAAAATCTGTCCCAATGGTTTATATATATTGTCAAAAATGTGTGACTTGGACCCTTTTTCCCCTTGCCAATTCTATTTCGGATTGGAAATTCCCGCATCGGCCCGCATGATCCTGAGAATGGCAGTGGTGTCAAAAATCTTGCGGCTTCTCGATGGTGTACCGCGATCCTGCGATCGTGCTGCGGTCCGCGGATCTTCGTCTGATCATCAACTTTCGTCCTTTTTGCTTCGGGAGCTCCTTTTCTGCCCATTTTTAGCTTCTTTTTGCCATTTAGAACCGCTGCGACTCAAAAGAAAGAAAAACAACCCTAACACTATACTAAACACAAACGAAATGAGTAAAATACTAACTAAAAATGACTCAAAAAGTGTATACAAAATATGTCTAACAGTCCCCTCCGCATATCCATCTCAGGATCATTCTCTTTCTCCTCCTCCTCTTCTTTTTCGCAGAATTAATTTCAGGAGGGTTCATTCTCTTTTCAACATTCGCCGTTTCCTTGGTCTTACTCTCCGGCTCCACACTTTTCTTTAATGGTACCCCACATCAGTACTTGTGAGGATGTTCTACAACCCGACATTTTCAACTACCTGATAGCATAACATCTATCAATGACTTGAGGTTCAGGGGGTGGCTTGAAAACTTTGAAGGTCATCTCTGGATCATGTGGTGGCTTGAACACTTTGAAGGTCATCTCTTCACCTTGAACTCTGAGTTTTAGCTTTCCTTTTTCAACATCAATCAAAGCCCTCCCTGTGGCTAGGAATGGTCTCCCAAGGATCATTGGTATCATCTCATCTTCCTCTATATCAAGAATGAGAAAGTCAGCATGCAAGATGAATTTTCCCACCTTTACCAACACATCTTCAATTATTCCTCTAGGATGCGCAATAGAGCGATCAACTAACTGCAAGTGGACTGTTGTTAGCCTTGCTTCCCCCAAACCAAGCCTTTTAAACACATAAAGGGGTATTAGGTTGACACTTGCCCCAAGTCACACAGGGCTTTCTTGCATGTCACATTCCCTATGGTGCAAGGTAAGGTGAAACTCTCTGGATCTTTCAACTTAGGGGGCAGTTTCTTCTGCAAGATAGCTCTGCACTCCTATATCAGCGATATTGTATCATAGTCTGTCAACTTCCTCTTCTTAAACAGGATGTCTTTCATGAACTTTACATAAGCTGACATTTGCTCCAAAGCTTCAATGAACGGGAGATTGATATGAAGCTTTTTGAAGATCTCTAAAAACTTGGAAAACTCTTTGTCTAGCGACTTCTTCTGCAGTCTTTGAGGGTAAGGAATTCTGTCTACATACTCTCTCATGACTGCCGGTGGAGCCTTCTCTAAAATAGGGTGGTCATCTGTAACCCCCTCCTTCTCTACCTCAGTTGTCTTCTCTGCCTCATTCTCCTTCTCCCTCACTGGTTGAACTGCAGCTGGTTCTACCACTTTACCACTCCTCAAAGCTATTGCATGACATTGTTCCCTGGGGTTTACTTCTGTGTTACTTGGCAAAGTCCGCTGAGGTCTAGTATTCATCAAGTTTGTCATATGCCCTACCTGCGTTTCCAAGTTCCTAATAGAGGACCTGGTTTCTGTGAAAAATTCGTCCTAGGATTTGGACAGAGTCGACACCGAATTCATTAACTGGCTCTGGGAGTTCGCCAGGGCAATCAAGGTGGCTTCCAACTTATCTGGTTTCTCTTGCGAGGCTGGTGATCTGAACTGCTGTGAAGAAGAGGCCTGATTCTGTGGCTGACTCTGAAATTGTGCTTGCTGCCTTTGTTCATTTCTCATGAGAAGTTAGGGTGATTTCTCCACCCTGAATTGTAAGTATTGGTGAATGTATTATTGTTATAGGGCCTATGGAAGTTTCCCACCGCCTGACATTGAGCCTGATCCATTGTTATGACATGTTCTCAATATGGATATGATGTTGAAGGTAGGAGGGAATCATCAATAAGCATTGGGAGTAGAGGAAACCTAATGTATCAAGAGGGGATTGATCCAAAGATGCGAGCTATCGATACTAAGGTGAATATTTGTGGATGAGCGGGATTCTCTCTTGTGCTTGATCATAATTTTTATACAAACTTCATCACCCTTCATGCGGTTTAATGGTCGAGGATACCTTGAGTGATGAGACAATATCCTTATTATGATGAGGGGGGTATTGGGTTGATAGGAGAGTGAATGTATTCATTACACATGGTGAGTACCAAGAGGAGATTTGGTGTGATGTGATTCCCGTGGATACTTGTCACATATGTTTGGGATATCTTTGGTTCCAAGAACATAGGATTCCATATGATCAAGGATGGTACAAGTATGTAGTGGACAGAGGAGGTTTCTTTTTCCACCCATACCCCCTAAAAAGGAATCAAGTGCAAGTGAACCGCTTCCTAGAGTGAGTGGTTTTGATCTTTCATATTTTGAAAGGATAAGAAATGATCTCCAGACAATAGTTGTTCAACGCTTGTCCAAGGAGAAACCAACACAAGATGAGAAGGCTATCCCAAATGAAGTCAAATGGAACATTGAAGTGAAGGGCCATCCTAACCCTTCGAAAGAAATTTTAGGAGCTCATACCTCCTCTAATGAACATAAGAGATACAAAATTTAAAGGAGTAATTGAGAGACATGTGACAACTCTAGAGTGGAAAAAAAGGTTGTGCGGAGGAACGTGAGGGAGTCGTCACAACTCATTTCTAACCTCATTTCAAACCCTTCTACTTCTTATAGTTGTCATGGTTCTTTAGTAGGTACTCATGAGGATGAACAATTGAAAGAGTCTCAAGTTTCTTTAGGAAGTGAAGTAACCCAAACCTCTTCAAAAGAGGAAAGACCATGCAATGCACTTGATCGATGTAACGAGGGCTATGTACATAAGCTACAAGGTAACAAAGCTAATCCTTATACTATATTGAATTTCGAGGACCATGTTGTGACTAATAACCAATTGAGTAAGGATGACGTTTTGTCTTGTGTGGAGCATAATGGTTCTATAAGTAATGATGATGTCCTTGTTGGGAGTTTCCACACACTAGTTGATCCTTTTGATGATCAAATTGATTCTTTTTGCAAGATCGATTTGTGTGCACCTAGTGTGTACACTTGTGATTCTACACTAGTTGACTTAATTTATGGTAATCATGTGAGTAAATCTTGTGACATTGACATGCTACCAATTAGTGTTGATATTTGTGTTAATCGACTTAATTGTAATGTTAATCCACTATTCCAAAAACCTTATGATGTGCTTAATAAACCTCTTATTAATATTGTTGGGGTCAGTTGTTGGACATTTATCGAAGGTGTGTGGACCCCCACAAATCTCACAAATTGCTCGCATCTGAACAACATTTACGGATACTGCATTCTGCTGCAATTGCTTGGTCAGGAGTGCAACCTGTGCATTCAGTGATGTTGTTATACCCCGTAGTTCTGGCCATACGTGTGAGAGCGTACGAAAGGGATTAAGACTTAAATTTTAGAAGGATAGATTGGCGGATTGTTTCGGATGGGTTTTTGGTCAACTTTGGGGTGGGTTATGGCCCGTTACATTTAGAGTTCCTAGGTGTTTCAAAGGCCTAGTGCGTAGTTCATTGAGTCTAGTTTCCAATGCAACCAACCGTTCGTCGATAGGACATCGGAGTAGAAAGTTATGGGAGTTACAAGTTCGGTGCGCAGTCGGACAGAAATGTGTTTCGGTCAGGAGCCACAGGGCCGCGTCGTCGGAAGCAGGGCCGCGGCGCCACATGATCTGAGGGTTCGCTGAAGTTGCAGCGCTGCGGCGCCGGGAAGCAGCGCGCCGAAAGTTCAGTGGCGAAGTTTGTGTGGCCAGCTGCGCGGCGCCGAGGCGGGGTTTCTGGCGGAAAAACTGAGGAAAATCAGATTTCTTCTTTTTAAAAGGCCATGGGTGGGTGACAAGTGTCCCCCCCCCCCCATCTGATTTTTGCATGTCTTATATATATTGACCAAGTCTTGAAGACTTGGTCATCTTTCAAAGTCCTTCTCTCTCTCTAAAGCTAAAGCTCTCCCTTCTCTCTAGAATTTCAAGAGGAAATCTAAGCTTGAGAAAAATCTGAAAAAAAGTGTGGCAAGAAGAAAGTTTGTTGGCTAGCTTGTAGGAGTTATTGTGGTGGTGTTTTTGGAAAGGAGGCTAGCAAATTCGTTGGAATAATTTGGCTAAAGCTCTAAGGTAACAATTCTTCTCTTGTAGCTAGTTTTTGGTGTTGCATGTGAAGAAGAAAGATCTTATAGTGGTAAATATGGCTCTTAGAGAAATTGCATGTAAGAAATATGGTTTGGATATGAAAGAATTGGATAAAAATGTTATGTAAGCATGTTATAGCCTAAGTACTACCTTAAACTTGTTAAGTTAGTTGTTGTACATTGTGGGGCAGAATTTTACACACCCAAGATTAGGTGTGTAATCCCCTTTGTGTTGATTGGATTGTTGGGCCTTAAATGTGGCGTTTGGATGTGGAATTCGGCCTTGAAAAAGGGTGGCAAAGTATGTAGAAACAAAGGAAATGCTGCCCAATTTTCCATAAGAATTTAGTGACTTTAAACTTGGAATATTCTACGTTGTAGCTAGAGGTTAATGAACGTATTATGATCATTATAGGTTGACATACTATGTGCGGTATTTTGAACTTAGCAAGTGGATTGACCGAAGAGGTATGTGGAACTTTCCTACCTCTTGAGCATGAATAATTGTATCTATGTAGTACGGTAGACGTACAAAGGCTTTGGTATCCCTTACTTGTCTTAATGATGTTTTAAGTCTTAAAGTTAAGGGACTTTGAGTGTTTGAAGTATATGATACTTGTTTCGTATAAAAGTATAAGTCCCTTGGATATAGGGAGATGTGTTTAACTAGTATATAATGGTAATATAACGACTTTATGAGAAGTTGGTTGTATTGGCTTTATGGAAGGTTAACAAAGAAAGGTTTACTCCAAGTAAAACAAGTACGGATAAATGGTTTGAATTTGTGAAAGACAAATTGTTTTTAAGGCATTAATTGCCCAAGGTTTTTAAAGAAATGAAGTCACTTGTTTTAGAAGGCTATTGTATTTTTAAAGATAAACGTGACTTGTTTGAAAAGTTGTCGTGACTTGATACTACCGTTATTAGTATCTTGGAAGTTTTACATAAAAAAGGAGTCATTTTCTTAAAAGGTTTAAGGAACGTGGTACTTGGGTTAAATTCCCGGATTTTCTTTTTAAAATGACATGTAGTGCCTTAGGTAACTAAAATGAGAGGATGTACTAGGAATGTTATTAAGAAGTTAGGAGATGTTCTTAACTTGCTTACGTTATGATAAACCGGTAGTGCTTATGTTGTGTATGATAGCCGGTTGTGCTGATTTATGTATTATTATTAGTATTTATGCCATGGATTTGCTACTCATGATGCGAGTGCGGCGCTTGTACTCATGCGGGCCCACAGGGTCCATGCGGGTGAAATAGTCCCATGCGAGGCGGATGACCTCATGCGGGTGAAATAGTCTCATGCGGGTGAAATAGTCTCATGCGAGGTGATGACCTTATGCGGGTCCACAGGACCTATGCGGGTGAAATAGTCCCAGGAGTAGGATTGCTTAATGATACTACGGGCGGGAGACCCTGTTTTGATCATGAGCCTCCTATTTTTATGCAGTAAAGTTTATACTTGTTACTCTCATTGTTAGTAAGACACAGTGTACTGTATTTTGATTTTCCTCCATGACTCCAGCTTATTTTAGACTTATGATATTATTACAGTATTTTTCAGTTTTACATACTTGGTACATATTATGTCTCGACCCTTCTCGGGCTGCGTTCATGCCGCAGGTAAGGGTAAGCAGGTGGTAGATCCTCATTCTTAGGATCTTGCTCAGGTGTCAGAAGCTCCATTTCTCCGGAGGCTCGACTTTTGATACGGTTCTCCCTGGTGATGTAGATATTTGTACATTCAGGGGTATGACGGGGTCCTGTCCCGTCATAGTGTTTACGCATTCTTAGAGGCTTGTAGTCCTGTTATAGCTTGGGTTGTTAAGGATGTAACTGTTCAGCTTTGTTATATTAGAGGTAGCCATTTTGGGTTAGCCTGCTTATATTTTATATGGGTTCTTGTTGTGAGTTTGTTTTTCCGCTGGTTTTCTCTGATGTTGTATCACAAGGGTGCCCGGGGTAAGGCACGATCCAGTCCGTGGTCGGGTCGTGACAGATGTGATGGCATCTAGCTCATGTACTCCACTCGCTCTTCTGTCACCTGTTCCTCTATCTTCTGGCAAATAATTATTTATGGACATATCTTCCAGTAAATCATAAAGCTTCATGTGCTGTTTTTCTCATGAATGTGTCACTTGCTGCTGCATCAATTATCGTCATGGTAGTCCCACTCAAATCATTATAGAAATTGTGAACCAAATTTCACTGCTCAAGACCATGGTGTGGGCACTTTCTTTATAAATCTTTAAAACGCTCCCAGGCATCGTATAATGACTCTCCATCCATCTGGTAGAAATTATTCAATTCTCCCCTAAGCCTTGCTGCCTTTGATGGTGGAAAAAACTTGACTAAAAACTTCTGGGTTAGGTTCTGCCATGTGAAGACGGAGTCTGTGGACAAGGAGTTCAACCAAACCTTTGCTCTGTCCCTGAGTGAGAAGGGGAAAATCCTCAACCGAATGTCATCATCAGTAACGCCATTGTATTTGAATGTGGCACACAACTCCAGGAAATTTGCAATGTGTATATGTGGGTCTTCAGATGGTAACCCTCCAAACTGGACTGTATAAAGCACCATATTCAAAATAGCAGGTTTGATCTCAAAATTGTTGGCTCCTATCACTGGGAGCCTGATGCAAGTCTGCACCCCTGTAACTGTAGGCAATACATAGTCCCCCAGGCTCCTTTCTGCAGCCGGTAGCTCATCATTCCTACGTTGTTGTCTTGCTGATTTTCCATAGTACAAAGGATCAGCAATTACCTTGTCCTACCTGCAAGTGATCAAAAACAAGCAAACAGATCACGACAAAATGTTCTAAAATAAAGAAGTAAAACAAAAATAAAAAACTAAGTGGAAATAAGAATAGATAGTTCGATATTGAATGTACGCCAGTCCCCGACAACGGCGCCAAAAACTTGTTAGGCCGATTTCCAATTGCTTACGCAAGTGTACGTATCGTTACAAGTAATATAGTCTGTAAGACCGAATATCGTCCACAAAGACTGGTTTTCAATTACCGAACATCTACTCTATGTTATCTATTTGGCTAACGATAGTTTGTTTGGTTTTTTATCTAACACTACTAGCTAGAGTAATTGCAAGAGTTAACTAAGTAAGCTTTGGTTTAAATCAGTTATGGTGAAAATAGGGCTTCCAATCTCCTCAACTATCCACTCTTTCACGCGTTAATGCAATGCTAATGATTCTTCTTCTTATTAAGATAGCAGGTTAACTAATCTGTCATCATATTCCGGTTAGGACATACGAGAGCTCCACCTTGTGCAGAAACCTTCTATATTTCTATGATAGATTTTACCACACAAGAGGATTAAGAACAATAACCTTAAATACTACACAAGTATCGGAGTACTTTCGTCCACGATTTTAACATATGTCAGACTGGCCCACTGCATCTCGGGATTTGGGTAAGGCTTGGAGTCCAACCCTAATTTGATTTGACCTGATAATCACCTATATAAAGAGCACTACTCCATTTGTTATAAACACCAATTCAATATTAATTCTAGACTCAGAGTTTAGAATAAACTTTCTCGACCTCTGCCAAGATTTTCTGACTTTCTTGACACAGGAATACACCGTAGCAAAGTGCTTGCAAATCGAAGGGACAACCGCGTGTCATCCCTAAGTAGAGATTCCAGATAACACAACCTGTAAGTGTTCATGTTTATTTTTTACATTACAGGTTTGATTGTCATATAATCATACCAAAATTATTATTAGGGTAAGTAAACAAAACAAAATTTTAATTTCCGTTGTGTCTTACTTATGTGTTTTGAACCCAACAAAACCCTACATAGTAAAGGTCTTCATCCCCAATCCAAAATATGTCTACCCAACTTACATCATATTCACAACCTCATCCTTTCGAAGTTTGATTAGAAATCATATAAGTAATGATAATTAGTGATCGATTAATTACCAAACATTCAAAGCAATTATTGGATAAATCTCAACAAGAAGAAGAATAACCATAATCATGCATCAATTCATAACATAAGTTTCTAGTGATTTAACATGGAAAGCCCTATAATAGAATTAGTTCCTAGTCATTGACATGACAGGAACTAATTCAATGTTAAATCATAAAGCGAAATAAAGAAAAGAAAAGAAAAGAAAGTTACTAAATTATGGTCTCAATCTTCAATCCAAGCCTTGTGTTGTGCAAGAAAGGGAACTCTTAAAAAGCGCCTAGGGTTCTCCTTTTATAGGCTCAAAACCGCCTCTAACTTTTCCGCCAGCTTGGCGGAAAATCGCCATTAAACTCGATTTTCCGCGTCGGCGCCAGCCCTTTCTCGGCGCGCGGCCGGAGTTCTGCGATCCTTCGGATGATTTGGCGCCGCGACCGTTTCTCGGTATGCAGGGTCGCCAGCGCTGCAACTGCGGCGCCTTACGGATATTGGCGCGCGACCACTGCTCTGCGATGGCGCCGCGCGCTGGTCGTGTTCTGCCTCGTTCGCCACTTTCTCGTCTTTTCAGCTCTGGAACCTTCACTTTTGCCATTTTTAGCTCCTTTTCCGCCAATTGGCCATTTTAACCACTTTGACTCAAAAGAAAGAAAATCTATCCTAATACGAAACTTATTTGTACAAAAAGGGACAAAAAACTAACTAAAAACGACTCAAAAAGTGTATATAAAATACACCGATCAAATACCTCCAAACTTAACCTTTGCTCGCCCTAGAGCAAAGATAAAAAGAAAGAAATAAAGACTCAAGAAAAACAAGAAAATAAATAGACTCAATGACATTGATCCCTTTTGCTGCATTGACGTTACTTAGAAAAACATGAAGATTGGCAAAATAATATGCAGGAACATATAACATGAAATTTTAGCATTCTAAACACATTAAGCTAGATATTTCGAAAACTCACTTTTATCATGCTTAATGGAAGTCAAATACTGAATCATGCATGTTAATTTTAAAATTCTTATGGCATGTTTACTTGCTATTCTCCACTAATAATGGCTATGCATCTAAGAGATCTTCAGGGCTTTTAAGGGTTGTAATGTAGGCTTAGGCACGGGTAGGTAAAAATAGGCATTTAGGCTCATTTTTGTGTACCATAAGCACTTTTAGCTTTTCAATTTTTCCCTTTTCTTTTGATTCTTTTCTTTCACTTCAAATCTATCTTTCCCCTCTTTTGTTTTGAGAGCGTGAAGTGTATCATAATAGACACCCCAAACTTAGGCTTTTGCCTATTTCTCATTACTTTTTAAGTGGGGTGCATCAATTTTTCTTGCTCTTTTTGTCTCTTTTTTAACACACTTTATTTCAACTATTTCACATGTTTGCTTATGGTACAAGTATGGGAATATAGGGTGTCAAAGAAAAAGTTCAATTTTTAAGGCTCAATGGGGCTGACTAGGGATATTTTTAAAGTCAGGGATAGAAAAGAGTGATAAGAATTGGCTAGCAAAGAAACGCCTGAGTCATCTCCCTAAACATGCATATCCTAACTATTTCGCCTCGAATAGCAAACAATCATAACACATAGGTTTTAATCATTATCATGCACAATTTAAGTAGGAAACTCCAAATAGACAGATTTTGTGAGTTTTTGGCATATCAAACCTAAGTGTTTAGATAGTTGCTCTAATTCCGTTACATTATTCCACCTTACTTCACTAGGTGTTTCTAGTAACTACAGCATACATGATCTTTTGACAGACAATTATGACTCAAAAGAAAAAAAAATTATGACTCAAAAATACACAAAAACAACAAAAAGACTTAAACATACTTATAACAATAAGACACAAATAAAACACCCCCCAAACTTAAATCACACATTGTTCCCAATGTGTGTAAGACTCAAAGACAATAAAAGAAAACAAGACACTTACAGACTTTGGTTAAAATGGTGGTGGTGGCGGTGGCATTGGATAGTGCATTGAACACTGGTTGAACAAGGAACTCATCTCATTAATTTGCTGCCTCGTTTCTTGTTGTCCTTGTATCACCGTGTCCAAACTCTGCATCATCCTCATCTGATTCTGGAGTAACTGCTCCATCATGGGCACTGAGGGTTCTGATTCTGTGGTTGGCTGGTGGTTGCTCCCTGCCGCATATTGAGCCTCTATTTCAGGCTCATCTTCGTTCATGGCGGCCTCTACTGCTGCTGCTGCTGGTGGTGCTCTTCTTCTTGTTGCTGGGGGGCTTGGGTCTGGGAAAGAGTGCACTAGCCCATATGACACAGGCAGTTGGTTTCTCTCATTAGTGTCAGTGGGTAGGATTGGGACCCCATTCATGTGGCATAAATCAGTGATAATTGAGCCATGTCCCAATCCACCTGTTGTTACCAACCTGCTGATTTATTCAATGCTCTGCACTATCTCTTTCCCCACTTCAATCGTTTTCCCCGTCATGATTCCATATATCAATTTAATCCTATCTTCTGGCACTCTGGTGAAGTGCGTTGATGGGATCAGACGGGCACTGATGAAATATAGCCAACCCTTGGTTGTTTTGTTGAACTGGCACCTGCTCAGTCCTCTTGACCCATTTCTTGCAATATCAAATGCAGCCCCAGGGTAGCTCACTGTGTCTGCAATGGCGTCCCAGTTGATGCTGGTGGTGATTCTCGACCATGGTCTGAAATAGCTTCGGTCGTCACCCCTTTATTCAACATCTGCTGTTTTTAGAGATATATTTATCACTTCTGCCGTCACAGACGTATATCTTCCCCTTACAAAGCATTTGTTGTCCACCCTTTTCGGAAAGTTAGCATAGAATTCACGCACCATCGTTGTGTTCATTGGTGCTATCTTGTCCGGGTTTACAAATCTCCTCCACCCCATCATCTCAATCATTGCCCGAATGGGCTCATAGACATCCTCTTCCCCAAGCGACTCCCTCTGATAGTCCATTCCCCTTTCAGGGATTAAAGGCCTAGTACTAAGCTTTTTGTATCTTGTATAAGCTTGGTGGATCACGAACCTAGTATCATCGTATTGCGGGGCTGAGGTGGATGTAGAGGCTCTTCTCTTTCTGGCAGACATGGTTAAATCACTTTTTGCAGCTTATCCTTCGTATCCACAACACTACCCAACACTATCACCCTCAAAAACTTCAATTTCTGCACAACTCTCACACCTCTAAACTCCAACTCCCGTACTACACAATACCCAACCCTCTTTGTATACTCCTCTTCTAATCTTCACAACAAATTTTTCAGCACCCCAACTACTTCAACAATGCAACACTTCTCCAAACTACTACCTCCTTTAACTACTGAAAGCTTTCAAGAAAAGATGAAGATTACTTTTTTATGGTGTTCTTCAAGGTGTTCTTGCTTCTAATGGTGATTTGAGGCGATGGGATGGAGTTTTGTTGGTTGAGATGGCTAAGGGTTTTAGGGATTTAAGAGTTTTGGTTGTGGTTGGGTTTGATTTGTGGAAGATTTGTGGGTAAATTGTGGATTTTCGTGGGTTTTGTGGAGGAGATGGGTTAGGTTTTGGTTTTGAAATTGGGGAAAATCTGATTTCTGGGTGTTTTATCACTTTCTGGATTTCCGCTTTGGCGCCGCGGCCCTGCATTTGGCGCCGCGGCGCCTGATGTTCTGCAATGCTTCGGGAATTTCTGCGTCGCGGCCCTGCTCTGAGGCGCGGCTAGACAGCAATTTTAGGTTTTTGCACCGCTACTGCTCGCAGCGCATGGCCTACCGTTCTCTGGAAATTCCTGTTGTTCTTCAGTTTTTCGCCCTTCAATTTATTGGCCTACACCTGTCAATCACAACATAAACACTACCTCCGTGAGACCGTTCTTAATAAAAACTACTAGATTAACGTAAAATAAATTAAAATACCTTAGGTTGCCTCCCAAGTAGCGCTGTGTCACGACCCGACCCCGGGCCCGCGACTGGTGCCCTACCTGGGCACCCCTTTCGGTATGCATCAGAGAATAGCAGCAGAACATACACAACTGATAAAAATACTTAAACATAAAATAACAACAGGCTAGCCGATAAGGCCACCTTCCGTACAATATACGCAATAAAACAGTACACTTTTTTTTCTTTACAACCCAATCCACAAATGTGACTACAGACCTCTAAGAATAACAACTCTGGCGGGACAGGGCCCCGCCATACCCCTGGATGTGCAACGACCGACAATACCAGGGATAAGCCTCCGGAATAAAGGAGCTTCTCAACAGCTGAACAGTGATCCTAAGAGCGAGGATCAAGAACTGTACTCTACTGCGGCGTGAACGCAGCCCCGAGGTCGATAACATGTACCAAATATGTGAAACCGAAAATCAGAGTGAAATCATAAGTCTAAAATAAAATCGGAGACATGTATGATAACTCATATAACAGTACATTGTGCCTTACTAACAATGAGAGTAAATAGGAGTATGCTTACAACATAAAATAGGAAGCTCACGATCAGCGGGACCACGCGCAGATGTCATTAAGCAATCCTACTCACGGGACTATTTCACCGCGTAGGTCGTGCGGACCCGCATGAGGTATTCCTCGCGCGTGGGACTATTTTACCCGCGTAAGCCCTTACGGACTCGCGTAGGTATTCCTCGCGTAGGCAGTATCGCGCAAGAGGACTATTTCACCGCATAAGCCCTTACGGACTCGCGTGAGGTATTCCTCGCGTCGTGGGTAGCAAATCCACGGAATATGCAAATGCCACAAACCGGGAATGACCATGATGAATAATATACCACTAGCACAAACCGGCTATCATACATAACATAAGAACTACCGGCTTATCATACAATATATAAGCAAGTTAAGAAATCCCCTAACTTCTTATTATCCTTGTTCATATACACTCTCATTTTAGTTTACTTAAGACACTAACATGTCTTTATAAAATCCGGGAATTTAACCCAAAGTACTACGTACTTCTATTCTTTTAAAATGACTCTTTTTTCCTATAAAACTTCCAAGATACTAATAACCATAGTATCAAGTCATAACTACTTTTCAAGACAAGTCACAATACCTTTTAGAAAATACATTTTCAGGCTTCTAAATCAAGTGACTTCTTTCTTTTAAAACCTTAAGCAATTGATGCCTTTAAATCAATTTGTCTTTCATTATCAAGTCATTTATCATACTTATATTACTTAGAGTAAACCACTCTTTTATTAACTTTCCATAAAGCTATTATAACCAACTTCCCATAAAGCCGTTATACTAGCGTTATACATTAGCAACTTACATACTTCTTTATAACCAAGAGACTTAAATTTTCCAACAAAACAAGTATCAAAAATACTTTCAACATACTTAAAGTCTCTTAACTTTTGAAAACCAAGATATCCTTAATATTTAAACAAGTGAGTTAACTCCCTAACTCCACCAACTTGGACATTCTTAAAAATAAGCCAAGGATATCAAATAGACTAGATTCGTCAAAAAAACTCGTCGCTCTGCGTACTATACATTTACAACTTATTCATGCTCAAGAGATAAGAAAGTTCCACATACCTCTTGGTTTAATCCACTTGCTAAGTCCATTAAGCGTCGTAGTATGTCAACCTATAATGACCATAATACGTCTATTAACTTCTTACTTCAAACGTAGAATATTCCAAGTGCAAATTCACTAAATTCTACGGAAAATCGGACAGCACTTCCTTTGTTTCTACATACTTTGCCACCTTTTTCAAGGCCGCATTCAATAACCAAACACGCCACCTTTAAGGCCCAACAAAGTAGTTAACAATAGGGGATTACACGCTTAATCAAGACATGTAAAATTCCGCCCCACAATAAATAACAAACTAGTCTAAACTACAATGTCAATTCGGCAATTAGGGCAACAATACCAATTCTTCTTCCAATTTCTTTTCAACCCAAGTGGTTTAATATAACATGTTATCTAGCCACAATTGAGTATAACTACTACAATCTTCAAGTAGGTAATATGCGACGATTCTAATTAACGACCAAATGTAATTCAATTTCAAATGACTCAACATGTCATTTTCGGATTTTTAGCTTCCAAATTTCCATAACACTTATCAAACTTCATAACACAATCACATGATCACTTATAACTTATCATAACATGAAATCTTCAATTACAAAAGTAAAATTAAGGTTATACCTCAATTAGCCCAAATATGATCCAAGAGTACAAGTCGATCCTTAGCACCTTTAGCTCCTCCTTTCGACGTTCCAATCCACTCCAAGCCACCCTTAGAAGCTTATGAATAACTCATCTTCAAGTTTCAACTTCAAAGTTGAATAACCCCTTAGGTTTTCGCCTTGCGACTAATACAAAAATGCCTCTTTTCCGAAATCTTTATATTGAGAAAACCTTACAATACTCTTAGGAACCTTGGTTTAAAGTATGGGAATTATTGGACAAAAATTGCAAAATTTCTTCTTGGAAAAAAACCCTCATTGCCGAGAGCAACATAAGAGCCCTTCAAGTTTTCTTTTGAAAATTTGCTAAGTGTGGAGCTTGTCTTGCACTAGCATACATATATAACAAGATTGGAGGGTCAATATTAGTACAATTGGGTGGCTAGGATGAGCTTCACATGGATCAAGTCCAAATGTCCTTTGACTTAGTCAACAATGTCAAGCTAAGTCATTTGCAAGACTTGGTCATCTTACTAATGGTCAAATGACCATCCTACCCATGCCATTTCGCCCAAGACCACAAAGGGGGGGTGACACGTGTCGCCCTCCCGTTCGTCGCAATATTTCGTTTTCCGACAAATTCCAAAATTCCGATAAATTTTACTCGTCTCAAATCTTAACATTTTTGAGTTCTTACGTATGTTCTTATAAACATATCCTGGAATTTCCGGGGTGTAACACGCTGTCTTTAACGTCTTTTAGCCGGACGCAAGTTCCTTAACTCAGTAAGTGTGGGGTGGATTAACCCCACAATCAATCCATTTTTTCCACATTTCTCGTTTCCTTCTTCTTATTCTTCTTCTCTTTTTAGAATTATCATCAAGGGAAGGTTCAGGAACACATACCTGTTTTTGTGGAGGTTTGGCGTCACATACCTGCTTTTGTAGGCTCATCTCCCTTGGTTTGGCTGGTATTGGCTCACATGGGGGGTTTGATGGTGCTGATTGCAAAGCACCTGCTCATGGTTGGTGGCTCAATGATGTGTTTAAATATTTTAAACACCATTTCTTCCTTCTCCACCCTCAATGTCAGCTCTCCTCTTTCTACATCGATCAATACTCTCTCTGTCGCCAGGAATGGTCTCCCCAATATGATAGGGATTTCTGCATCTTCTTCCATGTCAAGAATGAGGAAGTCCGCAGGAAAAAAGAATTTTCCTACTTTAACAATCACGTCCTCAATCTTCCCTCTTGGATGAACCACTGTCCTATCGGCCAGCTGCAGGCTCACCGTGGTTGGTTTGGCCTCACCTAACTCCAACCTTTTAAATACTGACAAAGGCATCAAATTTATACTTGCCCCTAAGTCGCAAAGAGCCCTGTTGCATGTCACCCTGCCAACTGTGCAAGGTAGTGTAAAGCTCCCTAGGTCTTTTAGTTTAGGGGGCAACTTCTTCTGTAAGATAGCACTGCACTCCTCCGTTAGTGCTACTATCTCGTACTCTGCCAGTTTCTTCTTCTTCCCCAAGATCTCCTTCATGAATTTGAAATATGAGGGCATCTGCTCCAACGCCTCTATAAAAGGTATGTTGATATGCGACTTCTCAATGTCTCAAAAATTTAGAGAATTGTTTATCAACTGCCTTCCGCTGCAATCTCTGTGGGAATGGGATCTTCTCTGTGTACTCATTCTCTGGAGTTTTCTCTACTACTGGGTGAGATTCAACCACCTTCTCTTTTTCTATCTCTGTCCTTTGCTCACTCATCGTCGGTGATCTTTCTCCATTGTTTGCCAACTTCTGCATCGCTGGCATTGTTCCTCTGATTCACCTCTGTGTTGCTTGGCGGTGTACCACGTATTTCTTGTTTGCTTCGCTAGTGACCACTTGTGTTTCAAGTTCTGAGCGAGGATCTAGACACATCCTGGCGGAGTGCAGGCGTTGGTGAGTGCCAAAGGCTCTCTCACTCGTCGGCTTTTTAATTTGGATAGGTGTATTAAATTGTTGAGAAGGTGAGGCTGAGTAAAGCGCTGCTGATTTTGGTTCTGTGGTTTTAGTGCGCCCCTATATTGATTCTGCGCCCGGTCTCTCTCCATGAGAAATTTGGGTGATTCTCCACCTGGATTATATGTGTTGGAGTATGGGTTGTTCTGTGGCCTCGATAATTACCACTACCGACACTCTGCATGCTCGATTGGCACATTATTAGGATCGGTGAAGGACACCTATCGAATGTATGTGGGCGCGCATATTTCACGACTCTTAGGCATCTGCGACTGCATTTTCGACCGCAGTGTGTTCTTTGCTTTGTCAACAAGGCCACTGGCATTACGTTATACCGTATTTCGGAGTATGTATGTGAGGACGTACGTACGATTGTGTAAACCCTAATTAGGTTAAGGACGAAATTGTGAACTTTCGACGGAAAAGATTCCGAACCTTGTGAAGGAAATTTTACGTTTTTAATATTTTAACCGATTACGGATTTTTCCGAGAGACGAAATATTTTGGACCAATAGGAGGGCGACAGGTGTCACCCATATGTGGCATTGGTTGGACGAAAATGGTGGGCTAGTGGACAAGTCAAATAGTTAAGTCTTGCAAGATATTTTTTTGGGATAGTGGGGGTAGGTAGTGGACGGTTTTGGAGGGGCAAGTGGATGGCCACATGGCTCTTTGTTGTGGTGGACATATGTTCCAATGTTGTGGTGGACATATGTCCCAATATTGTGGTGGACACTTGGTGGAAGACTCCACTCACACAAGCTACTTAATGTACACCCTCCATTTGTTTTAATCTTGGCCATTGAAGGTTCTATAAATACCCCCCTCTAGTGCAAGACTTCTTCATCCACAAAAACAATTTCCAAGTCTCCAAAAACTCCCTCTCCCTTGTTGTAGTTCTCTTCCCAACTCCCTCCCCCCTTTTCCCTAGCTCCCGTCGAAATACCCCTCCCCCATTTCCTAGTTGTTTCGTCCGAAAGCCCCCCCACCCCCTTGGTAGAAAAATTGTCTTCAAGTATAGTTGCTATTCCAAAATACCTTAGCCTAAATCCCTTATTATATTCCAAGTTACCTTTATACTAAAAGCCCGGAAATACTACTTTATTCCCTTTAGTCACAAAACGAAACCCTAGGAAAATCTTCATGGTTGGTTGAAGTATTAAGTAGAAGTTGTTTAGAAACTTCTAAGGGTTTCTTGGAGCTATCGGAGCGTGCAAATTAGGAGCTAAATGTTGTTCAGGATCGACATTTAAACTTGGATAATTTTGGGCTTACCGAGGTAAATATCTTGTCCTTCTATTGTAATTGGAGATTACATATAATAATAGTTTAGATTTGAGTATAAGATATAGAAGGATATTAAAGAAGAGAATTGAACTGTACTTACGTAGGAATTTGTATTCTGATGAGACTTGAGTAGTTTGTGGGTAGGGAAGTCTTTGCAATTTCCGTAGAATTAAGAACCTTCTGCTTAGAATATTCTACAGAGTAGTCTAGACGTTGATAGACGTATTTGACTATTATAGGTTGATACTCTGAGCGCGACATATTCGACTTGGCAGGTGGATTTCGCCGAGGAGGTATGTAATTCTTCCTATCCTCTTGAGCATGATATTTTTGATATGTATATATAGTACGGTAGAAGTACGCGTGTTAACTAAAATTGGTTTTACTCTGATGACTTTTGACTTGAGTTTTAAATAATAAGAATCTTGAAGTATTTCAAAAGAGTTATGAATCATTTTTAAAAGAAAAGTAATACTTGGTTTTAAAAGCTTAAAGAGTTATACTAGCTTTATGGGAAGTTAGGTATAACGACTTAAGAAAGATAAAAGGAACGGTTTACTTATTTGTTTATGAAAGTCTTGTATTGATTTCTGAAAATTGTAGTAAGATGGTTTGATAAGTAAACATGTTATGATGCTACGTGTGTTAGTGTCTTGTGATGTTGTGTAAGGGGGTTATTCTTGTTGTGCTTACGTTGTTAAACGATAAGCCCGTTGTACTGTTATTATATCACATACCCGCGACTTGTTATGATGCGAGGACTTGCCACCTCGATGCGAGGAATACCTCATGCGGTGCATGTGACCTATGCGAGTGCGGGAGTTCCGTGATTGATCACTCCGAGTGTGTTCGCCGATCGCGGTCTATATGACTATCACGGTCCACGCGACTACGCGGACTTCGAAGTCGGGAGGATCTGCAGTTAGCTACCGATCACGAGGAATACCTCATGCGGGTGCTGTGTGACTATGCGGTGCGGGAGTTCGAGATTAGGCTCGCATAATGATACTATGGGCGATTGGCCTTGCCGATCATTAGCGGCCTAGAAAAGACCGGTTATGTTATATCTATTTTGCTTTTGGTTATGTTGTAGCACTATGTGCGATTCATTAGTTGTTTCGTACATATTTGTAAAATTGGTTTTAAAATGATATGATTTCATTTAAAGTATTTTATAGTTTCACATACTTGGTACTGTTGTCTTGACCTCGCCGGGGGCTGCGTTAAATCTGCAGGTAAGGGGAAGCAGGTGGTAGATCCTCATTCTTAGGATCTTTACTCTGGTGTCAGGAGCTTCATTTCTCCGGAGGCTCGAATTTTGGGTACGACTCTCCCTGGTGTTGTAGATATTTTGTACATTCAGGGTATGGCGGGGCCCTGTCCCGCCATAGTTGTTTACTTCCTTAAGTAGTCCTGTTGTAAAGTTGGGATGTAACTGTTCACTCTTGATGTATATATATATGCCGAAAGGCAACTTTTTCTCAGATAAACTGTTTCTCATTTCATATTGCTTCATGTCTTGTTTTTATATTCCGCTGGTTACTCTGATGTATGCCTACTGGGGTGCCCGGGTAAGGCACCAGTCACGGGCCCGGGATCGGGTCGTGACACATTCAAGGCAGCAATGACATCTATTTCGTGGACTCCCACTGTTCTCCTACCTCTCATTGATCTCTCTTCTGTGACATGGTTGTTGGTGGCCATATCTTCTAGTAATTCGTAAGCGTCGTGGGCTGTTTTCCTCATGAATGTCCCACCTGCTGCTGCATCTATAATGGTTACGTTGTTCACGAGCCCATTATAGAAGATGTGGACCAAGTTCCACAACTCAATGCAATGGTGTGGGCATTTTCTCTGCAAATCTTTGAACCTTTCCCACGCTTCGTACAATGACTCTCCATCTGCTTGGTAGAAGTTATTCAGCTCTCCTCTCAATTTATTTGCTTTGCGGAGGAAAGAATTTGGCCAAAATTTACGTGCGCTCTTGCCATGTAAAAATCGAATCAGCTGGTAGGGAATTCAACCATACTTTTGCTCTATCCCTGAGTGAGAAGGGAAAGAGCCTCAATCTGACGGCATCATCAGTAACGCCGTTATATCTGAACGTTGCACATAGCTCAAAGAAATTAGCTATGTGCATATGTGGATCCTCTGATGGCAGTCCTCCGAATTGCACTGTGTTCTGCACCATGCCTAGAATCGCCGGTTTGATCTCAAAGTTGTTTGCTCCTATTGCAGGGAGCCTAATACATGTTTGTGCTCCGTTCACCCTCGGTAGCACGTAGTCTCCCAAGCTTCTTTCTGCCTGGACTTGCACTCTCTCCTCGACGTCCATTGGCACTCTCTGAGGCATTCCTGGGTTAGGTTGATTTTCACCTAACCCTTCTCTCATCACATTATTGTTTTGAACATCGTTCATCTCTATCAAGGCTGGAATTCGTTGGTTTCTTCTATTCTGTTTACAGGTTTTCTCAATCTCTGGATTGAAGGGAACAAGAGTGTCTGCCCCTCTTCTCCTTCGCATAAACTGATTTCCTGAAACAGATCAAAAACAGACAACAAATCACGGCACCCTGATTTTTACCGAAAAATAACAAAAAAAAAACGTAAAACTAAAAAAAAAATAAAAATCAAATTAGAAATTAAAAATAGATAACTTGATATTGAACTATGCCTAATCCCCGGCAACGGCGCCAAAAACTTGATGCGCGAAAAGATGCACACACTTTAACGCAAGTGCACGTTATCGTGACAAGTAATATAGTCTTGGTAAGACCGAATATCGTCCACAAGGATTAGTGTTCAAGTACCAATTATCTATCTTTTGGTATCTATTTGGTAACCGATATTGATTTTGTTGTTTATAACTAATAATTATAAAGGCTAATTAACTATATGTTTTACTTCAGTAGTGATGGGAATAGGGCTTCCACGTCTCCTCAACTATCCGCTTATGTTACTTATTAATGCAATGAATTATGGTTCTTCTTCTTTTGGAGCTAGCAGGTTTACTAAATCGTTTTATACTCCTGTTAAGGCTATATAAACACTCAACCCAGATTGCTCCTTTCTACCTTTCGTGATAAGGATGACTCTATAGGAGGATTAAGACCAAAACCTAGTTAGCGCCACGCGCGCCATGCGTAAAATTAGGTGTTTAGACCTCTCGTTAACGCTACACAAGTAATTGAGGTATTTTCATCCCCAATCCAAAATATGTCTACCCAACTTACAGCATATTCACAACCTCCTCCTTTCGAAGTTTGATTAGAAATCATATAAGTAATGATAATTAGTGATCGATTAATTACCAAGCATTCAAAGCAATTATTGGATAAATCTCAACAAGAAGAAGAATAACCATAATCATGCATTAATTCATAACATAAGTTTCTAGTGATTTAACATGGAAAGCCCTATAATAGAATTAGTTCCTAGCCATTGACATGACAGGAACTAATTCAATGTTCATCATAAAATTGAAATAAAGAAAAGAAAAGAAAGTTACTAAATTATGGTCTTCAATCTTCAATCCAAGAAGTCTTGTGTTGTGCAAGAAAGGGAACTCTTAAAAACTGCCTAGGGTTCTCCTTTTATAGGCTCAAAACCGCCTCTAACTTTTCCGCCAGCTGGCGGAAAATCGTCATTAAACCTGATTTTCCCGCGTCGGCGCCGCGACCCTGCTATCGGCGCCGCGGCGCCGGAAGTTCTGCGATCCTTCGGATGATTTGGCGCCGCGGCCCTGCTCTCTGCTGTCTGGGGGCGCCGCGGCGCTGCAACTTCTGCGGCCTTCTGGATATTGGGCGCCGCGGCCCTGCACCTGTCTGCAGTAGGCGCCGCGGCGCTGGTCCGTGTTTCTGCCTCGTTCGCCACTTTCTCGTCTTTTCAGCTCTGGAACCTCCACTTTTGCCCTCTTTTAGCTCCTTTTCCGCCATTTGGCCATTTTAACCACTTTGACTCAAAAGAAAGAAAATCTATCCTAATACGACACTTATTTGTACAAAAAGGGACAAAAGACTAACTAAAAACGACTCAAAAAGTGTATATAAAATACACTGATCAATGACCTCATGCGGGTGAAATAGTCCCATGCGGGTGAAATAGTCCCATGCGAGGTGATGACCTTATGCGGGTCCACAGGACCTATGCGGGTGAAATAGTCCCAGGAGTAGGATTTCTTAATGATACTACGGGCGGGAGACCCTGTTTTGATCATGAGCCTCCTATTTTTATGCAGTAAAGTTTATACTTGTTACTTTCATTGTTAGTAAGGCACAGTGTACTGTATTTTGATTTTCCTCCATGACTCCAGCTTATTTTAGACTTATGATATTATTACAGTATTTTTCAGTTTTACATACTTGGTACATATTATGTACTGACCCCCTTCCTCGGGGCCTGCGTTCATGCCGCAGGTAAGGGTAAGCAGGTGGTAGATCCTCATTCTTAGGATCTTGCTCAGGTGTCAGAAGCTCCATTTCTCCGGAGGCTCGACTTTTGGTACGGTTCTCCCTGGTGTTGTAGATATTTGTACATTCAGGGGTATGACGGGGCCCTGTCCCGTCATAGTGTTTACGTATTCTTAGAGGCTTGTAGTCCTGTTATAGCTTGAGTTGTTAAGGATGTAACTGTTCAGCTTTGTTATATTAGATGTAGCCATTTTGGGTTAGCCTGCTTATATTTTATATGGGTTCTTGTTGTGAGTTTGTTTTTCCGCTGGTTTTCTCTAATGTTGTATCACAAGGGTGTCCGGGGTAAGGCACCAGTCACGGGTCCGTGGTCGGGTCGTGACAAAAGTGGTATCAGAGCAGTTAATCCTCGGAAAAGGGTCTACAGGCCGTATCTAGTAGAGTCTTGATTATCGGTGTGTTGTGCACCACATCTATAATCAGGAGGCTACAGGATATTTAGGATTTGTTTCCATTCTTTCACTCTAAGATCGTGCAATAGAGTTGTGTTATAGGTTGAACTTCCTTTGACATATTTTTATGTATCAGTTATGCCTCCACGCAAGGCAACCGCGGCCCAGAAGGGCAAGGCAGCGGAGGGAGCTGCTAGTAGGACACAGAGGGTCACGATGGCACAGGCCCAGTCCTTACCAGAGAGGGTGTTTCGGCCGGCGAGTTCCATGACGTCGCCACCCCCAGCAGAGTTCGGCAGCGGCGGCTGCGAGACCGCGATACGAGCCTCGCCATACACCTAGAGCGAGAGAGATGGGTTACAAGAGATGGCGATTATTAGCGAGATCGTGGCTGGCGGGAGGACGAGATGGGAGGCGGCGGTTCGGTTGTACCGTAGTCCACGGTCGATAACGAGACTGCGGGACTTTTTGAGTTGCAGCCCACCAGAGTTCTATGGGTCGAGGCCTGAGGATGATCCTTCGGAGTTTATCCGACAGTTACATCGGATCATTAGGGTGATCAGGGCTTCGGAGACAGAATCGGTATTATTGGGTTCACATCGGCTGCGGGATACTGCAGTTGACTGGTATGATTCATGGGAACTATCCCGGGGGGAGCATGCACTTCCAGCTGTTTGGGACGAGTTCTCGAGGCGTTCGCGGCCATTTCTTGCCTCGCAGATGAGAGGGCTCGCCGATAGATTTTTGACACGAGACGAGTGGGCGGGCGGTCGAGTACAACGTAGAGTTTGACTCGTTGGCTCGGTATGTACCGCTTTGGTAGCGCATGGAGGACGAGTGCACCGCATGTTCTGAGGCTCGATGATTACTTGGCGAGAGTTGCAGGAGTAGCTCTTCACCGGGCATGGACATTGCCGCGTGCGAGCATATGCGCGCAGGTGCGAGGAACGCGGGCCGGATTGACAGTATCGGCAGGAAGGGCCGGGACGCGAGGTCCTCTGGTAGTTTTCGAGGCAGACAACCTCAGCATCAGATCGGATTTGCACCTCAGCCGGTTCAGAGCGCTCCTCCACCGTCTTCCGGACGTCTGAGGCATTGAGGCGGGGCGGTCCCGTGGCTTCGGGTTCGGAGGACGAGCTCCGTCGAATGAGGCCACCTATACCTCGGTGTGGCGATGTGGCGATTGCCATTATGGGTGTCGTGTTCCTCCAGAACTTGTTACTCTTGTGGCGGCAGGCCATTTGAGAGAAGATTGTCCGAGAGCGGCGGGAATGTTATGGCTCGGTAAGCGGTCGATGGCTGGATCTTCGTTTCGGTGGCGTCGCCCGGAGGCGTGGTGTTCACGGACCGAGCGCGGCAGGGGTCGTGGTAGGGGTCCTAGTTCCAGCGGTCCTCAGAACCACATTTATGCTATGTCCAGCCGTTAGGACCAGGAGACGTCACCAGATGTCGTCACAGGTACATTATTGATTGCATGTTGTGATGTTTATGCTTTGATAGATCCAGGTTCTACCTTGTCCTATATATCTCCTCATATTGCTGGTAGAATAGGGATAGAGCCCGAGTCCATAAAATTGTCACGACCCGACCCCGGGGCCGCGACTAGTACCCTACCGGGGTACCCTGTCAGGTATACATCAGAGAATAGCAGCGAAACATACATAACACATAACTTATAAAAATGTAAACATCACTGGCCAGCCGATAAGGCTGCCTTCCATAAAAACATACTTAATCAAAAGTATAGCAGTACAACTTGCTCTTACAGCCCAAAACACATACGTGACCACAGACCTCTAAGGATAACAATTGTGGCGGGCGGGGCCCGCCATACCCCTGAATCTACACAATGTCTATAACATCAGGGAAAAACCGTACCAACAAAACAAGCGTCCGGAGGAATGGAGCTTCTGACACCGGAACAGTGATCCTAAGAACGAGGATCCACCACCTTTACCTTACTGCGGCATAACGCAGCCAGGAAGAATTCGACACAATATGTACCAAGTATGTAAAACTGGAAAATACTGTAATAATGATATCATAACTCTGAAAAATAAGCTGGAGTCGTGGAAGAAAATCAAAATACAGTACACTGTGCCTTACTAACAATGAGAGTAACAAGTATATACTTTACTGCATAAAAATAGGAGGCTTGTGATCAAAACAGGGTCCCTCGCCCGTAGTATCAATAAGCAGTCATACTCCTGGGAATATTTCACCCGCATGGGTCTTGTGGACCCGCATGAGGTATTCCTCGCATAGGCTGTACCCGTCCGCATGGGACTATTTCACCCGCATAAGTCCATAGGACTCGCATGAGGTATTCCTCGCATCGTGGGTAGCAAATCCACGGAACATGTGGTATAACGATCTTGGGGCTTGCCCCTCAGATATACTCTTACCCTGAAGCAGGTGGTATAACGATCTTGGGGATGTACCCCTCAGATATACTCTTATCCTGAAGAAGGTGGTATAACGATCTTGGGGATGTACCCCTCAGATATACTCTTACCCTGAAGAAGGTGGTATGACGATCTTGGGGCTTACCCCTCATTCATACTCTTACCCTGGAGAAGGTGGTATAACGATCTTGGGGCTTGCCCCTCAGATATACTCTTACCCTAGCTCAATCTGTCATCATATCATAATCATATATACAAGTTACGGAAGCTCATACTTTTATTTAGTCTTGTTCATATACCCTCTCATTTTAGTTTACTCAAGGCACCAACATATTTAATGAAAAGGAAATCCGGGAATTTAACCCAAAGTACCACATACTTATATTCTTTAAAAATGATTCTTTTTCATATAAAACCTTTGGGCAATTGATGCCTTAAAATCAATTTGCCTTTCATAAATCAAGTCACTTGTCCTTGCTTATCTTACTTAGAGTAAATCTCTTCTTCTTAACCTTTTATAAAGCTAATAAACCAACTTCTCATAAAGTTGTTATATTGACTCTATACTTTAGTACAAATGTTACTTTTCCCATAACCAAGGGACTTATACTTCTTAAAACGAAACAAGACTTTATATACTTAAAACAAGTAAGAATACCAAATCTTGTACGTCTACCGTACTACATAGATAAAACTACTCATGCTCAAGAGATAGGAAAGCTCTACATACCTTCTTGGTCAATCCACTTGTTAAGCCCAAACTACCGCAAGTAATATGTCAACCTAATATAACCATGATACGTTTATTAACCTCTAATTTCAATGTAGAATAATCCAAGTTCAAAGTTACTAATTTCTATGGAAAATTGGGCAGCATTTCCTTTGTTTCTACATACTTTGCCACCTTTTTCAAGGCCGAATTTAACATCCAAACGCCACATCTTAGGCCCAACAATCCAAACATTTCAAAGGGGATTACACACCTAAACTTGGTGTGTAAAATTCTGCCCCATAAGGTACAACGATTCACTTAACAATTCTAAAGTAGTTTGTAGGCTACAACATGCTCATAATATCTTCTTAACCAATCTTTTCATATCCAAACCACATTTCTTACATGCAATGACTCTAAGAGCATTATTTACTACTACAAGTTTCTTCTTCTTCACATGCAATATTAATAACTAACCACAAGAGAAGAAATGTTACCTTTAGAGCTTTAGCCAAAACTATTCCAACAATTTTGCTAGCCTCTTTTCCAAGAACACCACCACAATAACTCCTACAAGCTAGCCACAAGCTTCCTTCTTGTCCTTAACTTTTCAGATTTTTCTTAGGCTTTGAATTCCTCTTGGAATTTTAGAGAGAAGTGAGAGCTTAGCTTAGAGAGAGAGATTTGAAAGATGACCAAGTCTTGAAGACTCAGTCAATATAAGACATCTGAGAATTCATATTGGGGGGACACTTGTCACCCTCCCATGACCTTTTTAAAAGAAGAAATCTGATTTTTCTAAGTTTTTCGCGAAATCACGCCTCGGCGCGCCTGCGGCCTGCGTGGCCGCGGCGCTTCCGCAACCTCACAGACTTAGCGCGCGCCTTCCGGCGCGCACTGCAACTTCAGCGACCCCTCGGTAAATCAGCGCCGCGGCATCCGGCGCGCGCACTGCGCTCTTGTCCGAAATACATTTCTGTCCGACTGCGCACTAAACTTGTAACTCCCATAACTTTCTACTCCGATGTCCTATCGACGAACAGTCGATTGCGTTGAAAACTAGACTCAACAAACTATGCACTAGGCCTTTGAAATACTTAGGAACTCTCAATGTACCGGGTCATAACCCGCCTCAAAGTTGACTAAAACCTGTCTGAAACAATCCATCAACTTATCTTTCGAAAATTTTAAGTCTTACATGCTTTCGTACGCTCTCACACGTAAGGTCAGAACTACGGGGTATAACAAAAACCTTTTGAGGTGGCTACGCCAGTAGGTGATTCGGTGGTAGCTGAGCGGGTATATAAGGCTTGCCCAGTGACTATAGGCGATGCGTCGACTCTGGCGACTTGATAGAGTTGGATATGACGGACTTTGATGTAATTATAGGTATGGATTGGCTAGCATCTTGCTATGCCAATGTGGACTGTAGAGAGAGATTAGTTCGGTTCCAGTTTCCTGGTGAGCCGGTTATCGAGTGGAAGGGGAACACTGCGTCGCCGAGGGGTTTATTTCTTACCTCAAGGCTAGAAAGATGGTGCGGAAGGGGTATATCTACCATATGGTTCGGGTATTCGATACCGAGGCTGAGATACTGACCTTGATCGATTCGGTCATTAGAGAGTTTCGGACATATTTCAGACGAGTTTCGGGTATCCTCCCGAGAGGAGATTGAGTTTGCATTGATTTGGCGCGGACTCGACCGATATCTATTCCGCCATATAGGATGGCCTTTCTTGAGTTGAAGGAATTGAAAGACCGGTGAAGGATTTCTTTGGAGAAAGGCTTTATCGAAGCAGTGTTTCTCCCAGGAGCGCCGGTGTTGTTTGTAAGAAGAAGGATGGGGCCATGTATGTGTGTTGATTCTGACGGTGAATAAGGTAACTATCAAAGCAGATATCCTCCCGGGATTAATGATTTGTTTGACCGATTCTGCGAGTGCGAGATGTTTCTCCAAGATAGACATGCGATCTGGTTATCATCAGGTGCGAGTTAGAGAGGCAGATATCCCAAAGACTGCATTCAGGACCCGGTATGGGCACTATGAGTTCAGGGTGATGTCTTTCGGGTTGACCAACGCCCCAACAGTATTCATGGATTTGATGAACAGGGTGTTCAAGCCATTCTTGGATATGTTCGTTATAGTATTCATTGATGATATCCTGGTTTATTCGCGCATAGAGCAGGAACATGCGGATCATTTGAGGACGGTATTGGGAGTCCTCCGGGATAGGCAGTTGTATGCCAAATTCTCGAAATGTGAGTTTTGGTTGGCCTCAGTGGCTTTCTTAGGGCATGTTATCGGGGCCGATGATATTCGGGTTGTCTGACAAAGAAAGATTGGCGATCAAGACTTGGCCCAGACCCACTACACCAACGGAGGTGCGCAGCTTTTTGGGCCTTGCGGGTTATTATCGGAGGTTTGTGGAGAAGTTTGCTTCCCTCTCAGCACCTTTGACTAGGCTGACTCAGAAAGAAGCTATGTTCCGGTGGACGGATGCTTGTGAGGAGAGTTTCCAGTTACTGAAGGAGAAATTGACGACCGCCCCAGTCCTTACTCTTCCTGAGGGTTTAGATGTATATGTGGTTTATTGTGATGCGTCGGGTGTCAGGCTTGGGTGCGTACTGATGCAGCACGGCAAAGTTATAGCTTACGCATCTCGACAACTCAGGGTCGCTTCTGTAACTGGATAACTAGCACAGGAAGCATGAGAATAACTATCCCACACATGACTTAGAGTTGGCAGCAGTGATTCACGCCTTGAAGATCTGGAGACATTATTTATATGAAGTTCACGTGGATATTTACACAGACCACAAGAGTCTCCAGTATATCTTCAGCCAGAGGGAGCTGAACTTGCGGCAGAGACGGTGGTTGGAGCTGCTTAAGAATTACGATGTTGATATCCTATACCATCCATGGAAGGCTAATGTAGTTGCAGACGCCCTTAGTCGCCGATCGATGGGTAGTCTGTCAGGTGTACAACCAGAGAAGAGGGACATGGTCCGCGAGTTACATCAACTAGTGAGCCTTGGGGTTCGTTTGGTTGATTCTGATAGTAATGGAGTTCGGGTTCGAGAGGTTGTCGAGTCTTCCATCGTCGAGGAGGTGGAGAGGCGACAGTATGAGGATCCGATTATGGTACGGTATCGAGATGCAGCTCTTCATGAGGAGAAGAGTCTATTTGAGGTAGCACCTGATGGGGTGCTAAGATTTGAGGGCCGGTTGTGTGTTCTCGATGTGTCAGGACTTCGCCCAGATTTCGGGGAAGGCGCACGGTGCTCGTTATTCTATTCATCCGGTCGACTAAGATGTACCATGACCTCAGATGTGTGTATTGGTGGGATGGCCTGAAGAGGGACGTGGCAGGTTTTGTTGCCAGTGCGAATTGTCGGCAGTCGAGGTTGAGCACGAAGCCGGTGGGTTTGCGGTATCGATATTCAGATGTGGAAATGGGAGGTGATCAATATGGACTTTATTACGGGGTTACCTCACTCGGAGAAGCATAATTCCATTTGGGTTATCGTCGGCGGTGTGAAATCAGCCCATTTCTCTCGATCAAGCGACTTTTTGGTAGAGATTATGCTGGATCAGACATCGAGAGATTGTGAGGCTGCGGAGTTCTATATCGATTATTTGAGATAGAGCCCGGTTCACGGCTAACTTCGGAGGTCTTTCGGAAGGGGTTAGGGGCGAGTGAGTCTCGATCGCGTTTCATCCTCGAGCCAGACGGTAGCGGCGCACTATCCGGACAACGAGGATATGCTGCGAGCTTGTGTTATTGATTTGAGTGGTAGCCGAGGATCATTTACCTCTGGTGGAGTTTGCTTATAACAACAGCTACCATTCTAGTATTCAGATTGCGCCTTATGAGGCTTTATACGGGAGGAAGTGCAGGTCACCGATAGGCTGGTTCGAGGTGGGAGAAGTGCGATTAGTCGGGACAGACTTGGTTCAGTGACGATGGATAAGGTGAAGCTTATCCGGGAAGCGATTATTGTCATTTCGAGTCGGCCAGTCGTATCACGGATCATCGGCGTCGACACGGAGTTTGAGGTAGATGATTGGGTCTTTCAAGGTGTCACCCATGAAGGCGTGATGAGATTTAGGAAGAAAGGAAACTTCGGCCCAGTACATTGGGCCTTATCAGTTGTCGTAGGGTAGGCAAGGTTGCCTATGAGTTGGATCTGCCGTCCGATCTGGAGGCAGTACATCCAGTTTTTCACGTATCTATGTTGCGGAAGTGTATTGGAGATCCATCTAGAGTGCACCCGATTCGTGATGTCCAGGTGACAGAGAGGTTATCGTATGAGGAGAGTCCCATAGCAATACTCGATCGTCAGGTTAGGCGACTTCGGACAAAAGATGTGGCTTCCGTCAAAGTCTTATGGCGGAACGAGAACAGGGAGGAGATGACGTGGGAAACGGAGGATGACATGATGAAGAAGTATCCTCACTTATTCCCTACACCTCCAGGTAACCCACTTTACTGCTTGTTAGTTTTAATTTGGCAATTATGCTTGAGTAATGTTGTGGCTATGTGGAGTGTTTTATTTGCAAAGAGAAATAGTTAAGAGGGTCTATGTCGATATCGTGATTTGAGTAAGCCTAGAAGGAACATTCGGGACGAATGTTTCTAAGGGGGGGAGAATGTTATACCCCATAGTTCTGGCCATACGTGTGAGAGCGTACGAAAGGGATTAAGACTTAAATTTTAGAAAGATAGGTTGACGGATTGTTTCGGACGGGTTTTTGGTCAACTTTGGGGTGGGTTATGGCCTGTTACATTGAGAGTTCCTAGGTGTTTCAAAGTCCTAGTGCGTAGTTCGTTGAGTCTAGTTTCCAATGCAACCAACCGTTCGTCGATAGGACATCGGAGTAGAAAGTTATGGGAGTTACAAGTTCGGTCTTGTGATCGGACAAAAATGTGTTTGATCGAGCCACGAGGGCCACGGCGGAAGCGAACATGGCGCGGATGATCCGAGGGTTCGCTGAAGTTGCGATCTTGTGGCCGGAAAGTTCGAGTGGAAGAAGTTTAGCGCCAGTGGCCGAGGCGCCGAGGCGGGGTTTCTGGCGGAAAAACTGAGGAAAATCAGATTTCTTCTTTTTAAAAGGCCATGGGTGGGTGACAAGTGTCCCCCCCGTCTGATTTTTGCATGTCTTATATATATTGACCAAGTCTTGAAGACTTGATCATCTTTCAAAGTCCTTCTCTCTCTCTAAAGCTAAAGCTCTCTCTTCTCTCTAGAATTTCAAGAGGAAATCTAAGCTTGAGAAAAATCTGAAAAAAAGTGTGTCAAGAAGAAAGCTTGTTGGCTAGCTTGTAGGAGTTATTGTGGTGGTGTTTTTGGAAAGAAGGCTAGCAAATTCGTTGGAATAATTTGGCTAAAGTTCTAAGGTAACAATTCTTCTCTTGTAGCTAGTTTTTGGTGTTGCATGTGAAGAAGAAAGATCTTATAGTGGTAAATATGGCTCTTAGAGAAATTGCATGTAAGAAATATGGTTTGGATATGAAAGAATTGGATAAAAATGTTATGTAAGCATGTTATAGCCTAAGTACTACCTTAAACTTGTTAAGTTAGTTGTTGTACATTGTGGGGCAGAATTTTACACACCCAAGATTATGTGTGTAATCCCCTTTGTGTTGATTGGATTGTTGGGCCTTAAATGTGGCGTTTGGATGTGGAATTCGGCCTTGAAAAAGGGTGGCAAAGTATGTAGAAACAAAGGAAATGCTGCCCAATTTTCCATAAGAATTTAGTGACTTTAAACTTGGAATATTCTACGTTGTAGCTAGAGGTTAATGAACGTATTATGGTCATTATAGGTTGACATACTACGTGCGGTATTTTGGACTTAGCAAGTGGATTGACCGAAGAGGTATGTGGAACTTTCCTACCTCTTGAGCATGAATAATTGTATCTATATAGTACGGTAGACGTACAAAGGCTTTGGTATCCCTTACTTGTCTTAATGATGTTTTAAGTCTTAAAGTTAAGGGACTTTGAGTGTTTGAAGTATATGATACTTGTTTCGTATAAAAGTATAAGTCCATTGGATATAGGGAGATGTGTTTAACTAGTGTATAATGGTAATATAACGACTTTATGAGAAGTTGGTTGTATTGGCTTTATGGAAGGTTAACAAAGAAAGGTTTACTCCAAGTAAAACAAGTACGGATAAATGGTTTGAATTTGTGAAAGGCAAATTGTTTTTAAGGCATTAATTGCCCAAGGTTTTTAAAGAAATGAAGTCACTTGTTTTAGAAGGCTATTGTATTTTTAAAGATAAACGTGACTTGTTTGAAAAGTTGTCGTGGCTTGATACTACCGTTATTAGTATCTTGGGAGTTTTACATAAAAAAGAAGTCATTTTCTTAAAAGGTTTAAGGAACGTGGTACTTGGGTTAAATTCCCGGATTTTCTTTTTAAAATGACATGTAGTGCCTTAGGTAACTAAAATGAGAGGATGTACTAGGAATGTTATTAAGAAGTTAGGAGATGTTCTTAACTTGCTTACGTTATGATAAACCGGTAGTGCTTATGTTGTGTATGATAGCCGGTTGTGCTGATTTATGTATTATTATTAGTATTTATGCCATGGATTTGCTACCCATGATGCGAGTGCGGCGCTTGTACTCATGCGGGCCACGTGGTCCACGCGGTGAAATAGTCTCACGCGGCGGATGACCTCACGCAGTGAAATAGTCTCACGCGGGTGAAATAGTCTCATGCGAGGTGATGACCTTATGCGGGTCCACAGGACTATCACGGGTGAAATAGTCCCAGGAGTAGGATTGCTTAATGATACTACGGGCGGGAGACCCTGTTTTGATCATGAGCCTCCTATTTTTATGCAGTAAAGTTTATACTTGTTACTCTCATTGTTAGTAAGGCACAGTGTACTGTATTTTGATTTTCCTCCATGACTCCAGCTTATTTTAGACTTATGATATTATTATAGTATTTTTCAGTTTTACATACTTGGTACATATTATGTACTGACCCCCTTCCTCGGGGGCTGCGTTCATGCCGCAGGTAAGGGTAAGCAGGTGGTAGATCCTCATTCTTAGGATCTTGCTCAGGTGTCAGAAGCTCTATTTCTCCGGAGGCTCGACTTTTGATACGGTTCTCCCTGGTGATGTAGATATTTGTACATTCAGGGGTATGACGGTCTGTCCGTCATAGTGTTTACGCATTCTTAGAGGCTTGTAGTCCTGTTATAGCTTGGGTTGTTAAGGATGTAACTGTTCAGCTTTGTTATATTAGAGGTAGCCATTTTGGGTTAGCCTGCTTATATTTTATATGGGTTCTTGTTGTGAGTTTGTTTTTCCGCTGGTTTTCTCTGATGTTGTATCACAAGGGTGCCCGGGGTAAGGCACCAGTCACGGGTCCGTGGTCGGGTCGTGACAGATGTGATGGCATCTAGCTCATGTACTCCACTCGCTCTTCTGTCACTTGTTCCTCTATCTTCTGGCAAATAATTATTTATGGACATATCTTCCAGTAAATCATAAAGCTTCATGTTCTGTTTTTCTCATGAATGTGTCACTTGCTGCTGCATCAATGATCGTCATGGTAGTCCCACTCAAATCATTATAGAAATTGTGAACCAAATTTCACTGCTCAAGACCATGGTGTGGGCACTTTCTTTATAAATCTTTGAAACGCTCCCAGGCATCGTATAATGACTCTCCATCCATCTAGTAGAAATTATTCAATTCTCCCCTAAGCCTTGCTGCCTTTGATGGTGGAAAGAACTTGACTAAAAACTTCTGGGTTAGGTTCTGCCATGTGAAGACGGAGTCTGTGGACAAGGAGTTCAACAAACCTTTGCTCTGTCCCTGAGTGAGAAGGGGAAAATCCTCAACCGAATGTCATCATCAGTAACGCCATTGTATTTGAATGTGGCACACAACTCCAGGAAATTTGCAATGTGTATATGTGGGTCTTCAGATGGTAACCCTCCAAACTGGACTGTATAAAGCACCATACTCAAAATAGCAGGTTTGATCTCAAAATTGTTGGCTCCTATCACTGGAGCACGATGCAATCTGCACTTCAGAATCGTAGGCAATACATAGTCCCCCAGGCTCCTTTCTGCAGCCGGTAGCTCATCATTCCTACGTTGTTGTCTTGCTGATTTTCCATAGTACAAAGGATCAGCAATTACCTTGTCCTACCTGCAAGTGATCAAAAACAAGCAAACAAATCACGACAAAATGTTCTAAAATAAAGAAGTAAAACAAAAATAAAAAACTAAGTAGAAATAAGAATAGATAGTTCGATATTGAATGTACGCCAGTCCCCGACAACGGCGCCAAAAACTTGTTAGGCCGATTTCCAATTGCTTACGCAAGTGTACGTATCGTTACAAGTAATATAGTCTGTAAGACCGAATATCGTCCACAAAGACTGATTTTCAATTACCGAACATCTACTCTATGTTATCTATTTGGCTAACGATAGTTTGTTTGGTTTTTTATCTAACACTACTAGCTAGAGTAATTGCAAGAGTTAACTAAGTAAGCTTTGGTTTAAATCAGTTATGGTGAAAATAGGGCTTCCAATCTCCTCAACTATCCACTCTTTCACGCGTTAATGCAATGCTAATGATTCTTCTTCTTATTAAGATAGCAGGTTAACTAATGCAAATCATATTAGGTTAGGACATCAGAGCTCCACGCGTGCAGAAACCTTCTATATTTCTATGATAGATTTTACCACACAAGAGGATTAAGAACAATAACCTTAAATACTACACAAGTATCGGGGTACTTTCGTCCACGATTTTAACATATGTCAGACTGGCCCACTGCATCTCGGGATTTGGGTCAGGCTTGGAGTCCAACCCTAATTTGATTTGACCTGATAATCACCTATATAAAGAGCACTACTCCATTAGTTATAAACACCAATTCAATATTAATTCTAGACTCAGAGTTTAGAATAAACTTTCTCGACCTCTGCCAAGATTTTCTGACTTTCTTGACACAGGAATACACCGTAGCAAAGTGCTTGCAAATCGAAGGGACAACCGCGTGTCATCCCTAAGTAGAGATTCCAGATAACACAACCTGTAAGTGTTCATGTTTATTTTTTACATTACAGGTTTGATTGTCATATAATCATACAAAAATTATTATTAGGGTAAGTTAACAAAACAAAATTTTAATTTCCGTTGTGTCTTACTTATGTGTTTTGAACCCAACAAAACCCTACATAGTAGAGATCTTCATCCACAATCCAAAATATGTCTACCCAACTTACAGCATATTCACAACCTCCTCCTTTCGAAGTTTGATTAGAAATCATATAAGTAATGATAATTAGTGATCGATTAATTACCAAACATTCAAAGCAATTATTGGATAAATCTCAACAAGAAGAAGAATAACCATAATCATGCATCAATTCATAACATAAGTTTCTAGTGATTTAACATGGAAAGCCCTATAATAGAATTAGTTCCTAGCCATTGACATGACAGGAACTAATTCAATGTTCATCATAAAACTGAAATAAAGAAAAGAAAAGAAAAGAAAGTTACTAAATTATGGTCTTCAATCTTCAATCCAAGAAGCCTTGTGTTGTGCAAGAAAGGGAACTCTTAAAAACTGCCTAGGGTTCTCCTTTTATAGGCTCAAAACCGCCTCTAACTTTTCCCTTCAGGCTTGGCCCAGAAAATCGTCATTAAACCTGATTTTCCCGCGTCGGCGCGCGACCACGCTATCGGCGCGCGGCCGGAAGTGCGATCCTTCGGATGATTTGGCCGCGACCGTTCTCGGTATGCAGGCCGCGCGGCCTACTGCTCGCGGCACGGATATTGGCGCCGCACCACTGCTGTCTGCGATGGTAGCGCGTATGGTCCGTGTTTCTGCCTCGTTCGCCACTTTCTCGTCTTTTCAGCTCTGGAACCTTCACTTTTGCCCTCTTTTAGCTCCTTTTCCGCCAATTGGCCATTTTAACCACTTTGACTCAAAAGAAAGAAAATCTATCCTAATACGAAACTTATTTGTACAAAAAGGGACAAAAAACTAACTAAAAACGACTCAAAAAGTGTATATAAAATACACCGATCAAATACCCCCAAACTTAGCCTTTGCTGCATACAGAGCAAAGATAAAAAGAAAGAAATAAAGACTCAAGAAAAACAAGAAAATAAATAGACTCAATGACATCGATCCTTTTTCTTTGCGTTAGCGTTACTTAGAAAAACATGAAGATTGGCAAAATAATATGCAGGAACATATAACATGAAATTTTAGCATTCTAAACACATTAAGCTAGATATTTCGAAAACTCACTTTTATCATGCTTAATGGAAGTCAAATACTGAATCATGCATGTTAATTTCAAAATTCTTATGACATGTTTACTTGCTATTCTCTACTAATAATGGCTATGCATCTAAGAGATCTTCAGGACTTTTAAGGGTTGTAATGTAGGCTTAGGCACGGGTAGGTAAAAATAGGCATTTAGGCTCATTTTTGTGTACCATAAGCTCTTTTGGCTTTTCAATTTTTCCCTTTTCTTTTGATTCTTTTCTTTCACTTCAAATCTATCTTTCCCCTCTTTTGTTTTGAGAGCGTGAAGTGTATCATAATAGCAAGCACCCCCAAACTTAGGCTTTTGCCTATTTCTCATTACTTTTTAAGTGGGGTGCATCAATTTTTCTTGCTCTTTTTGTCTCTTTTTTAACACACTTTATTCCAACTATTTCACATGTTTGCTTATGGTACAAGTATGGGAATATAGGGTGTCAAAGAAAAAGTTCAATTTTTAAGGCTCAATGAGGCTGACTAGGGATATTTTTAAAGTCAGGGATATAAAAGAGTGATAAGAATTGGCTAGCAAAGAAACGCCTGAGTCATCTCCCTAAACATGCATATCCTAACTATTTCGCCTCGAATAGCAAGCAATCATAACACTCCATTAGTTATAAACACCAATTCAATATTAATTCTAGACTCAGAGTTTAGAATAAACTTTCTCGACCTCTGCCAAGATTTTCTTACTTTCTTGACACAGGAATACACCGTAGCAAAGTGCTTGCAAATCGAAGGGACAACCGCGTGTCATCCCTAAGTAGAGATTCCAGATAACACAATCTGTAAGTGTTCATGTTTATTTTTTACATTACAGGTTTGATTGTCATATAATCATACCAAAATTATTATTAGGGTAAGTAAACAAAACAAAATTTTAATTTCCGTTGTGTCTTACTTATGTGTTTTGAACCCAACAAAACCCTACATAGTAGAGGTCTTCATAATTGAAGAAGCTAGCAGGGGTCCTAGGGAAGCTTGGTTAGTACATAAAGATAATTGAAGTTGTGGGGCGCCCTTAATAAATAATGTTCATGCTCACTCTGCGTCACAAAGATAGGAGTCGGAATTTCAATTTTATAAGTTATAAATTACTCCTATATGACAGCAATATCAAATATTGTAATTGAATTATGAATTTAATTTTTGTAGATATTAACCGGATATGATAATACAAATATTGATTTTAGACAAAATTACTAAATTCACCGAACCTATACATAACCTTCTGCCCTGCTCCGCGACAAATGTGCCTTTGATCTCAAGGATATACATGCATGATAATGCTGGGCTTCTGCAGAAAACTCTGCATGAAAATTTAATATAAGTCTATCCCAAAAGTTGAGAAGATATATATAAAAAATTGCGAAAGGGACCTCGCCTATCAAGTGTCCAAGTGATTTCAAACACTGTGAATCTGTCCTTAGCAAAATACTGTGCCCATATGAGCACTGCCAACACATGTTGCACCACTTTCAATAATTAGTTGGATAAAATTAGGGGTGTCCAGTGAATTGGGACGGCCCGATCCTGTCCCGATCCTCAAAAAAATCGGGATGTTCACCGTTGGTATAGGGGATCGAACTCGGGACGGGACTAGGACTCGTCCCGACCCCCCCTCCCCTTTGCAGAAATAACCGTTGCACAACGGCCAAAATTTGATTTTAGCCGTTGGCAACGGCTATAACGGCCAGTTTGGTCCCACACACACCCATAAACCCTCCCCCTTACCCTTTAATATTTATTTTAACCCCTAAGTTAGTATATTTACACTTTAATCATATTTCTTAACTATAAATATCTCATTTTTCTCATAAATCTTCCTACCATCTCTCTAATCTAATTTCTCTTTCTCCAAAAATCTACATTTCACGCTAAATATTATATTTTATTTGCTAATTTCTATTAAAGTTAAAAAATTAGGAGTGAAGTTGTCAACTAGCTTGAGGATCATCGAGCAAAGTTTCAATTTTCAACCTCTATTACACGTCGACGTCACGTCGGCGTTTGATACCTTCGTTCCTTCTTTAAATTATTATTGTTACTTAATTTTAATTACCGTATTTAATTTCATTAATTTTAATTATTTATTTGCATAATTATAATGAAACGAAATGAACATTTTTCTGGTAGAGGTACTAGGGGTAACAAGGTAAGTGTGCATCTTGTACTAATCCTAATTACGATGATTTCACTCTTGTAGATGAAACTATTTTTGAATGTTAATATTAATATACCATTAGATCATGAGGTATATTCTGCATCTGAATCAGACTTTAATTTTAAAAATGAATTAGAAGATAATTTAGATAACACACCACTAGTGCACCTCCACCTCAGGATGACCGAAAACTTTTTAAAGACACCCTTTAGATGTACATATTCTATTTATAACTTAGTTATAAAAGATGTCTAAAACTTTTTAAAGACATCCTTGATAAATTACAATTTGTTATAAATTTTATTTTTAAAGGTAATAAAATATAAAGACGCAAATAGTATAAAAAAACTTGTCATGATTGTGGATTGAGATAAAATCCAACGGATATGCTTGTAGATGATGATTGAGATAAAAATTTGAAACTTGTTATATTTTTAGAGAATTTTTTTCTAGCTACTAAGAAATTTTCTGAAATTTATTATCCTACTAGTTCATCTATGTTATTTTATATAACTCTAATATTTTTGTTACTTAATAAATATATGCAAAAACCAACTTACGCACCAGTTATTAAAAAATATTTATATTTTTTCCCTATTTTCACTATTTTTTTATTGGTGCTGTATTAAATTCTACTATTAAAGTAGACGGTTGTAAAACACTTGTTGAAGCGATTTATGAAAGCTTAGAAATACTTTCAACAGACCCAACTGAAGAACTAACTTACGAACCAACTAACGAAGAAATTATGTCTAACATACACACTGAATGCAAATATATATATATGTATTATCAAAAGCAAAGTGCAAATAATCAACCACCTTATTCTACTTCACTGCAATCTAATAAAAGACATGTTGTTTTTGCTTATAGTATTAAAGGCATTAGAAATAGAATGTATAATGGTTCAAGTTCTTCACAAATTAGCGAGTTTGATATTTATGTTTTGCAGGGTGTTGTACCGTACCAATCAATTGTCAATGAAGATGGACGTGAAAACTTGCTAAAATAACGGAGGGAGAATGAGAAGACATTTCCGACACTATCAAAGATGGTCCAAGATGTGTTGAATATTCAAGCGTTATCAACAACTTCTGAAAGCGTTTTTTCTGCTGAAAGATTTCAAATAGGAGAGCACATACACTCATTGACGGGAGACAGCTTGGATATTGCAGTTTCATTTAGAGATTGGATTAGAGCAGAGCGTAGAAGATGCGGTTAACCAGAGATCAACGAATAAGAAGACTACAACTACAACGAAATCTTATTCGAGGGAGCAGGAAACGATGTCGAACAATTTGACCAACAACTTCCAATTTCAAAAGAAGATCCTCAAGAGATTGTGAGGAAATTAGAAAAAATATGACTGGATATATAATTTTTTGACAATTTTACTATGTGATTTGTAACTTTTGAACTACGAAACAAAGTTGCAATTTTGAAATTGTATTACAAAAAAAATTATATTTCTATTAAATAATATAAGAGGCACAAAAACAACGTTGTGAAATTTTTATTCACTATTCAATTATTTAATAATTTAAATATATATATTTTTTAAAATTACGGATCTAAAAAAATTAAAATCCCCCAAATTCCCCTACCCGACCCGACCCCTCAAATCCCGTCTCCTCTTCCGACGGGAAGAGAACCCGTCCCCCATATCCCGACCCGCCCCATCTCAATCCCGACTCCGTTCTAGCCCGTTCCACTGGCCACCCCTTGATAAAATGAACCTCATCAATTATTGCATTCTAACATCAATTTTGTCCGTCTCCCTCACAGTAACTAGAGAATATTTTTAATATTATTTCCCTTCATATTATACATCGTAATTAACACTGGTTTCTCTTATAATTTACCATATTATACTTACTTCCATTATTTTAAATTCTTTGCAACAACACATTTAAATGATTTATTTGAGTGGTAATGTAAAAAGAATTACATTACCTAATTTACTCTCTTATAATATTATACTATTTGATTTTTATTAATTAATTTTATGAACATCTTTATTAAGAAATTCCTTTGAAGAAAAAAATGACTTAATTACTATGTTTAATCAGTCTGCTATCAAAATTATCCACTTGGGTGCAATCTACGGCCGTAACCAACTGAGCTAAATTATTCATGTTTTTTTTTTTGATAATTCAGGTCTCGGGGTGATTTTAGTACCCCAGCTAGTACCTGCACAAGTACTGATACTATGCTCCTGAAGATGAATGAAACCCGTTCTTAACCGTCACCGTCAAATAAATCGCGGGATGTGCGCCCCACATTCAGTGTCTGATCGCCACCAACGGATCAATGCTACAAGATCCGACCGCCAACAGTGATTGTCTGAGGGAGTATCAAACCCACACTGCAACATGTCCGCGCGGTTAAGCTACCAAGCTTTATCTGAGGCATATGTCGACGTATCCGTAAATAGAAACATGACTCTAATAACAAATTTGGTAATGAACACTGAGCACTTTGCATAAATTATCCACGTTTTTTAATCTTACCAAATATGACCCAGCCCTCTTCTCTCCCTGCCTCCTCTCTCAATTTGCCCCCTCCCCACCACTGCACATCCTCCGCCGTCGCCGTTGAAGAATAACACACAAACACCCAAAACACCATCACAGGAAAACTTGTTGCTCTGAGTGAGCAATCGTCACCGAAGCAAAATCGGCTACAGAGGCAGAAGCTTGAAGTGTTTAACCAAGTGCTTAGTCGACTCCATGATTTGAATCTCGACGAGGTTAAACTCCCTGGCTTTGAAGACCACCTTTGACTTCACTTCAATCGCCGCCATGTTCTGTTAACTTCATAAACTCTATCTTTCCTCATTTTTGGTCTATTTTGTAAATTTTGTACTGGTTGATTGAGTAATTGATCCATTTTTTGCTAAATCTAGATCTATACTTGAAGATCTAGTCGGTGGTGGAGTGCAGGTGACAGAGAGGAAGTTACCGGTGGTAGGAAGTCGCCGGAGGTGGTTGAGTTGGCGGTGGAGAAATCGGTAGGTGCAGAGATAGTGAGTGTATAATAGTATATAACATTGTATATGAGTGTATACACACCTCTTATACACTATTGTACATTTTTATACACCCATATACATAATGTATATGTCTTGTATAAAAGTGCAATTTTTATTCAAAAGCATTCCAGATATATGTTTTATACCTACTTCTACAATATTGTATAATTGTGTATGAATGTGTATAAGTGCGTAGCTTCGTGTATAATTATATTTTTAGTGTATGTATCTACATATTATACACTTTCATACACCTACATACATAATGTACCTTTTTGTATATAAGTGTATAACATTGTATAAAGATGTTTTTGAACTATATTTTAGCAATGTAAATTTTGAGCTACATTTTTGCAATGTAAGTCAACAAAGTGTACTTTTATGAAATTTCCCCAAAAAAAATCCTTGGCATGATAGTCTCTCTTTCCCTCTTTCTCTGCGGAAAAATATCATCAACTTATTAAAGAGAAAACTCAAGCCAAGTCACTCTGTGTTATATATATAACAAGAAAAATATACTAACTTATGAAAATGACTCACAAATATCTTCCTTGTCAAAAGAAATAAAAAAAACCCGCAAATCCACCTCCCTTGTCGCCGTAAAGCTGCCTGGACTGCCCTGTTTTCTTTTATTGGTATGTATGTATCTCACTATTTCTGTTTGCTTTTATCCTTTTTTTCAGTTTCTTCCGATTTGCTGGATTTAAGGGAATGCTTAATTTGAATTATTTTACTAGAACTTTTGTTTCAACTGCTTTAGTTTCTCTTCTTCTGTTTATTTGTTTCTGTATATGCTTTAGTTTCTCCTTGTTTGTTTTACGAGTTTTCGGTGTTGTTCATATCAATTGAAGAAGCTAATTGACAAAGGCTCATTTTTTCTTACAACATAAGCTGTTGATAAATTTCAAATTTAGCATCAAGGAATCGTGTAAAGAATATAAGGGTGCAACAATCAACATACTTAGAACTGATTTAACAAATTGAAATAAAAGTTCCAGCAAAATAAAAATAACAACAATCCACTACATGACGCAATTATCCTGGAATAGAAAGCTACATCTAAACTTCATTAAGTGGAATGCTTCTGAAAATAGGATGAGGACCATGAGGTCAGGTTCAAATTCAGCAGAGACAAAAAAACACTAGGTGATTTCTTCCCACCTGTCCTAGCCTGGTAGACGTACCTGTTGCGGGTGGGAGGTGGCAGGTATCTCGTGGAATTAGTCGAGGTGCGCGTAAGCTGGCCCGGACACCACGGTTATAAAAAAAGAAAAAAAGAAAAAGAGAGATGGAAAATATTAGCTTGAAAGCTGAGTATGATTGAGCGAAAGCTCATCTGTACCTTTTGTTCAAAACTAGACAGAAATATGTAGGGTGTTTCTAAGAGTTGGATTGGAAGAAGAAAAAAAGAAGTTTAAAATATGATTGAAAGAATATTATTTGTTTATCCTTGATAATCTTTTGTTTACGTCTCTTCCCTTAAAAAATGAGAAAAAAAATAGAATCAGTCAATGCGTTGATGTGAATGCGTCTAATGTATTTGCAGGGTTCGCAAATTGGTAGATAAGATTAAACTATTAAACTACTTTTAGTTTTTTAGGTCATATTTTTCTCAAATTGTAAATGGATGATATACTTTTGTGATATTGAGCCGAGGGTGTATCGGAAACAATCTCTCTAACTCGATAAGGTAAGAGTAAGGTCAGCGTACACATTAACTTCCAGACCCCACTTGTGGTATTATACTGAATTTGTTATTATTGTATAATTTTGTGATATTAGCAATATTATTGTAAGTCTGTTTGCTTTAGGTTTTTGCAATTATTTACTTTTTTAGGTCGATTGATTTGTCTATATAAACGGAGAAGACTAATTATTGCAAGTGTGGTGAACTAGTCAACCGTCTCTTTGTCAAACCAAAATCGGAGCTGTAATTCCTTGTTCCTCATTTTCATTCCATCCCCTTCCCCCTCTAATCGGTTCTCAGCCCTTACTTGTCTCTATTTCCAATGCTTTGTATTGTCAGATGGAGAATTCAAATACTCCAGCATGTGAAGCTGAGCAGGTGACAACAACTCCATCTTCTTCAAGTCCCGGTAAGAGAATCTCATCTCCTCCTTCTCAATTTGAAATAACGCCACCCAATATATTTGTGGTTACTGGCGTCTTGTCATAAATTTTTACTCTACTGGCCGTTAATTTATAATTGCCTTAAAAAATTAGAATCTAGCTGAAGCAATATATGGTTGTCCCTGAGCAATGAAATCAAAATGTAATTTTGTCCATTTCAAAAATTATAAATTTATATATTATTATTTTGAGATTCGTAGTTTGGAATTAAAATTAAGCTCTACAAGTTTTTATATTTTGATTAGCTTTAAACCTTATGTGTCGTCAAATAGACAATATTAAATTTATAAAGGCTCTACTGGCAAAATAATATGGAAACATAATTCATCCAACTTGTTTATGTAGTTGCAATGAAACGGAAAACTTTTCAAGTCCATACATTTTATGTCACAAGTGATTGTCTCGAGTTTGGCACTGGAGATGAGGCAGTATTGTTTCTGTTAGTATCCGTGGGTTTGCGCGCGTGCACACACATATATATACACATATGTGATAAGCAACATGAAATACAGAAAAAGTCTTTAGCTTTTTGGAGAGAGAAATCCTCCCAGGTACTTTTCTCGAGGTACATCACTAAAAGTCCCTTCAGGGCCTTTGGAACCCTTACTCCGGTGATATTCGATCACCGAAGCTCCTCTTTTCTTTCTTTTTTCTCAGCCTTTTCTTTCATTGATGGAAAGTTGAATCTATTTTAAACAAGGGGAAAGTCTTATGATCTAACTGAATCCAAACTTGCCCGGAGACTTGGTATGACTGCGTGGAAAGTTCGGAAAGCTATATGAGGAGGATGGTGCTGAGCAAATGAGCTTTTTTTTGGCTATGTAGAAGGTTGAAAGAAGCTACTGCCATAAAGGGGAAAAACTTTAAATCTTGGAGGGGCAGAGATTTTTCTACCAACATTTATTGTTCTTTAAAGTTCAACAAATATGAAAGATTCATCTCGGTTATTACAATCAATGGCCAAATGGACTCAGAGAGAGCCTGAAATAGACATAAAGCAGTTGACCCTGAAAGCAGCCTCAAAAATAAAGGAGAAGGATCTGCTCAACAGATTCCTGGTCGGGTGCTTCCCTGAATGTGATGAGATATCCACTCGAAATGACGTGAGAGAATGGGTTCAACAGATTTTGTGGAACAACAGTCTTCTAAGATTTATCAGAAAGATTTTGTGGAACCTTTTAGCGATAATATAGAAAACCGCAGTTTTTGAACCTTTCAGCCCAAAGACCGCAGTCTTCTTTTCTTTCAGTGATAATATAGGAGAGGCCATGTGAATGGCCACTAACTCAGAAGACAGGGAAGAGGCATTTATTTTGCCAACAGAGCCCAGCCAACTCATGGAATTTATTAGGCAACAGGACAATGACTTAACTGAGAGGGGGATTTTTTCCTTCAGATTTCAGAGGATAAAACTTGGGGGGCTGCAATAGTGGGCATCTAACTATTTACAGTGATTCTACGCCACTTCAAATTGAAGAATTATATGATGAGGGACATATAGAGAACAAAGCAACACTTTGGGTCCATTCCAATATTATTTAAACTTAGCCAGTGATTCGGGGCCGCTTTTACAGGTGGTGAAAAAATTGCTTTTGAATTATTCACGAATCTGAATAAGAAGAGGGGAAAGGAGAAACAACAGAAGGGTGACAACTCAATAAAATAAAGATTCAGTTTCCAAAGAGGTCAGGAATCTGATCTTTCACATGAATTTCAAAGATGGAGAACCTAGGATAAGGGGGAGAAACAACTTTCTAAGTTATCAATGAAAGTAAAAATTCTTTCATGGAATGTCAGGGGGCTTTACAGGGAGAACAAGAGAAGTCTTGTAAGGAACATGTTACAACAGTGGGGGCAGACATTCATGTAATTCTGGAAACTAAGCTAGATGGGGAAGACACTAATTTAATTCAACAACTCTATTTTAACAGGTGGATGGGATAGATTCATATGGAGGCTATAGGCAATTATGGGAGGATAGTAGTGCTTTGGGATAAACGAAATTGGTTGGGGGAACTGGTTGACAGTGGTGATCAAATGATTACTTGTAAAGTTGTTGGCATTAACAAAGACCTCATTTGGTACCTAACTGCTGTTTATGCTGAGTGTGGGAGAATGGAAAGGAGGGACCTTTGGTTGGAATTATCGGCTATTAGAAGTCAATGTGATAGGCTTTGGGTGGTATATTGGGATTTCAATGTTACTAGATATTCAACTGAGAGGACAAATGGGCATAGAATTACAGGGGCAATGGCTGAATTTTCTAAATGGATTAATGAGATGGAGTTGTTTGATCCTCCTTTATTCAGAAGATCTTACGCATGGAGGAGGGGAGAAGATCATATGAGTGCTTCTAGAGTTGATAGATTTTTGTTGTGTTCCCAGTGGGAGGAGCTTTTCCTTCAGATCAAACAAAGTTTGCTTCCCAAGATTGGCTCAGATCACAGACCGATCATGCTTAGTTGTGGGGATTGGGAATTCAAAAAGTCCTATTTCAAATTTGAGCAATGGTGGTTAGGTGTGGAAGGATTTAGAGATAAGGTGCAAGTATGGTGGGCTTCTTTTCACTGTCAATGGTACCCATGCCTTCATTTTAGCCACTAAACTGAAGCTTTTAAAAGACAAATTGAAGGAGTGTAGCAAGGAAAACAATGACAACTGGAGGAAAAAAAAGGAAATCTTGAACCAAATCTCAACTCTAGAGATCATTCAAGATCAGAGACTTCTCACTGAGGATGAATTGATCCAGAAAGTTCATTTATCTATGGAACTTGAGGAGGTGGCTTGGAATGAGGAGATAATCTGGAGGCAAAGGTCTGGAGTTCAGTGGTTAAAAAGTGGAGATAAGAACACTAAATGTTTCCATAGGATTGCCACAACATACAAGAGATTCAATGCTATTGATTCATTAGAAGTGGAGGGTGAAACAATTACTGATCCTGCAGATATAAAGGAGAGCATTCAGAACTTCTATCAAAATCTTTACAAGGAATTTGAAAGTTGAAGACGTGACTTCTCCATGAGGCTCCAGGAATTAACACTGAGGAACAAGAATGGTTGCAAAAGGAATTTGGGGGGGCTGACCCTCCAGTTTAGGACTTCTGTACAACAGTTGGAGAGCTCCTTTGTTCTGGAGCCAGCTATTTTGGTACAGATCTTCATCTTTCAGACTTATGCATATTTTGGGCACGACGGGCCCTGTCCCGTCATATGTCAGTATCGTACTCTTAGAGGTCTGTAGACAGTTGTGGGTTGGACGTTTGTACCTTGTTTTGGTTTTTGATGTTGTTATACCCTGTGTTGGAGCGTTCCCGGTTATACTTGTTGTTATCTAGTGGCAGCCTTGTCGGCTTGCTTACCTTGATTATTCCTTTGTGTACATAATGTTGGTTGGTGGCAGCCTAGTCGGCTAGCCTATTATGATTGTTGTTTTGTTGTTGATTTGACAGCCTTGTCGGCTCGCCCATTTTAGGGAGATGTTGTAAAAGCAATTTCTGTAGACCTCTGTATTAGATGGATTAAAAGTGACAAGTCAGTAATGACGTCCAATTAGGACGTTTATCGCGGCCCGTCGGGTGACCCGACCCGACGGGCCGTGACTTGGCCCCCTAATTGGACGCCATTACTGACATGTCATACTTAATCCATTTGATACCAAGATTAATAAAATTCCGGCAGCATAACGCTGCATCTACAACATGTACGAATAGGCAGGCGGTCGGTATGCTTTACATAAGGTACTGCCTCGGAGAGTCACAACTAACCAACACAATATAATAAGCAAGCCGACAAGGCTGCCACCAACATAAGGGAACATCCCAAACAGAAATACGAAAGCATGGCTAAACAAACACGTCTACACTCCTCATAAATCAACCCACGACTGTCTACAGACCTCTAGGAGTACAAAAATGACATATGACGGGACATGACCCCGTCGTGCCCAAGATATACATAAGTCTGAAATATAAGAGTCTGTACCAAAGTGACTGGCTCCGGAACAAGTGAGCTCTTTAGCAGCTGGTAGATGTCCTAAACTGGAGGGTCACCTAACCGATCACCTGTACCTGCGGGCATGAACGCAGCCCCCGAAGAAAGGGTGGTCAGTACGAAATAATGTACTGAGTATGTAAAACATGAATTACTGTAAGAAGGATTGTAACTGGCCAGAAGATAACATGAGACATATATGTAAAATCAGAGATACCAATGCAACTGTACCATATGAAAAGAAAGTTATGCATGTCTAACAATCATCATAATCAAGATCATCTCTGTACATATAACTACCCGGTTCATCCTGAGACTCGGTCCTCATGCTTTATATATATAACTACTCGGCCCATTCCGGGACTCGGTCCTCATACTGCGTACATATAACTACCCGGCCCATTCTGGGACTCGGTCCTCATACTGCGTACATATAACTACCCGGCCCATTCTGGGACTCGGTCCTCATACTGCGTACATATAACTACCCGGCCCATTCTGGGACTCGGTCCTCATATTCTGTATTCTAAACAGTATCAAGTTCTGTGCAAGTGACAAGGCACCTGGACCAGATGGGTATCCTATGTGTTTCTACCAGTCTTTCTGGCAGATTTTGAAGGAAGACATCATGAACATTATGCCATTTTCATTCTCACCAAGTCTTTGAGAGAAGTTTCAATGCTACTTATGTGGCTCTCATTCCCAAGAAAATTAGAGCTGCTGCACTAAGAGATTATAGACCTATCAGTCTCTTTAGTGGGGTTTATAAAATCATTGCCAAAGTGTCAACAGAAATGTTGAAAAGGGTTGTGAACAAACTGGTAATAGTCATCAAATGACATCTATTAAAAGGTAGGTAGATTATGAATGCTGCTCTTATAGCTAGCGAATGTGTGGATACTAGATTGAGAGGGGAGGTGCCAGGCATTATGTACTAACTGAATATAGAGAAGGCTTATGATCATGTAAACAAATTTTTTGGTAAACATTCTCAGACAGATGAGATTTGATGAAAAGTGGCTAAAATGGATTGGTTTTTGTATTAAATCTGTCAGGTTCTCCATACTTGTTAATAGAGAACCTGTGGATTTTTTTCCTTCAGAGAGAGGTCTTAAACAAGTTGACCCTCTCTCTCCTTTCCTTTTCATCATTGCCATGGAGGGTTTCAATAGTATGATGAGGATAACTATCAGCAATATGCGGGTAAAGGGATTCAAAGTTAGCAGCAGGGCAGGGGCAGATATGGAAATATGTCATCTGCTGTATGATATTGTGATATTTTTGTGAAGTTGCAGCTGAACAGATCTGTTATATCAAGATGATACTACTTGTTTTTGAAGCCACTTCTAGTTTGAGTGTTAATTGGAGGAAAAGTAGCCTCTTTCCTATTAAAGAAATGATGCAGATGGAGGAACTAGCTGGGATATTGTGTTGTAAGGTAGACAAATTACCAATAGTGTGTTTGTGCGTGCCATTAGTCAACACAGACAAAGAATTGGTGATCTGGGATGGGATTGTGGAAAAGACTGAAGAATCACCACACGAGAAAGGTCCTTTTACGAGAAACTTCCTTTTTTAGCTTTCAATTCGCATGTTACAAAAAGTCCTTTTTTTCTGAATATCGTATATAGTGTAGTTAGTGAAAAGAAGTTGGCCATCTGGAAGACACAATACCTACTCTTGGAGGTAGGCTCTCTCTGATAAATGTTGTTCTTGACTCACTTCCCACATATGTGATGTCTTTGTTTCCCATTCTGATTAGTGTGGTCAAGAAGCTGGACAGACTAAGAAGGGTTTTCTCTGGTTTGGGAACAAGGAGGGAAAGGGGTTTCACTTAGTGGAATGGAAGACTACACAGGTAAACAAGGAGGCTGGTGGTTTAGGAGTCAGTATTGCTTGCTCATGAAATGGTTATGGAGATCTAATGAAAATGAATAGGCCCTATGGAAGGAGGTAAACTTGAATAAGTATGGCCAGACAGAGAAATAGTGTACCAACGCAGTTGCTACCACCTATGAAACGTCAGTATGGAGATCTATCAAGAATCTTTAGCCTAGTTAGTAAGGAATACTTGTTATGAGGTTGGTGCCGGTACTAAAATAATATTCTGGAAGGACTAATGGATTGGACAGGAAGCTTTGGTGCAAGCTTTCCCTGATCTGACCAATATATGCACTAGCCTTGAGGCTACAGTGGCTGATAGCTGGCCCTTCAGGGATGAAATATCCTTTTTAGGAGGCATCTGAATGATTGCGAAGTAGGCAGGTTTGTGGAGTTATTGCAGGTGATTGATGGATTCAAAGGCACTATTACAGGGGATGACACCATTAGATGGAAACATGATAAGGATGGCAAGTTCTCTGTAAGCAGAATTTATAGGAAGGAGGTCTTCAGGATGCCTGAGAACAAAATAGGTCCATGGAAGTAAGTATGGAAAAGTATGGCTCCTACTAAAGTTAGGTGTTTTGCTTGGTTCGTAATAAAGAAAGCTTGCCTCACTTATGAGATTTTACAGAATAAGGGAATGCCATTTGTCCAGATGGATGCTATGCAATGAAGCTAGAGAGACAAATAACCATCTGTTTCTCCATTGCAAAATTACATCTCAGCTTTGGTTTTTATTCCTCAGTCTAACAGAGACCAATTGGTCAATGCCAGAGCACACAACAGACTTGTTAAGTTGCTGGATTAGGAGAGGGGGAAACAAGACACAAAAGAAGTGGTGGAGAATAATTCCACATTGTATCTGGTGGACTCTCTGAAGGGAGAGGAATGGGAGAAGCTTTTATGATAGATTCAACAGCATTCTGAAAATCAAAGGGAGCTGTATTGCAACTTTCTACTTTTGGTGTAAAGAAGATTGTATAGAAGATGCTGGACAGCTAGTAGATCTTTTAGGTTTACTGTAATTACTTACTTTCTTGGTTTAGCTTGTTACTACCTTTTTGGAGGTCTCCAGCATATCCTTATATGCTGAGGAATACAACATTATTAGTTTCAATATATATATATATATATATATATATATGTGTGTACGTATGTATGTATTCTTCAGTAGCAAATATTAATACTAAGTTCCTTTTCTATTCTAGGTCGTTTTTGCTTTCTCTCTTGAATTTACTATTGCATTTTTTTGCTTAATATGTTTGTGTTCTTTCTTCTATTTGCAGTATGTAATTTTTTCAAAAAACCGTCCAAGGGCAAAAATATCAGAAAGCGTCCTACAGTTGAAGAGGGGGAGAATGAAGATGATGCAGAAGGTGATAGTTCAGTCATATATACCAAGAAAAAGCCAGCGGTTGCTAATAATAAGCTGCACTTTTCTACTGCACCTTCAAAGTCCAACAAGGATACTGAATCCAATGTGGATTCAAAAGCCTCTCGTTTTCATTTTGAGTCCTCAAAGGAAATTCAAGTTCACAATGATAGTAGAGCAACAGCTACTTTAGAAACTGAGACCGATTTCTCTAGAGATGCCCGGGCCATTCGGGAAAGAGCTCTGAAGCAGGCAGAGGAGGCTTTAAAGGGGAAAAGCAAGACAGGTGGTGATGAGAAATTGTACAAGGGTATGAGTCAATATACTGATTACAAAGCTGGTTTGAGAAGAGAACATACCATTTCTAGTGAGAAAGCTGGCGGAGCGCATGGTCCTCTTAGGGCTTCTGCTCACATCAGAGTTTCAGCAAGGTTTGACTATCAACCAGATATCTGTAAGGACTATAAAGAGACGGGATATTGTGGATACGGGGACTCCTGCAAATTTATGCATGACCGTGGAGATTATAAGTCTGGATGGCAGATGGAAAAGGAGTGGGAGGAAGCTGAGAAAGAGAGGAAAAGAAAATTGGCTATGGGGATGCTCGAAGAGGATGACGAGGATGCAGAGAAGAGTGATGAAGATGATGATGACGCATTACCATTTGCTTGTTTTATCTGCAGAGAGCCCTTTGTTGATCCCGTTGTGACCAAATGCAAGCATTACTTCTGTGAGCACTGTGCATTAAAGGTGATCAATTATCTTTTACTCTTATTTGCTTGATCATGTCATGAGGTCTGTGAACAACAACCCCTTTTATGTACCTTTTCCATTTCTCTTGTTTTTAACCTTTTCCTCTTGTTTGAGATGACAGTTTATTCCTCACCTTCCCCAAATCTCAACCACCTAAAAAAAAGGAATGGCAACAGAGTGAAAGAGTGAGATGGTTGTAAAAGACTTTCTTCGTGCCTTTTCATTATTGACACTAGTATATAATGGAAGTACCAATTGAAATAGGCAAGAGTTACTTCTGCAGCCAGTATATTAATTTACATTTTTCCTCGAGTAAAAGCTGCCTCTTGTTCTGGTTTGGGCTTTTGGAAACAATAGACTATTGAAATTAGTTTGAGATACTGTAACCTAGTGCACACAGCTATGACTTATTTCACTTCTATTTGTTTCTTTTGTGCGGAGTGCAAGTTAATCTTTTTCTTTTTCTTTTTGGTGGTTGTGGTAACAGCACCATGCAAAGAATAAGAAGTGCTATGTATGCAATCAGCCAACCCTTGGAATATTCAATACAGCCTTCGAAATACGCAAGAGAATGGCGGCTCAAGGAAAATGATGGATCTTCTACCAGTTCACTCTTTGACGATGCTATATAAGTGGATCTTGCTTTACTGTAAGTGCCTACAATTGGATTTGTTATATTTAATGTGTGTGCATTTCCTTTTGTGTAAAGTATAACCCTATATGTTTTCTTGCTAGAGCTCTTGCATAACTGATTCTCGACCTACTATACTCCATCTACATGCTTAGAGCATTTTGATAAGTACCTACATGTTTAGCCATGTAAAAATAGGAATACCTACATGTTTAGAACATATGCTTAAATGTATAAAAAATAAAGTTTATTAGAAGCATAGTTCCTCATAGGTTGGAATTAAGGTTGTTCAAAGGCGAACCTAAACCGATTTCCCGAACCGAAACCAACAAAAACTGGAAAATCAGTTCATAATTCATTTTTTCCTTTTATTGTCGGTATACATGGTTCAGTACTTGTTTTTCTAAATTACTCAGGTTAAACCGAATACCTAACTAATATTATTTTAATTTAAAAACACTCATACAAAATTAGTACTTACTAAGTAAACCGAATACCTAACTAATGTTATTTTAAAATAGTATTATACATTTTGTTTTATACAAAATCAGTACATACTAAGTTAGGTTTTTCTCTCACTTTCAACTTTCAATTCACGATCAACAGAGTAAAGAAATCCCTAGTCCTTAGCTCTAGTTTCTGTGCTGCTACCCTCTTCCAACTCCAAGGCTCCACTCTCCAATATGCGAGCCATCAACAATGAGGGCAAGTCTCCACTCCTTGCTTCTGCTTTCCAGAGCCATCGGCAGCGAGCCAAAGAATTTATCTAATCTTTCCTTTCAGTGAATGGGTCACCTTGTTTGTCTTGGGTTTCACAAAGTTCCCTTTTTCATTGCTTTATCAAGCTGTCCGAGCTTTTGTTAAAATTAGGTGATTTTTAATATTTGCAAGGAGATCCAGCTCCTTGTGATAGGGTGCTGGGAATTGTGACCCTTTTAACTTATGCACTTCACAAGTTTTTAAAATTATTGTAATTGTACACCATTTTTAGTTTTTAATTCTGCTAATGAAATGGTTATCCCTTACCGACGATTATGATTTCTTTAAATCTCAAACATATAATTCTAACTTTACCCCTGAAGCTTAAAACACCTTCAAGAATGGTACTCCCTCCGGATCAAAAAGAGTGTCCACTTAGTCATTTGCACAACCCATACGAAAATACTAACTTCTAGACAAAAATAGGTAATCTGACTAAAATGTCCCTAATTAAATAGGTATTGAGATTTGGTCACCGAACTCTTAATTAAGACAATATGGAAAAGTAAGGTTAATTCTTTCTTGATTTGGTAGGTGGACACTCTTTTTGACTTAAAAAATAAAAGCTAAGTGGACACTCTTTTTGATTCGGAGGGAATAATATGCAAGGATTTGATGAAGTAATGAAACTTAAATAAGCTACTTTTTACGTGTGTACATATATATCATTTTCTTTGAGTAATTCTGGGGTTTACTGGAAATATAAACACATATATGCAATTTCTCATGTAGAATAATGTAATTGAGCTAAGAGAAAACTAAGTGGACTAGCCAAGTGCAGCTTTTATTGAGAAATCTGTAAAGGGACCCAAGTTAACGGTAGGGTAGAATTTGCTAATCCTGTCCTTAAGCAACTTCAAGACTCTGTCTTTGTACTTTCCTGTTTTTTAAATACAAAGAGAAATATGATTTTCTGCTGCAGCATATTAAATATGATTTAGTTGATTCTGCCATGACTTCTCTGCAAGTTGTAAGGTTGACTATGCTGTCCCTTGATGGTTAATGTCTTGCACCTCGCGGTTCTGCATGATGCTGCTCTTAGTGTTTGGTTGAAGACTAAGAGTGTGTTTGGTATGGAGGAAAACATTTTCTAAAAAATGTTTTTCAATTTTTCCTTGTTTGGTTGGTCAAAATGTTTTGGAAAACATTTTCCTTAGGAAAACAAGTTCCTTGAAAATGAGGAAAATGTCTTCCCTAATGGAAGTAGGAAAAATAAGTTCCATAAGTGACATGCAAAATTCATTGTCTCCTCCCCACCCACCCAACGCCCCCAATCCCATTCCTTGACCATCCCACCACCCCCAAACCCCAGACCCGCCCTCCCATCCCACCCCATAGTATTTTGCCAGATCACCTATAAATGCTTTTGGGATAATATTTTCTTTGCTTACTTACCAAACACTAGAAAATAAATAAGAAATCCACTTGTTTTCCAAGAAAATATTTTTCTTCATACCAAACACACCCTAATAGACTCTGGTTTCTCGTTTATCACTTGATTGATGGGTGTTAGGGCATTGAATATGTAGGTGAACTGATAAATGGAAAGTTGTGGCAATGCTCAGTTGTTTTCGTATTATTCCTGTGAATGTGGTGATCTAATACGTGACATGACCTCCACTTCCCAAAGAAAAACATAAACTGTATAATTAGGGGATACAATCAAGAGTACCTGAATTGTTTTCTGATTTGGCAGGATACATGATGGTTCAAAATCAAAATAGATTGTGGTTGATGTATGACCAAGAAGTTTGAAACAACACTGGAGCTGGAAGATGAAGAATAGCGTATTGACTTGAATTGAACGCCCAATATCACCCACTCTCCTTTGATGTGAAGAGTAGGTAGAAATGTTTTGATATAACTTTTTAGGTGTTAAAGCTGAGGATGACTTATATGGAATTGGAGGATGTTTTTTCCCTTTATGTTACCTTTGTCATACATTTGGAATTGTAAGCCTGTATGATGGATTTAGTGAAAGGTTCACTTCAGTTGTTGGTCTCTATCTATCTCAGCTGGGTTGAACAATTTAAAGGAAACTGAAATTAAATCAACCTTTAAACTTGTGTTTAAATCTTTAATTGAGTATAATCTAGAGTAAACTTTCATTGGAAATGAAATTAATTCTTCTAAAATTAGATAGTTTAGTTGAGTTTTGAACCTGTATTGATAACCAAATGATTTTTCTCTTCGGGAAATTATAGGCCAAATTATACTGAAAGCAAGCCGTAAATTAAAAAAAGATCGAATTATGCATTTGGTTGTCAATTAAACAAACTGAATACCCAACAAACCTATATTTTTGAAAATGCATTAGCAAGTAATTATGCATTTGGAGAGTGATTTCATTCGGATTAATGATTATAAGAAGAAAGCAATGAGAAGAAAATGCTAAGCTGCTATTTACATGTAAGGAACTCTCCAATTTTCATTTGAATTGTTACAAAGAATTTGAAAAGACACAATGAACTTTGCTTTTGTTTCTCCTATTGTATTTGTATACAAAGGATGGTTAGTGAAAAGCAGCGGAGAGTGAGCATTCATCCACTAACTCTAAACCTGTTATAGACAAATAAATTAGCCATAAAACAGTTCCATGGCTGACAAGATTCAAATTAAAACAAAAAATCATCCTTTAGCTCATCTCTCATTGGACAAAAAGTTAGGCATCAGCCGATCAAAATCCGGTTAACCTGTACGTCATGAGTGTATATATGCACGGACAACATCTATAATGGGGGTTTCACATATCGGGCATTTTCCGGTGCCCCAAAGCAACTCATGGGCACACCTGAAACAGGTGCACATATGTCCACACCTGAAAGAATGGATAAATGTTGCCATAAAGTTAATATTACTTATTTCTAGTGTGTACTTTAAGTTGCCTAAGTGAAACTTTTAAATGCAATCAATGGCAAGTACCTGTAAAGGAGAGAATCAACTTGCTGCTCATAGCAAATACAACAATTTGCTCTGTTTGTTCCCTTCTTACCTGCATTACTCCCAAGCATTGGACCTGCATTACAAAAATGTTACTTTCCAGTCTCTCTCTCTCTGTAGAACCAAAAGAAAACAGAGGAAAAATAGAAAAGAAAACGGTCACACGGATATGAAGCTCCTAAGTGAAACTCGATCTTGGAAGTTACTTGGTAGTTATCCAAAAGTGTTCAATAAGGTAAAGAATATAAGAAGTGAAACGACTACACAATTTTGGTATTTCTCCTATTTCCAATCTTTTCATACAGGTTATGAAGGGATTTATGAAGTTAAAAAACACAAACAATAAAATTGTTTTAGTCAACCAACTCACCTGACTGAGTTATTGCAGCTGCAACCTCCTGCTTAATTGAACTTTGTAATTTCATTTGCATGTTCATGCAGCTGTTTATTGATCTTCGTATTTCAAAAATCTCCTGGTGGAGTTGCTCCATATGTCCTCGCAATTCATATATCAGTTCTATTTCCTGTTAATGCCATGTCGTTATGACTAGTATCAAACTCAGGAATATCTGGCAATCATTGCAAAAATAGGAAAAAGGGAAAACAAAAAAACTTACAATTGAAGGGTGACAAGTGGAGGAGCATTGTTGATTCTGATCGGAGTAAATATTGGATGATTGGGATTGTGGTAAAGAATTAGACGGAAGGTGATAGGAGTCATCACTGACACCCCAGTCTTGATTATTGCTCCATGACTGTAAAGTATGTGAAGCTTTGTTCTGATCAACTAATTCCTCAGGTTCGAGGTATTGTTGTCTAATTGGAGTATTGTCATCTTCAAAGTCATCCTCATAACCTGAGTCTGCTTCTTCCTCATCTTCTTTACCCTCTGCCCCTAGTGTTTTGTTATGTGATTTCACTTCCTTCTCCTTGGCCTCTTCTTTATTCATAAGTTCCTGTACTTCTTCCTCAAGCTGGCCACTCATTGCATTAGGTAGTTGTTGTGAACGAGACGCCATTACTCGATCTATTTTCTCTCTCAAACCACTGTTAAGAAAGATTGAAACACTTTTTCTGCACATTTAATGAAGAGCAAAAGTAAGTGCAAATCACGGATAATGCTTATACTACAGAAACTGAGTAATTGAAGGACAGCTAAATGAGATATAAAGACTCTATATTCATTCAAGTATCACTTTCCATTGGCAAGCAGCCGGTACCTAAACTATGACCTCCTTTTCCAATTTGCAAAAAATTCTTTACTCATATCTCGATCAAACATGTCTCACATTCTTCAACGAGTTAAAGTCGGTATCATCTGAGGTAGAATCACTTTTATCATTGCCTTCATTTTTGTGAGCTATTATCTGTGACAGCCTGTGTGTTGTAACAATGGTTCAATTCTATCTGATACTCTTGGTGAAAATCATATTCTAATGGCTCTCTATTAATTCTCCCTTGATTGTTTTATGCTTCATTAATGTGAGCCGGAAAAATGTCTTTGGATCGTACCGATCGTACATAAATACCAAAATTAACCTAAGTCCAACTGGTGCATAAATGACAAGAATAAATTTATATGATTAGTATTAGATCAGTTGCAAGGAATTGTAATTACCTGTTAAGAAGTTGACGAATATCATGATTCTCTAGGAAAGAATCAAGCATCTCTAGGTATCTTGCTTGCCTAAGACCTTCCCACTCTTCACGTGGACGAGAAATATCAGTTACCCAGTCTTGGTTGGATTCTGATTCCTGCTGGTAGTTAGACTGTAGTTCATCCCATCCACTTGGTGTGTGAGAACAATCACTTACCCAGCCGCAATCACTGTCCACTAGATTCTGGTTCGTATCTTCCTCTTCCCAGTCACTTTGAGGTTTGGTGCACTCACTAGACCACTCATTACTAGTTCCTGCATGCTGCAGGTTATTTGCATCTTGTTCTTCTGTATGGACACTTTGTTCACTATCCTTAGGAGATCTTGGTGTCTCTAAAAATTCCAGCGACTTGTCATGGTTAGATTGGCAGCTTGCATTTTCCCTGCTAGCTTGGTCATGGGAGGGGCTAACTGCTTGATGACTACGGTCTACCTCATTATGGTTCAGACTACAAGAACTGTTAGAATGTTGGATATGAAACATTTCATTTTGGGGATTTGATGAGCTAGTAGCTTTTACATTTGCTGTCATCCTTCGGGGACTTATTTTCTCATTTACTTCGCCATGGTGATTCTCTTCTCGCAGTTGATTGGATGCAAAAACTTTTCCAACTAGTGAATTGTTATCTATCACATTTATGCGTAGAGTCATCGGCTCACTAGGCTCTTGAGGATTATTATCTCGGGTAGATGTGGAAGCAGTTTCGGACTTAGGACTGTTAGTGCTTCTTGAGTCGGCTACACCAGGCTGCATTCTAGCGCTCTCTCTGATAATCTCCCGCTGCTGATTCCCTTCTCCCTGCTTATGGGATGCTAATTCACTTCCAACTTTTACAGAATTATTATCGGCCAGTTTATGGAAACTTAACCAGCCTTTGTTCTCCTTATCACAGTTCTGTACTCTTTGCTGATTTGGTGTGGAATTCCGGCTTTCCTGGGTGTTATCTGCCGCTTCTCTTGAGAGGCTTCTTGAGTCAGCTACACCATTCTGACTTCCAGTATTGAACCTTTCCCTGAAACAAATAGATATTTAAGTTTTGATGTATTCCATATTAAGCTACGTTTTTCAAAACAAAAAGACTATTTGGTTTCATAAGGTAGAACCAAATGGATAATCGATTTTTCGTTACCACACAACTCATAAGGAAAATTGTCCTGATTCTTAAATATGGGAACTTTCCTTGTGAAATAGGATGTAGAACAATACAACAAAAACATATTTGAAGGGAACATCAAGACTTATGACAATCTCTTTCTGACCGAGGCTTCAATTGTTAGTTTCTTATACATCCCAAAAGGTATTCTATGCTGACCCCTTTCTGATATATTCTAAGGCAAATTTGTGAAAAAATGGAAGCTAAAAGATGGACCATGTGTCAACACCAATAGGTCCCAATTGATTGGATTTTCCTTCGATAATCTTCTTTGCCTTGGCATGTCAAACAAATAGAACTGTTAAAAGTTTCATTCTTCCGTCATGTTATTCCAAACATATTCCTGATTGAGCACGATGATAGCACTCTTGCTCTAAAATTTTCATATTTTAAGCAGTTGAAAACATGTTGATGATCAATGACATTCTCCATAAGGTAACTGCAGATTACTCTTTTGCAATGGTCTGTAATCTCTAAAGACAGATGGAAAAGAACTAAATAAGATCCTTTACCTTATATGCATGATTGCAGAATTAGACACTCTATTTGATTCGGACGAAGTGCCATTGGTAGATCGATCAGCTCTGGCGTCTGTGCCACGACGCAGGAATCTAACTTTAAGCAAAGCCTGAAGATCAATCAGCAAATGGTAAATGATTGTTTAAATCAAATTTATTAGAAAAAATACATATCAAAGATTGGAGAGCAAAATGCAAACCTGAATACGACCTCTTTGTTGGAACTTGGAAACGGCTTTACGCTCCCTAAGAGTTTCAAGTTCCCGGTATCTGTCACGCTCCATAAGCAACAGCAAATCGCTTAATGCCTGTCGACCTCTAATGATTCTAGGCGAATGCAGAACCAGGAAAAAACTCCTTTGTTGTTGCAATTGTTGTTGTTCCGAATGATCAAACGACGTTTTAATTCGAGGCAGCGATTCTCCAGTAGCAACAGCAACATTATTACAATTGTGCTCATTCTCATGATTAATCTCTTCAGCATTACTACTTGCCAATTTCCTAATTATATCAGCAACTCTTGACTTTTCACTTTCTTTATTATTATCCGAATTTCTAACCTGATCATTGATAGCCGTTTTATACGCTTGTTCCCAATCAACTGAAGAAGATTCATCACACGTGTCACCAAATGAAGCATTATCACAATTGCTTTTAGCACTTCCTGGATTTGAATTTGAATTATTCCCTGAATTCACATTTTTCGACACTGTCTCGAAATCCCTCCATCGTCGGACAAGTGTCGAAACTCCACCCTCCACGACGGCAGTTTCAGGCGAACAAGAAGTGTCTATCTGTTTATTTGGCCTAGAAGAAATCACCATTTCTCTAGCTCAATCCCATTTATTATTAGTTGTTGTCATAGGACTATTCTTATTGGTGTCCCATTGTGGTTTATGAACCCATAAATCTGCATAGTCAACATGCCTATTATTATGACCATGTTGGCTATGTGAATTTTCATTGGAATTGGAAGGATTAACAGAGGTGGATTGACTTTGACTTGAAGAAATACAAGAAGAATGAATATGTGCATGCACCAAATCTTTTAAATTTTTCTGGAAAGCATTGGAATCTCTAGGGGTACATCGATCACGTCGGTTACGATCTCTTAAGGACATGACCAAAGGGAGACGAAGAAGAAGCAATTTCTACCTGAGAAGATGCCCATTTCTTGTGACTCAATCAAGAATGCTATGTTTATTCTTTGTTGACAAAAATGAGACAACTTTGAACATTTCAACGTGCCCAAAAGAACATTTGGAAATAACCCATCTAAGTCTTTCAATGAAGAAGAAATACAATGAAAAACAAACATAGACACATTCAAGAATAACAATCCATTGAATGCAAGAGAATGGAAGGTATTTGTTTTGGGTAATTAAAACGTTGAATAAGCAAAGAACGTACGTATCGGCGATTATTACTCATCATTCATCTTGTTAAGTTTATCAAAAAATTTCCTACATGGAAAGAGGAGAGAGAGAGGGGGTGTATGGCTAAGAATGAAGAGGATAGTAAGATGTGATGAAGTGAGGAGCAAACAAACAAAGATGGGAACAAATATCTCAAACAAGACGAAAACTGAGGACGATATTGTTGGTGTATACAGACCAAACTACCTTTTTAACTTCTGATGCTACTAAAAAATATTTTTTCTTAAAATTTTGACCAATAGATAACTTTGAATTTCAAAAGTTCATGATGATGATAAGTTTTCAAAATTATAAGAAAACAAAAAGATAAATTTATAAGTACTATTATGAGAAAAGATTTAATATATACACAACTTTTAATAATTACATAAGTACTATTAAAAGTTTTTGTTGACGAAGAGCCGCGTATTACTTTTCGAATACAAGACAGCACAGAACCCCGACCGACGCAAAGCCAAACCACGCCAGCCATGTGTTCACGCGATGCGCTCAACCAGGTTTATGTGAGGATCGAACTCGTGACCATGCGGTCCCGCTACATAATTAATCTGGCTACTTCATGAGTTAGTACTATTAAAAGTTGTTTTGAGTTATAAAATAAAAACTAAACAAAAAGGGTAAATTTCTAAAATTGATGGATATTTATTATGTGGTTGAGTCGGAAAAGAACATTAAAATAAACAAGCAAGTTTGAGGTTACAAAATTTCCAAAATTATAGTGAAGGATTTTGACTAAGAAAACAATTCACGAGGAAAAAAGAACTTACGAAGTAAAAAGTTGATTACATGATCCAAGTTTTCAACCAACAATTATTTGTAGCTTGTAGAGCGAGAATTGTCCAAATTCATATAAGGAGTACATATTTTCATTTCATATCCGATGTGGGACTCTTAAGACCCAACATCGGTGAACAAATAATTGGAATGAGTCTGGTTCTGATACCATGTAAAGAAAAGATATAACGAGTACATATTTTCATTCCATATCCGATGTGGGACTCTTAAGACCCAACATCTGTGAATAAATAATTGGAATGAGTCTAGTTCTAATATCATGTAAAGAAATGATATTGAGCCTAATATGTAAAGAATAGATCTTGAGTCTAACTCAACTCAAAAACTAGCTTATAGGATGAGGATTGTCCAAATTGTAAGATGATATTAATCTCCCTTGGGGAGTCTTCTCATTAAATTAAAGTATATATAGAGTACAATATTCATCCCTTAAACAATAGGAATCCTAAGCCTATACAAAAGAGGAATCCTAGTCTTACCATAATTATATTTACACAATATATGGAAATATTCTAATTATGGGTAGGAAATATTGTTACTACAATGTTGCACACGTTTACACACCCCCTCAGTCGGAGCGGGAGGAGGCCGGACGCTGAGACTGGATCTGAAGTCAAGAAATAACTGTCTGGGAAGTCCTTTAGTAAATATATCTGCATATTGATAGGATGAGGGAACATGTAACACTGACACGTTTAGCGCAACTTTCTCACGAACAAAGCAGTGTCTATCACAATGTGCTTGGTTCATTATGTTGAACCGGATTATGAGATGATAGATGTAGATGTTATCATAATACCTGATAGATGTCGACGCAGGACATCAAGTTCTAACAGAAAGTTCTCGAGCCAACAAATATCGCTACCACATTTGCAACGCCTCAGACTCGCCTCGACATCGAACGAGATAGGTACCGCAGCGTACAAGAAATCAGATTATCCCCTACAAATACACAAAAGCCGGAGGTGGAGCGTCGCGTGTCCGAACACCCTGCCCAATCTGCATCCGTATAAGAGAAAAACATGTTTGGTGCAGAGGGGTATATGTGCAAATCATAATCAAGTGTGCCCTTAATGTATCTGATGATACGCTTAAGAGCAGTGAAATGAGACTCCCTGGGGCATGCATGAAGAGGCATACCTGCTGAACAACATAAGCAATGTCAGGCCTTGTGAATGTGAGATACTGAAGTGCACCTGCAAGGCTCCTATACAGAGTAGGGTCGGAGATTGGAGCACCATCCATAGAACTGAGCTTAGATTTTGAATCAACTGGAGTAGGTGAAACTTTGCAATTCACCATCTTAGCCCTGTACACGATCTCCTCTGCATACTTACGCTGACACAAGAATATGTGGTTGGCAGACCTGGTCACTGATATCCCCAAAAAGTAACTCAGCTTCCCCAAATCAGTCATTGCAAATTTGGACTTAAGCAAGGCAATAATCTCATTTACAATCAATCGGAGGAGGCAGTGAGAACACTATCATCCACATAAAGTAATAAGTAAGCAGTGCTACTACCTCGATGAAAAATGAATAGTGATGTATCACTTTTACTGCATACAAACCCAATCTGCAAGATATACCTGACAAAGCGATCATATCACGCACGGGGAGCCTGTTTCAGGCCATATAGTGACTTACGGAGACGACACACATAGTGAGGAACTGTTGGATGGGTGAACCCTGGCGGCTGATGCATGTACACTGTCTCTCCCAAATCCCCATGTAAGAATGCATTCTTCACATCAAGCTGATGGATCGGCCAGTGTTTGCCCATGACAATGCTCAAAACTGTGTGAATGGTAGCCGGTTTGATAATCGGGCTGAAGGTCTCACCACAATCAATGCCCTCCTGTTGATTTGTGCCATTAGCCACAAGCCGTGCCTTATACCTCTCAAGATCTCCAATGTCTCTGAATTTGTGATGAAATAGCCACAGACAATGAATCACATTCACCCCCTCGGTCTAGGTACTAGATCACATGTGTGTTGTTTAGTTAAAGCATTGAATTCCTCAGACATAGCCGTATTTCAATTAGGGTCTTGTTTAGCCAAAATATGATTCTTTGGAATTGGAGAAATGATTTGGGCAGACAAGTTAAATTAGACTTTGGGTTTAAAGATTCCATTTGGTGAGTGGAGACAGCGGGAGGCGGTGCTGGCTGAGTAAGGAGGGCTGAGACTGATGGTAGGGTTGGATAAGGAGAATGTCGGGGTGAAGCCGTCGGAGGCGCCACGACGCCTGGATCGAGCGCCGCGACGCTGTCGGAGTGACAGACCTCTCTGGAAATATGGCGCCGCGGCGCTTCAACACTGGGTCGCGGCACTGTCGACGAGTCAGAAGAGAGAAGCTGATCAAGGATAATGAGAGAGATAGCAGGTTCATCAAGGAATGAGTAATCCGATTTTTGGAATTTCTGAAGATTCAAAAATGGGAATGTGGTCTCGTTGAATGTGACGTGACGAGAGATGTGGATTTAACGAGTGGACATGTCGTAGCATAAATAGCCCCTATGATACGGTGGGAAGCCTAGGCAGACACATGGAGTGGACCTAGGAGCGAGCTTGTGAGGGGCGGTAGAGCTAAGGTTAGGATAACATAGACAACCGAATATCCGTAGATGATCATAGGAGGGGACTCTATTGTAGAGGATTTCGGTAGGGGTCATGTTGTGAAGAGTGCTAGTAGGGAGAATATTGAGAATGTATTCTGACATTTTAGCAGCATATACCCAGAAGGATGAAGGGAGGGAGACATGAATCAATAATGTGCGAATCATATTGTTAATGGTGCAGATGATTCTTTCAGCTTTACCGTTTTATGGGGAGGTGTGGGGGCAGGAGAAGCGAAAGACCATGCCATTATTGGTACAAAACCGGTGAAACATAGAGTTATTGAATTCACGACCATTATCGCACTGAAAAGATTTTATACCTTTTTCAAACTGTGTTTGAATGAATGTTCGAAACTCAAGAAATTTGACAGATATCGGTAGTTGTCCGGTCGTACCCAAACAACACTTTCGATTTAAATTTGAGAGGATACAACCAAACAAAGTGAGAAGAATCATCTAGTAAGATAACATAGTATTTATGACCGAGAGAACTAGCAACAGGTGATGTCCATAAATCGGCATGTATAATATCAAAAGGTGCAAAAGTAACACTAGTAGATGATTTAAACGGAAGACGGGTATGTTTGCCTAAAGAATAAGAAACACAATTTTGGGCAAGCTTTCCATTACAAGTAATGAAATTATTGTCTCTAAGAAAATTAAAAACGGGGGCTCCTGGATGACCAAGCCTGTTATGCCATGTTGAAGAAGAAATGACCGCTAGAGAGACGGGAGAGCAAGATCTGGCAACGGAGATGGGAGTGAATGGATAGAGATCCCCCGTGCTATTGCATCTCGTAAGAGGTGTCCCCGTATGAAGATCATTCACAGTGAAACCAAAAGGGTCAAAATCAACAGAGACATAATTATTACGAGTAAATTTGCGGATAGAGATTAAATTCTTAATCACATGTGGGGCATATAAGATATTTTTAAGGGGGAATGGATTAGGAGGAGGTGTGTAGGATGTACCATAACCCTTTACTGGAATGCGGTGGCCACTACCAACTGTCACAAATTAAGGGTGCTTTAAACCAAATAATTTGGGAATATTATCTGCAGATCGGGTGAGGTGAGAAGTGGCTCCGGAGTCCGTATGCGATTGTTGTCATCTTTGTTGCATATTGAGATCGCTGAAGGCGACCAACTCGATGGGTGTCACGCTGACGGCCAGCTGTTGGAACTTGCCATGCATGAAGTCGACTTGCTGCGGGTACTGGACTTGTCAAGGGGCTGGAGCAGGGCCCAACAACCCGTGGTGGGAGAACTGGTTGTAGGGTTGCTGGTACTGAAACTGTGGCGGCGGCGCAACGCTGTACTTGTATTGTTGGGGTGCTGCGGCGCTGAACTGATTCACAAATGTGGATAAAGTCGGACCCAAATTCACAAAAGGAATGGAAGAAGTCATTGTAGTGAATTAGAAAGAGAGGACCACGGTTAATTATAACACAAGAAAAGAAGAGTTGTGTAACTGGCTCAAAATCTTGCGAATATTGTAGCTTTCAAACAATTATTTCACAAGGCTATGACGTTAATTAACTGAGAAAGTCAGAGAAAAGGACATCAGCAAGGAAAGGACAAAATTGTGTCTACAAGGAGAGGATACCTACAAGTTTGTATTGATTCTAGGTAAGTGAATAGAAAAAGAATAGAAGTTTTGCTTTGGTTCTTGATAAGTGAACAGAGAAAGCAAAAAGGGTACTGCTTTGTTCTCGGGACGGGAAGAGAGAAAAAAACAGCAGCCGCCAAAAAAAAAGTCGAAGTTCTAAGTTATTAGAAAAACATTAATATTACAGTTTTATCCAATATAAAATTATATTTTAATTTTTTTTATAAGGATATAAAAGTCGTTCAACATTTAAAAAAAATTGATCAACCAATATTTATATACATGTTTTATAATAATATAGATATAGATTTAGGTTAAAATAACCCTTCTTTCACATGTTGAACCTAATTATCTTTAAAATTAATTTTTCAGGTTAGAAATATTCTTCTTTTAACAGAATTATCAATTATGTGACCCCCAATCATAAAAAGAAAGGGTCTTGCTGTTTCGATCCCTCTTCAGGCCGTGTATGTCACATGTGAACGTTAATTAAATAGATAACACTACTTTATTGGTTCATGTGGCCCCAATCATAAATAATCCAAGATATTCGAGTTAACCTAAAATAATTAGAAATTATATGTTCATATCCATTTTTTTTAATGCTTCACATTTTGTTACTAAATGGATTGAAATAAGAATGTCGTCTTCGTTTGAAACTGTCATTTTTTTGTTAAAACCAGTGCAAACCACTCCAATTGATTTCAGATCTAGGTTCAACTAAACTTCTTCATCCTTTAACAATGATGAATTCGTAGAAATTCACCCCCAATAATTCCGAACAAATAAATTTGAATGGGTCAAATTATCTATAAATTGGGTCTAATATTTGCGTGGATCAATAAATTAGTACCACCTATTTCATTAAGACCTCACATATGTCAAAAAACTCTCATCTCCAGAAGATGATAGTTGCGGAGATGAGATGCTAAGGTAGATGTGTTGGTATACAAGGAGAGATAAAATTAGAATGTAAATATCGGGGACAAGGAGGGAGTGACCTCGTGGATGACAAGATGAGAGAAACAATACTGAAATGGTTTAGGCATGTGACACTATAAGAAAGACATAAAATTGTGACAGAATATTTATGACAGACAAGTCCGTCACAAATTTGAGACAGATTTGTGACAAAATTAACTAATTTGTGATGGAAATGATGATCTGTCATAATTCTGTCACAAATGTATGACTAAAATAACGATTTGTCGCAAGTTAGTCACAAATTTATAACGAACATGAAGATCTGTCACAAATTCGTCACAACATTGTAATAAAAATGAAGATTTGTCACAAGTTCGTCAAATATTATGACAGACAGAATGATCCGTCACAAATTTTAAGAAGATAATGTCTTTATTTGAAAAATAAAATGTTTGACGACTCTATGTGTTAACTGTGTGACGGATGAGTTATTCCGTCACAAATTTGTGACGAAAAATAAAATTTCGTCATAAATTATTTAATAATATAAATTTTTAATTAAATCTAATAATTTTTATGACGAAACCTTTCGTCACAAAATCAGATTTGTGATGGACTAATTCTGTCACAAATTTTGGCAAGACAAATCTCCCACATCACAAATTGTGTGTATAAAGGAGTAAGATGGTAGCCTTTAATTTTTTTTAATTAAGTTATTATTAATTTAATCACAATTTAATAGTAAATAACTAAAATATTAATTAAATATAATTTAATTATATATTAAATGTTGATAATAAATAAAATATTAATTAAAAAAATTTGTGACTGGACAATTTGTGGCGGAATTTTCTGTCTTTATCCATCACAATTTGTGATGATTCTAATATATTTTATTTGGTTGTGATGGTTCTAATATATTTTATGTCAAATATTTTGTGACGGAATAACACATCCTTCACAATTTTGTGACGGAATAACACATCCTTCAGAATTTTGTGACGGATGAGTCAGTCATAAATCCGTCACTAAAAAATGCGACAGAATTAATTTTTTTCACAAAAAATTTATGACGAGTGACTATGTGACGACCCAAAATCCGTCACAAATAAGAATTTGTGATAGCATTGTCCGTCACAAATTTGTTATTTTCTTGTAGTGTGAAAAGGAGATGCGTAGATGTCCTCTGGGGAGGTGAGGGATGTGGGAGCTTTGTGATCTCGTCCAAATTACACCGATTAAAGGTATAACGCGGTCGTTGTCAAATACAGTAACCCAACTAGGTTGAGATCGAATCGCATTAGGAATACAATGTGAAATTAATTCTATTTGGTTTTATTAATGCTTTACTAAGTGTTTTATCTTAAGAGTAACCAATTTGTTTGTTTTAAAATATTGTTGTGTCTATTAATCCATGTTTTAACTAAAGATTGATTTACTAATATGATGAAAGGCTAGGATTGTGACTTGATTTATGAAAGTGATGTTGGATCTTAACTTAGATTAGGTGTATTAAATGTGGTATGGGCAAAAGAAATTACATTCAAGCGGGGATTTCTCAATTTTTGCCCACTTGATTTCACTATTAGGTTTTTTCAAGCCTAATGTGTTAATTATGACTTATGAGAATACTCATTAATTACTGTTAGTTGATTCTCTTCTAGTTTTAATTGAGAATCATTAAATGGGGTTTAAAGTCCTAAGTCCTAATTAATTTACCGATTTTTAGATTTTAGTCTCTTTTTTCAAATGTGACTAGAGACAATAGGCTTTAAAGGGGTGTTTGCCCAACCCTTAATCATTTAAAGTGAGAGGTAATTAAATATTATAATCAATACACCATTTTTACATTTAAAAGCTAACCAACTACCACACTACAATTTAAGTCACAACCCCAACATAGATTCTAGCCATTCATGGGAGAAATGTAAAGAACAAAAGACAAATAGAACAATAAAAAAAGACATGAAAATAATAAAAGAAAACTTACAATAATTTTATATTAGAATACTAAACTTGTCTCTTCAAAGTGGAGCAAAAGTATCAAGAATCATCAAAATATTTTCAAATAATATAACAAGACTTGATAAGGAGAATAATTTTGAAGTGAAAGATGAATAATAAAAAGTGTATTGAATGTGTTAAGCATGAAACCCTAGACAAAGCTTATATAAGGACTCAAAAATTCAGACTACAAAATATTACGAAAATCTCACCACGTCCCACTCTACGACCGCAGAAGGGGACTGCAGAACAGGTTTGCAGTCCGCAGAACGGTCTTAAGGTTCACAGAGTGGTCTTCAGTCTTGACTGTCTGAAAGTGTGGCTGGAAGTGCATTTCACAGAATTGGATTGCGATATGCAAAAATGCTCCAAAGCATCGCAATCTAGACTGTACCTTTTGTTGAGCAGTGGTTCCCAGATCAAATTGCGGTCCACAAAATGAAAGTGCAGACCGCAGACTGATCACAGTTTGAAACTGCGGTTGAGCTTCACCATCTGCAACCGCAGTCTGGTTTTGTTGTCAGCAGAAGTCTTCTTTGCTGCACTTCTTTCTTTTTTCCAGTACGGTTGTCCATGTTTATGCACTATTCCTCAGTGGTGTCCAGAGGCAAAAATCCTACAAAAAACAAATTAACATAAGAAACACACTATGAATGCATTAAGTGCATCAACAATTCATGAAATTGATATCAAATGTGTCATAAACTCGCGGCACATCACTTAACAGTGGTGGGTTTAAGGAGATGTCGAATTTCGCCGAAGAAGTACTTGGGAGAGGTGATTAGACAACACATGACACATCTTAGACATAACTTTAGATAGAAAAATATAAAGATCGCAGAGTAGAGTAGAAATTTACCAGATAGTTGAGTGTTGTCTCCTTGCACACCGCTAGCATTAGCATTAGTCTCGTAGTCCATTGTCCATCATTTTTCTGTTACTACATGTTGTTTCTTTGCCTCGATTATCTTTCATTTTTGTATGCTATGTAAGGATTTGTCTATTATTTGATATACCTGCTTTATTGCTATATTTTATCTTTTTAAAATTACTTTGATATGTGTTACTTGAGCCAAAAGTCTTTCGAAAATAGTCTGTCTACCTCCACGAGGTAGAAGAAAGGTATGTTGTTGTATATGCCCTATCATAATTCTATTAAAATGAGTGACATTTTGAATTATAAATGGCAATTGAGGTCCAATTGGTTGAAGAATGAGCATTTTAGCCTGAAAATTAACATTAAAGACAGCTGGATTCCAAATTCCAATAAGAGAAAGGAGGGAAAAATTAAACTATTCATTTTTGATCATTTTCGTTTATTATTTCTTATCAATATTTATATCAAATAACTCGATCAACTAAATTTAAGCAAATAAAATAAATTACCTAGTATTTCTATGTCTATATTATAATTCAATTCATGATCTCTTAGGTTTTCACCCACCTCATCAATGATTAAATTACGGTAAATTTTATCCATATTAAATGTTTACACTAAATCAATAGATGCATAACGTGTGTTTGTACATAGACTTATCTCTTTTAAATATGATAAACTAATCTATATTTTTACCTTATTAAATTACTTAATTATGATAAATTAATATAATTTCTGCAAATATCGTGCATGAATAAGTTTTTATGAATAGGCCATAACTTTAGTCGCATTTGCTATTGTACCAAAAAACACTAAGAGTTGTTTCTATTTTACACATTTCTCCACTGTTTCATTTTGATTTCCGTTTCTATCAGCAAGGAAATTGATTAATTAAATCATCCTCTTATGTGTATAGGCATGTTATAGGTCATGGATTGGTAAAAATGAATTTAGGAGTTGGAACATAAAAGTTGCCATAAAGAGGATTAAATGTCACAAGTGTCGAGGATGGTGAGCAATAATGTTCACTATGGTTAGAGGTGTAAACAAATATGCATTTGTCCACATCGGACGAATGAAGTTTTTCTATTTTTATTAAATTCGATATAAAAGGATGTAGTTGCTTTTCTTTTACTTATCAATTCACTATCAATAATATTTTTATTATTTTTCTTTACTCTTGTTATTGCCTTATAAGAATTCAAAAATTATATGATTCTAACATGGTATCAGAGAGAGAATAAAATAATATTAATTTTAAATTAATATTATTTTAAATTATTGTCCGATTCTACCGCCTATTATATAAATTCTTGCATTATGATATTGATCGGTTCTACCGCCTATTACATAAATTATTATATTATAATATTGGTCGGTTCTACTGCCTATCTTGTTTTCGCTATTTGTGTTCGTTCTTGTTAAATTTGGGTTCTTGCTCTGATCGGTTCCACCACATCCGCATTTTTGATTGGTGAGATTGAGATTGTTGCTTCTTATTTGAGATTTTTCTGTTTAAATTATTTTCGATGGCTGGAGGTGGCGATTCATTACAATCTATTGGTGTTCATTTAGATGAAAAAAATTATTCATATTGGAGTTATATAATGATAATTTTTTGAAGGGTAAGGGACTTTGAGACTATATTTTTGGAAAAGTCAAATGTCTTAAGATCGAAGAAGAAAAATTTGATGAACTATTTCGTATTTGGGAGACCAATAATTCAAAGATTATTACTTGGATCAATAACTCTGTTGAACAAAGAATTGGTGTCCAATTGACTAAATTCAAAAATGCTAAAGAGATTTGGGATTATTTGTCAAGACTGTTTGTGCAGAATAATTTTGCTGTTAAATATCAATTACAATCTGAAATTCGTGCACTAGTACAAAATGATTTGAGTATTCAAGATTTTTTCTGTGCAATGACTACTCTTTGTGATCAATTAGCTTTGACAGAATCTATTGAATTACAAGCATGTGTTGCTTATATTAAATGTAGAGATGAAGATCGTCTTGTTCAGCTATTGATGGGTCTTCACCCAAAATTTGAAAATTGTCGTTCAGGCGTTTTGCACCGCAAACCCTTACCATCTGTTGAAGATGTGGTAAATGAACTCATGGCCGAAGAAACTTGTTTGAAGATTCTAAAGAGGGTGCATACTACTTCTACCTCCGTCTTTACAACTTCTCCATCTACATCAGTCTTCGCAGCTCCTACACACCATTATAATACACCTTTCATAGGTAATTGTAATTATTGCAAGGAATCAGGACACTGAAAAGATCAATGTCCTGAGTTACGAAAGACGTTAGGTTGGAAGCCTCAAGGTTGGAAGCATCCACAGTCAAGGTCACAAGGACGGAAGCCTCCACAACAATATCATAGCGGTCAACAAAAGTCATACTCTGTGGGTCAATCCCAGAACTCATATCCACATATTCAGGCTGTCTTTGTGCTCTCTATTGATCACTCAGCTTCAGGAACTCATATGAGTCCCAGCATTGATTTTGTAGCTGACCAATTTAAGAAGTTCATCGCCTTCCAGCAGTTTCAAAGTAATCCGCAGTCTTATGCTCTTTCTGCTCCTTCTGGTTCATCACCATCTATTGGTTCAGGTATCAATCTGTCTTCTTGGATTTTGGACTCTGGAGCTGGAAATCATATGTCTCCTGATTCTTCTACTTTTATATCTATGTCTTGTGACCCCCCATCTACTTCTGTTGTGACTGTTGATGGCACACCTATGCCATTGACAGACATTGGTACCATTCATACATCCAATATATCTTTATCTGATGTTTATTGCATTCCCAAATTACATATGAATCTTGCTTCTGCTGGTCAAATATGTGACTCTGGTTGTTTTATTGGCCTTTTTCTCAATTTTTGTTATGTGCAGGATCTAAAATCCAAGAGAGTGATTGAGACAGGGTATAGGAAGGGGAAATGTCTATATGTTTTGGATGAGCTGCATCTTCCTACTCATGCAGCGGCTATGCCTGTTAATTTGTCTTTTTTCCATTTGACGCCTTCTTCTTCGAAATTTTATTTGTCGCACTCTAGGATTGGTCATATATCAGGCTCTCACCTAAATTTTATGTGTACTTCTGGTATTCTTGGCGATTTACAATCCGATGATATTTCTGACTGTAGTAGATGTAAACTTGGATTTTTTTTGCTTTGCCTTTTAATCTCAGTACTTCTACTTCTTCTGCACCATTTGATCTAGTTCATTTTGATGTTTGAGGGCCGACACATGTACCTACTAAGGGGGGCTCCAGATATTATGTTTCTTTTATTGATAATTATACTCGTTATTGTTGAGTTTATTTACTAAAACGACGTTCTGATCTTGTTCTGATCTTGTTCATATTTATACTGAGTTTCAAGCCTATGTGAAAACTCAACATTCTTCCACTATTAAATGTTTTCAAGCTAATTTGGGGGGTGAATATACTATTGGAGATCTTTATGGTATTTTCAAAGCTGATGGTACAATACATCAATCTTCTTGTACTGATACTCCACAACAAAATGGGATAGCCGAGAGAAAGCATAGACATATTATTGAGACCGCTCGATCCATGCTTTTGTCTGCTAGTGTTCCTAGCGAATTTTGGGGAGAAGCTGTCCTAACATCTGTTTATCTTATTAATAGGATTCCTACCTCTCATAATTCTGGAATTTCTCCGTATGCTAGACTATTTGGTCACACCCCACTGTATTCCCATTTGAGAGTTTTTGGCTCAACATGTTTTGTTATGCGTCAACATTCAGAGCGTACTAAGTTATCATCTCGTGTCGCTATTTGTGTTTTTCTTGGATATGAGGTTGGGCAAAAAGGTTATCGTTGTCATGATCCAGTTTATGGGAAATTGTATGTTTCTCGTAATGTTTCCTTTATTGAGCATGTTCATTTCTTCTCCATCCCATCTACTTCACATGACATATCAAAATCTGACCTTGTTGATATTGATCATTTTACTACTGATTGTCCATATGATTCTACATCTATATCGTCTATTCCTTCTCAGTCTTCTGGCAGGTCCCATGATATTAATACTCACCCCCCTCTTACGATTGTTTCAGAACCTCTTGTGATTGCAGATCCAGATCCATCTCGCTATCCTAAACGCACTACTCGATCTACCCAGGTATCAAATTATGATTATTCTTGATATTCTCCATCATTCGCCTCTTTTTTAGTCTCTATTAATTCTCTTTGTGAGTCTACCTCTTACTCTGAGGCAGCTCGTGATCCTCTTTGACAAAAGGCTATGAGTGAGAAATTGTCTGCTTTGGACAGAACTGGTACTTGAGATTTGATTTCTTTACCATCTAGTAAGAAAACTATTAGTTCTCGATGGGTGTACAAGATTAAAACCAAGTCTGATGGTTCTATTGAACGATATAAAGCTCGTTTGGTTGCAAAAGGCTTTGCTCAAGAGTGTGGTATGTATTATGAGGAGACTTTTGCACCTGTTGCAAAGATGACATCTGTCCGAGTTCTTATTGCAGTAGCCTCTGTTCGTCATTGGAATATTTCACAAATGGATGTTAAAAATGCCTTTTTGAATGGGGATCTTCAAGAGGAAGTCTGCATGGTCCCTCCACCTGGTGTGTCACATAATCCAGGACAGGTATGCAGACTTAAGAAGACTTTGTATGGTCTCAAACAAGCCCCAAGAGCTTGGTTCGACAAGTTTTCCACTGTAGTATCTTCTATTGAGTTTATTTCCAGCTTTCATGATTCGGCGTTATTTGTTAGATCGTCCCCGGCAGGCCATATTATACTTTTGTTGTATGCTGATGATATGATCATTACATGGTGATGATATTGATGGTATCACAAACCTAAAATCCACTTTGTCTCGTCGCTTTGAGATGAAAGATTTAGGTCATCTACGTTACTTTTTAGGCATTGAGGTAGCTTATTCTGAGAAGGGGTATCTTCTCTGTCAATCTAAGTACGCTGCAGATATTCTTAAGCGGGCTCATCTCACAGATACTCATATTATTGACTCTCCTCTTGAGGTTAATGTTCGATATACACCTATAGACGGGGATCCTCTTTCTGATACCACTTTATATCGTTCAGTTGTGGGGAGTCTGGTGTACCTCACCATTACTCGCCCTGACATTGCATATGATGTTCACATTGTCAGTCAGTTTATTTGTTCTCCTACATCCGTATATCATTGAAATTGCGTATTCTTCGCTATCTCTGAGGAACGATTTATCAAAGTCTCATGTTTCCATCAACCTCATCATTAGAGCTTCGTGCATTTTCTGATGCAGATTGGGCTAGTAACCCGACTGATCAGAAATCCACAACAGGTTATTGTGTATTTTTAGGAGATTCACTCATTTCATGGAAAAGTAAAAAACAAGATGTTGTTTATCTCTCTTTAACCGAGGCAGAGTATCGTGCTATGACTTCTACTACGTGTGAGATTGTATGGTTACATTGGTTATTGGCTGATATGGGTATCTCTATTTCCTCACCGATACCGATGTACTGCGATAATAAGAGTTCTATTCAGATTGCACACAACATAGTCTTTCATGAATGTACCAAGCATATTGAGATTGATTGTCATATTATTCGATATCATCTTCAACAAGGCACTCTATCCTTGCCATTTATCTCATCTTTGATGCAACTTACAGATTTCTTCACAAAGGCACATACCTTACAGCGTCACCGGTTCTTTCTTGGCAAACTCTCGATGTTTCTCTCTACACCATCGCGAGCTTGGGAGGAGATGTTAACAAATATGCATTTGTCCCACATCGGACAAATGAAGTTTTTCTGTTTTTATTAAACTCTATATAAAGGGATATAGTTGCTTTTCTTTTACTTACCAATTCACTATCAATAATATTCTTATTCTCTTTTCTTTACTCTTGTTATTGTCTTATAAGGATTCATAAATTATATAAATTCTAACAAGAGGTACAATGGCAGAATTCAATGTTACAAACATAACACACCGCTGGGAGTTGGGGTGTCCCGTCAAGTTAATAAATGAATACTCTTGTAAATTTATGTTATTCCCTCAATTTTCAATTTATCTGATGGTGGTTAATAAGTCATGGTGGTTAATAAGTCAGGGTTTTTGTTTTTAAATTATGATCTTAAATATGTCAGGTGACGGGTTAAAGGGATTTAAATGAACATGAACAGTAAAACCTCTATAAGTTGATACTCGGTAAATTAATAAATTCTCTAAGATAATATTTTTCTCCGATCCCGACGTGGTTCAGTTGATAAATTAACAAATTTCGATAAGATAATATATTTTCAAAAAATCCCTATGTAAATATAGGGTCTCATTAATATCATAAATTAATAATTATATAAACTTACACAAACATAACTAAGATAATTTATTGAAATATGATTCTAGTGTTGTTTGTTTTTCTTAAAATTGAAGTCTAGTTGGAGCTCATCTCTAACTTTTCTTATTTCATTCAAAATTTCTGGTGTTGTGTTCTCAAACTGCACCAAAAAATCTCTCTTGTACTCACATAATTCTTTGCGTATTTGATCCATCATTGTTGATTTCGTGACACCTTTTAGATAAGTAGTCATTGTTGGGTGTGGTTTCAAAAAAAATTCTATCTTGTTTATATAGTATTTTCTGTCACCATCAACCATCAATCATCATACATTGAATGTTATTAGTAAAAATACAATGAATAATACTTAGTTATTAAGAAACAATGAACATTATTTATTAGTTTTCATTAATATTATGTACAATGAATCTATGTAATTCAATACGTAATATGATACATGAATTTTTCTAAGATACAATGATTTTGATGTAATCAAAATTTAACTTCAATAAATTGCAAAACTCTCTTTAAATTAATAAATATTAATTTATCGATTAATTAATATCTCTATAAAATAATAAAATATCACGGTCCCAATAAGGACAAATAAAGAATAAATATATTTTTTCTTAGAGTACGGGGTAAATATGACATTTTTAGAATAATGAGTGGACTATAATATAGGGCTAACGTACTATGAAAGGACATTTTTTTTGTATTTAATGATTTAAAACCCGCAATACTATACACGTATTCTTATTCTATATTATATCTCGCATAATGACTCATAAATTCCCGCATAACTTAAAACATATATTATTTAATACCGTCAATAAAAAATATATTAATTATGCAGTGAATTTTTTTCATGCGACAAACAAACTGCAACATTTTATGCAAGGATTAACTGCTCCAATACCACAACCAAATGATCCTATTATCGAGATTAGGATACTAGTTCCGATACTAAATTTGGAATTAATTGGATTTTGTTAACAGATGTGGGTTTATCCCACATCGAAGAGGAGACATTTTTCTCTTTTTATTGAACCCTATATAAAGGGATGTAGTTTTTCTTTTACTTATTAAATCACTATCAATAATAGTCGTATTCTCTTTTCTTTACTCTTGTTATTGTCTTACAAGGATTCATAAATAATATGAATTCTAACATGGTATCAGAGAGAATAAAATAATATAAATTATAAATTAATATTATTTTAAATTATTGGTCGGTTCTACCGCCTATTAAATAAATTCTCGCATTATGATATTGGTCGGTTCTACCGCCTATTACATAAATTATTGCATTATAATATTGGCTGATTTCACCGCCTATATTGTTAGTTCTTGTTAGATTTCACTATTTGTGTTCGTTCTTATTAAATTTGAGTTCTTGTTCTGATCGGTTCCACCATTTTCGTATTTTGATTGGTTAGATTGAAATTGTTGCTTGTTATTTGAGATTTTTTTCTGATTAAAATTCATAATGACAGGAGGTGATGATTCTTTGCAATCTATTGGTGTTCGGTTAAATGGAAAAAATCATTCCTATTGGAGCTATGTCATGGTAAATTATTTGAAGGGAAATGAGTTTTGAGATTATATGTCTGGAAAAGCCAAAATGCCCTAAAATTGAAGATGAAAAATTTGATGAAGTATTTAAGACTTGGGAGACTAATAATTTAAAGATTATTACTTGGATTAATAACTCTGTTGAACAAAGAATTAATGTTCAATTGGCTAAATTCAAAACTGCTAAAGAGATTTGAGACTATTTGTCAAGATTGTTTGTGCAGAATAATTTTGTTGTTAAATATCAGTTAACATATGAAATTCGTGCACTAGTACAAAATGATTTGGGCATTCAAGATTATTTTTGTGCAATGACCACTTTGTAGGATCAGTTAGCTATGACTGAATCTACTAATTGCAAGCATGCGATACTTATATTAAATGCAGAGATGAAGACCGTCTTGTTCAAGTATTGATGGGTCTTCGGTCAGAATTTGAGAATTGTTGTTCAGGCTTGTTGCACCGCAAACCCTTACCATCTGTTGAAGATGTGGTAAATGAACTTATGGCTGAAGAAACATGTTTGAAAACTCTAAAAGGGGTACTGTCACGACCCGACCCGACGGTCCGCGACCCAATTCCCTACCTGGGCACCCTTATACCCACATGTCACCTAATTACACGGATACCGAGGATAATGTAGTAAATTGTAAATCATATCAAAATAGGCAAGCCGACAAGACTGCCACTATATACGGGAACATTCCAAAATGAGTACAACAATATAGCAGGCCAAACACATATACAAAACACATCTACCACAACTGTCTACAGACCTCTAAGAATACAATAATAAAATCTGACGGGACAGGGCCCCGTCGTGCTCCTACATACGCATAAGTCCAAAAATAAGATTCTGTACCAAAATGACTAAGCTCCGAATCAATGGAGCTCTCCAACCAGCTGATCAGGAATCCTAGACCGGAGGATCACCAAACTGAGTACCTGTACCTGCGGGCATGAACGCAACCCCCGAGGAAAGGGGGGTCAGTACAAAATAATGTACTGAGTATGTAAAATATGAAGTACTGTAAGGAAGATCATAACTGACCAAAAGATAACATGAGACAATTATAATAATCAAATTACCATTTCAACTGTGTCATATACAAATGAGAGTCAACTGTGCCTTATAAAAATGAGAATCATATCAAAATCATGGATGTTTGTCTATATAATCATATATATATATATATATATATATATATACACTGTCATGGGTACTTGCACCCGCATCATGAATATATGTCCATGGAATTATAATATACTATCATGGGTATCTGTACCCGCATCACTGATGTCTGTCCATGGAATCATCATATATACATATACATTGTCGATCCTCTAGTGAGGGACGCGGTGAACAATGCAAGGATCTGTGCACGAACATTGTCGGCCGGGAGTCGGTGAGGTGGAATAATAACACTTTGCACGAATAGCTATCATGAGCAACCATATGCAATTTAAATCATCATTTGAAAATCAAGGCACTATATATCATGTATTATTTCAAATCATCATTAGAAATTATGATTCATTAGAACTATGTACGTCCGCCGTACACTCATTTATGAAAATCATGCCAAAAGAAAAAAAATGATAGTTTCACATACCTTGAATCCACTTGAATCCAAGTTTAACAACGGAGCAAACCCCTTTTTAATATTGCAAACTGTTTCGTTCCAGATTGTTTGTTGAACACTTTCCTCTAAACCAAACATTTAGCAAATGAATTGCTTCATCACTTTCCAAACCGTCTTCAAAAGACAACGCATCACAGTGGGTCAGGTTAAGCTCCTCCACGTCTATTTCCTTCTTTAAAATTATCACTACCTTGAGGTATATACCTAACATAAACCCATGCCTCACTAACGTGACTAGCACAACTTTGAAATCCTAACACACTACTAAATGCTCTTAACGATTAGTGAAGTGCTGAATGTATATATATATCCTAGGTAAATGTGTTAGCAGTTGTATACGATTGTTATTATAAAGAGAAGCTAACAGTAAACACACTTATCTCATTAAAAGAATCTCATGATTTGTTATTATAAGGTTCCCACTAAACCATCATAACACGTTGCCTTCTACCGTTAGTACCTTAGTTATTAGGAAATTCTTTACAGGCCTACACATAATATATTTCTTAACTAGTAGGTTAGTCACCTACCAACATTTGTCCCCCTTCCATTAATTAATCCTACAATTAATCAATTACACACACAATTAATTCTAGATCCCACTTTTTTTAAATCCTGAAAATTCCATAAGGCCTCGTATCCCTGTTGTCATAACCTTATATAATATCGTTGTCATAACCTTATATAATATCGTTGTCATAACCTTATATAATATGTTACTAATCCATAACTCCGCTGGAAATATACGACTATCACTATTAGTTTCTAACGTCATACTCGTTGTAACCAAAATTATTCCGGGAGCATCTCCTTTTGTATACTAATTCCCGGATTAACATATATAAACATACTTTATATTCAATATTCGAATCCTATTTTTTTAACGACGTTCTTAATTATCGTCTTAAAATTATAAGGTGTAACAGGTGCATAAGGCTTCTACTTCCGTATTGGCAGCTCATTCATCTGCACCGGTCCTTGCAGCCCCTACACACTAGTATAAAACATCTGTCATGGGTAATTGTAATTATTGCAAGAAACCAGGACACTGGAAGAATCAATGTCCTGAGCTGCGGAAGATGTTAGGTTCTAAACCTCCATATTCGGGACAAGGATAGAAGCCTTCTCAACAGAAGCCATATTCTCGGGGTCAATTCCAGAACTCGTATCCACCGACTCAGGCTGCCTTTGTGCCCTCTCTTGATCACCCAGCTTCAGGAGCCTCTGTGAGTCACAATACTGATTCTGTAGCTGACCAATTTCAGAAGTTCCTTGCCTTCCAACAATTTCAAACGAATTCTCAGTCTTATGCTCTTTCTACTCCTTCCGGCTCATCACCATCTATTGGTTCAGGTATCATTTCGTCTTCTTGGACCTTAGACTCTGGAGCTGGAAATCATATATCTCCTCTTCGATGTGGGATAAACCCACATGTCTCCTCTTCGATGTGGGATAAACCCACATCAGAACCGCTAGTGTCTCATGATTTTTCTGTCTTTGTATCTATGTCTTCTGACCCCCTTCCACTTTGTGACATCGATGGCATACATATGCCATTGACAGGCATTGACACTATTCATACATCTACTATATCATTACCTGATGTTTATTGCATTCCAAAATTACATATGAATCTTGCTTCTGCTGGTCAAATATGTGACTCTGGATGCTTTATTGGACTTTTTTCTAATTCTTGTTATGTGCAAGATCTAAAATCCAAGAGAGTGATTAGGATCGGGCGTAGAAATGGAAGAGGTCTCTATGTTTTGGATGAGTTGCATCTTCCTACTCACGCATCAGCTATGCCTGTTAATTTATCTTCTTTTCATTTAACAACTTCCTCTTCGAAGTTTTATTTGTGGCACTCTAGACTTGGTCATGTATCAGGCTCTCGTCTGCGCTTTATGTGTAGTACTGGTGTTCTTGGTGATTTACAATCCAATGATATTTCTGACTGTAGTGGATGTAAACTTGGAAAATTTTCTGCTTTGCCTTTTAATCTTAGTACTTCTACTTCTTCTGCACCATTGATCTAGTTCATTCAGATGTTTGAGGGCCAACACCTATCCCTACTAAGGGATGCTCCAGATATTATGTTTTATTTATTGATGATTATACTCGTTATTATTGGGTTTATTTGTTGAAAAACCGTTCTGATTTTGTTCATACTTATGTTGAATTTCAAACCTATGTGAAAACTCAGCATTCTGCGTTTATTAAATGTTTTCGGGCTGATTTAGGAGGTGAAGACACTAGTGGGGTCTTTCTGGTATTTTCAAAACTGATGGTACAATACATCAGTATTCTTGTACTGATACATGGGGTAGCCGAGATAAAGCATAGGCATATTGTTGAGACCGCTAGATCTATGCTTTTGTCCGCTAGTATACCTAGTGAATTTTGGGGAGAAGTTGTCCTTACATTTGTTTATCTTATTAATAGGATCCCTACCTCTCATAATTCTGGGATTTCTCCATATGCTAGACTATTTGGTCACACCCCACTGTATTCCCATTTGAGAGTTTTTGGCTCACATGACATGAGAAAATCTGACCTTATTGATATTGATCCATTTGATGTTGATTGCCCATCTATATCATCTGTTCTTTTACAGTCTTCTTGAAGGTCCCATGACATTGATACTCAGCCCCCTCCTACGCCTAATTCAGAACCTCTTGTGGTTGCAGATTCAGATCCACCTCGCTATCCTAAACGCACTCTACGATCTATTTAGGTATCCGATTTTGATTATTCTTGATATGCTCCATCATTCGCCTTCTTTCTAGTTTCTATTAATTTTCTCTGTGAGCCTACCTCATACTCTGAGGCAGCTCATGATCCTCTTTGGCAAGAGGCTATGAATGAGGAACTGACTGCTTTGAACAAAACTGGTACTTGGGATTTGATTTCTCTACCGACTGGTAAGAAAACTATTGGTTCTCGATGGGTATACAAGATTAAGACCAAGTCTGATGGTTCTATTGAGCGATATAAAGCTCATTTGGTTGCAAAGGGTTTTGCTCAAGAATATGGTATAGATTATGAAGAGACTTTTGCACCTGTTGCAAAGATGACATCTATCCGGGTTCTTATTGTAGTGGCCTCTGTTTGTCATTGGCATATTTCACAAATGGATGTTAAAAATGCCTTTTGAATGGGGATCTTCAAGAAGAAGTCTACATGGTCCCTCCACCTGACGTTTCACATAGTCCAGGACAAGTGTGTAGTCTTAAGAAAGCTTTGTATGGTCTCAAACAAGCTCCAAGAGCTTGGTTCAACAAGTTCTCCACTGTAGTATCATCTCTTGGGTTTATTTCCAGCTTTAATGATTCAGCGTTATTTATTAAATCATCCCCTGCAGGTTGTATTTTGCTTTTGTTGTACGTTGATGACATGATTATTACAGGTGATGATATTGATGGTATTGCAAACCTAAAATCTATTTTGTCTCGCCGTTTTGAGATGAAAGATTTAGGTCATCTACGTTACTTTTTAGGCATTAAGGTAGCTTATTCTGAGAAGGGATATCTTCTTTCTCAGTCTAAGTACACTGCAGATATTCTTGAGCGGGCCCGTCTCACAGATATTCATATAGTTGTGTAAAATCCGGAAAAAAATAAAAATAATAATATATAGTTGTGGTTGAGTTAATAAAAATATATATATATATATATAAGAAAACAAAGAATAAATTGCATGAGATAGAATTAGTGTTAAAGTTGGATAAATAGATAGATAAAATGAAAATAAGAAAACAAAAAAAAAAGAAAAAAAAAAGTGAAAGATGCATGCAGCACGTCCTTCCCTTCCCCCCCCTCCCCCCCTTTTCATTTCCCCTCCAACTCTTGTCATTCCACCTCCCATATGTTATAGAAAACTCTTCTACTTATACATTGTATTTACACACAAACAAAGTACATAGCATAAATGTTAGAAAATCAGGAAAAAAACAAGTGAACAAGAAGAGGAAAATTCTGGGAAAAAAAACAAGAAAGCAAGAAGAACAATAATAAAAGAAATACTAGGGAGCAAGGGTCCCTTGTAGCAACCGAATAACAATCATTTCACACATACAAGGTGAGTTTTCTCACTCAGAAATTCTTGGTAACATCCTTTATTTTAAGTTCAATACATGTTAGAATAAGAATTGAGTGTTGAAAAGAAATATTGAACTTTTGATTGTTTAGACAACTAGTTGCGTCATGAACTTTACGAACTGTTCTCACTGAGTTATAATTGTTAGAATTTGATGAAATTCAGAATAATGGTACACCTCTCGATTATGATCATATAGAACCAAAAATGAGGTAAAATGGACATACGGTTTGAAAGTTATCATAGTTCAAAGTTCCTGCCTTAGATTTGGCCGAAATTCGGAAAGGCATAATTACGGACTGTTTTTATTGGGTTTTACTTATTATAATTATATTAAAATTTACATGGTTGTAAATATCTCTGTTACGGACAGATATAGATAAAGAGTTGTTAAAACGGACTTACGAGTTGAGAGTTATTGTTGTTCGAAGTTGCTGCCTCGGATTCATCGGAATCCAGAAGGGCAGGACGTTGAAACGTAAAACTGTACTAATCCGTGGGGAATATGAAAATTGGTGCTACATTAAAGTTCTATATCTCTCTGTTGTGGACATTTTAAGACCTTACGGGGGTCTATCCGACTTACGGATTGAGAGTTATCGCTGTTTAAAGTTTCTGCCTCGGATCTATCGAGATCCAGGAAGGGCAGCGAATAAAAGTGTAAAACTGTACCAAATGGTACAGAATGTGAAAGGATGGTTCACATGGAGACGTGTAGCTCTCTGTTCTCGTTGTTTTGAAATTTTATGGGGCTTGAACGGGTTTACAGATTAGGAGTTATGATTATTCTAAGATTGTGTTCTGTTTAATAAAAATTCTGCCGAAACAAATCTCATATGACTGTTTTGAGGATAAATTTGTATTAGTTACCCAAAGTAGTTTTAAATGAAATTTGGTACAGTAAAAGATCTCCGTCTTACCTTAGTTTCCGCTTGAGAAACACCTTAGTTGGAGTTATGGTTAAAAAGTTATAATCGTTACAAGTATTAATGACAAAATGTTGGAAAAAAGAATATTATTTATTCGATCTTCTGAAAAATATGAAAAGTGAATACGTGTTCACATAAATATATAAATATAAACATAATGGATCGGGTTGCACGCCGCAACAAAACGTAAAGTGAATACGTGTTCACAAATACGTAAATATAATGGATCGGGTTGCACGCCGCAACAAAACGTAAAGTGAATACGCGTTCACAAATACGTAAACATAATGGATCGGGTTGCACGCCGCAACAAAACGTAAAGTGAATACGTGTTCACAAATACGTAAATATAATGGATCGGGTTGCACGCCGCAACAAATATGAAAGATGAATACATGTTCACCTATATATAAATATAAAAGTGAATACGCGTTCACAAATATTAGTTAAACCGAGAATTTCCTATGAGGAGTTGTTGCATATTTAAAAGTGTTGTAACCTGATATGTTTTTGCAATATGCTTATTACGTTATAATGTGATTGCACTTGGAATATTGTGGTGTTACTTTGAATTGCAGGGTAAGGTTCTCACTCATTGGATGGTAGTGACTCTTTATTTAACATGTTTCAGGAAAGCGTGATAGAGGAAAGGCTCCACGCCAAGGCTAGCGATCGTCCCACAGCCTCTTGTCATACCAAGTCCATTGCTTCGGGCTTGGTACTCGTCAGGTTCAGAATGTCAGTTCCAGTGTCTCGGGAAATGCCCGTGTGGAATGGTCTCCCTTCCAACTTAGAATAATCTTTGTCAGTATGTCTATGTAGAAACAATATTTGCACGAGCATGGGCTCGCGTTATGTTTTTAATAAAGTCATAAACAATTTTTTTTTTTTTATTGTTATTTTTATTAATAGCTCCGTATTTGAATATAAGTTCAAATTTCTAAATAAAAAGAATTAAATGGTGCTCCTGGTGGGAAATAATTGTCCAGGTGCCATCACGCCCTAAGTAAAGACTTAGGAAAATTCGGGGCGTGACAAGTTGGTATCAAAGCTAAACCAGGTTAGGAGATTCTAGGAAGTTTCTTCGAGTCGGGTGTTTGAACGGTTACTTATTGCGACGGTGTGCGCGCCACCTTAGTAATAAGTGAACGGAATAACATCCTAAAGTTTCCCTTCTTTCATACTCCTCTCGTGCCTATCTTGAGTCTTTTTCAAGACTTGATTCTTGTACTACATCTCTCACGCGGGTTAGGAAGAAGATTGTACAACGTTATACTGACCAATAATTATTGTGTAGATGGTGATTATAAGACGAGTTCCAACAAAGAGGGAAGTACTCGAGGAACAGACAAAGGAAATGCAAGCTCAGAGGGAATTCATGCGTCGTAAGATGAACTCGGGAGATGATTTTACCGAGTATATGTGCGACACAATCGTACTTTGTGCGTATTTGCTCAGGAGTAGACAGAAGAGGCGTTCCTACGACCCAATCTTCTTCAACTTTCCGATTGGAGTCATATTACAGATAATATTCAACTATGTCCCGGAAAAATTTCGATCCTCATTCAGAGGGGCAAAGATGCTAAGAGGAGATGTTACAGAAGGTTCCTGGATCAAATTTCTATTTCAGGTAATAGTAGTAGGGGAAAGAATGAGCGAAATGGAAAGGGAAGCAAGGAAGAAGGTTCACAGGGAGTTGAATGCCAATCAGCAGAATAGGCGAATTATGCGGTTAAGCCCTTTAGAACGTGTTGTAGTAGGTGCATGTTCGAGTAAGAGAGCTATAGGGAATGACATAGAATGACATGCTCTGATGTATTGTAATGTCATGAAATATTTTCAAATATGAGGAATGAAACATTATTAATGCAAGTTATGAGTTGTCATTATTGTTTAGTTAATCTGCGTTTTCTTGTGGTGTTGCATGCTTATGAACTATAAGAAAATTTTAAGAGCTAGAGTAGACATTCCGTCTTCTAAAATATGAGTGTGTTTGTCTTCACAGAAAATGGTGAATTCACAAATCCCGGGGGCTCAAGAGGAGGTTCATCACGAAGCTCATGTACCTTCAGTTGACGTAGTGGTGTCTGAAGGGAGCGGAGAAAATGTCGGAGAAAATGTTGGAGAGAACGAGAGTCAAATGGCCCAAGAAACGGTGGGACAAAAACTAGATAGACTCATAGAGTTAATGACAGCTGCAGTTCCACACATGGTTCCGCCCGCACCTAGTGTCTCTGTCATAGCCTCGAACGAGCAGACGGCCCGGGGACCGGTGCGTGCACTACGCGGACCGAGAGTGTAGAATCTCAGCGATGCACTGATAGGCTATGGGCAAATTTTATGAGGAGAAGAGAACCACTGTACTCAGGGAAGGACCCCAAGGCCGACCCGATGGTATTCCTCGATGAAGTTGAAGACTTAATGTTCACATTGGGATGCGTGGAGACGCAGGGCATCAACTTGGTAGGCGCACGACTAGTGGATGATGTAGGGGTGTGGTGGAGGAATTTTAGGAAAAATTGTCCCCCGATGTCACCACCAATGACTTGGGGAGGGTTCAGAGCGGCATTCATTGAGAAATTTATGCCTAATACGCGCAAGGATGCGCTCAGACGGGAGTTTGAACAATTGAAGCAAGGTGACCGTAGTGTACAAGAATATGATACACAGTTCGTGAGGTTATCGGCATACAACACACATGTCGTCCCTACAAAAATGGATAGAGTCAAGCGATTTGTAGAGAGTTTAAACCCGAACATAGCAGAGAAGGTGGTGGCGTTAGCCAACGATCGAACTTATCTTCAGATTGTCGATATGGCTTTGAGGGTAGAAGGTTTCGCTAAAGCAAAAAGAGAATATTCACAGAAGAGATTTCGGACGTCAGGTTCAGAATGTCAATTCCAGTGTCTCGGAAAATGCCCGTGTGGAATGGTCTCCCTTCCAACTTAGAATAATCTTTGTCAGTATGTCCATGTAGAAACAATATTTGCACGAGCATGGGCTCGCGTTATGTTTTTAATAAAGTCATAAACAGATTTTTTTTATTATTGTTATTTTTATTAATAGCTCCGTATTTGAATATAAGTTCAAATTTCTAAATAAAGAGAATTAAATGGTGCTCCTGGTGGGAAATAATTGTTCAGGTGCCATCACGCCCTAAGTAAAGACTTAAGAAAATTCGGGGCGTGACAAGTTGACTCTCCTCTTAAGGTTAATTTTCGATATAAACCTACTGATGGGGATCCTCTTCCTGATACCACTTTATATCGTTCAGTTGTGGGGAGTCTGGTGTACCTCACCATTACTCGCCCTGACATTGCATATGATGTACACATTGTCAGTCAGTTCGTTTGATCTCCTACATCTGTACATTGGGCTGCAGTTATGCGTATTCTTTGCTATATTCGAGGAACGATTTATCAGAATATCTTGTTTCCATCGACCTCATCCTTGGAGCTTCGTGCATTTTCTGATGCAGATTGAGCTAGTAACCCGACTGATTGGAAATCCACTATTGGTTATTGTGTATTCTTAGGAGATTCACTCATTTCATGGGAAAGTAAGAAACAAGATGTTGTTTCTCGCTCTTCAACCAAGGCAGAGTATCGGGCTATGACTTCTACTACGTATGATATTGTATGGTAACGTTGGTTTTTGGCTGATATGGGTGTCTCTATTTCCTCACCGACACCGATGTACTGCTATAATAAAAGTTCTATTCAAATTACAAACAACACAGTCTTTCATGAACGTACCAAACATATTGAGATTGATTGTCATATTATTCGATATCATCTTCAACAAGGCACTTTATCCTTGCCATTTGTCTCATCTTCGATGCAACTTGCAGATCTCTTCACAAAGGCACATACCTTACAGCGTCACCGGTTCTTTCTTGTCAAACTCTCGATGTTTCTCCCTACACCATCGCGAGCTTGAGAGGGGCTGTTAACAGATGTGGGTTTATCCCACATCGAAGATGAGACATTTTTCTCTTTTTATTAAACCCTATATAAAGGGATGTAGTTGTTTTTCTTTTACTTACCAATTCACTATCAATAATAGTCGTATTCTCTTTTCTTTACTCTTGTTATTGCCTAAGAAGGAGTCATAAATAATATGAATTCTAACAGATTTAGCTATGAGTAGATTATTGGTATTAGTTAATACCGATATAACTTTTATATCAAAATTTTGGTACTAGTTATCCCATATAAAGGTAAGTTTATAATTTGGATAACCTTATTTTGAACCAAAAACGACCCCTGCCAAGGGGAATTTTATTGTTTCCTAATATAATATGATGCTTTCTTTATTTAATAGATAAAGAGCGTCACATAAATTGAAATTTAAGAAGTTGTTTTAATCATTATGTAACCTAAGTTTATCAATTAATCAGGTAATCTTTTTTTATATTTGTGATGATGTAGTTATAACTCATGGGATCATTTAGAAAGTGAATTTTTCAACATCCGTATCATTTAATAGCAAAATTTTGGATTTAAACATTCAAATTCAAGGGTCTATTTAACTATAAAGTGCGGGAAAAGAATGTAAATATTCGTAGGGGTTTAATTTTCTGTAATAAGTATTACTTTGTACATTTTGCTACCATTCCTTCATGTTACCCATTGCAGGTTAATGGATTCATTCATGTCTTGTTCATGTCTCGTACCCCGGCAAAGTACAAGATGACATAGCTGGTCGGGTAGAGATCAGACGCCACATTCTAGCCTAGTGATTTCATGTCGATTATACTACGCTCTCCCACTTAAAAAAAATTATTATGTTTTTATATTATATTCATGTTAGATATTATACATGCTTATTCTCAGGTTACTATTTCAGTTTCATGTCCCTATATTTTATGTGCCTGTTGATTCGTTCAGTTGATTTACATACAATACAATTTAAGTGTACTTATGTCCCTTTTGTCCGGAGCCTGCACTTCACGGTGCAGATACAGAGTTAGAATGATGAATCTGATTGTTAGGATTTTATCAGTATCAACTATTAGTGAGCCCTATTTCATTTTGGGTGTCAGTCTATTTATTTTTCATGTCATGTTTTACATTAAAGGTCTGCCAGAGCCTTGTTCTGGAAGATAATTTTAGCATTCAGACTCATGTTCAGAGGTTTTATAGACTAGTTTAGCATGTCATGTCAGTTACTCGGACTTATTATATTTTGTTCCTAATATTTCTAATATTATGTTTCAGACTATATTTACAGTATTCGGTTTTACATATTTTAAATCATTACAATTGCATGCTTTTGATGCCCATAATGATTCAGCAAACCACGTGGTTCGCTCGGTCACATGCAGTCAAGCACCGAGTGTCATATTTTACCCAGACCATGGTTCACGGTGTTACTAAAGTTGGTATCAGAGGCTCAGATTCAAGTATTTTAGGGAGTCTATTAAACCTTGTTCAATGGGGTTTCTTTTATGTGTGTGTGCGCGCACATGTAAATATTTGACCACTAAGACATCTAGAATTGTCTCACTTCTTTCATACTCTAGATCATTCAATTAGAGTTATACCTTCAGGATGTTCGTAGTCTAGTTCTGCTGCCCAATTCCACTGACCCGGATGTTATAGAGCTATTCAGCTACTCACCTAAATTGTGACTACACAAGCTCAACATCAGGGAACGACTTCAAGTATAGGCACCAATGAAGTTTTCCAGATCAAGGACTCAAGAATTTCTGTGTATGAAGCCTTCAGTTTTCATAGGGTCTAGTAAGACAAGATCCACATAATTTCATTGAGGGGCTTCAGAAGATTTTTCGTGTTATACATAATACTGAGATAGAGGAAGCAGAGTTGAGAGCTTATCAGTTGCAAGATGTTGCTTATATTTAGTATGAGTCGTGGGAACAGTCTTAAGGGGAAGGTGCGTCTCCTGCGACTTGTGATGAATTTGTAGATGTTTTCATTAAACACTTTGCTTGTGTTTGTGCTTTATCTTGAGTCGATGGTCTCTTAAAAATAGTCGCTCTACCTAATAAGGTAGCGGTAGGGTCTGCGTATAATCTACCATTTTCATACCCCACGTTGTGGAATTTCACTGGGTATGTTGTTGTTGTTATTTCATTGAACACTTTAGCCGCTAGAGGTCAGGGAAGCAAATGCCTTTGAATTGGAAAAGCTCAAGTAGAATGGTAGAAGTGTGAATTATAATTATGTTCATTTTGTTTTTTGGCTAAGTATGCTTCTCACATGGTTCCGGACATGAAGGCGAGAATTAGGCATTTTGTATGGGGTCTCAACCCCTAGTTGTTTGGTGCTACTAACATTGCTGCTCAAAATAAGTAAATGAATATTACCAAGATGCTTGCTTTTGTGCAAGGTAATCAGGGTAGAATGAAGGAAGAAGAGATGCAACAGAAGGAGAAATATAGGGAAATCAATAACAGAGTTAAATCTTCAGGTCACTTTAGTCATGAGAGAGGTGGAGACAAACAATTCTTTAAAAACATGTCATCAAGAATCACTCCATCTTCAGCCAGTGACACAGTCTCAAAGTTTAGGAATGATCATAAGAGACAGAACTTTAGAGCATCAAGCTCTTAGTCACAAGCCAATGTGGGTCAAATGACCTTTGATAAATCAATTTAGGATAAGTATAGTAAGAGACACTCTAGGGAGTGTTGCATATGTATGGATATCTATTATGGATACGATCAACAAGGTCACTTTCAAAGAGACTATCCATCAACGGGGCTGGGTACAGAAGGTAGCGTGGCTCAATTTATAAATTTAGCAGCTCCTCATAATTCTCAAGCCCAACCAGGGTGTGGTACAACTACGACTGGTAACACAAGAAAATATTCAAACCACTTGTATGCACTAGCAAGTCATCAGGATATAGAGGCTCATGCAGATATTATCACAAGTATACTAATCATTTTTACTTTTGACGTTTATGCCCTTATGGACCCTGGATCCACTATATCATATGTAACCCCATTTATTGCTAAATTTTTTGGATATAGCAAAAAAATTGCATGAACCCTTTGAAGTATCCACTCTAGTTGGAGAGTCAATTATAGCTAGATGTGTGTATAGGGGTTTTCCAATTAAAGTCTATCACCGCATTACAATAGTTGATTGGGTAAAGTTGGAAATGGTAGACTTCGTTGTAATCATATGCATGTATTGGTTATCTTCATGTTATGCCACAATACGTTGTAGGACCAAAATTGCGAGTTTTAAATTTGCTAGTGAACCAGTCATAGAATGGAAAAGTGATGCAGTATCACCCATATGTATGCTTATTCCCTATCTTAAAGCCAAAAAGATGATATCCAAGGGGTACATTTACCATCTAGTTCGAGTTTGAGATGTAGATACCCAAACCCCAACTCTTCAGTCTGTACCAATTGTCAATGAGTTTCCAGAAGTCTTTCATGAAGAACTTCTCGGAGTTCCTCTAAATAGGGAGATTGACTTTGGTATTGACTTACTTCCTAGCAGTAAGTCGATATTTATTTCGCCATACAGAATGGCTCCAGCTATCTAAAAGAATTAAAAGCCCAGTTGAAATATCTCATTGATAAGAGATTTATTAGACGGAGTTTCTCACTTGGGGTACAACTTTCTTGTTTGTTTAGAAGAATGATGGATCTTTGCATATGTGTATTTACTACCGACAATTGAACAAGGTTACCATTAGGAACAAATATCTTCTTCCTAGAATCGATGACCTATTTGACCAACTTCAGGGCGCCCAATGTTACTTCAAAATTGACCTTAAATCAGGGTACCATCAGCTTAAGGTTAATGAAATTAATATTCTGAAAATCGCCTTCAGGATTCGTTATGGTCATTTCAAATTTTGTGACATGTCATTCGGATTGATGAATGCACCAGCTGATTTCATAGACCTTATGAACAGGGTTTTCAAGCCTTACCTCAACATTTTCATCATTTTCTTCATTGATGATATTCTGATTTATTCTTGTAGTGAAACTGACTATGTAGAGCATCTCAAAATAGTGTTGCGAACACTTCATGACTACAAACTTTATGTGAAGTTTTCCAAGTGTGAATTTTGGCTAAAGTCAATAGCGTTCTTAGGCCATGTGATTTCAGGCGAAGACGTCCAAGTTAATTTTCAGAAAGTAGATATTGTAAAGAATTAGCCCAGACCCATTTCTGCTATAGAGATTCGAAGTTTCTTAGGGTTGACAGGCTATTACAAGCACTTCATAGAGGGTTTTTCCTCCCTTCAGCTCCGCTGACTAGATTAACTCAGAAAAACTCAGGTTTCAGTGGTGAGATGCATGTGAGTGTAGTTTTGAGGAGTTGAAAATAAGACTTGACTTTTCCCCCATTGTTGACATCGCCAAAATAACCAAAGGGTTTGTAGTGTATCACTGATGCTAGGGGCTTCTTTTTCTGGTGCATGTGCGTCAGGATTTGGTCTCTGATGTATTTTAATGCAGCATGTCAAGGTTATAGCTTATGTATCCAAACAACTTAAGCCTCATGAAAAGAACTACCCAACTCAAGATTTAGAATTAGCAGTTGTGGTTTTTACGCTCAAGATATGGCGCCATTACTTGTATGGAGGTCACATTGACATTTTTACATATCACAAGAGTCTTTAGTATATTTCAAGTAGCGAGAGTTAAATTTTAGACAAAAGAGCTTGAATTGTTATAGGATTATGATATGGATGTTCTCTACCATCCGGAAAAAGTGAATGTGGTAGCCGATGCTCTTACTCTCCGATCCATGAGAAGCTTAGCCCATGTTAAAGAATAAAAGAGAACCATGGCGAAGGAAACTCACCGACTAGCCAGATTAGGAGTTCGACTTATGGACTCTGAAGATAGTTGTGTTGTTCAGAACATGTATGAATCCTCCTTAGTAGCCGATGTGAAAGAGAAGTAGTTTAATGATCATTTTTCTTTCACAACTGAAATAGGGGATTCACAAGCGTAAGACTATGAATTTTGAACAAAGATGAGATGATTGTACTTTAAGATACCGAGGTATGTTATGTGTTCTAAATGTGGATGAACTCAAGAGAATAAATTATGGCATAAGTGCACAATTCTATGTATTCTATCCACTTAGGTTCTACAAAAATGTACCATGATCTTAACGAGATTTATTTGTGGAACGACATGAAAAGAAACGTAGAAAACTTTGTGGTTAAGTGCCTGAATTGTCAACAAGTGAAAGTCGAGCACCAGAGGCCTGGTGTGTTGGCTTAGAACATTGACATTTCTGTTTAGAAATGTGAGATAATAAACATGGACTTCATAACAGGTCTACCTCACTCATCCCGAAGGCATAATTCGATTTGGGTGATTATGGATTGACTCACTAAATCAACATACTTCTTGCCAGTCAAGACCACATATTCAGCCGAAGATTATGCAAAGTTGTATATCCACAAAATTATCAGGCTTTATGGGACCTTAATATCTATTATTTCAGATCGTGGTGCCCAGTTCACAATGCACTTTTAGAAATATTTCCATAAAGGATTGGGTACCAAGGTAAATCTCAACACATATTTTTATCCTCAGACTGATGGCCAGGCAAAACGGACTATTCAAACCCTCGAGGATATGTTGAAGGCATGTGTTCTTAATTTTAAAGATAATTGGGATGATCATTTGTCTCTTATTGAATTCGCTTATAATAACAGTTACCATGCTAGTATTAAGATGACACCATTCGAAGCTCTATATGGGCGAAGGTGTAGGTTACCAATTGATTGGTTCGAAGTTGGTGAAGCAGAATTGTAAGGACCAAACTTGGTCCATCTGGCTATAAAGAAATTTAAGCTATTTTAGGAGCGTTTGAAAATGGCTCAGAGTCGCCAGAAATCCTATTCATATGTGAGGCGTAGAGACTTTGAGTTTCAAGTTGATTATTAGGTATTTCTAAAAGTTTCACCTATGAAAGGTGTCATGAGGTTTGGCAAGAAAGAGAAACCCAATCCCAGATATATCGATCGTACAAGATCCTGCGAATAATTGGCCAAGTGACTTACGAGTTGGAATTTCCATAAGATTTAATTGTTTTACACCCAGTTTTTTATGTATCTATGATGAGAAAGTGTGTGGGAGACCCTTAACTACTTGTCCCTACCTAATCTATCACAGTTAAGGATGACCTAACCTACGAAGAGGTCTATGTAGCTATTATGGACCGTCATGTTTGCAAGTTGAGAACTATGGAAGTTGTCTCAGTGAAAGTGTTGTCAGAAAGTTGAGGAGGCTACATGAAAAGTTGAAGGGGAGATGAAGTCAGAATATCCGTACTTATTTGAGAATATGGCAGAAAGTGTATAAGGTAAATACCTTTTGTATTCATACCATGTCCCGTGCTTATTTATGTATCATGTTTCACGTCCATGTATTCATTACTAGTGTCCCATGTATTCATGTTCATATAATTATGTCATTTCAGTCCTCATGATCCATGTCACATTTCTTTGTGTTTATGTACTAAACCATGTTCAGTCTCATTCTTAATCATGACCTATCATTCGATGATGAATGGTCCCAAGGGGAAGATATTTGCTATACCCCGTAGTTCTGACCCTACGTATGAGAGCGTACGAAAGCATGTAAGACTTAAAATTTTCAAAGGATAGGTTGACGGATTATTCCGAACGGATTTTAGTCAACTTTGAGGCGGGTTATGACCCGATACATTGAGAGTTCCTAAGTGGTTCAAAGACCTAGGGCGTAGTTCGTGGAGTCTAGATTCCAACGCAACCAACCGCTAAATCGATAGGGCGTCGGAGTAGAAAGTTATGAGAGTTACAAGTTCGGTCGCGATCGGACATAAATGTGTTTCGGACAAAGCGGCGGGCAGCGCCGGATGCGAGGGCGGCGCCGAAATCGAGGGTCGCTGAAGTTGCAGCTCGCGCGCCAGATGCGAGGCGCGGCGCGAAAGTTGAGAGGCTGCGGAGGTTTCTGGCGCCGCTGAGGCGGATTTTAGGCGGAAAAACTTAGGAAAAGTCAGATTTTTCTTTTAAAAGACCTTGGGAGGGTGACAATTATCCCCCCCATCTGATTTCTTGCATGAAATATATTGACCAAGTCTTGAAGACTTGGTCATCTTCCAATTTCTCTCTCTCTCTAAAGCTTAAGCTCCCACTTCTCTCTAAAATTCCAAGAGACATTTTAGCCTTAGGAGAAATCTGAAAAAGAAAAAGGCAAGAAGGAAACTTGTGGCTAGCTTGTGAAGGTTATTGTGGTGGTATTCTTGGAAAGGAGGCTAGCAAAATTGTTGGAATAAATTTAGCTAAAGCTCTAAGGTAATGGTTCCTCCTTTATAATTAGTTTTTAGTGTTGCATGTTAAAAAAAAGAACTTGTGGTAGTAAATAATGCTCTTAGACTCATTGCATGTAAGAACTATGGTTTGAATGTGAAGGAATTGGTTAAGAAGATATTATGAGCATGTTGTAGCCTAAAAACTACCTTAGGATTGTTAAGTGAATTGTTGTACCTTTTGGGGCAGAATTTTACACACCCAAGTTTAGGTGTGTAATCCCCTTTGAAATGTTGGATTGTTGAGCCTTAAATGTGGCGTTTGGATGATAAATTCGGCCTTGTGAAAGGTGGCAAAGTATGTAGAAACAAAGGAAATGCTGCCCAATTTTTCATAGAATTTAGTGGCTTTGAGTTTAGATTATTCTACATTGAAATTAGAGGTTAATAAACGTATCATGGTTATTTTAGGTTGACATATTACTTGCGGTAGTTTGGACTTAGCAAGTGGATTGATCAAAAAGGTATGTGAAGTTTTCCTATCTCTTGAGCATGAATAGATGAAACTATGTAGTACGGTAGACGTACAAGATTTGATATTCTTACTTGTTTTAAGTATATAATGACTTGTTTCGTTTTAAGAATGTATAAGTCCCTTAGTTAGGGAAAAAGTATGATTTTACTAAAGTGTAGAGTTAATATAATAACTTTATGGGAAGTTGGTTTATTAGCTTCATAAAAGGTTAATGAGAAGATATTTACTCTAAGATAAGTATATGAAGAGGCAAATTGGTTTTAAGGCATCAATTGCCCAAGAGTTTTATGTATAAAGAAGAGTCATTTTTAAAAGAGTTGAAGCATGTAGTACTTGGGTTAAACTCCCGGTGTTCTTTTTTTAAAAGATATGATTAAGTGCCTTAAGTAAACTAAAATGAGAGGGTATATGAACAAGACTAATAAGAAGTTATAAGTTTTCTTAACTTATTTATGATTATGATATGATGACAGTTTGAGCTAGGGTAAGAGTATATCTGAGGGGCAAGCCCCAAGATCGTTATACCACCTACTCTAGGGTAAGAGTATGTCTGAGGGGCAAGCCCCAAGATCGTCATACCACCTTCTTCAGTGTAAGAGTATATCTGAGGGGCAAGCCCCAAGATCGTTATACCATCCGCTTGATGTAAGAGTATATCGAGGGCAAGCCCCAGATCGTTATACCATCCTTGGGGTAAGAGTATATCTGAGGGGAAAGTCCTCAAGATCGTTATACCACCTGTTCCGTGGATTTGCTACCCACGATGCGAGGAATACCTCATGCGAGTCCTTATGGGCTTATGCGGGTGAAATAGTCCCATGCGGTAGTCTGACTATCACGAGAAATACCTCATGCGGGTCCACATGACCTATGCGGGTGAAATAGTCCCGCGAGTAGGGTGCTTATTGATACTACTGCGAGGTACCTGTTTTGATCCTAAGGCCCCTATTTTATGCAGTATTATATATATATATACTTGTCACTCTCATTGTTAGTAAGACACAATAAAAGGTATTTGATTTTCTTCCATGACTCCAGCTTACTTTTAGACTTATGATATCATTATTACAGTATTTTCCAGCTTTACATACTTGGTACATATTGTGTCGACCCCTTCTCCGAGGCTGCGTTAAATCTGCGGTAAGGTAGCGATTGAGGATCCTCGTTCTTAGGATCACTATTCCTGTGTCAGAATCTCCATTCCTCCGGAAGCTTGTTTATTAATGCGGATATTCACGATCTTATAGGTATTTTGTACATTCGTGGGTATGTCGGGCCCCTGTCATACGATTGTTATCTTTAAGTGCGTGGTCACATATATGTTTTGGGCTATAAGAACCAGTTGTACTACTATACTTTGTTTAAGTATGTTTTATGGAAGACAGCCTTATCGGCTGGCCAGTGATGTTTACCCTTTTTATAAGTTACGTGTTATGTATGTTCCGCTACTATTCTCTGACATATACCTGACAGGGTACCCCGGTAGGGTACCAGTCGCGGCCCCGGGGTTGGGTCGTGACAATATTGTAACACCTCGTACCTTCAAATGGTTACACCTTGTATTTTCGTACATCGTCGCTATTGTAACATGGACAATATAGGGTCAAAGATGGTAAGACCCCTCCATGAGGTTTATGAAGGTTTACGAATGTATTACATAAGTTTCGGGAAGGTTTAAGACTTATCAGATATAGATTTTGACAAAAGTTCTATTTATCGCCTTTCGAAGCCTTCTGCAAATCACGAGGCACAACCTGCGACTCATAGGAAGTGCCTATGAGACACAGAGCCATCACAAGAATGGACAAGAAGTTTTTTGAACTTAGGACACATCCTGAGGCAGTCATGCGAGTCGCAGGAAATGCCTCGGGATAGGTCGGTGACTCATTTTCTCTTACCTATAATAGACACTCCAATGAATTCTTGCTCACTTTATATCATTTTTCTAACCCTAAGAGACCTAAAATACTCTCTAATAAGACTCCCATGGTTCAAGGCTAATATCTAAGGAAAATCAAAGGCAAACTATGCAAATCCAATGTAAAGAATCTCGCGGTCATCGCTAGATTGTCTTCTCCTTGTTCTAGAAACTTTGGAGGAAACTTAGTAGTGAAGTAAGTTTAGACTTGGAATGTTTCTTGTAACTTATGGTAAGTTTCATCTTCTATATCATCTATCTAAGGTTATACAAGTGTTTAAGATGGAGTTGTTGGAGGTTTCTTAAAAATCAAGTATTTGTAAGATATTGAAGTATGTATTGTGGGTGTGGGTTGTTTTACTATATTGAAAGGTATTATATGAAGTTTTGGGGTTATGGATGGGATTTTACTAATTAGTAGAAGTAGTATAAATATTTTTGTGATGTTATGTATATTTTTTGAGCTATAAATGATCTCATGAATTTACGCATGCAAGTTTCTCGACGAAATGTCTAAATGAACTTTCTTATAAATTATGAATCCAAAATTGATGCAAATCTTCCGTATAATGTAGATAATCATCCGTAGGAAGTGCGAGGGTTCGTGGGAACATAAATAGCTTTAACGATAAGGAATGTAATTCTTTACTTTCTTTCTTCTATTGTCAGCATGATCCAAAGATAAATGATATCAAAGCGAATGTTCCGTAGAACTCCTATTTCTGGAAAATACTAGCATGATTATCCTTAATCATCGATGTTGCCTTTATTCGTGATGTATGTAATTGTTTCTATGATCTTCACATATTCTTGTCAAAAGTGTTTCCTTTTAATCTATTGAAATCCATTGGTTTGTTTCCCTTGTTGGGATGTTTTATCGTTCTTCTTGGTAATCTTGGTTATAATGTTGTGTTCAGAGTTCATGATGTATTGTAACATTTGATGTAAATGAGTTCCATAATGATCTATGAAGGGTTAACGACTATGTGTCACCCCGTCTTATTCCTATTGGTTTACTTAAGGTCTTTCATGCATTATATATATATGTATGCATCTATTTTATGACACTGAGCCGCGCTATAGCCGACCGGATGTGGTATTTATATATACAAACACTACTGCAGTAGGATATGATAACCCCGAGTCCTATCAAGACTGGGTATAATAACACATAGAATTAAGGCTAGATATGATAACACCAAGTCCCATTTAGGGTCGGGTACGATATGATATTGGCGTTGCCCCAAAGTGTGGCTATACATACATACATAACTGGTTTTCAATGACATTATACATTGCATATGCCCACAATGGCTTCCCAAGGCTTATGTTGTTTCTTTACTTTGCCTTACTCTGGTTATTGTCTTTATTTATGTACCTGCATTACATATTCAGTACATCTTTCGTACTGACGTCCCTAGGGCGCTGTGTTCATACCCACATGTACAAGTAGATGTGCCGATGTACCTCCTCAGTAGGGCATCTGCTTCTAGATATTGGTTGTCACACTACACTTCTTCGGAGTTGTTGTACATAGTCGGTAGGCACTACTGCATATGCATATAGTCATTTTGGAGTATGTTGGGGCCCTATCCCGACTTGATGACATAAGTTAGTATTCGTAGAGACTTGCAGACTAGAAATATATTCATGTTCATGTTTTAAAAGTTGCACAGATTACCGAGAATGTTTAATAGCTTAAACTACGTATGCCAGCATACGATAAGGATCACTCTGTTCAGTTAGGAAGATTCTTTCATGTTACCCGTTGCGGGTTATTAGATACATTCATATCTCGTACCCTGACAAGGTACGATATGGCTTAGCTAGTTGGGTAGAGATCAGACGACATGTTCTAGCGTGTTGATTTCATGTTAGTTATTCTAAGCTCTCCCACTTAAAAAGATTTATCATATTTTTATATTATATTCATGTAAGATATTATACATGCCCATGCTCAGGTTACAGACTTACAGTTTCAATTTCACTTCTCTATTATTTCATGTATTTGCATATTCGTTCAGTTGATTTACATATAGTACAATTCAAATGTACTTACATCCCTTTTGCCGGAGCCTGCACTTCACAGTGCATGTATGGAGTTTCAGGACGACGGATCTGCTCATTAGGATTTTATCAGTATCAATTATTAGTGAACCGAGTGACGTGTTTCACCTGGATCATGGTTCGGGACATTACAAATGAATGGTGAGGAATTACGTTGTTAGAGCCAATAACATTGGCTCCAAAATAATGACATCACCGACAATTGTACCGGACAAATCGCAACAGAAAGGAACTGAAGATGTAGTTAACCCTAGCTCCTAGGCTGACATGGTGGATAAGGAGGAAATAAGGAATTGCGTAAATCAATAGGTATGCATAATTCAACTAAATCGAATAATGCTAATTGGAGCTCTGTAGTTGGCCCAATTCCAATTACGGAAGGAATTGACCTAACAACGGAGGAGGAGGTTTCGCCAAAAGTGAAAATTACACTAGATGATATTAAGGAAGAGGTGGAATATTATGCAATAACGGTGGTTTTCTATGTATTAGGGTTGAATCCGCCCCAAACAATACTATAAGGGTTTTGTAGACGTATTTGGGGCAAATTGAAGGTGAACAAGGTAGCACAGATGAATAGAGGTGTGTTCTTAGTTAGATTCGAATAAATGGAATCGAAGAATATTGCGATGGAATAGAAGATAATGAATATGATAATGTTCAGATAATATTGTTGAAACTGAAATTTCTACACCTACTAGTCTGTCTTCTGTCAATGTTAGTACTACTAGTGGTAGACCTCATTTACCAGAAGTAAAGGGTATGAGAAAAAGAGTAAAGTGTGGAACATTTATGATAGAATTGAGGACACTGATAGAGTTAGATGTAATATTTGTGGAAAAACTTATAAACATAAGAGATGGTGACGGGGGACGGACACTATAGGTAGGCATGTAGAGAATGCTCATCCGACACACTGGTTTTCTGTCTCTGATTTAGAAGTCGGTCAACAACAAATTAATCCATTAACGAGGGGGGAGGGCTTGTTAACTACAATCCAAAGAAGGATCACATTAATTAGCAAAAATGGTTGTCGGGGGTTGTTTACCTTTTTCTTTTGCTTCTTCTTCATATTTAATTACATATATTCAAAGAGTATATAATCCTTTATTTAAAGGTGTTCCTCGTACTACTTGTAGATTCGATATTTTTAGACTTTATAATGATTATGTTATTTATTTGCAATATTTGTTCGCTAACCTTCCATACTTAGTTAGTTTTACTTCAGACATTAGCATGCTTTAAACGGTTATGATTTTTAACAATTACTTGTCATTGTATTGATGAAAATTTTAAAATGGAAAAACGTATTATTGCTTTTCCGTATGACGAGTATCAAAGTCATACTGGAAAATATATAAGCGAAACTATTTGTGCTTATGCAAAAAATTATAATCTTTTAAAAAAGTACTTTGTATATCATTCGATAATGCATCTAATAATATTGCTGCTGTAGATCTTTTAAAAGCGGAATTAGAACCGTCTCTTCCTGCTATATTTCATATTCGTTGTGCTTGTCATTTTATAATTTAATTGTTAAAAGTGGTCTTGATTTATTTGCAACTGAATTATCTCTTGTCCGAAGAGCTGTTGGAGTTATTCAGGATAATAATAGAAAAAAAGAATTATAGAATTTAAAGAAAAATGTAAACAATTTAATTTGAAACCAAAATTCATGCCAGGTGAGATTGTTACACGGTGAAATTATACTTATTTATTTTTAAAAGAATGTTATAAGTATAAAAACCTCATAACATATGTTTCAAATGCTCATTGTAAGAACATCATTCATATGTTAACCGACGAACATTGGACATCAATTTCTGAACTTTTAAATTTTTTACTTAAATTTTACACTGCTACTGTTGAATTTTCAGGATCGTATTACCCAACAGTTTGTAATGATTTAGTTCATATAACTGAAATTTCATATTTACTTTGGGGTTTAAAATTGAATAAAAATATAAAGATGCAGTTACATTTATGTTTCAAAAGTTTAAAAAATATTTTTTTCCTATTCCCGATATTTATTGTATTGGTGTAGTCTTAAATCCTTCTATTAAAAAAATAAATTGTCATAATTTAATATTTAGTTTATATCATGCTCCTGAAGATAGGAATCAAACGTGAGCTGTCGTGTGTTCATACTCCGCTGCAGAATGGGGTGTCTTAAACCACCAAGAGCGGATAAGGCTAAAGGGTGTCAGCACCCACTCCTGGGCAATATCATATATGAAAGTAGGTCCAGAAGAAACTCCATATTCAATTGATTGCATAAGTAAACTTGATAGTAATTTAACTAATTATATGAATAATATGCTACATTATTTGATAATAACAACTCTGCTATTAATATTCCTTCTAGTTCTGCTTCTGTCTCTACATCTGCAGGATTTGATGAAGACGATGATAATGAATCGTTAGATATTTGGAGCACTTTTACAACATCACAAGCAACCACAAATCGAAATTGTGATGAGATGCAATTTTATTTACAAAAGCCAACGGAGTCGAAGAAGAACTTTCAACCTTTACAATGGTGGCAGGATAACAAAAGGCAATTTCCGGTACTTGCAGCTACGACACGGGATGTTCTTAATGTGCTTATCTCAACAGTGGCTTCTGAAAGTGCATTCAGCCAAGCACCAGACCAAATAGGAGACACATGTCACTCATTGGGCGGAACCACATTAGAAGTGTTAGTCTGCTTAAGAAATCAAAGATTGGAAGACGTTGATTCTGCGGAAGATGAAGAAATCGATAATATTTTGAAAAGCGGGAGCACAAGTTGCGGCGGAAGCGAGACTGAAATTAATACTCCAAATTTAGAGGCTATGGAGCAATTCAGTTAACATATAAATTACGAAGAACTTGTTAAAATGATGCATAATACATAAATAAAATTATTATTACTTCATGATATACTTTTTTTTAGCATTATGAATAATGAAAGTTCTAAACTTTACATCTTATCATTAGTTTTTATTTTATTATTTTTTTAGTTGTTAACTTATATAATATAAACTATAAAATACAAAGTTAACTTTACATTTTAAAATATAAAATATAAAAATATATTATATTAAATATTTAATTTGAATTTAGTTTACATTTTCGGAATTAAAAAAAAATCCGATCCGACCGGTTCAACCCGGAACTGATCGATAGTCCGAATCGGACGATATGAACGAAACGGTTCAATCGGTACAGTCAACAGTCGGACGGATTGAACCGGTTGACACCAATAATAAAAATGAGAATGGATGCATGATAGAACATGAGGTGTTTTATGAATGAAAGCTGGTTCTATGGCCTAATTGTAAGAACTATGGGCATGCACTAAAGTATTATAGGAAGCATATGAATGAGGAGATAAGGAAGGGAAAAATGCAGGAGCAAGTAGATAAAAGGTAGGTAAATGGATAAAAAGTGCTAGTTAGGGGTAAACAAAACACTGGTCGATGAGGAAAGAACAATTATGGTAATAACAGTTAACATATATGAAAGGTTTCATAGAAGAGGGGAGAATACACCACCAGTTGGAGTGCAAGTCAATAATAGATATGGAGCCTTTAGCCTTAGAAGAGGGACAAGGGACTGTGGTACAAGGTGGGGTACCAGTATAACCTGATCAGAGGAGCATTGCAGAGGACATACCTAGTTCTTTAACCCTGTAGAGGAGCAAGGTGGAAGAGTGCCTGCAAATGGGAAGGGGGGGCTGACCCTCTTCCTCATGGATAAAGTGGGCTTTTGGAACACTATAGGACTGAACAATCTTGCCATGCAGCATGAAATGCAACTATTCATGCATAATGCTAAGGTAGGGTTGTTTGGTCTTCTGGAGACCAAGGTTAAGAGGGCAAAGGCTCAACAAGCCTCTCTTAACATCCAGGAGGAAGAATCTGGCTCCTCTGGAAACCTCACATATATGAAGTTGACATTAAGGATGTTACTGCACAGATAATTCATTGTGGTGTGTTTCATAAGGACACAAGAAGTAGGTTCCATATTACATTAGTCTATGCTTATAATGACATGGCACTCAGAAGAAGTCTATGGCAAGATATTAGGAAAATCTATGGGCAGATGCAGGGGCCATGGGAAACCATGGATGATTTTAACTGTATACTGACCAGGGAAGAAATGATGTGCAGTTACAATGGCTGAATTCACAGACTTTAGATAGTGTGTAGAAAACTGTGAGTTGAATGAATTGAGGTCATCAGGAGCTTATTTTACCTAGTGCAATAAATAGGGTGCTGATAGAAAGGTATATAGTAGAATTTATAAGGTGTTTAGTGAATAATGAATGAGTGACTGATCTACCAGACTCCGAGGTGCACTACATGAGCCTAGGGTTATATGACCATTCTCCTGGGATCATTAACTGGGAGGGTGGAAGCCAAAGCAAGAACATATTCAGATACTTAACATGTGGAGTCTGGACCCTGAGTATAAAAAAATAGTAAATGAGGGATGGCATACAGATAGGAGGGGTACTAGAATGTATGAACTAGTGGGGAAATGAATGAAAGGGGTGCTGAAAGGGATTAATAGATCAAAGTTTACTGAGGTGGATAAAAGAGCAGGCCAAGTATGAAGAAGTTGATGGAGTGCCAAACTCAACTATAACTAAACCCTGCAGATACTGGGCTAACTAGTGAGGAGAAAATCCTAGAAAAAGAGTGCTTAAAGTGGAACAAGGCAAGAGATCAATTCTTGAGGCAAAATAGCAAAGTGAGCTAGTTAACACAGCATGACCAAAACACTAAGTTCTTTCAAGAAATGCTTAAATCAAGAAGGAATACAAACAGAGTCTTTACCCTAAAGGACAGTCAGGGGCAACAACAAACTAAACCTCAGGAGGTGGCCAATGCATTTATTGACTTCTACACAAAATTGTTAGGCTCAAGCAAGGAAAATAGGGGACATGTATGTACAAGGCTGGTTCAACAGGGGCAAACAATGTCTGAGGAATATAAAGGAATGCTGGTGCAACCTATTACTGCAGAAGAGATTAAGGATGCACTATGGTCATTCATGGAGACAAAGCATCAGGCCATGATGGATATAACAACCAATTCTTTAAAGACAGTTGGGAAATAGTTGGAGATGATGTAATAGGAGCAGTATAGGACTTCTTTAGAGCAGAAAAGATGCTAAAAGCTCTAAATAATACTGTGATTACAGTGATACCCAAAAGTAATCATGTAGAAGGGATAGATGACTTGAGACCTATATCTTGTTGCAACAGTGTATAAGGTGATATCTATGGTTATGTGCATAGACAGAAGAAAGTGTTAGCTACTATAATATTTGAAAATCAAAGTGCATTTGTGGAGTGAAGAACCATAGTACAAAATATTCTAATTTTCCAGGACTTGCTGAGACTGTATAAGAGGAAGAACTCCACTTAGAGCTACCTTATTAAGATTGATCTCAAAAAAACATGACTCTGTGGAGTGGGAATTTGTGTATGAAATTTTAGAGGCTTGAATTTCCTCAGAAGTTCATTGGCTGGATTATGCAGTGCATTACTACTACTCAATATAGTATTGCACTCGATGAAGGGGTGTATGGAACTATTAAGGGGAGGAGGGGTCTTAGACAAGGAAATCCAATTTCCCCTCTCCTATTTTTCATATGGAATACCTCTCAAGAATACTTAAGAAGGTGGGTGAACTTCCAGGCTTTGAATACCACACAAAATGTAGTATAGGATTAGATCATATGTGCTTTGCGGATGCTATGCTACTATTCGGCAAAAGGAACTTTCAGTCTATCATGTTACTACTTAGAGAGTTGCAAACTTTTTCCAATGCTTCTGAGCTGCAAGCAAATGCAGGTAAGTCAAATATATTTAGTGCAAACATGGACCATGTCTGGAAGATATTTGTAATGCAACAGGATACTAAAGAGGGAAGCTTCCATTCGGGCATTTAGGTGTTCCAGTCTCAGCTAAAAGAATTAATGCAGTGGACTGTGAAATTCTAATTGACAAATTGAGTGCAAGGGTGAGAGCTTGGAGCTCAAGGAACCTCTCTTATGCAGGAAGAGTACAGCTCATTAACTCTTCTTTTGTATATTCATTCATACTAGACCTCAATTTTCATCCTCCCTAAGAAAGTTATGAAGAGGGTGACTGCTATATGTAGAAACTTCCTATGGGATGGCAAAGAAGTAACTAATAAATCTCCTTTGACAGCATGGGACCTGGTGTGCAGACCTAAAAGAATGGGGGGGGGGGTTAGGGGTGCTGGATAGTGTAGTGTGGAATGTGACACAGAAAGCTGACAATTTGTGGGTGAAGTGGGTCAATCATGTCTACATTAAAGATGAAGACTGATGGACATATGAACCACTAAATGACTGTTGTTGGTATTGGAAGAAGATTTGTAGAATCAAAGACATATACAAGGCAGGTTATGTGGGGAATGAGTGGCAAATGGCAGATGGGAAATACACCATTAAGAGTGGGTATTCTTAAAAGAAATGATAGATGGAAGTATGGCAAGCCAGCAGGTTGGTATGGAACACAATAAACATCCCTAAGCACTGTTTTATTGGGTGGTTAGTAGGTCACAACAGGCTATTGACAAGGCAAAGACTGAAAAAGATGGGTATTCTGGATGATGAATGTTGTATGTTGTGTGCTGGACCAGTTGAGAATATTGCACCCTTATTCTTTTAGTGCTCATTCTCAAAGGTCTGTTTGAGTAACATGCTGCAGTGGATGGAAATGGGAGTCGAGAGTACAGCATTGAATGGACTCTGGAGACGCATGACAAGGAACAAGAAAGGAAGGAATTATAGAGAGTTCATTATTGTTGTATTGGTATCACTGATATACAACATTTGGGGAGCATGAAATGAAGCAGTCTGGCAATTGAAAGTACCAAGTCCAGACCTGATTTGTGACAGGATCAAGCAAGAAGTGTATATAAGAGCACACATCAAGAGAAGGAAGAAGAAATGCAGGCAAGGTAGACAATGGTCGGGCAGAGGGAAAGTCCAAAACTAGGTTCGTTACACTTCTTCCTAGCTGCATAGCCTGTAGTAGGTATTTGGTTTACCGCTTTAGGTATCAGCATAGAAAGGTTACACCAGCATACTTGAAGATAGAGTATACTTATTTGTTATAGATTTTGACCGAGACAGAGGGATGCCAATGTCTCAGAAGTAGAGTAGGAGTTGTATTTGTTTTTGTCTTTTGATTAATAAAAGCTTTCTTTTCATAAAAAAAAAATTGAATCCGAATTCACCTGATATGTAGACGGTGGAGCTTTGTTAAATCAAGATGAATACGAGCGAGATTATTTGCTAACTATAAATATATAAATGATTTCAAAGTATAATAAATGATAGAATTAAGATATTTCGTATGGTAAAAATATATATATACTACTACATTTCAAGGCTAATGCGACGCCTCAAAATCGTCACATTAGGGCCCTTTCGCCGTTGCATTAGACCTAATGCAACGACGAGGAGCCGTTGCATCCTCTGGCGTTGTATTAGATCTAATGCAACGACGAAAGGGCCTTAATGCGACAGCCTTGTACAGCCGTTGCATTAGGTGCATATCTAATGCAAAATCTACCTAATGTGACGGCCTGATACAACCGTCGCATTAGATATGCACCTGGTTTGAAGAAGCCTAGAGTCAATAGGGCGTTGCATTAGGTCTATAGTCGTTGCATTAGGTCTATAGGGCGTTGCATTAGCTTTCTATGAGCCGTTGCATTAAATTAAATGCTATAGAAAAAAAATAATGACAAAATAAATAATAAAAAGAGAAATATAATAATAAAAAAAGATTATCATTGACATAAAAAATACGATATTACAATATTAGTATCCCATAGGACATATTACAAAATAATTGTTCACAAACCAAAATTTCATAATTCTAAAGAGTTCAAACATAGCTCTTGGTGTCAGTCCTGAATTACTATCAGCTCCATAAATTGTGAATGTCTTGCCAGATCCAGTTTGTCCATATGCAAATATGCAAACGTTAAATCCAGCTGACTGCACCAACAACATGTCAAACTTAGAAGCTGCTAGGCAATATGCATAAATTAGATCCTAGCATAGTTCTAAAATAGAGCAATTGACTTTTTGGCTTACCTTTGGCTTTTTTCCCCAATAGGTGCAATCAGAAGAAAATAAGAACATGTAGCCTCCATGCATCTCACAAGCAACCCTTCACCTACAGCTCAAGGCTGACCATCCAATACACCATCAGCATTGTGAATTTTGCAAGTTAGGAAAAATGGAGATGAAAAGAGAGCTGAAAATATAATGCCAAGTATGCAAATAGACATTCAGCAACATCCACATCATTCACTTATATTCTAAAAGCATAGTCGTTCACAAGTTTGGATAAACGAAAGGTGAAGTAGGTTGATGACTAGCATAAAAATAGCCAAATTATAATGAATCCTCACAGTATGAGCTAGTTTTAATGTACTCCTCTACGCACCCGATACATCGACAACCAGATGTACAGTTAACAGGTAAACTGCATCTTATTAAGCTGATGAAGGTAAAGAAGTTTGTCGCGAAGAGAATCGAATTGGCACAGATAGATGGAATATGAGCTTGTCGACAGAAAGTCAGTAAACTTAGTGAATACCTTAAAGAGAAGGATAGTTGATATTGCATGTCTACAGAGGAACAAGAGGACAGGGAAAAGGAATAGAGAGTGTGGCAACACCTATTCTAAATTATCATATTGTGGGATAAATATAAAAAGGAACCGAAAGCAATCATCATAGCTTTAGGAGTTTATGATAAAGCTGTAGAAATAACAAGAATTGGTGAGGATTCTTTTGGGTGAGTCTGAAGGCCTAAGCCTCCTGCATAGTTGGAACAATGGTACATGTTTTTGATTAAGCTAATTGCAGATTACAACTACTTAAAACATTAATTGAGATTTAGTCTCCAAGTGGCTAGTAAACAGCCTGAAGGCCATAGATTTATGAGAAGAGAAAAAACAGAGAAATTCTAGTTGAATTTGATTAGTTATTGACAACGTTTAAAAGTTTATGTGACATGAGGAATATTCGTAATTCTTAATCATAACTAAGCGAGAAATCAATCAACTATACATCAAAAAAGAACAATTACAGAAGGTCTGTTAAAAAAAGAACAATTACATAAGTTGAACACTTAAGATTACCACATAGGAAATAATTCCGTCACCCAAACCTTCCAACAACTTTCCCATATACAAAAATGAGACATCCTGTTAAAAGTGGGAAAAGGGCACATATGGTCAAGTTAATTACATATGAAATGCAACAAATTCATTCAGAATAACTCTACAATGGAGGACGAATTGAAGGTGGTGTATGGTTGCAAAATGTCGGGGTTAGGACGACGCAACTAATGGTACCAACCTCAGTCGTCGACTGTGTCTCAGGTCATGTAACAAGAGGATTGCTCTGTTACAAGTGAAGAACAAGAAAAGAGAAAGGAAGAGAGGAAAGGAAGAAGAAGAGAAATATTTCTTGTATATTGATAATGAAAGGGTCGACCAGTGAATGGGGCTTATAAGCCTTACATGACTTTTTCACATACTAAAACTTAGGGGACTAATAAAACATAAACTAAGCTTAAAAACTGAAATGTACTATTGGACTTAAATATACTACATAACAACTTAGGGGGTAATTTAAATAAAAGACAATTATAGTCACAATAGAATATTGTGACATTCCATCATTCTTCAAATTTAGCCTCTTCTTCAAAATGCAACAACCTCTGGAAATTGCGACTTAATGAATTGGTAATCTTCCCATGTTGCTTCTTCTGATAACAAATTAGCCCACTGGACTAAGATTTGAGTGACTGCCTTGTTTCCCTTCTTGATCAACCTCCTATCCAAAGCGCCTTTGGTTACGTCATGATCGTCCGTCGTCGAGCCTGAGGAGGTCAATGGAAGGTGTAATTTGAGCTCCAATCTTCTTCTTAAGATGAGAGACATGGAATACAGGATGTATCCTTGCAGTGGTAGGTAATTCTAGCTTATAAGCCACTGATCCAATCCTCGGTATGATCTGATAGGGGCCATAAAACTTGGAAGAATGTTTGAGGTTCCTCCTGATTGCTACAGAAGTCTGTCTATAGGGCTTCAGCTTCAAGAACACCCAATCCCCTTCTTGGAATTTCCTTTATGTTCTCCTTCTGTCAGCATTCACTTTCATTCTGTTCTGAGCATTCTTCAAATTCTCTTTCAAGATTCTAGCCACCAATTGTCTCTCCTTGAGTAGCTGATCCACAGAATCTACTCTAGATTGAGAAATAAGTTCTAAAGTAGTTTGAGGAGGATCATAGCCATACAATACCTTGAAGGGAGTCATTTTCAGTGAGGTGTGATAATTGCTATTATACCAATATTCTGTCTGTGATAGCCATTTGTGCCACTCATTTGGTTTGTGCCCAGTCATACACCTTAGATAATTCTCTAAACACTTGTTCAACCTCTCGGTTTGACCATCAGTCTGTGGATGATAAGCAGAACTATAACATAGTTGCACTTGAAGGAGCCTGAACATCTCATTCCAGAAATGGTTCAAGAATACCTTGTCTCTGTCAGACATTATGCTCTTGGGTAGTCCATGTAATTTGTAAATATTATCTAAGAACAATCTGGCTATTTGTGAGACTGTGAAAGGATGAGTAGTGGCTATGAAATGTGCATATTTACTGTACCTGTCAACAACTACCACTATGGTAGCCTTCCCTTCAGATTTTGGCAACCCTTCAATGAAATCCATGGAAATGTAATCCCATGCTCCTTCAGGAATGGGGAGAGGTTGTAGTATGTCTGGATATGCCACTTGTTCATCTTTACATCTTTGGCACACCTCACATACCTGTACTACAGCCTTTACATGTTCAATCATTGCCGGCCAGTAAAATATGAATTTAAGCCTTTGATAGGCATCCCAAACCCCTGAATGCCCCCCTAGTCCAGACTGGTGCATGGTCAGAACCAGTTGTTGTCTTAAGGACCCATGTTGTCCCACCCAAGCCTTACCCTTATACCTCAATATCCCTTGCTGCATTGACATATTCACTTCACTGTTATTAATAGTACTAATTGATGTTATTGCCTATAATACTTCAGAATCTCCTTGATAACTATTCAAAACTTCTTCAATCCACTTGGGTTGTGCTTGAGTTACTACATAACACTGTGATGTGTCTCATTTTAAAACTTGATCCTGCTGAATTGTGGTCTTCCTGGATAAGGCATCAGCTACTAAATTCTCAACCCTTTTCTTGTATTGGATCTCAAAGCCCAACCCCATTAGTTTAGTCACTTCTTTATGTTGTAGATATGTGGTGATCCTTTGGTCTTGTAGGAACTTTAAGTTAAAATGGTCTGTCTTGATAATGAAATGGTTTGGATGAAGGTAATGTCTCCACCTGTCCACAACTTGTAGTAAGGCTATTAGTTCCTTCTCATATGTAGACACGCCTTGGTGTTTCATGCTCAACATCTGACTCGTAAAAGCCAATGGTCCTTTGTCTTGCATCAAAACTGCACCAATTCATGTATTGCAGACATCCACTTCTAATATAAATGGCTTGCTGAAGTCAGGTAGTGCTAGTACTAGTGTGCTGGACATAGTTAATTTTAACTGATTGAAGGCTGCTTCATAGTTAATTTTAACTGATTGAAGGCTGCTTCAGCTTCCTGGTTCCACTTGAATTCCCCCTTCTTCAACAGATTTGTCAATGGCTTACTGATCTGTGCATATCCCTTCACAAATTTCCTATAGTGTCCTGTTAACCCCAGGAAACATCTCAGTTCCTTGACTGTTCTTGGACAGGACCATTCCACCATAGCTATCACCTTGTCAGGATTAGTGCTTACTCCTCTATCATGTATAATGTGTCCCAAATACTCTACTTTAGACTGCCCAAACTCACATTTACTGAGCTTAGCAAAGAGTTTAGATTTCTTCAACAGTTTAAGTACACACTCCAAGTGTCTCAGATGCTCCTCCATAGACTAGTATGTCATCAAAGAATACTAGGATAAATTTCCTTAGATGCTCCTGGAATACACAATTCATAAGGGACTGAAAAGTTGCAGGTGCATTGGTTAAACCAAATGGCATCACCTTGAACTCCCAAAGTCTATGATGGGTCCTGAATGCAGTTTAGTCTGCTTACCCTTAGATGTCCTTTCTGGTTTAATCATGGTTACCTCAGCAATTATTTCTCCAGTACCACAGTGCAACATTCTTTTTAGTTCTTCAGGATTCATAGTGGCTATGTTACTGTCTTCTTGTTCACCATATAGTGTAATCATCTTTCCTTTAAACATGAAAATCAGGTCGTGGGGGCCTGGTGTGTAATATCACAGGGGCTACCATATATATCCAATCTATACCAGAATCATATCACATCCCCCTATTTTCATTAGCCTTAGTCTGAAACTAAAGGGCTCATTCTGCATCTTTCAATGGAACACAGGACTCTCTAAATGACAGTTCATTTCTTGTCCATTGGCTACATAAACCTTTATAGGTTTCTTCATATGTTGTATTGGTAGTCTTAGCCTCTTGACAATATAGGAGTCTATGAATGAATGTGTAGACCCACTGTCAATCAGTACTGTCATAGATATCTTGCCAGCATACCCTATAATCTTTATAGTTGATATCCTTCCTTTGGAAGAACTTAGGCCCAAGAGGGCATTAATTGAAACCTCAGCTTGTTCAGTGTGTCCCTCCCCTGTTTCTTCAAGTGTTTCAGCTACATCCATAAACATCTCTGGGGTTTCTCCATCCTCATCTCCTGCTACTCCTTTCATAGTATTAATAATTATTTTTTTGCATTGATGTCCTGGAAAATATCTCTCATTGCATCTGTAGCATAGGCCTTGTTCTCTAAGGTTCTCAAAATTGTTTGGAGTGGTATTTGGTTGTAGGGTACTTTGTTGTGGTCTAGGAGCAGTATAGGTGGGTCTGAGAGGGGTAGTGTTTATATGAGGGTATTTAGGGGCAGTGGTTTGGTTATTTCTGTTGTAGGGAGTAAATGTAGGTTTTGGATTGAAAGTTTGGTGGTTCTTTTGTTGTGCAAAGGGAATAAGGGCCTTGAAGATTCTTCATATAGCTTAGCAGTTTCATATGCATCCAACACTGTCTGAGGGTTGGTTATTTTGACTAGGGGTTTGAGTTCAGGTTTCAGTCCACTCAGAAAGCTGGAAATGTAGTGGGTTTCATTGAGTGATGGATTAATTAGGGTCATGTATCATGTAAGCTCCTCGAACTTGTCTTGGTACTGATCCACAGTCCATGTTTGCATAATCTTATTGAACTCATCTACAATATCCTGAGGTCTAATGTTTCCAAACCTCCTACACACCTCATGACTGAATGTAGACCATGTCATAACTCTCTTATTATGAATAATACAGCTATCAAACCATACATATGCTTTCTCCCCGATATGAACAGAAGCATAACTAAGCTTCTCCTGCTCAGCAATGTTGTAAAGTTCAAAGAATTTTTCGCATTTCCTAAGCCAACTCCTTGGGTTATTGCCATCAAATTCTGGAAAGTTCATCTTAGGTTTAAAGGTTTTGTGGTTGGTGTTGGTTTCCGAATGTTGGTTCATCATATTTGGGGATGTTGGGGGTGTGAAAAGAACATTAGAGTTTCGATATAGTGGTGGGATTGATAGTATTGGAGCAGCTGGATAAAATGTAAAACCTCTTCCTACACTCGTACCCTATTGTGTATAAGAAATTGAGCTAGGAATAGGATTTCGACTACCTGAAGCTACATCGAAGTCGTAGTTTGGTGGAGTAGACTAGATGTTTGCTGGGATCGATCCGAGAGTAATGTTTGCAAGAGCCGTCGCCGGTGTTGGTGGTGTTGGCTTGCATGTGAGCCATTCCGTCCATAATCACTTCGAACTTTCGATTAATTTCCTCATTTTTCTTCTGTTCTATCGCTTCGATTCGCCGATTGGTTTCCTCCGTGAACATCGTTAGTTGCGTTTTCAGCGACTGTATATCATCGTGAAGGGCTTGCATCTCCGGTGAGATGCTGACTCCCGTCGTCGGGTTGGCTCCTGATACCATTTGTAACAAGACGATTGCTTTGTTACAAGTGAAGAACAAGAAAAGAGAAAGGAAGAGAGGAAAGGAAGAAGATGAGAAATATTTCTTGTATATTGATAATGAAAGGGCCAACCAGTGAATGGGGCTTATAAGCCTTACATGACTTTTCCACATACTAAAACTTAAGGGACTAATAAAATATTAACTAAACTTAAAAATTGAAATGTACTATTGGACTTAAATATAATACTTAACTACTTGGGGGTAATTTAAATAAAAGACAATTCTCTTCTATTGTGACAGGTCGCCGAAAAATACTATGGCGGCGGCTAGGGTTTTCAGATTTTTCGATTGGGTGTTGTGGCGTTTTGGTGAGAATCGAACAACATGGAGGTGTCAAAATGACGGGAAGGTGATGTCGAGTGTGATGATACCAACGCTGAACCTTGAAATCGTCGAAATCGGCCGGAATTTGCAAAAAAAACGAACGAAATCGACGGGCTTGCAGTGGGTTTTTCGATCTGAAATTGACGGAGATGTAGGATGAATCGATGGGGGTACTTGGTATGAAAATGACGTGCTTGAAGATACGAAGCTATTGTACTAAGTCTCGTCCCCGATGGATGTCGGAATTGGCCGGAAATGGCGAAACTCTGGCGATTTCACTGTTCACTCGGCGAAATCGCCGAAAATGAGAGCATTTCGGGTTTTGAGGTATAAAAATGGGATTTCACTTATGTAAAAAAATTAAGGGAGGGACACATTGACCGTTGCATTAGCCAGCGACAGCCGTTGCATTAATAATTTTCTCATATTAAACATTTTGGTAGTAATTAAAAAGATTTTTTCACAAAATTAATATTACTACTGTACGATATTTCAAGCCAAACAATATGGACTAGCTAAATCCATTGCACTTCCTTTTATATTCTTCTATAATAGTCAACTCATACTTATTTTTTAAATAATATAATCTGCTTAATTGTTCTCTATAATATAATCTGTCTCCCATCCGAAATTCAAATATATACATATATTTTTTCTATAGCTTATTGTCAACTCGATCACCATTTGTACATGTTCCCACGTCTAGAGTTTCTGAAACCAAAATAGGTGCTTCTCACGTACACAAGTATATGCTCCATAATTTCATGGCGATATATATATATATAGATAAGTTTATATTAACAAATGAAGCAATTCTTCTACATCATTTCCATTTTGAAGCTCATCTATATCCTAAAATGAAGAGTTTTTCGAGTAGCGTCACTTTTGTTTCCCTCACGGCGGTCTTGTTTCTCGTAGGCGTCGTCTCAGCACAATTTGACGACATCGACCTTCCTTTCAACTACTATAGCCTTAGCTGTCCGAAACTTGAGAGCATTGTGCACCAGAAAGTGGAGGAATGGGTTAAAAGAGATTATTCCCTTGCTCCTGCCCTCGTGAGGTTGCATTTCCATGACTGCTTCGTTAGGGTACGTAGTTATGCATATCTCATTTATATATTTTACCTTCTTAGCTATTGTCCAAACTAATAATTAACAACACATTTTCTGTTTTTTATTTATAATCATCTGGTATCTAAAATTCATATAGATTCGGCCCACATAGCACACATTTCATTTTTAGTTTGATATTTCCTTAAGAGATTTTTGACACAACTATTTACCAATTAGATTGTAGGAAAATATTGTCTTAAGAACAGAACAAATTTCTTATTTTTGTTCTTATTTTCAAATTGTAACCTTTTAATAATAGTTACTTACATTACCGTTCATTCCATTGTTGTACTCACACTATTTACCAATTAGATTGTAGTAGATGCAAATTAAAACGGATGGTAATTTATATTTTATGGATGGTAGGGATGTGATGCTTCAATATTATTAGACCACGAAGGAAGTGAAAGAAGTGGGAAAGCAAGCAAGACATTAAGGGGATTTGAAGTAATAGATGATATCAAAACAGAATTGGAGAAAGCGTGCCCCAAAACAGTATCGTGTGCTGATATTCTAACTGCAGCTGCAAGAGACGCCACACTTGCTGTAGGTGGTCCATTTTGGATGGTTCCATATGGTAGAAAAGATGGTACAGTTTCCATGGCTAAAGAAGCTGATCAATTAATCCCAATGGGTCATGAATTAGTCACTCATTTGCTTGAATTTTTCCAGTCCAAAGGCTTGAATGTTCTCGACATGGTTGTCCTCTCGGGTGAGTTATATTAATTCCTTATTTGGCAGGAATATGGTCAAATTTGTCCTTATATAAGAGAAATTAGCATTTTTAATCCCTCAAATATTTATTCCTTATAATTTTTAGTTATGCATATTTAACCTACATTTAATTAGTATGTGCACTTTGGTCTCTTTCACTTATAGATTTTCACAAACTAATTATTAAGTGTTAAATTATTAATGTATTATTGTTTTTAACCGTTACACTTCAAAATATAGTTCTAAAAATAGTCTAAATGTTACATAATTCCCTTGTAAAGAGACCAAAGATATGTATTTTAGTTAATCTAAGGTTAGATTTGCTTAGCGGAATATTATAATGCTAAAATCACAATACTAATAATTGAGGATCAAAAGTACAATTATCCGTTATTTCAAAATGAGCAACTTTGGCCATTGTTAATGTAATTAAACGACTGGTCTAAGATTACTCCGGACGTTAGGAAATGTCTAGCTTTTGCCCTTAGACTCCTACTAAAGCTACAACTTAGAATAATTTTAAATCATGGTCAGAAGTTGACGAGTAAATTTAATTTTTTCACGTTTTAAGTTGGAGCTCCACTAATGGTAAAAGAAAATACGAGACTATTTGCTAACTGCAAGAATATGAATGGATCAAAAGTGTAACGGATGACAAAATTAAGCAATTTCCGATCGTACATGGAGAAGTTTGGCCTTTTCCGTTTGTTCTAAGAATTACAATTGAATATCAATGTTGTTATATATGCAGGAGCTCACACAATTGGAAGAACCACATGTGAATCTCTACAATACAGGCTATACAATTATAATGGAACTAGGAAATCAGATTCAAGACTCGATCATCTCTACTTAAATTACTTGGAAAGAAAGTGTAGATGGGCATCTGAATATGTTGACCTTGATGCTGTTACTCCAAAGAAATTTGATGTTCAATACTACAAGAATCTTCAAAAGGGAATGGGACTTTTGTTGACAGACCAATTGCTCTACACAGATCCAAGAACTGCACCTATTGTCACAGCTTTGGCTACTCAGCCAGACGTTTTTGAAAATCTTTTTGCAGCTTCTATGGTCAAGATGGGCAATATTCAAGATTATCTCAGCATTAATGATGAAGTCCGACTTAATTGCGCACGTGTTAATAGTCCTAATTATTAAAATCACAACTTTTATTAAAGTTAAGTTCTATGTACTGATAGTGTAAAAAATAATTACGCTATTGGTGTGAGTCTGTTTCTTTTTCGGGTTTTTATTTATATACTAATTTAATATGTACTTTGAAATTCAAAATTTGGAAATTAAACTCCAAATCTATATTGTATTATTTAACTGATAGTGTCCGAGATTGTGTTTGTATGATTTATTATTATTAATTGAATATGATATTGAGGAATATTCAGCGTATCATTAAAATAAGCGTGCGTCTCTATGTATTATGTATGGTATTTGTAAAGTGGTACATTTAACTTCAGTGTTCGCAAATTGTTCCCTTGACTAATCTTTACTTTGTTTTAAAAAAATTACTTAATATAAAAGGGGGTCGAATAGTAAGTAATTCTCATCTTATGTACGATAATCTTACAATTAATTAAAGGCAAAAGTAGAAGCATGTCCAAACAGATTTCAACTAGTATACCCTTTTCTTTTTCTTTGTATATTTAATGAATATTAGATTTAGGTTATACCTTAATTAGTAGTATAATATTATCATAATTATAAAGTTAATATTCTTATAGAATAGGGATTCCTAAGTAGAATAGGAAAATGATCTTCATTGTAACTTGTATATATATGTCTTTCATTAATAAGAATAATCAATGGATTATTTCTTTCATGACAATTCTATTCTAATTAAGGGTTATGATCATAAAACTTTGTCCCCTCCTCATCCACCCCTTGTCCTGAAACATACCCTTCATGCCCCAAAATTGATTAAGAATTTGGTGTATGTCCGTAAATTCACCACTGATAATTGAGTTTCTATTAATTTTGATCCGTTTAGGTTTTCTGTGAAAGATTTCAAGACGGGGAGTCATCTCATGAGGTGTAACAATAAGGGTGATCTTTATCCAATCACTCCAAGTCTCAGCATCTCGCGTCAAGCTATGTCATCCACTTTTGCAGCTTTTGCTCCTTCCTTGTGGCATGCTCGTCTAGGTCATCCAGGGTCGTCTATTTTATCTTCTTTAGATAGACATAAATTTATTTCGTGGGTACGTGTAGTACTCCACTTTGTCAATTCTGTGTTTTGAGAAAAATTATTAAGTTACCATTTGTAGCGTCGAATTCTAATACTTCAATGCCATTTGATATTATTCATAATGATTTATGGATATCTCCGGTTCTCAATTCTATGAGTCATCATTATTATGTATTATTCTTATATTACTATTCTAAATATTTATGGACGTTTTCAATTGCGAAAAAATCTCAAGTTTTTTCCATTTTCATAAAATTTAAAGCTTTCATAAGAACGCAATTCGAACGGGAAATAAAAAACATTCAATGTGATCATGGCAAAGAGTATGACAATGGGGAATTTAGGGAGTTTTGTGCTCAAAATGAGATAAATTTTCATTTTTCTTGTCCTCATACATCTTCACAAAATGAGAAAGCTGACCGAAAAATTCGTACCATTAATAATATTGTCTGCACTTTATTGGTTCATTCTTCCGTTCCTCCATTATTTTGGCATCATGCGCTACAAATGGATACCGATCTACTCAATATTCTTCCTTCTAAAGGTTTGACATATTCATCCCCTCTCAAAGTCTTATATAATAAGTCTCCGTCATATTCTCATCTTAGGGTCTTCAGATGCTTATGTTATCCACTGTTTCCATCCACTACAATCAACAAACTTCAGGTACGTTCTACTTCTCGTGTGTTTTTGGATCGTCAAATCACCGTGGTTATAAATGCTTTGAGTTGTCCTCTAAACGAATCATCATTAGTCGTCATGTTCTCTTTGATGAATCCCAATTTCCCTTTTTTAAAGTAGAAAAATCCGTGTCTAGTTCTTATGATTTTTTGGATGAGGATCTCCCCCTATGTTCTACGTCATTTTTCAGATTTGCCCGAAAAAATGATGTCACGCCAATGACCTGACAGGCGTCGCGAGCCAAAACTCTGCGAGACACACGACCTGCACCCTAGCATCGCGGCGCCTTCGACGGTAATTCCAGAAATTCTCGAAAATTCCCAAAATTCACCCAATCCAGCCCAGAGTCTTGGTCTAGTCACTAGCAGTCAACGGGGTATTTTTAAACCAAAAAGACATTTCAATTTGAATTCTAATGTTCTGAAATCCCCCTACCCCGTAATCTTGTGTCTGCCTTAAATGGCCTTAATTGGAAAATTGTCATGACCGAGGAATATATTTCTCTTATTGATAATAAGACGTGGGAGTTTCTAAAAATTTGGTGTATGTCCGTAAATTCACCACTGATAATTGAGTTTTATTAATTTTGATCCGTTTGGATTTTCTGTGAAGGTTTTCAAGACGGTGAGTCATCTCATGAAGTGTGACAGTAGGAGGGATCTTTATCCAATCACACCGAGTCTCAGCATCTCGCGTCAAGCTATGCCATCCACTTTTGCAGCTCTTTCTCCTTCCTTGTGGAGTGGTCGTCTAGGTCATTCGGGGTCGTCTATTTTATCTTATTTAGATAGACATAAGTTTATTTCTTGTAAGGGTACACGTAGTACTCCAATTTTGTCAATCATGTGCTTTGGGAAAAATTATTAAGTTACTATTTGTAGCTTCGAATTCTAATACTTCAATGCCATTTGATATTATTCATAATGATTTATGGATATCTCCGGTTCTCAATTCTATGAGTCATCATTATTATGTATTATTCTTATATTACTATTCTAAATATTTATGGACGTTTCCAATTGCGAAAAAATCTCAAGTTTTTTCCATTTTCATAAAATTTAAAGCTTTCATAAGAACGCAATTCGAACGGGAAATAAAAAACATTCAATGTGATAATGACAAAGAGTATGACAATGGGGAATTTAGGGAGTTTTGTGCTCAAAATGAGATAAATTTTCGTTTTTCTTGTCCTCATACATCTTCACAAAATGAGAAAGTTGACCGAAAAATTCGTATCATTAATAATATTGTCTGCACTTTATTGGTTCATTCTTCCGTTCCTCCATTATTTTGGCATCATGCGCTACAAATGGCTACCGATCTACTCAATATTCTTCCTTCTAAAGGTTTGACATATTCATCCCCTCTCAAAGTCTTATATAATAAGTCTCCGTCATATTCTCATCTTAGGGTCTTCGGATGCTTATGTTATCCACTGTTTCCATCCACTACAATCAACAAAATTCAGGTACGTTCTACTTCTCGTGTGTTTTTGGATCGTCAAATCACCGTGGTTATAAATGCTTTGATTTGTCCTCTAAACGAATCACCATTAGTCGTCATGTTCTCTTTGATGAATCCCAGTTTCCCCTTTTTAAAGTAGAAAAATCCGTGCCTAGTTCTTATGATTTTTTGGATGAGGATCTCCCCCTATGTTCTACGTCATTTTTCAGATTTGTCCGAAAAAATGATGTCAGCGCAGCGGCCCTGCACAGAGGCGTCGCGGAGTCAAAACTCCTGCGAGACAGCGCCGCGGCCCTGCACCCCTAGCATCGCGGCGCCTTCGACGGTAATTCCAGAAATTCTCGAAAATTCCCAAAATTCACCCAATTCAGCCCAGAGTCTTGGTCTAGTCACTAGCAGTCAACGGGGTATTTTTAAACCAAAAAGACATTTCAATTTGAATTCTAATGTTCTGAAATCCCCCTACCCCGTAATCTTGTGTCTACCTTAAATGACCTTAATTGGAAAATTGTCATGACCGAGGAATATATTTCTCTTATTGATAATAAGACGTGGGAGTTGGTACCCCGTCCATCTGGTGTTAATATTATTCGGTCTATGTAGATTTTTGTTCATAAGGAAAATTCTGATGGTTCATTTGCAAGGCATAAGGCTAGACTTGTGGGTGATGGTAAGACTCAGCAGGTTGGTGTGGATTGTGGTGAAACATTTAGCCCAGTGGTCAAGTCAGCTACCATTCGCATTATGCTCAGCTTGGCTCTTTCGACATCATAGCCCATTCATTAGCTAGATGTGAAGAATGCGTTCCTACATGGTGATCTCAAGGAGACAGTGTATATGCATCAGCCGTTGGGGTTCAGGGATACTAGATATCCTAATCATGGCTGTCTATTGAAGAAATCCTTGTATGGACTTAAGCAGTCTCCACGGGTTTGGTATAAGAGGTTTACTGATTTTGTTTCGACTATGAGTTTTTCTCCCAACAGGTCTGATAATTCATTGTTCATATATCGTCGGTGTTCTTCCATGACTTATATATTTTTATATGTTGATGATATTATCTTGACTGCCTCTTCTGATGCTTTGAGAAAGTCTATTATGACAATACTCAGTTCTGAGTTTGCCATGAAAGACTTGGGACCCTTGAGCTATTTTAGGAATTGCAGTCACTCGTCATGCAGGCGGATTGTTCTTAACACAGAGAAAGTATGCAGCAGAGATTATTGAGAGAGATGGGATGTCATGCTGTAAGTCCACTTCTACTCCAGTTGATACTAAACCCAAGTTGGGTGCTGCAGCTGGCTCTCCATATGAGGATCTGATCCGCTATCGTAGTCTTGCAGGCGCCCTTCAGTATCTTACGTTCACAAGACCAAACATTACATATGCAGTCCAGCAGGTGTGTTTGTTTATGCATGATCCCAGAGTTGAACATATGAATGCTCTCAAACGCATCCTTAGATACATACAAGGAACACTTGATTATGGTTTGCATTTGTACCCTTCGTCGACCTCTACACTTGTCACATATACAGATGTTGATTGGGGTGGTTGTCCTGACACCAGACGGTCTACGTCTGGCTATTGCATGTTTTTAGGTAATAACTTGGTCTCATGGCCTGCCAAGCGTCAATCCACGCTTTCACGTTCAAGTGCAGAGGTTGAGTATCGAGGGGTAGCCAATGTGGTTTTCGAGTCATGTTGGTTACGAAATCTACTTTTAGAGCTTCATTGTCCTATTGAGAAAGCTACCTTGGTGTATTGTGATAATATAAGTGTCATCTACCTTTCTGGTAATCCAGTTCAGCACCAGCGCACTAAACACATAGAGATGGATATTCACTTTGTTCGAGAGAAGGTAGATAAAGGACAAGTACGCGTCTGTCATGTCCCTTCCAGATATCAGATTGCAGACATCTTTACAAAGGGTCTGATCTCGGTCCTTTTTGAAGATTTTAGAGACAGTCTCAGCGTACGAAGACCGCCCGCTATGATTGCGGGGTGTGTTAAAGTGTATATGGGCCAGCCATATACAGCCTAGCCGAGAGTCTTTTCCCATGTGGGACCCTTTCCCTTTCGTTTGTATATTTGGTGAATATTAGACTTAGGTTTGTACTTTAATTAGTAGTGTAATATTACCATAATTATAAAGTTAATATTCTTATAGAATAGAAATTCCTAGATAGAATAGGAAGATGATCTTCATTATAATTTGTATATATATGATTTTCATTAATAAGAATAATTAAGAAATTATTTCTTTCAGTAATGTGGGAGAAGTAGTATTCTCTAAAATATTATCATTTTAAGTAAACATTATGCAATGATCAAATTAAAGAGTCTTTTGAATTTCCGTAATTGTATCATTTTACCAAGCATAATATGAATAATGATGGCTCAGCAGGCGGATGTTTAATTTGAAAATGTACTCCATCCGCTCACTTTTATTTGTCCGTTATTAAATTTGCACGCCCCTTAAAAATTAATAAATAAAGTATACATATTACCATTAAACCCGCATAAATAGGTATATATCTCAATAGATTTGAGAAATGAATAATTAATGTTAGGGATAAAATAAGATATAAAAGTTTGTCCCTCTTGATATGCTAAAATGGACAAGTAAAAGTGAAATTATTTTTTAGTATAGCGGAGTAAAAGTGAAAGGAAAAATACATCATATGTTATACAGACAAACCTCTCTATAACATCATCCGTATATAACAATACCTTTCTATAATAGCTAAATTTTTCCGAAACCGATTTTTATGTTATATTTTACATCTCTATAACAACATTTTACCTACAACAATAATATCCAACTTTATAATAATACGTTCTTTGTAAAAATACCATCTATATAACAACTATCTTCTTTTTTTGCTAATTTAATAATTAACCATCTTATAAAATAGACTATATATGATTACCAATAATAAGTGTAGAGATTTTAATCAAATATTTAATTTAATACTTTAAATACACTATATTTATGACAGAATATTACATATGAGTATATTTGTAATCTAAAAATATTATTGTCTTCGTCAATTCAGGCGATATATCACCACTAAGAGATTGGAATATACGATACAAGCTACACCTATAAATTTTTCCGTCAATCTTGAAATAATTTAATTTTTAAGTAGATTTAAAATGTATGTTTAGAGCTTAAAACTTTATACGTTAAGTAATAAATTTATGGTAATTGTATTAACTTTCTTTAATGTTTAGTTAGTGAAGTCTGCATATCTTTGAGATTTAAAAATTTAAATAATTTTGTTATTTTTTATAACATTAAAAAATAAAAAAATAGATTTTATGCATTTGTTTTATCTATAACAACCAACTATTATTTAAATATCAAATGTTGTTATAAGTGCATGTATAAGTATAACTAGGGGTGAGCACGGGTACAGGGTACCCAAATACCCGACTGGAACCGACACTAACAGGTAAGTTCCGGGTAGATATATTATAATAACGGGTAGATTCCGGGTATTAAAATTAAGAATCGATCAATATCAGATCCGGGTCCGGTTCCAGAAAATTGAGACAGGGTACCCGAATCCGGAATCGATATCCGGATCCTATGAACCCACACCCCTTTTAAGTTTTAAGTATTAAGTTTTAAGTGTAAGTATGGGCTTTGGACGTTTATTATTTTTTGGCCCAGTCTTGTTGACCCATGTTGACACCCAATTTTGACCCTCCCGTCCAGTCATTAACCATAGAATTATACTAATTTTCAACAATAATTCTAATAATTTTAAAATAATAAAATGCAGCAATAAAACATTAATACATGCATAAATAAGTAATTTAATAATGGCACCGCGTCTTACGTAGAAAATTACGCACTTAGAGTCTCGTCATAATTCCTAATAATAAGATTTTAAATAATAGCGCCGCATTCTAAAGTATTAAGCATTAATTAAATAGCACGTCCGTCTTTATTTCTTTATAATAATTTAAACTCAAGCACTAATTAAATAGCACGCCCGCATTTATAACAATTAGACTAATCAAAACGCCTAAATAATTTAAGCACAATCTATTAATTTAATTTACTACTAATTAATTAATTAAATACCTAAAGCTAATACCTAGAGTTCTACCCAAATAAATACCTAATTAAAATAACTAACCTAATACTACCCCTAATTACTAATCAGCCCATTACCCAGCCCTTTATCTTACCTGCGGCCCACACCCTTACTTCGTCGACCCGGCCCACACCCTTATCCTTTAAACGTTCAGCAGCCCTTATACCCCATCGTCTCTCCCTCATCGCCCAAACCTAAAAAGAAACCCAGCAGCCCTTACGCGAAACCCTAGTTCGCCACACCTTCACCGCCATGCCCGGATTTCTCGCCGGAGAATTCGGGCTTTCCTTTATCCACGCACCCCAGACAGCTCATCCCTTACCATAACCTGCACAAATCGCACAAAATATCCTTCACAATCTTAGCCAATCAATACGAAATCTCGTCGAATCAAGCACAAATTAGCCTTTATTACTTACTGAACTTAGACCCAGACTATGAGCTATAAATGCAAGAACGATTAGGCATGCAAGGGGGCAGAGCATATACGGGGAGAAGCACAGACGGGAGGACAATACGACAGAGCACAGCAGAGCATCAGAAGGGGGAGCAGCCACCCAAACCACTAGCCTAGCACGAATAGGAAGTTCGAACCCTTCCCTTTTAATTCCAGCCAAAAATCAGTGAGCAAACCTTGTCCCTTTCATTCGCATCGCAAAACCAAAACCCGTCGATTGGACCGACGACTTGATACGCTGCCCCGGGTCGCTGTCCGGAGAAGGTAAACTCAACTCCCCTCGATCTTGATTTATTTCATATTTTCTTTGTATTTTCTGTGTGCTTGCTTACATTAATCATGTTGTTAGTCTGTTGATATTACTGTGACTATAATGCCTAATGTTTAGTTAGTTCGTTTTCATTAATCTAGGCATATTTAGCTTATTTAAACTATGGAGTGAGTTTATATTCATTGTAATATGCTATAAATGTTATTTAGCACCTGTTTAGAGGGATTATGATAAGGATTAAGCAAACTGCTTCATGATGTTTGTTATTGCTTCAAATCCGCAATCCCGTCTAATTGATCGTCCATGCCTAGATATATAGTGAACTGGGAATATGTATATACTTGTTTAAGTGTCGCATGTTTGGTATAGCGTGATGTTTGCTTTATTTCTTGTAAGTCATATCATGTGGGAGTTTGAGGTCTAGGTCTGATTATGCGTAATCGCACCCCCTTACATGTTTAAGACATGTGAATAACAGTGTCGTAAGATTACTTCTTAGTGGTTTATAAGCATTTTGGTGAACTTGTTGATATACCTTCTGTGATTTAAAGGAATGGTGTGTGTAGCTTTAAATCTTTACTAACTAGCATACAAATCTGTATTTTATATAAATTTAGCATGAAGAGAGCTTTGTAAGTGATGTCGCTGAATATTATTGATTATATCGAAGCATGCTCGTCTTATGAAATTCCAGTAGTTAGTTCCGTAGGTATTGGTCTCTTGTTCAGCTAAAATGTTATCTTTAAACGTTTGATTTGGTCACCCCTGTTGTTTAACATCTCTATTGAATTTATCATACACTTTTCCTGTCTGTTTAGGTGTTAAAATGTCTCCGTGTTAGCATATTGTCCCTTCTAAATTGTCTCGCACCCTGTACCCTGTATGCTCAATCTGTTTGTTGCTATTACCTCGTTGCGCTTTTAAGGGCATATTGGCTGCTGCTTAGCTCTGTTAATGTCATTTTTGAGTCCTTACCGTTTGTTTTAAGAGTCGCTAAGTAGCCGCCCTATTCTGATTTTATTCCCACTTGAATTGTTGCTTTTACTGCTGCCCTTTTTAGTCTATCTCTGCGACTGCGTGAACTATTTGATACTGTTGTTCTCTCTTTTAAAGTTTCTTTATCTTGTTTGGTTTAAGTTCATTTATTAAATATTGTTGTGCCCAGTTACTGCATTTCTGGGTTCCTATTTAATAAAATGGTACTGGATAACATTTTATTTGCCGAAGTGTATAAGATAACAGTTTGTTTTGAAATCCCTTAGAGGCCCAACAACGTATCTTTCATGAATTATTTATCTATATATATTTTGTTTATGCATGTATTTTCATGTTATATCCATTAATCCTTTTCCTTTTAATTTTTTTTTTACATGAAATGCATCGGAGCAAAATGAAGAGTCTCATGACGAGACTCATCACGACTTTCGTCAATGAAGGCCCGCATCTACATCCATCGCGTTCCCTCCTCGGCAATGCCTAGAAAAACAAAATAGGACGGAGTCATCCGCTTCAATTCCTTTACTCTCTTAACCTCCTCACCTCATTTCTATGTCTTTATTTGTTTCTTGTAATTTTATTATCTAACTTTGTAATTAACAGGAGATCTAGAGCAATTAGTCTTTGAACATATAAGGCGGTAAGGTAATTTAGAATTAGAAATGCACTTCTAGTTATTTATCTTAGGCTTGTCACGCATGTCTAATCTCTTGCATAACAGTTAAATTGCATATCTAATCATGAAGTTAATGCATAACAAAAAATTGATTTTCTCATAAATCACTTAATGACATTTCATAATAAAATTATCTCCTTGTTATCAAATGGTAAAAAATAGCATTTTTATATCATACCTTGCGTATATTAATCAAATCGATTTTGCAAAAAATGAAGTGCATATCTTTAATAACCACATCAATTTTGCATCATTTTATAAATGCATACTTTTAAACTTTACGTTTATTTTTGTAGCATCAGTCTTATAAATCTTTTATCCAAAATGCAATGCATTCTTTTATAAAATACTTGCAGCATCTTTTTAAACATGCATTTTCTCTAACATAATAATCAACCCTAGGTTTGAACGGACAACCGCAAGTTAGCGGATCCTTTAGGGTGCCTGACACCTTCCCTTTAGGATAATAAAGAACCCTTACCCAGAATCTCATTTAGTTTGGCAGACCATTAAAACGGAGTTAATGCTGACTTCAATCAGCTAGTATTTAGGTGTCCTAATTCACCCAACTAATTAGGTGGCGACTCCCTAGCGGCCCTTAAACATTTTTAACATCTATTTACATTTTTGGGAGGATAACCATTCCGTCGCGCATTTAAGCCTGAGAGTTCAAAATCGGGTGCGACAGAATGGCGACTCCACTGGGGATTTAAGGTTCTTAACCATAACAGACCTAGGGTTATTATTTGACATCATATTTTGCATTTAATTTTGTGTGCTATATTTTGTTTATTTTAATTGCTACCTGCTTTACTGCTTTCCCTAAACTGGCATTCCGCTCATATTTCTTCTACTCTGGAAATTCACACAATCACACACTACATGCGAGGTGCGCTGGGTGCATCAGCAAAATTCTTTCTTCAAAACCCAAATTTAGGAGAGTTGGTAACATACGTGGAGTGTCCGGTCTAACCGGTGGCCGCGTAGCCTTCTCACTCGAGTTGTCCGCTCGGGAACCTTGCGTCTAGAAAAGCCAAATCTTAGAGACTTAAGATAGAGCTATACCACCCTTATTTTAGGGCATGCATGCATTTACCTTAGGTGGGTCGGTCCTTGGCATCGACACCACAATTAGGAAGACACCAAACTTGTCGACGGGTTTCTCAACCCAACGACCAACCAGCATATTATGTGTAGCGTGACAATGATAGACAAGTCCAAACCTAATCATGTCATGCTGAAATTGGGAAAAGTGCACCGTCATTTAGTCGTCATTTCCAACAAAAGCATTACAGTTGAGCGGCTTGGACAAATCCACCATAACCTCGCATATTTGACGTTTAGGCCTACCTCTGGCATAAAGAGGTCCCAAACATGTTAGAACACGCACTTGATTTGCAAATTGCTTATTATTATATATTGCCTGCAACTTTTTGCATATTATACTAACTTGGTTTGCTTCATTTGTTAAAGGGTTATTTTTGTCTAGCTTATCCCCAAAAGGTTGATTCGCGTTGACTGGTAGAAGCACAATCACCCAATAAATGACTAATCCAGAGGCACTGGAACGGAACGACTTAGGACTCATCCCCGTTCCTGTTGAGGATGCAGAGGCGTTAGAAAGGAGAAACACCAATGATCAACACCTCGCCAAACAATTGGAACTACGTTAGACCTGATTCCCTTGGCGGATACGTAGGCGGCCATATCGGCTTCGGTCCCACTTTTTTTAGAAAATCCCAATTTTTCTTTTGCTTGTAATTGGAACTACGTTCGACCTGATTCCCTTGGAGGATACGTAGGCGGCCATATCGGCCTCGGTCCCACCTTTAGAATTTTTACCCAATATTCGCTTGTAATGAACTACGTCATGACCTGATTCCCTCATGGGGATACGTAGGCGGCCTAAATCGGCTTCGGTCACACCATTAGGAAACTTTCCGCCGTTACGAAAATAACAAGAATACACATAACATACAAGCAACTCCATCGAGACCCCCATGAGCAAACACCTTTTCAAAAGCGGGACAATGTAGGAAAGCAGACGGGGTTGCAAGTCCAAACAAGCGAACGCGGATGTCAAGTATGGCGCGAAGTCAATGCGAATCAACCGCCCCCCCAAAACTCACAAATTTTTCTTTGAGCGCAGGTCCTTCATATTAGCAGAAGGTACAACAAAGTTCTTCATACTAGTAGAAGCAGAAAATATAACAAAATTCTTCAGAAGCAGCAGAAGCAGACAGACATCAACAATCAGAGTTCAAATCCATGACAAATTATAAGCGCGTCATTTCGGACTGAAGTCGATTTGCAACTCATGCACGATTAACGCACAACAAAGACATCATGGCAATCCATATGGTTCACAAATGCATCACGGCAAAGCGTCATGGTAATTAAATCGATGGCGGCATCTAGCGTGTCCGCCCGAATGACATCTCGGCGTCACAACACCCCGCATATCATACGGGAAGACATAATTATTAACATAACTGAATTTCTCATATATTTATCATCTTTTTTTACCAGTTATACAATAATTTTTCTCAAGCTTAGCTTACGGGGCATTTATTATCACGGGAGCATCGTGACACGTCCAAAAGCGACGCGTCAAGCGGCGCCGGTCAAAGCGGCGTCGAGTCAGAAAGCGACTCGGTCCGCGAATCGCGTCAGAAAGCGGCGCCCGCGTCCAAACGACGTCGAGTCAGCGACTCGGTCGGCGACTCGCGTCCGGCGACGTCGAGTTCGAAAGCGACTCGGTCGGCGACTCGCGTTCGAAAGCGGCGCCCGATCCGGCGGCGTCGAGTCGAAAGCGACTCGGTCAAAGCGACTCGCGTCGAAAGCAGCCGCGTCAGCAACGACGCGTCCAGCAACCGCGTCAGCGGCCGCGTCAAGCAGCCGCGTCGGCAACGAGTCAGCAACCGCGTCGAAAAGGCCGCAGCGTCAAAAGACGCCAGCGTCCGAAAGCCGCGTCAGAAAAGAACGCCGCGTCAGAAAAGAACCGCGTCGAAAAGCCAGCGTCGAAAGGCCAGCCGCGTCGAAAAGGCCCAGCGTCGACGCGTCGACGCCAGCGTCAAGACGCCAGCGTCGAAAAAGGGCCGCGTCAAGCCGCGTCGGGGCGTCAGCGCGACGCCTTGATCCAAAACGACGCCACGTCAAAGCGACTCCGGTCAGCGACTCGGTCAGCGACTCCGCGTCCAGCGGCGCCCGCGTCAAAGCGGCCTAAGTCCGGCAGCGCCGGTCAAAGCGGCGTTGAATCGGCGACTCAGAGTCAGCGGCTCGCGTCGAAAGCGGCGCCACGTCCAAAAGCGACGCTAAGTCGAAAGCGGCCGATCCAAGCGGCGTCGAGTCCAAAGCGACTCGAGTCAAAGCGGCTCGCGTCGAAAACGCGCCAAGTCGAAAGCAGCGTCATCGTGACATATCACGTCTACGCAGGGCGATTTTCTCTGTTCTCAAAATTGCATTTTCTCATTCGTGCTTTATTATTACGTCTTAGCGGTTATGCACTAACTCTTTCTTGAGCTTTAGTCTGCGGCGTGACACGTCCGAACGCGGCGTCGTCAACACAACAAGTCCAAAGGCAACGCGGCGTCATCACAACAAGTCCAAAACGGCGACAAGTCAAAGCGCCCAATAGCAACATTCGACCTGACAGTTCGCTCGCAAAGTCAAGCGCAGCAAGTCTACATCAAATACGTCTTGCAAAACCACGAGCTCATCATTTACACTTTAATTATTTCATCTAGTTTTGATTACGCGTGAATTACGACACAACTCCATATATAAAACAATTTGTTATCTATGCCCAGGAGGCGTCGTTTGCATCTAAATCTATCTGACGGCGAACATTTGCATTTCGTCTATACTGGCGACAACGCCCATACTGGCGTCATTTGCATTTCGTCTATACAACGGCGAACATCTGCATCTCGTCTATACAAGAGCGGCGTATCATCACGTCATTTCATTATATAGTATATCTGATCATTCTGACGCAACCACGTAATTCACATTCTTACATTATTTTGTTTGTGATTTATGCACTAATGCTTCTATCTTAGCTTCAATCTACGAGGCTGCAAAAGATGGAGCCTGGCGTGATTTTCTCTTCAATGGCTGGCAATTTGTTGGGGGGCCAACCTTCCCAACGAATGGCAGAAGCGGCCTCAAGCGTCGGTCCACTCGTTCCACATCACCATAAAACCCAGTACCATAAGCCATAGCGGTACACCCCAGGTTCAAGCCCGTTTATTTTATTTTTATTCTTTACACCACAGCCCAGTGTCGTCATAACTCGACACTGGGACAAATTTTGAGTCCGCATTAGCCCACTTTGGTGTTTTGACCATGGTAGCCCGATGTCGTCATAACTCGACAACTGGGACAATTTTGAGTCGCGTCGACCTTGCCTAAATTGCGGACATTCTAGTTACGGTCGAGACAAAATTGGCTATGAGTCAACGTCTTTGTCCGAAGATTCTTCCATCATCTCCATACAGAGAGGACAACCGTTGACACCCGATTTTGACCCTCGTCCAGTCATTAACCATAGAATTACACTAATTTTCAACAATAATTCTAATAATTTTAAAATAATAAAATGCAGCAATAAAACATTAATACATGCATAAATAAGTAATTTAATAATGGCACCGCGTCTTACGTAGAAAATTACGCACTTAGAGTCTCGTCATAATTCCTAATAATAAGATTTTAAATAATAGCGTCGCATTCTAAAGTATTAAGCATTAATTAAATAGCACGTCCGTCTTTATTTCTTTATAATAATTTAAACTCAAGCACTAATTAAATATAGCGCGCATTTATAACAATTAGACTAATCAAAACGCCTAAATAATTTAAGCACAATCTATTAATTTAATTTACTACTAATTAATTAATTAAATACCTAAAACTAATACCTAGAGTTCTACCCAAATAAATACCTAATTAAAATAACTAACCTAATACTACCCCTAATTACTAATCAACCCATTACGACCACTTTATCTTACTGCGGCCCACCGCCAGCCGTCGACCGGCCCAGCGCTTATCCTTTAAACGTTCAGCAGCCCTTATACCCCATCGTCTCTCCCTCATCGCCCAAACCTAAAAAGAAACCCAGCAGCCCTTACGTGAAACCCTAGGTCGCCACGCCGCGCCGTGCGGATTTCGCCGGAGAATCGGGCTTTCCTTATCCACGCACCCCATACCTCGTCCCACCATAACTGCGCCAAATCGCACAAAATATCGCCCACAATCTTATCCAATCAATACGAAATCTCGTCGAATCAAGCACAAATTAGCCTTTATTACTTGCGAACTTGGACCGGACTATGAGCTATAAATGCGAAGCGATTAGGCATGCGAGGCGAGCATATACGGGGAGAAGCTTAGACGGGAGGACAATATCTGACGAGCCGTGAGCATCGAAGAGCGGCCGCCCCCAAACCACTAGCCTAGCACGAATAGGAAGTTCGAACCGCTTCCTTTTAATTCCGGCCAAAAATCGGTGAGCAAACCTTGTCCCTTTCATTCGCGTATAAAACCAAAACCGTCGATTGGACCGAAAGCGACTTGATCTGTTGCCCGGGTCGTCAGGAGAAGGTAAACTCAACTCCTCGATCTTGATTTATTTCATATTTTCTTTGTATTTTACGTGTGCTTGCTTACATTAATCATGTTGTTAGTCCGGTGATATTCGTGACTATAATGCCTAATGTTTAGTTAGTTCGTTTTCATTAATCTAGACATATTTAGCTTATTTAAACTATGGAGTGAGTTTATATTCATTGTAATATGCTATAAATGTTATTTAGCTTTTGTTTAGAGGATTATGATAAGGATTAAACAAGCGCTTCATGATGTTTGTTATTGCTTCATAAATGCAATCCGTCTAATTGATAAATCCGTACTAGATATATGGTGAGCGGGAATATGTATATACTTGTTTAAGTGTCGTGTTTGGTATAGCGTGATGTTTGCTTTATTTCTTGTAAGTCATATCATCTGTGGGAGTTTGAGGTCTGAGTGCGATTATGCGTGTCGCGTCCCCTTACATGTTTAAGACATGTGAATAACGATGTCGTAAGATTACTTCTTAGTGGTTTATAAGCATTTTGGTGAACTTGTTGATATACCTACGTGATTTAAAGGAATGGTGTGTGTAGCTTTAAATCTTTACTAACTAGCATATAAATCTGTATTTTATATAAATTTAGCATGAAGAGAGCTTTGTAAGTGATGTCGCTGAATATTATTGATTATATCGAAGCATGCTCGTCTTATGAAATTCGATGATTAGTTAAAGTAGGTATTGGTCTCTTGTTCAGCTAAAATGTTATCTTTAAACGTTTGATTTGGTCACCCCTGTTGTTTAACATCTCTATTGAATTTATCATACACTTTTCCTGTCTGTTTAGGTGTTAAAATGTCTCCGTGTTAGCATATTGTCCACTTACAAATTGTCTCGCACCACTGCACTGTATGCTCAATCTGTTTGTTGCTATTACCTCGTTGCGCTTTTAAGGGGATATTGGTTCTTTGCTTAGCTCTGTTAATGTCATTTTGAGTCACTTACCGTTTGTTTTTAGATTGCTAAGTAGCCTATTCTGATTTTATTCCCACTTGAATTGTTGCTTTTACTGCTGCCCTTTTTAGTCTATCTCTGCGACTGCGTGAACTATTTGATACTGCTGTTCTCTCTTTTAAAGTTTCTTTATCTTGTTTGGTTTAAGTTCATTTATTAAATATTGTTGTGCCCGATTCTTTGCATACTGGTTCTATTTAATAAAATGGTCTTGGATAACATTTATTTCTTGAAGTGTATAAGATAATGATTTGTTTTGAAATCCCTTAGAGGCCCAACAACGTATCTTTCATGAATTATTTATCTATATATATTTTGTTTATGCATGTATTTTCATGTTATATCCATTAATCCTTTTCCTTTTAATTTTTTTTTACATGAAATGCATCGGAGCAAAATGAAGAGTCTCATGGCGAGACTCATCACGCCTTTCGTCAATGAAGGCCCGCATCTACATCCATCGCGTTCCCTCCTCGGCAATGCCTAGAAAAACAAAATAGGACGGAGTCATCCGCTTCAATTCTTTTACTCTCTTAACCTCCTCACCTCATTTCTATGTCTTTATTTGTTTCTTATAATTTTATTATCTAACTTTGTAATTAACAGGAGATCTAGAGCAATTAGTCTTTGAACATATAAAGTGGTAAGGTAATTTAGAATTAGAAATGCACTTCTAGTTATTTATCTTAGGCTTGTCACGCATGTCTAATCTCTTGCATAACAGTTAAAATTGCATATCTAATCATGAAGTTAATGCATAACAAAAAATTGATTTTCTCATAAATCACTTAATGACATTTCATAATAAAATTATCTCCTTGTTATCAAATGGTAAAAAATAGCATTTTTATATCATACCTTGCGTATATTAATCAAATCGATTTTGCAAAAAATGAAGTGCATATCTTTAATAACCACATCAATTTTGCATCATTTTATAAATGCATACTTTTAAACTTTACGTTTATTTTTGTAGCATCAGTCTTATAAATCTTTTATCCAAAATGCAATGCATTCTTTTATAAAATACTTGCGGCGTCTTTTAAACATGCATTTTCTCTAACATAATAATCAACCACAGGTTTGAGCGGACAACGCAAGTTAGCGGATCCTTTAGGGTGCCTGACACCTTCCCTTTAGGATAATAAAGAACCCTTACCCAGAATCTCATTTAGTTTGGCAGACCATTAAAACGGAGTTAATGCTGACTTCAATCAGCTAGTATTTAGGTGTCCTAATTCACCCAACTAATTAGGTGGCGACTCCCTAGCGGCCCTTAAACATTTTTAACATCTATTTACATTTTTGGGAGGATAACCATTCCGTCGCGCATTTAAGCCTGAGAGTTCAAAATCGGGTGCGACAACCCACCCAGACCTAAGCCCACTTCTCTTACTAAAAGTCTAAAAGACACGGACGACCTAACTACTTCCATTTAACATCTTCAACATTTCTCAATTTTTCATTACCCACACATCGCAGCAACCAAAATTTTCCATTACACCCAAAGCAAATCGACGCTCTGCTCCTGCTCCACCTCTTCTCTCTTGTTGTCATTGTTCTTCACTCCAGAAGCTTGACAAAGTTTTCGGTGTTGCGCTCGAATTCTTCTCTTGTGTTTTAGAAGATGTATTTTTATTTTATGTTTATTTGGAGTTTGTAATGTATTCTTCATTTTGTGATTGTGTTGTATCGTGTTCCTCTATTTCAGTCACTGATTTCATAGCTATTAATGCACTTATACATTATGGTGACCGGGCCGGACCGGTAGCCCTTCACAGGTTTAACGGTTCGGACGATTCTGGTCGGTTCAGGACCTAGACCAATGGTCGGTTCGTTCTCGATTCGAGTTGGCGTGCGGTTAAGTCGAGCAAGTCCAAGTCGGTTTCTTTTTTTAATTTTTTTAAATTCTAGTATTTATTTTCTATAATATAAACTAAATTCAATTTAAATATGTAATATAATAATATAATATATAATTTAGTTGTATATATTAAAATTGAAACTTTAAAGTTAACTTTTTATTTTATAGTTTATAACTTTATACTTTATTATAGATTATAACTTTATACTTTATAGTTTATAACTTTATAGTTTATATTGTAAATTTGTAATTATAATTTTATTAATTTATTAGATTAGTAGATATAAGTCATATAACTTATAAGTAATAATGATTAACAACTAAATAGATAGTAAAATTAAAATTAATGATAAGATGTAAACTTTTGAAGTTTCATAACGTTAATAAGAGTACATAATGAAGTAATAATAATTTTATTTACATATTATGCATCCTTTTGCAAGTTCTTCGTAATCTATAGGTTGATTGAATTGGTTATGCTCCATAGCCTCTAAATGCAGTATTAATTCGATCCATTCGCTCCGCCTTCCAAAATATTGCCTATTTCTTCATCTTACGGAGAATTAACGTCTCACATCCTTGATTTCTTCTCTGCGATGCGATCCGATCCCAGCGGACTAACACTTCTAATGTGCTTCCACCCGATGAGTGGCGTGTGTCTATTTGATCTCGTGCTTGGCTAAATGCACTTTCGAAGCCACCTGTTGAGATCGACACATTAAGAACATCCGGGCGCCATTTGCAAGTACCGAATTGCCTTTTGTTATCCACCACGTTGTAAAGGGTCAAAATTTTTCTTGGCTCATGGCTTTTGCAAATAAAATTGCATCTCATCGCAAGATCGGCTTGTGGTTGGTTGTGTTGTAAAAGTGCTCCATATGTCTAAAGATTCTTCTTCATCGTCATCATCATTGAATCCTGCGGTGTAGACACGCAACCGTAACTAGAAGGAATATTAGTAGCGAGTTGGTGTTATCGTGTAATGTAGCATAATATTCATATAATGTTGTTAAATTAGTATCAAGTTTATTTATGCAATCAAATGAAGATGGAGTTTACATTCCACCTATTTCCATATAAGTATATAAACTAAATATTAGATTATGACAATCTACCTTTTTAATAGAAGGATTTAAGAATGCAATCTGATAAACATCGAGAATAGGAAAAAATATTTTTAAACTTTTCAAACATAAGCATGCATCTGTATATTTCACATTTGATTTTAAACCATAAAGTAAATAGGAAATTTCACTATATGAGCTAAAGCATTACAAAGCTGTTGGGTAATAAGATCACGAAAATTCAACGATTGCGATGTAAAATTTACGTAAAAATTTTAAAAGTTCACCAATTGATTTCCAATGTTAGTCGGTTAACATATACATTACGTTCTTACAATGCGCATTTGCAACATGTGTTATGGGTCTTTATACTTATAACATTCTTTTAAAAATAAATAAGTATAATTCCATAGTGTAATAATCTCTTACAGCATGAATTTAGGTCTCAAATTAAATTGTTTACATTTTTCTTTAAATTCTATAATTCTATTTTTCCTATTATTACTGAATAACTCCAATGACTCTTTTGACAAGTTTTATTTCGGTGAAAATAAATCAAGACCACTTTTAACAATTAAATTATAAATATGACAAGCACAACGAACATGAAATATATCGGGAAGTGGTGGTTGTACTTCCGCTTAAAAGATCTCTGACGGTATTATTAGATGCGTTATCAAATGATACACAAAGTATTTTATTATAAAGATTATATTTTTGGGCATAAAAACAAATAGTTTAAACATATATTTTCGATATGACTTTGATCCTCGTCATACGCAAAAGCAATAATCGTTTTCCATTTTAAAATTTTCATCAATCCAATGACAAGTAATTGTTAAATAATCATAACCGTTCAATGCGTGTCCGATATGCGAAGTAAAACTAACGTGGCATGGAAGGTTAGCAAACAAATATTGCAAGAAAATAACATAATCATTATGAAGTCTAAAAATATCGGCTCTAGTAGTACTACGAGGAACACCTTTAAAAAAGGATTATATACTCTTTGAATATATGTAATTAAATATGAAGAAGAAGCGAAAAGAAAAGGCAAACAACCTCAGACAATCATTTTTGCTAATTGATGCGATCTTTTTGGATCGTACTTAGCCAACCAGGTTAATGGATTAAGTTGTTGTTGGCCAGGGTTCTAAATCGAGACGACATCCCATGTGCTTGTATGATCGTGTTTTATATGTCTACCTATAGTGCCCCGTCACCACCCCGCCTTATGTTTATAAGTTCTCCCACAAATATTACATTTAACTCTATCGGTACCAACTATATCATAAAAGAGCCACACTTTACTCCTTTTTTCTTGCTACGGTTACGGTAAAGGAGGTCTACGACTACGACTACCACTAGCGCATCAACATTGTGAAGGAACACTAGTAGGTGTAGGAGGTTCTTGTTCTTGTTCTTCAAGTTCAACAATATTATCTAATTGAGCGTTATCACATTCATTATCTTATTCCAAAATCTTCTTGCATTTGATCATAATCTATATTTTGATTAGATGATGAAGAACTCTGATTTTACCCTTGAACTAGATTTACGTAGCGATCCGTACGCATTCCTTAGTAAAGACATTATAAAATATTTAAATAATCAACAAATAAATATGACAATTTAATAAAATAATTAGAGAATGAAACGAGTGTACCAAACTTCGGGATTCAGAATTCAATAGAAACTCGAAGCTCGAAGTCTTGCGTCTTGCTACTTTGAATTTGAAAACTAATAATATTAATAACTTGAAAATTGATAATAAAGATGATTAAGAGAGTATGAGAAATTGAGAATAAGAGAATTGAGAGAAATGTTGTGTGATAAAAATGAAGAAAATGTAGAGAATTTATAGATTTTTTAAAGGGTAAAAATGGAATTAAAATAAATAATAAAACAAAACAAAAAAACAAAAATATATATATATATATATCGACCAACGGTCGAAATGATTAATGACCCGCCACTTGACCCTCCCAAGCCCAATGGTCATTTTGGCCAGTTGGGCAATTTAATTTTTTTATTCTGGTCAGTCGGTCAGGTTAACCGATGAACAGGTTTTCGATTCTGCCTAAGTCGGGTCTTCTGGGTTTTAAATAACCGTGCGGGTTGGGGTTGAGAGCCAACCCCAACCCGGTATGCCTTACTGTCGGGCGGGCGGTTAAACTCTGGTCAACGGTCGGTTCGGTCAACCGGACGGTTGTGATTTAAATGCACTACAATAACCTTTTATTTTCTTTTTTCATTTCCCCTTTTGGCAGTTAATTATGGGCGAATTATGTCTAGTGAGAAACTGTTGTCTTCAAATCTGTGAACATATTATTTTCTGGCTTATGTGACCCCTCGTTTTTTTTTCTTTTTAACCTTCAATGAAATTTGTCCATTTTTATAGCGTCCAAAGTCCGTAACAAATTGAGCCAATCATCCAAAATTCCAAAGAGACATTAGTCAGTATTTGTATTTGAATGTCTTTTCTCACGTCTCTCTTGCTCACCTACATCTTTTGTCTTTCTACTACGACACGAACTACCCCACCACCTAACAATACAGTTAAAATAGATGGAATTTAGTTATTCTTAATCAGAGCTTTTAAGTTTAAATTTTAAAAATAAAGACATAATAAAAAAAAAAATACCCTCACTAGATCTCCACACACACACACACACACAAAAAACCTCTGTCTGTGTTTAATCTTTTAAGGTGACCAGACATTGATAAAGTAATTCATATCTCCCCTTTCCCCACTTTTATCGCTTTCAAGATCTCTATTTTTTCTCTTTTATTTCTTCTCTACATCTTCTTATCTTTGAACTACATCTCCTAAAGTTGCATCCCTAATGTTCAAACTCGTTTAAATTAGCTAGCTACCTCTTCTTTTGTTTTTTAGGGTTTTCACATGGTAATCAGCCCCTCTTATTCTCAACACTAAGTGTTGAATAATTCATCTTCTTGTTTTTTTTCTTTTTTTGTATTTATGGATAAAGATGGCTATCTAGCTTTTCACTTGTAAAATGACTACTTCTTTCAATATTTCTCTCTACAACATTGTCTCATTTTTTACTCTCTTCTTCTTCTTTCTTATCACTCTTATGGCCAAGGACCAACAAGTACAACCGAATTCATCACAAGTTAATTATGATTCATCAGTACATCATGCTATCAAGAAAAACATTTTCAAGCCTTTGATGGAGAGAAGAAACTGCAAAGAAGATCAAATTACTAGTACAATAATGGGAAGAAAAGGAAAGCATCATGAGTACCGTAAAGTTCATCATCAATCGCAAAAAAATTATAACTTATGGAGAGACAAATCATTGAGTGCTAGTGCTCATGAAGTTCCTAGTGGTCCAAATCCTATTTCAAATAGGTAATTATCAAGAAAGAAAAAGGTTTATTATCTTCTTCCCTCTATTTATAGATTGTACCTTTCACTTTCTGGTTTCTAAAATTATGTATACACTTACTCGTTATAGACTCAAATACACTTGTCTTATTGTTATGTTTTTCGTACAATGTTTGTTATATTGATGTGATTTTCTCTACAACTTTTGTTATGATTAAATGATTGTGTTTAATCATTTGGCAATGAGAATGCAAAGATCATGAATTTCATATTTGTTTGTAGGTAATAGGAGTAGTACATTTGATTTCTATCTTTTCAGGACATGCATCCATGGACTCAGTGGCGAACCCACCAAGTAGCCGGGGGTCCGGGCTCCCTCTCAAATAATTTTCCTAGTATACTACTAGTAATATTCATGATATTACAATAGAGTCCTCAATTCTGACTTCACCGGGCTCCTCCTAGACACCTGAAGCTTCCCCGGGCTCCCGTACACTAAAATCCTGACTTCGCCCCGCATATACTCATCATTTTAATGTCAGGGTCCCTTAGTATTATTTTTTAACTTTAATTTTCACTTTGATAAAGCTGAATATGTATGCTGTTTCCACCACCATGCCCAAAAAGATAAGACAAATCTTACTTTCTCTGCACGTACTATGCAATAAACCGTGTTTAATTAGATAGTATTAAATATATTAAGTTAGTGCCTACTTGATGAGACTACTGTTACTTAGTGTAATTCATTGTTTTAGCTACTAATTAGTTTAGTTAGTTATTGTTAGCTTAGCTTTGTTATTCTGCACCTTGAAGTTTTCCTTTATACACATTAGTCCCTAAGCCTCACTATAAGATATTTTGTATTCCTTTTTTCTTAAGAGAGAAAATATAAAGAGAAAAGCTTTCATAAATTCTCTTCTTCCTTATCACTTGAATTCTGCACAGACATGAACATCGATGGTGCAGATTGTAACATGGTATCAAAGTCGGCATCGCTATAGGAGAGAAGAGAGCATTCCGAAGGTGTGCATGGTGTAATCGAGGTGACAAGTTTGCATTATCTGAATCAGATCTGTTGTTAATTGTGTATCGCGTGTTTTTCTGAGTTTTTCAATTGTGATTTTCTCCACTTCGAGGGAATCGATTGTGCATTAAGTAAATTCTGAGTTTAGATTGTGAGAGATCTAAATCGCGATATACTGCGTTCGATTTGTCGCGATCCATTGCATGTGATTGAATTATTGCTTAATTCGTTGTGTATAAACATCGCGACGTTGAATATCTGCAATTTGTCTCAATTGTCCATTGAATTGATCGATTTGGACTGTGTTGAGTATCGATCGATTATTGAGGTCAGAATTAGCTGTTGGATTGAGAATTCTGCTTTAATGATTGGAAGAAATGGAAGGCACATTACCACATACTGATTTGAGAGTAGAAGATAATTCAAATGTGAGTCTCAACATCGTGATCACAACAATCCTCTCTTCTTAAGTGCTATTGATACACCTTCGAGTGTTCAAGTGGAGATTCAATTATCAGGAATGGAAAACTACACACTCTGGAGTCGTGCGATGAAGCTAACATTGTTAACTAAGAACAAAATTGGCTTCATCGATGGATCTGTTAAGAGAGATACATTCGGGCCAAATCAAACAAAGCAATGGGATAGATGCAACGTTATGGTGATAGTCTGGATTATGAAAAATGCGAATAAGAGTTTATAGTGGGATATTGTACAGGTCTACAGCATACGCAGTATGGAAGGACTTGAAGGAGAGATTCGACAAAATCAACTTGTCGAGGGTGTACCAGTTGAAGAAGGAGCTAGAACTGCTCTAGGAACTATGTATGTATCCAGTTACTATTCCAAGATTAATGAACTTTAGGATGAAATAGATTCGATTGTGTCACCACCAACTTGTGAGTGTGACATTCCCAGAGAGTACATGTTGCATCTTTCGAACCAAAGGCTGCTTGAGTTCCTTATGGGACTCAATGATGGTTATAATCAAGCAAGGAGCCATATTCTCTTGATGACTCTTATTCTCAGTGTTAATCAAACATATGCCATGGTGGTTCAGGATTAAAGTCAAATACTTATCTCAGGAGGTAGCATGACTGGAGGTGAAGCTAGTGATCCAATGGCAATGGTGAGCAGATTTCCTCAGAGTAGGGGAAAGGGTAAATACATTCCAGGAGCATTCTGTGACTATTGTAAGATGAAAGGCCATACGAGAGGAACTTGATATAAGCTGATGGTGTGTGACTATTGCAACAAACAAGGTCATGTCAGAGAAGGTTGTTATAAACTAATAGGTTATCCTGATGATTGGAAGAACAAACCAACTGATGACTGGAAGAACAGACCGAAGAATAAGAAGAAGGTGAATATGATGGCCTCAGTGAGTGTATTGACAGATGGAGATACCTCAGGACATCAAGTGAATACCAATAGGAGCATGATGATGCACACAAATCAGCTGACACATTATCAGAATGAACACTTAAACTCAATACTAAGGACATGTACACCAGACCAGTATGAGAAGATGTTGGGAGCATTAGGAGATAACAGTGGCATCCCTGCTCCTAAAGTGCATATGCCAGGTAAAGTGAAGGTTAATAATGATATTGATCCTAATTGGATAGTGGACTCAGGAGCCACAAATCATATGGTAGGTAATGAAAGTATGATTGAAAGATGTATCCTGAAAGAAAATGCAGGTCAAGTTCAATTACCAATAGGGGATACTGCCAGGATAACTCAAACTGGAAGTTGTAGTTTGGCTGGAGGTGATGTTATCAGGGATGTGCTATGTGTACCAAGCTTTAAGTTCAACCTCTTGTCAGTGTCAAAACTAACAAGAGAGCTGAACTGCAGTCTAAGATTTTTTCCTGATTTTTTTTGTGTTGCAGGATCTCTTCACTGGGAACGTGAAGGAGATTGATATGGAGGTTGATGGGCTATATATACTGGACTCTTGGAGAAGTTACAATCAAACAACAAGTGTACAAGCTAATGCAGCCAAGGTCTCAGTTTTCTCAGTCACATCAGCAGAAATGCAGGCAGGACTATGACATAAGATGATGGGGGCATGTCCCTATGAGTGTCCTAAGGAAAGTTGATGAGTTTAGAAATAAGGATAGCTTTTCAATAAGTCATTGTGATATATGTCCCAAGGCTAGACAAGTAAGGCTACTATTTCCTGTAAGTAGAAGTAGGGCAGATTCCCCTTTTGAGTTGTTACATATTGATGTGTGGGGACCTTATAGAGTGCCCACTGTCGCGCCCTTTTTCGACCGCGACATTTAAAAAAAGCGAACCCTGCTTAAAAAATGAAATGTTAGAAAATAAATAAAAGTGCTAAAATGTTTAAAAGTGCTTAAAATGTTAAAAGTGCTAAAGTTTAAAAAATGCTAAAGGGTTCGCGGAGTCGCCACCTAATTAATTTGGGTGAATTAGGACACCTAAATGTTTAACTAGTTTAAAGTAAACATTAACTCCATTTTAATGGTCTGCTAACTTAATGAGATTCCGGGCAAGGGTTCTTTATTAATCTAGAGGGAAGGGGTTAGGCACCCTCTAAGATCCGCTAACTTGCGGTTGTCCTGCCAAACCTAGGGTAATTATTATGCTAAGAGTGTAATGCATGTTTTAAAAGATGATGCAATTATTTTATAAAAGAGTACATTTTTGCTAACATAAAAGGATTTATAAGACTTATTGTATACCTGTAAAATTAGTCTTTTGAGTGAAGGCATGCATTTGTAAAGCATTATAAGTGCATATGAAAAAAAGTATGCATTTATCTTTAAAGTTGATTTATTGATTAAAGGTATGCATTTACTTAAAAAATATTTTTTATATGTGGCATAATGCAAAAGAGATTTAATATTATTTGGTAAAAGGTTTAGACATGCATGTCAAGCCTAAAACAATTAACTTAAAGGGAAGCAAATTTCTAGTATCCAACTACTTGCTAATTTATTGATTCAAGATTCAATTATTCTAAGTGTTCTAATAATTAATGTAGACAAATAATTACAACAAATAATAGGGGAAGGATATGAATTAATAAATGACTCGAGGAAACGGCGAGGCCATCTCGCCTATGGTTTTGGAGTTTGTGGTGCGGAGGTAAATGCATGTAGATGTAGGTCTGGCGTTTGCCACGATGAGTCCCGCTATGAGACTCTTTATTGCTCCGGTGCATTTCATGTAAAAAAAGAAAAGATAAGGATTAGTATCAACTCAATGAACACCGATGAGGATATTAAAACGCAATGCACACACATGTCCATAATTTAATTGTTGTTTAGCTATGTTATTCTAAAAGGGTGACAATTTCAGGCAAAGAAAAGACTATCGGCCAGCATGAATGGGTGAAAATGCAGACATGGGCAAACAAACAGAAACTCAAAGAGCCCAAAATGACAAAGCTCAAATTTTAAAGTAGATATGGTCCAAAAGCGATTTGATTTAAATAAGGCAAACCAGCCTACTGTATGTGAATATTTGTCACATACATATATGAATCCAAGTATATCATACAGGGAAGCAAACATGTATATCAAAGGAGTTTAGCGGGGATCTTTGCGGGCCAAGTATGCACATTGAATTAAGTATAAGGATTGATAAGATAGTTTATCTTAACATGTTGGTTTTAGAAGCGATAAGCATATAAAAGAAACTCGGGTTGAGTATACTCGATTTTGGATATATAGCACTTCTAATGCATATTCAAAGCAAAAACCTAAATCATACCACTCTTAATTTGTAGAAAGACTTGTGAATAACGATACCAAAGACATACGCAAACTTACAGCAACTAGACTCTTGTCACTACTTAGTATGAGGTTCGGATGAGTTAAAAATCAAGGTGCAAACAACATCTAAGGCTTAGCTATGCATAACATAACTCTTAAAATGGAAACAAGCTTCGTACTAATCATCCCAACCCCATGCTTCACTTAAACAAATCACATAATAGTATAATAGCAAATCGAAACTTAATACACACATCTAGACATTACTAAGATTGCCAACATTGGTCATCCAGTGCAAGCGGTCTTAATACTAAGTTATACACTATACTTGATTACTTATGAAGGCACGATTATGGGTCAGATACAAAATGCCAACAGAGGTTGTAACTTAACATGGGGGATGATTAGTTCGGTAGAGTAGTATGCTAGCATCTGGACAAACTCAATGACATAGGCACGATAATGACTTAGGAGATGTAGCTTTCTAGCATAGGTATACTCCAACACTTAAGAGGGTAAAGGCGTGTATGTTTCTTAATATTAGGGATTGAATTACTCAAACGAGGTTTCATGCGGCTATTTATGTCTAAATTAAGCGTTGGACCGATTTTAACTTCCGAAATTTATTCATATTCGATTGCTTTAACATGAGCACAAAGCGATTAGTGTAGCACTTATAATGACCGTTGGTCGATAGCTACAAGTAACATAACTCAGTCGATCCTCTGAATCTAAGCAAACAACTGCTCTGCCCAAACATACAACAACGCTAGGATTAACCTAAACGCATCAACGATCACAGTCGCGGATAGGAAACAACAATCAATATTAACTAAATAGCTTCAAACCGCATGATACACTTCAAATCATTCACCAATGATGAATCAAGCGGTATTAAATGATTCGACAAAAATATATATAATCGTCTGCATATGATAATTTGAAAGGAGATGGATTTACCTTCTCCGCGTGAACCGAGGCGTATCAGCGTCGGCGCCACTCGAGATTTCTGCGATTATGCGATTGAAAGTGATAAAAGAGATTTGGCTTGAGATGATTGGTTTTGTTCGTGAGAGGAAACGGTTTGAGAATCCTAGTTATTGCTACTGAATTACTCGCTTCTTCTTATTACTCCATTACTGCTGGGATTTTCTCCGTGAAGAAAGGGGCCTGGGCTCTGTATTTCTTCACTGCCGCCTCTTAAACGGATGCCTTTGCATGTTCTTAAATAGCCTCACCCTAGGTTCTAAAATTAGTAAGTCAATAAAGGCTGATTTGTCTTTGTTTCTAGTGCGATTTTGTGTGATTTGAATAGATTATGAGTTGCCATTTGGAGGATTTGGTTTGGTTATGGTAAGGATACGTTGGTTGGGTGTACGTGGATAAGGAAAGCTCCCGGATTCTCCGGCGAGAAATCCGGCGAGGAAGGTGGCGTGAGGTGCTGTTGCGGCGATTGGAAGCTTAGGTTTAGGTGTTCGTGGTTTGCGTTTCCTTTGAGGAAGACAGGGAAGGGCTGCTGATAAGGGATTAAAGGGATTGGGCTGAGGGCGTGGGGCTTTTGGCCTGAGAAGGCTTGCGGGTAGTGGGCTGACGAGTTGGTAGTGCGGGTAAGATAAAGGGCTGGGTAGAATTAGGAGTTTAATTAGGTGTTAATTCTAGGTATTAGATTTGGGTATTTAATTAATGGGTTATTAGTTTTAGATTAATGAATTTAGTTAAATTATTCAGGTGCTTTATTATAATTATTTAGGTGCTAAATTAATCTAATTTTTATAATAAATGCGGGCGTGTTATTTAATTAGTGCTTAATATTTTAAAATGCGGTGCTATTATTTAAAACCTTATTTATTGTGCATTTAATTTATGCTTTAAATTATTACAATAATTATGGAATTGTCTTGCTATTAATAAATGCGAATATTTTATTTAACACGACGCCATTGTCAAATTATTTATTTTATGTATTTATTATTAATTAAGAATTGTTTGTCAGGACTTAAAATTAACTAATGCGGGCGCGGGACTCTAAGTGCTTAAAACTCTACGTAAGACGCGATGCCATTATTAAATTGTTTATTTATGCCTGTATTTATGTTTTATCGCTGCATTTTATTATAAAAAATCATAAAAAATTATTTCACGAAATTAGTCTAATTTTATAGTTAATGACTGGACGGGAGGGTCAAAATTGGGTGTCAACACCCACTTATAATGAAATGAGATACTTTCTCACAATTGTTGATGATAATACTAGATGGACTTGGATAAATTTGATGACTCTTAAATCAGATGTGTCTTCTGTTTTGAAGAACTTACTTACAGTTATTAGGACACAATTTAATAAAAGAGTTAAGAAAATCAGGTCAGATAATGGGTCGGAATTTTTCAATCATGCTTGTGAAGACTTGTTCAAGCAATGGGGAATCATACATCAAGCCTCTCGTCCATATACCCCACAACAAAATGGGGTTGTGGAAAGGAGACATAGACACATTCTTGAGATTGCAAGGGCAATCAAGTTTCAAGCATATTTATCTGCAAAATTCTGGGGTGAGTGCATACAGGCTGCTGTGTACATCATCAATAGAGTTCCTTCTGTGGTAATTGAAAATATGTCACCATATGAGAGATTATTTCTGAAGAAGCCTTCCTTATCTCATTTAAGGGTAGTAGGATGCCTATGTTATGCAACAAATCTTACTAAAAGGGATAAGTTTGACACCAGGGCAATCAAGTCAATATTACTTGGCTAGTCTGTCAGGCACAAGGGCTACAAACTCCTGGATTTGGAGAATCAGACCATACTCATTAGCAGGGATGTGACATTCTATGAGGATATATTTTCATTCGACCAAGCCATGCAGCCTATAATACAGCAGCGGTATGGTCCTGATGAAGATGATTTTTTTCATGATCTTGGTTTTCATACAAGTGCAGCAGATGTGGCTCAGAATGGTGATGAAAATAACCCAGCTATATCCACAGATCAGTGTATACCTAGAGAGCATGTTATCTCAGAATGCAAGAGTCAAATTGAAGTTGTGGAACAAACAGAAGGATCTGCTCAGCATATGGATAGTCCAACTGAAGGTGTAGAGCAGGAAGAAGCACCTGATCATATTGTGGACATGGATGTCGATGAGGCCGATTCGAGAGAAAGCCCGCATGGATGAAGGACTATGTTTATAGACAAAGAAATTCCGTGATCACACCGATCAGTATCCATTGGCGGTCAATCACTATCTTTGGAATTTCTAAATCATACCACAGCTTTCTGGCTAGTATTTCAGCAGCTCATGAACCAACTACTCATGCAGAGGCAGTGCAATATCCAAGGTGGATAGAGGCAATGCAGACTGAGATCCGAGCCTTGGAGGATAATCAGACATGACAGCTTGTAGATTTATCTGCTGGTAAGAAAGTCATTGGATGCAAGTAGGTTTACAAAATTAAATACAAAGCTTCAGGTGAAATTGAAAGGTTTAAGACACGACTAGTAGCTAAGGGCTACAACCAAAGAGAAGGGATTGATTACCAAGATACGTTATCTCCAGTGGCCAAGATGGTTACTGTTCGATCAATTATTTCCATTGCTGCTTCAAAGGGGTGGATTATTCACCAAATGGATGACTTTAATGCTTTCCTACAAGGAGACCTTGATGAAGAAGTGTATATGCAGTTGTCACAGGGCCTTAATCATAGTAAGTTGAAGGTTTGTAGCTTGCTTAAGTCATTATATGAGCAGCCCACTATTTTTCGAAGTTCAGCTGAGGCTGAGTATCTGAGCTTGGCTTCAGTGGTAACAGAAATCGTATGGCTTACTGGTTTATTTTTTGAGCTTGGAATTTGCTTCTCTTTGCCTGTTTAAAGATTTTTGACAAAGAAATCGCAATTCAAATTGCTTCTAATCCAGTCTTCCACGAACGCACCAAACACATATATATCGATTGTCACTTCATTCGGGAGAAAGTGCAGCAGGGACTGGTGTCTCCTCTATACGTTGCCACGACTGAGCAACCAGCTTACGAAGAGCCTCACGCAGAAGCAACACTTTTATCTCTTATCCAAGCTAGGCCTGAAAAACATTTTTTCTGGACCTAGCTTGTGGGGGGGTAGGGGGGGTGATGAGACTACTGTTACTTAGTGTAATTCACTGCTTTAGCTACTAATTAGTTTAGTTAGTTATTGTTAGCTTAGCTTTGTTATTCTGCACCTTGAAGTTTTCCTGTATCCACATTAGTCCCTAAGCCTCATTATAAATAGGTGAGATATTTTGTATTCCTTTTTTTAAGAGAGAAAAGTTTGCACAAATTCTTTTCTTCCTTATCACTTGAATTCTACACGGACACGGACATCGATGGTGCAGATTGTAACACTACTAGATCACTACGGATTGTTCACCAAATTTGAAACAGAATTTCCATAAGACAAATATTTGTGATTATAGTGGAAAATGAAAGTGACGTTTAGCTGATAAACCCGGAGCATTTACAAAAAGTAAACCTGATCTCTTTTTTCAATATAAAAAAAGACCTTATAATATAACAGTTAACAGGAACTTATTTAATTTGCATGGGTTAAGCAACCGAAAGAGTACTTGAGAAGATCCATGCTAATATTGTTAAACTATTTTATATTCAAACTTCAAAGTAATGCATGTGGTTCACCTTTTTCTTTATCTTTATAGAAATAAGAAAAGCTAAAAATGGACACCAGAAAGATGGGTGAACAAGGCTAGTCCAAATGAGCTAAAAAGTGGCAAGTACTCTGAGGAACACAATGATTAACATAAAGGGGAAGTAGGATTGGTAAGATGTGTTATGATGAGACTGCATGCGACAAGTCAAGGAAGGATGACCAATATTGACCATATATTAAATGTTGTTTTGGTTAAATACTTAATTTTTATCCAAAACAAAAAATTGTTATAGGACACTAAGAAAAGTACTATTTCCCTCTGTATTTTTTTTTTTTTTTTTGGTTGTGAAGGCTCCTCGCCAGTCTTTCGTAAATAGAACTTCTGATCGACGCAGAAATTTCAAACCACGTCAGCCATGTAAATTTCCCTCTGTATTTTTGTACGGGTATTAGGTTGATTGTGCACGAAATTTTAAAAAAGTAATAAATATTTTTAAATTTAACTGTTTTAAATTAAAAATGCATGAAATATATTTAAAAAAATTAAATTTTATGAACTTAAATATGTTATGTGTAATAATGAAGTTTGATAGTTATTAAATAAAAAATGATATTTTTAAATAAACTAGAAAAAGAAAGTAAAATATGTAAATTTAAACATTAGGAGTAACTACGATCATGCTTCTCCAATAAATGGTTTATATAATTTTTTTTAAAGTCTATCAACGATTAGCAATCATTTTGAAGATAAATGATAATTTTGTAAAAATGACCGTCATGATTTATATCAAATATTTTTTTAATAGACCTCAAAACATTAAATGGCTTAAAATGAACCCCCAGATAGTATATTTTTTATTTAGAATGTTGAATATAATTAAGTAAATACAGTACTCTTTTTTGGAAAGCTTAAACTTTTAGATGCGACAATCACATACTTTAATATGGTATCAAAGCAGACATAGATTCTGAAATCGAATCTCACGGCTATTCATTATAAAAAAAAATCACGTACCTAGCTTATGAAAAAGAAGCACTTTAATATAAAGTAGTTTTTATAGTATCCACAAATTTGCTTATTTACCACCAAGGGGCGAGAATAAGTGGGATGAATGAGATCTCTTTATGCTCAATTGGAGGTCTTGTCGTAGTGGCGGAATAAGAAATTTCGCGAAGGGTGCACAATTTTTCTTCTTATTTATGTTAAGAATGTACAAAATTAAATATATACCCATAATAGGGAGTAACATTTAATATATGTACACCGCGTAATTTTCTGACAAAAGTGCACCGGAGTACCCTTCGCCTAAGGTGGCTCCGCCCACCGCCTTGGATTTCTATATACCATATAGTTAGTTATACAAAAAGAATTAATAGTTTTGTCTATCTAACGCGCACCATAGTATCCAAGTTGGAGTATGCATTTTTTGTTTTCGTAAGATGATATTAATCTCTCTTGGGGAGTCAGTCTCATTAATATCAATATATATAGTGTACAATGTTCATCCCACATACAAGAGGAATCCTAGTCCCATATACAAGAGGAATCCTAGTCTTACCATAATTATATTTACACAATATTTTAATTATGGGTAGGGATATATTGCAAACACTATACTACACGTTTATACACACCCTCAGTCGGAGTGGGAAGATGCCGGACGCTGAGACTGGATCTGAAGTCAAGAAATAACTGTTTGGAAGTCCTTTGGTAAATATATCGGCATACTGATAGGATGAGGGAACATGTAACACTCTGACATGGCCTAGCGCAACTTTCTCACAAACGAAGTGTAGGTCTATCTCAATGTGTTTGGTTCGCTGATGCTGAACCGGGTTGTGAGAGATATAGATGGCAGAGATGTTATCACAGTACACAATAGATGCCTGACGCAAAGGACACTGAAGCTCTAACAGTAAATTTATGAGTCAACAAAGCTCAACTACTACATTTGCAACGCCTCTATACTCAAATTTCAGATCGAGCGAGATAGGGTAGCTGCCGCCGCGGACAAGAAATCAGATTATCCCCTAAGAAAACACAAAAGCCGGAGGTGGAGCGTCGCGTGTCCGGACACCCTGCCCAATCTTCATCCGTATATAAGAGCAACCTATTTGGTGCAGAGAGGTAGAGGTGTAACCCATAATCAAGTGTGTCATTAATGTATCGGATGATACACTTAAGGGAAGTGAAATGAGACTCCCTGGGGGCATGCATGAATAGACATACCTGCTGAACATCATAAGCAATGTCTGGCCTTGTAAATGTGAGATACTGAATTGCACCTGCAAGACTCCTATATAGAGTAGGATCGGAGATTGGAGCATCATCCATAACACTGAGCTTAGATTTTGAATCAACTGGAGTAGGTGAAATTTTACAATTCTCCATCTTAGCCCTGTACACAATCTCCTCTGCATACTTATGCTGACACAAAAATATGTGGTCAGCAGACCTGGTCACTGATATCCCAAAAAATAACTCAGCTTTTCCAAATCAGTCATTGCAAATTCGGACTTAAGCAAGGCAATAATCTCATTTTTCAACCCGTCGGAGAAAGCAGTAAGAACAATATCATTCACGTAAAGTAATAAGTAAGGAATGCTTCTACCTCGATGAAAAATGAAGAGTAATGTATCACTCTTGCTGCATACAAACTCAATCTGCAAGATATACTTGGCAAAGCGATCATACCACGCATGGGGGCCTGTTTCAGGTCATATAGTGACTTACGAAGACGACACGGAACTGCTGGCTGGGTGAAACCAGACGGCTGATACATGTAGACTGTTTCTCTTAGATCCCCATGTAAAAATGCATTTTTCACATCAACTTGATGGATCGACCAGTGTTTGCCCATGGCAATGCTCAAAACTGTGCGAATGGTCGCTGGTTTGACAACCGGGCTGAAGGTCTCACCACAATCAATGCCCTCCTACTGATTTGTGTCATTAGCCACAAGTCGTGCCTTATACCTCTCAAGATCTCCACTGTCTCTGAATTTGTGACGAAATAACCAAATGCAACGGATCACATTTGTCATGACCCGACGGGCCGCGACTAAACGCCCTAATGACGTCATTCTACTAACCTGTCACACATAATCCAACTAATACTAAGAAAAGTATGAAATTCGGCTGTTGACACTCAATTTTGTCTCTCTCTTCCTATTATTCGTTCAAAATGAAACTTTTTTTTACACTGCAAAAAATAATTTTATACACATGCACAAAAAAAAAAATATATACAGGGCAAACATATGTATATACATAAATAAGAATTCTAATATTCTCAATATAATCACTATTTATTACTATTGTCATGTTGTTGCAGATTGAGGCTGCTGAAAGTCTGACCCAACTCAGAGGGTGCCATGCTGGAGGCGGGCTGATGGAATTGTCCTTGCATAAAGTGGGCTTATTGCGGGTACTGGGCTTGCCGAGTGGCTGGAGCTGGGCCTAACAACCCGTGTTGAGAATACTGGTGGAAGGGCTGCTGGTACTGGAATGGGGTCGGCGCCGCGACACTGTACTGGTACTGCGGAGGCGTCGCGGCCCAGCTATTTTGCGGACCCTGCTATTTCTGCTGCTGGTTCTGCTGACCGCGACCCTTGCCATGACTATGGCCTCCTCTGTCGCCGCGGCCCTTGCCACCCTTGCAGCCGCGGCCTTGCCATGGTTGAGAGTTTTCTGGTGTCGTATGATCTTGGGATTGCGTGTCGACAACTAACGCCTGCTGACTGTGCTCATCCTGCTTATCACGACGGGTCTCTTCAAGCAATAACTGCGAGCGAGCCTTGTTGAAACTAGGTAACAGATATGTCTGTTAAATCATGGTGGCTAACGTATCATAGTCGCCTTTAGGAAGACATGCAATCAATTGCAACACCATTAAATGTCCGAGACAGGCGTGTCGACATTGGAGAGTTGATCCTCCAGTAGTTTCAACTGTCTACAGTATTCAGTCATGTTGGAAAAAATTTCAAGACGTGTATTGTTAAATTGTTCCTCTAAATACACATCACAAGTGTGTTTGATATCTTGAAAGATTTCCTCAAAGCGGTTCCACAAATCACGGGTTGTGGCGCCAGATTTCATGATAGTAAGAAGTAGATCCTGAGAAATACTACCATATATCCATTGTTTGACGTCGACGTCTAGACAATATCAAGTAGAATCATCAACCTCCGGAGGGCGCGGAATAGTGTCGTCGATATGATCAAGCACGTTATAGAGACATGCATGATTGCGAAACAGTTCAACCCAAGGAGAATACTGACTGTTTTCTTGATCAAGAAGAATGAGAATAGAGTTCTTGATGTTGGTAACAGTTAGGGCGGGATGAAAAGAGGATGATGACGTGGTGGTGGGATTTGTGGAGGTGGAGGCGTCATATTCCTGAGTATTCATTTAGAGAATAGAGAAAGAAAGAAGAACGAAGAATTTCTGGGGGTAGTGCCGCGGCTGAGATCCGAGGGAGGGGGGGGGGGTCTCGGCGGCGGCGTGAAAGAGAAGAAAGAAATTCTAAATTTTTAGGGTTTTGACTCTTGATATCATGTAAGATGATATTAATCTCCCTTGAGGAGTCCTTCTCATTAATATCAATATATATAGTGTATAATGTTCATCTCATATACAATAAGAATCCTAGTCCATATACAAGAGGAATTCTAGTCTTACCATAATTATATTTACACAATAATCTAATTATGGGTAAAAATATATTGCAAACACTATACTACACGTTTAAGGTTTTTGTTTTTGGGTGGTGGTGGGGGATAACAAGAGGGCAGTACGTAGAGAAGAAGGGTCCTTTTCGTTGAGCTGATTTTATGAGCCTTAGTTTTCAGCTTCCTTCTAAGCAACAGCTGTGCATGTGCCTCTTCTTGGATCTTTCTTCCTAAAGCTGATTAATCACCCCTTTATACATTTTCTTGTTTTCTTTTGGATGGAAGGGCTTGCATGCCCAACTTGCTTATATTGCAAACGACATATTCCATTTTCCTTCTTTTTCAGTTTTAAATTTAATAAGTAGCACCTTTATTTTGGTATATGCGTGGTTAGACTTTGAGTAATAGAATTAGACGCGGTTATATGTTAGAAAGAGTTTTTTAAGTTATAATGTTATTTATTGGAAATTTATTAAGGAGAAATAAAGTTAATCCTATTATTTATGACTCGAATAATTGGAGCTCCGCACGTCGGAAACGTCGTTTCCACACACGTGCACACGTTGTACCAAGGATCTAAGAGATATTGGTACGTAAACAAAATGTTTGAGACATGAAATGATAGACGGTTAATGGTCAAATAACAAGTGGTTTCACGTTGGTAAATGAAGGAAGAAGTGTACAATGTGTAAAAGATGAAACGAATCAGAAATCGCCGCGGAGCCGTGAAGGGCCGCGACGCCCGTAACGGTAAAATTACTGGAGAGTTACTTGATCACACTATAAATTGAGGCAATTGGCTCAATTGAAGAACACTTCATATTTGTATATTTTCGGATTCTCTGAAAACTCTTCCTCTCTAGCATATCTTTCACACACTCAAAGATTCTTCTTGAGAAACACTTGAATTTCCTTTGCTCATTTGTTTAGTTGCTGTTTTATCTTGGAAGACAAGTTGTCAATAGCTGTTAAAGGATTCATACAGGGCAATATTGTCTTAAGGACCAAGTGAATATCACTGAACTCAGCAACACAATTATAACACTATCAGATTTAGTTTTTCTTAATTTCAGGTTATGAAGATCAAGGGGTTTGCTGCAGTTCCAACCTCAAGATCCAAGACTCCAAGACGGATTTAAGACTGAAGATCAAGATCTTCAACACCATTGTGGTTATAACAACTCATTTAGGCTTCAAGTCAGTTATATTGTAATTGTTTATTCTTTCTAAGCACTAGTAATAGTTGTACACTATTTCCGTATATCCATTGAATTTCCAACATTATATGCATTCTTAGAGTATTTTTTATGCTACCAAATCATCCAACGAATATTACTAGTACTCCACTAGCTATCAGATAAGTCTTCTTAAAATATGAAATTTGTAAGCTTAAAAATAAAATAAATAGCTTGCTATAACACATAAAAGTGATCTAATAGTATAAAAAAAATACACAATAATGATATATGTATATATAACTTTGCATGACCTCCCTTAACCAGAGGTCTCGGGTTCGAGCCTTGAGTATGAAAAAATCCTTGGTATGGAGTGCTTTCCTCCAAAATGAATCCCTACGCGGCACGAATCCGAATATAATCTGCGAGTACCGGACGCCCGGGTGGGAAACCAAAAAAACTTTGCAAGAGCATTTTTTTATTCATTTGTTTTTTTTTGTGGAGCCTTCATATGGACTCGTCTTTGATTTTGGCCCCTCAAATCGTTGGTCTTTAATTTTTGCACCTACTTCTCATTTAATGAAATTTGTGGGTCAAATTACCCTTTATTCGCTGGTCTACATAATCAAAGATTCTGAGTTCGAACCCCAACAGAGTAAAAATCGCAATATAAGATTTTATATAAACTATGCATATTCAATCAAAGTTGCATAAAAATTAGGGACGGAGCTACAGTCACCCAAGGGTGATCAGACGAACATCCTTTGCCGGAAAATGACTGGACGTGGAAAGGTTAAATTCTATCTTATAGGGTGATATACATATTTTGAATATCCTTGACACAAGTAGGTGAGTTAGCCCAACGGTCAAGGCTGTCCAAAAAGCCTTACTCTTTTCTGGTGTAGTCTTTATAATTGTTGCCATTTTTTATATTCAATTCTCATTTTCAGCAGTGTGTATCTAATGTGTATATGGGTGGGCCTACCTTCTTAAAAGAACGCCCAGTTACGCCATTCACAATTAGCTTGTCTTTAACTTTCTTCTTTTCCCCTAATAAATTTTGTAAATAAATAAATCTTATTAATATTGTGTAGTTTAATATTAAGATATTCAGTGCAACCATTCATTAAATAAATTTTACCTATACAAAATTTGAACACCCTTTGAAACTAGTCTGATAAGACATAGTCTTAATTTCTATAGAACTATGTTGTAAGACATAGTTTTTATGCAATTTTTGGCCGAATAGACATAGTTTCTATGAAATTTTGTTTTACGAAATTATTTTAATTATTTTTATTCTGTTGGGATTCGGATTCAGAATTCCAATTTTTTTTCGATATTAGGAGTATTTTTAACCACTTTTTTATTTGTTAAAGTACCAAATGACAAAATTAAAGACCAGCAATTTTTGGGGGAAAAAATTAAAACCATCCCAAAATAGGGCCATTCATGCGAATTGTCATTTGTTCTTCAAGAAAGAGAGTATATATACGGGCTAAATTTCACAAAAAGTCGCTTTTTAAAAGGCAGTTTGAGACTCGCCTCAGGGTTGGTCCGGGGGTGGGGTACTAGCAAAACTCCTCGGGGCTTACACGTCGGGCTTGTTCTGTGAGACTTACGCCACAAGCGCCCGATTATACGCCCTAAGAACGTCTAACGCTCGGAGCTCGCCTTAAAGTTCTTGCACAAATTATGTGTCAAATTCCTTAATTAAAACTATTGACCCTCATATTTTTTTAATAAATGAATGATGCTTAATAGTTTTTTTCATCTAATGATTGAAATTAACTCAAATAACAAGTCGCAGTATTGTATATTTGTTATTTGAGAGCACCATGAGGGTGAATATCAGTCCATATTTCTTTTAAAAATATAAAGCAGAATTTTACATCTTGACATATCGTTGATCTTCACGTTTTTCCTACATCTCAAAATTATCATTAATTATTAGTCTGTTATTAAAAATAAATTGAAATAAATTTATTTTATTCATGAAGTAGTGATGATTTAGTGATAATACTGATAAACTTTATTAATTATTTTTAGGGAGGTAAATATAGTATCGCAATAATATATTTTATAAAATTGTGATTTTTTTTTTTTGCAAGTTAAGATGTTAGAGTTGATTGCATCTCTTAATAGCTTTTTTATCATTGCATTATTACTTGTAAAATCATGTTAGAAATTTGATTTTTTATGAGTTTCTTTAATTATGTATCTATTTTTTTTTGAATTATTAATTTCTTTTTTATAATTTTTGTGTTAGTATAATATTTTCCTACGTTATAAATTAAAATTTAAAGATTCACGGGGCTTACGGGGCCTCGCTTCGTGCTAAGCAAAATGTCTCGCCTCACGTCCCCGCCCTTTAAATTGGTCACTATATATATTCTAGAGTTCCACCGGTGAATTTTAAAATTCTAGAACAATAGCTATGATTCAAAGACATGACCAAAAAATGATCAGTATACACCATTCCTACAGTTATATACATCGTCGGTGTGAAAGGCTACAAAATCAATTGCCCATCCTAAAGCCAGGTTTCAACCTTTTCTTTGAGTTGGTCCATGGTAAAAAATTGAGCTATGTCGGGGCTTACACGTCGGGCTTGTTCTGTAAGACTTACGCCACAAGCGCCCGATTATACGCCCTAAGAACGTCTAACGCTCGGAGCTCGCCTTAAAGTTCTTGCACAAATTATGTGTCAAATTCCTTAATTAAAACTATTGACCCTCATATTTTTTTAATAAATGAATGATGCTTAATAGTTTTTTTCATCTAATGATTGAAATTAACTCAAATAACAAGTCGTAGTATTGTATATTTGCTATTTGAGAGCACCATGAGGGTGAATATCAGTCCATATTTCTTTTAAAAATATAAAGCAGAATTTTACATCTTCACATATCGTTGATCTTCACGTTTTTCCTACAACTCAAAATTATCATTATTTATTAATCTGTTATTAAAAATAAATTGAAATAAATTTATTTTATTCATGAAGTAGTGATGATTTAGTGATAATACTGATAAACTTTATTAATTATTTTTAGGGAGGTAAATATAGTATCGCAATAATATATTTTAAAAAATTGTGATTATTTTTTGCAAGTTAAGATGTTAGAGTTGATTGCATATCTTAATAGCTTTTCTATCATTGCATTATTACATGTAAAATCATGTTAGAAATTTGATTTTTTATGAGTTTCTTTAATTTTGTATCTATTTTTTTGAATTATTAATTTCTTTTTTATAATTTTTGTGTTAGTATAATATTTTCCTACGTTATAAATTAAAATTTAAAGATTCACGGCTTACGGCCTCGCCGTGCTAAGTAAAACGTCGCCTCACGCCCCCGCTTTAAATTGGTCACTATATATATTCTAGAGTTCCACCGGTGAATTTTAAAATTCTAGAACAATAGCTATGATTCAAAGACATGACCGAAAAATGATCAGTATACACCATTCCTACAGTTATATACATCGTCGGTGTGAAAGGCTACAAAATCAATTGCCCATCCTAAAGCCAGGTTTCAACCTTTTCTTTGAGTTGGTCCATGGTAAAAAATTGAGCTATGTCGGGGCTTACACGTCGGGCTTGTTCTGTAAGACTTACGCCACAAGCGCCCGATTATACGCCCTAAGAACGTCTAACGCTCGGAGCTCGCCTTAAAGTTCTTGCACAAATTATGTGTCAAATTCCTTAATTAAAACTATTGACCCTCATAATTTTTTAATAAATGAATGATGCTTAATAGTTTTTTTCATCTAATGATTGAAATTAACTCAAATAACAAGTCGTAGTATTGTATATTTGCTATTTGAGAGCACCATGAGGGTGAATATCAGTCCATATTTCTTTTAAAAATATAAAGCAGAATTTTACATTTTCACATATCGTTGATCTTCACGGTTTTCCTACATCTCAAAATTATCATTATTTATTAATCTGTTATTAAAAATAAATTGAAATAAATTTATTTTATTCATGAAGTAGTGATGATTTAGTGATAATACTGATAAACTTTATTAATTATTTTTAGGGAGGTAAATATAGTATCGCAATAATATATTTTATAAAATTGTGATTTTTTTTTTGCAAGTTAAGATGTTAGAGTTGATTGCATCTCTTAATAGTTTTTCTATCATTGCATTATTACATGTAAAATCATGTTAGAAATTTGATTTTTTATGAGTTTCTTTAATTATGTATCTATTTTTTTGAATTATTAATTTCTTTTTTATAATTTTTGTGTTAGTATAATATTTTCCTACGTTATAAATTAAAATTTAAAGATTCACGGGGCTTACGGGGCCTCGCCTCGTGCTAAGTAAAACGTCTCGCCTCACGTCCCCGCCCTTTAAATTGGTCACTATATATATTCTAGAGTTCCACCGGTGAATTTTAAAATTCTAGAACAATAGCTATGATTCAAAGACATGACCGAAAAATGATCAGTATACACCATTCCTACAGTTATATACATCGTCGGTGTGAAAGGCTACAAAATCAATTGCCCATCCTAAAGCCAGGTTTCAACCTTTTCTTTGAGTTGGTCCATGGTAAAAAATTGAGCTATGTCGGGGCTTACACGTCGGGCTTGTTCTGTAAGACTTATGCCACAAGCGCCCGATTATACGCCCTAAGAACGTCTAACGCTCGGAGCTCGCCTTAAAGTTCTTGCACAAATTATGTGTCAAATTCCTTAATTAAAACTATTGACCCTCATATTTTTTAATAAATGAATGATGCTTAATAGTTTTTTTCATCTAATGATTGAAATTAACTCAAATAACAAGTCGTAGTATTGTATATTTGCTATTTGAGAGCACCATGAGGGTGAATATCAGTCCATATTTCTTTTAAAAATATAAAGCAGAATTTTACATCTTCACATATCGTTGATCTTCACGTTTTTCCTACATCTCAAAATTATTATTATTTATTAATCTGTTATTAAAAATAAATTGAAATAAATTTATTTTATTCATGAAGTAGTGATGATTTAGTGATAATACTGATAAACTTTATTAATTATTTTTAGGGAGGTAAATATAGTATCGCAATAATATATTTTATAAAATTGTGATTTTTTTTTGCAAGTTAAGATGTTAGAGTTGATTGCATCTCTTAATAGCTTTTCTATCATTGCATTATTACATGTAAAATCATGTTAGAAATTTGATTTTTTATGAGTTTCTTTAATTATGTATCTATTTTTTTGAATTATTAATTTCTTTTTTATAATTTTTGTGTTAGTATAATATTTTCCTACGTTATAAATTAAAATTTAAAGATTCACGGGGCTTACGGGGCCTCGCCTCGTGCTAAGCAAAATATCTCGCCTCCCGTCCCCGCCCTTTAAATTGGTCACTATATATATTCTAGAGTTCCACTGGTGAATTTTAAAATTCTAGAACAATAGCTATGATTCAAAGACATGACCGAAAAATGATCAGTATACACCATTCCTACAGTTATATACATCGTCGGTGTGAAAGGCTACAAAATCAATTGCCCATCCTAAAGCCAGGTTTCAACCTTTTCTTTGAGTTGGTCCATGGTAAAAAATTGAGCTATGTCGGGGCTTACACGTCGGGCTTGTTCTGTAAGACTTACGCCACAAGCGCCCGATTATACGCCCTAAGAACGTCTAACGCTCGGAGCTCGCCTTAAAGTTCTTGCACAAATTATGTGTCAAATTCCTTAATTAAAACTATTGACCCTCATATTTTTTTAATAAATGAATGATGCTTAATAGTTTTTTTCATCTAATGATTGAAATTAACTCAAATAACAAGTCGTAGTATTGTATATTTGTTATTTGAGAGCACCATGAGGGTGAATATCAGTCCATATTTCTTTTAAAAATATAAAGCAGAATTTTACATCTTCACATATCGTTGATCTTCACGTTTTTCCTACATCTCAAAATTATCATTATTTATTAATCTGTTATTAAAAATAAATTGAAATAAATTTATTTTATTCATGAAGTAGTGATGATTTAGTGATAATACTGATAAACTTTATTAATTATTTTTAGGGAGGTAAATATAGTATTGCAATAATATATTTTATAAAATTGTGATTTTTTTTTTTGCAAGTTAAGATGTTAGAGTTGATTACATCTCTTAATAGCTTTTCTATCATTGCATTATTTATACTTGTAAAATCATGTTGAAAATTTGATTTTTTATGAGTTTCTTTAATTATGTATCTATTTTTTTGAATTATTAATTTCTTTTTTATAATTTTTGTGTTAGTATAATAATTTCCTATGTTATAAATTAAAATTTAAAGATTCACGGGGCTTACGGGCCTCGCCTCGTGCTAAGCAAAACGTCTCGCCTCACGTCCCCGCCTTTTAAATTGGTCACTATATATATTCTAGAGTTCCACCGGTGAATTTTAAAATTCTAGAACAATAGCTATGATTCAAAGACATGACCAAAAAATGATCAGTATACACCATTCCTACATGAACTTAAGTTATATACATCGTCGGTGTGAAATGCCTATCCTAAAGCCAGGTTTCAACCTTTTCTTTGAGTTGGCCCATGGTAAAAAATTAAGCTATGTCGGTAGGAAATAAAGGGCGATGTTTTCACAAATCTCAAGAATTTTACCAAAAAGTTCATGTCTAAACTCTAAAATCACTAGTCTTATAGTCGGTGTATTAAGTTTATCTTATGTAACGTTACAAAAACCTCAGCCCACCAAAAGATAAGAACATAAGAAATAAAAAAAAAGGAGAAGATGATAGTTGTTAAGTCCTCCATTTACATAATACTGTTAACAGTTGCTTTTACCAAAGTAGAGTAAACCGGTAGTTTCAAATATTTTAGGACCATATTTTAATTTGTTAAAGTGGACAGTAAATATGTAATTTCAATAATTAGAAATTATTTTAAATTATAAATAACAATTCAATACAACTTTAAGATCTGCGAATTATGTGTATTTACAGTAAATTATGACTAATGCTACTTAATAAAAAATGAAAAAAGAAACTCCTAATTTTTTTCATTTTTTGGAGGTCTTGTGCGGTAGCACATCTGATACGTGCCCAAAGGCTGTGATGTGAGCAACCCATCACTTCTTCACTTTGGGTTAAACAAGACAATCAGTCCATTCATCTTTTTACAATTTCAACGTTGTCTAATCTACTACTCAATGTTTTTTCGGGTCATCTAACGGACAAAATCATGCCTTTGATTGCCAAAAGTTACTCTTTGACTGCACTTGACCATTTACATTTACCCCTTCGATACATACCCGATCCCCCAGAGGAAATAAAAGATGCTGTTACCAATTTTTGGTCACGACTCAACACACACAACATAAAGGTAAGCAATTCAACAAAATCCGTCATCATCTATAAATTTACAGGAAGCAAATATATGACAGGAAGAGTAATAAGTAAGAAATATAAGGTAAAATTTTTCTAAACATAAAAAGATATCATCCGTTTCTAAATGCACTATAAGTAAATAATATTTCCTCGGTCTCAATTTATGTGACACTAGATTAGAGACATAATTTAAGAAAGAAAGAAAGATTTTTCAAATACGTGGCTTAAAACAAGCCTTAAAAATTTGTATGATTATAAATCATCTCATAAAGTTAAATTATTTTTAAATAAAGAAATGTGATATTTTTTTGAAACAGGAATGATGTTGATAAGATCTGTGTAATCTAACATATAATGATCATATCTCACACATGAAATAGGAAATTACCAATGCTATTTGCCCAAATATGATGAACACAGAAAAGAGAGGAGAAGCTAAGATATTTTCTTTATCTTAATCACTAAAATGATTATGTTACAGCATTTATAATCAAATGCTAACAATCAATCAAGTCGGCTAACTACCTTCTAACCACTTATGCTAATTGAGTCCCTTACTTTCTTCTAATTAAGTATCAATCATCATTCTACTTATCAATCCCAATTACCTTGCTACTGAAGAGAGCCTGAAAAAGGCAGTAATCAAGGTAAAAGAAAATAAAACATCTCAGTTCTCTAGTGAATTTGGACACTGGTAGTAAATTGAATCTAAAATCAGTAACATGTAACATATTCTTGATTCTCAAATTCCCTAGAACTAAGAGTATCTCCTGTATGTGTTACCTGTGACCTATTTCCAGTAGGTGTTTGTACCATGTAGGGCTGTTAGTGGTTCGGATATACTCGAGAACCGGACCGAAACTGGACCGGTAAACCCGGACCGAAACCGGAACGGTCCGGATACGAGTATCTAAAAAATACCCGGACCGTTAAAGGAACCGGACCGGTAACCCGGTAAAATACCCGGTAACCGGTCCCCCCACCCCCTGATCCCCTCCACCAGCCCCACCCCACCAAGAAGCCCCACTTCTCCTCACGGCTCTAATTAGTTGTAAATTGATCAAACTTTATATGGTCATAACTTTGCGCTCGGACGTCCGTTTTACCTAAAAAAAAAAATTGATTTCGCGTATTTTTTCGAGACGAATAATCCCAAATTGTCTAAATTCCGTTTGCTTCACCGGATTTCTCCAAAACCGTCCATATTGCCCCTCAATTTCTCTTTTCCCCCAAATCGTTACGTTTTTCCCATTTTCAAATCTAAATATCTCGCGATGTACAATTGATTTCAACGTAAAAATTGCGTGGCACCGCGTCCGAGAATGTCAATTTCAGTATTGGAAATTCAATTTTAAAAAAAAAAAAATGGCCCGACCCGGAAATTCTTACCGGTCCGGACCGAGAACCGGACCGATAAGGTTATCGGTCCGGTCCCGGTAAGCTGATACCCGGACCGGACCGGACCGGTAACAGCACTAGTACCATGTACCCCCTTGCCTGCCAATTACATTTACATTATTCAAAATGTCTAGACTAGTAAGCCCACTCCAAGTTGATCTCCAACTTGAAATTGAATTTGACTAACAATTTTTACCTAACAGTATGCTTCTAAGAAAGAGGATAAAGGCACAACTCGATGATCAATCTTAATACAAGAATCTAGACTCAAGAACTATAAACATAAACTCTATAACACAACTTCTTTAACTTGTTTCGTTGTATTAGGTCGGATTGATAAAATCATAACTCTCTCAATTATGCTTGATAGGGTTTGCGCAATGTTTTGATTTTCTCTCTTTGTGAGCGCATAAATTTCTTCACGCAACACTTTATATTTATAGTTTTTTGTCTTCAACGAGTCGGCTAACCCTAAACCCTACATGATACAGTCCATCATGATAAATAGGGTTTGAGTTGATTTGGGATTTTTGCATCTTCACGTAGCTTCAATTTTCTTGTAGGACTCTAAAATGTCTTAATAAGTATGGCAAAAAATCATGCATCCTTGTACGTCAATTCTTTACCATAAAATCATAAATCCTACTCGGTGTAGGACTCTGAGCAGGAACACTTTCTCGTACATGATCCTTGCATTTGGTCTAGTCAACTCTGATTAACTACTGTGTCTGATAAGGAACATGTTTGTAGATCTGGTTCATGTGAATTTCTGCTCTGATTATGATTTACTTAATTCTGTACTGCATCTGTCTGTTAATAGATCAAGTCTACAAACCTGATTCATTCACCTTGCGCATTCACTTTGTCAATCATCAAAATCACTTTTCGTAATTTTTGCTAATGCCAACAAATTGAAATTAATATCCATCCATAAAAAATTGTAGTCTTCATTTGATTCTCGATAGTCAAGAAAATTCTTCAACAATGACACTCCAATGTATATATTATGTTATCAATTTAAAGAAGCCCATCACGGACTGAATATGTATATGGTATATTTAGTGTATATTGTGTATTGGTCTTGTACCTTAATTAATCCTACACACTTACCATAATTGTATAGTTAATCTCCAAATATAATAGGATTTTAGGAGTAGAATAGGAATATGATTCTTCCTATTATGGAAATATGTAAGGTGTATATATTGTCTTTCAATTAATGAAAATAATCAAGATAGGGATGGCAATTGGGCAGGGCGGATGCGGGTACCCCCTACCCCGCACCCGTACCCGCCAGAAAATTTTATATCTGTCACCTACCCGTCACCCGTGGCGGGTACAATTTCAACATGCATACCCACCTAGGCGGGTATATTCTTAAATCAACACCCGTTCCACCACCTAAGTGGATATCCTGTTGAGAATGAACCACGGACAATTGCAGAGGTATTGTCAACTCCAGAAACACCGCTCTGGAAAGAAACTATGGAAAGCGAGATAGATTCCATCATGCAAAATCACACCTGGATGTTGGTTGATCTTCCTCCGGGAAATAAACTGCTAGGTTGTAAGTGGGTACTTAAACGCAGGTACAAAGCTGATGGATCTATAGACAAGTACAAGGCTAGGTTGGTAGCCAAGGGTTACCGACAACCGAAGGTCTTGACTAATTCGATACGTACTCCTCAGTATCGAGAATGACTTCCATAAGGGTGTTCATTGCCATTACAGCACTGCATGACCTTGAAATCCATCAAATGGATGTTAAGACAGTCTTCCTAAATGGTGATTTGGAAGAGGAAATATATATGGAACAACCCGAGAGATATATAGTTCCAGGACAAGAAAAGAAAGTCTGTAGACTTATCAAATCTCTGTATGGGCTGAAACAAGCTCTGAAACAATGACATGAAAAATTTGATAGCACTTTACTATCAAAAGGTTTCTTCATTAACGAGTGTGACAAGTGTGTCTACGTGAAAGAAAACTCTGACTCTTTCATCATGATATGCCTTTACGTAGATGGCATGTTGATCACATGAAGTAGTCGAGCCTTGATCCCGGAAACAAAGAACATGTTGAAACAATGTTTTGACATGAAGGACATGGGTATCGCAGATGTCATTTTAGGAATTCAGATTTCTAAGTCATCTGACTGACTAGTGTTGTCTCAATCTCATTACATAGAAAGTGTTCTGAGAAAGTTTGAGACGTTCGACTGTCCGCCGTTAAAGCTATCAATAGATATGAATCAAAGCATTAATAAGAATCATGGTGCACTCGTTCTCCAGGAGCGATATGCACAGATAATCGGCAGTTTGATGTATGTAACAAACTGTACCCGACATGATATCGCTTCTGTCGTAAATAAATTGGCGAGGTTTACACGCAATCCCGGAGATGACCATTGAAAAGCGCTTAATCGAGTACTCTGGTACTTGAAATACACAATGTCATATGGATTGCACTATTCGAGGTATCCAGCTGTACTAGAGGGGTACAGTGATGCAAACTGGATATCCGATATAAGGAACACCAAGTCCACCAGTGGGTATGTATTTACAATTGATGGTGGGGTTGTGTCCTGGAAGTCCCCCAAACAAACTTGCATCGCCCGATCCACCATGGAATCAGAGTTCATCGTTTTAGACAAAGCAGGTGAAGAAGCTGAGTGGCTTCATGACTTCTTAGAGGATATCCCTTGTTGGGATAAACCCGTACCTTCGGTGATGATCCACTGTGATAGTCAGTAGGCATTAGGAAGGGCACGAAGTAGCATATACAACGGCAAATCTCGGCACATACATCGGTTTTGACATAAGACCGTTAGTCAATTAATCTCCACGGGTATTATCTCCATCGATTACATAAAATCAAAGAAGAAGATAGCTGACCATTTGACTAAGGGATTTACCCAATGATCAGATGATCTACCTGTCTAGGGGAATGAGCTTAAAACCCAAGCAATAAGGATCGATACGGTGGTAACCCATCCATAATGACTGGAGATCCCAGAAATTTGGTTCAATGGAAAAACTAAGTTGTAGAGGCCTAGTTGAGCGCTTATAGAAAAGCAAGAGCACTTCGGATGTTGGTTCCTTACGGAAACACTAATCCAAAGCCTTCTCGCGATAGACATTAAAGTGCTACCTGAATTATGGGTACAAGGTTAAGTGTCGGGGTCTTAACACAATAACTGGCCAGGGACCGCGGTGCTTCTTGTCCAGTAGCTCGAAATTTTGGTTCGGCCGATTTTGGGCCGCGGTGCCTTCCGAAGCACCGCGGTGCCGACGATACAGTGAATTGAAAACACTCCAGAATCTTCTGATTCATGGACAGATTTGAATGGACAGATTTGAAGGGCCAAGGATCAAGACAACTCTTGGCAAGATCAAGATGCCTTTTGGCAAGATCTATGCACCCCATTTAAGGCATTCACATGTCTTTTTTATCCACAATCTTGCACCTATAAATAGAGGCTTCAAAATCAGATTTTACACACTTCACTACAACACAAAATCTGAAACTTGTTGAGAGCCTCTATTCTTCTTCTAGCAATCTTTTGTTCTTATTTCTTCTACAAGGGTTCTCAAGCATTTGGCTTGTGTTTGAGAAAGTACTGTCGTTTTATCTTGGGAGACTATTATCCATCTACCGTAAGCCATTATATACAGGGATAATTATGTCTTAAGGAAATAGTGCTAACACTCGACTCGACAACATCACAATTAGCTTCTTTGTTCAATCTATTCTCTTTCAATTTTTCGTTCCCGTTCACACCGATACAAATTTACAACAGATGTGATAGGGAAACTTAAAGTGAGCATTGATGCATTGAGTGATCTAGACAAGAAAATATTGCTTGATATTGCTTGTTTCTTCAAGGGGAAACGAAGAGAACCCGTGATCAAGAAATTCCAGGCGTTTGGTTTCAAACCTGAAATTGGAGTGCCAGTGCTTGTTCAAAGATCTCTGTTATCTATATCTGATGATGACACATTCCATATGCATGATTTAGTTCAAGAAACCGCTTGGTACATGGTTCGCCATGGACAAACTAAAGAGAAATACAGCAGGTTGTGGATTCCTGATGATATATGTGACGTTATGTCAAAGAAATCAGTAAGTTTATTGACAAGCAAATTATAGCACCTTACACATATGATATATTGAAGTGGTGTATATTTTATAGAACTTAGGTAACATGGTGTTACTTTGTTACTTTTAGCATTATAAATTGTTACTCATAAATTTTCTATTGATGTGCAGGGTACAGAGGCAATAATATTAGCTTATCCTCAAAGAGAGAAATTGAACTTAGGATCGCAAGCCTTAAAAGGTATGGAGAATCTACGTCTACTAAAAATCCGCAATGCCTACTTCAATAAAGGTCCTTGCTATCTCCCGAATGAGTTGCAATGGCTCAACTGGCACAAGTTTCCTTCAACCTCACTTCCACAAGATTTTGAGGGAGAAAAGCTTGTTGGACTTAAGCAAAGTCGTGGCCTAATTTCGAAACTATGGCCAGAAGATAAGGTACCCTTTGCCATCTAAACATTGTTTCTGCTGAAGATATTTCAAGTTTTTTCTTTGTTACAGTAGTAAATATTGCCAAATACTGTACAAACTGAACTCTCTAACCTATCTTAACTGCATACTTTAGATAGAAAGCTATAACAATTTTTAACTTCCTAATTGAGGTGTCTTCTGTTTGTACCATACCAATTATTTGACTAGCAATGCTCTTATTTCATTGCAGTGAGTTTTTGGAAAAAAGAATTATTCATATCTTTCATCAAACAAGCTAACTAGGTGTTGGCTCTATGACTACGTAACTTGATTTCATTGTTTCTCACTCTTATTTGTTTTTTATTTAAGCAGTACCGTGAAAATTTGAAGTACTTGAACCTCAGCTACTCCGATGGCTAGCTACCACTCCAGACTTCAGTATGATGCCAAATCTTGAAAAGTTGAACATGAGCAACTGTTAGAATTTGTTAGGAGTTCACGAGTCACTCGGAACTCTTACAAAGCTTCAGTACTTGAATTTGTGTCATTGCTCGAAGCTAAAGAGTCTTCCGGATACCATTCACCTTGAATCATTGGAGAAAGTTCTCCTTTGGGACTGCACCATACTTGGAAATTTTCCTCAAGTTATAGGCTTAATGCCAAATCTTTCAGAACTCCACTTGGAAGGGACTTCTATTAAAGAGTTGCCCGACTCCCTCATAAATATCAGTGGCCTTGTGTCAATAAACCTCAGCAATTGCAAATGCCTGGAAAGTATAACTTACAGCATTTGTGGTTTGAGATGTCTCAGGACTCTGAATCTCTCTGGCTGTTCGAAACTCGAGACATTGCCTGAAACTCTTGGCCAATTGCACCAACAAAGCCTGAAAACCGGTATTTGTGCTGCGGACTTGTTGTTGGAATTGCTACTTCAGGCATGTATGCTTTCACACAGTTAATATAGCCTCCATTTACCCTTCATTATAGAAAAGAATTAGGCATCCTCTAACAATCTCATTTGGAACGAAATAAACCTTTAAAAACAAAGTTCATCGTGTAAAAGTTCTCATTGATATTTTTAATTACTGAAGACACTAAACGCTGGTGTACTATAAAGAAAAATGAGCACCATTTTCATGTGTAGATTCATGAAATGTGTGTGTAAAGAGCGCCATGACAACATAATGACATATACACTGTCACTTAATCTGATAACCTTTAAACAGTTGAATAAAATTCATAAATTTATCACGACTTCTCATTATCAAAGTATTAAGAATCCAAATGTGTGTACGTAACAGGGGCAATGCATTATATATGGTCGATTCAGTATACTGATCGCTGGGGGGAAAATTCCTGAGTTGTTCGATCATCAGAAAATGGGCGGTTCCATCTCAGTCCAGCTACCTTCAGATTGGCATGATAACATTATGGGGATTGCATTGTGTTTCCTTCTAGGCAGCTTTATTCCAAACTCAAGACTAGGTGTTACTTTCAAGTTAATAAGCCCAGACCACAGAGAATATACATTTGAAAGTGCACCTTCTGCTACTTCAAAGATGGGAGAGGTGTACGAAACGGATCACCTCTGGATAACTTATATCTCATTCAATCTTTTCCCAGCTTCTTTGATCCCGATTTCACAGCTGAAGACTGGAGTAAAGTTTGTGGTTGTCTTGCAATAAGAGTAACGCAGGATCCGTGGACGAAAGTAAGGAGGTGCAGAGTTAAGGTTGTTTATAAACAAGATTTGAGTACATTGGCAGCTGAACGCACGGGGATTAATCAGCATTCTAGCAAAGAATTAGTGGTGTATGAAGGTGGTTTAGAGACAAAACAAGAAGGGATCAAAGAGGATACTGATGCACTTATGGCTGGTGTTACTGAATTGAATTGGGATGTTGACCCCATTGAGCAAGATAGCACTCAGCTCATGAATTTGAGGAAATCAGTTGCCTACAAAATCCAAGACTTCTTTTGAGTGCTAGCTAGCTTGTTTGGTTGATGATTCTGCTGGTGATTGGCAACTTATGTGGTTTGCTTGTTTGTGGTTATTGCAAGGGCTTGAGTTTTGTGTTGAAATTAAGAAAATAAATAAGTGATTGTTGGCTTTATTTTGTTGAATTGGTTGGCTTGTTTGTTGTACCATAGAAAAAGAAAATAAAATCTAAGATGTAAGCCTTGTAGTTTTCTTATGTTTGGTTTGTCTCAAGATAATGTATAGACTTTATATGGGTTTGTATTTACCTAAATGTAATTGTGTCTACTTGTATTGTATAAATGGAAGAGTGCTTGTATTTTATTATGACTCAGTTTCGGATACACCCTTATAGTTTAAAATCAAATACTTACACCATCTATATTATGAAAATTCTACATTTACACCCCTATGAGGTCGAAGATTGTAGTATAATTCTTGACTAGAGGTTCAAGATTAGCCAATCATCCCATCGAATATGGATATTGCCGTTACAATTTCCCATAGTGAATGGAGTAATTGTCTATTTTATCTTTGACTGCAATAAGTCTCCCTCAGGTATGAGATTGTCCATAGATTCACTTCTGGAGTTCGAGTGTTCTCTGTGACAGACATGGAAGAGTATTACTTATTGTTAAAAGTCTCAAATCGGATATGGAATGTCTCCTTATATGAACTTGGACAATCCTCACCTACAAGCTAACTTTTGGGGTTGAGTTAGCCTCAAAATTCATTCTTTATATGGTATAAGAGAAATCCATTTCAATTCTTTGTTTACCGATGTTGGCCCTCCAAATTATATTATTTACGTTGTAGTTAACAAGGTCTGTGTGTGCGGGTGAGTGTTAAGAGACCCACATTGGATATAAAATAGAAACATAGACTCCTTATATGGATTTGAACAATCCTCACCTACAAGCTAACTTTTGGGGTTAAGTTAAACCCAAAATTCATTCTTAAAACTTATGACAATGGTAAGAAAAATTATAGCATGAAGATGAGAACAATAATAGAGGACAAGTTTTTAAGGTATACCTTTCCAAATGCTAGACATATCAGAGAAAAATCTAGAAACAGAAAACAGAAGTTGGAACAAATGAAAGTAATTGATTATAAAACAACTATTTGCTTTGATACAAAATGTTAACAGGAAAAGAAATCTTCGGGATCTTTGCTAGAGAAAAAAATAAGTAAAGGTTCTTTACCTTTGATGAAAAGTTGAAAACAGTGGGACTAATGTTTTGGCCTACTAAAGCCTAGAAATAGCAATTTTGCACCACGAAATCAGTACCTTTGTTGGAGTTGAGATTTTTGTATGACTGTGCGTGTAGTCTATGGACTATGGTAAATGATTTGAGCCCAAACTTGGATTTATACATGTTATAGGTGGTGTTTGGCCAAATTTCTGGAAGTGTTTCTGAGAAACACTTTTTTGGCCAAACACCGCATTTTCAGAAGTAGAAACACTTTTCTCCGGAAGCCAAAAAGTGTTTCTAGATGAGAAGAGAAGCAGAAACACCAATTTGGTGCTTCTCGAAAAGTCTTTTTTGCTCATTAAATGAATTTTTTTTGGATCCATTTACCCTTTTCTTTTCACAAAATTCCTTTTAATCTCATATAATATTCCATATAAAATAGAAATTTGGGAATGAGATAGGGTGAGGGTAGGGGGTAGGCGGGGTAGGTTTTGACATATTTGAATCATTGACTATCATATTGTCGTTACATTTCTTATGTACGATATAATATTATGGTTTGATTAAATATTGCAATTAAATAAAAAAAAAATTATTAAATTGTAAAGATATACTAATTTTTAGAAACATAGGATAGAAAAAAATATTTTTAATAGTTTTAAATCTATTAAAAAGAATATTCTAGTAAATTTGCATAAATATGAGCTAAACAAGAAACTGTTTCTGTTTTTCAGAAGTACTTTTATAACTATAAGTCAAACACACTAATAGTCCATATTACCGAGGCCACAATTGAGAGTTCATTCATTTCAGTTCGTGTGATATACTAGTAAACTTGGCAGGGGTTCAAAAATAATTGAGAACTTTTGAGACTTATAATTTTAAATATATTATTCTTTTTTAAACAGACTAATAAAGAAATAGTGTCACACAAATTGAGATGGAGAGAGTAGTTCTACTTGTTTCTTTTCGGACTTCAATGCATGAAATTGACAAATAGTCAACGAGGAAACGACATAAAATGGTCTTGTAACTATGAGGGTAGGTCCAAAATAGTCTCTTAACCGTGTAATTAACAGATTTGATCCTTTAAATATGCCATAAGTTAAACAAAAATTGCCCCTTAACTATGAGGGTAGGTTAAAAATAGTCTCTTAAGTATGCACTTAACAGTTTTTGTCCTTTAAGTTCGCCAAAATGTAACACTTTTAATCTTCGATAAAATATTCATCGAACTTTGTTTGTTAGATTTGACGGAAACTATGAAAAAAAAGGAAATTAGCGAGAATTCACATTAAAAGATACACACTACTACCAAAGGGCCAAATACCCGGGACAAAACCGGACGTCTGTCGGTTATAGTGCAAAATCGAGAAAAACCAACAGACTTAATAATGTCAGAAAATAGTGTCTCGAAACACTAAAACTGACGGACTCTAAATCGAGAGTCCATCGGCTAGGTACAATACACTAGACACGATTTTTATTGAAAACCGAGTATAAAAAATAAATAGTTTTAAAAAATTTCCTCAAGTGTGTTGTTTTTTTCTCAGTTTCCCTGGCGAACGACAGTCGGTTTTGTCGGTCTTTTCTTTAGTAATGTATACCTCTAAATGTTAGTTCTCGCTAAATTTTCTTTTGTTTTCATAGTTCTCGTCAAATCTAACAAAGAGAGTTTGATAAATATTTTGTCGGAGACTAAAAGTGTTAACTTTTGGCGAACTTAAAGGACGAAAGCATACTTAAGGGAATATCTTAACCTATCCTCATAGTTAACAGACCATTTTTGTTAACTTTACGATAAATTTAAAGAACCAAAACTGTTAAGTGCATAATTAATGGACTATTTTAAACTTATCCTCGTAGTTAATGGACCATTTATGTCGTTTTCTCAATACCCAACTTTCAAACTGCTATTTAAAACTTAGTCACTATTTCAAAATTATTAAAACTTAGCCGCTTTTTAATACAGAATAGCAATTTAACTATTCGTACATAAAATCGAAAAAGTCCAACACAATATGATTGAAGTTTGAAACTCTTACAAATAAAATTCCTAACACAATATGCTGAGCTAGCTAGACTAAATCATTGTCTTGTGTAAGTAGTTTCCTATTGAACATCACGCTTGACACTTGAAAGGGAGAGAATCATAGACAGATAATGAAACAGAAATAACAACTACCATTTTCTCTTTAAAATATCTGCTATTCCGACATGATAATGAAACAGAAATAACATGCAGCAGTCGTATACTGAAATCTTACAAAAAAATCTGTAGAAGTTACTAATCCTAATTAACAATCCCATGCAAGTTGATCTATAGAATTTACGTTAGTGTAAATTCCACACGGCATCATTAGTGCAGAATCCACAAACTCAAAACCAAAGTTAGCGCGGTCATCATATGTAATATTCTCCACGATTCGTCCATTTTTGTTGAACTCATGATCATTAGCCTTGTACACTTCCTCTTGACAAATATTTTCCTGAAGCTGAACTTGTGCCCCTTCTTGTTCATGTACTAAATGCATCTCTCCATGCCCATTATTGTTGATATCAAATCCAGTAACAGCCCACATGCGATTCTCATTTATTATTCCAAACTCCGTTGGAGTTAAACAAGAAGAAGAAGATGACAAATTATTTGAAGTACTCTGGTTCTTGTAATCAATGCAGGTGGCAAGGTTTGAGTTTTCAATATTGGTCGTGGTGGGAACATGATTCTTATAATTGTAAGCAGTACTATTCAGTACTGAGGATTCATATAGCCGATTCAAGCTTGTTTGGTACTCAGGCACACCCTTAGTGTGGGGAGAATTAGTTGACAATGCTGCAAGACTTGCTTTGATCATGTCCATTGAAACTTGTTTGGTTGATGATAAACTAGTTTCATAAATAGTGAAAACTGAGGTATAATTGTTGGCTTTTTTCTTGTTGTTTTGATGATGAGTAGTACTAGTAGTGCAAGAGAGGAGATTGTGGGTGTTTGGATCAAAGCCTTGAGAAATAAGCTTCTTTTTAATACAAGAATTCCAGAAATTCTTCACTTCATTATCAGTCCTGCCAGGTAAATGTTTGGCTATTTGTGCCCATCTATTTCCCAAGATTCTGTGAACATCAATTATGGTCCTTTCTTCTTGTTCACTAAAACAACCCCTTTTCAGATCTGGCCTTAAGTAATTTATCCACCTCAGCCTGCAACTTTTTCCACACCTGTGTAATCCTGCAAATAAAAATCCATAACCTCTCAATAAGAAAACAAATAACAACTTCATTTTTATTCCATTACACCACTAATAAAACATGAATTAGAAACGGACAAATTATACAGCTAATCAGAAAAATTTGTCAGTAATCCTATTTAGTTACGGATTAGCGATAGATTATCAAAAAATTCTTGTCAACTATGAGCGATTTAGCGACAGACTAATGACGAAATTCATAGCTAGCTAATTTCAATTTTATTTTTGTAGTGTTAAGGGAAGAGCTTAAATGAAGAAACGAGTATTCATATAGCCGACTTCAACTTGTTTGGGACTTGAGCACAGTTATTGTTTGTTAACTTGTTTGGGACTTAGGCATAGTTGTTGTTTGTTAAGTGAAGAGCAAAAATTAAAATAGTACCAGCTAGTATAGGGACAGAACTCCAGCAGGTATGGCCATGAGTGGTGATGTGTCTAATGAGTTTTTCATCTTCTTCTGGAGACCAAAGACCTCTCTTTACTTTCTGCTTGCTGCAGCAGTGATGCCCCATTTTACTAACCTTTTAATTTGTCCTTCTCATATCACCTGCAGCTATCTATATACTGCTGGTTAATTAGTTGCTGCTTAGTAGTTAGTATATAGTATATATTTATTCCAAGGCTAGCGCGCTAGCTAGCTTGTCCAATTTAATAATGCATTGTAATAAAATACTATAGTACTTGTCTTGTCTAAACTAAGCACAGAGAGATGTACTCGTGTGTTTTCTTTTTCCAAATATTAGACAAATGTTATACGTGTTCAACAAATTAAGGTGAAGTAGCCATCTTTTTTATCTATAAAATATTCATCAACAATGACCCCAGAGACAGAGACAGAGATAGAGATAAATTAGATAAAAAGTCTTCAAAAATTAGAGAGAGAGGTGCTGGAATTTTAACTTAGGGTGCACTCATGAGGACCACAGGTCTCATTGAGTGCTTAGGCAATGTCTTCAAATATCTCTCTTCTGCACCATTACATGGTATACGTATTTACAACTGTATAGGATAACATAACTTAATTTTACTAAATTCATCAGGGTCCTACCTGGAGTAGTTTTTTCAAACTGTTTCTTGTAGCTAAGCCTAAATGTAATATATATCCCCCTCTATGTGAAACCGTTTAATTGGATGACGTTTAAGAAAGATTTTTTAAGAAAAAAACTTGTCTACTATGAGGCTTCACTAAAATTTTCTCATAGCCACGTTTGGTACGCTGTATTATGCTGGAATGCACTAAACAAAAAAATAATACAACGTTTGGTGGACGTTTTCAGTCGGACTGCCATTTTTGTGACTCATCCCCTGGACTGTACTAAAAAAAAAAAAGAAAAAAAAGATATAGTCCATTATATATTAATACTCTAATACCATCCATTATATATTAATACAGTCAGGTCAATTCTGATCTGATGCAGTCATGTAAAATTATACTGAGCCAGGTCTGACGTCTCAAAAGCAGCCCTTAGTATTCAACATTCTTATATAATAAAAAAAATGATATTTGCTGGCAATATAACATTAAGGGTCGTTTGGTGAGAGGCATTAGAGAAAATAATACTGATATTAGTTTTGATATTATTTAATTTTCCTTGTTTGGTAGTGTTTTCAACCTATGTATTTATAACTAGTACTACATAGTACTATTCTTATGCATAGTAAATCATGTCATTTACAATACTCATATTATTTCTACTCTATTACACCCTATTCAGTACTATTTAAAAGTTATGCAATGCATATTATATAATACATCAAAACCAACAATGAATAAAAGATAATGTCAACATAACTATTCTTATACGAAGGCGTCGTCTGATTTTAAAGACAAATTATGGTGGGATTAGCTATGCTCATTATTGAAGAGGGTAAAAAATACAAAAAAAATAAGCCATGGAGGGTTACAGGAGCCCCACATATAGTCCAGGTGTGTAGCTGACAATCAAACCATAGTTGAGGTGTATTTCTATGCTTTATTTCATATTTATAAGTGTTGAAAATATTTATTAAACGTGAAATAAAGTAAATCTTATTAATTATGAATCGAATAATTGGGGCCCCGCACGTAGGAAACCTTGTTTCCACACATACGCTCCGGTGTCAAGAATGACATCCATACGTATGTTCATAGCTATCGCCGCCTTGCGGGATCTTGAAATACATCAAATGGATGTTAAGACTGCCTCTCTAAATGGTGATTTGAAAGAAGAAATATATATGGATCAACCTGAGGGGGTATGTGGTTCCAGGATAAGAGACAAAAATATGTCAGCTTGTTAAATCGTTGTACGGGCTGAAACAAGCCCCTAAATAATGGCACGAGAAATTTGATAGTACTCTACTATCAAAATGATACGCCATTAATGGAGGTGAAAAATGTGTCTACATGAAAGGAAATGTCAAATCCTTCGTCATGATATGTCTATATGTAGATGACTTGTTGATCACTGGAAGCAGTCCTGGAATAATCCTAGAGACTAAGAACATGTTAAAACAGTGTTTTGACATGAAAGATATGGGCATTGCAGATGTCATCTTAGGGATCAAGATCTCTAAGACATCTAATGGACTGGTCTTATCTCAATCTCACTACATCGAGGATGTACTGAAGAAATTTGGGATGTTCGACAGTTCACCGGTATCAACACCATTGGATATAAGTCAAAAGCTTGACAAATATCTGGGTAAGCCCGTACGCCAGGAGCGATATGCTCAGGTGATTGGTAGTCTGATGTATATCACAAACTGCACTCGATCTGATATCGTTCATGCAGTCAATAAATTAGCTAGGTTCACTCGAAATCCAAGTGATGATCACTGGAAAGCGTTGAACAGGATAATACGGTTCCTAAAGTTCACGATACATTTCGGGTTACACTATTCAAGATATCCAGCGGTACTAGAGGGTACAGCTATGCAAACTGGATATCTGATAACGACGACATCAAGTCCACCAGCAGATATATTTTTACAATCGGTGGTGGAGCTGTGTCTTGGAAATCCTCTAGGCAAACTCTTATTTCCCGATCCACGATGGAGTCAGAATTTATCGCTTTAGATAAAGCGGGAGAGGAAGCTGAGTGGTTTCATGGTTTTCTAGAGGATGTCCCATGTTGGGATAAACCCGTGTCTTCTGTAATGATCCACTATGATAGTCAGTCGACTCTATAAAGGGCACGAAGTTCAATTTACAATGGTAAGTCTCGTCATATTCGACGGAGACATGAGTCTGTTAGGAAGTTGATCACCTCGGGTATTATTTCCATTGATTACATAAAATTCTAAGGAAAATATCGCAGATCCCTTGACGAAGGAAATATCCAAAGATCAGTTGTTCTACCTGTCTAGGGGAATGGGCTTAAAACCCAAACAATAAGAACCGATATAATGGACACCCAACCTTACAAACTGGAGATTTCAGGAATAAGGTTCAATGGGAAAACTAAACTGTAAAGGTTCCGTGAGCGCTTCGGTGGAAGCAAGAGCACTTCGGATAATGTGTCTTTCTTAAGAAACATAATCCAAGGTCGTTCCCGTGATAGACAAAAAATGTTACATGTAAAAGGGGTAAATGATAAGTTTCAAAACCTTTAATGATCCTTAAAAGTTGAGGTTGGGTTGGTGAAATTTTTAATAGTTCCTAACGTTTGTGTAGCGGGGTATTACATGATACCTTATAGGAGACCACCTATCTAAGTGCGAGGACAGGCCGCCTCAAATGAACGCACTTAGAATCGAGGGTGTCGCGACCGCGATGGACAAAACACTAGAAAGATTGAGTAGGAAAGGCGTTGTGTTGGTAACATTGTCTTGGCATATACTAAACACTGACGGTTCAAGACATCACGTTGACCTCGCAGTAAATATGTCCGATGGTATTCTACTATGGAAGGTTCAAAGATCCGGCTACCACTCCGGATGCAACATTGTTCCGCCAAGTGATTGCTAGAAAGACACCATGTGCGTGCACCAAAATCTCTTCCAAGAGAGGATTGTTGGAAATATTTATTAAACGTGAAATAAAGTAAATCCTATTAATTATGAATCGAACAATTGGGGCTCCGCACGTAGGAAACCTTGTTTCCACACACGTGCTCACGTAGTGCCAAGGATCAAAATTTCCTTAATGAAGAGATATTGGTACGTATACGAATTGTTTGAGACGTAAGGTAATAGACGGTTATTGGACAAATGACGAATGATTTCACGTTGGTAAATGAAGGAAGAAGTGTATAATGTGTAAAGATGAAGTGAATCAGAAATCACCACGAAGCCGGAAAGTCGCGGCTCATCTCCGAAGGCGCGGCTCTGATGACATTTCAATTCGATAACTCACTGGCCCGAAGAATCGCGCCTCCGAAAGTCGCGACTAATTGGCGTTCGATTCGGTGAGTTCTTTGGGCCCGAATGACCATGACTCTCGATCGTTTCAATCCGTTGGAGGTGAATTAAAAATTGATTCTTGGGCTGCCTTTGGAGTATTTACTCTCCATTATTTTGCTCATACTTGCCTGAATTCTCCAAATTCAAGGCATTAACATGACATTCATGGTCATTACTTAGCCATTTGGAGGGTCATCATCTACACACTATAAAATGAGACACAAGACTCATTTGGAAACACACTTGACATCTTACACTCAACAATTCTCTGAAATTGTCTTCCTCTCTTGCAATCACAAACACTCAAAGATCTTTCTTCCAAAGCAAACACTTGAGTTCCCTTTGCTCATTTGTTTGATTGTTGTTTATCTTGGGAGATAAGTTGTCATTACAACCGTTGAAATGATATACGGGGCAATATTATCTTAAGGATAGATCAAGAATTTGGTCGACTCAGCAATCCCTCATACTTGATCATTTCCAGATTTCTAACAAATAGTTATTGTTATTTTCCCGTTCAACACATTACTACTCACAATAAATATATAAATATGCCATTTTATAGAATAAATTTAAAATAAAAGTGTCGCATTAAATGAAATAAAAGGGAATAATAATTTAAGATATGTTATAGCCCTTAGGCCTATGAGAAATGTCGTTCAAGACCATCTTATAGAGACCAGTTAACGTATATTCTACAATTGATGTGGGATTATTTTAACATATATAGAGCAAAATTAAAAGTTGTGTTAATTTTTGTTGTGGAAATAAAGCTACGAAGCCTTCTTTAGAAACTATAGATATCCCACAGGCCTCCTCGTCTCTCTAGGGTACATGTACACAACTTTTTTGGGGTTTAATTTATGAACCAACATAACAAGAAAGGTGTTAACCGTATTATGAAGATGAAAGAAAATGTAATAAAATTAATGTCAAACGTTACGATAATGACAACTACTAATTAAAATCCAACATTTGGCATGATATTATTTAGACCTAAATCTAATCATACAAGGGTAAATCAAACATTTGGGCTCATTACAATTCGTAAAAGTGAGCCTTAATTGAAATTTAAGACATGCGAATTATGTATCTTTCTGATGAAATTCATCTAATACTACTTAATAAAAAATAAAAAAAGGAGCCCTAAAATTTTTCATTTTTGGGAGCGTATGATGCTTCTCTGTAGTCAGCGTGCTGAATCATACGAATGTAGTTTTCCGGAAAAGGTGACATAGATTGCTTAGTCCAAAAGTATATTGCATGTACAAATAAATAAGTAACTCATAAATTTATTTGCAAATAGAACTAAGAAAAAGTTGATTTTTTTTATAGCAATTGCCCTAAATAAGAAAAATGAACTCTACATTTCATTATTATAGATGGGATTTACTTTCTAATTATAGATACTATAAGTCTACCCACAAAGCCTGCCGACAGACAGAGAAAATGTTAAAACATCGGGTGTTATGATGGTATTTCTTTGAAAGTGTGTTAAAAATCTGTGAAAATATGAGAAATTAATAAATGTTATTAGATGAAAATGTGTACGAAGTACGTTAAAATAATGTAATGTTATGATGTTCTTACTTTAGATCAATATACCACAAGTTTATCAAAAGACAAGTCATTATGGGAAGAGTAATGATTTTGTACAAGACCTACATCATTTCTAACAATAATCTTTACCCCCCAAGTCTTTTTCTGTTTTATTTTCCCCCTTCTTTTCGGAGAGAATTTTTCATCTCCTTTTTGGAAGCAATCTGTCACCCTGAAACCAACTGATCTACATTCATAAGAGTTGTCATCTCCTTTCTCTTCTGTCTTTTAATTGTTTATTTGGAGGAAATCACGTGAAAAAAGCAAAGTCTGAAAATATGGGGTACACAGTACACATAGTAAGGTACTCTACTAGAAATACAAAAAGATCTTACTGTTTCTCTAATTATTATGAAATTGACTTTGCCTCTTAACTTAAGTGTTCATCATTAGAGATGAAATTACCTATCGTCATTGTGATGTAAGAAAAAAGACACATTTTCTAAACCAAATCAGCTTCGAATTTCGGTCCAACCTTTTGAATGTTTGTACGATTCCATCTGATTCTCCTGTCTTATCATTCTTTCCCTTTTGTCTTTGAGTTTCTTTTGCATTTGACGAGTCAAATTAATGGTCTTTTTAGTTTCTGTTCGTGCTTTTATAATTCAAAACAATTTGTTGGAAATTGCTAATTGGATTGATCCGACCAAAAAAAAATGAGATTTTTGGATATTGCTTCGAACGAGCTAGCAATTCACAAGTACTTTCACTACGCACTTTATATATATATATATATATAGAGACATTCATGCTATAGAAATTCAAGCTTAAACTGATGACTTTCACGACGTCAAGGTGATAAAAATATTTTTCGTAATAACAAGTACATCCTAAATCTAGCCGTGATCTTAAAGAATCAAGTGTTAAACCTTAGTAATGTGTTTTAAAATTGTGTGGTCTAAGCTCAAAACTACTGACATTGAGTAGGTTGTTACACTAATTTTTAAAATAAACAAAGAAAAAAAACAAGCAATGGGAATGATGTTGTGAAGTAGCTGGTGGTCCGTTGCTTCAACTTTTCATGTAGTCTCCTTTTTCTTTCCTTTTTAAGAGAAGTAATAGATTTCTCGAATCTAAAGTGGAATTTGGAAATATATCCATGGACATGTTTAATTATTCCACACTAGAATCGAGCTATACAGTTCTTGTTGTCAACTTTTTGAACTCTACAAATTGGTTCTTCTCTTTTCCTCGAATCAACTTTTGTCTATCTTTGTACATTGCTTTTGAAACATCTCACGTCGTGAATCGTGATCACCCTTTATTGAAATCACAAAGCATGTACGTAGTTCCTCTAATCATATATACTTGCATTATGATCATGTTTACATATGTACACACGACTTTGCAATCCTTTTTGTATCATAATTTACTCCGAGTTGACATAGAATGTGAATTATTCAAGTCTCTCTCTTTGTATACGTATACTTAGGTGGATTTAAGATTTAAATTCTATAAATTTAATTTTAAGATTATTAACATTAATAAATTTATTATATTTTTAAAGTTATAGGTTCATATCTATTATTTATTATAATTTTAATAATTTTCTACACATAAATATATTGTGCATTGAAAGTTATGGATTCAATTATGATAGCTTTGCACCATGAAATATCTGTTGAAAATTTATTAATGTGGAATAAAATTTATCCTATTATTTATGACTCGAACAATTGGCGTCCCGCACGTCTGAAACATAGTTTCCATACACGTGCACACGTATCAAGGATCGTAAATTTCCTTAGTGAAAGAAATATTGGTACGTAAGCAAAATGTTAGAGACATAGAATGATGGACAGTTGTTGATCAAATGACATTCATTCTATCATTTTTCATCCATTATTTGGCTGATAAATGGGTGTCATTACATGGGTGATTCAATGACATTACTTGACACTTGAAGAGACTAAATCTAACACTATAAATTGAGGCATTTGACTCAATTGTTCAACACTTGCAATCAGAAATTTTCTGAAAACTTCTTCCTCTCTAGCATTCTTATAATATTCAAAGTTCTTCAAGACAAACACTTGAATTTCCTTTGCTCAAGTGTTAGTTGTTATTTTACCTTGGAGACTATTGCCTAGAAACGTAAAAGGATAGGTACGGGGCAATCTTGTCTTAAAGACAAAGTGTCATCACTCAACTCAGCAAATTTCCAAAAGCTTATATTTGTTCTTGTTTCATGTTTGTAAATCTTTGTAATATTTACTCACTTCTCGTTCTTGCAATTATTGTACTCGCAATCTTAAGACAAGATTAGTTGTAAGTACTAAGAAAGATGACTGGAAGAGAAAAATTTAATTCTGAATCTGCTTCTGCTAAGGCAATACTTTTGCCTCTCCCACATCTGCTGCTACCCAAGGCAATAATGTTGTCTCTCCTTCTGTTGTTGCTCCTCAAGGGAACACATCTGCCTTCCCCACTGTTGTTCAAGGGAACGTTACTGTTCCTACACCATCTGAATTCCACCATGAACACCTGAAAAAGTTCATGGGCTCTAACTTTAAGAGATGGTAGCAGAAGATGATGTTTTATCTGTTATGGGAATGACTCGCTTCCTAACTAAAGATCTTCAGCTGGAGATGAAATGAACCATCAGTCAAACGATACAGCTGAAGGGGGCCAAGGTATTCATGTCGTTAATGACATGAAGATAGTTCTTGATGCATGGAGTCATAGTGACTTAATGTGTAAGAATTATATTTTGAACTATCTGTCAGACCAGCTGTATCGATTGTCTTTGCGCAGTAGACAATCGAAAGAAGTTGTGAAATCTTGCAAAAAGTACAACGCACAAGATGTTGGTACGAAAAAATTCATCATTGGAAAATTCCTAAAATTTCAAATGGTGGATAGCAAAATTGTGATGTCCCAAGTCCAGGAATTCCAAATGATTCTACATCACATGGATTTGAAAGGTATGAAACCAAATGAGCAATTTTTGTTGCATCACTAATTGAAAAGTTATCTCCCTCGTGGAATGAGTTCATGAGTTACTTAAAACTCAAGACAAAGGAAATGACCTTTGAGGAACTTATTATCAAACTTCAGATTCAGGAACATAATAAGAAGGCCTTGCCTAAGGGAAAGCAACACGTTGAGGCAAAGACAAATCTCGCTGAGGCCAAAGGGAACACAAGCAAGGAGTGCAAGTTCCAGAAAGATGGCAACGGAGAAGTTCAAGGGGAATTACCACCACTGTGGAAAACCTGGTCACATGATCAAGGATTGCCACAAGCTCAAAAACGAGAAAAAATATAAGGTCAAAGGCAAGGCATGGACTAACGTCATCGAAGACACACTTCTTGACGATATGATTGAAGAGTTCTCGGTGGTGGTGTTTGAAGAAAACCTTGTTGAGAATCACATGTAATGGTGGATGGACACGGGTGCTACCTGTTACATCTGTTCCAATAAAGACACCTTCTCCACATATACACCAGTTACAGACAAGAAGTTGTTTATGGGAAACAACACTTTCTCTGATGTGTTGGGGGTAGAAAAGGTGGTCCTGAAGATGACTTCTGGCAATAATCTTACTCTGAAGGGGGTGATACAAGTCCCTGATATTAGAAGGAATTTAATTTCAGATCCTTTATTGCTTAATGTTGGCTTTAGGCTAGTGTTTGAGTCCAATAAATTTGTAATCACCAAGAATGAAACCTTTGTGGGAAGGGGCTTCATCTGTGAAGGCCTCTTCAAGGTTAACACCATGTCTGTAATGAGCTCTATAAATAAAATTGAAGTTTCTTCTTATTTGTTTGAGTCCTCTAATTTATGGCATCATAGATTAGAACATGTAAACTACCAATTCATGCAAAGGTTGGAGTTGTTGTCGTCTATCGACGTAAACCCTCAACGTAAGTGTGAAGTGTGCGTAGAGGCAAAACTCACTAAGACTACCTTTAGATATGTCGAAAGAGATACCGGTTGCCATTCTAGTTTTTCTTTTTAAAATCCTCGTATATGAATTTCTAACTCCATCTGTCTAGCCGTTCTACCCAAATTATAAACAAAAATAAAGAAAATAGTTAGCTCAATAGATTGATGTGACAATGGAATTATTTTTCATGATGATTAAAATTAGTAGTACTTAGTACTAATAAATATCAGAATGGAGCATAATATTTGTGGAATGTCAATTTTGTTTCTAATGGGATCGGATTTAAAGCAATAATGATGCCCTAGAAGGTAGAGAGTCAATTAGGCTTTGAGAAAATTAGATAGGGCCATACATTGCTGGGAAAGGAGAAACCCTGATAATCATTAAGCACAATGGACCACACAAGTGCTAATTTATCATAGTTGACAATCTACCACCATGAAATCAATTGAGTTACGCTCATGCGAGCCTAATTTATGGTAGTTTTCTAGATATAAATCAAGCTTTGCCGACAAACTTCCTGTTAAGTCCTTTGTTGACTTCTCTTTTTTGTTTCATCTCTTCAAAAAACAAATTAGTAACTTCATTATACCCACTTGCCTAGATATTTCAAGCATAATGAATAGGTCTCACCATATATTAACCCTAATTGCTTCTTCGCCTAGTTATTCAAACTAGAGCAATAAGCACCATATGGATCAATCTGGGATCGTGACAAAAACTATAGTTGAAGTTAAAATAAAAAATAGTAGTTGAAGTTTAAGTTTTTAAAAAGTATGTGTGTGAAATATATACGTAAATTTCACTTGAAAAAAAATTAAAATGTTCTGAGCAGTAATTGTTACTATCTTTTTTACGTAAATAATGCTCCTCAAATCAATTTTTCATCTTCAAATTTTTTATTCCAAGTGGAAGTTGAAATAATGGACCAGATTGTAAAACAAACACATTAGCATTTCATTCAAATACTCCAAATATTGTCAATGGACAAAATAGCTACCTGACTAGCTAGAAGAGTAGCTAGCAGGGCCGTCTTTGGGCCCGTGCAAGCCGTACTACCGCACCACAGGGTCTCCGAAAAATAAAAAAATGTTAGGGGCCTCTTTTTTCATTTTTTATTAAGTAATATTAGCCAGAATTTACTGTAAAGGTTCATCATTCGCATGTCTTAGCCCAATTAAAGTAGGGGTTGATTAACTTGAAATTGTATTGTGTTGTTATTTACAATTTAAAATAATTTCTAATTATTGAAATTGTATATTTGCTTATATTAAGAGCTCATTTTTACGAATTAGAACAGAACCCTCAAAATGTTTGAGACGATCTTATGATTTTTAGCAACTTAGAAGGTAGATGGCTATTATCTCATTAGTTCATTCTATTATCAGATTTTGTTGTCCCAAAATTGACTTTTTAATTCTTTTTCCAAAATTTGGGATCAAGACAGAAAGTGACAACCACAAAAAAAAAACATCAAGCTAAAGATTTAGGTAATTGTCTGAGTAAGTTATAAGCTGCAGCTTAACTTCATCTTCACTGATATGATTGCTTGATTCTTTTTTTTTTAATTAGTTTTTTTCCAACCAAAGAGAATACTAATTGGCTAGCTCTTCATATTTTGTCACATCTAACAATTTATGTCGCTGTTCTTGAAACTTTCCGTTTCTTGCTTTTTGGGTTGTTGTTGCAAAGTTTCTAGAGTGCTAATCGGTGAAACTACCAAGAAAGCTTGGTGATTGGACAAACAACAAAACCACTTCATAGAACATTTTGAACTTAAGAAAAGGTTATTCTAAAACTTGGATGTTAATTAATAAATAATAATTATGCATTGCATCCTAGTTTTTCAGCTAACTAATTTTTGAGGTGTTGTCGTTTAATTAGAAAACTCATCAGTTCTTAATTGTGTCTTGTGGAAAATGATTATTCAAATTTTGAAGCAAAAACAATGTATACAGCTGATGGGCCAAATAAAACACACACTTATCTGTCCTTGTTTCTTGAAGGGCTGATTAAACCAAAAAGTCTGAGATTAGAATCTAAAAATTATATTTAAATCAATAAATATAATATCTATATTAAAAATATTATTTAGGTATAAAAAAAGATGCAGTGCTGTAAACATTTATCTGCGGTCAGTGAAAGTCGGGGCCACAGTGTGTATGAAGTCTTACCTTACATTTTTATAAGATGTTGTTTCCACAGCTTGAACTCGTGTCCTCCTGGTTATATGGCGGCAGTTTACCTGCAATTTAGATAATAATGTAATATAAAATAAGGGGGGGGGGGGGGGGGGGAAAAAGTCCATATTAATTGTGTAGTCACTGATAATTGGAAATCGGAGTGGTTGAAATGCATATATACTGTTTGTTTGATTCAGTAAAAAAAAATTGTTGTGTTTAATCATTTTGACTAATAGGTAACTTGATGAATAGCAATTGTTTTATTTACTGTCGATGCCATAAAATTGGGATTATAAGATAATTCCCATCTAGGACAGGGATTAGTTTTCTGGGGAAAAATCATTTCAATTATAAAGATGAAAATATTTCTTGTGAATGTGTAATTATGCCTTATCGAAAACTACTTTAAATTTGAATAAAATTTGACCCGTTAAACAAGTTTTTTATTCCTCTTTTTTCTCTCCGCGCCACTACCTCCTTTGACCTCTATGCGGTTATACACCTATATTAAAATAGTATTCTATATTGCATGTGTTAGATATACATACAATATACACTGTATATTGGATGTAATGGTTGAAGCCCAATAAGAAGCAGCCCGTCTCGGGCCCATCTCGGCTAAAGTATAGTGTTGGGCAAATTTGGTATATATTGTATATTAGTATTGTACCTTAATTAGTCTTGTACACTTTACCATAATTGTATAGTTAGTTTTCAAATAAAATAGGGTTTTAGCAGTAGAATAGGTAAGATTCTCCTATTATGGAGATATGTAAAGTGTATATATTGTTATTCAATTAATGAAAATAATCAAGGGATCATTTCTTTCATGGTATCACAAGTCTAGGTTATTTTACCTTGCTTCCGCATATCTCTCTCACGGTTTCTCCCCTTCTCGGTTTCTCCATAAACCCGAGACCCTCACCTAAAAATTCCATTCTCCAAATTTTCTTGTTCTATCCACTATGACTGATAAGAACATGTTTCATCCTGCCCTAACGGTTTCGAACATCAAGAGCGTTCTTCTTATTATTCTTGACTTAGAAAACGTCCAATATGAGACATGGGCAGAGTTGTTCAAGATTCATGCACTGGCACATCAAGTCCTCCACCACATAATTCCTCCGGCTCCTGGTACGGAGGGTGTACCCACTAAGGAGGAAGATCTTAAATTATGGGTTACTCTTGATGCTAAGGTTCTCCAGTGGATTTATGTCACTATCTCCCTCGACATCTTACAGACGAAAATGGAACTTAACTCTACAGCTATGACTGCTTGGAATAGATTCGTGATACATTCCATGATAACAGCCATTCCCGCATTGTCGCCCTTGAACATGAATTTTTCCAAGTCACTATGGAAGATTTTCCGAACGTTTCATCCTATTGCAAACTACTCAAGGAATTGGAGGACAAACTACGCAACGTGGGTGCTCCGGTTAGGAATAATCGTTTTGTTCTACAGATGGTTGCAGGCCTGTCTGAGGCCTATAACGGCGTTGCTTCAATCCTTCGTCAAAGTAACCTCCTACCACAATTTTATCAATCCCGGTCTAGGCTTACACTGAAGGAGGTTGTGTTGGCTAAAAAGGAGGTTAGGGGGTACTAACTCCGGCTTTATTTCAATAGTCCTCAAGCATATTATGACAATTCAGGCCAAAATTGCAACAACGGTGGCAGCAAGAAATGTTATAATCGTAGGAATAAAAATAAAGATGGTGGACGTGGTAATGTAGCGGCGGCGGAGGATGAGGCCTTTGGTGGGTCGGCCACGGTGGGCGCGTGGCCAAGAATCGCCATGAGCAGCGCGATGCCGCCCAAACTGTCCAACAGGGCTCTGGAAATAAAAACTGGGCCTCTGCCTAGTCCAGGCCCAACGACAGCTTCGCCCAATTACAATAGCAGCAGGGACACGGTCTAGTAATGGGCGTGGCGATCGCGCCAGTTGGGCCTTAGTCGATCCGTACGCTGGGCCTCGAGCCTGGCCAGCGCTGCGTTGAGGGCGGCTTGCGTCCCTTCTCCGATAGATATTAAGGTCGCAATGCACATGCTGGGATTAACTCCTCCGGATCCAAATTGGTACATAGACACCAACGCCACTACCTGGATTCAATTTATTCAATGGGGTATTCAAGCTGCTAAAGACAGGACTCAAACTGCCCAGATCTTCAAAATAGTGTTTGTCGAATGTTCTTATGCATTGTGGATTGAGAGAAATCAAAGTGTTTGAGAACAAAACAAGACCGGAAGCAATGGCCAAAGATGTAGCCTACATATAGGGGGAAATTGGATCCAAGCCCAATTGACCCACCCAACCCGCCCAGATTTTAATGGGTTTGGGCATTGACATATAGGCTAGCCCAAAGTAACCCATTCATCTTGAACATCCCAAATCAACTCATTACATTAGTCCAAAGTAACTCATCTACTATTCTATTGTTTAACCAAGTCTTCTATTTCATATTTTTTTACTTTTATAAAAACATTATTAAAAATATGAATTTTTTTCTTACCTCCTTCCCCAACCCCTCCACCACATCCTCGAATTTCTTACCTACCCCCACCTCCCGCCCTACCCCCCACCCTACCCCATTCTGAATTTTTTTTTTTTTTTTATAAATAATTAATAAAATATATGATTTTTCTTACCTCCCCACACCTACCCACACCTACCACATCCTCAAATTTCTATTTCATATTTTTTTTACTTTTATAAAAAAAATGGATTTTTTTCCTACCTCCCCCCTACCGCCCTAACCCCACCTACCCTCCACCCCATCCTAAAATTTCTATTTCATATTTTTGTTACTTTTAAAAAAAATATATATATATGAAATTTTATCTTACCTCCCCTGCTTCCTACCCTCTACCCCAGCCATCCCCGCACCCCAATCTCAAATTTCTATTTTATATTTTTTACTTTTATAAAAATATGAATTTTTTCTTACCTCCATACCCACACCTACCCCCTACCACACCTACCCCTCCACCCTACCCACACCTACCCTCTCTACCCCCACCCCATCCTCAAATTTCTATTTCTTATTTTTTGTTATTTTTATAAAACAAAATATTAAAAATACGATATTTTTTCATATCTCCCCCCACCCGCCCTACCCCAATCTCAAATGTTTATTTATATTTTTTTTACTTTTATAAAAAATATGAATTTTTTTTTACTTTTATAAAAAATATGAATTTTTTTTTTACCCCTCTGCCCTAACCCCACCTCACCCCCCATTCTCAAATTTCTATTTTATATTTTTTTTACTTGATTTGTTATTACCACATTGAACCTTTTAACTATGGGTACTCATAGAGAAAAGGTTGGGTTTCCATTGTTGCTGATTAATCAATCGGGGCGCAAGCCCATTTCTCGACTTGTTCCATAAACCATTTCCCTCGGAAGTCCTTTGGTAAAAGGATCCGCCAATTTGCTACAAGACCTTACATATATCACAGTTATAATCCCGGCGGATATTAACTGTCTCACATAAGCATGTCTCAAACTGATGTGTCTAGACTTACCATTAAAATCTTATTATAAGCTCTAGACAGAGTTGCCTCACTATCGCAGTGCAAAGAGATGGTTGGCATCGGTTGTGGCCACAACTTTATATCCAATAACATATTTCTCAGCCATTTTGCTTCTTTGTCTGCCGCCCCCAAAGCCAAAAATTCAGCTTTCATGGTAAAATGTGTGATGCATGTCTGTTTCTTTGAGGCCCAATAAACAGCACCACCACCGAGCAGAAAAATCCAACCACTTGTGAATTTATTATCCCCATCACTAGATATCCAACTAACATATGTATATCCCTCAAGTACAGCTGGAAAATTTTCATAATGCAAAGCATAACTTTTGATTCTTTTCAAATAACCAAAAATTCTTTCAATTGCTCGCCAATGTTCTGTACCCGGATTACTAATAATCTAGAAAGTTTGCAAACTGCAAATGCAATATCAGACCTAGTACAATGTGTAGCATACATCAAGCTACCTATAAACAATTTATAAAAAATATGATTTTTTTTCTTACCCCCCTATCCTACCTACCCCTTTCCACCCCTACCCCGTCCCCATTCTCAAATTTTTATTTCATATTTTTTTGCTTTTATAAAAAAAAAAAAAAAAAAAAATATTATTCTTATTTTAAAAATATTATTCTTATTTTAAAAATACAGATGTGAGAAAATCAAATATGATACAAAATAAAATAAACATCATAGAAGATAAGTTTGAAATTTGTAAAAGTAATGGGTCAAGTTGGGCAAATTGGGTTATGACCATCATTTAACCCATCTTGACCCGATCGTCTTAGCCCATATAAGTTTTGGGCGAGTTGAACATTGTCCATCTATAATTTTAGTCCATCTTGATCCGCCCAACTTCAACTCAAACTGTTCATCTGGCACCTTAGTGTTATGTCCTATCTATTGTAATGTTGTTAGGTTGCTTCTTGATAGACCTTAGCTGGCTGAGTTGGCTTTGCTAAAACTTATAATGTTGCACGGGTGATTAGTGAATTAAAAAGTTGATTACCAAAAAAAAAATATAGATAGCAATCACCTCAAATTCAATTACTTTCCATTTTCCCAATTAATATAGATAGCAATCACCTCATATTGCCTTATTGTCTACACTATATATAGCTCAATAGTGGTTGCATGGTTTTGTACAAGCTACAAATCATAGTAGAGTTTCTTCATAATTACCAAAAGACACTAACGACATGGCTATAAAGAAGGCTTCATATAATTTTGTCGCCGTGGTGTTTGTGATTCTTCTCTCGATTGGTATATATCTCTCTCTATTATATAATATACACACACTTGTTAATTATATATAAACACACAACACATTTTTCTTGAATTTTGCGTAAACACGAGATGCTACGTGCACCGACATGTTCTTTCTTTTACGCATATATAGCACATTTTACTATAGAAATCCTATTTGGAAATTAATGTAAAGAGTAGTCACCCTATTTTCTTCAATGCCTCTTTAATTATGTCATGATCTATGAAATTATTTTTTATGTGTGCACCTTTAGCCGATTGAAAAGATTTGTGTATTGAAAGAATTATTTCCATATTATTTACACTACTAACTCAAATTTTGCCATATTGATAGGTTTGCAAAGTGTGGATGCTTGGGGTCCAGCATGTAAGACTAATCAGGACTGCGTAGTTTACTGCAGTCGTAGCGGCTTTGGACTATGCCTGAGTGGACATTGCACATGTGAAGCTATGGAAAAACATGAATCTATCAGCAATGCCAGAATTGAAGCTGCTAGAAAAAATTTACATGACTAGGGATAGGGATCTATGAACAAATTACTTTTTTTATTTTATTTTGATCCATGATTTGTACCAAATATGACAAGGAATTTGATTTTTAATATGTTAGAGGAGTGATTTTTATTCTGTTCTAAGAAAAGAAAATATTGAAAACCGATGAGAAACTACTGATTCATCAAAAGCTATTTATCCATCATCCACACATTGTTTCTGCTTCCTGTTGTTAGAATGCGCTACCATTGCGTATTTGATTTTTAGCATGTTCACATTGCTTTAATTTCTCGTTTGAGTTTGACCGTTTCTCATACTTTGTTTTGCTTTGTTTGATTTGCCTGATTATGTTTTGTCTTGAGCCGAGGGTCTCCCGGAATAGACGTTCTACCTACCAAGGTGGAGGTAATGTCTGTGTACATTCTACCATTTCCAGACCCCACAGTGTGGGATTTCACCGGATATGTTGTTGTTGTTGTTTCTAAATTCTGATTTGTTATTAAATGTCACGACCGACCGGGGCATGGTAGTGCCCTGCCGGCACCTGTCAGTATACATCGAGAATAGCGGTGAACATACATAACACATAACTTTGTATAAAGTAAACATCACGTGACAAGATAAAGTGCGCCATAAAAATATACTTAATCAAAAGTAAAGCAAGACAACTTTGTTCTTACATTAAACCACAACGTGACTCTGCACCTCTGGAATAACAATCGTGGCGGGACGGGGCCGCCATACCACGAATGTACAAAGTCAACACCTCGGGCCGTACCAAAAGACAAAACCTCCGAGAAAGGGCTTTCAAGAATCGAGCGGTGATCCTAAAAGTGCGGAGCGAACCTATGCACCTCGACTGCGGCATGAGCGGCCGAAGGAGGTCGATTGCAACACGTACCAAGTATGCGGCGGAAAAATCACGCAAATACCTCATAAGTCTAAAATAAGCGGAGACATGTATAAAAATCGGTTACGTAACATTGTGCCTTACTAACAATGAGAATATCAAACATATACTATCTGCATGAAAATAGGAAGCTCATAATCAAAGCAGGTCATCCGCCCACGATCATTAAGCACTCCTACTCTCGGGACTATTTCACCGCACGGGTCATGGACCCGCATGAGGTATTCCTCGCATAGGTCAGACTACCCGCACGTGAGACTATTTCACCGCGTGAGCCAATGGACTCGCGTGGTATTCCTCGCGTCGTGGGTAGCAAATCCACGGAATATACAAATGTCACAACCACGGAAGCATACCCGTGGAATCCCACGCCACCGCTTGATGCGTCGGGTAACCTCGCATCGCATGCCTCGGAATCCCTCATCGTAAGCATGCCCAAGGTGCATACCCGTGGAATCCCACCTCACTGTCGGTACGTCTTAAATAAGCTCATACTATGACCATGGAAGCATACCCGTGGAATCCTCCACCACCGACCAGACGTCGAGTAAGCTCGTACTACGACCATGGAAGCATACCCGTGGAATCTCACATCACTGTCGGTACGTCCAAGTAGACTCATACTAAGACAATGGAAGCATACCCGTGGAATCCTCCATCACTGACGGTACGTCCGAGTACTTTCATAACTTCTTTAGACTATCATTAATCTACAACAAAGAAACTCATTTTTGACCTTAAGGCACTATCTCATTGCTTAATCAAATCCGGAGACCTTAACCCGAAGTACTATGTACTTCTACTCTTTCAAAAGATCCTTTTTTCCACATAAAAAATCTCATTTTACACTCTAAGCAATTGATGCCTTTTAAATCAAATTGCCCTACTTAATTTCGATTCTTTCATCTTTGTTTACCTTATTCAAGAAAACCAACTCTTTAACTTTCCATAAAGTTATTATAACAAACTCCCCATAAAGCCGTTATACTAACTTTATGCTTTAGAAATTAAGACATTCTTATCCTTTCATAAGGCCGTTATAACTAACTTCCCATAAAGCCGTTATAACTCTTTATAAATAATTTCGTTCTTTTATTAACCAAGAGACTTATACTTCAAATCAGTTTACACAATTTTCAAAATACTTCAAGTATACCAAAGGATTTACTTTATTTAAAACACGTACGTCTACCGTACTATATAGTATAACTACTCATGCTCAAGAGATAAGAAAGTTCCACATACCTCTCCGGTTAATCCACTTGCTAAGTCCAATACACCACACGTAGTACGTCAACCTATAATGACCATAATACGTTTATTACCCTCTAGTTACAATGTAGAATACTCCAAGTGCAAGGTCACTAAATTCTAGGGAAAATTGGGTAGCATTTCCTTTGTTTCTACATACTTTGCCACCTTTTTCAAGGCCGAATTCAACATCCAAACGCCACTTTTAAGGCCCAACAATCCAATCAATTCAACGGGGATTACACACCTAAACTTGGATGTGTAAAATTCTGCCCCACAATGTATAACAACTAACTTAACAAGTTTAAGGTAGTATTTAGGCTACAACATGCTTACATAACCTTCTTATCCAATTCTTTCATATCCAAACCATATTTCTTGCATGCAATGTATCCAAGAGCAATATTTACCACTACAAGTTCTTTCTTCTTCACATGCAACACCAAAAACTAACTACAAGAGAAGAATTGTTACCTTAGAGCTTTAGCCAAATTATTCCAACAAGTTTGCTATCCTCCTTTCCAACAACACCACCACAATAACTCCTACAAGCTTGCAAATAAGTTTCCTTCTTGCCACACTTTTCAGATTTTTCTCAATCCTTGATTTTCTTTTGATTTTCTAGAGAGAAGGAAGAGCTTCTAATTAGAGAGAGAGAAGAGCTTGAAGAATGACCAAGTCTTCAAGACTTGGTCAATAAGTAGTGCATGCAAAAATCAGATGGGGGGGGGAGACACTTGTCACCCTCCCATGGCCTTTTTAAAAGAAAAGATCTGATTTTCCTCAGTTTTTCGCGAAACTCCGCCTCTGCCTGCGCCGCCCGTGGCTCTGTCCAATTTTTCTGCCGATCACAAGACCGAACTTGTAACTCCCATAATTTTCTACTCCGATGTCCTATCGACGAACGGTTGGTTGCGTTGGAAAGAAGACTCAACGAACTACATACTAGGCCTTAGAAACACCTAGGAACTCATAACGCAACTGGACATAAGCCGCCTCAAAGTTGACTAAAAATCCGTCTGAAACAATCCGTCAACCTATCTTTCTAAAATTTTAAGTCTTAATCCCTTTCGTACGCTCTCATACGCATGACCTGAACTACGGGGTGTAACATTAAATTATGCATACATAGGATGCCAGTAATATTTTCCTTACTGGGAGTTTGAATACTCAATATACTGAATTATATATACGATGTTCAATCAAACGAGTAAACTTTGCAGTACCTCCTACTTTATTTGCAGAAATATTATTACGAAGAAGAATTTTAAAGTCTCGATTATCATTAGAACAAATTATTAGTAACTTATTGTTATGATTTTTTTGGAGAGATGCAAGCAGCCAGGCAGAAAATATGAAGGAAAAACTCTCATATAAATTTTATGAATCATAAGTTTTTATATAGGCATATAAATAAAGTAGTATACTCCTACAACTTCCTACTAAAACTAAAAAGCTTAATATTTTACTAAATTAACTAATTAAATTTTTCCTACAACTAAAAAAATAATTATTCTAGAAAACTGTAGCAGATGCAAATTCCAACACTTCTCCTTGCTTCAGTTGTTGCGATCTAGAAAATTTGCTCCTCCGTAATTTCTACTCTAGCAATTTGTTCTTGTATTCTTTTTTTGGAGTATTTTGGAACTTGTACACATCGATAACATGAGTCTTGCTTCTTCTTGAACTTAATTTTCCTGCATTTTTGCATCACATGCTTCAAGTACTTTTAGTGACAAATTTTCTATTCCGTTGATTAAAAGTAATTGAGTACCTTTTATTTTCAAACGGAAGAGAATTATGCTTACACATTGTAAAATTGTTCTCTAACTTCATTTTCAATGATCAAATATGATAGTTTTTCACTAGTGAAGATTTGTGAGACATTCAAAGAGAGACTATTATTTGTTATGGTTGAAAAAATAAGATTAAATGTAGTAAGGATTAAAAATCGATTTAGATTGATATTGGTTGAAAGTAGCCTTGAGCGTTAAAAATGTCACTTATGAACTTGTTTTCCCTACTTCCATTAGAAAAGCTTTTTTTTCTCATTTTAAGGAACTTTTTCCAAAGTTTTTAACCAACTAAAAATAAAAAAATTGAAAAACATTTTCCTCCGTACCAAACACACACCATATCCATCCAAAAAATCAATTAAGAAAGATAAATTATCCAGTGATGTCACTGAATTCCCATCATGAATCAGAACTGAACGTTTGAACAATAAAAAGTGAGGAACATCTGCCTACTGATATCATTCTCCTCGTTTTAAACCAGTATCATTGCTGTCATTCTTAATTCCGTCTGACATCTAAGAAGATCTATTTCTAGCTCCCTAACATAATCAAGAAAAAGGAAACGCAACCTGTGCTCCTCTATCTATTCTAGCCCCCCTAACATAATCATTCTCTATTTTCCACTTTATGCATACAATGTACCTTTTCTCTTTGCCTGATAATGCATACAAACTTAACTTGTGTCAAGATCACATTTATGTAGTACAGATCACATATATAAGTAAAAGAAGCATAGATCACATATAAGATATGCAGAACAAATTTTAATGCATATAGTGTTTAATTATTTGTGCTGTGTGAATATAATGCACTAATTTTAGGTTTGAGGCAGTCTCAATTCTTAAAACTAATACGATATATAAGTCTATGTGCTCGATTAATATAGGTTTCAAGTTCATGCTTCCCAAATATTGAACAAATCAACACACATCACATATATGGTAAAGAAATTCATCACATTTGAAGCTCCAAGTTTTGAACTAGAGCCAAAAGTAGTGCAAAATCCGCATATAGCACTCAGAAATTATGACTCGGTTTTTCCCCCCATTATGAGTTATGACACAGATTACGTGTATTTGCCATAAGATGCATACAGTGTTTAATTAATTGTAAGTAACTCTGTGTGGCTATAATGCATTATTTTTAAAAATGTGGCAATCTTAATTCTTAAAATTATCAAGGTAAAAAAACATGCAATGCTTGCTAAGCAATACAGTGGGTAGTGTAAAATCAGTCTTTTCGTTAAACTTGCTAGCTGCTTAATTGAAGTTTTCTTTCATTATCCTAGTTCACTCCAAATTTAAGCTACATATTTGGCCTCACAAGTGAGCAGCATGAGCAAAACATAATTTGTATCACTCCAAAGTAACAAGTATCAAGCACATCTTATGAATCACTATTACTGAATCCTTTTCTTTTCTATTGTTCACATGGCTGAGACAATAACACGGCTTAAAGATGATCTTTTGAAGCCCTAACACGGTTCTGTAGACGTCTAGTAGCATTGGATGGCCAAGTGTGGTTTTTTTTTAGCTAATCTGTATAAAGTGGGTGCTGTTGAGTTGCATAATTGTCCAGATGAGTTGTGTAAGGGATTCCAAAGGTGTATGTAAAGGTTTTAGGTTAATTGATCCATCGACTAAAAGGTTTGGTTGGACGCTTAGATTCCTTCAAATGGAACTAAAGCCAACGTTTCCTAAGAACATCCTTTTTTTCTTTTGGACTTTTGTTGTTTTGGTAAGATTTTTTCTAAGACCATACTCACACTCATATGTTCGAATGAAAGTTCACACGCAAAAGAAAAATCAGATACACATGCGGAAGGTTGCTGAGTTATATAGTTGCCCCAAATAAGTTGTGAGAGAGATTTCAAAGAGGTTTATAAAGGTCTAGAGGACTACTTCACCCTTGCCTTAAGATATTGGGGCGGATTCTTCTATAATTCCTTCTGACAGAAAGTCTTTGATCTCCCTCCATCCCAATTGAAGTGTCTTACTTTCCTTTTTGGTTTGTCCCAAAAAGAGTGTCTCTTTCTATATTTAGTAAGTTTTTCAATTCTAAGGCAAGTTTAAGACCACGAGATTTAAAAGACCCCACACATCTTTAATTTAAGACCACAAGATTTAAAAGTTTTCCTTTATTTCTTAAAATCCACGTCAAGTCAAACTAAGACACTTAAATTGGGACGGAGGGAGTATGTATTTATTGAGTTTTTCTGTGGGATTGCAAAAGGATCTTCAGAATGCTGGTTAAGCAGTTGAAAATAGGATTTCTTTAGAAAAGAAGCTATTATAAGTTACTGATTCACCTTATATCCTCAGATGCTAGTGCCAGACTTCGGGTTAAAGTCTCAACTTCCTTCAGTAAGCCACTATCACGAACATCAGCTAGCATAGGTTGGACATCCTCAGCCATGGCATTAATCTGAGGTGTCACTACATCAAAGGTACAATGCTCATACATGAGAAATACTAAATACCTGCAAAGAACACATAAATTGCTCAAGCAGCATAATAGGATGAGTGCAACTATATGCTCGACCTCGACCGCTGTTTCAGTTCTCCCCTTCCCCTCTATAAATGGCCCTATACCTGATACCGATGAATGAGGTGCAGAAAACACATATTGCAGCAGTACTTACTACTCACAGTTTTACATTTATGAGTAGTAAGTATTGCTCATGTAAATGTAAAACTATGAGTAGTAAATATGAAAGCAACCTGTTCTGATTGGTTAGCAGCTAGAGATGCTTGTCTTACTCATAACAAATTGCAAAGAAGATGCTTTCCTTTGTGTAGCAGATGCTGCTTTTGCAAAAATGATTAGGAAACTGCTGAATATTTATTCCTTCATTGTAGATTTTCAAGGCACTGCTGGGAGTTTTTTCTTTCTATCATGAGAGCATCTCTGGTTATACCAGAGAAAATTAGCAGTCTGTTTGAAATCTGGAAGGCTCATGGAATTAAAAGAAAGATATGGTGGACAATCCCATCTATATGTTGTGGACTGTTCGGCTGGAAAGAAATAAGGCATGCTTTGAAGGAAAGATGGTGCAGATTCCTAGAGTCAAGAACAAATGCCTCAAAAATCTATTCTTATGTAACCACCATGCACATCGTCATATCCCCTGGAATCAATCTGATGTGTCCATTGAAATCTCCTCTTATGAATAGCTTCTCGGTGTGCAGTCTCTCACCACCTCATCCAAATCCTCCAAAAAGTGCGCCTTGTCCTCGACGCCTAAGCACGCTTGCGACGCGTAAGCACTAATAAAACGTTCAAAGTGAACCCTCCAACGACTAATTTAATCATCATCATCCTGTCATTAACCAGTCTCACCTCTACCACTAGCTTCCTTAGCTCCTCCTCTACTAAAATTCCTACTCTATTCCTACTCCTCGAGCATCTCGAGAACCACTGCTTATACCCATCCACATCCCGCGCCCTTGCACCTACCCATTTAGTTTCCTGCAGGCATTGTCTTACATAATGTCTTGCTTGTACCTTCCTTTCAATTCAACCTAGTTTCAGTGCATCAATTGCTCAATCAGTTACATATTCTGTTGTCTTTAACAGTTGTTCTTGTACTATACAAAGCCCTCTCTGAAGATGGCAGTGGTAATTGGTAAGGCTATAATGGACTCTATAGTTTTCAATCTAAGGTTTCTTCTACTGCTGCTCATTCTTTTGTTCCGATGCAATTTACAAATAATGTCATCGTAAATATTTTTCATTCCTGCAACGTAAATCCTATAATTCCGGTATTGTAAATTTCGTTGATATGAAAAAGACTGATATTTTTGGTTACGTGCCTCGCAAGAGATTGTTGTCTATTCCTTTTTTCTCAGGGATTTCATCAAAAAACAAGCTTTCACTTGTTCTATGTGTCCCATGGCAAGATAGAAAAGATGCCTTTTTATATACTATAAAATCTATTTATTATCTCCTCTACATATTGATATTATTCTAGGAACCACCCAATCAATCTTAAACATACACATATATTTATTTTATTTTCTCACCATTGTAGATACTTACTAAGACAACACCAACACAACACACTTTCAAAAAAAAAAAAAAAAATTATCCATCATAAATTTCACGGTTTTCTTAAACCCTCAGGCCTCTCCATTAAAACCACCATCAAGATCTGACAATGGGATGTATTCACACCCTCCATCTCAACTATCTCAACCAAGCTATAAGATATTTATGGTTTTTTCATTTTTTGGCAAAAATTGAATTGTCCAAATTGTCAATCAAACTATAACTTAAAAAATTAAATTACCTATAATAAGTAATGAACTAAATACAATTCCCTTTGTATTCTATTTTCACTTTAGAATAAACAAAAAGGAACAACAAATGACTAAAACTATCAATACCTCAAAACACACACGAACAGCTAGAATTGCAACTGTCGATTGTAGAGAAAAAAATGAAGCAGGTATAACTTTATTCAGACCAAATATTCAATTTTAGTATTCAGATCCTTTCGACTTTTAAAAACTACTAATTTGCCTCCAAGTTTAGATAAATGGACAAATTAACATACCCGGTGAGAGTGGCGAACAACTGAGTAAACTACCGAACGGCAAGTGCTGTAACTGTCGATAGAGAGGAAAAATGAAACTCCAACTTCCTCCACGTCTATTTTATGGACGAAGACCCAAGTATTCGAATTTAGTATTCACATCTTACCACTTCTAATATTATTTATTTCTACCCAACGTTATACAATAAAATAACTCATCCCTAATCCGAAGCCCGTGGGGTCAAGGATGCTAGGTATACTTGTTAAGGGATTTAGATTGTACTCATTTCAATTACCAACTCAAAGAGTTCGGTATTGTTATTTATTATTATTTTTAATGTTTCTAAGTCATTTATGAATGCAATAGATCCGTTTCGTGCATGTTGGCACACTGAACGTGTGTTATGATTCTCTGTCATAAACATATCTACTCTTGGCACTGGGTGGTGTGGGTGAGCTTGGGGCCAAGGTCTCAAGTTCGAATCTCCCAGTGTAATAACTGGCCTATCTTCGTCTTTTGGGAGTCTGTCACACTGGCTTGCCTAGTGTGGTTAATCTGGCTGACGTGGTTTGCAGGCTACGCGTACGGATAGCGACTGCGGATTCTCTTGTCAATAAAAAAAAATAACTCATCCCTAATTTAATTTAACCCATCTTCGTCATCTCTTCAAAAATGAGGTTTAATAAAATTAAGGATGAGCTATTTTATGTGAGACTGCACGTGTCAGTTTTTGCACAGATGTCCTTTTAACGCATCGGTCTTTAACTTTTGGCTTTCATATTTGTGATCTTTATTTTTTGTATTTATTGCTCATTTAATGAAAATATTCATATTTGCTCCACTTGACATAAGTTCAGAAACTAAATTATTGTCTCGCTCTGCACAAGTTCTGTAAAAATAAATTGTGCGATATAAGTTGTGTGGTATTTTTTATATCATTTTGAGTATTTAAAGTTTGGCAACCAAATATTTTTTCCTACCCCAACCTACCTACCGGTAACCAGTTACCACTTCCCGAAGTGTGAGTTCTGTTTGCAACTAAATAGCTCAGTCCATTTTGGGTTTTTTTGACTTTCAATCTCCATCTTAAACAAGTTACTCAAACTTAAATTATTAAATCCAACTTGAACAACAGATGACAAAGGATAAGAAATCCAGTGCCAGAGCGTAAGTAGGACTTCACTCGACTATCTACTACTCTTTTACCCTAATCTGTGTCCTCCACAACCCCTATCTAAGGTAATGTTCTCCGTAAATTGCACCTGCATCATATCCCGTCTAATCATCTCTCCCCAATACTTCTTCGACCTACCTCCTGAACCCGTCCATAGTCAGTCTCTCACACCTCCGCATTAGGGCAATTGTGTCTCTCCTCTGTACATGTCTAAACCATCTCAACCCCACTTCCCACATCTTATCCTCCACCGAGGCCACTCTCACTCTGTCCCAAATATCATAATTTCTAATTTTATCCCTCCTTGTATGCCCGCACATCCATCTCAGCATCCTCATCTCCGCAACTTTCATCTTTTGGATGTGCGAAGTCTTGACTGGTCAACACTCCGTCCTATACAACATAGTCGGTCTAACCATGGCCCTATAGAACTTGTCTTTAAGTTTTGGTGGCACCTTTTTGTCGCATAAGACTCCAGATGCGGGCCTCCATTTCATCCACCCTACCCCAAACAATGTGTGACATCATCATCATCTCTCCATCCCCCTTGGATAATAGACCTGAGGTACTTGAAACTTCCTCCTTTCTTTGGAATGACCTGAGTACCAAGCCTCACCTCCACGCTTTTCTCAAGATCGCTCCCGTTATTGAACTTGCACTCCAAGTATTGTGTATTGGTCCTACTCAGCCTGAACCCTTAGATTCCAGAGTCTGTCTCCATACCTCCAGTTTAGCGTTCACTCCGCTGCGAGTCTCATCAATCAGGACTATGTCGTCTGCGAATAACATACATCATGACATCTCCCCTTGAATTTGTCGCGTCAGTTCATCCATCACCAAGGCAAATAAGAATGGGCTAAGAGTTGATCCTTAGTGCAACCCTATCATCACTGGAAAGTGTTCCGACTCTCCTCCCATTGTCTGTACCATGATCTTGGCTCCATCATACATATCCTTGATCACCCTAGTGTATAGGAATAGAAAAATTGACCCGACCCACCCTACCCGGTCAACGCGGGCTATTACCCGCTTTGACCGACCCATGGATTGGGTAGGGTATTCACCCAACTGTCTGAGGGTGGGTTAGGGGCGGGTAAGAATATGGGTGTACCCTATCTGTACCCTACCCATTACTTGATGGGTAGGATACCCAACCCTACCCGACCATCCCTACCCTACCTGACTCATGTATATATAATTGTAATTATATATATATATATATAAGGTTATAAATTATTATTATAAAGATAATAAATTGAGGACCTTAATTTAATTATTTAAGTGTAAAAACATATTTTAAGATTATATAATATTTAGATGACTCAATTAATTAATTATTTCATATCAAAGTACTAAATAATTAGATATTTAATTCTTTTCCATGGAGAGTATTCATTCTATATCGAATTTGAAACTTTTTTAGGCTCGTTTCCCCAATTCAAATTTTCGTAATTTGAAATGTGAAATTAATAGTACTTTTCTAGGCTCGTTTTCCCAATACAAATAAAAATTTCAGAATTTTAGGCTCGTTTTCCCCGATTCGCTAGTACTTTTCTATTATCCTTATTATATGAAGTGTATAGAGAGTACTCACTCGATATTCATTCGACTTTGCAATGTGAAATTGATTCTCAGAAGTCTCATAAAATTGATTTAATTTCACAAAGACACAAAAAAATCAAAATTTTCAGAATTTGTACTCCTTTTCTCCAATTCGCTAGTACTTTTCTATTATCTTTGTTAAATTGAGTATCAATATAGATAATAAACTATATAATAAAAATATATAATCTTTAACATACAATTAACATGAATAATTAAAATTATTTTAGTTTGTTGATGCTTATTAATCACAAATCTGATTAAGTACACTTCTCACTTCAAACATCTTGTGAATCATCCAACAAGCCTGCTTAGGTATTTTTATATGTGATGTAATAGGTGTGGATCCATCAAAACCACGTATTTATCAGTCTTGTGTTCAATCCCAAAATTTTTTTGCTTCCACAATTGCATATTAGTGATATTTAGGCCTCCAACACATTTCGGAGCACAAAGATTTCTCGTGCCATCAAGGCTCTTTTCACTGAGAAAGTTTGGCCGGTAACCACTTTCTGAGATGTGTTTTATTTTCTTTCATATAATGATAGACACACCATTAAGTTGCATATATTATTTGTTGAAGGATAAAAATACTCGACTGAAGGTAAGCTTATACCCACAGCATTGTCAGTTTCCATCAAATTGGACTAAACCAATCTGTTGGGATAATGAAACTTATTTGGTAATATATTTTATGAAATTTGTAAAAATTTTGTGTTTTGTTTGAGGAAATGTGTAACACAAGGGTACCCGCGGGTACCCATTACCCGAAAGGAACAAATAAGGGTATGGAAATTTTATACCACGTGGGTAATGGGTAGGGTATGAGTAGCACATTTGGGAGGGTGGGTAGGGTACGAGAATTCCAAAACCTGCTCCAAACCCGACCCACTTCCATCTCTACTAGTGTATGTCACATGTACACCTCTGACCTCCAAAAATCTCCATAGAGCCTCCCTAGGGACTTTGTCGTATGCCTTCTCGAGGTCGATGAAAACCATATGTAAGTCTCTCTTCCTCTCCCTATACTACTTCACTAACCTCCTAATAAGATGAATGACTTCTGTGGTCGAACTTCCCGGCATGAATTCAAACTGATTCTCAGAAATAGACACGTCTCTTCTCACCTTCATTTCCACGACCCTTTCCCAAACTTCCATAGTGTGGCTTATGAGCTTGATACTCCTATAGTTGTTGCAACTCTGGATATCACATTTGTTCTTGTACAAAGGAATCATTGTACTCCATCTCCATTCTTCGGTCATTCTCGCCCTCTTAAAAATGACGTTAAACAACTCAGTCAGCCACTCCAAACCTACCCAGCCTGCGCTCTTACAAAATTCAACTGGATCTCATCAGGCCCGGTCTCTCGTCCCCTGCGCATCCTGCGAATATCACCCTTAACCTCCTCAACCTTAATACTTCTACAATATCCAAAATCCCGGTACTTACCAGATTGCTCCAGATCTCCCAACAAATTTTCTCTATCTACTTTTTCGTTCAAGAGTTTATGAAAGTAAGATTGCCATTTTCGCCTAATATGTGTCATCCTCGTCCTTGATGCACCGAACATGATCCAAGTCATGGGCCCTCCTCTCCCTTGCATTGGCAAGTCTGTACAACTTCTTATCCCTGCATTTCTCCTCTAATTCCACATACATGCATTCAAAAACCGCCGTTTTCACCGTCGTAACCGCAAGCTTCGCCTCCTTCCTCGCCATCTTATACATTTCCCTATTTGTCCATTTCTCCACCTCAATCTTGCTTTCTACCAATTTCTCATACGCCGCTTTTTTCGCTTCCACCTTCTCTTGAACTTTATCATTCCACCAGGAATGAAATTTTAATTTTGTTTTGATATACTCGGGAAAAAGATTCTCTGATATTTGATAAATAACCAAAAACATATTAGGGGTGTGTTTGTTATGGAGGAAAATGTTTTTCAAATTTCCCATGTTTGATTGGTCAAATTATTTTGAAAAACATTTTCTCTAAGAAAATAAGTTCCTTGAAAATGAGAAAAATGACTTTCCTAATTAGGTTGGTAAGAATTCTTCATAATCTGGGTTGTTCAATCACTAATCATGTCCCTATTTTCTATGACGGTCAGTTAGCCATAGACATAGCTAAGAACCCAGTATTTCAAGTGTGCACGAAACACATTGAGATGGACTAGAAACAACGTTGCATTCTACAGCCATTAAGAACCCAGTATTCCAAGTTTGGGAACACAATTGCCCATGGAAAATGATTGGGAAGACAAAAAACCCTATGAAAGAATCTGTCTTTGGTTGGATTGTAACTTGGGGAGCCTGTTTAACGCAAGAAAATCTCCAGAGAAGAGGATTTTTTTCTGGCTAACAGGTGCTATTTATGTGAGGAGGAACAAGAATCAGCTGAATATCTTTTTCTGCATTGTAGAATTTCGAGACAATGCTGGGACGTTTTTCTGAGTATTTGTGAAACTTTTTTCTGAGTATTTGTGAAACTTCTTGGGCAATACCTAATAACATAAGGGACTTTCTTTTGTGTTGGCAAGGGTTGAGGATTCAGAAAAGCTTGAAGCAGATTTGGAATACTATTCCTTTATGCATATTTTGGATCTTATGGCTGGAGAGGAATAGAGTTTGTTTTGAAGGACAACGAGATCATTTTTCTAGAATTAAGAACAAATGTTCACAGAATCTTTTCTTATGGTGTAAGGGTAGTATTATTGGTAGCACAAATGAGTATATAGAGTTTCTGGATTTGCTAGGGGGGAAGACAGTAGATGTGGGATCTTTGTTTTATTTGCATTCCTTTGTTTTTGTACTTCTTGTACCATCTTGGTACCTTCTAAAACTTTTACCATTTCAAAAAAAAAGAAGCTAACTCATGTGATGATGATTGTACAAGACCATATAAAGAGACTATAACACATACTCTCAATCAATGTAGGACTCTAGCATACTTGGACCGGACATTCGGAACATGAATGGCATAGTTTGGGGCTCAACAATGAGTAATGCAACACCAAGCTTACAACAGGTTTTGCCAAGTTTCTTCCTAAGGAGCAAATAGTCTATTAGGGTCCTTGCCTCCGCACTACCGAAGATTATCAAGTGCTCCTCCTTGTTCAGAAAACCTAAATTAGCCACCACCAACCTAAACGCTCTCGGAAAATCCAATAGTGAGGCTCCTCCCTCATTCCTCTCCCCGAAACCGTAACTACCATGCACATCGTCATATCCCCTGGAATCAATCCGATGTGTCCATTGAAATCTCCTCTTATGAATAGCTTCTCGGTGTGCAGTATGTCTCTCACCACCTCATCCAAATCCTCCAAAAAGCGCGCCTTGTCCTCGACGCCTAAGCACGCGTGCGACGCGTAAGCACTAATAAAACGTTCAAAGTGAACCCTCCAACGACTAATTTAATCATCATCATCCTGTCATTAACCAGCCTCACCTCTACCACTTGCTTCCTTAGCTCCTCCTCTACTAAAATGCCTACTCTATTCCTACTCCTCGAGCATCTCGAGAACCACTGCTTATACACATCCACATCCCGCGCCCTTGCACCTACCCATTTAGTTTCCTGCAGGCATTGTCTTACATAATGTCTTGCTTGTACCTTCCTTTCAATTCAACCTAGTTTCAGTGCATCAATTGCTCAATCAGTTACATATTCTGTTGTCTTTAACAGTTGCTCTTGTACTATACAAAGCCCTCTCTGAAGATGGCAGTGGTAATTGGTAAGGCTATAATGGACTCTATAGTTTTCAATCTAAGGTTTCTTCTACTGCTGCTCATTCTTTTGTTCCGATGCAATTTACAAATAATGTCATCGTAAATATTTTTCATTCCTGCAACGTAAATCCTATAATTCCGGTATTGTAAATTTTGTTGATATGAAAAAGACTGATATTTTTGGTTACGTGCCTCGCAAGAGATTGTTGTCTATTCCTTTTCTCAGGGATAAATTTCATCCAAACAAGCTTTCACTTGTTCTGTGTGTCCCATGGCAAGATAGAAAAGATGCCTTTTTCATATAGCACTATAAAATCTATTATGCCTCTCCAACTTATACATATTGACCTCTAGGAACCACACAATCTTAAACATACAATGGATTAGATATTTTCTCACCATTGTAGATTATTATACAAGACTGACATGGACACACCAACTTTCTCACAAAAAAAACAATTCATTATCCATCATTAAAGCCTCTTTTTTCACGGTAAAAAACCCTTTTCAGGCCTCCATTATTTAAAACCATCAGATCTGACAATGGGGGATGTATTCACTGTCACCTATCTCAACCAAGGGCAATTGCCTATAAGATATTTATGGATTTTCATTTTTCCAAAAGATGGCTCGAATTGTCCAAAATTGTATATCAACTCAACTTATAACTATTTCGAAAAATTATGAAACTTAATAGAATAAGTAATGAACTAAATACAATTCCCTTTGTATTCTATTTTTCACTTTAGAATAAACAAAAAGGAACAACAAATGACTAAAACTATCAATACCTCAAAACACACACGAACAGCTAGAGCTGCAACTGTCGATTGTAGAGAAAAAAATGAAGCAGGTATAACTTTATTCAGACCAAATATTCAATTTTAGTATTCAGATCCTTTCGACTTTTAAAAACTACTAATTTGCCTCCAAGTTTAGATAAATGGACAAATTAACATACCCGGTGAGAGTGGCGAACAACTGAGTAAACTACCGAACGGCAAGTGCTGCAACTGTCGATAGAGAGGAAAAATGAAACTCCAACTTCCTCCACGTCTATTTTATGGACGAAGACCCAAGTATTCGAATTTAGTATTCACATCTTACCACTTCTAATATTATTTATTTCTACCCAACGTTATACAATAAAATAACTCATCCCTAATCCGAAGCCCTTGGGGTCAAGGATGCTAGGTATACTCGTTAAGAAATTTAGATGGTACTCCTTTCAATTACTAACTCAAAGATTTCGGTATTGTTATTTATTATTATTTTTAATGTTTCTAAGTCATTTATGAATGCAATAGATCCGTTTCGTGCATGTTGGCACACTGAACGTGTGTTATGATTCTCTGTCATAAACATATATACTTTTGACATTGGGTGGTGTGGGTGAGCTTAGAGTCAAGATCTCATGTTCGAATCCCCCAGTGTAATAATTGGCCTATCTTCGTCTCTTGGGAGTCTGTCACGTCTGACTTGACTAGTATGGTTAATCTGACTGACGTGGTTTGCAGGCTACGCGTACGGATAGCGACTGCGGATTCTCTTATCAATAAAAAAAAATAACTCATCCCTAATTTAATTTAACCCATCTTCATCATCTCTTCGAAAAACAGGTTTAATTAAATTAATGATGAGCTATTTTATGTGAGACTGACACGTGTTAGTTCGTCTAAATTAAAGGCAAATCAGCTTCAGAAAAGTATGAATAAATAATATTTGAAAGTTAAGCCATATTTTTTTATCCTTTTCCTTTAAATAAATGGTAAATTAAAAACTTCACCATTTCTAGAAATCGAATTCAAAGACATCTGCCTCAAGTTTTTGCGCGGATGTCCTTTTAACGCATCGGTCTTCGCTTTCATATTTGTGATCTTTATTTTTTGTATTTATTGCTCATTTAATGAAAATATTCAAATTTGCTCCACTTGACATAAGTTCAGAAACTAAATTATTGTCTCGCTCTGCACAAGTTCTGTAGAAATAAATTGTGCGATATAAGTTGTGTGGTATTTTTTATATCATTTTGAGTATTGAAAGTTTTGCCGTGTCCAACATAACTCGTGGGATGTTAAAGTAATTTCTGCCACAAAATCATTTCTTCTAAATTATTATCTTTTAATATAAAAAGCATCAAAATTTGTCATTTATTGAGCTATCCCTCATCAATTTAACATGCATTTCTCTCGGAAGAATTTAGAAAAAATATTAAATATATACTGCGTTAGGGGGTGTTCATTTTGATCCGATCGATCCGATCACGATCCGGTCGATCTGATCCGAAAAATCGAATATCCGATTCGTTTTTTTGAGTTTCGAATATTTTGGATCGGATATCCGAAAAAATCGAATCGGATACGGATCACAATTTCCTTAATTTCAGATATCCGAAATATCCTATTTTTTTTTCACTAGCTACATGGTATTTTCATATGTTTAAATGGATTATCCTATTTTGCTCATGTCTATCCAGTAATTGGTATTGCTTCTCTGAAGTACATGATGATCTTGTTGAAGGGAGTATGAGCGACAGTGGAATGAGACCACATCATCAATCCAAAGGGACGTCATCCCTACGGAGATAGTAGACCATTTAATTTAACCTAGAAGCAGAGTGTGGGTTTCATATTCTGAGAAGACACCTGTAAAGGTTGAAGTACCGGAGAGACACATAAATTTTGCATGACGATGTGGGTGTCATCTCATGATTATGTTTATTGTGTTAAAGTAAATATTCATTTGTATAACTGTATTGGGAGTTGTATAAATACCCACTTGTATAACTGTATTGGGAGTAGTTGAAAAAGTGGTGTAATGAATAATACTACAGCTGTTTTCTTATCTCTCTCTCTCTGAAATAACTTTTCTCTTTTTTCTTTATTTTACTCTTCTTCTTCTTACTTTACCGAGAAGACGGTTTCTCTTCTCCCTCGAGACCAGTGACTTCACCATGCTTCTCGATTCTTGCTGCCTTCCATACATGCGTTTAACTCGTCCTCGAGCATATCAAAGAATCAACATGGTATCAAAGCCACTGTGTTTGGCGGTCTTCAGCGATGAACAACACAGTTCGATCGAGTTCTAACAAGGCCTGTGCAATTTCTTTCGTTTCCTTTCCCTCTAACTGTCTTCTTCTGGAAAAATTCCTGATCTTCTACTCTGATTCTCTATTCTGATATATTGTATGTTTGAAATTTCGATTTCTTGAGAAAATTTCTGACCTTCTACTCTGATTCTCTATTCTGATATATTGCATGTTTGAAATTTCGATTTCTTGGCAATAAAACATCGATCTGCTTCATTCCTGTAATATCTGTAAAAGCGATATCTGGAAAATATCTGAGATCTGAGATATTCTGTTGGCTTGATTTTCTTGAATATCAAATCCTGGTCATTTCTTTAAGGTTAAAAACACAAAATCGGTATGGGAGATACTACAGAAAATCAACAAGATAATACAAGAGTTTTGGATCACAATCACCCACTGTTTCTTCAGTCGTCTGATGTGAGTGGGGTGTCCTTGATTTCTTTTCAATTACTGGGAACTGAAAACTATGCCCTATGGAGTAAGTCGATGAGAATAGCTCTTCTTGGAAGGAACAAACTAGGGTTTGTGAATGGCAAATGCAAGAAAGAGCTCTATAGAGAAGATCTATGGGATCAGTGGGACAGAGTCAATGCTATAGTCCAATCTTGGCTCATGAATTCAGTGTCCAGTGGTTTGTTGAGTGGAGTCTTGTATGCTGAAACAGCATGTGAAGTCTGGGGAGATCTAAAGGAAAGGTTCGATAAAGTGGATGGTTCAAGAACCTATGACATTCATAGGGATATTTCTACTCTTGTACAAGGAACCTCCAGTGTGTCTGAGTATTTTACGAAGTTAAAAAGTCTTTGGGTGGAGTTTCAATCCTTGGTTCCTCCACCTAGTTGTGGATGTCCTAAGTCCAAAGATTTCTTGGAATACCTTCAGAGACAACAGCTATACCAATTCTTGATGGGGCTAAATGAGAACTACATGCAAGCAAGGAGTCAAATTCTATTGATGACCCCTCTTCCTTCTGTCAATAAAGCCTACTCTATGATAACAAGTGATGAGAGTCAAAAATCCATCACTTCAAGGTCGGCTGGGCTCTTAGGAGTGGGACCTGGGAAGTTCACTCAGGGTATTGGACATGATCCAATTGCTATGTACTCAAAAGGGAGTTATAATGCTGGTTCCAATTCTAACTCACAGTGGAAAAAGAATAATTATAACTTGTACTGTGAGGTGTGCAAAATGAAAGGGCATACAAAAGAGAAATGTTATAAGGTGGTAGGATATCCCCCTAATTTCAGGTCCAAAAGAAAGGAGTATGCTGCTCATAATGTTAGCACTGAAGATTATGATGTGACTGGTAAAAAATACAAAGGGGATATCATAAATGTTGGGAATACTTGTGAGAATGCAAATTCAGGCAACTGGCAAGTAACTGGAGCACCTAAGTTTTCTTCCGACCAATATGATCAGATAGTGAAGCTTTTGAATCAAAGCATGACCCAGAGTCAGCACACACAGAGTCAGAACAGAGATATACCATCCTCTTCTTCAAATGTTGTTGCTGCAGATATATCTGACTCCAACTCCTTCAGTCATAAAGCTCTGCAAGTAGATACAATAGTAAAACAGTGGATAATTGACACAGGGGCCACTAACCATATGGTTTCAGATTTAAAACTCATAGACAATGTTGCCAAAATACAAGATTTTTCTGACTCAAAGAAAGTACATTTGCCTAATGGAGAAACAGTAAAGATAACACACACTGGTTCAAGTAACATTTCAGATAGAAGTACACTACATAATGTCTTCTATATACCACAGTTTAAGTTCAATTTAATGTCTGTGTCTCAACTAACTAAACAACTTAAGTGTGCAGCAAGTTTTTATCCAGAATTCTGTATTTTTCAGGATCTTTACAATGGGAAGGTGAAGGAGATTGGTAGAGAACAGAATGGTTTATACATATTGGTGAATCAGCCTTCATCACAACTGTTAAGTGAATCAATGAAGATAGGCTTAGGGGTAAAAGAAGATATTGAGTCTAAAGAAGTTTCTGAAGAGCAATTAGAATTGTGGCACAAAAGACTTGGACATACTTCTAGTGGTGTGTTAAGTAAGATACTTAGAGCAAGTTCTGATTGCATAGCTAGAAGTATAAAAAATTGTGATATATGTCCTTGTGCAAAACAGTGTAGATTACCCTTTCAGTTGAGTAATACATATAGTAATTGTTGACACCCAATTTCGCCCCTCTTCCTACTATTCACCCAAAACTAAACTATTTTTTTAGACCGCAAAAGCAATAATAATTTTAATAAATATATACATATGCATACATAAATAAAGAATTTAATATTCTCAAGATAACCACTTTTATTATTATTAGTATCTTTACCAGCCCTTTTACTATCGCGGAATTTTCTTATCGCAATCATATTTGTTACTCCAATATTCTATGTTATTTACAAAATGATATCGCATTTTATATTAAGAACTAAAACATTTTCTAAAATATTATTGCATTATTTATTGTCACTATAATTTATAGTTTAATAAATCTATTTATGCCACAACTCACTATTTAATAAACTACCTAAACTCTACCAAATAAAATACAATTTTCAGCCCACTTTATCCCCCATTTCGTCCAACAACCATAGCCCAATTCCAATAAATGACTAATCCAGAGGCACCGGAACGAAACAACTTAGGACTCATCCCCGTTCCTGTCGAGGATGCAGAGGCGTTAGAAAGGAGAAACACCAATGATCAACACCTCGCCAAACTATGCAAAGAATGGAAATCATGCGAGCGAAATAGAAGGCTCAAATATCACAAACTCGTCATTAGCTTGAATGCACCACTCCCGAGCAAGGGACAAATGCATCGTGTCACGTGCCCTCGAGCCTCCACTTCCAAAGCTCGCAGAGGCCGCAACATACCACCACACAAAATGTCACTCGCCTCAATTTGCAAGCCGACCTCAAAATGATTCGTTTACATACATATCTCAACCTCCACCTACTTATATCTCCCACTCACCAAATTGCCAAGTCACCAATACGAGCAGAGGACACGATCACTAGTCCTAACAAACAAAATGGGGATTAGCATCCGACCGAAAGCCAATCTTTTATTATGCATGCATCCTCTCAAGAGATGATCAATACAAGTGAGCGGGACTGAGCCGAGCCGATGAAAATATGGCAAAAGAAATCCGTAGTTTGAAAGAGGCATTGAAGCATTCGGATGAACAAGGGAGGCGGGTTTAGAATATGAAAACTTATGTATGCACTCGATATTGAATTACCCAAGGTACAAGGTGCCCAAATTTGACATGTTCGATGGAAAGGAATCCTCGAGCTCATCTAAGGTCATATTGCGATAAATTGATTGGAGTTGGGAAAAATCAAGCAATCATCATGAAACTATTCATCGTGAGTCTAACCGCGAGGCGCTGGATCGTACACAGCAAGACCTAAAATGGGACATTGGAATGCCATGGCACAAGATTTCATGGATAGATTCGTATTCAACATCGACATCGCATCAGATAGATTCTATCTTATGAAACTCAAAAGAAATCCACCGAAACTTTCGGGAATACGCCTGGCGTGGCGGTAAGCAACAAAGGTCCAACCTCCAATGGCAGAGCGAAATGACCACCTTGCGTCGCAATCGTTAAAAGACGCGACATATTATGAAAGGATGATCGGAATTGGCGAAGTTTTGCGAAGTCGTAGAATGGGCGACTTCGTGGAAGACATTAAGACAGCAGATTACAAACTTGTGACCTTACAAGCAACTAGCGAGCAATGCAATCGATTCCATGAGGTACCTCAGAGGAAAAGGATGGATCACCTCTATCACGGTCATTCGTGAGCATAGGCGAACAACTTCCGATATCAAAGCCCACCGCCTTCTTACTATAACCAAAACACTCAAAATCCATACCATATTATCGATCAAGCGCCACCCCATATCATGTTTACCATACCCAACCAGCATATCCAAAATACTCACCACAATCACGAACCCGCACACCAAACGGAACCAAACCCCGTATAAATGCATTTCAGGAATCCAACCATATAGCAGTAATCCCATTTCCGACTACGGTTGAAATGGGGCGTTACAGTAATAAAGAGTTTGATCTTGTTCACATGGATGTATGGGGTCCTTATAAAATACCAACTCATGATGAGAAGAGATTTTTTCTTACAATAGTAGATGATTACTCTAGAATGACTTGGATATACTTGTTGCAACTTAAGTCAGATGTTAGTACTGTTTTAAAGTATTTTTTGATTTTTGTCCAGACTCAGTTTAGTAAAACAGTTAGGGTGGTCAGAACAAATAATGGTAATCGAATTGTCAACGAATCGTGTCGATTCATACTTAAGTTAGGGATTGTACATCAGAAATCTTGTCCATATACACCTCAGCAAAATGGGGTGGCAGAAAGGAAACATAGACATATACTTGAAATAACAAGAGCCTTGAGGTTTCAAGGACATATACCAATAAAATTTGGGGTCTGTGTGTTCAAAAAACAGTGTACATAATTACACTCTTCTCAGTATCGTAAGACTCATACAGAAATTGTACAATAAGAAATCTGTCATGGATCACTTAAGAGTGTTAGGGTGTCTGTGTTTTGCTAAAGATTCATCTGTTACTGATAAGATGCATTCTAGAACCAGGAAATGTATATTTATGGGATACTCTGAAACTAAGAAAGGATATGTCTTATATGACATAGAAAAGGAAATATTTTTTGTCAATAGAGATGTAGTGTTCAGGAAAACTGAATTCCCTTTCAAAACTAAGGCATCAGAGAAGTCAGTATTTAGGGACAATTCTAATTCATATACTTTATCTGATGTGTATATACCAGTAACTAGTACACACCAGAATCACAACAATACTAATAATACCTCTAATAACAGCTTAAATATCAACAACTCTAATTCCACAACTACACCAGAGAATCCTATCAATACTAATATTGATAATATCATAATGCAAGACATACCTCAAAATACAACACAAACTCCAGAAATAATTCAGTCTGATAAAGCTGCAAGAAAATCTACAAGAACAAAACAGCCCCCCATTTGGCTTAAAGACTTTGTTACCAAAAATAAGACACCATATCCTATAGCCAACTATATTTCCTACAACAACATCAGTTCAGCCTATAAAGCTTTTATAACAGTTAGCTCATAAATAATTGAACCAAAAACTTACAAGGAGACTTCACAAGATCCTAGGTGGGTAGAGGCTATGAAGTCAGAAATTCAAGCTTTACAAGATAATCAAACATGGAACATTGTAACTTTACCAGAAAACAAGGTTCCTATAGGGTGTAAATGGGTGTATAAAATAAAGTATAAAGCTACAGGTGAGATTGAAAGGCTGAAAGCTAGGCTAGTAGCAAAAGGATATAGTCAAAAGGAAGGAATAGATTATAATGAAACCTTTTCTCCAGTGGTTAAAATGGTTACTGTTAGAACTATTATATCTATAGCAGCATCCAAAAATTGGCACATACACCAGATGGATGTATATAATGTCTTTCTTCAAGGAGATCTACATGATGAAATCTATATGGAGTTACCACAAGGATTCACCAATTGGGGAGACAAGTATGTAGGTTGGTTAAATCCTTGTATGGACTAAAACAAGCACTAGACAATGGAATTTCAAATTGACAGAGGCTCTAATACATACGGCTTTGATAATCTCAATATGATCATTCACTTTTTATAAAACAATTTGAACAATGGTTGTGGTATTAGTATACGATGACATGCTCTTCTTATTATTTTCATAAAATCTTTCTACACTAAATCTTCAATCAAATCTCTACAATAATACAACATTGTCTCAATCTATTTATTTTATTAGAATGATGAGAATCGAAATATTTTAAACTAGCAGGATTATCTATGCCTAATTTTCTTTCAACAACAAGATTCGACACGCCGACTACTGGCCCTTTTGAGTTTTACATATCTGCTTCTCATTAATTATTTTTTTTTTGTTTCATTCATTTAGCACATTTAATTTCATTATCTTCTTTATTTAGCATAATTCGACCATTAAAATCATTGAGATGGAAATATTTTGACACGGACGTACTAATCAAAGTTGTGACGAAAAACTTAAAAAAATTTATTCTCTAGTTTTATTCATTATATTAGAGATATATAAATCCCCTTATAAAGGTTTTCTAGAATCATTTCATAAAAAGAGATGTTAAATAATTTGCACTTATATAAATATATTCTCGTTATTTACATTATATCGTTTAAATTAATCGCAGTGCTCTAACTCTATCGATAGTAGCGTAGTACAGTACCGGTCATGATTATTATAACACATTAACATGGATATAGATTATAAAATGGCCGGTCTATGCGTGAAGCGTATAGATATATATAGATATATATATTAGTTATTTCGTAAATCGAAAATATTTATTCGTAAAGGTTTTATTTATTATTAGCATTATGAGTTATAAATAATTAGGCTTAGTACAATAAATGATTAGATTTAATTCAATTATTATATTTTTATTTCTTTTTTTTAAGATTTTCTTATAACATTTTAAAGAAAAATTAAATAATGTATTATAAACTATGTTATATTGTAAACTCAGAAGTTCTTCAAATATTCACAGAATAAAAGAAATATTTTAAAATTTTATTTTCTATTTTTAAAAGATTTAAAAGTAACTAGAAAAAAATTGAAAAAATTATGGACTATCTTTATATTTGATATTTGATATAAATTATGAATATAATAATATAAAAAATGTTTTTACACAGGGATTTTTTTTTTTCTTGTTTAATTTAATTAATGTTATTATTTATTTATACTTATACTTTTTATATTATATAGTATAGTTATTATATTATACTATATATTATATATAATAATATAATTATATTATAATAAATAATACTATAATTATAAAATACTAATAAATTAGTATTATAACTTTGTATTTTTAATTTAGTATTTAAAAAAAAATTAAAAAACACTATTACAGGAGATAATCTGAGGTTAATAGAAGAAGCAAAACAATCCTTACAAAAGGTATTCAAGATGAAAGATTTAGGAGAACTAAGGTATTTTTTAGGAATAGAGTTTGCAAGATCAAAAAAGGGGATTCTAATGCACCAAAGAAAATATACTTTAGAACTTATTTCTGAATTAGGACTAGGAGCAGCTAAACCTATTAATACACATATGGATTGCAACATAAAATTAACTACAAAAGAATATGATGAACATATACAAAATCAACAGAAAGCAGGGAAGAGTAAATGCACATCTGAAGATGATCTAATAGAAGATATAAATGCATACCAAAGGCTAATAGGAAAACTATTGTATCTAACAATAACAAGACCTGATATAGCCTATAGTGTTCAAACACTTAGTCAATTTTTACAACAACCAAAAAGATCACACCTTAATGCAGCACTAAGAATTGTAAGATATGTAAAGAATCAACCTGGACAGGGTATTCTTATGTCCAAGAATAGGCGTGAAGCGATACCACGTGATGCATATATCGTCATTTGCCCACACTAGAAAATCAATTACGCTATATAATAAAATTGGGGATTCTCTTATCAGAAGTTTAAAAACAAAGCACAATCTCTGGGAGTTCAAGAGAATCCGAATACAGACTGGCAGTGATATGGCTAAATTGACATGGATACTTGGTTTATTGAAAGACATTGGAACTAACTTTGAAAACCCCGACCGATAATATTTTTTCGACAAAGAAATCACCAATGCAAATCATGCAAATCACGTATTCCATGAGGACCAAACATATAGAGATTGATTTACACTTTGTAAGAGAAAAGATCCGAAGGGATGCGAGAAGTAATATATACCCACGTGAATCAACCGCGATCGCTCACAAAAGGATTGAACAAAGTCCAACATCAGCATTTATGCTCCAAGCTTGGGCTACTGAACATTTTTTCAGCCTCTTCCAGCAGCCAGCTTGAGGGGGAGTGTTAAAGTAAATATTCACTTGTATAACTGTATTGGGAGTTGTATAAATACCCACTTGTATAAGTATTGGGAGTAGTTGAAAAAGTGGTGTAATGAATAATACTACAGCTGTTTTCTTATCTCTCTCTCTCTGAAATAACTTTTCTCTTTCTTCTTTACTTTACTCTTCTTCTTCTTACTTTACCGAGAAGACGGTTTCTCTTCTCCCTCGAGACCAGTGCCTTCACCATGCTTCTCGATTCCTGCTGCCTTCCATACATGCGTTTAACTCGTCCTCGAGCATATCAAAGAATCAACATATTGTGATGGTAAACAATTGTAATTTGCAAGTGTTTCTCTCGTTAATCACTTTGTACAATTTTCGGATATGCCTGAGTTTGCACTAGGACCGAATTTCCTGCTTGTTGGGATTTAAATAGATACTATGTGGGTGGCCGTTGATTTTAAATTAATTACTCCTAGTTCTGTTTTTCCTTCTCTTTTTTTTAGTTGGTCCGTTTATGTATCATGTATGTGATCGGTTTCATTCTGTTCTCCGTATAATTATGTTTGTGTCAGATTTAGAAATGAATAAAGAGAGTTATTGTGTTGATATCATTGTCTAGGTTTATACTAAATACTGACGGTTCAAGACATTACATTCATCGCGCAGTAAGTAAATCTGATAGTAATCGACTAAGGAAGGTTCAAAGCCGAAAACTACCTTTCCTGATGGAATATCTTTCCGCTGAAAGATTGCTGAACTTCGGCACCATGTGTGCACCAATTCTATTTTAAGAGGGAATTGTTGAAAATTTAATTATGTGGGATTGAGTTTTTCTCGTCGTTAGTGACTTAAACACGTGGCCCCACATGTCGGAAACATCGTTTCTTCGCACATGCCTAATCTACTAAATGAGTAGATGATAATAGTGTCAAGTATCGTCAAATTTCGTTAAGAAATGAAAGAGATATTGGTACACAGAGTAAGGTGTTTGAAACATAAAAAATGGATTGTTTTGACCAAATAAACAAATCTCCCACGTAGGTAGAAGATGGAAGGATTGAACACTATATAAACTCTAGTTTTGAGTAAGAGTTTGGGACCCCAATGAGTAACTCATGTGTTAAGAAGAGGGAGGACCTAGGTGAACTTTGGGTTCAGGGCTAAGGCCCACGCTACGCCACCGGGCCCGGCTGTCGTACACGGGTATCTTTTTCAGAATTTTCTTTTGGTCCCTGAAATATTTCTTATTTACATTTTGGACCTGAAAGTTTCGGAGATACCAAACTTCAACGGTCAGAAACACCCTCCTCTTTCCTATAAATTAAACCCTTCTATTTAGTTCTAAATACGAAGAAAAGAGTATACAGAAACACACAAATTCTCTCCTCTTCAACAATTTATTCTATATTTATTTTCTTCGCTAGAATCAACCTTACTTGCTTTGTATTGTTGATTGTTGTTGTTTTATTTTGGAAGACTATTGTTCATTACCGTAAAAGCATACATACGAGGCAATTTTGTCTTAAAGACATAAAGTCATTTCTCGACTCAACTTTTGTTTAGCCTTTTTGACATCACTTATACCTACAGTGATTTGCCTCCAGCACTATAGTCGAGAAATTCACAATCATGTCGTCATTCGAAGGATCACCCTAGTCTTGTACAACGTTAGTCTTGGTCTTGCCTTTGTTCTTGGCTTTTTCCTTCTGCTCTCGCTTCAGTTTGCGGCACTCTTTGATCATATGGCCAGGCTTTCCACAGTGATTGCAGTTTCCTTTGAACTTCTCCATCGGTTGGCTTTTCCCGTCTCCCTGATACTTGCGCTTTTTGTTAGCATTTCCCTTCGAATCAACCACTTGTGTGATATAAATTAAATTTGTCTCGCTCTGCGCAAGTTATGCAGAAATAAATTGTGTGACATAAGTTATGTGATATTTTTTATATCATGTTGAGTATTGAAAGTTTTGTCGTGTCCAACATAACTTGTTAAAGTAATTTCTACCACAAAATCATTTCTTCTATCCTACAAAGAAGTTACAAATTTATATTAAGCAAAAAAATATTATTTTCTAATATAAAAAGCACAAAAACTTGTCATTTATTGAACTATCCCTCATCAATTTAACATGCATTTCTCTCGAAAGAATTTAGAAAAAATATTAAATATATACTGCAAGTAGCTAAACAAGGATTAAATGACCTTCCTTACTCACATTTTGACCCTTATCTCACATTGTTTTAAAGCATTTTATATATCTATCTTTCCACGTTCTTCATCAAATTACATACCATAATCTATTTAAAGTCAAAATTTTACAGCTACGACTCACGACTACCTGCTTTTCTACTCTTTATATGCTGGTATAGTTCTTGCTAGGTTTTGCCATGAAATTTTATGTTTGTCGTCCAAAGAAACACACATGCAATTGTAGAAAAAACCATTCGAAGTATTCCCCTCATAAGCTTAACAATATAGGATCCTGGTACCTCTATGAACACATTATAAGGAGCTAAAACAATAAAACCGAGAATGTGACAGCAAATAGAAAACAAGGAAGCAGAAATAGCAATGCATTTCGAAACCAACAATGTGACAGCAAATGGTGATAAAACAAGAAAACCGAAGAGATATGGGACAGCATATGGTGCAAACACTAAGCTGCTTTAGTTTCTGGAGATGATCCCTTTGACATTGACATCTGACGAATTTCATGCAAATGAAAACTGTACTCGTCGAACATAAGTTCGCCACGGTAGGCAGCTTGCAGTTCAGGAACTTCTGCTTCATATTTAGTAACATACTTCTCTAAGAAGTCCTTTTCACGAATCCAGAACATTGTGTATAGCTTGCCAATTGCTGAAATAATGCCTCTTGACCACAAAACTTGCATGACAGAACACCTTGGAATAAGCCTCCTCTTGAGGCTACACATTAAAAAATTCGGTCTTTTTGACAAGATTGGTATGCTAAAATGGAGTCTATCTACATAGAATCCCACAATTGTCCGGATATTCTCCTCGGCAAAAAACATGATATTTGGCTGCGATCTGAACATATTAAGGATCTCGCCATCTGAAAAGCCCAACCTTCTGTACGTTTCCAATTTCCTTTCCAGATTGGAATGACTAAGTATAGACATTGCAGAAAAAGCTCTCCTAAATGCTGGAGAAGTAACATCAAACTCCATTTCCTTGAGTCTCGAACCAACCTCCCTCATTTTCCGGGGATTTGTACTCAAGATAATAGGAGATTTTTGAATAAACTCTGACACTTGAGAATCAGGAATACCAATTTGGCCCAATACCAGTACAGTCTTCTTCCAACTATGAGAGACATTACTAAAAAGGATTTGCGGAAATCGTTTGATGGCAGCCAGTGCTCGCACTCTACTACCCATGAAAGTGTTCAGGGAATCAAAAGATGGAGTCAGTTGTTTCTCTACGCTACTGCAAAGTATGCCGGGTTTACGACTTATAATCATACTGCATTCATCTTCAGAAAATCCAATTGATTGCAAGAACTTCAACTTGGGCTTTAAGGTTTTGTCCACCTCCGATGCTAGTAATTTAGGGCGTTGTCTAATTATTTTCTTCACTTGGGTTGCAGAAAACCCATGGTTTTGGAAGAACTCAACCACAGCTGAAACTTTTGAACATGTATCAGTTTCTAATTGGAGTACTTTTGCTTCACTAATGAGGGTTCTTGATAAACCATGCACCTTCCTGTGACGCAAATTAATGAGTGACTTGCTCTCATCAGTTGGGACATTGCTGCCACAGCTAGTTGACACAAACTGCACCAAAAAGCTGGTTTCCCTGATCTTTGTACACAAGTTTCTTTGGCATTTATAGAGAGATTGAAGCATTTTAAAAGAAGGGAGCCCTGTGAAGGAGATGTGCTGATGCCAAGATCGTGCCTCAAGAGCCAAAACTTATGAGCCAGCCAATGCAAAACAAAAGCTGGGAACTCAAACAGCCTGTTTGCCAAAAACGACTGTTCCTTAGAGAAAGAATAGGACAATGAAATACAATAATGGTAATTACATAAATCTGCCAAGTTCAGGAAAAGACAATATTCACCAAAAAATTGTCATATTGCCAGATAAACTCCTTAGTCTATACAGACATATTTGAAGGACTATTATGACAATAGACCAGACCTTAGCAGTCCAAAATGCTGACAATTTGAGTTAAAGAAAGTATTGCAGGCCTTTTAATATATAAATGTGAACAACAAGATGCATAACACCATGTATGTGAAACGAAAAAAGCGAAAAATCGTAAGAAACATTTTATTCAAACACATCAATATAATTTCCGGGAGTGTGTTTGATTTTGGTATGCTACCAAACAAAATAACTCAGTCCAGCATTTGGGTTTTCTGAATTCATGTGAAACCAGTTTCTTTTCTTCTTTTTTTGACAAGTAATCAGAGATTTTATAAATGCTTGCACTAAGCCAGTGCAAATAAAAAATAAACATAACTACAGATTGTGCAGATCATGTATTGTATCTAAAATTGCATCAACATCCTACACAATAACCAGGTTGCACCAAAAATCTAGCAAAATAAGACATCTTTGTTTAAGGCTATGTAAATTTCTTCTATGGCCTTTGAAAATTCTGTCATTTCTTTCAAGCCATACTGTCCACCAAATGGCTTGAGGGATGGTATTCCAATTCTTTTGTGATTTCTTGCACATCCCTTCTTTGTTTCAACATTGCAGTAGCTCCCTTGTGAAACCAGTTTCTCAAACTCAAGTTATCATATCCAACTTGACTCTGGTTTGAGGCCAGACCAAGAGAGTAAGAGGAAGAGGACTATGACTACTGAGACTCAACTAATGACTCTGGTTGGCTTTAAACTCAGACAAGTTATCATATATATTTCTTTAGGAACATTTTGTTTTTCCCTTCCCAAATAGGCTGAATAGTTCAACAGACCTCTTATTCAGAATCATCCCTATGCCTTGGTCCATTCAAATAGATCCAAATCATAAAATAATATTAGCTTTCTGCTTAAATAAGTTATTCTACAATTACACATAGAATTGAACATTATTATAGCATATAATTCCTGTTGTTATATAGACAACAAAATTGAACAGTGAAGCAGAAAAAGTAGACGGAGACATACCCAGTGGCGAACAACTCAGTGAACTACCTCACGAAAAAAGACCCAAATATTCATATTTACCATTCACATCCTTTCCAATTTGAAAAACTGCTACTTTGGCACCAACTTTAGATAAATGACAATTTAATATTCTTACGACTTGGAACTCAAAGACCTCTTTGCCCTAGTTTTTTGTAAACTAATTTTTTTTGAAGATCTAAGGTATTAGGCAAGAAATTTAAAGATAATGCATGAATTAGTTTGTGTATTTATAATATCTTGTTTATTACTGTTTTTTTCCCAACATATTCATTAGTTATTTAGTATTATTTTATGTATAATTAATACATAGCAAAATATGATATTAGTAATATAAAAAAAATTAATAGAAAAAATACATTAAATCACCTGTAAAATTGTCTCGAAAACTCACTTTAAAAATTAAAATTCATATAAACAATTTAAATGTTAATTATTTACAACATTACTTTGCCCAGACAAGATGTTCACCATTCGCTTTGGACTTGGTCCACGTCATTTAATGAATAATATTTATAAAAAAAATCGTCAACCCCAACTAAAATATAAGATTATCGGTTTAGTTGCTTAATTGATCGGTGGATATGTAAATGTTAATCTTGAAAAGTACCCAAAAAAATAAAAGTTCACATTTTTCTTATTACTGAGATGACAATTGGAAATTTAATTTTGAAGCTTAAAAGGAATTGAATTTCATAAAGCTATCATGTGTCATCACAAGGAACACTTTCGGTACCTGAAGAGTCTTCTCATTAATATCAAATATATATAGTGTACAATATTCATCTCTTATATACTAAGAATCCTAAACCTAATCACAAGAGGAATCCTAGTCTTACCATAATTATATTTACAATATATAAAATATATTCTAATTATGGGGTAAGAATGACTAATTGACAACTACACGTTTACACACCCCCTCAGTCGGAGCGGGAGGAGGCCGGACGCTGAGACTGGATCTAAAGTCAAGAAATAATTGTCGGGGAAGTCCTTTGTACATATGTCTGCATACTGATATGATGAGAGAACATGTAACACTCTGACATGACCTAGTGCAACTTTCTCACGAACGAAGTGTAGGTCTATCTCAATGTGCTTGGTTCGCTGATGTTGAACCGGATTATGAGAAAAATAGATGGCAGAGATGTTATCACAGTACACAATAGATGCCTGACGCAAAGGACAATGAAGTTCTAACAGTAAATTTCTAAGCCAACAAATCTCAGCTACCACATTTGCAAAGCCTCAGTAATTTCGGCTGACGAACGAGATAGGGTAGCATGTCGCTTGGCAGACCAAGAAATCAGATTATCCCCTAAAAATACACAAAATCTGGAGGTGAAGCGTAGCGTGTCCGGACACCCTGCCCAATCTGCATCCGTATAAGAGAGCAACATGTTTGGTGCAGAGGGGTGTAGGTGCAAACCGTAATCAAGTGTGCCCTTAATGTATCAGATGATACGCTTAAGAGCAGTGAAATGAGACTCTCTGGGGGAATGCATGAATAGGCATACCTGCTGAACAACATAAGCAATGGCTAGCTTTGTAAATGTGAGGTATTGAAGTTCACCTGCAAGGCTCCTATACAGAGTAGGATCGGAGACTGGAGCACCATCCATGGCACTGAGCTTAGATTTTGAATCAACTAGAGTAAGTGAAACTTTGCAATTCGCCATCTTAGCTCTGTACACAATCTCCTCTGCATACTTACGCTGACACAAGAACATGTGGTCTGCAGACCTGGTCACTGATATCCCCAAAAAGTAACTCAGCTTTTCCAAATCAGTCATTGCAAATTCGGACTTAAGCAAGGCAATAATCTCATTTTCAACCCATTGGAGGAAGCAGTAAGAACAATATCATCCACGTAAAGTAATAAGTAAGCAGTTCTACTACCTCGATGAAAAATAAAGAGTGATATATGATGCGCGAAAAGATGCACACACTTTAACGCAAGTGCACGTTGTCGGCTCAAGTAATATAGTCTTGGTAAGACCGAATATCGTCCACAAGGATTAGTGTTCAAGTACCAACTATCTATCTTTTGGTATCTATTTGGTAATTGATATTGATTTTGTTGTTTATAACTACAATTATAAAAGCTAATTAACTATAGGATTACTTCAGTTGTGATGGGAATAGGGCTTCCATGTCTCCTCAACTATCCGCATATGTTACTTATTAATGCAATGAAATATGGTTCTTCTCTCGGAGCTAGCAAGTTTACGAAATCGTTTTATATTCCCGTTAAGGATATATAAACACTCAACTCCAGTATTGCTCCTTTCTACCTTTCGGTGATAAGGATGACTCTATAGGAGGATTAAGAACAAAAATCTAGTTAACCGTCACGCACCATGCGTAAAATTAGGGTTTTTAAGCCTCTCATTAACGCTACATAAATAATTGAGGTATTTTCATCCCCAATCCAAAATATGTCTACCCAACTTACAACATATTCACAACCTCCTCCTTTCGAAGTTTGATTAGAAATCATATAAATAATGATAATTAGTGATCAATTAATTACCAAGCATTCAAAGCAATTATTGGATAAATCTCAACAAGAAGAAGAATAACCATAACATGCATCAATTCATAACATAAGTTTCTAGTGAATTAACATGGAAAGTCCTATAAAAGAATTAGTTCCTAGCCATTGACATGAGAACTAATTCAAGGTTCATCATACAAAACCGAAATAAAAGAAAAGAAAAAGGAAAGAAATTACTAGACTATGGTCTCCAATCTTCAATCCAAGAATCCTTGTGTTGTGCAAGAAAGGAACCCTTAAAAACGCATGGTTCTCCTTTATAGGCTCAAACCGCCTCAACCTTTTCCCTTCAGCCTGGCCTGAGTGCGTCATTAAACTGATTTTCCGCGTCGGCGCCACGCTTCGCTATCGGCCATGGCCACTGCGCAACTTTGCCGGGTGATTTGGCGTCGCGGCCCTGATCTCTGCTGTCTGAGGGCGCCGCGGCGCTGCACCTCCTGTAGCCTCTCTGATGATTAGGCGTCGCGGCCCTGCTACTGTTGGCGTGGCGCGCGCGACTGCGTTTCTGCCTCGTTCGTCACTTTCTCTGCTTTTAAGCTCTGGAACCTCCACTTTTGTCCTCTTTTAGCTCCTTTTCCGCCATTTGGCCATTTTAACCACTTTGACTCAAAAGAAAGAAAATATATCCTAATAAGACACTTATTTGTACAAAAAGGGACAAAATACTAACTAAAAATGACTCAAAAAGTGTATATAAAATACACCGATCAAATACCCCCAAACTTAACCTTTGCTCGCCCTCGAGCAAAGATCAAAAGAAAGAAATAAAAGACTCAAGAAACGAAAAATAAAAGACTCACTGACATTGATCACTTTTGCTGCATTGATGTTATCTAGAAAAACATGAAGGTTAGCAGAATAATATGCAGGAACATATGGCATGAAATTCTTAGCACACTAAACACATTAAGCTAGATATTTCGCAAACTCATTTTTATCATGCTTAATGGAAGTCAACATACTGAATCATGCTTGTGAAATTCAAAAATCCTATGACATGTTTACTTGCTATTCTCCACTAATCTTGGATATGCATAAAAGAGATCTTCAGGACTTTAAGGGTTGTAATGTAGGCTTAGGTATAGGTAGGTAAAAATAGGCATTTAGGCTCATTTTTGTGTACCATAAGCTCTTTAGCTTTTCAGTGTTTCCCTTTTTTTTATTCTTTTCTTCACTTCAAATCAATCTTTCCCCTCTTTTGTTTTGGGAGAGTGAAGTGTATAATAATGACAAGCACCCCCAAACTTAGGCTTTTGCCTATTTCTTATTACTTTTTTATTGGGGTGCATCAAAGTAGTTCACTCTTTTTGTCTCTTTTTTAACACAATTTATTCCACTATTTCACATTTTTACTTATTGCACAATTTGTGGAATATAGGGTGTCAAAGAAGAAGTTTCAATTTTTAGGCTCAATGGGGCTGACTAGGGATACTTTTAAAGTCAGGGATAGAAAAGAGTGGTAAGAATTGGCTATCAAAGAAACGTCTGAGTCATTTTCCTAACATGCATATCCTAACTATTTCGCCTCAAATAGCAAGCAATCATAACACATAAGTTTTCATCATTTAGCATGCATAATTTAAGCAAGAAACTCCAAATAGACATATCTTGTGAGTTTTTGGCATATCTAACCTAGGTGTTTAGATAGTTGCTTCTAATTCCATTACATTATTCCACCTTACTTCACTAGGTGTTTCTAGTAACTACAGCATACATGATCTTTGACAGACAATTATGACTCAAAAGAAAAAAATTTGTGACTCAAAATATACACAAAAACAACAAAAAGGCTTAAACATACTATAACAATAAGACACAAATAAAACACCCCCCCCCCCAAACTTAAATCACACATTGTCCCCAATGTGTGTAGACTCAAAGACAATAAAAGAAATAAGACAACTACGGACTTGGCTAAAATGGTGGTGGTGGCGGTGGCGTGGGATAGTCATGGACCATTTGGTTGAGCAGGAACTCATCTCATTAATTTGTTGTCGCGTTTCTTGCCGTCCTTGTATCACGTGTCCAAACTTTGCATCATCTCTCATCCGATTCAAGCAATTGCTCCATCAGTAATCGAGGGTTACGAATCGTGGTAGGTGGTGGCTAGGCCTGCCGCGTATTGAGCCTCTATTTCGTGATCATCGCGTTCATCGCGGCCTCTGCCGCTGCCGCGGTGGTTGTGCTCTTCTTCTTCTTCTTTGGGAATTGGAGTGCAGGAAGAGTGCATTATCCCATATGTCACCGGCAGTTGGTTTCTTTCATTAGTATCAGTGGGTAAGATTGAGACCCCATTCATGTGGCATAAATTGGTGATAAGTGAGTCATGTCCCAATCCACCTGTTGTCACCAACCTGTTGATTTATTCAATGTTCTGCACTATCTCTTTCCCCACATCAATCGTCATCCCCTTCATAATTCCATTTATCACGATCTCATCTTCCGCACTCGTGAAGTGCGTGGATGGAATCACGCGCGCTACAAATATAGCCAACCTCGTCGCTTTGTTGAATCGCACTGCCGCTCTTGACCCATTTCTCGCAATATCAAACGCAGCCCCAGGGTAGCTCACTGTGTCTGCGACGGTGTTCCAGTTGATGTTGTTGGTGCTCCTTGACCATGTTCTAAAATGGTTCCAATCACCAATTCCTCCTTCAACATCAACTGTTTTTAGAGACATATTTATTGCTGTCCGCCAGCATATATCTTCCCCTCACAAAGCATTTGTTGTCCACCCTCTCCGGAAAATTAGCATAGAATTCACGCACCATTGCTGTGTTCATTGGTGCTATCTTCTCCGGGTTTACAAATCTCTTCCACCCCATCATCTCAATCATTGCCCGAATGGGCTCATAAACATCCCCCACCCCAAACGACTCCCTCTAATAGTCCATTCCCCTTTCAGGGATTAAGGGTCTAGTACTAAGCTTTTTGTATCTTTGGAAGGCTTGGTAGCTCACAAACCTAGTATCATCGTATTGTGGGGCTGAGGTGGATGTGGAGGCTCTTCTCTTTCTGGAGGACATGGTTAAAGCACTTTCTGCAGCTTACAACTTAGTAGCACAAATATTCCCCAACACAATCAACAATTAGCAGCTAAAACACTAACACCCCCAAACTTCAACTCTACTACCCAATACCCACACCCTCCTTGTCTACTCCTTCTCTAAACTTCACAACCAATTTTTCAGCGCCCCAACTACTTCACAATGCAACACTTCTCCAAACTACTACCTTCTTTAACTACTGAAAGCTTTCAAGAAAAGATGAAAATTACCTTTTTATGGTGTTCTTCAAGGTGTTCTTGCTTCTAAGGGTGATTTGAGGCAATGAGATGGAGTTTTGTTAGTTGAGATAGCTAAGGGTTTTAGGAATTTAAGAGTTTTGGTTGTGGTTGGGTTTGATTTGTGGAGGATTTGTGGGTAAATTGAGGATTTTCGTGGGTTTTGTGGAGAGGGGGGTTAAGTTTTGGTTTTGAAATTGGGGAAAATCTGATTTCTGGGCGTCTTTTAATTCCTGGACTTCCGTGCCCATGCCTGCTTTAGCCATGCGCTGATGTTCTGACTCGCCCGGGAATTTCCACGCGACTACATTCTGGATAGCCGCTTAGACTTGGCAATTTTTCTGGCTTTTTGGCGCGCGCTCGCTCAGTGCGTGGCGCTAAACTTCAGCGCTTTTCGCTCTTTTCGCGTCGCGCCGCTCTGGCGCATGGCTACCCGCTTTTTCTCGAAATCCTCGCTGTTCTCGCCGCCCTTCAATTTATTGGCCTATACCTGTCAATCAAAACACAAACACTACCTCCGTGAGACCGTTCTTAATAAAAAAAAACTATTATATTAACGTGAAATAAAAAATAAAAAAAATACCTTGGGTTGCCTTCCAAGTAGCGCTGTCTTTAACGTCTTTTAGCCGGACGCAAGTTCCTTAACTCAATAAATGTGGGGTGGATCAACCCCACAACTAATCCATTTTCTCCACATTTTTCGTTTTCTTCTTCTTCTTCTCCTCTTAGCATTATTGTTAAGGGGGAGTTCAGGAACACTTACCTGCTTTTGTGGAGGTTCGGTCATCCATGCCTGCTTTCGTGGGCTCATCTCCCTTGGTTTGGCTTGTATGGGCTCACAGGGAGGTTTGATGGTGCTGATTGCAAAGCACCTGCTCATGGTTGGTGGCTCAATGATGTGTTTAAATACTTTAAACACCATTTCTTCATTCTCCACCATCAGTGTCAGCTCTCCTCTTTCTACATCGATCAAGGCTCTCCCTGTTGCTAGGAATGGTCTCCCCAATATGATAGGGATTTCTGCATCTTCTTCCATGTCAAGAATGAGGAAGTCCGCAGGAAAAAATAATTTTCCTACTTTAACAATAACGTCCTCAATCTTCCCTCTTGGATGAACCACTGTCCTATCTGCCAGCTGCAGGCTCACCGTGGTTGGTATGGCCTCACCCAACTCCAACCGTTTAAATACTGATAAGGGCATCAGATTTATACTTGCCCCTAAATCACACAGAGCCTCATTGCGTATTTACCCGCCAACCTGCGAGGTAGTGTAAAGCTCCCTGGGTCTTTTAGTTTAGGGGGCAACTTCTTCTGTAAGATAGCACGACATTCCTCCGTTAGTGCTACTATCTCATAATCCGCCAGTTTCTTCTTCTTTCCCAAGATCTCCTTCATGGATTTGAAATAGGAGGCCATCTGCTCCAATGCTTCTATAAATGGTATGTTGATATGCAGCTTTCTGAATGTCTCCAAAAATTTGGAGAATTGTTTATCAACTGCCTTCCGCTGTAATCTCTGGGGAATGGGATCTTCTCTGTATACTCCTTCTCTGGAGTTTTCTCTACTACCGGGCGAGATTCAACTACCTTCTCTTTTTATATGTCTGCCATTTGCTCAACTACTGGCTTAGGTGATTGCTGCTCCAACTGTTTGCCACTTCTCAATTTGCCTGACATTGCTCCCTTGGATTCACCTCTGTGTTGCTTGGCAATGTACCATGTGGCCTGCTGTTTGCTTGCTTTGCTAGCTGACCCACTTGTGTTTCCAAGTTCCTGAACGAGGATCTAGCTTATGTTACGAACTGGGTATGGGCGTTGGTAAGTGCCAACAAAGCTGCTTTCAGCTCGTCTGGCTTTTCTTGCTGAACCGGTGCATTGAACTGTTGAGGAGGTGGGGCCTAAGTAAAGGCCTGCTGATTCTGCTTGGGTTTGCATCGCCCCTATATTGATTCCCGATTCCCGTATCTCTCCATGAGAAATTTGGGTGATTCCTTCACCCTGGATTGTATGTGTTGGAGTATGGATTATTTTGTGGCCTCTGATAGTTACCCTCGGCCTGACACTCTGCCTGCTCAATTGGTATATTATTAGGATCAGCTGAAGGACACCTATCGAATGTATGTGGGCCACCACATATTTCACAGCTTTTAGGCATCTGCAATGCATTCACTGATAATGTATGTTCTTTGCTTTGTTTAAATCAACAAGGCCACTTGGGCATTCAAGGCAGCAATGGCATCTATTTCGTGGACTCCCACTGTTCTCCTCCCACTCGTTGATCTCTCTTCTGTGACATGGTTGTTGGTGGTCATATCTTCTAATAACTCGTGAGCGTCGTGGGCTGTTTTTCTCATGAATGTCCCACCTGCTGCTGCATCTATAATGGTTCTGGTTGTACTGCTCATCCCGTTATAGAAGATGTGGACCAAGTTCCATAACTCAATACAATGGTGTGGGCACTTTCTCTGTAAATCTTTGAACCTTTCCCAAGCTTCATATAAGGACTCTACATCTGCTTGGTAGAAGTTATTTAACTCCCCTCTCAATTTTGCTGCTTTGCATGGGGGAAAGAATTTGGCTAGAAATTTCGGGCCACTTTGCCATGTAAAAATCGACCTATCGGTGGAATTTAACCATACTTTTGCTCTATCCCTGAGTGATAAGGGAAAGAGCCTCAATCTGACGGCATCATCAGTAACGCCGTTATATCTGAAAGTTGCACATAGCTCCAAGAAATTAGCTATGTGTATGTGTGGATCCTCTGACGGCAGTCCTCCAAATTGCACTGTGTGCTGCACCATGCTCAGAATCGCCGGTTTTATCTCAAAGTTGTTTGCTCCTATTGCAGGGAGCCTAATACATGTTTGTGCTCCATGCACCCTTGGTAGCACGTAGTCCCCCAAGCTTCTTTCTTCCTGGACTTGAACTCTTTCCTCGACATCCATAGGTACTTGCCGAGGTATTCCTGGGTTAGGTTGATTTTCACCTAACCCTTCTCTCATCATATTGTTGTTTTGAACACCGTCCATCTCTATCAAGGTTGCAATCACGATTCTTTCGTTTCATTTACAGGTTTTCTCAATCTCTGGATTGAAGGGAACAAGAGTGTCTGCCCCTCTTCTCCTTCGCATAAACTGATTTCCTGAAATAGATCAAAAACAGACAACAAATCACGGCACCCTGATTTTTACCGAAATAAAAAAAAACGTCACAATAAAATAAAAATTAAAAACCAAATTAGAAATTAAAAATAGATAACTTGATATTGAACTATGCCTAATCCCCGGCAACGGCGCCAAAAACTTGATGCGCGAAAAGATGCACACACTTTAACGCAAGTGCACGTTGTCGACTCAAGTAATATAGTCTTGGTAAGACCGAATATCGTCCACAAGGATTAGTGTTCAAGTACCAACTATCTATCTTTTGGTATCTATTTGGTAATTGATATTGATTTTGTTGTTTATAACTACAATTATAAAAGCTAATTAACTATAGGATTACTTCAGTTGTGATGGGAATAGGGCTTCCATGTGTCCTCAAATATCCGCTTATGTTACTTATTAATGCAATGAAATATGGTTCTTCTTCTTTCGGAGCTAGCAGGTTTACGAAATCGTTTTATATTCCCGTTAAGGATATATAAACACTCAACCCCAGTATTGCTCATTTCTACCTTTCGGTGATAAGGATGACTCTATAGGAGGATTAAGAACAAAAATCTAGTTAATCACACGCACTACGCGTAAAATTAGGGTTTTTAAGCCTCATTAACGCTTACATAAATAATTGAGGTATTTTCATCCCCAATCCAAAATATGTCTACCCAACTTACAAGATATTCATAACCTCCTCCTTTCAAGTTTGATTAGAAATCATATAAATAATGATAATTAGTGATCAATTAATTATCAAGCATTCAAAGCAATTATTGGATAAATCTCAATGAAGAAGAATAACCATAACACGATCAATTCATAACATAAGTTTCTAGTGAATTAACATGGAAAACCTTATAAAAGAATTAGTTCTAGCCATTGACATGACAAGAACTAATTCAAGGTTCATCATACAAAACGAAATAAAAGAAAAGAAAAAGGAATGAAATTACTAGACGATGGTCTCCAATCTTCAATCCACGAATCCTTGTGTTGTGCAAGAAAGGGAACCCTTAAAACCGCCTGGTTTCTCCTTTTATAGGCTCAAACCGCCTCAACCTTTTCCTTCGTGCTGGCCCGAGTCGTCATTAAACTCGATTTTCAGCGTCGGCGCCGGCCGCAACCTGCGATCTTGGGTGATTTGGCGCGCGCCACGATCTCGTTGTCGGAGCCGCGCCGCTGCGCTCTGTAGCCTCTCGATGATTAGGTGCGCGCCTGCTGCTGTTGGCGTGGTAGCGCAGCGCGACTGCGTTTCTGCCTCGTTCGCCACTTTCTCTGCTTTTAAGCTCTGGAACCTCCATTTTTGCCCTCTTTTAGCTCCTTTTTCGTCATTTGGCCATTTTAACCACTTTGACTCAAAAGAAAGAAAATATATCCTAATACGACACTTATTTGTACAAAAAGGGACAAAAGACTAACTAAAAATGACTCAAAAAGTGTATATAAAATACACCGATCAATATATCACTATTGCTGCATATAAACCCAATCTGCAAAATATACCTGGCAAAATGATCATACCACGCACGGGAGGCCTGTTTCAGGCCATATAGTGACTTACGGAGATGTCATACGTAGTGAGGAACTGCTGGATGGGTGAACTCAGTCGACTGATGCATGTATATTGTTTCTCTCAGATCCCCATGTAAAAATGCATTATTCACATCAAGCTGATGGATCGGTCAGTGTTTGCTCATGGCAATGCTCAAAACTGTGCAAATGGTAGCCGGTTTGACAACCGGGCTGAAGGTCTCACCAATCAATGCCCTCCTGATGATTTGTGTCATTAGCCACAAGTCGTGCCTTATACCTCTCAAGATCTCCACTGTCTCTGAATTTGTGACGAAATAGCCACATGTAACAGATCACATTCACCCCCCTCAAGTCTAGGTACTAGATCTCATGTGTGTTGTATAGTTAAAACATTGAATTCCTCATACATAGCCGTATTCCAATTAGGGTCTTGTTTAGTCAATTTGGGGTTCTTGGGAATTGGAGAAATAGTTTGAGCAGACAAGATAAATTGGACTTTGGGTTTGAAGATTTCATGTTTAGCACGAGTTTCTATTTGGTGAGTGGGGACAGTGAGAGGTTGTGTCGGCTGAGTGGGAAGAGCCGAGACTGAGGAATTGGTTGGATATGGAGAAGGAGGAGGTGACGCCGTCGGAGGCGTCACGTCGCCGTGATCAAGGGTCGCGGCGCTGAAGGACTGATAGTCCTCTCTGAAGTTTTGGTGTCGCGGCGCCTAAACACTGGGCCGCGGCGCTATCGACGGTAAATCAGGACTCTGCTCGCAGGAGATTTAGTGTCGCGGTGTCGCCCCTTGGGGCCGCGGCGCTGAAGAAGAACTACTGGGAAGAGAAGGTGATTATGTGACAGTGCTATGATCTAGTTGACTGAGAATGATGGGAGAGATGACAGACTCGTTAAGAAAAGAGTAATTCGATTTTTGGAACTTTTTAAGATTTGAAAACGGGAATGTGATCTCATCGAATGTGACGTGACGAGAGATGTGGATCTGACGAGTGGACAAGTCATAGCATAGATAGCCCTTATGGTTCAGTGGGAATCATAGGTAGACACATGGAGTGGACCGAGGAGCTAGTTTGTGACACTAATCAAACCCCGGGCCCGCGGCTGGTGTCCTACCTAGGCACCCTTCTGTCCATACAACATAAGAAATTCGCGGAAGCTAAATAACACTCTTTTTTTTAAAACAAACAAAGGCAAAGCCGACAAGGCTGTCAATATATATAATCAAACGGAACTACAACTGTACCCAGGTCCACCCCACATATGAATACAGACCTCTAAGAGTTTGACAACAACTATGACGGGACAAGGCCCCGCCGTACCTCTGAATAACCATAATATCAGAATACAAACTCGCACTAAAATGATAAGCTCCTAAAGCGAGCTATCTCAAAAAAATCGCACGGATCCTAAGCTCGAGGATCTCCAAATCAATACTTATACTGCGGCATGAACGCACTTCCCGGCGAAGTCGATAACAGGTACCAAGTATGTAAACAAAAAGTACAGTAAATCAGATCATAACTGTACAAAGGAATGACAGGGCAAGTATGAAAATCAAATACCAGATCCTACCGTGTCATATAAAATAAAAGTCAATTGTACTTTTTTCAAAGAGAGTTATTTTTAAAATCATGTATGTCTAGTCATGTAATCATATACCTATATACATCTCATGGGAATCTATCCCGCATCGTGAATACAAGTTCACGGACAATACACATTTCATGGACTTTCAATAAATCTTTAAAACAAACTTTCATTTTAGAAATATCAAGACAATACCATGCCTTCCTTTTTAGAAATACTATTTTCACAATAAGAGTTATCTCATAATCACGGACGTTCTCACATGATTTCCATAAGCGCATATACGTCATAATCATGGACATACTCACATGATTTCTGTATAATATATAAGTCATGATCATGGACATTCTCACATGATTTTCATATAATATATGTCATAATCATGGACATTCTCACATGATTTCCGTATAATATATGAAGGTCATAATCATGGACATTCTCACATGATTCTCGTATAATATATAAGTCATAATCATGGACATTCTCACATGATTTCCGTATAATATATAAGTCATAATCATGGACATTCTCATATGATTCCCTTATAATCCTCGGGTATGTGCATGCAACGTATCCCGGCCCACCATGGGACTCGGTGTAACAATGCAATCATATTACATTTTAAACCATCTTCTGACTTCCCATAAAGCCATTATAACAAACTTTTATTTTAGAAAACTAAGGCACTACCACGTCTTCTTTTTACACAAACCGAGGCACTATCACCTCTTTCCTTTTAATAAAACCAAGACACTATCATATGATGTAACATTAGGGAGTTGGACTCCAAAAGTATTAAGTACATTCATCCCTTTTTAAAAAAAGAATCATTTCATATAATAAACCTCAAGATACTAACACCCGTAGTATCAAGACACTTCTACTTTCAAAATCAAATAACCTATTCCTTTAAAGTCATTTCCACTTATAAAATAATTCAACTTATACTTTCAAAATCAAGTAACATATACTTTTTAAATTTAACTCGAGGCTTTAAAATCAAGTAATTTCTACTCTTTAAATCAAGTCACTTACATCTTTTGAAACCAAGTCATTTATACTTCATATAACTCAAGTCGCTTACTTTCAAAATCAAATCATATATTCTTTCAAAATAAATCAAGTCTCATGACTTTCAAAACCAAGACAAGTATACTTCAATAAGCAAGGCTAGTATACTTCAAGAATAATCATGCCAATAGAAGGAAATTAGTTCGCATACCTCAGCGTTCTTCTACCAACCCGCTAAGTGGAATACGCTCACGTAGCACTTCCACCTATAACGACAATAGCATGTCTATTAACTACATGCCTTTAAGGGTAGGTTAGGGACTTAAGTAACGCTCCTATTTCTACAAAAAAAATGGGCAGCACTTCCTTTGTTTCTACGTACTTTTCCACCTTTAAAAAGGCTCAATTTCAACAATAACCAAGCCCCGACTAAGGGCACAATCAACAGTTAATCCAAAGAGGATTACACGCCTACTAGACGTGTAAAATTCTGCCCCACAATCATATGTAAACAGTCTATAAAATGCATATAACAAGGTTCAATAATTTCCATACCAATTTCGGCCACAACGTCACTACTCTATGACCTTTTCCTTAATTTTTAATCCAACTCACCTTCCAACAATTCCATATAACAAATACATCTTTAAACATCAATGTTTCCTTTCAATTCTCAACATTTAATTAGCAATCATAATAACAACAATAACACTTTAATCCAATGTATACAACATGGTCCTAAAATCGGCTACAACACTAAATTTGTCACATGCATTGCCTAAACTTCAAGTTTCTCTCAACATACATTCATTACATCAATTATAACAACATGCAACTCAAATTATATCATTGAAGGAAGAATTTTATACCTCAAACAAAGCCAAAACAGCCCCTAATTCGAACCCACTGCTTCGCCGAACAACCAATGGTTTTATCAACTTTTCTTGCCTAATTCCTCACTTTTTCAACTCCAATTCAACATGCATACAATATATGATGTTAAACCATCATTTATACACATTTTCTCTTCCAAAAACTTGTCTCAAAAACTTGAATTTCTCTGCTCAAAATCGGCCAGCAGTGGCGGAATTCACTGTTCTGTCAGATAAAATTGTATCATCCATAACTTTCTACTCCGATGTCCTATCGACGAGAGGTTTATTGAGTTGGAAACTAAACTCGACGAACTTCATTTTAGGCTTTTGAAACACCTAAAAACTCCTAATTCACTAGGAGATATACCCCTCCAAAGTTGACTCAAAATCTGCCCAAAATTTCGGCCAGCAGCATTCCCGATTTTTGCCCACTGTTTTCTTCAATTTCCACCATTTTCTTCAACTATAATAACATGCCTGCAATCTACAAGTTTAATCCACCTTTCATACATGTTTTTTCTTACAAAAACTTTACCTTAAAATCTGGAAATCTCTTGGCAGATTCGGTTCAGTGGTAATGCCGAAATACCCACTGATTTGGTGTTTATCTTGGTTTATAATTTTGTAACAAAATTTAATCTAGAAAGAAGGTGATAAAAGCTTAAATTTTGGTAAGAAATGGAGTGTTTTTTGGTTGAAGAGGGAGAGGAGAGGGTGATGAAGTGTAAGTGATATTTTTGAGAATGAAGGGTTGGGGTCATAAGGTCCAAATCTGAAAATTTAGTATTTTTTTGTCAATTTGGTCAACTTCTCATCATTAATTAACCTTTTGCCCCACTTCTTTAGAATCTTAACTCCCGCTTCCTTTAATTTTCAAGAATTTCATAAGGTCTCGTATTCTTCATGTCGTAATTCTTATAATATGTTACTAATCTTTAATGGGAATATATATAACTATCATTTTCCATTTTCATTGACACGCTTGTAGTAACCAAAAAAAATTCCGGACTCACATCCTTTGAATACCAACTTCCGGATTTGCTTGTATAAATATATTTTATATCCAATATCCGAATCTTATTTCTTAATGACGTTCTTAATTATTGTTTTAATCTTACGAGGTGTAACATTCTTCCCCCGTTAGAAACATTCGTCCTCGAATGTTCATAATAAGTCTTATGCTAAAAAAAAATCGGCAGAGTCTCCTTTATAACTATGCCCATCCACCTATATTCAGCAAACCAACAGATGCCTCACAGGGCCACAATATAACACACATGTAATTCATCAATTACTATATACTCGCTTAGCTATAACATAATTTATTACCGGTGTAGCAACCTCTTTGAGCTTGTTCAGTTTTCCCATTTCTTACTTGTCGTATCTTTCATAATTCCAACATATTCTAGTATACATACATAATCTCACATATTGCTCTTGTTTCCAATCATTGGCGTTACTATATCCAAACTTGGTCATTATACTTAGATTCAATTTCCTTCACCTTTATCATTTTTGTCATAATCCTTTCTTCTACTCGTCATTAAACGAAAGGACAAAAAACATTCCTGTCTTGATACTCGATCACACAGTTCCATTCATACTCATTACTGTTTTCCTATTCTTTAGCCCCTTTTTGACTGTTTCATAGTTCCCGTCCTCAATTACCCCAACACAATTGTTATCCAAATGTTATCTAAAATTATAACATGTTGCACATCATCATATACCCACTATACAACAATTTCACCAACCTGGATACGAAGTCCATACATTCCTGTCTGGGCCACTGTTGCACTTTTTGGAGGCATAGCTGCAACCACAATAATATGTTAGGGAGAGACTACCCTAACAACACAGCTCTATCGCACGATCTCAGAGTGAGAAGAAGGGAAACAAATCCTAAATGTATTGTAGCCTAATGTTTATAGATGTGGTGCACAACATACTGATAAACAAGACTCTACTATACACGGTATGTAGACATTCCGATGACTAACTGCTCTGATACCACTCTGTCACGACCCGAACCCCGGGCCCGCGACTAGTGTCCTACCTGGGCACCCTTCTGTCCATACAACATAAGAAATTCGCGGAAGCTAAATAACACTCTTTTTTTTTAAAACAAATAAAGGCAAAGCCGACAAGGCCGCCAATATATATAATTAAACGGAACTACAACTGTACCCAGGTCCACCCCACATATGAATACAGACCTCTAAGAGTTTGACAACAACTATGACGGGACAAGACACCGCCGTACCTCTGAATAACCATAATACTGTAATACAAACTCCGTACCAAAATGATAAGCTCCGGAATAGGGGAGCTATCTCAAAAAAGAGCTGGGCACGGATCCTAAACTCGAGGATCTCCAAACTGAATACATATACCTGCGGGCATGAACGCAGCCCCCCGAATGGGGTCAGTACAACAGGTACCAAGTATGTAAACAAGAAGTACAGTAAATCAGATCATAACTGTACAAAGGAATGACAGGGCAAGTATGAAAATCAAATACCAGATCTTACCGTGTCATATAAAATAAAAGTCAACTGTACCTTTTTCAAAGAGAGTTATTTTTAAAACCAGGTATGTCTAGTCATGTAATCCTATACTATATATACATCTCATGGGAATCTATCCCGCATCGTGAATACAAGTTCACGGGCAATACATATCTCATGGATTTTCAATAAAATCTTTAAAACAAACTTCCATTTTAGAAATATCAAGATAATATCATGCCTTCCTTTTTAGAAATACTATTTTCACAATAAGAGTTATCTCATAATCACGGACGTTCTCACATGATTTTCATAAGCGCATATAAGTCATAATCATAGACATACTCACATGATTTTCGTATAATATATAAGTCATGATCATAGACATTCTCACATGATTTCCGTATAATATATAAGTTATAATCATGGACATTCTCACATGATTTCCGTATAATATATGAAGGTCATAGTCATGTACATTCTCACATGATTTCCGTATAATATATAAGTCATTATCATGGACATTCTCACATGATTTTCGTATAATATATAAGTCATAATCGTGGACATTCTCACATGATTCCCTTATAATCCTCGGGTATGTGCTTGCAATGTGTCCCGGCCCATCATGGGACTCGGTGTAACAATGCAATCATATGACATTTTAAATCATCTTCTGACTTCCCATAAAGTCATTATAACAAACTTTTATTTTAGAAAACTAAGGCACTACCACATCTTCTTTTTACACAAACCGAGGCACTATCACCTCTTTCCTTTTAATAAAATCAAGACATTATCATGTGATGTAACATTAGGGAGTTGGACTCCAAAAGTATTAAGTACATCCATCCTTTTTTTTAAAAAGAATCATTTCATATAATAAACCTCAAGATACTAACACCCGTAGTATCAAGGCACTTCTACTTTCAAAATCAAATAACCTATACCTTTAAAGTCATTTCCACTTATAAAATAAATCAACTTATACTTTCAAAACCAAGTACATATACTCTTAAAACCAAGTAACATATACTTTTTAAATTTATTTCTACTCTTTAAATCAAGTAATTTCTACTCTTTAAATCAAGTCACTTACATCTTTTGAAACCAAGTCATTTATACTTCATATAACTCAAGTCGCTTACTTTCAAAATCAAATCATATATTCTTTCAAAATAAATCAAGTCTCATGACTTTCAAAACCAAGACAAGTATACTTCAATAAGCAAGGCTAGTATACTTCAAGAATAATCATGCCAATAGAAGGAAGTTAGTTCACATACCTCAGCGTTCTTCTACCAACCCGCTAAGTGGAATACGCTCACGTAGCACTTCCACCTATAACGACAATAGCATGTCTATTAACTACATGCCTTTAAGGATAGGTTAGGGACTTAAGTAACGCTCCTATTTCTACAAAAAATAAAAAATTGGGCAGCACTTCCTTTGTTTCTACGTATTTTCCACCTTTAAAAATGCCCAATTTCAACAATAACCAAGCCCCGACTAAGGGCACAATCAACAGTTAATCCAAAGGGGATTACACGTCTACTAGACGTGTAAAATTCTGCCCCACAATCTTATGTAAACAGTCTATAAAATGCATATAACAAGGTTCAATAATTTCCATACCAATTTCGGCCACAACGTCACCACTCTATGACCCTTTCCTTAATTCTTAATCCAACTCACCTTCCCACAATTCCATATAACAAATACATCTTTAAACATCAATGTTTCCTTTCAATTCTCAACATGCAATTAGCAACCATAATAACAACAATAACACTTTAATCCAATGTATACAACATGGTCCTAAAATCGGCTACAACACTAAATTTGTCACATGCATTGCCTAAACTTCAAGTTTCTCTCAACATACATTCATTACTTCAATTATAACAACATGCAACTCAAATTATATCGTAGAAGGAAGAATTTTATACCTCAAACAAAGCCAAAACAGCCCCTAATTCGAACCCACTGCTTCGCCGAACAACCCATGGTTTTATCAACTTTTTTTGCCTAATTCCTCACTTTTTCAACTTCAATTCAACATGCATACAATCTATGATGTTAACCCATCATTTATACACATTTTCTCTTCCAAAAACTTGTCTCAAAAACTTGAATTTCTCTGCTCAAAATCGGCCAGCAGTGGCGGAATTCACTGTTCTGTCAGACGAAATTGAAACGTCCATAACTTTCTACTCCGATGTCCTATCGACGAGAGGTTTATTGAGTTGGAAACTAGACTCGTCGAACTTCATTTTAGGCTTTTGAAACACCTAAAAACTTCTAATATACTAGGAGATATACCCCTCCAAAGTTGACTCAAAATCTGCCCAAAATTTCGGCCAGCAGCAGTCTCGATTTTTGCCCACTATTTTCTTCAATTTCCACCATTTTCTTCAACTATAATAACATTACTTCAATCTACAATTTTAATCCACCTTTCATACATATTTTTTTCTTCCAAAAACTTTACCTTAAAAATCTGGAAATCTCTTGGCAGATTCGGTTCAGTGGTAATGCCGAAATACCCACTGATTTGGTGTTTATCTTGGTTTATAATTTTGTAACAAAACTTAATCTAGAAAGAATGTGATAAAAGCTTAAATTTTGGTAAGGAATGGAGTGTTTTTTGGTTGAAGAGGGAGAGGAGAGGGTGATGAAGTGTAAGTGATATTTTTGAGAATGAAGAGTTGGGGTCATAAGGTCCAAATCTGAAAATTTAGTCTTTTTTTGTCAATTTGGTCCACTTCTCATCATTAATTAACCTTATGTCCCACTTCTTTAGAATCTTAACTCTCGCTTTCTTTAATTTCCGAGAATTTCATAAGGTCTCGTATTCTTCATGCCGTAATTCTTATAATATGTTACTAATCCTTAAAGGGAATATATATAACTATCATTTTCCATTTTCATTGACAAGCTTGTAGTAACCAAAAAAAATTCCGGACTCACATCCTTTGAATACCAACTTCCGAATTAGCTTGTATAAATATATTTTATATCTAATCTTAATTCTTAATGACGTTCTTAATTATTGTCTTAATCTTACGAGGTGTAACAGTTTGTGAGGACAGTAGAGGCAAGGTTAGAATAGCATAGACAACCGAATATCCGAAGATGCTCATAAGATGGGACTCTATGATAGAGGATTTCGGTAGGGGTTATATTGTGAATGGTGCTAGTTGGGAGAATATTGAGAACATATTCTGACATTTTAGCAGCATAGACCCAGAAGGACGGAGGTAGGAAGGCATGAATCAATAGAGTGCGAATCATATTGTTAATGGTGCGGATGATTCTTTCAGCTTTACCGTTTTATGAGGAGGTGTGGGGGCAGGAGAAGCGAAATACCATGTCATTATCAAAAACGGTGAAACATAGAGTTGTTGAATTCACGACCATTATCGCACTGAAAAGATTTTATACCTTTTTCAAACTGTGTTTGAATGAATGTTCGAAACCCAAGAAATTTGACAAACACTTCCGATTTAAATTTAAGAGGATACAACCAAACAAAGTGAGAAAAACCATCTAGTAAGATAAGATAGTATTTATGACCGAGAGAACTAGTAACAGGTGGTCCATAAATCGGCATGTATAATATCAAATGGTGCAAAGGTAACACTAGTAGATGATTTAAACGGAAGACGGGTATGTTTGCCTAAAGAACAAGAGACACAGTTTGAGGCAAGCTTTTCATTACAAGTAATGAAATTATTGCCTATAAGAAAATTAAAAACTGGGGCTCCTAGATGACCAAGCCTATTATGTCATATTGAAGAAGAAATGGTCGCTAGAGAGACGAAAGAGCAAGATCTGGCAGCGGAGGTGGGAGTGAATGGATAGAGATCCCCTGTGCTATTGCATCTCGTAAGAGGTCTGTGAAACCAAAAGGGTCAAAATCAACAGAGACATAATTATTACGAGTAAATTTACGGATAGAGATTAGGTTCTTAATTACATGTGGGGCATATAGGGTATTTTTAAGGGGGAATGGATGAGGATGTGGTGTGTATGATGTACCATAACCCTTTATTGGAATGCGGTAACCACTACCAACTGTCACAAATTGAGTATGCCTTAAACCAAACAGTTTGAGAATATTACCTGCAGACCGGGTGAGGTGAGAAGTGGCTCCGGAGTCCATGTACCAGTTGTTGTCAGGCTGTTGCATATTGAGACTGCTGAAGGCTTGACCCAACTCAGTGGGTGTCATGCTGGACGAGGGCTGCTGGAACTGGCCGTGCATGAAGTGGGCTTGCTGCGGGTACTGGACTTGTCGAGGGGTTGGTGCATGGCCCAACAACCCGTGGTGGGAGTACTGGTTGAAGTGTTGCTGGTAATGGAACTATGGCGGTGTCGTGGCGTATCTTGATCTTGTTGAGCGCGTGGCCGAACTTATTCTCGCGGGCCTGTTGTTGTTATTCTTGGTCTGTCGCGACCGCGCCACGACCACGATCTCCTCTGCCGCCGCGGCCCTTGCCACCGCATCTTTGCTGCGGTTGAGAGTTTTCTGGCGGCGTTGGATCTTGTGGGCGCGTTTCGACAGCTAATGCCTTCTGATGGTGCTCATCCTGCTTAGCACGACGAGTCTCTTCGAGCAACAGCTGCGAGCGAGCTTTGTTAAAACTGGATAACGGATCTGCCTGTTGAATCATGGTGGCTAACGTATCATAGTCGCCTTTGGGAAGGCCTGCAATTAATTGCAACACTATTTTAGTGTCTGAGACAGGTGTGTCGACGTTGGAGAGTTGATCCGCCAGTAGTTTCAATTGTCTGCAGTACTCAGTCATGTTGGAGAAATTTTTAAGACGTGTATTGTTAAATTGTTCCTCCAAATACACTGCACGAGTGTGCTTGTTATCTTGAAAGACTTCCTCCATGCGGTTCTATAAATCACGTACTGTGACGCCAGATTTCATGATAGTAAGAAGAAGATCCTGAGCAATACTATCATAAATCAATTGTTTGACGCCGGCGTCTAGACGACACCAAGTAGAATCATCAACCTCCGGAGGGCGCGAAATAGTGACATCGATATGATCAAGCATGTTATAGAGACATGCATGATTACGAAACAGTTGACTCGCGAGAATCGATCGTTTTCTTGATCAAGAAGAATGGGAATAGAATTCTTGATGTTGGTAACAGTTAGGGCGGGGTGAAAAGAGGATGACGACGTGGTGGTGGGATTTGTGGAGGTGGAGGCGTCAGATTCCTGACTATCCATTTAGAGAAGAGAAGAATAAAGAAGAAACCGAAGAATTTCTGGGTGCAGCGCCGCGACTGAGATCCGGGGGGTCTCGGCGGCGTGAAAGAGAAATATGAGGAAGAAATTCTAGGGTTTTAGGGTTTTGGCTCTTGATACCATATAAGATGATATTAATCTTCCTTGGGGAGTCTTCTCATTAATATCAAATATATATAGTTTACAATATTCATCTCTTATACACTATGAATCATAAACTTAATCACAAGAAGAATCCTAGTCTTACCATAATTATATTTACACAATATATTCTAATTATGGGGTAGGGATGACTAATTGACAACTACACGTTTACACTTTCAGTGAATAAGAAAGACATATAAGTGAAGAAATGATTTCAATGGTATATAATGTTAGAAGAATACAAATATTAAATGATAAATCTATTTTTTGTCATTTTATTCATGACAGAATATGTTATTATGGTACCCTGCATCAACTTTGTTCTAAGAAGTAAGCAAGTCAGAGCCACTCTGCCACATTCTTGAACATTACTGTTGAAAATGGCCAACGAAGTTGTACTATTCCAATGCTGAGCGCCAATATTGCCTATTAGCTCCAAGATCCACTTGTACAATTACACAGAGTATATTATTTTTATTGTTTTAGATTTTTAATATTGAATTTATTGTAATGTTAAAATTATTGATCCAAATCTAATATTTGTTGCCAATTTAATAGTTTTTTTAATATATATCTATACTCTGTATCAAAAGTCATGGGTTCATATGAATCTTTCAGCTACATCTTCCCCTGTTTGATATGCTAGTATAGTTCTTACTAGGTTTTGCCATGAAATTTTTATGTTTGTCGTCCCAAAAGAACACATACTAATGTATAAAAATCAGTGAAGTATTTCACTCGTAAGCTTACCAATAAAGGATCCTGGTACCTCCATGCACACATCTAAAACAGGAAAACCAAGAATGTAACAGCATATGGAAAACAAGGAACCAGAAATAGCAATACATTTCGAAACAACAAATGGTGCAATAACATGAATACCGAAGAGATATGGCCATATGGGATAGTATATGGTGCAAATACTAAGCTGCTTTAGTTTCTGGAGATGATCCCTTCGACATTGACATCTGACGAATTTCATGCAAATGAAAACTGTACTCGTCGAACATAAGTTCGCCACGGTAGGCAGCTTGCAGTTCAGGAACTTCTGCTTCATATTTAGTAACATACTTCTGTAAGAAGTCCTTTCCACTAGCCGATAGTATTGAGGATAGCTTGCCAACTTTTGAAACAGTGCCTCTCGACCATAAAACTTGCATGACAGAACACCTTGGAATAACCCTCCTCTCCAGGCTCCGCAATAGAAAGACCGGCCTTTGTGACAAGAATGACTGGCTCAAATGGAGTCTATCAACATAGAATGCTACAATTGCCCTGATATTCTCCTCAGAATAAAACATGCAAGTTGGCTGCAATCTGAATATATTAAGGATCTCGCCGTCCGTAAAGCCCATACTTCGGTAGGTTTCCAATTTCCTTTCCATTTTGGAATGACTAAGTAAAGACATTACGGAAAAAGCTGCCCTAAATGCTGGAGAAGTAACATCAAACCCCATTTCCTTCAATCTCAAGCCAACCTTACTCATCTTTTGGGGATTTATAGTCAAGATAATAGGAGCTTTTGAAATAAACTCTGGAACTTGATAATCAGGAATACCAACTTGGTGCAATACCTGTACAGTCCGCTTCAAACTATGTGAGAGCTTATTATTAAAGACATGTGGACTTCGTTTGATGGCAGTCATTGCTTGCACTTTACTACCCATGAAATCCTTCAGGGAATCAAAGGATGGACTCAGTTGTTTCTCTATGCTACTGAGGAATATATTGGGGTTACTACAGAGAATCTTTCTGCATTCATCTTCAGAAAAGCCAATTGACTGCAAGAACTTCAACTTGGGATTTAGGGTTTTGTTCACATTCGATGCTAGTAATGCAGGGCGTAGTCTAATTAGTTTCTTCATTTGGGTTGCAGAAAACCCATGGTTTCGGAAGAACTCAATCACAGCTGAAACTTTTGAACATTTATCAGGATCTAATTGGAGTACTTTTGCTTCACTAATGAGGGTTTCTTTTGATAAACCATGCGACTTCCTGTGATGCAAATTAATGAGTGACTTGCTCTCATCAGTTTGGATGTTGCTGCCACTTCTAGTTGACACAAACTGCACAAAAAGGCTGGTTTTCCTAATCTTTGTACACTGGTTTCTTTGGCATTTATAGAGATATTGAAGCATTTTAAAAGAAGAGAGCCCTGTGAAGCAGATGTGTGGATGCCAAGATCATGCCTCAAGGGCCACAATAAACCTGCCAACGCAAACAAAATAAACAGCCTGTTTTCCAAAGAGGAGTGCTTGTTAGTGAAAGAAGAGGACAATCAAATTCAACATTGGTGTAATTATATAAATCCTCCGAGTTCAGTAAAAGTCAATATTCCCCAAAAAATTGTCACATTGCCAGATAAACTCCTTAATCTCTAGATACATTATAAGGACCATTATGACAACGGACCAGCCATTGCAGCTACCAAGAAATAAATATCTTGCAGGTAAATCTGAAAGTACAGGCACAACAGCCATTGCAGCTACCAAGAAGAGGCAAGAAATTTTACCTTTATTGAAAGACTCATGCACCACAGAACGATGCTAGTTATGATACACATTCAATGTATCACAACCATCATAATAACAATAGCTCTTGAGTTGACGAGTGGATCTTTCCAACTATGCTTATGTATAGACTTTTGGACCATTTAAGTGAAACCAAAAATGAAAAATCTAATAGAAGGAAAAATAAACATGAAAGAAAAAATTAACCAAATCGAAACCAATCTTAATCTTATTTTCAAAATGTAGACCATCATAGTGTTCTCTTACAACTATAAGTTATGGTGAACACTGTACATGCATTATACTTTCCTTTGTTTTCAATTGCAGCAGAGTATTACCAGTGATGTTGATAAAAAGAATATACTTCCTCAAGAGTTCTCAAAGTGTACTAAGAAAATACTCCATCTGCTTCATTTTATGAGTCTTAGTTTGACTGAGCACGAAGGTTTTGAGTATGTTGTTATTGTTGTTCCAAATCTTGTGGTCTAAAACTAAAAGATGTATGTAATATACCAAAATGTCCTTTGAATCTTGTGGTTTTAAATAGGTCATGTGAGATATTGGAATTAAAGAGTTGTTCTCCCAGTCCCAATTTATGTGTCATATTTTTAGTTTTAGTCTGTTCTAAAAAGAATGTCACTTTCTTATTTAAGAGCAACATACCAAGTGTAATCTGGGGAGGGTAGGATGTACGCTAACCTTACCCCTACCTTTGTGAGGTAGAGAGACTATTTTTGATAGACCATCAGCTCAAAAGAAAAGTAAGTGACGCAGGATTGAAATTTTCTTATTTAAAATTTTCATTTTGCTATAGTCATACAAATGTTAATGGCTTGTTTTAGATCACAAATTTCAAAAGTCTTCCTTTCATTCTTAAATTTTGTGCTAGTCAAATACCGCCACATAAATTGGACCTACTATATATAGAAAGTGGCATTATTTTGGAGCATACTACAAAGAAAAGTGGAACACATAAATTGAAACGGGAGTACTTGATTTGTCACCATTACAAAAATACAGCTATCCGAGTTTGAAAAGAACTGCTCCAGCCTCCAGCTGAGATACTAGGTAAGACCAACAACAAGGGCATCAAATCTTGGCATCCAAGTCATAGTCAAGTCCAAACTCAACACTAGTTGAGCATCAATTAAGACATTTCCTGCTAATATTCAAGCCTTTTTTTCAGATGGAGCATTCCTTATTTGTGGTTCTAGGGTGAGAATGTTTTCTTTTGCGTCTTTTTGGCACTTTTTATTTACTCTTTTGTGTCTCTTAGGGTAGAAATGTATTAGCAATACCTTGTTTGGTCCACTTTTTCATCTTTTACACCCTATTTGGTATTATGTTGTGCATAACTAATACCTAGCAAATCATGGTATTAGCAATGCAATGCATTTTAATGCATGCATTAGTATGGAGGATATTTTAGTAAACAATTAATTATTTTTAGAAATTATGTAATGCATGTTATTTCTAATACACCAAACCAAACGGTGAATAAAAAATAATCTCTGCATAACTAATGTCAGCATTATTAATACACCCTATTCAACACTATTCTTATACACTCTACCAAACGACCACTTAATGTTTTTATTGATGAAGATTATGTGTCCTCTTAAGCCCCCGCTATTTAGTAAAGATTAAGCTCATTTGGTTTGTCTAACTTAATTATATTTAGAGCTATGAACAAACTCATTGATAAAGCCCAAGATCTTGAAGCCTCTACCTCTCGTCTCTCCCTCGTTCTCTTTTTAGAGTAGAGTCTTCGCTGATAACACCGCGGTGCTCGTATATGGTATACTTTTTTTATCAGATAAGTGGTTTTCGCATATGATATTCCAGTCAACAATGACATCTATCCATTCTTTCCTTCTATTTCCAATTAATTATATGTACTTATAGATCACATTTATCAATTCAATACACTTAGAAGAACTAAGCCCAAAATGCATTCACCTCACGACTTATGGCATATACCTTCTTTGTGCTTTTGTTTTTCAAAACATTTCTGCAAACCTAAGCCCCCAATCAAGATAATTGCACATGTACTGAACCAAAAGAAGAAAACATAAAAGGGGGAGTGTCAATCTACCTCAGAATAATAAACACTGTTTCCATTAGGAATTTTTTTCCAGTATAATCCCACTTTTCACATTTCGATGGGAATTCTCCACCTTAGAAGTGTCATAACTCTTTTCTGAGTTGAAATCACTGACTGTAGGATTTAACACAAGCCAATAACACACTTGATGGATGGCGGTCAACCGTCATAATATTGGAATTGAGCGGTTGATATATTAGTTCACTAGCTGAGCTAAGTCCTTTGGTAGGAAAGTGGTTGTAATCTATAGAACTTGTAGCACGTCGCCTGAATAGGAATAAGGACCTTAATTTTTCTAGCCTTCCACCCAAAATGCTAGTCAGATACTTAAAAGTTAAAACTCCCAAGTCTCAACATTTATCACCAGAAAAAGTAATATGCTAACCTAACCTCTCACTCGCATTGGTACAATATACTAAGCAACAAACATCTTTGTTGAGCTTATTATCCAACTACAGACCTCTCTATAACAACATTTTCCTATAATAACCATGTTTTCTGCGGAACCGATCTTTCATCATGTTATATTATATGTTCTCTATAACAGCATTTCACTTTAGCAACAAAAAAATATCCTAGCAAACGACGTTATTATAGAGGTTTGATTGTATAGTCCAACAACAAGAATATTTTTAAGCACTATAGTTCTGACCCCTTTCGAAGACATAACAATCATCACGTTGGGAAGCAATATTTCCTATTACTATACAAGTATAAGTTTAACACTAAAAGTAGCTCCATTTTCCTACCAATTACATTCCATGTGACTCATTAGATGATCTGAAAACACCTTTTCCTAGAATTTTGATTTCCAAACATTTCTGTTTTGCCTCCTAGGTTTTTGAGAAACTTATTACCACTTCCCAGTACGCTGAGTAGTGCAACACGTTCTACATATCTCCTATTCACCTCCTTCAAAATCATTTCCTACTTTTTATTCAAAAACTTAACTTTAAGTAGACTTAAAGGTAAGTTTTACAGAGTAGTTAATAGCATCCACAGTGACATTCCTTCATTAAAGATTGACGGGCATCAATTGAAAATCAAGAAGATACTTGTCGTGAAAGAAGAGCTCTAGAATGAGCCCAAGAAATAATGTGAAGAGTGGGTTAAGTGCTACATGATTCAAGTCCAAATCCAAAAAGAGAAAGATTGGGGCCGCATGAAGCCCATGAAGAGGGCCTCACATAGAGCCCAAAGAAATAGCTTGAAAATGCCCAAATAAATGAGCTAAAATTCTGCCCAACAAGACACGATTTTCAAGTCTAACATGGCAAGATTTCCATGCCCAACATGGGCATATTTTCATGCCAAGTTCACGTGAGATTAAGGAGCAAAAACAAAGTCACTTTTTCCTTATTCTTTGTTAAGTAGTTTTGGAAACTATTTTACATGTTTTCCTAGTTTAAAGTTTCCTAGTTAGGTTTTATTATTTATTATTTCCATAAAGTAGGATTCGAATCCCATTCTATTTGGGATAGGTTTCCCTATATATAGGGGTGGATTTTATTATTTTGAGACAGACAACATTATTATTATTTGAAAGTTTTTCTTCTTTACACCTTTACACCTTTGAGTGTGGCTACTTTGGATTTATCTTACAACCTTATAAGAATGATTCTTTCTAAGAGGTAAGATTAATTCGTGCTTGATATCTTTGGTTCTTATTCGTAAATTAAAGAATGTAATTAGTCTTATACTAATTATTGTCTCTAATTTCTTCGAATTATGGGTCTAGATCACTTTTTGATACAAGTTCTTGAATTGACTCTATCAGTATCGTAATTAGTCTTAATCTGCTAATTTTGAATACTAAGACCAATTAGGGTTCTTATCACTTAATCTTGAAATTTGGGGATTATTCTCGAATTTTGCATATCTTTAAATTCCGTTTTTAATCTTCATATTTTCGCTTCGACGTTATTTTTTTGCTTTCGTTCAAGTAACCCGGTTCTTATTAAGTGGTATCAGAGCGGTTATCAAGGTTCCGTTCTTGATATTCTTGGGAGTTTCGTAGCAAAAAAATCTCTTTTTTGTTTTCTTAGTAGCTTAAAAAGAAAGTTACATCGACAAAAAATGAAAAAAGAGAGAAAAAATCAATTGCTTGATTAAGTTATTTTCAAGAAACTTAAGGTTTATTGTGTTTCAAGGTTTCCAACATCAAGAAGGAAATTCAAGACGAGGGAAAACTTGGGATTTTTTCTTTTCATACAAATTGGTCCATGGGTACAAGTCGTAGAAACAACATTTTGCAGAAATGCAAGGTAAGGTTGTGTACAATAGACCCTTGTGGTCTGGCCTTTCCCCGGATTCCGTGCATAGCGGGAGCTTAGTGTACCGGGTTGTTCTTTACAAATTGGTCTTTTTCTTGTCTCGCCAAACCCAATTTGTCTAGGAATTGGTAAGTTTTTTTCATTCTACCTCTTACTTCTAAAGGATTGTTACTAGTAGGGTTTATATATAAATCCTAAAGGAACCAACCAAATGTAGTAATTGGAGTGGAAAAAGGCAAGGGAGAGTGAGATCAATAGAGGGGAAAAGCCAAATTGAGAGATATTTGCTTCTTTAATAATTTTTTCGAGATATCTCAAACAAGAAAGGAGAATGAAGTGGGCACTCAAAACGACAACAACATAGTCGAGATACTTAGAATGATTATCGCCCAACTTGAAGCGTTAGAGGTCGCCCATAATACACCTAAATTGGTGAACATGGTTGATGTGAGGAGAATCCATCGGCACTCAATTCCTCAGGATATGAGACAAGGTGTTCGAGCTCCTCAAGTCCAACAAGGTGAGGATCAATTTAGAGACGATGAGGACGAATTTGAGAAATCTTACCAAAGGAGAAACGAAAGGAGGACACCATGAGCTAAGGCTAAGGATGATAGTCTTAGTAGCATTAAGATGAAGATCCCTACTTTCAGTGGGACACGAGATCCAGACTTGTACCTTGATTGGGAGAGGAAGGTGGTCGTCATCTTAATTGTCAAAACTACTCTGAAGGTAAGAAGATTAAACTTGTTGTGGTTGAATTTTCTAACTATGCAACTAGTTGGGGGAAGAAATTTAGCAGAGATAGAATAGACAGTGGAACCGCCCGTTGCGACATGGGATGAGATGAAGGATTATGAGAAAGCATTTCGTGCCATCACACGTTCAAAGAGATTTGCAACAATGTCTTCAAACTCTTAGGCAAGGTTCTCTGTCTATATATGATTATTTTAAGGCTATGAATATTGCTATGATCCAAGCATATTGTAATGAGGAACAGGAGGTTACTATGGCTAGATTTCCTAATGGTTTAAATAAAGAAATAGTTGTAGTAGATATGCAACAATATGTTAATTTAGATGAGTTAGTAGAATAGGTTGTAAAAGTAGAAAAAAGTAACAAAAGAAAGCAACAAGTTAGCTCATGGAGATATCGATCTACTACAACTCAAAGGAAACCATGGTTAACATATGAGAGGAAAGATTGAGAGGAGTAAGGGAGTGTATGTTGACATCTCACGAGAGGAAAAATGATAGGTTGTGTTGAAGAGAATGGGATGTCAAGTGAGAAAAAATGTGAGCTTGAGAGGAAAGAAAAGAGGGATGACCATGAAATAGAAAAGGAAAGGGATGGTCGTGAGATTGAGAGAGAAAAGGAAGAGAGCTTGAGTGAGGTTATTCCTTATTCTAACTCTAACATCCTTACTTCTTCTTCTAGTTGTTTTGACTCTCTTCTGGGTACTCATGGGAAAATTTGTATTAAAGAATCATTATTGGATGAACTTAATCCTAAGATGGATGAAATTACATGTCACATGGAGCATGTGCATGTTGATGAGAAGGATAAATGCAAAGAAACTTATTTTGGGGATGTCCAAAGTAAGATTCATGACAAGGAACCTCACAAGGCGGTTATGCCCCAACACCAATGCAAAAAAGAAAGACGGGGTGATGTTGTTCCTTTGCAACATAGGACCAAGTACGGTATGTATAATTGATTTATTCACATTCTTGGGATTCCTAAAACACATAAGCCCTTTCTGGAGGTAATGAACTACACTCTTATTTCTTATGTTGGTGACTTTATTAATTTTGAGGATGATGATGTTTCGCTTTATAATAAGGGGTGTATTCAATTAGGATTTTAAAAGACTATTTTGGGATAAATAAATCCGGTGAATTTTAAAAGACTGTTTAGGAATGTAATGACTTAACAGATTTTAAAAGACAATCAAATTTTTTTATGTTTGGATTTTAAAAGATTTATCATAAGATTTATAAAGATTTGAAAGAACCACATGGATTTTCTATGTCAATTTCTCTAACAGGTATTTCAGCGAACAACTTGCATGCATATATTTGGAGAAAATGACTCCCCTGATCTTGCTATGGAAACAATATATAATCAACTCTACACACATAAGAACAATATGTAGCTGCATAGGGGACATTTTTTCTCTAATAGAATCAAGACTTGCAACAACTGCAAATACAAGTGCATTCATGGGGAACAAATCAATGCAACTGAACAAAGAACCGTGTATAAAGCCCAAATATAACTTTAAGGTGTTTCACAATCCAAATCATATTCATGCTTGGGGAGCTAGATATCCTTGCTAAAATGAGATTTTGAATACCAAATTGACCTGAAATCAGCAAGTTTTTGAATACCAAAAGACTTTTTGTTACTTCGTCATCACCGACGTCGCTTATTATTGCATTTCTAAGCCCAAAAACTCAAATTCGTGATTTTTTTACACTTTCGGTGGGTATTAGCACACTGGTTTTCTAGAATCATGTGGACTATCTCTAATTGGCCTGAAATTCACCAGGTCCATGAAAAACAGGCTTGTGATCGAAACTCATTACTTCGTCATGGTCGACGTCGGTTAATTTTGCATTTCTAAGTCCAGAAACTCAAATTCGTGATTTTTTGCACTTTCGGTGGGTATTAGCACACGGATTTGTATTCTTTGCTACAACAGAGTGAGACTTCTTTAATTTAACACAAATTTCATACTTTTTCCATGCTAGGTTTTTAGTGAGAAAATTTTCTCCTTTGTCTTGTCATGTGCGTAGATCAATCATATAAAGATGATGTTGTAAATAGGTATGACTGTATTATTTTTCAGTGGATCAACAATCAAGAAAATGAAAGAAAAAATAATACAAATTTTACTAGTACTAAATAGGAAAAACACATACAGATTCTGACATCAGCATTGAATCCGGAGGCCCTCTGCCCCACACACACACACCTACCCAACAAACCCACAATCTTGCCTTAGAAACTCCTATATCCTAATTCTCTAACATCTGGAAATTGGACAGTGATTGCACACAAAAAATCCCACTGCTTGAAGGAATTTGGGGGATGAAATGAAAATGAAATGGTGGGGATAGAAAGAGAAAATTAAAGAATATAAACAGAAGGGGAGAAGAGAGAAAACAGTCTTGAAAAAAAAAATATCCAGAAGGGTGAGATTGTTTAGAGGGTTTGATATTTATATTCCCACTAAATGTCCCACAAATTCCATTGAGAAAAAAAATCTTTCGAAATCATCAAGTTTTTTAATACCAAAAGACTTTTTATTACTTGTTTAAAATTCTGATTGAATATCACTAGATTTGGACACCCTCTTTACAAAATCATAATAGTCTTGATTAAATACCACAAGACTTGTTTAGATTATTTAAAAGTCTTAATTGAATACCACAAGACTTATTTATCCCAAAAAAATCTTTTAAAATCCTAATTGAATACACCCTACTAAGTCATTAACTGTAACCTCTAAGTTCAAGCAAAAAAGTAATGTGTTTCCTTTTGAAATTAAGCATGACATAGTTGATTGTGGAATCCCGCTTGTTAAAAGGGGTGTGATATTATGAGAGGATTGTGACTGAGTTGTATGCTCCCTCTTCACATATTCTAGTGTCGAAAGAGTTCTCATACGATAATGAGCTTGTATTCAGTAGAGATTTTGTTTTGGGATTTAAAGGGTCTTCTAACTTTCTTGGAAACGTCAGCGCTTTTGTGAATAACTTTTATGTAGAAGAGTCTGTGGGAAGTGTAATTGAGGATGCTTGAGTATATCATAAAATTGTTCAATTTGATGCATGTTTTCGGAATTTTGTGTCACATTTGCCATGCGCATTGGAATAATTTATTGATAGAACTAAATTGGAGAGGCACATATCATTCCCTATGACATCTAGAAGTGATTTTTGTTGTGCTATATACGTAGGAAAATCTGCTACTGGATGATGATGTCCACATGAATTTTAAGGGTGTATTTATACATGCTAGGATTAGTTGGGTAAAGTGGACACATGATCATTATCTTATTTTGTTCCTATCATTATTGCTTTCGATTAATGGGTATTGCTTACTAATACATGTCTTCTTGATTTTGCGAGGTTCAAATTCAAGGACGAATTGTTTTCAAGAAGAGGGGAATGATAGCTTCCATAGTGACTGATTTACTTTTCTGGAAATTGTTGAAAATTTGCACAATAATTAGTCTCTCACTAGTTTGAACGTGATCTATGTTGTGGTGGTGTCAGATTCTGCACAACACCACCGGATAGAGATGTGACGCTAGCAATCACCGAAAAAATTATGTGCAGTGGTGATATTTATTATTTTTTCGAATTTTCGTTGGAATATTGCACAGCGGATACTTTCTTACTAATTCTCTGAAAGAGAATAACGCAAAACATTCATCGAAATTAAGGCATGGGACTGCGATGGTATTTTGTGGCTAGAATCGGAATGATGGCACAACCCTACGGGAAAAGAAATTATGTCGAAAAAATCGTTGAACCTCAAAGAAATTGGTATGGGTCAGCTCGAAATCTCTACGCAATATTAATAGTAAAAAAAATCTTAAAAGAATGCACCGGGACAACGTGGATTCGCCGGAACCCTAGTTCCGATGATCGGAATCTGATAACTATGCATGTCGAAATTACTATTCACGTCGAAAAATTAATGTTCATGTGGCTCACGCCTACTTTTTTGGGAGAATATTTTATTTATAAATATCTTAAAGTTCTATATAATCTCCACTATACCATTATTTTTTGTCAGACGGACGACACACATTGACAGGTGCCGCCTGCCGACACTGGAAACTCTTTGCTTCTCTATCAAGAACGTAGAAGCTCTGATACCATGTGAGAAAATATGAGAGGAATATTATTATTGAATTGTTGTATCTACATAATGACGCTAAGCTCTATTTATACACTTCATTACAATATTTTTTCTAATAGGATAATATATATGGAATCTTCTATTCTAACCGACTCTATTAATATCGTAAATAGTCTTAATCCGCTAAATTTTGAATACTAAGATCAATTAGGGTTCTTATCACTTAATCTTAAAATTTGGGGATTTATTCTCGAATTTCGCATATCTTTAAATTTCGTCTTTAATCTTTATATTTTCGCTTTGGCATTATTTTTTTATTTTCATTCAAGTAACACGATTCTTATCAGTAGTTGTTAGACTAATGTTTTTGTATGAGGCTGAGTGTTGGCTAGTCAAGAACTTTTATGTCCAAAAGATGAAAGTTGTGGAAATGAGTATATTGAGATGGATGTGTGGGGATACTAGGAAAGATATCGTCAAAAATTAAAAAATTGGGGACAAGATGGGAGTAGTCTCCGTGGTGGACAAGATGTGGGAGGCGAGACTGAGATGGTTCGGAAATATCCAAAGGAGATGCACGGACGCTCCGGTGAGAAGGTATGAGAGACTGGCGATGGAGGGCTAGAGAAGTAGAAGTAGGCTGAAGAAGTACTGGGAGAGATGATAACATGACACTAGATAGGAGGGTGTGAACGTCGAGGATTAAGGTAGAATGCTAGTAGTAAGATTAGTATTATTTTCCTTTCTTGTTAGATCAGTATTATTTCCGTCATTTTCTTGTATTTTATTTTAGTATTCACATATTTCTTATCCTTAGTTTTCTATTACTTTTTGTTGCCTTTCTGCTTTAATTTTTTTGCTATCCTGATGTTGTTTTTGCTTGACTTAAGCCGAGCATCTATCGAAAATAGTCTCTACCTGCCAACATAGAAGTAAGTTATGTGTACATTCTACCCTCCTCAGACCCCACTCATGTTATTACCATGGGTATATTGTTGTTGTTGTATTCTAGATACCTAATCAAGAAAAATAAACCTGAGACCTAACTCAACCCAAACAAAAAATAGCTCATGAGGCGGGAATTGTACAAAATCATATATCCTTCGTCAAAAATAAAATTTGTCCGAACTCATATAACAATCCATACCTCAACCAATGTAGAACTCTAACACGGAGTTCATGTTGTACGCTTTAATAAAATAATCAAACAGAAGGTGAACTAAAAATATAACTTTTTCGAAAAAGTAAGGAACTTTATAAAATAAGTAGGCTCTCATTTTCCCTTATTTCATTTTTTTTCTTTTAATTTGTGCGAAAAAAATAACCTAAAAGATAGACACATCTGATATGGAATGAAAACATGGATATGGACTTGGACTATGCTCATCCCAAAACTAGCTTATTCTCTATCACTATGCAATTTCATTTATTTTTTAATTTAGAATTAACAGAAGCCCAAATCACAAAAAGGAACAAAAACTAGAAACGTAAAAGAAAAGGGACGAAGAACAGTAAAAGAATTGCTCAGGAAAACGAATTATAGCATACAGTTACTGTTGTTTCCTCCATTCTATCAATCCAATGTACACAAACTTCAACAGTGAAGCATTCCCAAGTTTCAAAATTTAACAATAGAAAAACACATAAAAAATAACAAACACCTAGTGAAGTAACACAAATAGAGTGTAGGCAGACCTTAAAACACATCAAAAATAGGGGTCAAAATTACATACCTGCACTATAACAGCTCCAGTTAGAGTGGCGAAGTAGCGAACAAGTGCGATGCCTATTTAAATATTCAAATTTAGCATTCAGATCCCTTTGAATTTTAAAATATGCTACTTGTGCCCCGAAGTTCAGATAAGTGGCAAACTGCTAAACCCCTAAGCAAGAAGTTCAATTTTTTTTCTCTTTTTTCATTCCATTTTATGTTATTATGGTACTTTAGGTGTAAAATTTTAAAAATTAATTTTACTACACATAAATTAGTGATAGTAGAAAAAATTAAAGTGATATTTGGAAGTTCCTTTTAATAATTAAAACATCACATTTCTGGCCAAAAGGAGAAAAATCATATTTCTAGTATTAAACTATCATATGTTGGGTTTTGATATTGGTGAATGGAAAATAATGGGATGAAAATTAAAAGGAGTAAAAGACTCTTTTGTCCCACATCGAAAAAAAAAGGAAAGAGAGGTGTATATATTACATTCTACATTCTCAGTTCTTAAAAAGGGTTGAGAGAGGCGAGGACCTCAGCGTCGTCACGCTTCTCGGCTTTGGATTTGGATTTGGATTTGTCAAAAGATTGATTGATAATCTTTTTGGACAAACGTTTCTTTAATTAATTAATTAATTAATTATTTAATTAAAAATAAATCCAAACGGATCGACCCAAGACCCGCGATCGACCCGTCCGGTTTAAGCCCCTTTCTTTTAATTTCCCTCAAAATTTTGGTGACTATTCGAATGGTTGCAAACATTCGAATCGATTACCTCAACAACTATAAATTCTTGTTTGTTCCAAGAATTTATTAATCAATTCATTCAATACTGTTTCTTGTCGAAAAATTCTCTCTTCTAAATCTGTTGTGATATATTACTGGTTGAGTGGTTATTTCGCTAGAATTTGGAGTACTACTATTCTGGTAAGATAATCGTTCTATCCTGGGAGGCGATATTCCATTAACCTCGAGTACTGTGAGGGGAATAATTTTCTTAAGGACACACTTTGAACTAAGTGAGCTCGATTATATTCTGAAATTATTTTTTCTTATTCAAAACATATTCTGTTTATTGTACTGATTTCAATTAAATATTTTTTATACTGTGAAATCTGTTTTTTACTAAGTGTTTAAACAGATTGTGTTGAAATATTATTTTGGTCATATACAGATTATTATACCAACAATCTTAAGGAAATTATGTTTATTTTATTTTAATCTATATCCTGGTTTGGAGATTAAAACCTGTGTGGTTTTCTACTCCGTATGCAATTTCATATTCTAACTTGAAGACATAAAAACTTCGTTGGAATATTAAAGTCCAGGAAAAAGTGTTTTCCAAAAGGAAAAAAAAGGTGTTTTCCAGGAAAAAAAAGTGTTTTTCTTGTATGTTGTTTGGAGACTAAAATCTTCGGATTTTCTACTCCGGTTGAGAATTAGAGTTTTCATAACTTTCTACTCATTTGGTTACTTGATTTGAAGATATAAAAACTTCATCAAGTATACAACATACAATCTACTGCACTTCATTTCAAGCAATTTTGATTCGGTTTGAAGAAATAAAATCTTCACTGTTGTGTATTATATTTGTTGCTATCAAAATTCATTCGGTTTGAAGAAATAAAATCTTCACCGTTGTGTATGATATTTGTTGCATGGAATACGTGAAGATTATTTTCAAGGTAGTAAGAATAAATTTGACTTACTCATGTGATACTTGTACAACGATTTGAAGAATATAAAATCTTCGTCGTTCTGTTTAAGGAGATTAAAACTTGTGTAGTTTTCTACTCCATATGAATATTAGTATTCTGACTCGAAGATATAAAAACTTCGTTGGAATACTAAAGTTTCATAATTATACTACGATTTGAAGAAATAAAATCTTTATCGTTTAAATTTATAATTCGACTACGATTTGAAGAAATAAAATCTTCATCGTTGAAGTCTGTGAATTAATTGCTATTTTGGTTTTATTAACTAAAACAGTTTGTCGATTTGACAGTGACAAACAATGGCAATTTAAATCGAACTACCATCGCAAATCTTGCACCGTGATTTACTACAACCCGTGCATGCAGCATTCACCTACGAGAAACTGCGAAGTTCACCGGTGTCAACTTTAAAGGATGGCAGCAAAGAATGTTATTTTGGCTTACCACCCTTGGTTTGCAAAAGTTCACCAGTGAGGACCCTCCCGTGCCTGCCGCCGACATGCCTGACAACCAGCAGTTCATGGTTACTGAGGCTTGTAAACATGCTGATTTTTTGTGCAAAGGCTATATTTTAAGTGCCTTAGAAGATGACTTGTACAATGTCTACAGTGCAGTAGAGACTTCCAAAGAACTATGGAGTGCACTTGAAAAGAATTACAAGACTGAAGATGCTTGCTTGAAGAAATTTGTGGTTGTCAAATTCGTAGACTATAAAATGGTTGATGGTAAACCGTTGGAACCCAAGTTCAAGAGCTTCAACTTATCTTTCATGACCTTATTGCTGAAGGTATGGTAGTGAATGAAGCATTCCAAGTGGCTGCAATGACTGAGAAGTTGCCGTCTTAGTGGAAAGATTTCAAGAATTATCTTAAGCACAAAAGAAAGGAAATGAAGTTGGAGGATCTTGTGATTCGTCTCAAGATCGAGGAAGATAACAAAACCGCTGATAAGAGGTATCGTAAGAGTTCACCAATTGAAGGGGCCAACATCGTTGAAGATGCTGCTCCGAAAATGAACAAGAAAAGAAAGAGGCCTTCTGGAAAAGAGAAGGGTTTTAACAAGAAAATGTTCAAGCAAGCGACCATTGTGGGAAAGCCGCCACAAAGCCCAGTTGTCGTCTCAGAAAAGGACAAGGAAAAAGGACAAATCAATATGGTGGAAATGAATGATGAAATGAATGATCTGTGTGCAATGCTGTCAGAGTGCAATTTGGTTGGAAACCCAAATGAGTGGTGGCTGGATTCTGGTGCCACTCGACATGTTTGCGCTGCAAAAGAAGCATTTGCAACCTATGCTCTTGTTGGACCCGAAGAGGTACTGTTTATGGAAAATACTGCAACAGCCAAGGTTGAAGGATATGAGAAGATACTTCTGAAGATCACTTCCGGCAAGGTCATGACTCTCAACAATGTTCTGCATGTTCCAACAATTTGGAAGAATTTAGTTTCAGCCGGACTACTCGTCAAAAACGGGTTTAAGTGCGTGTTGGTTAGTGAGAAAATAAGTAAGAATGATATGTTCATTGGAAAGGGCCACCTTACCGAGGGCCATTTCAAACTCAATGTGATGGTTGTTGACAATATTAATGAAAATTCAGTTTCGTCTTACTTATTGGAGTCAAATGATTTATGGCGTGTTCGTTTAGGACATGTCAATTACAAAATTTTGTGAAAATTGATCAATTTAGAAGTATTGCCTAAATTCGAGTGTAACAAATCACAATGTGAAATTTGTGTTGAATCTAAGTTTGTTAAACATCCATATAAGTCTATTGATATGAATTCAAATCCTTTAGATTTAATTCACAAAGATATATGTGATATGAAGTCAATACCATCTCGTGATGGGAAAAGGTATTTTATAACTTTCATTGACGATTGCACTCGATATTGTTATGTGTATTTGCTTAATAGTAAGGATGAAGCAATTAATACATTTAAGCAATACAATAACGAAGTGGAAAATCAATTGAATAAAAAGATCAAAATGATTAGAAGTGATAGGGGTGGAGAGTACGAATCTCGCTGCGAGACATGTTTGGAATATGGAATTATTCATCAAACTACTGTCCCTTACACACCACAATCAAATGGAATTGCGGAAAGGAAAAACCGAACATTAAAGGAAATGATGAATGCCTTACTAATTAGTTCTGGTTTACCGCATAGCTTATGAGGGGGAAGCTATCCTTACAGCTAATCGAATACTCAACAAAGTACCCCACATCACAACACAATCTATTCCATATGATCTATGGAAAGGAAGAAAACGCAACTTGAAATATTTCAAAGTGTGGGAGTGTTTAGCGAAGGTCCAAGTTTCTTTGCCCAAAAGGGTAAAAATCGGACCAAAAACTGTGGATTGTATTTTTATTGGCTATGCTACAAACAACAAAGCATCGGTTTTGGTTCACAATCGGACAATCCGAAATTCATGTTAACATGGTAATTGAATCAAATAATCTTTGAATTCTTTGAAAACATCTATCCGTATAAAGCGAATGTGAGTCGTCAAGTGAAAGATCTAAACGGCCATGCGGGAAGAACAAATGAAAGTATACCAAGCAAATAGGATCAAGACGTAGCAAACGTCAAAAGACATCTACTTCGCTGGACGCATTTTGTAACATTCTTGCTTGAAAATGAGCCTCAAACATTTAAAGCAGCAATGTCATCTTCTGATTCAACATTTTGGAAAGAAGCAGTCAATAGTGAAATTGAATCAATTTTAAACAACCATACATGAGAATTAGTTGATCTTCCTCCTGGAAATAAACTTTTAGGATCAAAATGAATTTTTAAAAGGAAAATGAAAGTTGATGGCACTATTGACAAATATAAGGCAAGACTTGTGGTCAAAGGTTATAGACAAAAGGAAGGTCTTGATTACTTTGACACATAGTCGCCGGTAACAAGAATAACATCTATTCGGGTGTTAGTGGCGTAGTATATGGTCTTGAAATCCATCAAATGGATGTCAAGACAGCTTTCTTAAATGGAGAATTGGAGGAAAAAATTTACATGGAACAACCTGAGGGTTTTGTGGTTCCTGGTAAAAAAAGAAAAGTGTGCAGACTTGTTAAGTCACTTTATAGACTTAAACAAGCACCCAAACAATGGCATGCGAAATTTGATCTTCCTCCTGGACCGGTTGGACCGTTTTTTTTTTGTTAAATGCAATTTATAAATTATAAAATTTTAACAATGTCTTCGTTTATCAATCTCATTAAATATGTTTGTTTTTTCCCTTATCCTTCAATATACTTTATTTCATTAATATGACTAACTTAAAGAAAACCACCAAATGTACTTGGTTCGTATACGAACTACTGAACTACTCATTAATTAAAGTTACACACCACATTTATATTTTCTATTTTCTATTTGGAATTTGGACATTCCTGAAGCATCGACATAAATTATAGGTAGGGAGAGAAGAAAGTAAAGTAGTTGTAAATTGATCAAACTTTATATGATCATAACTTTGCGCTCGAACGTCCGTTTCACCTATTTTTTTTTGATTTCGCGTATTTTTTCGATACGGGGGTGGTCAAACCGCGACCATGCCAATTTTTTGAAAAACGTCTTTTTCCCCGCTCAATTTGAATTTCCCCCCAAATTGTTACGTTTTTTCTATTCAAAGCTAAATATCTCGCGATATACAATAGATTTCAACGTTCAAATTTCATGATAATGTGTCCGGGAATGTCAATTTCAATATTGAAAATTCAATTTTTTTTTTAAAAAAACGATTCATTAAATCCGACCGAAAAATTCGGTTTTACGGACCGAAAAGCCGAATCCACCATTTTGACGGAATGGGACCGGACGAGAATCCACCGGTTCGGTCGGGACCGTCGGTCCATTCGTCGGTTCGGTTTTGTACACCCCTAGTGGGTGGAAAAGAGACAATGAACTTGGATTATCACTTATGACACTTGTTTTCCTTACTTTTATTAATGAAATTATTATTTTTATTTTTAAGAAACTTGTTTTTTCTAGAGAAGTATTTTTCTAAATATTTTGATCAACCAAACATGATTTTTTTAAAACATCAATACAATTTAAGGGGTCGTTTCGTATGACGGATAAGCAACAACATTCATGGGATAAAATTTTAGTACCTCCTTATCCCTATGTTTGGTTGGAATACAATTTTGGGATAATTAATCCCGAGATTAGTTATCACGGGATAATTTTTTTCCCAATCAAACAAGCACTGAGAGTCTGTTTGGATTGGCTTATTTGGCCAATTTGCACGATTGTCCCTATTTTAGGGTGATCTTTATTTTTGCCCCTCAAATTGATGGTCTTTAATTTTTGTCCTTCGCTTAAAAAATGATCGAAAACACCTCCGAGGTTGTGCGTTCGAATCCTAACATAGTCAAAAAATAAAAAAATCCGCAAGACCAGATTTCATAGAGATTATGCCTATTCGATCAAAGTTGTAGAGAGATTATGTCTTAAGGGACATAGTCTTTATATAACTTGTTCGAATATGCATAATTTCTATGAAAATCTTGCTTTGCAATTTTTTTTGTCTCTGATGGGATTCGAACCCAGATCTCTAATTTAATAGACCCGCGAATAAATGGTACATTGGCCCATAATTTTTTATTAAATGAGAAGTAGGAGCAACAATTTAAAACTAGTGGACAATAATTAAATACTAGTCCATAGGAAGTACAATCCACGCAAAAAACCTTATTTTAGGTGCTTTTAACTTTTAAGCCAAAATAATTTTAAACACTTTTATAGAGTTTTGATAAAATAAAAAAATATTTTTGAACACTTATTTTTAAGGCAAAAAATCATAAGTTGGAATCGCTATAAGAGGATGTTTGGAATGACTTATTTGAGCGCTTATTGACTTTTAACACTTTTTTAGTTTTTGTGGTGTTTGACAATGAAAAAAGCGCTTAAAAGCCCTTACTTTTAGGCATAAAAAGTACAAAAATATGCCAAAACCCAAAAGTTGAATATTATCAACTTATAACTTTTAATTTTTAGTTTATAAACTATTTTTTTAAAAGTCGTCCCAAACACTCTCTTAAGTCAAAAGCCGTCTATTCAAACGGAATTTAAATCCAAATAAACTCTGCCGTTTATATGGCTATTGACCCATTAAGAAATTACACATCAGGCCCATTTCTCAACCCAGCCCATCAAAATCACTCCAACCCTATATATCCTTCTCACACTGTCACACACCTTTCATCGTCATCCCCAAAACCCTAGCCGCAGTCAGTTTACTACCAATTCATTCTCCAAACCATGGTAAATGCGCAACCTTTACACTTGTACATCTTCTCCTTTCAATGCTTCTAATATCTAATAGTTCTTCGTTGTTTTATTTTTATAGGCGGAAGTTGAAGCTGATGTTGCCACAGGCCAGCAACCAAGGAAGAGAACGTTTAAGAAGTTCAGTTACAGAGGAGTAGATCTGGATTCTCTTCTTGACATGTCTACTGATGAGCTCGTTAAGCTTTTACCTGCTCGTCCTCGCAGAAGGTATATCTAACTTTAATTTTTTATTTTGCAAATGTAATGATTCAGTTCACTATTACTTGTCACGTTTTGCTTCTCGAGAGTCAAACTACATCTACTTTGATGATTGCAACTTGTATTTTTTGTGTAGTTTTCGAACATCTAAATTATAGTTTTAAAGTATTGAATTAATCTAGTTCAATTTAGATTTGAAGATTAGTTTAAATTGACTTTTGAGAAACGAAACATACAGGTACAAGTGAATGTATTGTTATAAGTGTTATTGATTTACTTTGTATGCGCTTGTATTAATGTTGGCGTGTAAAACTAAGCTTATTGAACGTAAATCCGTGCACTAGCTCAAGTAAATAGGGTTAAAGTGCTGTTAAGTGGTAGAACTTATAATTAGGGATCGATAAGCAGGAAAAAACAGATCTTGTTATTAATAATTATCTTTTCAGTAAATTTGATGAATTTGAGCAGTGATTTTGTTAATTTTATGAAGCAAGAGTATTTCTAGTTTTTCTAAGAATTAGGATGGATAATTCTATATTAAAAACACGTATTTACTTTTTATTTGCAAAATGTAGTCAGAGAATGACATGTTTACCCTCCATATAATTATACTGTGAAATAAAGTGATATTTAACCAAAAGTAACTGAACTCACAAGGCCAGTTGTGGATGTTGTGATTGGACATAAATTTCTGTATGTATAAGCTCATATTTTAGCATGAGAGTTGTTTTGTTGTCTGTGAGAAGTACTCAGCTTGATTTGTAATTGTATTTAGGTTCCAGAGGGGTTTGAAGAGGAAGCCTATGGCTTTGATCAAGAAGCTCCGCAAGGCGGTAAGAGATTCTACCATTGAGCTTCTCTCTGAATTACTATATTTATTTGATGCTTAATTCTACAGTAAGAAGAATAACTAGAAATTCTTTATTGGGTACTGTGGAACTGTGTTCTAGAAAACATGTTAATACAAAAAATGAAAAGTTAGTTTGAATAATATGCCTTTGCTTTTTATGACCTCTCAATGGCCCGGCCCAATCTACATTTAGCGCATTTAATTTGGAGAAAATATTATTATTGAAACTGCGGAGTACTTGTTCCCATAGACAATTTAGCTCACAAGTCAAAAGTCAACTGACATGTTAAGTTGTACTGGGTACTTATTAATGCTTTACACTCAAAGTTGATGGTTGTGCCCCATTATAATTGATCACGGATGATCTATATTACCTGTATCACTGTTGATTATCTATGATGGCCTACTGGCCTTTCCAGTGGTAGAATTGTATAATATTTTATTTCATCATCCTTAGTTTTGCTGGCTTCAACAAATCCTCTTGCACAAAGCTTCAATTTTTTGAGAAACAAGATAATTTTTATGCATAACTTAACTGAGGAGAGGTTGAGAATTTAGGCGCCTAAGGCCGAGCGCTTCCCTCGTTAATTAAGAGGTGGCGTGGTATTTCACAGAGAGGTTTTTACTGTGGCGCACTATGTGCGTAGGCGCACAATAAAGGGTTCCATGACCACTTTGCTGCCTCAACATGCTTCCAAAGTGACGCGAATGTCCTATATTTTCATTCTTCCACAGTTGCTTTGTCTTCTGCCACTAGAGTTTCAACTTCTTGTTTTAACTTTAACAAATTCTTTTGCAGAATTTAAAATTACATGATACTCTTTATCTTTTTGATAAGAGACTAATAAGTTGACTTGAACTAGGGTTGGGAAATTTTACTTGTCAGTAGTTGTTGGGAAGGTGGAAAGGACTTCTGATGTTCAAAGTCCTATTCATCAGAAAGTTGCTTTCCTCATGCAACCACCTCTCCCTACAGATTGAAACAGGATTTAATGCTTGCACTCAGTGTTTATGCTTTGCAAGTTTGGCTTCGCTGTAAAATTAGGATCTTTTCTATATGTTAAACACTACCAATTTCCCTGTCAATAGTTTTTTGGGGAAGGAGGAAAGGGCTTCTGATGTTCAAAGTCCCATTCATCAGTAAGTCTCTTTCCTCACGCAATTACCTCTCCCTACAGAATGAAACAGTATTTAATGCTTGCGGTCAGTTTTTCATGGTTTGCAAGTTTGGCTTCGCTGTAACATTGTGATCTTCCCTACATGTTTTGCACTATTAATAAGGTCCCTGTTTTTTCATTGATGCGTTTGCTACATATTCATGCAGAAACGTGAGGCTCCACCAGGTGAGAAGCCAGAGGTTGTGAGAACACATTTGAGGAACATGATTATTGTGCCTGAGATGATTGGAAGCGTTATTGGAATCTACAATGGAAAGACCTTCAACCAAATTGAGGTCAAGCCTGAGATGATTAGTCACTATTTGGCTGAATTCTCAATTTCATACAAGCCTGTCAAGCACGGTAGGCCTGGTATTGGTGCTACTCACTCTTCAAGGTTTATTCCATTGAAGTGATTCAGACAGAGCTTGTCTCTATGTTTTCTAGTAAACCGGTACTTTGTTTTACTGCAATTTTGATGCGAACATCTGATGCTGTATGGTTATTAGTTTGAGACTAGTAATTTGCTGTTACATTGCAACATTTCAGTTATTGTGCTTATCTAGAGCTTTATTCCATTTCAATTATTTTAAAATGTGTTAGTTATATACTTGGTGCCTGAATTTCGAAGTCTGTTTATATCCTACTCACCTCTACTGGATCTTTTGTTCTCTGCTCAGTTATTCAAAGCCAGTTTCTAAGCAAAGTTAGTTTAGCTTTGTCCTTGTCACAACTAAAATAAGTGGAAAAGGCAGTTAAATTCTGTTTTTGAGCTTTACTTTTAGTAAAACATCATATAAGGTTTATACTATAAATGATATTTCTAACCCCCATATTAAATTGAGGACACTTGAAGTTTTATCTTGTGGTGGCGTTGCATCAATCATTCAATATGAACTCAAGCCTTCAAATTGTTAAACTCAGATTTCGTGTTGGCCCCTCTTATTTTACTCGTTTGCTTGTGAAGCTCTAATATATTTTCGGTTAAATATGTGGTTGCGTGATTTCGGACTTTGTGAAACCTGTCTATCTTCACATAATTTCCTTTTGTACTCGAGGTGATAATACACCATTTGAAGTCGAATGAATATATTTGAGAAAGAAATGCTCCTGTGGTTTGACAGTTGTATTTTCATTACACCACTAAACCGGAAGTCGAACCATAGAAAAACAAGTCCTGTTATTTCCGCTGAAAATTTGAGCAGACAAATCAATAACATTTTGAGAAATTAGACAAAGCAATTACGGGCTTCTTACCCCTAGAGTGTGTATAAAATATTCTTGGGCTCTTTGAGCCCCAAAAGTAAAAGCAACCCCCAACTCCCCTCAATACAAAGAAAGTAACAGAAAACAAAACTCAACCTTGGAGGAGAAAAGGAAAAAAACGAAGACTCCATCGTAGTCAGATATCCTTGTTGAAGGTGACTCCAGTTGCTGGGAGCCATTTGTCACCCTGAATAAACTGCTTAACAGAGAACTTGCTAGCTTGTTTGCTACTAATATTCAATTTCAATCCCGTCCAGTTGACTCTATTTTTGGTCACAGCCCCAGGTCCAAAGTTTTTATACTCAGCATAGAAAATAGTATCTGGTGCTGTAGTACCCACCCAAGGCAACCACCCTTTAGGATCAATAAAGCTAGCCATTGTTGTATGCATAAATACAGTCGTGGAATAATTCTTCCATGGCCTACCCAAGAAAGTATCGACTCCAGTGAGGTTAGCTGAGGGCCAAACTGTGCAATTCTGGAAAGAAAGCCCTGTGTTTTGATTAGGGTCGATTTTCCCTTGAGCTGTGATGGTGTTCTGTTGGCCAGGCATTGGTTTCTTGGCAAGTATGAGGCAGTTCTGGAAAACAACTGCTGAGTTACCAAATATGAAGTCTACTGTTCCATAGATAGTGCATTCTCTGTAGAATTGGCGATTGGAGTGTGAGTAGAGTGTGTCTTGGTAAGCGTCAAATTTGCAGCGGTAGAAGACAGAGAGATCAGCAGTTGACATTAGGGCCACTGCTTGATGCTTGGCTGCACCTGCTGTGTTGCGGAACCCCATGTCACGAGCGATAAATCCCTTGCCAAACACAGCTGTGTAGGAAGAAGAATAAGAACTAGCTTCACAAATTTATAATTATAGATATACATCTCAAAATCCGGTGGCGGAGCCACAACCGATTGAATAACGTTCATTGGAAAATCATACTACACAAACAGGGAAAATACAATTCTTTTTGTGTATATATAAAACTTTTGAATCCTTAAAAAGTTTTCAATATAGAGTCAAAGGTAGTTAAAAAATTGCAAGCTTGAAAATCTTGAATTTCTTCGTTTAAATTTCTGGTTCCGGTATTGTCAAAACCTATTTTTTTCCAATTCAGAACCTACAATATTTGTTTAAATTCTAATTTCAGCACTACCTATACGACCAACGGGGAAAAGAAGTCGGGAAAGGAGGGTAGCAAAACCACAATTTGTGATGACTTCTATTAACAAGATCAAAACCTTTGAAGGGTAAATATTCAAAAAATGAAGTTGAGGTACTGATGGTGTATATATGTCAAATAGAGTTACATGCATGCATGCAACCTATAAGAATTTGAAAAGCTTTTTGGAACTGACACTAATATAACTTCATGCAATATTTGAACCAAGACTTACCAAAGGTTGCAGTTTGGAAAGTGGGAGTTCCATCTATAAAGTTGAGAGAACCAGAAACAATAGTAGCATCCATGCCATCACCAATCATCATAACATTCCATTTACTCTTCTCAACCCTAACATTCTCAACATAATAACCTTTCTTCACATATATCACAAACCTCTTGTTACTCTTCTCAGGCACAACCTCAAGAGCCTCACTAATATTCCTAAAATGCCCAGTGCCATCTTTAGCTACCACAACATCCACCTTCATTTTTTCTCCTTTTGAAGATTGAAGCAATTTCCTATCTTTTGAACCCATCCAGCTCGGAAAATCTCCATCAAAATCCATCAAAAGACGACGTCTTCTCCCAATTCCACCTAAGGAATTCATTGAGTCTATTGAGTTCTGAATTGATTGATCAATGTTATCAATAATAGCCAAACTATTACTAGTATATTCCCCCGAGTTTTTAAGGTTATGTGAAGCAATACTAGCAAAAGCATACGTTATATTTCCAAAACCATCGATGCATGTCTGCTGGTAAGTTCCAGCTGCACTCAACCTCGTCTTGAGGTCAGAAAATGCCTCGAGCAACGACTTGTTTGGCATGGCAAGTGATTCGTTCAGGCTATCTAGCGCAAGTGAGAGAAGATCATGACAACTTTCTAAGGCTTTGACAGTCATAGGATCGGAAATGTTCTTCAATTCTGGTAAATTGAAGAACTCATACGATGCTCTTGACAACTCGTCAACGGCAACCTGGACGGATAATTTGTAAATATCTTGAGGTTTAAGGTTGTCTGATTTGGCTAGAAGGCCAAGGCTGTTGTAACATGATTGAGGGTACAAAGTTATGTCACAAACAGCTTTGATGGCTGTGGAAAAAGAATTGGAATTGTTGCCTGATGAATTTCCATTGTTTTTCCCAAGTGTTATTCCAACAACAGCAGCCACAACACAACCAACAAAAACTATGGAGGAGATTGCAATAATACTGATCCTCTTGATTGTTTTTTTTCGAGCAGCCTTATTTTCTTGATCATTTGCACTAGGAAGGTCCATTTTTTGTTAAGAGTGTTCCTTTTTATTTTTTATTTTTTTTGTAGTTTCTTGTTTGGAATTGGAAAAGGAAGGTGTTTATATAAGATGGATTTTAATGTTTTACGTGCAAGACATAACAGTTAGGAACTTAGGGTTATATGGAGAAGAGGCTATTAAAACGAAGGTGCTAGTCATGTCTATTTTATATTTGGTTATGGACTAGTTCAGTTCTCTGAATGTTGAGGGGTAATAATATGACGACTATAAAGAAAGCAAGTAGCTAGACTATTCGCTGGGTGAGGTGGGATTGGCCGGGGGTATCTTAAATTGGCTTAAATGTATGCAAGGAAAGACTAATTATTATAAGAGGATATTTGATTAAGCTTGTAAAGTGGTCAAATTAGTTTATAAATATTTTTTAAATTATTATACATTTGGTAATATCAAAAGTGCTTGTAAGACAAGTATTTATGAGCCAAAATAGGCACTTTTTGGTTTGGCCAATTTTTTTATAATTTTATCCGTAATATTTTTTGCAATTTAAGAAATACTTTTCCTAAAACATGTATAATTTTTAATTATATCTATATTATTTGTGTCCTTCATCTTTTTTATGTAAAGATACTTTCAAATTTATATATTTTAAAAATAATTTTAAATATATTTCAGTCATTTTAAAAGGAAAAGTGCTTATCAAAACTTTTTTGAAAATAACTTCTTATTGCCGATTTCAATACTTCTACACAAATACGTAACTGCTTATTTATAAAACTAATTTTAATATTTAAAAGATTTTCAACACTTGATGTTTATCAACTACTTTTAATCGGCTAATTTAAACGGGCTCTACATATAAGAGTAGAATATTATGCAAGGAAAAGATTGAAGCAAGAAAACTTCAGGAAAATATAGTTGCATTTTCTATTGTATGTTAACGAAGTAGTAGGGGACTTTGAGATAACCGTGTTGCCGTGTTGTGGTTTGCAATAAATAGCAATTAGCAACAGATACTATTTCTACTAGATCTAAAAATATGACCAAATCCAAGAGATTCTTTTGATTAATTACCTTCTTTTATTTATTTTTTTGAGAAAAAGACTATGAACTCTGTAAATTAAAACTCCTTCTCCTCGATAGTATCTCTATATGTACTTTTAGAGATACAAATTTTAACAACACAACAACATATCCAGTGAAATCCTACTGTGTGGAGTCTGGGGCGGATAAAGAGAATGCAGACCTTACCTCTATCGTGGAAGATAGAAAAACTGTTTCCGAAAGATCCTCGACTTAAGAGAAAGCATAAGAAAAATCAGATAAGGACAAAAAGTTCAAAGCAATATAAAAATTAGAATAGCGAAAGCGAATAAATCATGGTAAAGCAGTCATGAAAAACAAGGAGCAGTAGCTACTACAGAGAGATAAGATAATCAGGAGAAACTATAAGGCAATATTGCAATTACTAGTATGAAAGGATAAGCAGGGCTCCTACTAGTCTTCTATCCTAATCTGAGTACTCCATAACCTCCTATCTAAGGCCATGTCCTCGTAAGCTGGAACTGCGTCATGCCCCGTCTAATCACCTCTCCTCAATACTTTTTCGGTCTAATTTTACCTCTCCTGAAACCGTTCATAGCCAACTTCTCACACCGCCGTATTGGGGCATCCCCATCTCCCCTCTTCACATGCCCAAACTAGTTCAGTCTCGCTTCCCGCATCTTATCCTTCACCGAGGTCACTCCTACTTTGTCCCAGATATCTTCATTCCTAATCATGTCTCTTCTAGTATGGCCACACATCCATCGCAACATTATCATTTCCGTCACTTTCATCTTCTAAACATGAGAGTTCTTAACTGGCTAACGCTCCGCCCCATATAGCATAATCGGTCTAAGAACGAATTTGTAGAACTTGCCTTTAAGTTTTGGTGGAACCTTCTTATCACACAATACTCCGCAAACGATCCTTCATTTCATCCACTTTGAACCAATATGATGTGTGACATCATCGTCAATCTCTCAATCTTGAATAAGAGACCCAAGATACTTGAAATTGTCTTTCTTCTGAATAACATGGGTAACAAGTCTCACTACCACGTCAGCCTCATGCGGTACATCACTGAACTTACACTCTAAGTATTCTATTTTGATCCTACTCAACTTGAACCCTTTAGACTCCAGAGTTTGTCTTCAACCCTCCAACTTAACGTTAACCCCGTTACAAATATCGTTAATCAAGACTATGTCCTCCACGAATAACATATACTATGACACCTCACCTTTAATTTTCCGCGTCAATCCATCACCAAGGCAAATAAAAACAGGCTAAGAGCTGATCCCTGGTGCAAACCCATCACAACTGGAAAGTGCTCTGAGTCTCATCCTACTGTCCTTACCCTGGTCTTGACTCCATCATACATGTCCTTGATCGCCCTAATATACTCTACATGTACACCTTTAGCCTCTAAGCATCCCCATAGAACCTCCCTTGGCACTTTATCGTAAGCCTTTTCTAGGTCGATGAATACCATGTGTAAGTCTCTATTTCTCTCCCTATACTGCTTCACCAGTCTCCTTACAAGATGAATGAATTTTGTAGTTGATCCTCCGACATGAATCCAAATCGGTTATCTGAAATAAACACGCCCCTCCTCACCCTCATCTCCACCGCCCTTTCCTTCATTTTCATAGTGTGGCTTAGCAGCTTGATACATCTATAGTTGTTGCAACTTTGATTTTTGCCTTTGTTCTTGTATAAATGAATCATTGTACTCCACCTCCATTCGTCGGGCATCTTCGTCGTCTTAAAAATGACATTAAACAACCCAGTTAACCACTCCAAATCTATCCATGACTGCGCTCTTCCAAAATTCTCCAGGAATCTCGTTAGGCCCGGTCGCTCTTTCCCTGCGCATCCTACGAACATAACTTTAATATATTCAACCTTTATACTCCTACAATATCTAAAATCGCGATGCCTCTCGGAGTACTCCAAATATCCCTACACAATATCTTTGTCCCCTTCTTCATTCAAGAGTTTATGAAAGTAAGACTCACATCCGTTTATTGAGAGCTACATCCACCAATACTTTTTCATCATCGTTCTTGATACATTTCACTTGATCCATATCACGTGACTTCCTCTCGCTCGTCTTGGCTAACCTGAACAACTTCTTATCTCTGCCTTTGTCCTCTAGTTCCACATATATGCGTTCAAAAGCTGATGTTTTTGCCGCCGAAACCGTTAACTTTGCCTCATTTCTCGCCATCTTGTACCTTTCCCTATTTGTCCGCATCTTCTCATCTTCCTGCTGTCTACCAACTTCGCATACGCTATCTTCTTTGCCTCCAACCCTCCCTTGGACTTCTCCATTCCACCACCAGTCCCCTCGGTGCATGGAGAAAATTTGTGAGAGTTCGATCTGCCACTTGTGTCAATCTCCTTAGGAGTGAATTTTGTAAGGTTATTTTTTAATTTTTTGCATCACTTTATATTCTTTTCGAGGCTTATTTTCACTGATGGATGTAAGTCAATTAATCGAATCACGTTAAATTTTTGTATTTCCTATGATATATTTCTCTAATTAATTTGTTAGATTTATCATTACCCAGGGCTATTTTTAACTAGCTGCATAATACCTTACCCGCACTATTTCTTTGTGGTAATGAATGTGAACTTAACTAAAATGTATAAAATTGTTATACTATCCAAAGATAGTGCTATCGCACGTACTGTTTATCTTCTGCATCCAACTATGAAGATTCTTCGCTGATCAATAATTTTTAACAAAATTGGTTTTAAGTCCAAAGATTAGACCGTCTAAACAGATGAAACAACATAAATAAGTCCAAACAGGGCCGTCCCAAATATTTTGGGGTGTCCTGTTCTAATTCCTAAAAGTGCCCCTTAGTTGGACTAAAATATGCGAATTATGGACATTTACAGTAAATTTTGGCTAATACTACTTAATAAAAAATGGAAAAAAAAATCCTAATATTTTTCGTTTTTACGGGGGCACTGTGCGCTAGCACACCTCACACAGGTTCAAAGACGGCCCTGAGTCCAAACGATGTTACTAAAATATTAGGTTGGCCAACAGTCTAGTTACATAATGAAATTGACATTCTGTTTACAGTTAGTTTTTAAATAATAACCTGTTGATAACTAACACAAATAGGTCATCTTGAAAAGTTCCAAATTTGAGAGGCAAATAGCTAGGATTTTTTTTTTGGATGATGCATGCTTACAAGTTACAACCGCGTCCTAATATTTGGAAAATGACTAATTAAAGTATAATAGGATCCAATCAAAAACAGAAAAAGTGACCAGATCTAATCGGAGAACAAAGAAATATTAATTAATTAGGGGGTGTTTGGTTCGCGCAGGGTAAACGGAATGAAAAAGAATTACCCTGATTGTCCCTACATGTTTGAGTCTGTTTCAGAAACGGAATGAAAACGGGGTTTGCGAGTCCGGAGTCCGGGTAATGAATTGGGAAAGGGAATGAAAATACCTAGGGGATAGGGAATCAATCTAAGAGAATGAAAAAAGAAAAGAGGATAAAGATAATGGAAAAATAGGTCAAACAAACAACTTCAAAGGGAATCAGGGGATTTCATTCCCTTACCCTGATTCTATTACCCCGAACCAAACGCACCCTCAATATATTGAATTTGGGCATTTGCACGCTAAGTTACGTAGAGAGTAAAATTTCAAAGAAAGTTCAAGAGAAGGTGGAAGCGAAGAAAGCGGCATATGCGAAATTGATAAAAAGTAGAGATGAAGGGGAGAGTGGACGAATAGCTATATAAGATGGCGAGAAAATAGGCAAAGCTAGCAGTTACAGCGGCGAAAACGGCGGCTTTCAAACGCCTGTATGTGGAATTAGAGAAGAAAAATGAGGATAAAGAGTTGTACAGACTAGCCAAGACAAGGGAAAGGAGGGCCCGTGACTTGGATCAAGTGAGGTGCGTCAAGTACTAGGACGGCAAAGTATTGGTAGAGGAAGCGCATATTAGGCGAAGGTGGCAGTCTTACTTCCACAAACTCTTGAACGAAAAAGGAGACAACATTGTGCTGGGAGATCTCGAGCATTCTGGTAGGCACGAGAATTTTGGGTATTATAGAAGCATTGAGGTTGAGGAGGTTACATGTGTTATTCGCAGGATGCGAAGGGGACGAACGACCGAGCCTGATGAGATTCTAGTGGAATTTTGGAAGAGCGCAGGCACGACATGTTTGGAGTGGTTGACTGAGTTTTTTAACGTCATTTTAAGACGACTAGAATGCCCGAAGAATGGAGGTGGAGTACAATGATCCATTTGTACAAGAACAAAAGTGATATCCAGAGTTACAACAACTATAGGGGTATCAAACTGTTAAGCCACACAATGAAAGTGTGGGAAAGGGTCGTGAAGATGAGGGTGAGAAGAGACGCGTCTATTTTCGAGAACCAGTTTTGTTTCATGCCGGGGTGTTCGACTACATAATCCATCCTTCTTATTAGGAGGTTGGTAGAGCAGTATGGAGAGAGGAAAAAAGACTTACACATAGTTTTCATCGACCTCGAGAAGGCATACGACAAAGTCCATAGGGGAGTTCTATGGAGATGTTTGGAGGTTAGAGGGGTACTTGTGGCATACACTAGGGCGATCAAGGATATGTATGATGGAGTCAAGCCAAGAGTACGGACAGTAGGAGGACACTCGGAGCACTTTCCATTGATGATGGGGCTGCACCAGAGATCAACTCTTAGACCATTCTATTTGCCTTGGTAATGGACGGGCTGCCGCGACAAATACAATGAGAGGTACCATGGTATATGTTATTCGCAGATGATATAGTCCTGATTGATGAGACTCGCAGCGGAGTGAACGACAAGCTGGAGGTTTGGAGACAGACTCTGAAGTCTAAAGGGTTCAGTTTGAGTAGGACTAAGACATAATATTTGGAGTGCAAGTTCAGCAACGGGAGCGACCATGAGACATGAGTGGAGGTAAGGCTTGGTACGCAGGTCATTCCAAAGAAATGAAGCTTCAAGTACCTAGGATCTATTATCCAAGAAAATGGAGAGATTGATGACGATGCCACACATCGTATTGGGGCAGGGTGGATGAAATGGAGGCTCGCATCTGGAGTCTTGTGCGACAAAAAAGGTGCCACCAAAACTTAAAAGCAAGTTTTATAGGGTGGTGGTTAGACCGACTATGTTGTATGGTGCGAAATATTGGCCAATCAAGACTTTACACATACAACAGATGAAAGTTGCGGAGATGAGGATGCTGAGATGGATGTGTGGGCATACAAGGAGCGGTATGATTATAAATGATGATATCTGGGATAAAGTGAGAGTGGCCTAGGTGGATGATAAGATGCGGAAAGCGAGGTTGAGATGGTTTGGACATGTGCAGAGGAGAGACATAGATGCCCAATGCGGATGTGTGAGATGTTGGCTATGGACGAGTTCAAGAGGGGTAGAGGTAGGCCAAAAAAGTATTAGGGAGAGGTGATTAGACGGGATATGACGCTGGTGCAACTTACTGAGGACATGACCTTAGATAAAGGGTTGTGGAAGACACATATTAGGGTAGAAGAGTAGTAGGTACTCAAGCGTAGTCCTACTTATGCTTACAAATTGATAGTTGTAGGGTTATTATTATAGGCCCGATTAACTTATCACACTTATAGGCACATTATTGCTTTATAATCCATTGTAGCCTGATTTCTGCTGCTATATGTTCTTTAGTGTATTTTGTTTAGCTTATTTAGGTGTGTTAGCTACCGCTCCTTTTTATTCGGATGCACTTTATACTGCTTTAATTCCTTATCTGAGTCTGACCGTTTCTCTTGCTTTACTCTTTACTCTTGCTTTGTTTTGATTGTCCTGCTTGTGATTATGCTTTGTCTTGAGCCGAGGGTCTTCCGGAAACAGTTGCTCTACCTATCAAGATGAAGGTGAGGTTTGTGTACACTCCACCCTTTCCAAACCATACGGCGTGGAATTACACTGGGTATGTTGTTGTTTGCTGTTGTTTCTACTCCCCATCCCAATTTGTGTGACTATCCATAAAGAGAATCAAGTGCTTGGCCAAATTTTAGGAATTTAATTAGAGACTTGTTAATTTGTTTAAAATTTAAAGCTTTAGATATTCAACATTTCATGGAAGTACTTATTCATTACATTGTATATTATGGGTACAAAAAGTAAACGATATTAATTTGATTTATAACGACAGTACTAGTGGAAGTAAACAATAAAGTAATAAATTGATAGAGAAAACATCACATTAAAGTTTATAATTCCAAAGCTTAATGAATTCAAATATCCAAAATTATTTAAGTTTGATAGAATAAGATGATGTCAAACATTTTAGATTTACAAATTAAAATTCAACAGTAATGACATAGCATTATGTTTGTTGGCGAAACCCATACCATTAAACTCGTAAAAGACACACAACTAATATATAGCCTAAAGGGACTTGCATGTTTAATAAGGATTTTAGAATATTTGACTTTGATCAAAGAATTAGTTTAGGAGTTAGTGTTTGCATACATATAAACAATAATGACTTTTCGAGTTTGAGAAAGTGTCAAGATAATATAAAAACCAGTCTTTTAAGAATAGGGATATAATACCGCCCTTTTTGTCCCTAACTTAAATGATTTTTACATGCATACAACGGTATTAGTCTGTACCAGACACCGGGGGGCGGGGAAACCAATTTGTTTTTCTCTAGACTAGAATAAATGTATAAAATTGTTGAGTCTGCCTATGGAGATTCTTCTCTGAGGAATAATTCTCGACAAATTGGTTTTCAAGTGTAATGACCAGTGTCTGTCTCTAAACAAGTGCAACAACCCCTTTTTAATTTCCACAAGTGAAATCAATTTCTGACATTCTTCAGCAAAGTGGTATCCAAAACTAGTAAAGAAGCTAAGTTGTGAACGGCAACAAAATCCAATAAACGCAAATGTCTGTATGATTGATGTTGTTTAGAGGATACTGCACAATTTGTTGATGAATGTGTTTTCCAGCAATACAGTTGCCATTAAAGAACTTCTTGGCCACCTTGGAGGAGAATTCAGTGGGTGCAGCCAGAAATTTCATCAACAATGTTAAAGAAATTAATAAAAAAAATCGATGAACATGTGTGTTAATGTTGGGTTTAGTGTTATGACATTTTTCCCAACACATCATTTTATGTACTAAGTTAAAATCAGAAATGTTGGAACAAATGTCATGACATTCGAACCGACATTCTGGATAACAGTTTTGACTTACTTCACGGAAACTGAAGATCTCGTCGGATTTTTACCACGATGGTAAAGTAACTTGACAAGGAGATTTGGAGCTGATGAAAAACGTGGGAAGACCAAGTCAAAGCCGTTGCTAAGCTTGGGGAACAAGTCCAAGAAGTTAGATGATATTGCTCCACATTCTTCTTCAACAAACCTTATCAGGCTGCCCATCTTTCCCTCAACATCTACAACGATTCAATGAGCATTTCAAGGAAGACCCTCTACTATAATAGAGAGGTTGCATCAGTGAATCGATATCCAGAAAGAGTTAGAAAAAAATATCAAGAGAGCTCTCCGTATATCCATCAGAAAACTGGATCACAAGTGTTGCCTGAGCGTGTCAACAACATTCTGTCCAACATTATAGTTGCTGCCTTGATTCTAGATTTGTTCTTTATTGAAGCAATTATAATAAGATGTTGTCTATGTCTATTTATGTAGATTTTTCAGGCAGTTGTCATCTGCGACTTCATATTTTTAATTCCTTTTGTATTATCTTGTAACATTGTAAAAGAAGGAATTTATTCAATTGTATATAAATATATACAAGACTTTCGGTCACTGACCGTCATAGGTTATATCTGTAGGTGTTAACGTCGGGTTCGTACACGCAGCGGAGTTTGAAAATTTATGTTTCAAACCCGACGACGGTCGAACTGCAGTATGATAAGTAATGAAAATACAAACACAAAATAGTAATGTAAAACTTCGACAGAAGTACATTTTGTAGCAATCAGTCAAGCAGTTGAATCTTTGTGTTCTGTATAGTCCGAGGGTGCACACGCAAACGTCCCTCGATTTGCAAGTTCTAAAACTATGATGTAATTTGCTAAGTCAGGAATGCTAGGGATTCTGACAGAGCTCTAGAAGAGATTTACCTCTCTTAGGTTTTTTGGTGTCTTTGAAATGGGAGGTAAGCCTCCTATTTATAGTTGAGAATAAGAGCTTTAGGGTTTAAGTTGGACCACGCCCAACCGAAACAGACTGGGCAAAAATTTGGACTGCCAGGCCACGTCCTAGCATCGCAGTCCTGAATCAAGGCACCGCGGTCCCGTCCTATTTTCTGGCCATTTTCCCATTTTAATGTCCCGGTCATCAACCGAACATTTAGGTATAATCTCTGTCACGCCCCAAATTTTCCTAAGTCTTTACTTAGGGCGTGATGACACCTGGACAATTATTTTCCACCAGGAGCACCCTTTAATTCTCTTTATTTAAAAATTTAAACTTATATTCAAATACGGAGCTATTAATAAAAATAACAATAAAGAAATTTGTTTATGACTTTATTGAAAATATAACGCGAGCCCATGCTCGTGCAAATATTGTTTCTACATAGACATACTGACAAATATTATTCTAAGTTGAAGGGAGACCATTCCACACGGGCATTTCCCGAGACATTGGAACTGACAACCTGACGAGTACCAAGCCCGAAACAATGGACTTGGTATGACAAGAGGCTGCGGGACGATCACTAGCCTTGGCGTGGAGCCTTTCCTCTATCACGCTTTCGTGAAACATGTTAAATAAAGAGTCAGCCCTACCATCCAATTTGGTGAGAACCTTACCCTGCAATTCAAAGTAACACCACAATATTCCAAGCGCAATCACACTATAACGTAATAAGCATATTGCAAAAACATATCAGGTTACAACATTTTTAAATATGCAACAACTCCTCATAGGAAATTCTCGGTTTAACTAACACTTCATTTTATCTCGTATTATACGTTAAGACATTCCCCTGCATTTCCACATGTTTATTACATTTATATATTTGTGAACGCGTATTCACTTTTCATATTTATATATAGGTGAACATGTATTCATCTTTCATATTTGTTGCGGCGTGCAACCCGATCCATTATATTTACGTATTTGTGAACACGTATTCACTTTACGTTTTGTTGCGGCGTGCAACCCGATCCATTATGTTTACGTATTCGTGAACGCGTATTCAATTTACGTTTTGTTGCGGCGTGCAACCCGATCCATTATATTTACGTATTTGTGAACGCGTATTCACTTTACGTTTTGTTGCGGCGTGCAACCCGACCCATTATATTTACGTATTTGTGAACACGTATTCACTTTACGTTTTGTTGCGACGTGCAACCCGATCCATTATGTTTACGTATTTGTGAACGCGCATTCACTTTACGTTTTGTTGCGGCGTGCAACCCGACCCATTATATTTACGTATTTGTGAACACGTATTCACTTTACGTTTTGTTGCGGCGTGCAACCCGATCCATTATGTTTATATTTATATATTTATGTGAACACGTATTCACTTTTCATATTTTTCAGAAGATCGAATAAATAATATTCTTTTTCCCAACATTCTGTCATTCATACTTGTAACGATTATAACTTTTTAACCATAACTCCAACTAAGGTGTTTCTCAAGCGGAAACTAAGGTAAGACGGGGATATTTCACTGTACCAAATTTCATTTAAAACTACTTTGGGTAACTAACACAAATTTATCCTCAAAACAGCCACATGAAATTTATTTCGGCAGAATTTTTATTAAACAACACCCAATCTTAGAATAGTCATAACTCCTAATCTGTAAACCCGTTCAAGCCCCATAAAATCTCAAAACGACGAGAACAGAGAGATAAACGTCTCCATGTGAACCATCCTTTCATATTCTGTACCATTTGGTACAGTTTTACTCTTTTATTCGCTGCCCTTCCTGGATCTCGATAGATCCGAGGCAGAAACTTTAAACAGCGATAACTCTCAATACGTAAGTCGGATAGACCCCCGTAAGGTCTCTAAATGTCCACAACAGAGATATCTAGAACTTTCATTTAGCAACAATTTTCATATTCCCCACATATTAGTACAGTTTTATGTTTCAACGTCCTGCCCTTCTGGATTCCGATGAATCCGAGGCAGCAACTTCAAACTACAATAACTCTCAACTCGTAAGTCCGTTTTAATAACTATTTATCTATATCTGTCCGTAACAGAGATATTTACAACCATGTAAATTTTCATATAATTCTAATAAGTAAAACTCAATAAAAACAGTACGTAATTATGCCTTTCCGAATTTCGGCCAAATCTAAGGCAGGAACTTTGAACTATGATAACTTTCAAACCGTATGTCCATTTTACCTCATTTTTGGTTCTATATGATCATATTAGAGAGGTGTACCACTCCTCAGAATTTCATCAAATTCTAACAATTATAACTCAGTGATAACAGTTCGTAAAGTTCATGACGCAACTAGTTGTCTAAACAATCAAAAGTTCAATATTTCTTTTCAACACTCAATTCTTATTCTAACATGTATTGAAATAAAAATAAAGGATGTTACCAAGAATTTCTGAGTGAGAAAACTCACCTTGTATGTGTGAAATGATTGTTATTCGGTTGCTATAAGGGACCCTTGCTCCCTAGTATTTCTTTTTTTTTTGTTCTTCTTACTTTCTTGTTTTTTTTTCCAGAATTTTCCTCTTCTTGTTCACTTGTTTTTTTCTGATTTTCTAACCTTGATGTTATGTACTTTGTTTGTGTGTAAATACAATGTATAAGTGGAGGTGATTGTATAACTTATGGGAGGGGGAAAGCCAAAAGATTGAAGGGAAATGAAAAGGGGGGGGTAAAGGGAAGGGGTGGGACGTGCATCTGCATGTTTTTTTTTTTTTTTTTTGGTTTCTTATTTTCATTTTATCTATCTATTTATCCAATTTTAACACTAACTCTATCTCATGCAATTTATTCTTTGTTTTCTTATATATATATATATATATATATTTATTAACTCAACCACAACTATTATTATTATTTTTTTTTTCCGGATTTTACATTCTCTCCTCCTTAAGCAACATTCGTCCTCGAATGTGAATAAGGTCGTAACATAATCACATAGACACAATAATGTTTATTGTTATTGTAACAAATTTGGGGCTTCACATTCTCCCTTCCTTAAGAAGCATTCGTCCTCGAATGAGAATGAGGTTGTTACACATGCATATAGACACACAAATGGCACACATATGAAGTACTATGTAATGCATTTTTTTTTATTACCTTAGTCAAATAGGAATGAATATTTGACCTTCATCGCCTCTTCCGCTTCCCAGGTGACTTCCTCTGTGGAGTGATTCCTCCATAGGACTTTCACAGAAGCAATATCTTTATTTCTAAGGCGTTGGACCTCTCTATCAAGTATTTCTAACGAAGCCTCTTCATATTGAAGCTCTTTATTAAGAACTATCTCCTGGGGAAGGATGACGTGACTTGGATCGTGCAAGTATTTTCGTAACATTGACACATGAAATACCGGATGCACTGCTTCCAGCTCTTGTGGAAGTGCTAATTCGTAAGCCACATTCCCCACTCTTCGCAAGATCTCATATGGCCCAATAAACCTTGGGCTCAATTTTCCTTTCTTACCAAAACGCATCACTCCCTTCATTGGGGACACTTTTAAAAATACTTTCTCCCCCTCTTGGAATTCAAGATCTCTTTTTCGATGATCCGCATAAGACTTATGACGGCTATGAGTTGTTTTGATCCGCTCCCGAATCATCTGTACCTTATCATTTGTTTCTTGAATGACTTCAGGTCGACGATTGCGTCTCACCCACCTCGAACCATTCAAGTGGAGACTACATTTTCGTCCATATAATGCTTCAAACGGGGCCATTTGTATGCTAGAGTGAAAACTATTGTTGTGGCGAACTCAATTAGACAAAGATGGTCGACCAAACTTCCTGAAAATCTAACACACAAGATCGCAACATGTCCTCAAGTGTTTGAATTGTTCGCTCAGCTTGCCCATCTGTTTGCGGGTGGAAAGTCGTGCTTAACTTAACTTTTGTCCCGAGACCCTGCTGGAAACTTTGCCAAAAGTGTGAGGTGAACTGGGAACCCTATCTGAAATAATTTGTAAAGGAATCCCGTGTAACCGCACAATCTTCTTCAAATAAATTTATGCGTCTTGTGGTGCGCGTCGTAGTCTTGGCCGGTAAGAAATGGGCTGACTTTGTAAGCCGATCAACAATCACCCAAATAGAATCATACCGCTTCTCGAGTTTTGGTAGACCGATTCTGAAATCCATATGAATCGCCTCCCATTTCCACATGGGGACTCGATGTCTGAAGTAATCGCGGGTTTTTGATGTTCAACTTTCACTGCGACATATAAGACACCTTCCGACAAACTCCATGGCGTCTTTCTTCATCCCGTCCACCGATGGTAATTTGCCTTGAGGTCCCGATACATTTTGTTGACCACTGGATGAATGGAATATCTTGTGTTGTGACCCTCATCTAAGATCTTCCTCCTTAGATCATTAACCTTAGGAACACATAACCTACCCTTATACCGAAGGGTTCCGTCATTATCTCACAATGTAAACTGTGAAGGTTTTCCCTGTTGGATCCTCTCCCGAAATCCAACAAACTCCGTATCCTCAAACTGACTTTCTTTTATTTATGAAGCTAAAGCGATGCGAGGTATCATGTACCACCACCCTACCTTCACCGATCTCGATTAAGCTAACCCAGAGGTTTCCCAATCTTTGTACCTCACGAACAATACCCTCTTTTGCATTGCCAAATGGGCTAAGCGCCCGTTGATCTCCTCGAGTCGTCGACCACGTTGGCTTTCCAGGATGGTAAAGAATACTAAGGTCATAATCCTTAAGCAACTCTAACCATCTTCTTTGTCGAAGATTCAAATCCTTCTGCGTGGTTATGTCGCAAACTCTTATGATCTGTAAATATGTCCACACGCACACCATACAAATAATGTCTTCATATTCGTAGGCAAACACCACCGCATGACTAATTCCAAGTCATGAGTTGGGTAATTCTTCTCATGTATCTTCAATTGTCTAGATGCATACGCATAACCTTTCCAAAGCATCAAGACACATCCTAACCCAACTCTGAGGCATCATGATAGGCGTGAACCTTCATCCCGATGGTAAAGTTAGAATTTGATGCGATGATCAACAATTCCTTTAGTTTTTGAAAACTTGCTTCACATGCTTCGACCATGGTACTTAACCGCTTTTGAGTCAACCGGGTCAAAGAAGCGTGAACTAGAAAAACCTTTTACGAATCTTCTATAATACCCACCAAACCCAAGAAACTTCTAACCTCTGCCGGAGTGGTCGGTTTGGCGATTCTTCAACTTCTATCTTACGGGGTCTACCATAATTTCATCCCTTGACACAACATGACCCAAAAAGGCTACCTCTTCCAACCAAAATTCACACTTTGAAAATTTAGCATATAGTTTCTCTGTTTCAAGACTTGAAGCACTACCGCTCGATGCTCTTCATGTTCTTCAACACTCTTCAGTAGATTAGGATATTATCTATGAACACAATCACAAACAAATCTAGGAATGGTTTGAAGATTACATTCATTAAATCCATAAAGTCTTTGGGCATTGGTTAACCCAAAGACATGACGAGAACTCATAATGGCCGTCGGATTCTAAAGGTCGTTTTGGATATATCATGGATTTATTTTCAGTGGTGATATCCCGAGCAGATCAATCTTGGAAAAATAGCTAGCTCACGAAGTTGGTCAAAAGATCATCGATTCTTGGTAATGGGTGCAGGTTCTTGATCGTGACCTTATTGAAGTGCCGATAATCGATGCACATTCGGAGCGATCCGTCTTTCTTTTTCACAAACATGGTCGTGCACCAGGGAAACACTAGGCCTTATAAAACCTTTATCCGTAAGATCCTTCAATTGTTCTTTTAACTCCTCAATTCATTTGGGGCCATTCGATATGGAGGATAGAAATGGGTCTTGTACGGAATTAACTCTATAGCAAACTCCACTTCTCTATCCGGAGGAAGGCACGTAAGATCTTCAGAAAAACCTCCGAAAATTTGAACAATAGGAACATCATTCACCTTTGAGGATTCCTTTTGGGTATCCACTATATTAGCCGATATCATACTCCACTCTGTGACTTCTCAATAACTTTTGAGCCCAAGGTAGGAAATAAAGCGACTGAGGATATTCCATGCCTACCCCTTATAACAACTTCTGGTTCTCCGGGAAAAGTTAACTCACTATCTTTCGCCGACAATCTAACATGGCATAACATGCCGACAACCAATCCATACCCAAAATGACGTCGAAGTCTACCATATCAAGTAGTACTAGTTCACCATTGTTCCCCTGCCATTCACTTCTAATGGGAAATTATTTACCACCCGAGAGGCCCAAATTGAGGCCCTGCGGTGTCATAACCTCAACAGGTTCACTTAAATAAGAAGGTTCTACATGTAAATTCTTAGCAAAGCCCATTGACACATATGAAAATGTAGAGCCGGGATCGTATAATACAAATGCAGGAATACTCGAGACTAGCAAAATACCTGTGACCACCACATTAGATACTTCTGCCTCATTCCTCTGGGGCAAAGCGTAAAGACGATTTGAATTGTTGGGTTGTTGACCTCCCTGACTCTGGCGGGGTTGGTTTCCCTGATTTCCCCTGTAGGCAGTTGTGGTTGCTTCTGACCTCCCCTGAATAGATTGAGTTTGGGTCCTCTTCTTGCAATCCCTGGCATAGTGGCCTGACTCTCCACAGTTATAACATGTCTTCGTTAAGAGCCGACATTCTCCAGTGTGTTTTCTTTGACAAATCTTACAAATCGGTTTGTCGCCTCCTGTGTTAGGGTTGGTGGCCTTGTCCTTGCTACCTTGATAATTAGACCAACTGTGCCCCTTAGGCTTGAAATAAGACTGGCCCACAGATTGGTTCGGTCCTGAAGATCCCTTACTAAACTCCTGCTTCTGATTTTGACTCTGGTTAAATGATCCTGACGTCCGAAATCTCTTCTGCGAATATTCTCTTTTTGCTTTAGCGAAACCTTCTACTCTCAAAGCCATATCGACAATCTGAAGATAAGTTCGATCGTTGGCTAACGCCACCACCTTCTCTGCTATGTTCGGGTTTAAACCCTCTACAAATCGCTTTACTCTATCCATTTCTGTAGGGACGACATGTGTGTTGTATGCCGATAACCTCACGAACTGTGTATCATATTCTTGTACACTACGGTCACCTTGCTTCAATTGTTCAAACTCCCGTCGAGCGCGTCCTTTGCGCGTGTAGGCATAAATTTCTCAATGAATGCGCTCTGAACCTCCCAAGTCATTGGTGGTGACATCGGGGACAATTTTTCCTAAAATTCCTCCACCACACCCTGCGTCATCCACTAGTCGTGCGCTACCAAGTTGGCGCCTGCGTCTCCACGCGTCCCAATGTGAACATTAAGTCTTCAACTTCATCGAGAATACCATCGGTCGGCCTTGGGGTCCTTCCCCGAGTCTGATGGTTCTCTTCTCCTCATAAAATTTGCCCATAGCCTATCAGTGCGCTTGAGATTCTAGACTCTCGGTCCGTAGTGCGATCATGATCGGTCCACTGGGCCGTCAGTTACAGTTCGGGGCTATGAGAGACACTAGGTGCGGGCGGAACCATGTGTGGAGCTGCGGTATCATTAACTCTATGAGTCTATCTAGTTTTTGTCCCACCGTTTCTTGGGCCATTTGACTCTCGTTCTCTCAACATTTTCTCCGACATTTTCTCCGCTCCGCTTGACCTTCACGTCAACTGGAGGTACATGAGCTTCGTGATGAACCTCTCTTGAGCCCGGGATTTGTGAATTCACCATTTTACGTGAAGACAAATACACTCATATTTTAGAAGATGGAATGTCTACTCTAGCTCTTAAATTTTTTCTTATAGTTCATAAGCATGCAACACCACAATATGCCAACAAGAAAAATAATTTAATAAAACATATCCTTTCTTTCTTGTATTCATAACACTTCATTCATCATATTTTAAAATAACAATGTCATGACTACAATACATCACATCAGGTCAACTCTGCCACTGTGCAACCCGCTATATCCCTTGTCTTTGGAACAAACACCTCTACTATCACGCGTTAAAGGGCTTAACCGCATGATTCGTCTATTCTGCAGGTTGGCATTCAACTCCCTGTGAACCTTCCTTTTTGCTTCTCTTTCCATATAGTTCATTCTATACCTTACTCCTCTTACCTGATGCAGAAATTGGTGCAATGAATTTTCTGTAATATCTTCTCTTAGCATCCTTGCCTTTCTGAATGCGGAATGAAACTTTTCTGGGACGGAATTGACTATTATCTGTAGTATGACTCCAATTGGAAAGTTGAAGAAGGTCGGGTCGTATGAACGTCTTTTCCTTCTAGTCCTAAGCAAATATGTACATAGTACGGTTGTGTCATCAATGTAATCATCAAAATCACCTTACGAGTCCATCTTACGACGCATGAACTTCATCCGAGCTCATTCTCTTTGCTGCTCCATGAGTACTTCCTCTTTGTTGGAACTTACCTTATAATCGCCATCTACACAAATCATATTAGTCGAAGATAACGTTGTACAATCCCTTTTCTAACGATTGTGAAGGAGGTAGTACGAGAAATCAAGTCTTTGAAAAGACTCAAGGTAGGCCGCGAGAAGAGTACGAAAGAATGGAAACTTTAGGATGTTATTCCGTTCACTTATTACTAAGGTGGCGCGCGCGTATCGCAATAAGTAACCGCTCAAACACCCAACTCGAAAAAACTTCCTAGAATCTCTTAACTGGTTTAGCTTTGATACCAACTTGTCACGCCCCAAATTTTCCTAAGTCTTTACTTAGGCGTGATGGCACTGGACAATTATTTTCCACCAGAGCACCTTTAATTCTCTTTATTTAGAAATTTAAACTTATATTCAAATACGGGCTATTAATAAAAATAACAATAAAGAAATTTGTTTATGACTTTATTGAAAATATAACGCGAGCCCATGCTCGTGCAAATATTGTTTCTACATAGACATACTGACAAATATTATTCTAAGTTGAAAGGGAGACCGTTCCACACCGCATTTCGAGACATTGGGCCCATCGACTGGCGAGTACCAAGCCAAACAATGGACTTGGTATGACAAGAGGCATGCGGGACGATCGCTAGCCTTGGCGTGGAGCCTTTCCTCTATCACGCTTTCAAACATGTTAAATAAAGTCACTCTACCATCTCAATTTGGTGAACCTTACCGCAATTCAAAGTAACACCACCATATTCCAAGCGCAATCACATTATAACGTAATAAGCATATTGCAAAAACATATCAGGTTACAACATTTTTAAATATGCAACAACTCCTCATAGGTAATTCTCGGTTTAACTAACACTTCATTTTATCTCGTATTATACGTTAAGACATTCCCCTGCATTTCCACATGTTTATTATATTTATATATTTGTGAACGCGTATTCACTTTTCATATTTATATATAGGTGAACATGTATTCATCTTTCATATTTGTTGCGGCGTGCAACCCGATCCATTATATTTACGTATTTGTGAACACGTATTCACTTTACGTTTTGTTGCGGCGTGCGGCCGATCCATTATGTTTACGTATTCGTGAACGCGTATTCACTTTACGTTTTGTTGCGTGCGGCCGATCCATTATATTTACGTATTTGTGAACGCGTATTCACTTTACGTTTTGTTGCGGCGTGCAACCCGACCCATTATATTTACGTATTTGTGAACACGTATTCACTTTACGTTTTGTTGCGGCGTGCAACCCGATCCATTATGTTTACGTATTTGTGAACGCGCATTCACTTTACGTTTTGTTGCGGCGTGCAACCCGACCCATTATATTTACGTATTTGTGAACACGTATTCACTTTACGTTTTGTTGCGGCGTGCAACCCGATCCATTATGTTTATATTTATATATTTATGTGAACACGTATTCACTTTTCATATTTTTCAGAAGATCGAATAAATAATATTCTCTTTCCCAACATTCTGTCATTCATACTTGTAACGATTATAACTTTTTAACCATAACTCCAACTAAGGTGTTTCTCAAGCGGAAACTAAGGTAAGACGGGGATCTTTCACTGTACCAAATTTCATTTAAAACTACTTTGGGTAACTAACACAAATTTATCCTCAAAACAGCCACATGAAATTTATTTCGGCAGAATTTTTATTAAACAACACCCAATCTTAGAATAGTCATAACTCCTAATCTGTAAACCCGTTCAAGCCCCATAAAATCTCAAAACGACGAGAACAGAGATCTACACGTCTCCATGTGAACCATCCTTTCATATTCTGTACCATTTGGTACAGTTTTACTCTTTTATTCGCTGCCCTTCCTGAATCTCGATAGATCCGAGGCAGAAACTTTAAACAGCGATAACTCTCAATACGTAAGTCGTATAGACCCCCGTAAGGTCTCAAAATGTCCAAAACAGAGAGATCTAGAACTTTCATTTAACACCAATTTTCATATTCCCCACAGATTAGTACAGTTTTATGTTTCAACGTCCTGCCCTTCTGTATTCCGATCAATCCGAGGCAGCAACTTCAAACTACAATAACTCTCAACTCGTAAGTCCGTTTTAATAACTATTTATCTATATCTGTCCGTAACAGAGAGATTTACAACCATGTAAATTTTCATATAATTCTAATAAGTAAAACTCAATAAAAACAGTACGTAATTATGCCTTTCCGAATTTCGGCCAAATCTAAGGCAGGAACTTTGAACTATGATAACTTTCAAACCGTATGTCCATTTTACCTCATTTTTGGTTCTATATGATCATATTTGAGAGGTGTACCACTCCTCCGAATTTCATCAAATTCTAACAATTATAACTCAGTGATAACAGTTCGTAAAGTTCATGACGCAACTAGTTGTCTAAACAATCAAAAGTTCAATATTTTTTTTCAACACTCAATTCTTATTCTAACATGTATTGAACTAAAAATAAAGGATGTTACCAAGAATTTCTGAGTGAGAAAATTCACCTTGTATGTGTGAAATGATTGTTATTCGGTTGCTATAAGTGACCCTTCTTTCTAGTATTTCTTTTTTTGTTGTTCTTCTTACTTTCTTGTTTTTTTGAATTTTCCTCTTCTTGTTCACTTGTATTTTTCTGATTTTCTAACCTTGATGTTATGTACTTTGTTTGTGTGTAAATACAATGTATAAGTGGAGGTGATTGTATAACTTATGGGAGGGGGAAAGCCAAAAGATTGAAGGGAAATGAAAAGGGGGGAGGGGTAAAGGGAAGGGGTGGGACGTGCATCTGCATGTTTTTTTTTTTTGGTTTCTTATTTTCATTTTATCTATCTATTTATCCAATTTTAACACTAACTCTATCTCATGCAATTTATTCTTTGTTTTCTTATATATATATATATATATATATATATATATTTATTAACCCAACCACAACTATTATTATTATTATTTTTTTCCGGATTTTACATTCTCTCCTCCTTAAGCAACATTCGTCCTCGAATGTGAATAAGGTCGTAACATAATCACATAGACACAATAATGTTTATTGTTATTGTAACAAATTTGGGGCTTCACAATCTCCTTCTAATTACATCCTTCAATCGACGAAACATTTGACTTAGTGTTACCCTTCAGGCCTTTACATATCGTCACTAATAATATTAGGATCTTCACGGAACTCCTAGATTGCGCCGGAAGACGAACCCAATATGTAAAGTTTAGCTACACAAAATATGTGAACTGAACCTATATGTGAGAAGATAAAATCCCTTCATTCATGACACACTCAATCAAGCTTAGGATCTGTCAAGTGTCTATCCAAATGGCTTGATTATTATAACTCATCTATATTAGTTAACAACAGGACCAATCCATATGAAGGGCAATTCGGGCGAAAAAAGTGTCTTGAATTCGATTTTTTGTTTCTAACTATTATAAAGAAAATATTTATGTTAATAATAGGTTAGAAAACCGCTACATCACACATAAAGAATTGGTATTGGATAGATAATTATTCACGAGTCAACTGATTATTTTCATATACTAAGAAACTTCATCAACTAAACAAGCTAACTCGTTAGAATTAATAAGTGTGCGACAGAGACAATACAGGTTACTAAATAAAGGGATAGAACAAGAGGTAGAACACCAATACTCAACTCTAAATAATGAGCAGGACTGTATTTGGACCCGTATGAGATGTGCTATCACTTAGGGTCTCTGAAAAATGAAAAAATTTAAGACCCCTTTTTTCATTTTTTATTAAGTAGTATTAGCCATAATTTATTGTAAAGACTCATAATTCGCAGGTCTTAGCCTAATCAAAATAAAATAATTCAGTTTCAGTTGCGCGCGCATGTGGAGACCCAAATTCAGATTATTGAAATTGTATATTTACTTATATTAAAAGTCCATTTTTACGATTTAGAACAGAGCCCTAAAATGTTTGAGACGAACCTGAATTAATGAGTAAAGTCTTTGTTCTAACATATAAAGTCAGCGGTCAAGGTATGCCCACTTGATTCGAAACAATTTAAATTAAATTCCAGCTATAAATATCACCATGATAAATAACATTAATTGGTGCGATTTTTATGGATAGCCATTATTTGTATAGGGATTTAATGTATATATATTGATAATGTAAAGAATTACATTATTAGTATATATATGTTAAATGATTATAAAATATGATTTATCATATTTACCTTACTAAACTAGATTTACTATCAACAGTACTTCTCATTAGAGGTTAAATTGACTTGATAATGTAAAAAAAAAGTTACCCCCCCTCAGTTACTTCTTGTTGTCTTAAGGTGGTTATAGATATAATTGGATTTTTTTGCTAGATCATGAGCTGCTGAAATTTCCCGAAATATGATCATTTTGCAAGAAAACAAAAAGAGAATCACTTAACTCATGTCCAAACGTCTAATTCTAGATTATCTGTTACTATTAACTAGCACATGTAAATGGCCAAAAGAGAATTTTCTCTAGGAAGGGAGATACCATTGGATAAGAATATCCTGATTTTACTTCTTTATTCTAATGAGAATATTAAGATGATATATAGCTATTGTTAAAAATATTATTTATTATTGTGAATGTCTATCTCTACGAGAAGAGCTAGGGTTAATATTCGTGATTCCGTCGTATTTGGGTATGTCTGACATTTTGAACTTATTTAGAATGGGCTCGGAGCCGCATTCAACTTGTAAGGTATCTTTCCATACTACCTTGCCCTGGCCCCTTTCAAGACAAGAGGGCCCCCTGGTATCTTGATCATTCGCTCGTGGAGCTCTTTTTCTAATACGACAAGCCTTGCCAGCATGTGGTACTGTCACGCTCTTTTTCGACCGCGACAAATACAACTCCTGGTGAGAAAATGTTAGAAAATAAAATAAATGCTGTCGCGCCCTTTTTCGACCGCGACATTTCAAAAAGTGAACCCTGCTCAATAAAGAAATGTTAGAAAAATAAATAAAAGTGCTAAATGTTTAAAAAGTGTTAAATGTTAAAGGAATGCTTTTAAAAAATGCTAGAATGCTAAAAGTTTAAAAATGCTAAAGGCAGTGCTAGGGTTCGCGGAGTCGCCACCTAATTAATTTGGGTGAATTAGGACACCTAAATGTCAACTAGGTTAAAGTCAACACTAACTCCATTTTTTATGGTCTGCTAAACTTAATGAGATTCTGGGTAAGGGTTCTTTATTAATCTAGAGGGAAGGGGTTAGTTACCCTCTAAGATCCGCTAACTTGCGGTTGTCCTGCCAAACCTAGGGTAATTATTATATAAAATGCGTGTTTAAAAGCATTTAAGAAAAAAGAGATTTGTAAGTATAAGATATATTCTTTAAAATACTTTGCAAGATTTGTGTATAAAAGACAAAGTCGATTGAAAAATATGCGATTAAGGTACCTAAATACTATATTAGATAAAATATATATTGCATGGTATAGTGCGAAGGCAATAAATAGGCCTGACATAATTTATAAACATAGTATAAAGTTCAAAAATATGCATTCATGTTGTTTGTAAAATACTTTTTTGGGCAATGGGAAATAAAGGGAAAGTTAGTTACTTATGAATTTGCTTTGTTAATCATGCAAAAGTATAGTTTAGGTTTTAATTACTGTTGGTTTTGTGATGCAAGCTAGATTGTTTTTTTTGACAAAATTAGACATGCATGACAATCCTAAAAGGCAAGTAAGTTAAGCGGTGAACTTTAAATTATCTTCCCCACTTATATGTTTAAAGGCTAATTGCTAGAAATTCTCCTATTAATTACAAAATCAAATAATAAAATTACAATAAACAAATAAAGACATAAAATGAGATAAAGAGATTAAGAGAGTGAAGGGATTGGAGCGGATGACTCCGTCCTATCTGTTTTTCTAGGAAATTTTGAAGCGGGAGCGAATGCGGATGCATGTAGACGCGGGTTGCCATTTGAAGTAGCTCGTGATGAGTCTCACGAGACTCTTCATTTTCTTCTCCGAGCGTGGCAGGCAGCGTATCAAGTCGTCGGAGCCACTCGACGGGTTTTGGGCTTTGCGATGCGAAACAGAGGGGAAGGTTTTGCTTGCTGATTTCTTGGTTGTGTTTACTACTTGTTTCTCACTGAATTCCCGGATTGTCGTCTCATCGTGCTCGCCTATGTTCGATTTGCATGCGTGTTTCTTAACTGCTGCTAAGGTCCCCCCCTATCGATGCCTTTGCATGTAATTATATAGCCATGTTTTGGGTTCCCTATTAGGTAAGTAATAAAGGCTGATTCTGGGCTTGATTTCGTACTGATTCACGCTTGATTTGGCACTGATTCTTACCGCAATTGTGTGGGCTATTTTCGGTTGATTTCGGGAGCTAATCCTACATCATTTATTTTTGGTACTGATTTGAGTGTTAATTGGTAGGAAATCGTAGTATACATGGAAGGAAATCTGGGGCGAAATTAGCTAGGGGCGTTGGAGGCTGAGGTTTTAAATTTTAGGGTTCTTGGTTTTGTGCGTTTGAGGGAGCGAGGAGAAAGAGTGAGGAAATAAGTGGCGGGATTGGGCTTGTGGGTTTCTGAAGAAAGGCAGAGGGAGTAATAAGGGGTTTGGGCCAGCTGGGCCTTGCGGGTCGCGGATGAAATTTGGGGCGGCGTGGGAAATTTGCGGGTTAGTTAATTAGGTATTTAATTTTAGGAGTTAATTAATTAATTAGTGATAAATTAAATTAACAAATGTGATTAAATTATTTAGGTGCTTTATTAATTTAATTGTTATAAATGCGGGTGTGCCATTTAATTAGTGTTTAATATTTTAGAATGCGGCGCTATTTATTTAATCTTATTTATTGTGCATTATTATTAAGTCAAATTAAAATTGAATTGAGTTTAGATTAAATTATTTAAATGCTGAATGCAAGTATGATATTTAAGAATTGTTTAAAGCTTTTATAAATGTGACGCTATTAAATGCATGTATTAGTTTAAAATTGATTTTAAATTACAAATGATTATGAAATTCTCTTGCGTATTAATAAATGCGGCTATGCTACTTGACACGACGTCGTTGCTAAATTATTTATTTTATGCACTTATCAATTATTTAAGAATTACGACAGAGCTTGAAATTAATCAATGCGGGCGCGGGACTCTTGGTGCTTAATACTCTACGTAAGACGCGATGCTATTATTAAATTGTTTATTTATGCCTGTATTTATGTTTTATCGCTGCATTTTATTATAAAAAATCATAAAAATTATTTTACAACATTAGTCTAATTTTATAGTTAATGACTGGACGGGAGGGTCAAAATTGGGTGTCAACAGCTGTCCCTCTTTGTATGGAGATGATGGAAGAATCTTCGGACAAAGACGTTGACTCATAGCTAATTTTGTCTCGACCCTCAGAATTAGAATGTTGGGCAATTAGGCAAGGCTGACGCGGACTCAAAAACTGTCCCAGTGTCGAGTTGTGACGACACTGGGTTACCATGGTCAAAACACCAAGGCGGGCTAACGCGGACTCAAAACTGTCCCAGTGTCGAGTTATGACGACACTGGACTACCCTGGTCAAAACACCAAGGCGGGCTAACGCGGACTCAAAGCTGTCCCAGTGTCGAGTTATGACGACAACGAGGCGTGGTCAAAGAATAAAATAAAATAAGCGGGCTTGAACACAGGGTGTCTTGCTATGGCTTGTGGTCTGGATCTATGGTGATGTGGGCGAGTGGACCGACGCTGAGGCGCTTACGCGATCGTTGGGAAGGTTGGCCCCCCAACAAATTGCCCCGGTTCGCTGTAAGAGAAAATCCACGTTGTGCTCCTGCTCCTGCATGCTAAGACTTAAACAAACGGTTAGTGCATAACTGTTAAGGCAAAATGATGATGCATAATTTTAAAACAATGTAACTGTGAGTAGGAAAGGTTATCCTGCAAAAATTTGATTTCTGCTGTGTTGATGCGATGTTGTGAATGCTGTGATTTTCGTCCTTGCACAGACGTGTTGCGATTGTGAACGCGGATATGTTGTCTTTGCTGAAACTGTCCCTGTAGACTAAAGCTCAAGAAAGAGTTAGTGCATAACTGCTAAGACAGAATAATAAAGCATGCGTAAGAAATGCAATTTCGGGAGTATAGAAATCGTCCCTGCGTGGATGTGATATGCTGATGATGGCGTCGTTTTTGGGCTTGTTGTGCTGATAGCGTCGTTGCTTGGACGTGTTGCTGCTGGCGTCGTTGCGTAGACTTGTTGTGCTGATAACGTCATTGCCTGGACGTGTTGCTGCTGGCGTCGTTGCGTAGACATAATGTTGATCACGTCGTTGTGCGGGCGTATTCTTCTTGGCGTCGTTGCGTGGACTTCTTGATCACGCGTCGTTGTATGGGCGTGTTCTTTCGGCGTCGTTGCGTGGACTTCTTTGTCTTGATAACGTCATTGCCTGGACGTATTCTTTGCTGACACCCAATTTTGACCTACCGTCCAGACAGTAGCTATAAAATTACACTAATTTTGTAAAATAATTTTTTAGGGATTTTTATAATAAAATGCAGCGAATAAAACATAAATACAGGCATAAATAAACAATTTAATAATGACATCGCATCTTACGTAGAGTTTTTAGCACTTAGAGTCCCGCGCCCGCATTAATTAATTTTAAGCCCTGTCATGATTCTTAATTAATAATAAATACATAAATAAATAATTTAGCAATGACGTCGTGTCAAGTAGCATAGCCGCATTTATTAATACGCAAGAGAATGTCATAATCATTTGTAATTTAAAATCAATTTTTTATTTAATAGCGTCGCATTTATAAGGCTTTAAACAATTCTTAAACATCGTACTTGCATTTAGCATTTAAATAATTTAATCTAAACTCAATTCAATTTTAATTTAACTTCGCAATAATGCACAATAATAAGATTTTGAATAATAGCGCCGCATTCTAAAATATTAATTAAATAGCATATCCGTCTTTATTCTTTACAATAATTCAAACTCAAGCACTAATTAAATAGCACACCCGCATTTATTATTGTAATAATTTTAAACTCAAAATTAGATTAATAAAGCACCTAAATAATTAAACACTTAAAACTCTACCTATTAAATACCTAATTAAAAGCCTAATCAAAATAACTAACCTAAAGCTAATACCCAACGCAGCCCAATCCCTTTTATCCGCGACCCGCAGCCCAACCCGCAAGCCCACGCCTTATTTTCTCACCCGCAGCCCACTTCCCTTTTTCTTTACCTAGCCCATCATTTCCCTTTACCCTCACTTCGTCGACAACACCTCAAACGCACAAAAACCAGCAACCCTAAAATGCAGTCGCCGCCTTCGTCGCCGAGATTCTCGCCTGAGAATCCGGCGACCTCTCCCTTATTTTCCTTATCCACGTACACCCAACCAACGTATTCTTACCATAACCAAAACCGAACTCTTCTTTCATTATACTTATCTATGTGATATGTGTGTTTATTGCAGTTCTGTTTGTTCTTTAACTATGTTAGCTCCTTTGTATGTCGGGTGATATAATTTGGCCTTGTAATGAAGTGGAATGTGCAGATTGAGTTTTCGGAACTTACAAACGATTAATTTGAATGGCTGTTGCGTGTTCATCGTGTCGATTGCAACTGTCATGTTTGTTTAAGTGTCGAAGCATGTCCATATAAGTATAGCATGGCCTCAATGGTGTCTGTGTCAATACCGCTTCATTTTCTTGAAGCCGCTTTGTCTATATACTACTCGGTTCTTTTCTTTTAGTCATTACATGATCATGAGTCAAGCCTTTCCAATCACCTTCGTGTTGTGTTTGAAAAAAGACTAAAAAGAAATCGGAATACGTGTCTAAAGTTTGTACATCTAGATCAGACCATATCGTCTTCATCATGTCCCTATGTAGTTGAAGTGAACATGAATGTATTTTGGGATTTGAACTAAAAGTAATCGCTGAGTGTTAAACGAGAGCTAAATGACTTGTATGATCCCAATATTGGGCCTATTCAGCACATCTGTAATCTGCCAAAGTGTGATTTGAAATTGTTATTGGTTTGTTTCTGAGAAATAAGAGTTATTTAGGTCCTCAAATCATGTCACACCTAGTTTTAAGATCAGTTTGGATTTAACCAAAACTCAAGATGCCTATTACTTGTTGGTAAAGCTTATTTTGGATAATGTCAGACTAAAGTCGTATCTGCTAAACTGATAAAGGCCGGTATATGAGTTGTGTATTTGTTTGGTATTTTGTCAGCCTGGTCAAAATTTGCCTACTTAGCCTTATATGAATATTTCTGCACCTTTCGAATGTTGTTCGCATGAGGTCATTTATTCACATCCACGCTTTAAAGGTTACTCAAAGTGTTAATCTTCTTGACTGCATTCTATATTCTCCATGAGATGTACGAGCCTAACACACCTAGATTAAATGCATGTCTAAGAAAAAATAGGGAGTATTGTCAAATCTGCCTATTTCCCTGTTTTGCCTTACTGTTTGCTATACCCCCTGAGCCACTGCCTGCCTCCTGATTCCTTCCCGTAAAAATCTGAAAATTCATTTCAGTTTGCTCTTTTGCCCCTCTGCATTATGCATCCGCCCAATGACCGTATTGGACTGTTTTCTTTCTGTTGTGTACTGTTATGATTGATTAGAATATTTAAGTTAAATGAAACCCGGCATTATTTGTTTAGGCCCATGAATTCTGCTTATATCTTGTTCTGTTTCTTTGTTTTAAAATGATTACGACATCGGTTTACGCCATCGATTCTCTGTTGGCTCAACATACATCGAATGTATCATTGTCTATGAAATAATTTTGGGTATATCATTATATTCATATTTCGACAACAGATTACCCTGAAGCTATCTTAACAAGTTGTAATAGGCCTTCCTAGGCCCATGAGTGTTCATTCTCGCCTTTGCATTATTAGTTGGCCCGCGTGTATATTTGGGCTAAGTCCCATCTACTTGCTTCTCATCGTTTATTGCATACTGATCCTCACTGACTATCCACGAATATACGGGTTTTGATATAAATTATATGTTGAATGTCTTCTATGCTAAATGCTTATTCGTCATTCTTGATAAATTCTGGGTTGATGCTAATCTTTATCTTTTCTTATTTTTCTTACATGAAACACACCGGAGCAACAAAGAGTCTCACGGCGAGACTCGTCGTGGCAAATTAACACCCGCATCTATGTGCATTTCTCTATCCGCATCGGAATTTCAACTCACGTGAATCATCGCCGCCTTCGAGTCGCCATTGTTAATTCATATCCTCTCCCTATTCATTTATTGTAATTAATTGTCTAACGCTACTAATTAATTATGTATTTATAATGGTTAAACCTTGAATCAATAGCTAGAAATCAGTTTGATTTACTTACTCTAGGCTTGCCTCGCCTCGTTTAATAGTTATAATAAATCATTTAGCACCCTACACTTGCATAATAAGCTGAAATATTATTTGCCTAGATATCCTAAAAACCGTGGTATAATTTCCTATTAATACAAGAAAAGAATACTGCTTTTGTATAATAGACATGTCATCCCTCTTATCACAAAAATATTATATCCTCATGCTAAGCAATATATACCCCTTGGATAAAGGAATACTTGCATACATTTTACTTCTATTATATTTATAACTAAGATTGTATCCAGGCATTCTAATTGCACGGTTGTAAAAACTAACCTTGGCTTTTGCAGATAAATCTTACAACTTTCTCTTAGTAAGAACACATTTCTTTTCTCACGAAGATCTTTTCTTAAATACCCTTCAAAACATGCATTTTTTAGTATAATAATTAACCCTAGGTTTGGCAGGACAACCGCAAGTTAGCGGATCTTAGAGGGTGCCTAACCCCTTCCCTCTAGATTAATAAAGAACCCTTACCCAGAATCTCACTAAGTTTAGCAGACCATAAAAATGGAGTTAATATTTTACTTTAAACTAGTTAAACATTTAGGTGTCCTAATTCACCCAAATTAATTAGGTGGCGACTCCGCGAACCCTTAGCATTCTAGCACTTTTTTTAGCACCCCTTTAACATTTAACACTCCTTTTAACATTCAACACTTTTATTTATTTTCTAACATTGCATTTTTAAGCAGGAGTTTTTATTTTAAAGTCGCGGTCGAAAAAGGGCGCGACAGCTGCTGGCGTCGTTGCGTGGACTTCTTTGTCTTGATAACGTCGTTATGCGGGCGTATTCTTTCTTGGCGTCGTTGCGTGGACTTGCTGATCACGTCGTTGTGCGGGCGTGTTCTTCTTTGGCGTCGTTGCGTGGACTTCTTTGTGCGATAACGTATTCTTTGCTCGCGTATAATAAATGCTCCTGCAAGCTAAGCTTGAGAAAAACGTTAGTGTATACCTGTTTAAACGAAATGATAAATACATATGAGAAGTGCAATTTTATGGGTAGAGATGTCGTCCCTGAGATGTTGTCCTTGCGTTTGGCGCATTGCCATGATGCCTTTCTTTGTGTGCGATCGTGGGTTGCCAATTTGACTTTATGCAGAGTTGATGCGCTAAGTTTTGTTGCGAACTCGAACATTGGATTGATTGTTGATGCCCTTTCATTTCTTGCTTTGCTTTTGCTGTGGACTTTGGATTGTTGTTATCCTCTGCCTTTCTTTGCTTTTCTTTATACGCTATCTGAAGAAACCTTTGTAGTATTTTACCTTGATTATTGCACTTTCTGTACATTAATATGAAAAGACCTGCGCTCAAAGAAAAATTTGTGAGTTTTGGGGGGGGTCGATTTGTATCTGACTTCGCCGCCTTGTCCCTCGATATCCGTGTGCCTGGTCTGTTTGGACTTGCAACCCCTGTCTGGTTTCCTACATGGTCCCAGTTTTGAAAAGGGTGTCTGGCCTAAAATGGGTCTCAATGGGGTTGCTTGTATTCTTGTTATTTTCGGAACGAAGGGAAAGTTTCCTAATGGTGTGACCGAAGCCGATTTAGGCCGCCTACGTATCCCCATGAGGGAATCAGGTCATGACGTAGTTCATTACAAGCAAATTTTGGGGTGAAATTAAAATTTCTAAATGTGGGACCGAAAGCGGTGGCGCTACGTATCCATGAAGGAATCGGTCGAACGTAGTTCATTACAAGCAAAACAAAAGAAAACATTATTAAAGCTTAAATATGAGTTTTTAAATTATTCTGCTAAACTAAATTGCTTTTCTAATCCGGGCTCTAGGCGGACCAAAACAAGGGGCAAGTCCAACCAATACGCCTTCATGCTCTGCATCGTGGATGGTTGGGTCTTCATGCTCTGCTATCAGTATCTCCCTCTTTTGGTTTCTGCGTGGTGCATGCTCGGATAAATGACTGATTCGAGGGCGGAATGGGCATAGGCAGGGGAGTGTATTCCTCATCTAAGGTTATCAGGTGCACATTGACGTGGTCGTGGTTTGACAAAGGGTTATCATGCACATTTGGGGCATGATCCTTTAGCTGAATTACCCGCCTGCGATCAACGCCTCGATTACGTCCACGAGGGTGGCAACCTTGATGTCATATCCGGGCTATCGGGTGATCTGCGCGCTTGTTCTCATCATACCATCTTGGGATAGGGTCAGGAATCCTTCCTGGAATCGGTTGGATTAGGCCTGCAGCTCGCAACCTTTCATATATTTGAGGTATGGGTTCGGCTAATGGGGTGCGAACTTTGGGTGGTTTCCCTTCGAAGTTCTTATTTGCTCTGGGTGCATTGGGTGCTCTATTTTGTTGGCGGGCTTGATGGGTGGATCTATGCGGGGCAGGATAAACGGATGCTTGGGAAGCGTTATATATAGGCTGTGTGTGGTAGTTGGGGTAGTATGATGGGTTTTGGTATGTTATGAATGCTTCGGGTTTGCGTTCTTGTACAAACATGGAAGGGGAAACTGTCTCTTTCTTCCTTTGTGAAGTACTCCCGAGTGTCCCCGATGAATCGCCTTATTAGTTACTGTAATCTTTGCGGATTTGTAATCCTACCGGTTTAATACCTTCTTCTACGAAGTCACCCATTCTAACAACTTCCGCAAAATTCCGTCCGATGACGCTTATCATTCGCTCATAGTAGGTTGCGTCCTTCAAAGATTGTACGAATAATGTGGTCATCTCACTCTCCACCATGGGTGGTTGCACTTTCGCTGCCTCTGAACGCCACCTCATGGCGTACTCCCTGAATGTCTCAGTAGACCTCTTTTCTAGCTTCATTAGATAGAATCTAATCACAACGGTTTCTGTGTTGAACCGGAACCGCTCCACAAAGTCTTGGGCTAACGCATTCCAACTATGCCATTTTCGCGGATCTTGGCTGGTATACCAATCTAGCGCCTCGCCGGTCAAGCTCCGAATGAACAACTTCATAATGACCGCTGGGTTCTTCCCTACCCCGATTAGCTTGTCGCAATATGACCTCAAGTGTGCACGGGGGTTCCCTTTCCCATCAAATAGTTCAAACTTCGGCACCTTGTACCCAGCGGCTTCACGTGCGGATGCGTGCAAAGATCCTCGTAGTCTAGTCGCCCGTGACCTTTGTCCGATCGCGTACCCGAACGCTTCTTTCAGACTATGAATTTCTTTGGCCACGTCCTCGTCCATTTTGGCTCGGACTTCCCTCTCCATCTCTTCGTAATGATCCACTTCTTGGTGAAGCACGGGGACGGTAAAAGGCTGGGTTTCTGTTGCATAAGTTAGCTGTCTGGGTTGTTTGCTGGGGCTGGTAATGGGTATGGTGCGTGGGTATTGGTTGGCCTGGCGATTAGGGCTGATTGTGGTGAAGTAAGTAGGTGGGGGCTGAGGTACATGGGTAGTAGGAGGATCATTTTGAAGGTGGGGTTGAGGGTTGGTGGGCGAGGCGGTTGGTCGGCAACGCGGTCTTTGTGGAATTTTGGGAGATATGTGGTGGTGGAGGTCGCTGCAGGATGGTTTGCGGTAGTGACCCTTTGCTCGCATAGGGGTATTCAAACTAATGGATAGGTTGGTCGATTTCGTAGCCTCTCCATCTCAACTGCGTATCAACAATTTGTTGTAGCATTCGCAATACATTTTCTGATGGTGACATTCCTTCCTTCGAAGGTTACTGTTTGATGACAGAATAATTCCCAAACCATTTGGCTCGAGCGCCCCGAGCGATCATATCATCATTTCTTGCCTTGGACTGGTAAAGTGTGGATGCTCGACATTGTTGAGTCAAATACGAACCGACCTTTGGGAAGATGATAAATCTTTCTAAAAATGCAACAAGCGGTGTTAGCATAAAGCACGTAATTTGCGGTATGTAGCAAATATATTGCACATAGTACATTCAAACGTTTTCTAACATGCGGGGACCTCTTTATGCCGAGGTAAGCCTAAGCGTCACATATCACGAGGTCATGATGGATTTGTCCTAGCCGTCCAATCGTAATGCTTTTGTTGGAAATGGCGACCAAATAATGACGGCACTTTTCCAATTTTAGCATGACATGATTAGGTTTGGATTTGTCTATCACTGCCACGCTACACATAATATGCTGGTTGGTCGTTGGGTTGAGAAACCCGTCGACAAGTTTGGTGTCTTCCTAATTGTGGTGTCGATGCCAAGGACCGACTCACCTAAGGTAAATGCATGCATGCCCTAAAATAAGGGTGGTATAGCTCTATCTTAAGTTTCTAAGATTCGGCTTTTACGGGCCTTGAGTTCCCGGCGGACAACTCGAGCGAGAAAGGCTACGGCTGATCAGACGAACCGATCTAACTCCGCGCAGGCGCCAACTCTCTTAAAATTTGGATATTTTTTGAAAGAAATTTGCGGGTGCGCGAAGCACACCAGCGCGTGAGTGTGTGATTGTGTGAATTTTCCAGAGCGGAAGAAATATGAGCGGAATGCCAGTTTAAGGAAAGCAGTAAAGCAGGTAGCAATTAAAATGAATAAAACAAAATATAGCACAACCAATTAAATGCAAAATAATGCCAAATAATAACCCTAGGTCTGTTGTGGTTAAGAACCTAAAATCCCCAGTGGATTCGCCATTTCTGTCACGCCCTTTTTCGACCGCGACATTTCAAAAAGCGAACCCTGCTCAATAAAGAAATGTTAGAAAAATAAATAAAAGTGCTAAATGTTTAAAAAGTGTTAAATGTTAAAGGAATGCTTTTAAAAAATGCTAGAATGCTAAAAGTTTAAAAATGCTAAAGGCAGTGCTAGGGTTCGCGGAGTCGCCACCTAATTAATTTGGGTGAATTAGGACACCTAAATGTCAACTAGGTTAAAGTCAACACTAACTCCATTTTTTATGGTCTGCTAAACTTAATGAGATTCTGGGTAAGGGTTCTTTATTAATCTAGAGGGAAGGGGTTAGGCACCCTCTAAGATCCGCTAACTTGCGGTTGTCCTGCCAAACCTAGGGTAATTATTATATAAAATGCGTGTTTAAAAGCATTTAAGAAAAAAGAGATTTGTAAGTATAAGATATATTCTTTAAAATACTTTGCAAGATTTGTGTATAAAAGACAAAGTCAGTTTTGAAAAATATGCGATTAAGGTACCTAAATACTATATTAGATAAAATATATATTGCATGGTATAGTGCGAAGGCAATAAATAGGCCTGACATAATTTATAAACATAGTATAAAGTTCAAAAATATGCATTCATGTTGTTTGTAAAATACTTTTTTGGGCAATGGGAAATAAAGGGAAAGTTAGTTACTTATGAATTTGCTTTGTTAATCATGCAAAAGTATAGTTTAGGTTTTAATTACTGTTGGTTTTGTGATGCAAGCTAGATTGTTTTTTTTGACAAAATTAGACATGCATGACAATCCTAAAAGGCAAGTAAGTTAAGCGGTGAACTTTAAATTATCTTCCCCACTTATATGTTTAAAGGCTAATTGCTAGAAATTCTCCTATTAATTACAAAATCAAATAATAAAATTACAATAAACAAATAAAGACATAAAATGAGATAAAGAGATTAAGAGAGTGAAGGGATTGGAGCGGATGACTCCGTCCTATCTGTTTTTCTAGGAAATTTTGAAGCGGGAACGCGAATGCGGATGCACATAGACGCGGGTTGCCATTTGAAGTAGCTCGTGATGAGTCTCGCCGGGAGACTCTTCGTTTTTGCTTCTCCAGGCAGCGAGCCGGGGCAGCGTATCAAGTCGTCGGAGCCACTCGACGGGTTTTGGGCTTTGCGATGCGAAACAGAGGGGAAGGTTTTGCTTGCTGATTTCTTGGTTGTGTTTACTACTTGTTTCTCACTGAATTCCCGGATTGTCGTCTCTACTGTGCTCTGCCCTATGTTCGACTGCCTGTCTGTGTTTCTTAACTGCTGCTCCGGTCCCCCCCTCGATGCCTATTGCATGTGCTTATATAGCCATATTTTGGGTTCCCTATTAGGTAAGTAATAAAGGCTGATTCTGGGCTTGATTTCGTACTGATTCACGCTTGATTTGGCACTGATTCTTACCGCGATTTTGTGGGCTATTTTCGGTTGATTTCGGGAGCTAATCCTACATCATTTATTTCTGGTACTGATTTGAGTGTTAATTGGTAGGAAATCGTAGTATACATGGAAGGAAATCTGGGGCGAAATTAGCTAGGGGCGTTGGAGGCTGAGGTTTTAAATTTTAGGGTTCTTGGTTTTGTGCGTTTGAGGGAGACGAGGGAGAAAGGGCTGAGGGAAATAGGCTGGGGCGGGATTGGGCTTGTGGGTTTCTGAAGAAAGGCTGAGGGAGTAATAAGGGGTTTGGGCCAGCTAGGCCTTGCGGGTCGGATGAAATTTAGGCGGCGTGAATTTGCTACAGCGGGAAACGCGGGTTAGTTAATTAGGTATTTAATTTTAGGAGTTAATTAATTAATTAGTGATAAATTAAATTAACAAATGTGATTAAATTATTTAGGTGCTTTATTAATTTAATTGTTATAAATGCGGGTGTGCCATTTAATTAGTGTTTAATATTTTAGAATGCGGCGCTATTTATTTAATCTTATTTATTGTGCATTATTATTAAGTCAAATTAAAATTGAATTGAGTTTAGATTAAATTATTTAAATGCTGAATGCAAGTATGATATTTAAGAATTGTTTAAAGCTTTTATAAATGCGACGCTATTAAATGCATGTATTAGTTTAAAATTGATTTTAAATTACAAATGATTATGAAATTCTCTTGCGTATTAATAAATGCGGCTATGCTACTTGACACGACGTCGTTGCTAAATTATTTATTTTATGCACTTATCAATTATTTAAGAATTACGACAGAGCTTGAAATTAATCAATGCGGGCGCGGGACTCTTGGTGCTTAATACTCTACGTAAGACGCGATGCCATTATTAAATTGTTTATTTATGCATGTATTTATGTTTTATCGCTGCATTTTATTATAAAAAATCATAAAAATTATTTTACAACATTAGTCTAATTTTATAGTTAATGACTGGACGGGAGGGTCAAAATTGGGTGTCAACAAATGTTAAAAGATGCTAAAGTGCTAAAAAGGTGCTAAAAGGTTGCAAAAAAGGTGCTAGAGTGCTAAAGGGTTCGCGGAGTCGCCACTTAATTATTTTGGGTTAATTAGGACACCTAAATGTCAACTAGGTTAAAGTCGACATTAACTCCATTTAATGGTCTGCAAAATTGTACGAGATTATGGGTAAGAGTTCTTTATTATCCTAAAGGAAAGGGGTTAGGTACCCTAAAGGATCCGCTAACTCGCGGTTGTCCGTTCAAACCTAGGGTTAATTATGATTGCTAAAGAATGCGTGTTTTGAAATGTATTTGAGTAAAAGATATATGCAAGTATAAAACATATTTTTTGAAGAATGCAAGATTTATTTAAAGTATACAAAGTTAGCTTTGGTTTAAAAAGAAAAAATATATTCTTAAAGTAATTAGGGACCATATGAAATGTAGTGCTTAGCTTAGTATAGAAGTAACAATGCAAATCTACTATGACAAAATATATGCTTGTAAAATAGAATGTGCGGAGGTCTTTTCATGCAAAGACTAACGATCTGGACGTGTTGTGCTGATTACGTCGTTGTCTGGACGTGTTGTTGATGATGTCGTTGTCTGGACGTGTTGCTGATGTGACATCGTTGTCTAGACGTGTTGCTGATGTGACGTCGTTGTCTGGACGTGTTGTGCTGATGACGTCGTTGTCTAGACGTGTGGCGATCGTTATGCGGGCGTGTTGTCTTGCGACGCGTGTCGTTGTCTAGACGTGTTCGTTGTCGCGTTATGCGGACGTGTTGTTGATGCTCTTGTAGAATAAATACTCCTGCAAGCTAAGCTTGAGAAAAATTAGTGTATAACTATTAAAACAAAATGATAAATATATGAGAAATGCAATTTTGTGGGTAGGGATGTGATCGGTTTATTTTATATACACTATTTGAGTCATTTTTAGTTAGTCTTTTACCCATTTTTGTACAAATATGTGTCGTCTTAGGATATATTTTCTTTCTTTTGAGTCATAATGGTTTAAAGTGACACATTGGCGAAAAGAGGGCAGAAACAGAGGTTCCAGATCTCAAAAATCTAGAAAGTTGGCGATCCAGGCGAGAATAGGCGTGGCCATGGCCTCGACCAAAGCAGATCGAGCCACGGCGCCCAAAGTCTGAGTCGCAGAGTTTGGTAGCGCGCTGATTGCCAGGTGCAGCCGAGGCGGGAATTCTGCCAAATCCGAATAGGAATGGGCCAAGGCCAAGAAGGAAAAGTTTGGGAACGTTTTTGAGGCTATAAAAAGGACCTTCCTAGGTCAGAATAGGGGTTTCCACTTTTGCCAATTCATCACAAACTTGGAGATCAAGATTGGAGACTACTTTTGTGTAATTTCTTTGTTCTTTGTTTTATTTCTTTGTAGTTTATGTTGGATATTAGTTTAGTTCTTGGCATGTCTATAGCTAGGAACTAACTTAATTTAGGGTTTTCCATATCTAATCACTTGAAACTCATTCTTATGAATTAATGCATGTTTTGATTTCTTCTTATCATTGTTGAGATTTATTCAATATTTGTCTTGATTGCTTGGTAATTAATTGATCACTAATTATCATAATCTATATGATTTCTAATCGAAAGCCGAAAGGGGAGATTGTGAATATGCTATAGTTGAATAAACATAGGTTAAATCGTGGACGAAAGTACCCCGATACTTGTGTAGCTTAATATGTTATTGCTCTTAATCCTCCTTTATAGTCAATCTTGTCACCGAAAGGTAGAAGGGTTCTATATTGGGGTTGAGTGTTTATATTACCTTAACAGGAGTATAAAAAGGCTTAGTTAACCTGTTGTCTCAAAATAGAAGAAGAACCATAATTAATTGCATTAACAAGTAAGATGAGCGGATAGTTGAGGAGATTCGGAAGCCCTATTTCCACCATATCTGAAGTAAAATAAAGTAATTTGGTTAACATCTATAATTATAGTTATAAACAATTTATCAATCATCGGTTACCAAATAGATACCATAGAATAGAGTTTGATAATTGGACACTAATCCCTGAGGACGATAACTCGGTCTTCTAGACTATATTACTTGTCACGACACGTGCACTTGCGTTTAGTGTGTGCATAAATCGCGCATCAAGTTTTTGGCACCGTTGCCGGGGATTGACGTAGTTCAATATCATTCTATCTATTCTTAATTTCTAATTTGTTTTTTTTTATTTATTACTTTATTTTTCTCTTTTATTCGTGAAACTCTGCGTCGTGATCCGTTTGTTGATTTTGATCTGTTGCAGGCATCTAGTTTATGCGAAGAAGAAGAGGAGCAGATACACTTATTTCCTTCAACCCGGAGACTGAAAAGACTTGCAAGCAGAACAGGAGAAACAGACGAATTTTGGTCTTAATAGCAATGGGGGGCTTGCAGAACAACAATGAGATGAACGAAGGGTTAGGTGATCATCAACCTAACCAAATGATGACCCGGAGGTTACCAGTGGATGTGGAAGAAAGGGTCCATGTCCAAGCTGAGAGAAGCTTGGGAGATTATGTGCTGCCAAGGGTGAATGGAGCACAAACTTGCATCAGGCTCCCAGTAATAGGAGCAAATAATTTCGAAATCAAGCCTGCAATCCTGAGTATGGTGCATAATAATGTTCAATTCGAAGGGTTGCCATCGGAAGATCCTCATATGCACATAGCGAACTTCTTGGAATTGTGTGCAACTTTCAAGTACAATGGCGTTACTGACGCCGCCATCATGGAGAGTCATTCTATGAGGCTTGGGAGAGATTTAAAGATTTGCAAAGGAAGTGTCCACATCATAGCATTGAGCTGTGGAATTTGGTCCATATTTTCTACAATGGGCTAAGCGGGACCACAAGAACTATCATTGACGCAGCTGCAGGTGGAACCTTCATGAGAAAGACAGCACATGAGGCCCATGATTTGCTAGAGGACATGTCCACCAATAATCATGTAACAGAGGACAGAGGGGTGAGTGGAAGGAGAGCAAAAGGAGTTCATGAGATTGATGCTATCACAGCGTTAAATGCACATGTTGCTCTCTTGACCAAGCAACTGTAACAGAACACAGTGTCAGTGAATGCATTTCAAATGCCATTGAGTTGTGAGATGTGTCGAGGTCCACATACCTTTGATAGGTGTCCATCAGCAGACCCCAACAACATCTCTATCGAGCAAGCAGAATGCCAAGCAGTGGGGAATTACCAAAGGCCCCAGAATAACCCCTATTCAAATACCTACAATCCAGGGTGTAGAAATTACCCTAACTTTTCATGGAGGGGTGATCAAGGGCAGCAGAACCAGTTTCGAGGCCAATACCAAAATCAGCAACCATTCACCCAGGCCTCATCTTCACAATAATTTAATGCACCTGCTCAACAAGAGAAGCCAGATGAGTTGAGAGCAGTCCTGTTGACACTCACCAACTCACAGACCCAGTTCATGGCAGAGACCAGATCCTCTATCAGAAATTTGGAGACGTAGGTGGGACAACTAGCAAAGATGGCAAACAACAGGCCACAGGGCACTTTGCCTAGTAATACAGAGATGAACCCCAGGGAACAGTGCCAAGCGGTGCAGCTGAGAAATAGAAAGCAGCTAGAACAACTTACACCCCAGCCTGTAGTAGAACAGAGAGTAGATGCAGAGAGGGAGAGGGTTACTGAAGACCGCCCTATGTTAGAGAAAATTCCAACAGTCCCAGTGAGGGAATACACTGAGAAGATTCCTTACCCTCAGAGGTTGCAAAGGAAAGCAGTTGATAAGCAATTCTCCAAGTTCTTGGAGGTATTCAGAAAGCTGCACATTAACATTCCATTCATTGAGGCATTGAAGCAAATGCCGACTTATTTTAAATTCATGAAGGAGATTCTTGGGAAGAAGAAGAAGTTGACTGAGTATGAGACAGTGGCAATGACAGAGGAATACAGTGTCATCTTGCAGAAGAAATTGCCCCCCAAACTCAAGGATCCAGGGAGCTTCACATTGCCTTGCACAGTTGGCAGGGTGACATGTAATAGGGCCCTTTGTGACTTGGTGGCTAGCATAAATCTTATGCCCTTGTCCGTTTTCAAGAGGTTGGGGTTGGGTGAGGCCAAACCAACCACTGTGAGCTTGCAGTTGGCAGATATGACAGTGGTACATCCTAGGGGAACGATTGGAGATGTCTTAGTTAAGGTGGAAAAATTCTTCTTTCCTGCGGACTTCCTCATCCTTGATATGGAGGAAGATGATGAGATCCCCATCATATTGGGAAGACCATTCTTAGCAACCGGGAGAGCCCTGATTGATGTGGAAAAGGGAGAGCAGACACTCAGAGTGGAGAATGAAGAGATAGTGTTCAAGGTGTTTAAACACATCATTGAACCCCCAGTCATAAGCAAATGTTTTGCAGTCAACACTGTCAGCACATCGATTGAGCCAACACAAGCCAAAGAAAGGGAAATAAGTCTGCCAAAACAGGTGAGCAACGCTAAACCTCCTCTTGAGAAAAAGGAGAAAAGGAAAAACAGAAGGCGGAAGCGAAAAATGTTGATGAAATGGATAGGCTGTAGGGTTAATTTACCCCATGCCTCTTGATAAGGAACTTGCGTCCGGCTAAAAGACGTTAAAGACGGCGCTACTTGGGAGGCAACCCAAGGTTATTTTATTTAATTTAATGCAATTTATTTTTACTTAGAACAGTCTCACGGAAGGTATTGTTTGCATGTTGTGATGACAGGTACAGGGCCAAAAATTTGGAGGACAAAAATGGGAAAATCAAAAGAAAAAAAAATCGGCTCAGCGCCACGGCGCCCAGCATAGGGCCGTGGCGTCGGAAGTGCAGAAGGGCGCAGAAAGTTGGGCGCCACGACGTCAGTTGCAGGGCCCGCGGCGCCAAAAGTCCAGAAGATCTCTGAAGTTTGGGCGCCGCAGCGCAAAAATCAGAGCGCCGTGGCGCTGGAAGTTCAGAGGGTCGTAGAAGTTTGGGCGTCGCGGCGCCGATTGCAGGGCCGTGGCGCCACGACGAAAAATCTGAGTTTTAAAGGAGCCCTAATCCGATTTTCCTTTCTCCAAATCAAAAATCCAAAATCATTCCTCTCTCCAAAACCCACGAAATTAACCCTTTTACCTAAAAAATCTTCCACAAACTAAACTCAATCACAACCAAAATACTTAAATTCCTTACACCCTTAGCCATCTTAAACAACAACCCTCATTCCATTGCCTCAATACATCATTAGGAACAATAAAATCTTGAAGAACACCATCCAAGGTAACCTTTATCACTTTTATTGAAATCTTCCATACAATCAGGGGAGGTAATAGGTTTGGGGAGATGATTTATTGGTGGATGGTGTGTGGTGTGTTGAAGTTAGGTGTGAAAATTTCGCGGAAGATTATACCTAGTGAGCGTGGGGTGTTGTACCGGTGCTTTGAGTAAAGTTTGGGGATTGAAGAGTGTTGTAGCTTGCTGACTACACTGTGTGTTGATTGGTTTGATTGATAGTTGCTGGGTAATATCACTGACACAAAGGAAACACTGTCGAAGTTATCTAAATATGTCTGCCAAGAAGAGGAGAGCTTCCACATCCACCTCCGTCCCTCAATATGATACTACTAGGTTTGTCAGTAAAAAAACAGAAGATAGATATTACAAACTCAGTACTAGACCCTTGATCCCTGAGAGAGGAATGAAGTACCAAAGGGAGTCATTTGAGGAGGGAGACGCCTATGAACCTATTCGGGCGATGATAGAGGTCATGGGGTGGAAGAGATTTGTTAATCCGGAAAGAATAGCACCACAAAACACCGTAATGGTGAAAGAATTTTATGCTAACTTTCCGGAGAGGGTAAATGGTAGATGCTTTGTGAGAGGACAGTATGTGCCTGTGACGGCCGAAGTGGTGAATGAACTATTAAGAACAACCGACGTTGAAGAAAGAGGCGATGATCAGAGCTATTTCAGAACTTGGTCTAGAGACGCCAACAACATCGACTGAGATATCGTCGCAAGAACATTATGCTACCCTGGGGCTGAGTATGATATTGCAAGAAATGGATCAAGATGACTGAGCAGATGTCAGTTCAACAAAACAACTAAGTGTTGGTTATATTTCGTCAGTGCCCGCCTAATTCCATCGATGCACTTCACCAGAGTTCCAGCAGATAGAATAAAAATGATATATGGAATCATGTTAAGGAAGACGATTGACATTGGGAATGAGATATTGCAAAACATTGGAGAAACCAGTAGGTTGGTAACTACAGGTGGGTTGGGACATGGATCACTTATTTGCAGCTTATGTTCCAGACATGGAGTCCCAACCCTAGCCACTGATACATATGAGAAGAGTCAACCTCCTGTGTTATATGGGATAGTGCATGCCTTCCCAGAACCTCCCTCCAAAGAAGAAGACGAAGGAGATCAAGACAGAAGAACAGCAGAGGCTGCCATGGATGAAGATGAGCCTGAGACAGAGGCTCAGAATGAGGCAGGTAGCAGCCGCCAGCAGCCGCCGGAATTAGAACCTCCGATGCCTATAATGGAGCAGTTGCTCATGAACCAGAGAAGGATGATGCAGAATTTTGACATAATGATACAAGGTCAACAGGACCTGAGGCAAGGACAGCAAGAACTAAGGAAGGAGCAACAACAGTTGCACCAAAGATTTGATGAGATGAGTTCCTTGTTCAACCAGTGGTCCATGCATTATCCGTCGCCACCGCCACCACTTTAAACCAAATTTGTAAGTTGTCCCGTTTTTCTTTTTCTTTTATTTTTGAGTCTTGCACACATTGGGGACAATGTGTGATTTAAGTTTGGGGGGGTGTCTTATTGTTTTTGAGTCTTTTTGATTTGTTTTGTGTATTTTTTGAGTCATATTTTTTTTAAGATCATGCATGCTGTAGTTACTGAAAACGCCTAGTGAAGTAAGGTTGAATAATGTAATGGAATTAGAAGCAACCATCTAAACACTTAGGTTAGATATGCCAAAAATTCATGAAATCAGACTATTTGGGGTATCTTGCTTGATTTGTGCATTGTTAATGATTAAACCTATGTGTCTGCTTGCTTGCTATTTGAGGCGAAATAGTTAGTATGCATGTAAGGGAGATGACTCAGACATTTCTTTGTTATCCCTTTCTTACCATTTTTGCCTGTCCCTGACATTCAAATTATATCTCTAGTCAGCCCCTTTGAGCCTAAAAATAAGACCTTTCTTTGACACCCTATAATTCCTTATTTGTGTCATAAGTGAAAAATTGAGGTGATTGGAATATAAAGTGTTGAAAAAGAGACAAAAGAGAGTGAACAATTTTGATGCACCCCAAATGAAAAAGTAATAATAAATAGGCAAAAGCCTAAGTTTGGGGGTGCCGGCTATTCATAATACACTTCATTATCTCAAAACAAAAGAGGGGAAAGATAGGTATGAAGTGAAGAAGAAAATCAAAAGAAAAGGGAAGAGTTGAAAGAAAAAGAGCTTATGATACGTAAGTTGAGCCTAAAAGCCTATTTTTACCTACCCATGCCTAAACCTACATTACAACCCTGAAAAGCCCTGAAGATGTCTTATATGTGTATCCATGATTAGTGGAGAATAACAAGTAAACATGTCATAGGATTTTGAAATTGACATGCATAGTTAGGTATTCTTACTTCCATTGAGCATGATTAAAGTGAATTTGCGAAATATCTAACTTGATGTGTTTAGAATGCTAAAAAATTCATGCTATATGTTCCTGCATATTATTCTGCTAACCTTCATGCTTTTCTAAGTGACAATTGTGCAGCAAAGTGATCAGCGTCTTGAGTCATTTTTTTTTCTCGTGTCTTTATTTCTTTCTTTTGATCTTTGCTCGAGGGCGAGCAAAGGTTAAGTTTGAGGGTATTTGATCGGTGTATTTTATATACACTATTTGAGTCATTTTTAGTTAGTCTTTTGTCCATTTTTGTACAAATATGTGTCGTCTTAGGATAGATTTTCTTTCTTTTGAGTCATAATGGTTTAAAGTGGCACATTGGCGAAAAGGAGCGAAAAGAGGCAGGTTCGAGCTCAAAAAGCTAGAAAGTCGATCGTGCGAGCGGCCGCGGCGCCGTGGCGCCCAACTAGCGCGCTCCAACTAGCAGCATCAGAGCGCCACGGCGCCTCCAACTAGCGGATCGAGCTCACGGCACCCAAAGTCTGAGTCGCAGAGTTTCTGCAGCGCTGCTGCGCAGGCGGAATTCTGTCAAATCCGAATGGGAATGGGCCAAGGCCAAGAAGGAAAAGTTTGGGAACGTTTTTTAGGCTATAAAAAGGACCTTCCTAGGTCAGAATAGGGGTTCCCACTTTTGCCAATTCATCACAAACTTGGAGATCAAGATTGGAGACTACTTTTGTGTATTTTCTTTGTTCTTTGTTTTATTTTTTTGTAGTTTATGTTGGATATTATTTTAGTTCTTGGCATGTATATGGCTAGGAACTAACTTAATTTAGGGCTTTCCTTATCGAATCACTTGAAACTCATTCTTATGAATTAATGCATGTTTTGGTTTCTTCTTATCATTGTTGAAATTTATTCAATATTTGTCTTGATTGCTTAGTAATTAATTGATCACTAATTATAATAATCTATATGATTTCTAATCGAAAGCCGAAAGGGGAGATTGTGAATATGCTATAGTTGAATAAACATAGGTTAAATCGTGGACGAAAGTACCCCGATACTTGTGTAGCTTAATAGGTTATTGCTCTTAATCCTTCTTTATAGTCAATCTTGTCACCGAAAGGTAAAAGGGTTATATATTGGGGTTGAGTGTTTATATTACCTTAATAGGAGTATAAAACGGCTTAGTTAACCTGCTGTCTCAAAATAGAAGAAGAACCATAATTAATTGCATTAACAAGTAAGATGAACGGATAGTTGAGGAGATTTGAAAGCCCTATTTTCACCTTATCTGAAGTAAAATAAAGTAATTTAGTTAGCATCTATAATTATAGTTATAAACAATTCATCAATCATCGGTTACCAAATAGATACCATAGAATAGAGTTTGATAATTGGACACTAATCCCTGAGGACGATAACTCGGTCTTCTAGACTATATTACTTGTCACGACACGTGCACTTGCGTTTAGTGTGTGCATAAATCGCGCATCAGGATGTCGTCCCTGTATGATGTGTGGGGTGCTGTGAATGCTGAGATGTTGTCCTTGGGCGGACATGCTAAATGTTGCAACTACTGAGATGTTGTTGTAATGCATTTTGTGAACCGTATGGATTGTCATGATGTCTTTGTTGTGCGTTTGTGCAACGCATTGATTGTAATTTGACTCTATGCTCGAGCTGATGTGCTAGACTTTGTTGCAAAATTTTGAACTTTTATTGTTGAGGTCATTTTCTGTCTCCGCTGCTTCTTTATGCTTCTGCTAATATAGAGAACCCACGCTCAAAGAAAACTTGTGAGTTTGGGGGGATCTGCTAATTTTGACTTTGTAGCTTTGCTTCTTGACATTTGCGCGCCTGACCTGTTTGGACCTGCAACCCCTGTCTGGTTTCCTATCTTAGTTAGTTGCTAATGGTCCTAGTTTTGTATATGCAAAGGTGTTTGGCCTAAAGCAAGTCTCAATGGGATTGCTTGTCTATCATGCCGAAAATATGTATTTGTTATTTTCAGAACGAAGGAAAAGTTTCCTAATGGTGTGACCGAAGCCGATTTAAGCCGCCTACGTATCCCCACGAGGGAATCAGGTCATGACGTAGTTCGTTACAAGCAAAAGGGGGATTGTAAAGTTTCTAAGCATGGGACCGAAGCCGAAGTGGCCGCATACGTATCCCGCCGAGGGAATCAGGTCATAACGTAGTTCAGGACATGTGACGCAATTTTGAGAAAACTGTTATTTGGGATATGGACTTTCCGCGTATCTCGCCGATAACACAAGGAATAATGCAGTCCCAAAAAACCTGCTCGTAATTAATGCTAAGTGAATGCACAAAGTTGAAGTAGCAAAATATTGTACTATAGTGCACATAACTGAAAGCAACAAACATTATAATTGCAAACAGACTATATAGATATCAAATGTGTGTCCTAGCATGTTTGGGACCTCTTTTATGCCAGAGGTGGGCCTAAACGCTAAATATGCAAGATTATGATAAATAGGTCCAAGCCGTTAAACTGCAATGTTTTGTAGGAAATGGCGACCAAATGACGGTGCACTTTTTCCAATTTCGGCATGTCATGATTAGGCTTGGATTCGTCTATCATTATCGCACTACACATAGTATGCTGATTGATCGTTGGGTTATCCAAACCCGTCGACAAGTTTTTTGGTGTTTTCCTAATTGTTGCGTCGATACCAAGGATCGACCCACCTAGAGTTTATGCATGCGTGACTAATATACAAGGGTAGTATAGTTCTATCTTAAGTTTTCTAAGATTTGGCGTACTAGACACCAGGTTCCCGAGCGGACTGCTCGAGTGAGAAGGTGATGCGCGGTAAGATGCACACACTTTAAACGCAAGTGCACGTTATCGTGACAAGTAGTATAGTCTTTGATAAGACCGAATATCGTCCACAAGGATTAGGGTCCAATTACCAACTATCTATTTTCTAGTATCTATTTGGTGAATTTATGATTGATTGGTTGTTTATAACTACGAATTATAAAAGCTATTTAACTATAAAGGTTTACTTCAGTTGTGATGAGAATAGGGCTTCCATGTATCCTTACTATCCGCTTATGCTACTTACTAATGCATTAACTTATGGTATTCTTCTTTAGGAGAAAGCAGGTTTACGAAATCGTTTTATACTCCCGCTAGGGTTATATAAACACTCAACCCCAGTATCGCACCTTACCTACCTCTCGGTGATAAGGATAACTTTATAGGAGGATTAAGAACAAAAACCTAGTTGGCCACGCACAATGCGCAAAATTAGTGTTGTTAAGCCTCTCATCAACGCTACATAAATAATTGAGGTTTTTTCAGACCCAATCCAAGAATGTCTACCCAACTTACAGCATATTCACAATCCCCCCTTCTCAGAGTCTGATTAGAAATCATATAGTGATAATTAGTTGTCAATTAATTACCAAGAATTCAACTCAATTATTGGATAGATCTCTCAATAAGAAAAATAACCATAAGCATGCATTAATTTATAACATAAGTTTCTAGTAATTCAACATGGAAAGCCCTATAAGAGAATTAGTTCCTAGCCATAAAGATGACAAGAACTAATTCAAAGTTCATCATGCAAAAACTGAAATAAAGTAAAGAAAAGGAAAAGAAAGTACTAAATTAATGGTATCGATCTCGAGCCAAAGTCTTGAGTTGTGCAGAAGGGGAACCCTTAAAACTGCCTAGGGTTCTCCTTTATAGTGAAACCGCCTCAACTTTTCCCTGCAGGCCTGGCCCAAAATCCGTCTGAAAACCTATTTTTTTCGCGTCGGCGCCGCGGCGCCGGAAGTTCTGCAATCCGTCAGTTGTTTCGGCGCCGCGGCCCTGATATCTGTTGTCTGAGAGCCGCGCCGTGCATCTCTGGCTTCTGGATGTGTGGCGCCGCGTCATTTTGTTGTTCGGCGCCGCGCGCTATATCTCTGCCCTCTACGGATAGTGGCGCCACTGCTTTGGCGCCGCGACGCTGGATCTTCTGCACCTTCTCTGAATGATGGGCGCCGCGGCCCTGCTTTTGACTGCAGGAGGCGCCGCGGCGCCGGTCTTGATTTTTCCCTTGTTCGCCACTTTCTCTGTTTTCAGCTCCGGCGTCTCCTCTTTTGCCCTCTTTTTGCTCTTTTTCCGCCATTAGGCCATTTTAACCACTTTGACTCAAAAGAAAGAAAAACTATCCTAATACGACACTTATATGTGCAAAATGGGACAAAAGACTAACTAAAACTGACTCAAAAGGTGTATATAAAATACACCGATCAAATACCCCCAAACTTAACATTTGCTCGCCCTCGAGCAAAGATTGAAAGAAATAAAATAAAAGACTTAAAGAACAAAAATAAAAGACTCAAAGAACAAAAATAAAAGACTCACTGCCATTGATCACTTTTGTTGCATTAGTGTTAACTAGAAAAACATGAAGGTTAGCAAAATAATATGCATGAACATATAGCGTGAAATTTCAACACACTAAGCACATGTAGCTAGATATTTCGCAAACTCATATTCATCATGCTTAATGGAGGTTAATATACTAAATCATGCATATAAATTCAAGAATTCCTATGACATGCTTACTTGCTATTCTCCACTAATTCTGGATATGCATAAAAGAGATCTTCAGGACTTTAAGGGTTGTAATGTAGGCTTAGGTAGGGGTTGGTAAAAATAGGCATTTAGGCTCATTTTTGTGTACCATAAGCTCTTTAGCTTTTCAATATTTCCCTTTTTCTTTTTGTTCTTTTCTTCCTTTCGATTCTATCTTTCCCCTCTTTTGTTTTGGGAGAGTGAAGTATCTAATTAATGACAAGCACCCCCAAACTTAGGCTTTTGCCTATTTCTTATTACTTTTGTATTGGGGTGCAACAGACTTATTCACTCTTTTTGTCTTTTTTTTTTAACACAATGTATTCCACTGTTTTATATTTTCACTTATGGTACAATTTGTGGGCATATAGGGTGTCAAAGAAGAAGTTTCAAATTTAGGCTCAATGGGGCTGACTAGGGATATTTTTAAAGTACGGGATAGAAAAGAATGGTAAGAATTGGTTATCAAAGAAATGCCTGAGTCATCTCCCTAACATGCATATCCTAACTATTTCGCCTCAAATAGCAAGCAATCATAACACATAAGCATTTATCATTTAGCATGCATAACTCAAGCAAGAAACTCCAATTAGACAGATTCTGTGAGTTTTTGACATATCTAACCTAAGTGTTTAGATAGTTGCTTCAATTCCTTTACATTATTCCACCTTACTTCACTAGGTGTTTCTTGCAACTACAGCATACATGATCTTTGACAGGCAATTATGACTCAAAAAAAAGAAAAAAATTTGGTGACTCAAAATAAACATAAAACAATCAAAAAGACTTAACTAAAACATGACATGACACACAAATAAAACACCCCCAAACTTAAATCACACATTGTCCCCAATGTGTGTAGACTCAAAGAAAATAAAAGAAAAAGACACTTACAGACTTTGGCTAAAATGGTGGTGGTGGCGGTGGATAATGCATCGACCATTGGTTGAACAAGACACTTAGCTCGTCGATTTGTTGCCTCGTTTCTTGCTGTCCTTGTACTACTGTTTGCAAGGTCTGCATCATCCTCCTCTGATGTTGGTACAATTGCCCCATTGTGGGCTCTGAAGGTTCTGCTCCTGTGGTTGGCCTGTGGCTAGGTCCTGCCTCATATTGAGCCCCTATTTCAGGCTCATCTTCGTCCATGGCGGCCTCTGCTGCTGCTGCTGGTTGTACTCTCCGTCTGGCTGCTGGTGGGCTTGGGTCTGGGAAAGAGTGCACTATCCCGTAGGACACGGGCAGTTGGTTTCTTTCATGAGTGTCGGTGGGTAGTTTTGGAACCGCACTCATGTGACATAACCTGGTGATAACTGAGCCATGCCCCAATCCGCCGGTTGTTACCAACCTGCTGATTTCCTCAATGCTCTGCACTATTTCTTTCCCCACATCAATCGTCAACCCCCTCATAATTCCATATACCATTTTAATCCTATCCTCTGGCACTCTGGTGAAGTGCGTGGATGGAATCATGCGGGCGCTGACGAAGTATAGCCAACCTTTGGCTACTTTGTTGAATTGGCACCTGTTCAGTGCTCTTGACCCATTTCTTCCAATATCAAAAACAGCTCGGTAGCTCACTGTTTGCGACGATATCCCAGTTTATGTTGTCGGTGCTCCTAGACCATGTTCTAAAATGGCTCCGATCACCAATTCCTCCTTCAACATCAACTGTTTTCAATTGTATATAGATATTTTCTGCTGTCACAGGCACATAGCTTCCCCTTACAAAGCATCCCCTTTCCACCTTCTCCGGAAAGTTGGCATAAAATCCACGCACCATTGTTGTGTTTACTGGTGCTATCTTCTCCGGATTCACAAATTTCCTCCAATCCCTTAACTCAATCATCGCCCGAATGGGCTCATAAACGTCTTCCTCCCCATATGGCTCCCTCTGGTAGTCCATTCCCCTTTCTGGTATTATGGAGTGCAGTATCAAGCTTTTTATATCTTTGGGAGGCTTCGTAGCTCACAAACCTATTTTCGTCGTATTGTGGGGTTGGGGTGGATGTGGAGCCTCTTCTCTTTCTGGTGGCCATTTTTAAAATAAAATCTGCAGCTTATACTTTGGTGGCACAACTGTCTCCTACACACTCAACACTAACAGCGAATATAACACCCCCAAACTTCAACCTTTCTACTCAATACCCACAACCTCCTTTTCTACTCTTTTCTCCAAACTTCACAATCACTTTTCAGCACCCAAACTACTCCAACTACAATACTCCTCCAAACTACTACCTCCTGTGACTTTAGTAAAAAGATTCAAGAACAAAGAAAGGGATTACCTTTTTATGAGAGCTTCACGCTGTTCTTGTTTCAATTGGTTGGCTTGAGGGTATGGAATGGAGCTTCGTTGTTTGAGATAGTTGGGGTTTTTTAGGAATTTAAGAGTTTAAGTTGTGGTTGGGTTGGATTTGTGGAGGATTTGTGGGCAAATTTCTGGAATTTCGTGGGTTTTTGGAGAGGGAAAGTTAGGTTTTTGATATTGGAATTGGGGAAAATCTGATTTTTGGGCGTTTTTAAGTTTCTGAATTCCCGATTTGGCGCCGCGGCGCCCAATCTCCTGCGCTCCTTCGGGACTTTTAGCGCCGCAGCCACATTCTGGCATGGCTAGACTAACAAATTTTACGAGATTTTACGCCGCGCCTGCTTCAGCGTGGCGCTGAAACTTCGCTTGTTCGATTCTTGGCGCGCTCGCTCTGAGCGCGACGCTGAACCGCTTTTCTGGAATTCTTGGATTTTCTTCAGTTTTTCGCCTTCAGTTTATTCCCCTGTACCTATCAATCACAGCACAAACACAAGAACCCAAGACCGTGAGATTGTTCTAGACAAAATAAAATAAACTAAAGACAGAAATTAAAATAACATAATTGAAAACGTTGGGTTGCCTCCCAACGAGCGCTGTCTTTAACGTCTTTTAGCCGGACGCAAGTTCCTTACCCTTAATAATCCTGAGGTGGATTAAGCCCCCAACCTATCCATTTCCTCCACATTTGGCGTTTTCTTTTTCTTCTTTTCTTCTTAGCATTATCAGTAAGGGGAAGTTCAGGAATACTTACCTCCTTTAGTGGCCTTTCAGCAAACCATGCCTGCTTTCTTGGGCTCATCGCTCTTTGGTTGACTTGTATTGGCTCGCATGGGGGTTTGATGGTGCTGATTGCAAAGCACCCACTCACTGTTGGTGGCTCAATGACGTGTTTAAAAACTTTAAACACCATTTCTTCAGACTCCACCCTTAGTGTTAATTCTCCTCTTTCAACATCAATCAAAGCTCTCCCCGTTGCTAAGAATGGCCTCCCCAATATGATAGGGATTTCTGCGTCTTCTTCCATATCAAGAATGAGAAAGTCTGCAGGAAAGAAGAATTTTCCTACTTTCACAATCACGTCCTCGATCTTGCCTCTTGGGTGAACCACCGCATCTGGCTAGTTGCGGGCTTATCGCGTTGGTTTGGCTTCACCCAACTCCAATCTTTTAAATACTGATAGGGGCATTAGATTTATACTTTCCCCTAAATCACATAGAGTTATGTTGCAAGTTACCCTGCCCACTGTGCAAGATAGTGTAAAGCTCCCTGGATCTTTTAGCTTTGGTGGCAACTTTTTCTGCAAGATAGCACTACACTTTTCTGTCAGTGCTACTATTTCGTATTCTGCCAGCTTCTTCTTTTTCCCCAAAATCTCCTTCATAAACTTGAAATAGGAGGGCATTTGCTCTAATGCTTCTATGAAAGGTATGTTGATATGTAGCTTTCTGAATGTCCCAAAAATTTGGAGAATTGTTTATCAACCGCCTTTTGTAGTCTCCAGGGAAAGGGATCTTCTCTGTATACTCCTTCTCCGAGTTTTCTCTCGTTGGGCTCGGCTCAATCACCTTCTCTTTTCTAATTCGCTTTTCTCAACCATCGCCGCGCGATCGCCGCTTCCAATCGTCTTCCACTTCTCAACCGCATCGCTCGACATCGCTTCCTGATTTACCTCTGTATTGCTTGGCAATGTCCTCGCGTAACTTTCTTGTTTGCTTTTGCTAGCTGACCCACCTGTGTCTCCAAGTTTCTGAACGAGGATCTAGCTTCATGAGCTGCGTCGCAGGCATTGCGTGTCGCCACGCTACTTTCGTTCATCGGCTTTTCTTGCTGAACCGGTGCATTGAACTGTTGAGGCTGTGGGGATTGAATGAAGGGTTGCTGATTCTCGCTCACGATTCGCATCGCCCCTATACGATTTTGCCGCCACGATATCGTTCTCACGCCCATGGTACTCGATTCATTGCCACAGGTATTTGTTCTCACGATTCTCGTGCTGGTTCTTCGACCACGGTCTCTCCATGAGAAATTTAGGTGGTTCCTCCACCCTGGGTTATAAGTGTTGGAGTAGGGGTTGTTCTGTTGCCTCTGATAATTACCGATGGCCTGACACTCTGCCTGTTCCATGGGTATATTGTTGGGATCCGCTGAAGGACACCTATCAAATGTATGTGGCCCACCACATATCTCGCAGCTTTTGGGCATCTGTACCGCGTTGGTCGACATCAGTATGTTGTTGCAATCGCTTTTGCTAGGCGGCCACTTGGGCATTCAAGGCAGCAATAGCATCTATTTCATGGACTCCCACTGTTCTTCTCCCATTTGTCGACCTCTCTTCCATGACATGGTTGTTAGTGGTCATGTCTTCTAATAACTCATGAGCGTCGTGGGCTGTTTTCCTCATGAATGCTCCACCCGCTGCTGCATCTATGATAGTTCTGGTTGTCTTTGCTCACCAGTTGTAGAAGATGTGGACCAAGTTCCACAACTCAATGCAATGGTGTGGCACTTTCTGTAGATCTTTGAACCTTTCCCAAGCTTCATATAAGGACTCTCCATCCGCGGTAGAAGTTGTTCAACTCCCTTTAGTTTTTGCTTTACGGAGGAAAGAACTTGGCTAAGAATTTATGTGCCAGCTCGTGCCATGTGAAAATCGAATCGGCCGGCAGGGAATTCAACCATACTTTTGCTCTATCCCTGAGTGAGAAGGGAAAGAGCCTCAATCTGACGGCATCATCAGTAACGCCGTTATATCTAAAAGTTGCACATAGCTCCAAGAAATTAGCTATGTGCATATGTGGATCCTCCGATGGCAGTCCTCCGAATTGCACTGTGTGCTGTACCATGCTCAGAATCGCCGGTTTTATCTCGAAGTTGTTGGCTCCTATTGCAGGGAGCCTAATGCATGTTTGTGCTCCATTCACTCTTGGTAGCACATAGTCTCCCAAACTCCTTTCTGGCTGGATTTGGACTCTTTCCTCCACATCTATTGGCATTTGCCGAGGTATTCCTGGATGGGGTTGATTTTCTCCTAACCCTTCTCCCATCCCGTTGTTGTTCTGAACGCCGTTCATCTCTAATAAGGTTGCAATCCGCTGGTTCTTTCTGTTCTGTTTGCAGGTTTTCTCAATTTCTGGATTGAAGGGGACAAGAGTATCTGCTCCTCTTCTCCTTCGCATAAACTGACTTCCTGAAATAGATCAAAAACAGACAACAAATCACGGTACCTCGAATTTTCACAAGAAAAAAAAACGTAAAAATTAAAAATAAAAATAAAAACCAAATTAGAAATTAAAAATAGATAACTTTGATATTGAACTAATGCCTAATCCCCGGCAACGGCGCCAAAAACTTGATGCGCGGTAAGATGCACACACTTTAAACGCAAGTGCACGTTATCGTGACAAGTAGTATAGTCTTTGATAAGACTGAATATCGTCCACAAGGATTAGGGTCCAATTACCAACTATCTATTTTCTAGTATCTATTTGGTGAATTTATGACTGATTGGTTGTTTATAACTACGAATTATAAAAGCTATTTAACTATAAAGGTTTACTTCAGTTGTGATGAGAATAGGGCTTCCATGTATCCTTACTATCCGCTTATGCTACTTACTAATGCATTAACTTATGGTATTCTTCTTTAGGAGAAAGCAGGTTTACGAAATCGTTTTATACTCCCGCTAGGGTTATATAAACACTCAACCCAATGATCGCACCTTACCTACCTCTCTGATAAGGATAACTTTATAGGAGGATTAAGAACAAAACCTAGTTGATCACACGCACAATGCGCAAAATTAGGTTGTTAAGCCTCTCATCAACGCTACATAAATAATTGAGGTATTTTCATCCCCAATCCAAGAATGTCTACCCAACTTACAAAGATATTCACAATCCCCTTCTCGAGTCGATTAGAAATCATATAGTGATAATTAGTTGTCAATTAATTACCAAGAATTCAACTCAATTATTGGATAGATCTCTCAATAAGAAAAATAACCATAAGCGTGCATTAATTTATAACATAAGTTTCTAGTAATTCAACATGGAAAGCCTATAAGAGAATTAGTTCCTAGCCATAAAGATGACAAGAACTAATTCAAAGTTCATCATGCAAAACCAAATAAAGTAAAGAAAAGGAAAAGAAAGTACTAAATTAATGGTATCTAATCTCCAAGCCAAAGTCTTGAGTTGTGCGAAGGAACCCTTAAAACCGCCTAGGGTTCTCCTTTTATAGTGAAAACCGCCTCAACTTTTCCTCGCAGCTCGCCCAAAATCCGTCTGAAAACCTATTTTTTTCGCTGCCGCGCGCCGCATAGCCATGGCGCCGGAAGTTCGCAATCCGTCGGTTGTTTCGCGCCGCCGATATCTCGCTGAGGGCGCTGCATCTCCTGTGGCTTCTCGGATGTGTAGGCGCCGCGGCCCTGCTTTGGCTGTCTGAGGGCGCCGCGACGCTATATCTCTTGTCCTCTCTGGATAGTGGGCGCCACGGCCGATCTTCGCACCTTCTTCGAATGATGGCGCCGCGCCTCGCTGATCGCAGTGAGGCCGCGGCCGGTCTTGATTTTTCCCTTGTTCGCCACTTTCTCTGTTTCCAGCTCTGGCGTCTCCTCTTTTGCCCTCTTTTTGCTCTTTTTCCGCCATTAGGCCATTTTAACCACTTTGACTCAAAAGAAAGAAAAACTATCCTAATACGACACTTATATGTGCAAAATGGGACAAAAGACTAACTAAAACTGACTCAAAAGGTGTATATAAAATACACCGATCAGAAGGCTACGCGACCACCGATTGGACCGGATTCTCCGCGCAAAACATCAACTCTCTTAAATTTGGGTAGTTGAAAGAAATTTGCGGGTGCACAAAGCACACCTCACTTGTTGTGTGTGATAGTGTGAATTTTCCGTTAGGGATGAACTATGAGCGAATGTCAATTTAAGGAAAGCAGTAACAAAGAGGAGTATGCAAATATTCATGTAAAGAATAACAATTTAGGCAAAGGATAAATAAAAGTAAATAAATGTAAAAACACAAAAAGAAGCAATTAAGCAGATAAGCAAATAAAGAAAAATAAAGCACAATAATTAACCTAAGTTTATTATGGTTAAGAACCTAGAATATCCCCAGCGGAGTCGTCATTTCTGTCACGCCCTTTTTCGATCGCGACAAATACAACTCATGGTGAGAAAATGTTAGAAAATAAAATAAATGCTTATGCTAAAGGTGCTAAAAAGTTGCAAAAAAGGTGCTAGAGTGCTAAAGGGTTCGCAGAGTCGCCACCTAATTATTTTGAGTGAATTAGGACACCTAAATGTCAACTAGGTTAAAGTCGACATTGACTCCATTTAATGGTCTACAAAACTGTACGAGATTATGGGTAAATGTTCTTTATTATCCTAAAGGAAAGGGGTTAGGCACCCTAAAGGATCCGCTAACTCACGGTTGTCCGTTCAAACCTAGGATTAATTATTATTGCTAAAGAATGCGTGTTTTGAAAAGTATTTGAGTAAAAGATATATGCAAGTATAAAACATATTTTTTGAAGAATGCAAGATTTATTTAAAGTATACAAAGTTAGCTTTGGTTTAAAAAGAAAAAATATATTCCTAAAGTAATTAGGGACCATATGAAATGTAGTGCTTAGCTTGGTATAGAAGTAACAATGCAAATCTACTATGACAAAATATATGCTTGTAAAATAGAATGTGCGGAGGTCTTTTCATGCAAAGACTAACAATCTTGGGATCTAAATAACTTTTGCTATGTCAATGCTAATAATGCTTTCATAACAAACTGCTTCTCATTTTAAATCTTAGCTTCCTACATGATTATGAGAATGACATTATTAAGGGGTTAGCATGATTTGAGTAATACGTGACAACTAAAATAATTAACTTAAGGAGAATGAAATTTCTAGTATCCAACTACTTGCTAATCTATTGGTTCAAGATTTAATTATCCTAAGTATTATACTAATTAGTGTAGCGTTAGACAATTAATTTACAACAAATAAATAGAGCAGAATAAAGAATAAATAAAGATGACTCGAAGGAGTGGCGATGTCATTCCGCCTGTGACTTGGAATTTCTGACGCAGAGAGGATGCAGTTGCGGATGCGGGCTACACATAGACGTGGGTCTTCTCCGGGCAGCGAACCGAGGCAGCGTATCAAGTCGTCGATCCACTCGGAGGATTATTGCGATGCGATTTGGAAAAAGGGTCAGTCTAGACTTCTAATTCTCGCATTTTATTACCTGTCGGACTACTGATTTTCGACGTCTTTTCTCTAATGTTTGTTTCTATGAGAATCGATACCTCCTTCCCTGCTGCTGCTTTACTTCGCTGATTCGCCTTAGGTCAATCTTCTCTCTTTCTGTGATTTTCCGGGATACTCCGTGATTAACCGATGCCTACTGGTGCTGAAAGATTCACTCTTGTTTTGCTAATTCTAACTGTTTTCTCTCGATCCCTCTCTATGAACTTTTTGCCAGTTTTCCATGCCTTTGTATGTGTATGACTGGTTCCTTTTATAGTCTCCATTAGGGTTCTGATTTAGGTCAAGTTTAGGACGATTTCCTACTGATTTTGTGCGATTCCGCGATAAATTAAGCGATTTAGGGTGATATTAACACAAGAATCCGAGTAAGATCTTGTTTGATGGTTATGGTAAGTTGTATTATGAGGGCGCGATTTGGGAGATTTGGTTCGATTATGGTAAGTTCTGATCCTCGCGATTTCGTACTAGTTATAGGGTGATATGGCAGTTGATTCGTGAGGTGATTCGCCGGATTCTCCGGCAGGGCGATGGGAGCGAGGGCAAGGGTGTGGGTGGTGATTTAGGGTTCTTGTTCTTTAGGTTTTTGTTTTTACGTTTTAGGGCTGTTTGGATTTTGGGCGATGAAGGTATAAGGGCTGAGGGGCTTTTCGGGTAATTGGGCCGCGAGTTGGGCTAGTAATATTGGGCTAGGTATTATTTAATTGGTGGGTTGGGTACTTGTTTTAGGTATTAGTTTTAGGTGTTAAATTTTAATTAGTGGTAAATAAACGAGTTTAAATTATTATTAAATTATTTTAATACAACCTTAGGTGCTTTATTAGTTTTAGCTTGGGTTTTTATTATTACAATAATAAATGCTGGCGTGCTATTTAATTAGTGCTTAATATTTTAAAATGTGATGCCGTTATTAAAACCTTATTTATTATGCATATTTTGCGATGTTAAATTAAAATCAAATAAGGGGGTTTCATTTGCTTATGAAATTGGTTTGCATATTAATAAATGTGGATATAATTTTAAGGAATGTTTGGTGCGACACCATTATTAAATTGTCTACTTATTTAAGCATGTATTAATGTTTTATTGTTGCATTTTATTATTATAAAATTATTAAATTTTAAAAAAAAATTAGTGTAATTTTATAGTTAATGACTGGACGGGAGGGTCAAAATTGGATGTCAACAGGTACGACTGGTTCTGGCTCTGCCTTCCCCGCATCTATTACGGAAGTCCCGATACTTCGACAACTTCCGAGTTGTCTAACGGGTAGCCATCCAATGCTGCCCCGAATAAGGAGTTTATGAGCTTCTCCATGCACTCCATCATTGTGTTGTTTGATGCCAAGACCGCTGCCAATGCCATTTTCGAATGAGATCTTTCTTCATTGAACAGTTCCTCTACCTTAAAGTGTGGGCGTCTCTTTCTTTTCTTAGAGTAACGCCCTTTGGGTAGTATCTTCATGCTTTCTGCCGAGTGACTTTGTTCTTTTTCCTCATTATGGAGGTTGTTGGGGATCTCTCCTGGGGGCATTATGGCCTCTTCCTTTTCTTTTCGTGCATCCAACTCCGGGTGGTTCTCCTTGTTGGAGCTTCGCAGATCTGTTTGTCATGACCCTTGCGGCTCCCTTGTTTCGAGTGCCAACTCCGGGTGGTTCTCCTTGTTGGAGCTTCGCAGATCTGTTTGTCATGACCCTCGCGGCTCCCTTGTTTCGAGTGGAGCTCTGCTCCCCGAGGTGCTATGAATTTGCTCATCCATGACCGAGAGTTATGCAACGGGATGATTCTGTAGTATAGGAAGTTTGAGAGTCTCGGGCGACGAATCAGGACAATACCACAACTGTTTGTCCCCACATACGACGTCAAACTATTTTTGGTGAAATCAGTTCTAACCAGAAACACAGTTAGAGATTTATTTTATATGATTTAATGACAAGTGAGTTGTATCCGATCCGAAAAACTCCTTAATCGAGTCCAGTTTAAGCAATAAAAATAAGTATGTAAGACAAAAATAACGAACAAGGTAAGATTCAAGAAAAGTAACAAGTAAATAGAAAAATGGATCTTCGAATATATTGCTTTGAGAGAGAAAATAATGTTAGGGTTACAAAGTGAGCAAGATGATGGGTTGCTTCCTTCCTACAATTTACATATATGATGCAAGACTAGGCTATTCTGACCTTATGAGTTGTGATGACGTGACCCTGCTGACGTCCTACAGCCCATATGCGCGTCGCGACACTCTAATCGAGAATGACGGACATAAAAGGAATTGGTGGAAATGGAGAACAACTGTAGGGCATCACCGGGCCATCTGATCCTCTGGATATGTGTGTCACCCAATACAAATATCAAAAATTTGGTGAACGGTGAATGTATATTTTCAGATTTTTGTTAAGAAAGTTTCTACACCGACCGAAGTAGTTAGACCATTGACCCGATGAGCTTTATTTGGATTATTTGCCCTATACGATATTTTTTTAAAGTTCAGTTTCTTCTCTCCAATCCTCGATCAAACTTGTGTTCTCCAGACGCTTTAAAATGAGAATCTTTCTTTCGCCTATCATATGTATTGCTTTGGCTTTGTCCCGAACCAAGAAGGCATTCTAATGGTTGCGAGTTCTGGATGCACTTTTATTCCTATTCCTGTACAGTTAAGAGAAAAACAATTCCCAGAGCAAGTGTCTTTCTTAAATATGCTCGGACCTTTTTTATATTCCATCCACCTTAGCTTACAGGGCTAATTTTCGTCTTTAGGCGTAGTTGGATTAATTTATGTAGTGACCTAAAAAAATGTGATTTGTGCAAGTTTGCCTTTTTATCCTTGCTCTCCAAAAGATGCCCTTGTTAAGCCTAAAATTCTAGTTCAAATTGGAGGTTAAAATGGGGAACTCAGAGCTTTATAAATCTAAACATATCGAAGCTTAATATGAGGTTTGATTTGGGAAACTATCTAAGCAAAGAAACCTGTCATCTTAAGATTGAAGAAATGAAAAGCTATCATCTGAAGCCCTGTTAGTGCTTTCGCCAGCATAGATCCTCACGTGGGAGAGCTTGATCACAAGTTCAACCTGCAGTAACGTCTCGCCCGCCGCTTGGGAGCACTCACACTGCTGCCAAGTGTGGTTTAACTGGCTGACATGGTTTGCGTGCGCTATCATACATCCGGTTTACCCTGTTGTACTTCGAAAGAGTAGCACTGCGAATTCTTCACAAAAAAAGAAAAGAAATGAAAAGCTTATATTACTTTACATTTACTCAAAGACAAAAGGGAAACAATTGCCTAATAAAACCAAGTCGAAACTTTTGTAATTATCACTTTACATAATACTGTACTTTTAACCAAAATAATACTCTATATTTGGCAATTCATGTCATCCTCCACAAATTACATTTGTTTTACTAACAGTGATTAAAAACTAAAATCCTACTTTTGAAAGGATAAAATATTTCCACATAGTAAAATAAAATAAAAATATAGCTATTAAACATGTTTATTTAATTACTATTCTATCCGGTCCCAAATGTTAATCATTTTGGTAAATTGAATTCATTTCAAAATAGTTACATTTTAGAAAACAAGAAATCATTTATTATTTCTTTTTTCTAATATACCATTGTCCATTTCTGCTCCAATCAATAAAGTGATGAACAGTTGTCTGCGGACAGCTTAGTTGGTTCTAAGGGTGAAGTTTAGAACAAATTATCAAGGATCGAGTTCCGCAAGCGGAGTGTGAGAGTTATCCATCAAAAAAATAAGGGGCTCCTTGTACGTGATGTGGCACGGATCTAGTCTTTGCGAATCAACTAAGTCACCATGATTTAACTTTTCCATCAATTCTGTCGAACCGGGATGTGGGGCTCGAGATTCACCTTTTGAAACAAATAAAGTGATGAACAGTTAATTAATTGAGACGTGTAAGAGAAATATAATTGAAATGTTTGTATCTTCAAAAACAATTACTACAAAAGCCTTCTATAATAGTAAATATTTTAATAAGAACTACAATTATGTTGAGATGGAATACCAATCTTCACAATAAAATCATATATAAATAAGTTTAATATCAGTTGGGAACTTCAGCAGTTGCCATCTTGGTAGTTGCTCTGACTCTTTCCACCACCTTCGGCCTCCCCCACACCCTTGCCCTCCCCCCCCCCCCCCCAAACCGACCCATCTCCCATGTCTTTCGTTTCTTCTACGTCATACAAAGAACTAAACAATTCAAAGAAGTTAACACACAAAAAACTAAAAAAAGTCTCCTTCTCTCTCAGAGTCTTCTCTTGACTCTTTCTTGATTTCATGCAACTTGTTTTTTCTCCTCTTTACACATGTTCAACTTTTGTCAATACATTCTTCACTCTTTTTAGAGCAACCCCATAACAAAAAATAATTAAGATAGTAGTACTACATAGTAAATACCTTTTCAACCTGCAAACATGGGTGCTGTTGTGTTTTTCCTAGTTGTACTTTGTTTCTTGATAGTATCGAATGTTGTTGTAATTGAGGCAAGATTTATAGTGGAGAAGAACAGCATAAGTGTACTTTCTCCTTATTCTATGCACTCAAAGTATGATGCTTCTATTGGTAATTTTGGGGTTCCTGATTATGGTGGTTCTTTAGTTGGTACTGTTGTTTATCCTAACAAAGGTGCTAATGGTTGCACTGCCTTTGATGGTGATAAGCCCTTCAAATCTAAGGGTCATCTTCCTAATATTCTTCTTATTGATCGTGGAGGTAATTTTTGATGATTTGAAAACTGAAAATGTTAAATTTTGGTGATTAAAAGTTTTGATTATTTTTATGTTGATGTAGTGTTGCCTCTCTATATTTTTTGAACTGATATATTCTTAATAACCGACATGGTACCCGGAACTCACTGGCACACTAACAGGGATCTCATCTAGAGGCGGAATCAGAATTTAAACTTTGTAGGTTCTGAATTCTAGGATATCGACATCAACTTCAAGTATTAGTAATTGGTTCTTAATTAATTTTTTGTACATATTTAGTGAATATTTTAATATAAATATAGACTTTGGACTAATGCTATCAGGTTTGGCCGAACCCATAGGTAACCTTCTAGGTCCGCCCCTGATTTCATCCATTCCATCACACTCCTTGGTGTGCTTTTGAGTGAATGTTGAAAGTATGTATGACATGATTCACCTAAAGATTAGTTATAGGAAGTGCTTTAAACCTTGTATAGAAAATAAAAAGAGTTTTCTTTTGGAATTCAATTGTCCTTTGTTATAGTCTTCACTTGTGTATAGCAACATCCCTTATTTTTCTTCTTTGGTTATTATATTTTCTTAAAGAATTTATATTATGTTCATGAAATTTATCCATTTAAATTAATATGATCCATGGATTACCATACAAGCTTAAGTATTATCTTCAGCAAATGGAAATCTATGCATATTTCAATAATAAACTGTCTGTTGACTTAAATTGATGTTACACGAAGGTTTATGTTTAATAGGGCCACTTTTTCAATGAGGACTGGAATCGTGGATGATAAAAATTCTATTTTTTCTTACTGTCAACAATAAAGAAAAAAGAAATTTATCGGTAGACGAGGAGAGAAAAATTCAAGCAACAACTAACAGATGTTGGAACTTTTGAGAGAGTGACATGTCTTAAGATTAACTTCTAAGTTTTAGAGGCTTTTGCAGGAATGTGAGTGTCTATTGGAGTTAAAGGGACCTGCTAAATTCTACTACTATTTCTTTACTTAGAGAGACTGACATTTTTTAAGTTTAGCTTGCAAGTACAGTCTTAGTGGCTTATGAGTTGTTTGACTGTTTCTTGGAGTTGAAGGAAATTTCTGAATCTATTTCTGTAGTTGAGGAGTCACTACCAACTTTTGGATATTCATTTTTCTATGCATAATTTACTGGAAAGTTTAACATATTCAACAAAGCTATATGCTTTAAACATTTAAACAATTTGTTTTTTTCTTTTCCAGACTGCTATTTTGCTTTGAAGGTGTGGAATGGCCAACAAGCTGGAGCAGCTGCAGTTCTAGTTGCTGATAGCATAGATGAGTCTCTCATAACTATGGATTCTCCTGAAGAAAGTTCGGATGCTGATGGATACATCGAGAAGATTGGAATTCCGTCAGCATTAATTGGAAAGTCCTTTGGCGACACATTAAAAGAAGCTCTAAAGAAGGGAGAGGAAGTTGTGATCAAGATGGACTGGACGGAGTCAATGCCACACCCTGATCAGCGAGTTGAGTATGAGTTATGGACTAATAGCAACGATGAGTGTGGGGTCCGTTGTGATGAGCAGATGAGTTTCATCAAGAACTTCAAGGGACACGCTCAGATACTTGAAAAGGGAGGTTATACTATGTTCACGCCTCACTATATTACTTGGTACTGTCCTGAAGCTTTCATTCTTAGCAGTCAGTGCAAATCTCAGTGCATAAATCACGGGAGATATTGCGCTCCTGATCCAGAGAAGGACTTTGGGGAAGGGTACCAAGGGAAGGACATCGTCTATGAGAACTTGAGGCAGCTATGCGTGCACAGAGTTGCAAACAAGACTAACCATTCTTGGGTTTGGTGGGATTACGTGACGGATTTCCATATCAGATGTTCAATGAAGCAAAAGAGATACAGCAAAGAATGTGCTGAGGAGGTCATGAAATCGCTTGGTATCTCTCTTTCGAGTAAAATGTTTTGTCAATATTTGTGATTTATACTGTTCGTAGTAGTTACTCTTTGAGTTTTCATTCGATTCAATAGATCTACCTGTTGATAAGATAAAGAAATGCATGGGTGATCCAGAGGCTAATGTAGAAAATGAAGTGTTAAAGACTGAGCAAGACCTCCAGGTCTCTTCCTTCTAAATATCTCTAATCATTTCTTATTTCCGGCATGATTGACCATTTTTATGTTTTACAGATATAATATCTATGTTATCACAAGAATATGTTACACTAAACTATTTCTTTTGATTCCCTTGATAGGTTGGCCGAGGACCTCGTGGTGATGTGACAATCTTACCAACAATGGTCATCAATGATGTTCAATATCGAGGTATTGTATAGATGTAGCAAAATAAGGTCCAATGTAGACTAACTAATTGTTTATATTCATAATTATTGTATGATAAATCTTCCGGTAGATATAATATTCTCTTTGAGTACTCAATTTTTTTTTTATGGTTTCTTGAAGGAAAATTGGAGAGGACTGCTGTTTTGAAGGCCATATGTGCTGGATTTAAGGAAACAACTGAACCTTCGATATGTTTAAGTGGAGGTTTGACACCATTCCCTTCTTCATGATCTTGACTACAAGACTTATTGCATATAAAATTATGTGAGTTAGCTAAATTGTTGTTTATTCTCAATAGATCTTGAAACGAACGAGTGCCTAGAAAGGAATGGTGGCTGTTGGCGGGATCCAAAGTCTAACATAACTGCGTGCAAAGTATGGCAAATAATGCTCTCTGAAACCTTAAAAAAAGTTATTGTCTTCCTTAATGAAAAACTATTGTGGTATATATAACAACCTTTTACATGAGTCTAATGCTTGTGCTTTGATCTACGTGTTTAAAGGACACATTTAGAGGAAGAGTTTGTGAGTGTCCTTTGGTGAACGGCGTGCAGTATAAAGGAGATGGATACACATCTTGTGAAGGTATGAAAGCGCTGCTTCTGTTTCATTAATTATACATAGATTAATTGAATTTAAGCTTGTTGAGTTTGAATTTCAAAACAGAGGTTTACTGGATGTGAGTATACTAGAAGTTAGTTTTGTATCTTTGTCTTCTCCGGTAAACTATGCAAGACTAATTAAAAAGAAGCATATAGATGGCCATTTGTTGTTTCAGATCAGAAAACAAATGTAGCTTTGTCCGTATTAATTTACAGACTATGTTGCTCGGAATCCTCCAAAAATGCCGTAGTGCCCATTTTTTGGAGGATACAAAACGGGTGCTACAACATTTTTGGAGTATCCAAGCAACATATCTTACAAGTCCTCTCTCGTTTTAGGAAGTTACCCCTCATGTCATCAGAATATTCCTTATTTCAATCCAGAATTACATCCCAACTTGAAATATTTTTAAGAGCTCAATCTTTCTATTTAAGTCCACTAGCAGTCCTCTTGCTAGGAGTTACTAGTGGCACATAGGGAATTTTAGACAATTGGCTTATTGAGTTGCTAGTTCTTCTCGAACATTAAACGACTCAAATTTCTCCCCATCTAACTGACTTGCCATCGACTGACAGCCGTTGGACCTGGAAGGTGTATGGTAAACAATGGAGGCTGCTGGTCAGAGACCAGAAATGGAGAAACATTTACAGCATGTCCAGTTCAGTATAATCATTCTTTTCTCGAAATGTGTATTTTGTCAAGTTTAAAATATTTCATGTGCTTAAATCTGTTTAATGCGAAGCAGGAGGAAGACCTATCAGGCTGTAAGTGTCCATTTGGTTTTAAAGGTGATGGCCATAAATGTGAAGGTATGTAACATTCTTATTGATCCTTTCGCGACACAAATATTTTCTCGTGTTTTTTCACATTTGGGAAGTACCAATTCTAACATCTGTTCCTCTCAATCTTTCGTTTCAGATGTAGATGAATGCAAGGAAGGAGTCGTTTGTCAATGTGATGGCTGTAGCTGTAAGAACACGTGGGGCGGATATGATTGCAAGTGTAAAGGAAATCAACTGTACATAATGGAGCATGATACTTGTATAGGTAACAAAAAGTTGATTAAGCGCCATTAACAAATGTTGTTCATCATTTAAGCTAGCAGATCCTCAACTTCAACCTGCTAGCTGCTACTATCCTACTCTGCATCATCTTCATAAATATTTAACCATAAGGCCATACACCAACATTCAAAAATTCTAACTATGAAGTGCTGCCTCGGTTAAAAACTCGCATTTTGTGAAGATGCAAAGCATCATTTTCATGACAACCTTTCGTGCCATAGCAAGATGAACTTACAATTACCTTTTTCCTTATTGTGCAGAAAGGCACTCATCAAAGGTCGGGCGGGTCCTTATGTTCTCTTTCCTAGCCATTGCAGTGGGTGCTGGTGTAGCTGGTTACATCTTTTACAAATATAGACTTAGGGTAAGCATATCGAACGGTTACCTATTTTTTGTTCCTTTCAAAATAACATATTTTGTTGAATGCCATACTCATGATAAAATAATAATTATGCCTCAATCCCAAGTTAGTTGGAGTTGGTTGTATGAATCCTCAATATCATAAATGTCCTATTTGGGAATAGTCACGTATGCTAACTATTTTCAAATTTATCTAGTCATACATGGACTCGGAGATTATGGCCATCATGTCACAGTACATGCCTCTCGATAACAACCATCAGAATCAGGTTGTCCATCATGAAGCTGAACCTCTACGACAGAGCTCAGTATGACGAATGTTGCCTAGTGCTAGCATATGATTCTCAGTTCTTCTCTTGGGATACTTTTCGACGTCATGGATCTTGAAGAACAGACTATATTTATAGGAAAACTACAATGAGATGCCTAATGCTGGTTTGCCAACTTTTGAATCCGTAAACTTGCTTTCCATTTGTGTATAATAGAGTTTTGAGATGTAAATGCAGGATTTATCTGTGTATACTTGCAAAAGGAAATGCATGGCTTTTTACTTCGTCCAGTACTATTTTTTAGAGTAAATTTCACTTAAACCCCCTTAACCTTTGGGTTTGGAAAAATAATACAGCATTCACCTTTTGAATGGTAAATAAACCCCCTTTGATCGTAAATCAATGGTCAAGATTGAATTGGATGATGCATGTAGTTTTAAAATGACCTTCAATTATGATCAACTATTATATATTTTCTAAAAAGGAAAATATCACCAAAAGTACCCAATGTATGTATAGAAATGAGTGATTTACCTAAAAATTTGAGGTAAAGAAATGACTATGGATGCATCTTTTGTGTAAACGTGTATAGTGTCATTAATTGTATTCATACCATATTAGAATATATTTTATATATTGTGTAAATATAATTATGGTAAGACTAGGATTTCTCTTGTGATTAGATTTAGGATTCCTATTGTATAAGGGATGAATATTGTACACTAAATATATTTGATATTAATGAGAAGACTTCTCAAGGGAGATTAATATCATCTTATATGGTATCAAGAGCCTAAAATAAAAACCCTAGAATTTTTGAAGTCGCTTCCAGGCATCTCCCTTTTTCCTCCCTAAAATTCTTTGGTTTTTTTCCATTCCTCTCTTCTCTATATGGATACTCAGGATTCTTCCAATACTTCTAACGCTTCCACCACCACAAATCTCACCACCACGTTGTCATCCTTTTTTCATCCCGCCCTAACTGTTACCAACATTAAGAATTATATTCTCATTCTTCTTGATCAAGAAAACAGTCAGTATTCTCCTTGGGTTGAACTGTTTCGTAATCATGCATGTCTATATAATGTGTTTGATCATATCGATGACACTATTCTGCGCCCTCCGGAGGTTGATGATTCTACTTGACGTCGTCTAGACGCAGGCGTCAAACAGTGGATTTATTGTAGTATTTCTCATGATCTTCTTCTCACTATCATGAAATATGGCGCCACGGCCCTTGATTTATGGAACCGCTTGGAGGAAATCTTTCAAGATAACAAGCACACTCGTGCGGTGTATTTAGAGGAACAATTTAACAATACACGTCTTGAATTTTTTCCCAACATGACTGAGTACTGCAGATAGTTGAAACTACTGGAGGATCAACTCTCCAACATCGACACGCTTGTCTCGGATACTAAAATGGTGTTGCAATTGATTGCAGGCCTTCCTAAAGACGACTATGATATGTTAGCCACCATGATTCAACAGGCAGATCCGTTACCCAGTTTCAACAAAGCTCGCTCGAAGTTGTTGCTTGAAGAGACCCGCCATGCTAAGCAGGATGAGCACAGTCAGCAAGCTTTAGCCGTCGGCACGCAACCCCAAGACCGGATGCCACCAAGAAAACTCTCAACCACAGCAGGGCCGCGACGGCAAGAGTGGCAAGGATCGCGGCGACAGAGGAGGGTGTGGTCGTGACAAGGGTCGCGGTCAGCAGAACCAACAACAGCAACAGCAGGGTCCGCAAAACAACTAGGCCACGGCGTCTCCGCAGATGTCATTCTGACGTCGCGGAGCCTCAAGATCAGCACACGGCGCCAAGACAAAGATCGCGTCACCAAGATCTGAGCCATGGCGCCGGCCCCTTTCCAGTACCAGCAGCCCTTCAACCCGTATTCTCAACACGGGTTGTTGGGCCCAGCTCCAGCCACTCGGCAAGCCCAGTACCCGCAACAAGCCCACTTCATGCAAGGACAGTTCCAGCAGCCCTCTTCCGGCATGGCCCCCTCTGAGTTGGGTCAGGCTTTCAGCAGCCTCAATCTGCAACAGCCTGACAACAATTGGTACATGGACTCCGGAGCCACATCTCACCTCACTCCGTCTGCAGGTAATATTCCCAAACTGTTCAGTTTAAAGCATCCTCAATTTGTTACAGTTGGTAGTGGTCACCACATTCTAGTGAAGGGCTATGCTACATCCTACACACCACCTCCTCATCCATTCCTCCTTAAGAATACCCTATATGCCCCATATATAGTTAAGAACCTAATCTCTATCCGCAAATTTACTCGTAATAATTCTATCTCTGTTGATTTTGACCTTTTGGTTTCATTGTGAAGGATCTTCATATTGGGACACCTCTTACGAGATGCAATAGCACGGGGGATCTTTATCCATTCACTCTCACCTCCGCTGGCAGATCTTGCTCTCCCGTCTCTCTAGCGGCCATTTCTTCTTCAACGTGACATAATAGGCTTGGTCATCCCGGAGCACCTCTTTTTAATTTTCTTAGAGGCAATAATTTCATTACTTGTAATAATGGGAAACTTGCCCAAAACTGTGTTTCTTGTTCTTTAGGCAAACATACTCGTCTTCCATTTCAATCATCTACTAGTGTTACCTTTGCACCATTTGATATTATACATGCTGATTTATGGACATCACCTGTTTCTAGTTCTCTCGGTCATAAATACTATCTTGTATTACTAGATGATTTTTCCCACTTTGTCTGGTTATATCCTCTAAAATTTAAATCGTAAGTGTTTGCCAAATTTCTTGAGTTTCGAACATTCATTCAAACACAGTTTGAAAAAGGTATAAAAAAAATTCAGTGCGATAATGATCGTGAATTCAACAACTCTATATTTCACCGGTTTTGTACTAATAATGGCATGGTTTTTCGCTTCTCCTGCCCCCACACCTCCCCACAAAACGGTAAAGCTGAAAGAATCATCCGCACCATTAACAATATGATTCGCACTCTATTGTGATTCATGTCTCCCTTCCTTCGTCCTTCTGGGTATATGCTGCTAAAATGTCATAATACATTCTAAATATTCTCCCTACTAGCACCCTTCACAATATGACCCCTACCGAAATCCTATATCATAGAGTCCCCTCTTATGACCATCTACGGATATTCGATTGTCTATGCTATCCTAGCATTGCCTCTATTGCCCCTCACAAGCTAGCTCCCCGATCCACTCCTTGTGTCTACCTGGCTTCCCGCCAAATCATAGGGGCTATCTATGCTACGACTTGTCAACTCGTCAATTCCACATCTCTCGTCACGTCACATTCGACGAGATTACATTCCCGTTTTCGAATCTTCAGAAATTCCAAAAATCGGACTACTCCTTTCTTGATGAGCCTACCATCTCTCACATTATCCTTAATCAGCTCACTCAATCATCCCAAACGTCAGCGCCGCGGCTCATCGAGCAAGTGTCGCGACACCTCTCTTCCAGTGAGCAAACTAATTCTTCCAAGGAATTAGAGCCGCGGCCCCTCGGGGATGCGCCACGGCGCCTCTCTTCCAGTGAGCACCCAGTTCTCGAAACATAATTAGAGTCGCGGCCCCTCGATAGTGGAGCCGCGGCGCCTTCGACGGACTTTCCGCCTCCATCCTCTTACCCGACAATGCCTTCTGCTCCCACCACTCGGACTCCACAACCACTAAATTTCCCCACTCACTAAATGGAAACTCGTGCCAAACATAGGATATTTCAACCCAAAGTCCAATTTAACCTGTCTGCTCAAACCATTTCTCCACTTCCCAAAAACTCCAAATTGGCCAAACAGGACCCTAATTGGAATGCAGCTACGTATGAGGAATTCAATGTTTTAACTAAACAGCACACATGATATCTAGTACCTAGACCTGAGGGGGTGAATGTGATCCGGTGTATGTGGTTGTTTCGTCAAAAATTCTGAGACAGTGGAGATCTTGAAAGGTATAAGGCACGACTTGTGGCTTGATCGGTGTATTTTATATACACCTTTTGAGTCTGTTTTAGTTAGTCTGTTGTCCCATTTTGCACATATAAATGTCGTATTAGGATAGTTTTTCTTTCTTTTGAGTCAAAGTGGTTAAAGTGGCCAAATGGCGGAAAAGGAGCAAAAAGAGGGCGAAAGAGGAGATGCCAGAGTCAAAACAGAAAGTGGCGAACAAGGCTAAAACTGCATCAGCACATGCGGCCTCGCAGCTGTGAAGCGCGCGGCGCTATCATTCGAAGGTGCAGAAGATCCGTAGCCGCGGCGCTTAAATCGTGGTCGCGGCGCCACTATTCCGAGAGCGAAGACTCAGCCGCCTCGCATGAGCCAGATGCAGGCCGCGCGCCTAAACATCCGAGAGCTGAGTGGCAGCGCGGCCCTCGCATGCCAGATATCGTGCCGCGCGCCAAAACACCCAAGGATTGCAGAACTTCCGCGCCACGCGCGCCATCTCGCAGGCAGCGCCGACGCTGAAAAATTAGGTTTTTGACGGATTTTTGGACCAGCCTGCAGGAAAAGAAGGAGACGTTTAAACCTATAAAAGGAGAACCCAGGCGCTTTCAAGGGTTCCCTTTCGCACAACTCAAGATTTTCTTGCTAGAGATCGAGATCTAAACATTAGTAATTTATTTCCTTTTCTTGTCTTTAATTCAGTGGTTGCATGATGAACTTTGAATTAGTTCTGGTCATATTCATGGCTAGGAACTAATTCTCTTATATGGCTTTCTATGTTGAATTTCTTGAACCTTATGTTATAAATTAATGCATGCTTGTGGTTATTATTCTTATTGAGAGATCTATACAATTATTGAGTTGAATTCTTTGTAGCTAATTGACAACTAGTTATCACTATATGATTTCTAATCGATTCAAAAGGGATTGTGAATATGTGTAAGTTGGGTAGACGGTCTTGAATCGGGACGCAAATACCTCAATTAGATTTGTAGCGTTGATGAGAGGCTTAACAACCCTAATTTTGCGCATTGCGCGTGACGGCCAACTAGGTTTTGTGCTTAATCCTCCTATAGCGTTACTTTATCGAAAGTTAGGTAAGGAACAATACTGGGTTGAGTGTTTATATAACCCTAACGGAGTATAAAACGATTTCAGAAACCCGCTTTCTCCAAAAGAAGAACACCATAAGTAATGCATTAGTAAGTAGCATGCGGATAGTGAGGATACATGAAGCCCTATTCTCATCACATCTGAATTAAATCTTTATATTTAATTAGCTTTCATAACTCTTAGTTACAAACCAAACAATCAATCATTAATTCACCAAATAGATACTAGAAAATAGATAACTGATACTTGGACCCTAATCCTAGAGGACGATATTCGGTCTTATCTAAGACTATACTACTTGATACGATAACGTGCACTTGCGTTTAAAAGTGTGTGCATATTACCGCGCATCAAGTTTTTGGCGCCGTTGCCGGGGATTAGGCAATAGTTCAATATCAAAATTATCTATTTTTAATTTCTAATTTGGTCTTTAATTTCTAATTTTTATTTTTTCTTTTACGTTTTTCGCTATTTTTCGGAAAATCAGTCAGTGATTCATTTTCTGCTTTTGATCTATTTCGCAATCGGTTTATGCGAAGGAGAAGAGAGCGAACACTCTTGTTCCCTTCAATCCAGAGATCGAGAAAACTTGCAAACAGAACAGAAAGAATCAACGAATTGCAACTTTGATAGAGATGGACGGTAATCTAAACAATAACAGGATGAGAGAAGGGTTAGGTGAAAATCAATTTAACCCAGGAGATCCTCAGCAAGTGCCAATAGATGTGGAGGATAGAGTCCGAATCCAGCCAGAAAGAAGTTTGGGAGATTATGTGCTACCAAGAGTGAATGGAGCACAGACTTGCATTAGGCTCCTCGCACAGGAGCCAACAATTTTGAGATAAAGCCAGCACTCGAGCATGGTACAAAGACACCGTGCAATTCGGAGGATCGCCATCGGAGGATCCACATGCACATAGCTAATTTCGAGCTATGTGCCACTTTCGATATAACGGCGTTCATCGATGATGCCACAGTCGAGGCTCTTTCCTTTCTCACTCGAGGATAGAGCAAAGTATGGTTGAATTCCCCGCCACCGATTCGATATTCACATGGCACGAAATGGGCACGTAAATTTCTAGCTAAGTTCTTTCCGCCAGAAAGCAAAGAAAATTGAGAGGGGAGTTGAACAACTTCTACCAAGCTGATGGAGAATCCTTATATGAAGCATGGGAAAGGTTCAAGGATCTACAGAGGAAGTGTCCACACCATTGCATTGAGTTGTGGAACTTGGTCCACATCTTCTACAACTGGCCGAAAGCAAGACAACCGTAACCATCATAGATGCAGAAGAGTGGAGCATTCATGAGGAAAACAGCCCACGACGCTCATGAGTTATTAGAAGATATGGCCACTAACAACCATGTCACTGAAGAGAGGGCGACTAGTGGAAGAAGAACTGTGGGGGTCCACGAAGTAGATGATATTGCTGCCTTGAATGCCCAAGTGGCTCTTCTAGCAAAACAATGCAGCAAGATACAAGGTCGATGAACGCCGCATGATGCCCAAAAGTCGCGAGATATGTGGCGGCCCACATACATTTGATAGGTGTCCTTCAGCGGATCCCAACAATGTATCAATGGAGCAGGCAGAGTGTCAGGCAGTAGGTAATTACCAGAGGCAACAGAAAAACCCCTACTCCAACACTTATAATCCAGGGTGGAGGAATCACCCAAATTTCTCATGGAAGGGAGATCGTACGGCAGAACTGTGGCCAGCAGAATCCAGCACTGTGGCCGCAGAATCCAGATCGTGGGCAAGAAAATCGGTATAGGGCCAAGATCGTAACCAGCAGAACCGTAACCAGCCTCTTCATTCAAGCCCCACACCTCAATACCAATGCACCGTTCAAAGAAGAAAAGCGGATGAGCTTAAAATGCTTGATAAAGACTTGCCAACGCCTGCACGCAGCTTTATGATGTAGCTAGATCCTCGCTCGTAAACTTGGAAACACAAGTAGATACCGGCAAAGCGGTAAACGCCGAGCCACAGTGACACCGCCAAGCAATACAGAGGTAAATCCGAGAGCAATGTAAAGCGGTCAGTTGAGAAGTGGAAGACAATGGAGCAACAACACCTCACCAATAGTTGAGAAGGAAGCGAGTTAGAAAAAGAGGGTGGTGAACCTAGCCCGGTGATAGAAAACTCCTGAGATGAGTATACGTAAAAGATTCCTTTCCCAGAGATTACAAAGAAAGGCTCGATAAACAATTTTCCAAATTTGGAGGTATTCGAAGTTGCATATCAACATACCTTTCATAGAGGCTTTGGAGCAGATGCCATCTTATTTCAAGTTCATGAAAGAAATCTTGGGGAAAAAGAGAAAACTAGCCGAATATGAGATAGTAGCACTGACAGAAGAGTGTAGTGCTATCTTACAAAAGAAGCTGCCACCAAAGCTAAAGGATCCTGGAAGCTTTACACTACCATGCACAGCAAGTGCGTGACGCAATGTAGCTCTATCCGATTTAGGGCGAGTATAAATCGATGCCTATCGGGCCAAAAGATCGAGATGGGAGAGGCTAAACCAACCACGGTGAGTCTGCAACTAGCCGACAGGACAGTGGTTCATCCACGAGGCAAGATTGAGGATGTGATTGTGAAGGTAGGAAAATTTTTCTTTCCTGCAGATTTCCTCATTCTTGATATGGAAGAAGATGCAGAAATCCCTATCATATTAGGGAGGCCATTCCTAGCAACAGAGAGAGCTTTGATTGATGTTGAAAGAGGGGAGTTGACATTAAGGGTAGAGAATGAAGAAATGGTGTTTAAAGTGTTTAAACATGTCATCGAACCACCACCAATGAGTAGGTGCTTTTCAATCAGCACCATTAAACCCCCATGCGAGCCATTACAAGTGAACCAAAGAGTGATGAGCCCAAGAAAGCAGGCATGGTTTGCCGAAATGCCACTAAAGGAGGTAAGTGTTCCTGAACTCCCTATTACCGATAATGCTAAAAAGAAAAGGAGAAAAAGGAAACGCCAAATGTGGAGGAAATGGATAGGTTGGGGGCTTAATCCGCCCCAAGGTTATTAAGACTAAGGAACTTGCGTCCGGCTAAAAAACGTTAAAGACAGCGCTACTTGGGAGGCAACCCAACGTTTTCAATTATGTTATTTTAATTCCTGTCTTTTAGTTTATTTCATTTTTGTCTAAGAACAGTCTCACGGTCTTGGAATCTTGTGTTTGTCTTTGTGATTGATGTGTACAGGAAATAAATCAAGAAAAGCAAGGATTTCCAGAAAAGCGGAGTAGCCTTGCGCGCCAGAGCAGTGGTCGCAATAAATATCTGAAAGAAGGTTGAAGTTTGGCCGCGCGCCTGCGGTGAGTCATGCAGAAATCCAGAAAAATATGCCAAGTTAGAGCCACAAGCATGAAATCCCGGCGAGCGCAGAGTTTAAGAGCCATGCGCGAGGCTAATTCAGAAACTTAAAACGCCCAAAAATCATATTTTTACCAATTCCAACTTCAAAAACCTAACCTCCCCTCTCCAAAAACCCACGAAAATTCAAAAACTTTCCCACAAATCCTCCACAAATCCAACCCAACCACAACCTAAACTCTTAAATTCCCAAAAATCCCCAACTATCTCAAACAACAAAGCTCCATTCCATAGCCTCAACCCACCAAGAACAAGCTTGAATCTTCTCATCAAAAGGTAATCCATATCTTTGTTCTTGAATCCTTTCACTGAAGTCATAGGAGGTAGTAGTTCGGAAGAGTATTGTAGTTGGAGTAGTTTGCACCTAAAAGTTGGTTGTGAAGTTGAGAAAGGAGGTTGTGGGCATTGTTGAAGTTTGCAGTGTCGCTGCTAATTGTTGAGTGTGTAGGAGACATTGTGCCACAAAAATTAGTAGCTGCAGATTTTGTTTAAAAATGGCCACCAGAAAGAGAAGAGGATCCACATCCACCCCAACCCCACAATACGATGAAAATAGATTTGTGAGTTACCAGGCCTACCAAAGATACAAAAGACTTGATACTAGGCCCGTAATTCCAGAAAGGGGAATGGATTACCAAAGGGGATCATATGGGGAGGAAGACATTTATGAGCCCATCCGGGCTATGATAGAGCTAAGGGGGTGGAAGAGATTTGTCAATCCGGAGAAGATAAAACCAATGAATACAACAATGGTGCGGGAATTTTATGCAAACTATCCGGAGAGGACAGAAAGGGGGTGCTTTGTAAGGGGAAGTTATATGCCTGTGACGGCAGAAACAATAAATGCAGATCTCAAAACAGTGGATGTTGAAGGAGGAATTGGTGATCGGAGCCATTTTAGAACATGGTCTAGGAGCACCGACAACATCAATCGATACCACAGAACACCGCCACTACCCCGAGCCGCTTTGAGATTGGAAGAAATGGAGCGAGCACCGAGCAAAGCACTAACAAGGCGCACAAGGCTTGTCAGATTTAAATCGATGCGCGTGATTCCATCTACGACTTCACCAGAGTGTCGAAGACAGATTAAGTTGATTTATGGAATTATGAGGGTCGATAATTGATGTGGAAAAGAGATAGTGCAGAGCATCAAAGAAATAAGGTTGGTGACAACAGTGGATTGGGACACGGTTCACTTATTACCGCCTATGCCACGAGCGGTCCCACAACTACCCACGATACTCATGAAAGAAACCAACCGCCGGTGTCCTAGGATAGTGCACTCCTTCCTGCACCCCACCCAAAGAACGGACGGAGAGCACCACCACCAGCAGCAGCAGCAACAGAGGCAACTATGGATGAAGATGAGCCTGAAATAGGGCTCACATGAGGCGAGACCTAGCCACCGCCAACCACGTAAGGACCTCAAGCCAATGATGGAACAAGTGCTCCAGAACCAGAGGATGATGATGCAACACTTCGGCACATTGTTACAAGGACAAAATGAGTTGAGACAGGGACAACAGGAGTTGCGCCAAGGGCAACAAGAAGTAAGGCAGGAGCAGCAACAGCTGCACCAGCAGTATGAAGAGTTGAGCTCCCTGTTCAACCAATGGTCGATGCATTATCCACCGCCACCACCACCATTTTAGCCAAAGTTTGTAAGTGTCCTTTTTCTTTTACTGTCTTTGAGTCTTGCACACATTGGGGACAATGTGTGATTTAAGTTTGGGGGTGTTTTATTTGTGTGTCATGTTATGTTTTATTTAAGTCTTTTTATTTGAGTCACCAAAATTTTTTCTTTTTTGAGTCATAATTGCCTGTCAAAAATCATGTATGCTGTAGTTGCTAGAAACACCTAGTGAAGTAAGGTGGAATAATGTAAAGGAATGGAAGCAACTATCTAAACACTTAGGTTAGATATGCCAAAAACTCACGTAACTGCCTATTCGAGTCTCTTGCTGAAAGTTATGTATGCTAAATGATAAATGCCTATGTGTTATGACTGCTTGCTATTTGAGGCGAAATAGTTAGGATATGCATGATAGGGAGATGACTCAGGCATTTCTTTGATAGCCAATTCTTACCATTCTTTTCTATCCCGTACTGTAAAAATATCACTAGTTAGCCCCATTGAGCCTAAAAATTGAAACTTTTTCTTTGACACCCTACTTTCCCACAAATTGTGCCATAAGTGAAAAGATGAAAAAGTGGAATACATTGTGTTAAAAGAAAAAGAGACAAAAAGAGTGAATAAGCCCGTTGGACCCCAATAAAAAGTAATAAGAAACAGGCAAAAGCCTAAGTTTGGGGGTGTTCATTATTATTAGATACTTCACTCTCCCAAAACAAAAGAGGGGAAGGATAGAATTGAAGTGAAGGAAAGAATCAAAAGAAAAAGGGAAAAATTGAAAAGCTAAAGAGCTTATGGTACACAAAAATGAGCCTAAATGCCTATTTTTTACCAACCCCTACCTAAGCCTACATTACAACCCTTAAAGTCCTGAAGATCTCTTTTATGTATATCCAGAATTAGTGGAGAATAGCAAGTAAGGTGCCATAGGAATTTTTGAATTTATATGCATACTGAGTACACCGACTTCCATTTAAAGCATGATAAGTATGAGTTTGCGAAATATCTAGCTCAACGTGTTGAAATTCCATGCTATATGTTCCTCGTATTATTCTCGCTAACCTTCATGTTTTTCTAGTTAACATTCATGCAAAGAAAAGTGATCAATGGCAAGTGAGTCTGTTTATTTTCTTATTTATTGAGTCTTTCATTTTATTTCTTTCTTTTATCTTTGCTCGAGGCGAGCAAAGGTTAAGTTTGGGTATTTGATCGGTATTTTATATACACCTTTCGAGTCTGCTTTAGTTAGTCTGTTGTCCCATTTTGCACATATAAATGTCGTATTAGGATAGTTTTTCTTTCTTTTGAGTCAAAGTGGTTAAAGTGGCCAAATGGCGGAAAAGGAGCAAAAAGAGGCGAAAGAGAGATGCCAGAGCCGAAACAGAAAGTGGCGAACAAGGCTAAAACCTGCATCGCCGCGGTGCCTCCCGCAATGTAAGCGGCTGCGACGCTATCATTCGAAGAAGGTGCAGAAGATCCGTAGCCGCGCGCTAAACTGGCCGCGCGCCCACTATTCCGAGAGGCGAAGACTCAGCCGCGCTCCTCGCATGCCAGATGCAGGGCCGCGCGCTAAACATCCGAGGAGCTACAGATTACAGCGGCCGCGCCTCGCATGCCAGATATCGGGCCGCGCGCCAAAACACCCGGCGATTGCAGACTTCCGGCCGCGCGCCATCTCGCAGGCGCGCGCCGACGCGAAAAATTAGGTCTTTGACGGATTTTTGGGCCAGCTGCAGGAAAAGAAGGAGACGTTTAAACCTATAAAAGGAGAACCCTAGGCGTTTTCAAGGGTTCCCTTTCTTGCACAACTCAAGATTTTCTTGCTAGAGATGGAGACCTAAACATTAGTAATTTCTTTCCTTTTTCTTTTCTTTAATTCAGTTTTTGCATGATGAACTTTGAATTAGTTCTTGTCATATTCATGGCTAGGAACTAATTCTCTTATAGGGCTTTCTATGTTGAATTTCTTGAACCTTATGTTATAAATTAATGCATGCTTGTGGTTATTATTCTTATTGAGAGATCTATCCAATAATTGAGTTGAATTCTTGGTAGCTAATTGACAACTAGTTATCACTATATGATTTCTAATCAGATTCTGAAAAGGGGGGATTGTGAATATGTTGTAAGTTGGGTAGACGGTCTTGCATTGGGGATGAAAATACCTCAATTAGATTTGTAGCGTTGATGAGAGGCTTAACAACCCTAATTTTGCGCATTGTGCGTGACGGTCAACTAGGTTTTTGTGCTTAATCCTCCTATAGCGTTACTCCTTATCAAAAGTTAGGTAAGGAACAATACTGGGTTGAGTGTTTATATAATTAACGGAGTATAAAACGATTTCGTAAACCTGCATTCTCCAAAAGAAGAACACCATAAGTAATGCATTAGTAAGTAGCATAAGCGGATAGTGAGGATACATAGAAGCCCTATTCTCATCACATCTGAATTAAATCTTTATATTTAATTAGCTTTCATAACTCTTAGTTACAAACCAAACAATCAATCATTAATTCACCAAATAGATACTAGAAAATAGATAACTGATACTTGGACCCTAATCCTAGAGGACGATATTCGGTCTTATCTAAGACTATACTACTTGATACGATAACGTGCACTTGCGTTTAAAAGTGTGTGCATATTACCGCGCATCATGGCTAATGGCACAAATCAGCAAAAGAGTATTGATTGTGGTGAGACTTTCAGCCCGGTTGTCAACTTGATGTGAAGAATGCATTTTTACATGGGTGTCACGACCAGACAGTCCGCGACTAAATGCCCTAATGACTCCATTCTACTAACCTGTCACACGTAAACCGACTAATACTAAGGGAAGTATGAATTCCGGCAGCACAACGCTGTAACAACAACATATGCCAGAATAGGAGAGCCGACAAGGCTGCCTTTACACAAGACTATACCTGTCTCCTGAGGGGTCACAACTAGCCAACATAATATAATAAGCAAGCCGACAAGGCTGCCACCGAATAATATCACATATTCACGGGAACATCTCAACACAGAGTACAATGACATAGCTGACCAAAATAGATTTACAAGTCTACATACGTACAACCCACAACTGTCTACAGACCTCTATGAGAAGACTAAAATTATATGACGGGACAGGGCCCCGTCGTGCCCCTAAATATTTACATAAGTCTAAAAAAAGGTTTTGTACCAAAAATGACAAAGCTCTGGATCAAGAGAGCTTTCCAACCAGCTGAGCAGGAGTCCTAAGCCTAAGGATCACCAAATCGAGAACTGAACTCGCGGCATGAACGCAATTTCGAGGAGCGGGTCGATTAAATAATGTACTGAGTATGTAAACAAGAAATACTGTAAATGAGATCATAAATAGCCAACAAGTAACGGTAGATTAGTATGAAAATCTGAATCCAAATCTAACTGTGTCGTAAACAATAAGAGTCAGTTGTGCCTTATAAAAATAAGAGTCAAGTCAAAAACCATGAATGTCTGTCAATAAGGTCATAAGATACATATATACATATAACGTAATCCGGCCCTCTAATGCGGAACTCGGTGGAATTATATCATGACTCGGCCCATAATGGGACTCGGTGAAATCATCATCTCATCTATGGATGCATCCTACATAATTCGTCCCTCTAGTGAGGGACTCGGTGAACAATGCAAGGTTGTGCACGAACATAAGCCGGCCCGGGACTCGGAGAAGTGGAATAATAATACTTAGCACAAGTAGATATCATGAGTAACCATATGCAATTAAAAACTATCATTTGACTCTCAATAAAATCATTATAATAAGCTCTTTACTGAAAAATCATAGGCACTTCTCATAACTAACATCTTTAGGAATTAAACTGTATAGAAATCATGTACGTCCGCCGTACGTTTACTTAATAAAAATCATGCCAAAAGAAAGAAGGAATAGTTCACATACCTCTTAGTCGAACTAATCAACTCAATATTAAGATTCGTCTCGTCTAGTACGTCAACCTATAATAATGGTAATACGTTCGTCAATTCTATGATTTCTAGCGTACTTTATATCGAAAGACGACTCTCTTTTCTTATAGAAATTCGGGAAGCACTTCCCCTATTTATGTGCATGTCCATAAATTTCAGCCAAGCCAACAATATCAATTTACAAGTCACAATTCAAGGGTATATTAAAACAGTTCCATATACTTGACATAAACCATCAATATACATATTTCTCCTTACATTTATGGAATACAACAATAAGAGGCCAAGTCTTCTAGTTTGCAACACATCACTTTACAACAATGTAATTTCTTTAAAACATGTAAAAGTAATTACTACATTGAACATGCTTCATTGTAACTAAACTTTCAGCATTATAACTCTACCAAAACAACCCTTAAAATGCAATACCATATGTCCAATAATTCCATGAAATTCTCGGCCAACACCACAATACCAAATTCTTTTCATAATTCCTTAAAATCCAATTGGAGTCCTTTAAATCAAATTCATATTTCAAGAATTCCATATAACCATTACAACTTAAGTATTAATGTTTCCTTCAACTCGACATGCCATTAGTGACAATAATAATAGCAACAATTAAACCCAAGGTATACCAAATAGCCCAAATTTGGTCCTAGTAACAACATGTCATAATTCAATAACTTCCTCTTAATTCTCTAGAATTCAATTCACCTTTCATATAATCAATTTACAACTTTTAAGTATCAAGATTTATTCTCCAATTTAAACATGCAATTGGTGATAATTACAACGACAACACTTAACTCCATTCCATACAAAACAGTCCCAATCGTCATATATATCTCAATATAATCACATGCATTCTCATATTTCCAATTCCATCTTAACACAAGTTCATATCTTCAACTACAACAACATGCAACTACTTAATTCCAATTCTTCTTTAACATGGGTTAATCCCTTAACTATAACATCAATTAATCTACCAATTATTTAATGAAATGATATTTTTTACCTTTCAAAGAAACCCAAAACAGTCCCTTCTTTTTTGGCTACTGTTTTATACGTTTTTGCTCCAATTTTCACACTTCTTCAACTCCAATTTGACATGCATATCTTCTACAATGTTAATCCATCATTCCTTATGTTTTTCTTCCAAAAATCTTGTCCCAAAAACTGGAAAATTTGAGGTTGAATTTCTGTCAGCAGTGATCGAAATTCACTGTCTTGAATTGCAATTTCTTAGACTTGTTTTAGAAGGATTTAATATTGGGAAGGAAGTTAAGAAAATTTCTTCAATCCTTGCTAAATAATGGGGTGTGTTTTCGGCTAGGGGGAGGTATTGAGATAGATGAGGGAGTTTGAATTAGTGAGGGAGATGAAAAGGTCTAATAAGCCTTTAAGGGCAAAAAATAAAAATCTGAAAAGTTAGAATTGCAATTTGGTCCATTTCCTTTACTTAATTGATCTTAAATTCCACTTCTTTTAAATCTTGAAAATTCCATAAGACCTCGTATCCTCGTTGTCATAACTTATATAATACGTTACCAATTCATAACGAAAGAATATAACTATCATTATAAGTTTTCCCACGTCACACACGTAGTATTCAAAAATTAATCTGGAATCACATCCTTACGTATTTTAATTTCCTTAATGACGTTCTTAATTATCGCCTTAAACTTACGAGGTGTAACATCCTTCCCCCCTTAGAAACATCCGTCCTCGAATGTTCATAATAAGTTTTATGCTATAAAGATTTCGGCAGAGTCTCCTTTATAACTATGTCTATCCATCTATATTCAGCAAACCAACAGGTGCCACAATATAACACACATGCAATTCATCAATCATTATAATCGAATAAGGAGTTAAATTGAATTACCTGGAGGCACAGAGAACAAGTAAGGATACTTCTTCTTCATTTCATCTTCCGTCTCCCAAGTCATTTCCTCTCAATTGTTGTTTCGCCACAATACCTTGACGGAAGACACATCCTTCGTTCGTAATCTCCTGACCTGACGATCAAGTATGGCTATGGGACTCTCCTCATAAGATAACTCTTATGTCACCTGGACATCATTTACTGGGAAGACTTTGGAAATATCATCAATACACTTACGTAGCATCGATATGTGGAAGACTGGGTGTACTGCTTCCAACTCAGAGGGTAAATTCAACTCATAGGCAACCTTGCATACCCTACAAATGATCTGGTAAGGCCCAATGTACCTTGGGCTAAGCTTTCATTTCCTACCAAACCTCATCACACCCTTCATGGGTGATACCTTCAGGAATACCCAATCATCAACCTGGAACTCCAAGTGTCGGCGTCGGTTATCAGCATATGACTTCAGAAACTCTGGACTGCTAATAATCTTTCCTGAATGAGCTTCACCTTATCAATAGCTTGGTGAACCATGTCTGGGCTGATCAACTTAGTCTCCCCTACATCAAATCAACCAATAGGTGACCTGCATTTTCTCCCATATAAAGCCTCATACGGGGTCATCTGGATACTAGAGTGATAGCTGTTGTTATAGGCAAACTCAATGAGCGGTAAATGATCATCCCAACTGCCTCTGAAGTCAATAATACAGGCTCTCAGCATATCCTCTAATGTCTGGATAGTACGCTCTGCCTGCCCATCCGTCTGAGGATAAAATGTTGTGCTGAGACTCACATGTGTCCCCAATCCATTCTGGAATGATCTCCAGAAGTTAGCTGTAAACTGAGCTCTTCGATCTGATATAATAGATGTGGGAACCCCGTGCAGTCTCATTATATCCCTGATGTACAGCCTAGTATAGTCCTCAGCTAAGTAAGTGGTCCTAACTGGAAGAAAATTGGCTAATTTTGTCAGCCTATCCACGATAACCCATATGGAATCACACTTCCGCTAAGTGCAAGGTAAGCATGTAATGAATTCCATATTGATCACTTCTTACTTCCAAGTCGGTATCTCTATCTCCTATAATAACCCACCAGGCTTCTGATGCTCGACCTTAATCTGCTGACAATTCGGGCACTGGGTGACAAACTCTGTTATGTATCTTTTCATTCCATCCCACCAATACAAGCATCTAAGATCATGGTACATCTTCGTCGACCCTGGATGAATGGAATAACGGGCATTGTGTGACTCTCCCATAACCTGCTGTCGTAGCCCTGCAACATCAGGTACACATAATCTGGCCTCATACCTTAGCACACCATCAATGGTTACCTCAAATAAAGCCTTCTCTTTCGGAGAGATGCATCCCTATATTGTGCCAAAACAGTATCCTCATATTGACGTCTCTTTACCTCTTTCACGATAGAGGACTCGGCAACTTCCCGAATAAGAACCCCACTATCTCCTGAATCCGCCAACCGGACTCCAAGACTAGCTAGCCTGTGTATCTCACGAACCATCTCTCTATTGTCTGGCTGCACATCCGACAAGCTGCCCATGTATCTATGGCTAAGAGCATCTGCTGTCACGCCCCTTTTTCGACCGCGACATTTTTTAAAATAAAAAATGGCTCCTGCTCAATAAAAGGTGTTAGAAAATAAAATAAATGATGTTAAAGTGCTAGAATGCTAAAAGTTTAAAAATGCTAAAGGGGTATGCTAAAAGTGTTAAAGGGTTCGCGGAGTCGCCACCTAATTAATTTGGGTGAATTAGGACACCTAAATGTTTAACTAGTTTAAAGTAAACATTTAACTCCATTTTAATGGTCTGCTAAACTTAATGAGATTCTGGGTAAGGGTTCTTTATTAATATAGAGGGAAGGGGTTAGGCACCCTCTAAGATCCGCTAACTTGCGGTTGTCCTGCCAAACCTAGGGTAATTATTATGTTTACAAAAATGCAAAAAATAAAAGCTCCTCCTGCTTAATAAAATGCTAAAAATGTTAAAATGTTTAAAAGGTGCTTTAAGTATAAAAAGGGCAAAATGTGTTATAAATAAATAAAAGAGCCAAATGCTAAATGTCTAAAAGTGCTTAAAATACTAAAGGTTGCTAAAAGGTATTAAATGCTAGAAGGGTGTTAAATGTGCTAAGAGACGCTTAAAAGTGTTAAATGCTAAAATGCTGAAAGTAGTGCTAATATGCTAAAGTACAAAAGAATGCTATGAGGTGCTAAAATGTTAAGGACAAAATATGCTAAAGGTGCTAAATGCCGAAGGGTGATTAAAAGTGCTAAAAATGCTAAAGAATGTTAAGGGGTGCTTTATGGACTAATTATGTGTTTATGCAAAGGTTATTTACGGACTAGTTATGTATACTGCCAGCTAAATTAATCTTGCCTAACCTGCGTACAATATTATATAAGAGATGCTTTAAGATGATTTTTGAGAGTTTAGGAGAAATCTGTTATGTTTGGGGATTTAACAAACTGTTGGTTTTGTGATGCAAGTTAGATTATTTTGGCAAAAATTAGACATGCATGACAATCCTAAAAGGCAAGTAAGTTAAGCGATGAACTTTAAATTACCTTCCCCACTTATATATTTAAAGGCTAATTATTCTAGATATCCTATTAATTACAAAGTTATAAATTACAATAACAAATAAAGTAAGATAAGGATGAGATGAGAGAGTGAGGGATTGAAGCGGATGACCCCGTCCTATTTGTTTTTCTAGGAATTGCCGAAGAGGGAATGCGAATGCGGATGCGGGTCGCCATTTGAAATGGCTTGCGATGAGCCTCGCCGTGAGACTCTTTATTTTTGCTCCAATGCGTGCCATGTAAAAATAAAGAAAGATAAGGATTAGTATATGCCCAGATTTATTTAACCAAAACAAGCACTTGACACATAGTTTGTATTTAAGCAAACACATACATAAAGACCAAACATAGGCAATATCAGATGGTAATTGCTAAGCCGAGACAGTCAGGAATATATCCAAAATAAGTACAACTTCCTGCAGACCTGCTACAGCAGGTTCTCAACTATGCTGTAAATACTAGCTGGATGTAAGCAGTAGGCAGAGATGGAAATAAACCCCAAAGCGTAAAATTTCCAGTTTTTTAAAGAAAGACCAATTAATCCCACATGTGATAGGCCCGACACACAAATAAACCCGTATTTCAGTGAGTACCCAGGGATGTCCAAATAGGCTAGTATAAAATAAGATGCACCAAATATGGGTCATAAAGCTAAATAGGCATATTCCTTTTAGATTGACAGATATGACACAGTTTAGCATTCAAAATAGGCACGCATTAGCATTTAATATGAGCCTCAACAGATAGACATATCAAACCTATATTGTCATATGATCAATCTAAATATATGCTGCATAAACAGACATCCAACACTACATATACTCAGCTTCCCTGCTTTCAATTCCATATTCAACTGGGTGTCTTAGCGCTAACATCCAACATAGGTACTTGTAGAGTATATCATATGCATAAAACAAGAGCACTAGGCTAAGCTTTTCTCTTACTATTATGGGCACATATTTAGCATTTGACCTTCAAGTAGATGATTAATCTAAGAGAAGAAATGAGGATATGCAAGCATGTTTTAGAATGAAGCCATCGTAATAGCATCAGTGGATAGTTTAGGCAAATAAGGTATCCATCTTCATCTTGACATAGAAATTCTGCATATTATATGGTAGATCACATCATACCTCATTGTATGGAACTGAATTGAGCATACAACCTAGACAAATAACTCAACATGGCATTTCCAGATTATAACATTTGCAAATCTAGTCAAGGAACACTACAGTACTAAAAACACACCAAAACATGCTTCATATAGATTCAGCGCACATAGATAATAAGACCTCTATACTCACCTATCGTAAAATACATGAAGATATACAAATGCGATATACATCCAGTGTATACGAAAGGCAGTATACCCTATATGCTTCTACCAGATTGTCATAGAGTATTCCAATAACAAATATCTGCCAACATTCACACGACCAGACAAACAAATGTTTACCACTAAATCAGACCTCACTACTTGTCGAAAACTTTGCATTTATCTAATCCAGGCAGAACTAAACAAAATAAATAGACTAACATTATACTAGAACAAAACACATAGGTCTGAACAAATACAACAAAATTCAGAGGGGTTGGAGTTTTACCTTCTCCGGACAGCGAACCGAGGTAGCGTATCAAGTCGTCGGTCCACTCGACGGGTTTTGGGTTTGCGATGCGAATAGAAGGGCAAGGTTTGTTTGCTGATTTTTGACTGGAATTGAAGTAAGGGGATTAGAACTACCTATTCGTGCTATGCTGGGTGACTGCTTCTCCCTTTTGAGCTTTGTCGTATTATGCTCACGCTTCGATCGCTCTGGATGTTCTCGCCGTATCTCCTCTAAATTGCTATGTCACTGCCCTCCCCCCTGAGCTCTCTCGCCTTGTTGCTATTGGACTCCTTTGAGCCCTGCCCTGCTATCCCGATGCCTGTCGATTCTCCCCGACTGAGCTCTGTGTTCAAGTGATGCCCCGATCGACATGCATGGGTATCCTGCCCTTTTTCTGCTCTACTCTCTCTCCCCCCTTAACATATGCCTATTGCATGTGCTTATATAGCCCTGGTTTGGGTTCCCTATTAGGTAAACAATTAGGGCTGAGATTCTTATACTTGATTCGATGAGATTTGTGCTGACTTTAGTGCGATTTTGTGTATCTATGGTAAGGTAAAGATTGAGGTGTTTAAAGAGAGATATTGGTTGCGATTTCTATGGTAAGGACAGGTTGGCTAGGTGCGCGTGGGTGAAGGGAAGGCTCCCGGATTCTCCGGCGAGAATCTCGGGGTGTGCTGGTATTGCGATGGGGAGGGGAAGAGGCGAGGTGCGGCGAAGGCTTTTAGGATTAGGGTTTGTTCTGGGCTTCTGCGGGAGAGACGAAGTGAGGGTAAGGGAAAGAAAAGAGGAAGTGGGCTGCGGGTGAGAAAATAAAGGCGTGGGCTGGTCGGGGCTGATAAGGGAAAAATTCTCGTGAAGGGCTGGGAAATAAAGGGCTGGGTAATGGGCCACGGGTGTTGGGCTGAAATGGGTTGGGCAAGTGGATTAAATTAATGTAAGGCTTTAAGTGATTAGGTATTTAATTAGTTAGGGAGTTAGTTAATTAGTGATAAATTAATTTAATAAATTATTTAGGTGCTTCATTAATCTATGTTTGAGATAAAAATAAAGACGGACGCGCTACTTAATTAATGCTTAATACTTTAGAATGCGGCGCTATTATTTAAAATCTTATGATTGCATTATTGCGAAGTTAAATTAAAAATGAATTGAGTTTAGATTAAATTATTTAAATGCTAAATGCAAGTATGATATTTAAGAATCGTTTAAAGTTTTTTTATAAATGCGACGCTATTAAATGTATGTATTAGATTAAATTGATTTTAAAATACAAATGATTATGAAATTCTCTGGCGTATTAATAAATGTGGCTATGCTACTTGACACGACGTCATTGCTAAATTATTTATTTATGTACTTATTATTAATTAAGAATAATGACAGGGCTTAAAATTAATTAATGCGGGCGCGGGACTCTAACTGCTTAAATCTCTACGTAAGACACGATGCCATTATTAAAATGTTTATTTATGTCTGTATTTATGTTTTATCGCTGTATTTTATTATAAAAAATCATAAAAATTATTTTACAAAATTAGTGTAATTTTATAGTTAATGACTGGACGGGAGGGTCAAAATTGGGTGTCAACAGTTGTCCCTCTTTGTATGGAGATGATGGAAGAATCTTCGGACAAAGACGTTGACTCATAGCCAATTTTGTCTCGATCTTCAGAATTGCAAAAATGTTGGGCAGGTAGACAAGGCTGACGCAAAAATCAAAAACTGTCCCAGTGTCGAGTTATGACGACATCGGGCTACCATGGTCAAAACACGGGCGCTAACGCGGACTCAAGCCCCGATGTCGAGTTATGGCGACACCGCTACCATGGTCAAAACACGGCGCTAACGCGGACTCAAAAGCCCCAAAGGTCGAGTTATGACGACCGGGCTACCATGGTCAAAACACTGGCGCGCTAACGCGACTAAAAATTGTCCTGTGTCGAGTTATGATGACACCGGGTGGGTCAAACACCAAGCGGGCTAACGCGACTAAGCTTGTCCCAATGTCGAAGTTACGATGACACTGGTGGTGTAAAGAATAAAATAAAATAAACGCTTGAACACAGGGTGTACCGCATGGCGCAGTCTTTGGGTTCTATGGTGATGTGGAGCGAGTGGACCGACGCTTGAGGCCGCTTCTGCCATTCATTGGGAAGGTTGGCCCCCCAACAAATTGCCCCGGTTCGCTGTAAGAGAAAATCCACGCCAGGCTCCTCGCCTCCGCACGCTAAGACTTAAACAAACGGTTAGTGCATAACTGTTAAGGCAAAATGATGATGCATAATTTTAAAAGTAATGCAACTGTGAGTAGAAAAGGTTATCCTGCAAAATGTGATGCCTGTTGTGTTGATGCGATGCTTCAAATGCTGTGATTTCGTCCTTGCACGGACGTGTTGCGATAGCGAATGCGGATATGTCGTCCTTGCTGCAACTGCCCCTGTAGACTAGAGCTCAAGAAAGAGTTAGTGCATAACTGCTAAGACAGAATAATAAAGCATGAGTAAGAAATGCAATTTCGAAAGTATAGAAATCGTCCCTGCGTGGATGTGATATGCTGATGATGGCGTCGTTTTCGGACTTGTTGTGCTGATAACGTTGTTGCACGGGCGATATTCTTCTTTGGCGTCGTTGCCGATAACGCCGTTGCCGACGGGCGTGTTCTTCCTTGGCGTCGTTGCGTAGACTTGCTGTGCTGATAACGCCGCCGCTGGGACGTGTTCCGGGCGTCGTTGCGTAGACTTGATAACGCGTCGTTACTGGGCGACGCTGCCGCCGGCGTCGTTGCGTAGACTTGCCGCTTTGATAACGCCGTCGTTACTGGGCGTGCCGCCGCGGCGTCGTTGCGCCGCCGCCGACGTTGACGCGCCGCCGGGCGTGTTCTTGCCGGCGTCGATAACGCCGCGTTCGGACGCGTCGCCGTCGTTACTGGGCGATATTGTTGGCGTCGTTGCAGACTTGCCGATAACGCCGCCGCTGGACGTGTTGCTGCTGGCGTCGTTGCGTAGACTTGTTGTCGATAACGCCGTTACTGGGCGTGTTTCTTGGCGTCGTTCGTAGACTTCTTTGTCGCGATAACGTCGTTACGGGCGTGTTGCTGCTGCGGCCGATAACGCCGCTGCGACTTGCCGCCGGGCGATGTTCCGCCGCGTCGTTGCGTTGACTTGTCGCAACGCCGTTACTGGGCGTGTTCTTCTTGGCGTCGCGTAGACTTGTTGTCGATAACGCCGCTCGACGGGCGTTGCCGCCGCGTCGCCGCGTAGACTTGTTGTCGATAACGCCGCGTTCTGGACGTGTTGCCGCCGCCGCTGCAGACTTGTCGCTGTCGGGACGTGTTGCTGCTGCTCCTGTAGAATAAATGCTCCTGCAAGCTAAGCTTGAGAAAAACGTTAGTGTATACCTGTTTAAACGAAATGATAAATGTATATGAGAAGTGCAATTTTATGGGTAGAGGTGTCATCCCTGATACGCCTGATGAATACTGAGATGTTGTCCTTGCACGGACATGCTGAATGCCGAATCGACTTAATTGTCATGACGCTTTGTCGCGCGATGGGTTGCCAAATTGACTTTATGCCCGAGTGGATGCGCTAGGTTTTGTTGCGGAACTTTGAACTTTGATCGCCGATTGTTGATGCCGCTTTCTCTTCTTGCTTTGTCGCGGACTTTGGATTGTTGTCATCCTCTGCCTTTGCTGCTTCTGCTAATACGAAGAAACTTTTCGCCGTATTTTCTGCTTCGGCTGTTGCACTTTCTGCTTCTGTTAATATGAAAAGACCTGCGCTCAAAGAAAATTTGTGAGTTTTGGGGGTCGATTCAGATTCCGACTTCGCCTTGTCCTTGACATCTGCGTGCCTGGCCTGTTTGGACCTGCAATCCTGCAGTTTCCTACATTGTCCCAGTTTTGAAAAGGGTGTCTGGCCTAAAGTGGGTCTCAATGTAGTTGCTTGTATGTTATGTTTCTGGGCCTTCTGATTTCGGCCTGTAGGGTTGCCATTTGCTGCGGTAACTGGGCGAGGTGCTCGATCGGATCTATGTTGCTTTTCTTTTCTGAGACCCCTGCTTTGCCTATAGGAACCAAGACAGTTCGACTGCTCGCTTCAAATGCCCTTGAATCGCCGTGTATTGGACCGCGCCTTTGATCTTGTGGGATATCGATGCTCTGCCATTGCTTAGTCAAATACAAATCGACCTTTGGGGAGATGGTAAATCCTTTAGACAACATGTAGCAAACTGTGTTAGTGTAAAGCACGTGATTTTGCAGAAGTGTAAAAACATTTAGCAAGTACATATTGCACATAAATTGCCACATTTCAAGCGAGTCCTAACATGCCTGGGGACCCCTTTATGCCGGAGGTAGGCCTAAACGTCACATATGCGAGGTCATGATGGATTTGTCCAAGTCGTCCAACTGTAATGCTTTTGTTGGAAATGGCGACCAAATGACGGTGCACTTTTTCCAATTTCCGCATGTCATGATTAGGCTTGGATTTATCTATCATTGTCACGCTACACATAATATGCTGGTTGGTCGTTGGGTTGAGAAACCCGTCGACAAGTTTGGTGTCTTCCTAATTGTGGTGTCAATGCCAAGGACCGACCCACCTAAGGTAAATGCATGCATTCCCTAAATAAATGGTGGTATAGCTCTATCCTGAGTTTCTAAGATTTGGCTTTACTAGACGCAAGGTTCCCGAGCGGACAACTCGAGTGAGAAGGCTACGCGACCACCGGTTGGACCGGATTCTCCGCGCAAAATACCAACTCTCTTAAATGTGGGTGTTTGAAATAAATTTGCAGGTGCGCAAAGCACACCCGCGTGTTGTGTGTGATTGTGTGAATTTTCCAGAGTGGAAGAAATATGAGCGGAATGCCAGTTTAAGGAAAGCAGTAAGGCAGGTAGCAATTAAAATAAATAAAACAAAATATAGCACACAAAATTTAAATGCAAAAAGTAATGCCAAATAATAAACCTAGGTCTGTTGTGGTTAAGAACCTTAAATTCCCAGCGGAGTCGCCATTTCTGTCGCGCCCCTTTTTCGACCGCGACATTTTTTAAAATAAAAAATGGCTCCTGCTCAATAAAAGGTGTTAGAAAATAAAATAAATGATGTTAAAGTGCTAGAATGCTAAAAGTTTAAAAATGCTAAAGGGGTATGCTAAAAGTGCTAAAGGGTTCGCGGAGTCGCCACCTAATTAATTTGGGTGAATTAGGACACCTAAATGTTTAACTAGTTTAAAGTAAACATTTAACTCCATTTTAATGGTCTGCTAAACTTAATGAGATTCTGGGTAAGGGTTCTTTATTAATCTAGAGGGAAGAGGTTAGGCACCCTCTAAGATCCGCTAACTTGCGGTTGTCCTGCCAAACCTAGGGTAATTATTATGTTTACAAAAATGCAAAAAATAAAAGCTCCTCCTGCTTAATAAAATGCTAAAAATGTTAAAATGTTTAAAAGGTGCTTTAAGTATAAAAAGGGCAAAAGGTGTTATAAATAAATAAAAGAGCCAAATGCTAAATGTCTAAAAGTGCTTAAAATACTAAAGGTTGCTAAAAGGTATTAAATGCTAGAAGGGTGTTAAATGTGCTAAGAGGCGCTTAAAAGTGTTAAATGCTAAAATGCTGAAAGTAGTGCTAATATGCTAAAGTACAAAAGAATGCTAGGAGGTGCTAAAATGTTAAGGACAAAATATGCTAAAGGTGCTAAACGCCGAAGGGTGATTAAAAGTGCTAAAAATGCTAAAGAATGCTAAGGGGTGCTTTATGGACTAATTATGTGTTTATGCAAAGGTTATTTACGGACTAGTTATGTATACTGCCAGCTAAATTAATCTTGCCTAACCTGCGTACAATATTATATAAGAGATGCTTTAAGATGATTTTTGAGAGTTTAGGAGAAATTTGTTATGTTTGGGGATTTAACAAACTGTTGGTTTTGTGATGCAAGTTAGATTATTTTGGCAAAAATTAGACATGCATGACAATCCTAAAAGGCAAGTAAGTTAAGCGATGAACTTTAAATTACCTTCCCCACTTATATGTTTAAAGGCTAATTATTCTAGATATCCTATTAATTACAAAGTTATAAATTACAATAACAAATAAAGTAAGATAAGGATGAGATGAGAGAGTGAGGGATTGAAGCGGATGACCCCGTCCTATTTGTTTTTCTAGGAATTGCCGAAGAGGGAATGCGAATGCGGATGCGGGTCGCCATTTGAAATGGCTTGCGATGAGCCTCGCCGTGAGACTCTTTATTTTTGCTTCAATGCGTGCCATGTAAAAATAAAGAAAGATAAGGATTAGTATATGCCCAGATTTATTTAACCAAAACAAGCACTTGACACATAGTTTGTATTTAAGCAAACACATACATAAAGACCAAACATAGGCAATATCAGATGGTAATTGCTAAGCCGAGACAGTCAGGAATATATCCAAAATAAGTACAACTTCCTGCAGACCTGCTGCAGCAGGTTCTCAACTATGCTGTAAATACTAGCTGGATGTAAGCAGTAGGCAGAGATGGAAATAAACCCCAAAGCGTAAAATTTCCAGTTTTTTAAAGAAAGACCAATTAATCCCACATGTGATAGGCCCGACACACAAATAAACCCGTATTTCAGTGAGTACACAGGGATGTCCAAATAGGCTAGTATAAAATAAGATGCACCAAATATGGGTCATAAAGCTAAATAGGCATATTCCTTTTAGGTTGACAGATATGACACAGTTTAGCATTCAAAATAGGCACGCATTAGCATTTAATATGAGCCTCAACAGATAGACATATCAAACCTATATTGTCATATGATCAATCTAAATATATGCTACATAAACAGACATCCAACACTACATATACTCAGCTCCCCTGCTTTCAATTCCATATTCAACTGGGTGTCTTAGCGCTAACATCCAACATAGGTACTTGTAGAGTATATCATATGCATAAAACAAGAGCACTAGGCTAAGCTTTTCTCTTACTATTATGGGCACATATTTAGCATTTGACCTTCAAGTAGATGATTAATCTAAGAGCAGAAATGAGGATATGCAAGCATGTTTTAGAATGGAGCCATCGTAATAGCATCAGTGGATAGTTTAGGCAAATAAGGTATCCATCTTCTTCTTGACATAGAAATTCTGCATATTATATGGTAGATCACATCATACCTCATTGTATGGAACTGAATTGAGCATACAACCTAGACAAATAACTCAACATGGCATTTCCAGATTATAACATTTGCAAATCTAGTCAAGGAACACTACAGTACTAAAAACACACCAAAACATGCTTCATATAGATTCAGCGCACATAGATAATAAGACCTCTATACTCACCTATCGTAAAATACATGAAGATATACAAATGCGATATACATCCAGTGTATACGAAAGGCAGTATACCCTATATGCTTCTACCAGATTGTCATAGAGTATTCCAATAACAAATATCTGCCAACATTCACACGACCAGACAAACAAATGTTTACCACTAAATCAGACCTCACTACTTGTCGAAAACTTTGCATTTATCTAATCCAGGCAGAACTAAACAAAATAAATAGACTAACATTATACTAGAACAAAACACATAGGTCTGAACAAATACAACAAAATTCAGAGGGGTTGGAGTTTTACCTTCTCCGGACAGCGAACCGAGGTAGCGTATCAAGTCGTCGGTCCACTCGACGGGTTTTGGGTTTGCGATGCGAATAGAAGGGCAAGGTTTGTTTGCTGATTTTTTACTGGAATTGAAGTAAGGGGATTAGAACTACCTATTCGTGCTATGCTGGGTGACTGCTTCTCCCTTTTGAGCTTTGTCGTATTATGCTCTGCTGCTCTCGACTGTTCCCGGATGTTCTGCTGTCGTATCTCCTCTAAATTGCTATGTCACTGCCCTCCCCCCTGAGCTCTCTCGCCTTGTTGCTATTGGACTCCTTTGAGCCCTGCCCTGCTATCCCGATGCCTGTCGATTCTCCCCGACTGAGCTCTGTGTTCAAGTGATGCCCTGAATCGATGCTATGGGTATCCTGCCCTTTTTCTGCTCTACTCTCTCTCCCCCCTTAACATATGCCTATTGCATGTGCTTATATAGCCCTGGTTTGGGTTCCCTATTAGGTAAACAATTAGGGCTGAGATTCTTATACTTGATTCGATGAGATTTGTGCTGACTTTAGTGCGATTTTGTGTATCTATGGTAAGGTAAAGATTGAGGTGTTTAAAGAGAGATATTGGTTGCGATTTCTATGGTAAGGACAGGTTGGCTAGGTGCGCGTGGGTGAAGGGAAGGCTCCCGGATTCTCCGGCGAGAATCTCGGGGTGTGCTGGTGTTGCGATGGGGAGGGGAAGAGGCGAGGTGCGGCGAAGGCTTTTAGGTTTAGGGTTTGTTCTGGGCTTCTGCGGGAGAGACGAAGTGAGGGTAAGGGAAAGAAAAGAGGAAGTGGGCTGCGGGTGAGAAAATAAAGGCGTGGGCTGGTCGGGGCTGATAAGGGAAAAATTCTCGTGAAGGGCTGGGAAATAAAGGGCTGGGTAATGGGCCACGGGTGTTGGGCTGAAATGGGTTGGGCAAGTGGATTAAATTAATGTAAGGCTTTAAGTGATTAGGTATTTAATTAGTTAGTGAGTTAGTTAATTAGTGATAAATTAATTTAATAAATTATTTAGGTGCTTCATTAATCTATGTTTGAGATAAAAATAAAGACGGACGCGCTACTTAATTAATGCTTAATACTTTAGAATGCGGCGCTATTATTTAAAATCTTATGATTGCATTATTGCGAAGTTAAATTAAAAATGAATTGAGTTTAGATTAAATTATTTAAATGCTAAATGCAAGTATGATATTTAAGAATCGTTTAAAGCTTTTTATAAATGCGACGCTATTAAATGCATGTATTAGATTAAATTGATTTTAAAATACAAATGATTATGAAATTCTCTGGCGTATTAATAAATGCGGCTATGCTACTTGACACGACGTCATTGCTAAATTATTTATTTATGTACTTATTATTAATTAAGAATAATGACAGGGCTTAAAATTAATTAATGCGGGCGCGGGACTCTAAGTGCTTAAAACTCTACGTAAGACACGATGTCATTATTAAAATGTTTATTTATGCCTGTATTTATGTTTTATCGCTGTATTTTATTATAAAAAATCATAAAAATTATTTTACAAAATTAGTGTAATTTTATAGTTAATGACTGGACGGGAGGGTCAAAATTGGGTGTCAACATCTGCCACAACATTGGATTTTCCCGGGTGGTACAAGATATCCACATCATAGTCCTTTGTAGCTCTAGCCACCGTCTTTGCCGTAGGTTCAACTCCTTCTGCTTAAAATATATTGGAGACTCTTGTGATCCGTATAAATATCGACATGAACCCCATACAAATAATGTCTCCAAATCTTCAAGGCATGAATCACCGCTGCTAGCTCCAAATCATGAGTGGGATAATTTTTCTCATGCTTTCTGAGCTGTCGAGAGGCATAAGCTATAACTCTGTCATGCTGCATCAACACACAACCAAGTCCCACACCTGAAGCATCACAATAAATGACATAGCCATCCGGTCCCTTAGGAAGAGTCAGAACTGGAGTCGTAGTCAACTTATCCTTCAACAACTGGAAACTGTGCTCACAAGCATCGGTCCAATGGAACTTAGCTGCCTTCTGAGTTAGCCTAGTCAAAGGCGCTGAGATCGAGGAAAACTTCTCCACAAACCTCCTGTAATACCCTGCTAGCCCCAGAAAACTGCGTACCTCAGTAGGTGTAGTAGGTCGGGGCCAAGTCTTCACCGTCTCTATCTTCTGTGTATCCACCCGAATACCATCAGCCCCGATAATATGCCCCAAAAATGCCACTGAGACCAACCAGAATTCACACTTAGAGAACTTGGCATACAACTGCTGGTGCCGGAGGACCCTAAGTATTGTCCTCAAATGGTCTGCATGCTTCTTCTCTGAATGGGAATAAACCAGGATATCATCAATGAATACAATGACGAACATGTCTAAGAACGGCCTGAATACCCGGTTCATCAAATCCATAAACACTGCTGGAGCATTGGTCAATCCAAAAGACATCACTCTAAACTCATAATGTCCATATCGGGTTCTGAATGTTGTCTTTGGAATATCTGCCTCCCTTACCCGCACTTGATGATAGCCTGACCGCAAGTCAATCTTCAAGAAGCACTTAGCATCCTGCAACTGGTCAAATAAATCATCAATCCTGGGAAGGTGATATCTATTCTTGATGGTTACCTTATTCAGCTGCCTATAGTCAATACACATCCGCAGCGAACCATCTTTCTTCTTCACAAATAATATTGGTGCACCCCATGGAGATGTACTAGGCCTAATGAATCATTTCTCTAACAAGTCCCTCAGCTGCTCCTTCAACTCCTTCAGCTCTGCAGGTATCATTATATAAGGAGGAATAGATATAGGTTGGGTACTGGCAATAAATCTACACTGAAATCTATCTCCCGCTCTGGAGGAAGACCTGGAAGATCATCTGGGAATATATCCGGGAACTCACTAACTACCGAAACTGACTGAAGAGCCGGTACCTCTGCTTCTGTATCATGCACCCTAACCAAATGATAGATACAACCCTTTCTGACCATATTCCTTGCCTTGAGGTAGGAGATAAACTTACCCTGGGCGATGTTGTATTCCCCTTCCATTCTATAACCGGCTCGTCTAGAAACTGAAATCGAACCAACTTCTCTCTACAATCAACGTTGGCAAAATAGGAAGCCAACCAGTCCATACCCATAATGACATCAAAGTCGGTCATATGAAACTCCATCATATCGACTAGGGTATGCCGGCTATATATCACCATCGAACAATTTTTATAAACACGCTTAGCTATAACCAAATCTTCTACCGGTGTAGCTACCTCAAATAGTTCTATCGGCTCTGGTTCTATCTCTATTCTACTAGCAACAAGGGATATGTAGGACAAGGTGGAACCTGGATCTATCAAAGCATATACATCACAAAAAAAATCGATAATATACCTGTGACAACATCTGGTGACGCCTCCTGATCACATCTACTGGCCAAAGCATAGATGCGGTTCGAAGGACCGCCAACACTAGAACCTCTGCCACGACATCTACCACGGTCTGTTGGCGTCTAATACCTTTCCCTGTGGGGAGCATAGCTATGGATGATGACGAACCAGCAACCGACCCCGTAGGCCGAGCCATACCACCTGAACCACCCCTGTAGGGACACTTTACACTCTCTCATCATATGGCCCTGACGACCCGACCAGACGGGTCGCGACTAAACATTCAAATGACTCCATTCTACTAACCTGTCACACATAAACCGACTAATACTAAAGGAAGTATGAATTCCGACAGCACAATGCCGTAACAACAACATATGTCAGAATAGGCGAGCCGACAAGACTGCCTTTACACAAGACCGTACCTGCCTCCTGAGGAGTCACAACTAGCCAACATAATATAATAAGCAAGCCGACAAGGCTGCCACCGAATAATATCACATATTCACGGGAACATCTCAACACAGAGTACAATGACATAGGCCACTGCAACAGATTTACAAGTCTACATACGCATAACCCACAATCGCTCATGCACTTCTGAGAAGACTAAAATCATATGACGGGACAGGGCCCCGTCGTGCCCCTAAATATATACATAAGTCTAAAAAGAGGTTCTGTACCAAAAATGACAAAGCTCTGGATCAATGGAGCTTTCCAACCAGCTGAGCAGGAGTCCTAAGCCTGAGGATCACCAAACTGAGAACCTGAACCTGCGGGCATGAACGCAGCCCCCCGAGGAAAGGGGGTCAGTACGAAATAATGTACTGAGTATGTAAACAAGAAATACTGTAAATGAGATCATAAATAGCCAACAAGTAACAGTAGATTAGTATGAAAATCTGAATCCAAATCTAACTGTGTCGTAAACAATAAGAGTCAGATGTGCCTTCTAAAAATAAGAGTCAAGTCAAAAACCATGAATGCCTGTCAATAAGGTCATCAGATACATATATACGTATAACGTAATCCGACCCTCTAATGCGGAACTCGGTGGAATCATATCATGACCCGGTCCATACTGGGACTCGGTGAAATCATCATCTCATCTATAGATGCATCCTACGTAATCCGGCCCTCTAGTGAGGGACTCGGTGAACAATGCAAGGCTGTGCACGAACATAAGCTGACCCGAGACTCGGAGAAGTGGAATAATAATACTTAGCACGAGTAGATATCATGAGTAACCATATGCAATTAAAAACTATCATTTGACTCAATAAAATCATTATAATAAGCTCTTTACTGAAAAATCATATGCACTTCTCATAACTAACATCTTTAGGAATTAAACTGTATAGAAATCATGTACGTCCGCCGTACGTTTACTCAATAAAAATCATGCCAAAAGAAAGAATGAATAGTTCACATACCTCTTAGTCTAACTAATCAACTCAATATTAAGATTTGTCTCGTCTAGTACGTCAACCTATAATAATGGTAATACGTTCGTCAATTCTATGATTTCTAGCGTACTTTATATCGAAAGACGACTCTCTTTTCTTATAGAAATTCGGGCAGCACTTCCCCTATTTATGTGCATATCCATAAATTTCAGCCAAGCCAACAATATCAATTTACAAGTCACAATTCAAGGGTATATTAAAACAGTTCCATATACTTGACATAAACCAACAGTTTACATCTTTTTTCCTTACATTTATGGAATACAACAATAAGAGGGCAAGTCTTCTAGTTTGCAACACATCACTTTACAACAATGTAATTTCTTTAAAACATGTAAAAGTAATTACTACATTGAACATGCTTCATCGTAACTAAACTTTCAGCATTATAACTCTACCAAAACAACCCTTAAAATGTGATATCATATGTCCAATAATTCCATGGAATTCTCGGCCAACACCACAATACCAAACTCTTTTCATAATTCTTAAAATCCAATTGGAGTCCTTTAAATCAAATTCATATTTCAAGAATTCCATATAACCATTACAACTTAAGTATTAATGTTTCCTTCAACTCAACATGTCATTAGTGACAATAATAATAACAACAATTACACCCAAGGTATACCAAATAACCCAAATTTGATCCTAGTAACAACATGTCATAATTCCATAACTTCCTCTTAATTCTCTATAATTCAATTCACCTTTCAATACTTTCACATAATCAATTTACAACTTTTAAGTATTAAGATTTCTTCTCCAATTTAAACATGCAATTGGTGATAATAATAACAATGACAACACTTAACTCCATTCCATACAAAACAGTCTCAATCGGAATAAATATCTCAATATAGTCACATGCATTCTCATATTTCCAATTTCATCTTAACACAAGTTCATATCTTCAACTACAACAACATGCAACTACTTAATTCTAATTATTCTTTAATATGGGTTAATCCCTTAACTATAACATCAATTAATCTACCAATTATTTAATGAAAAGGATATTTTTTACCTTTCAAAGAAACCCAAAACAATCCCTTCTTTTTTGGCTACTGCTTTATACGTTTTTGCTCCAATTTTCACACTTCTTCAACTCCAATTTGACATGCATACCTTCTACAATGTTAATCCATCATTCCTTGTGTTTTTCTTCCAAAAATCTTGTCCCAAAAACTGAAAAATTTGAGGTTGAATTTCGGCCAGCAGTGATCGAAATTCACTGTCTTAAATTGCAATTTCTTAGACTTGTTTTAGAAGGATTTAATCTTGGGAAGGAAGTTAAGAAAATTTCTTCAATCCTTGCTAAATAATGGGGTGTGTTTTCGGCTAGGGAGAGGGATTGAGATAGATGAGGGAGTTTGAATTAGTGAGGGAGATGAAAAGGTCTAATAATCCTTTAAGGGCAAAAAATAAAAATCTGAAAAGTTAGAATTGCAATTTGGTCCATTTCCTTTACTTAATTGATCTTAAATCCCACTTCTTTTAAATCGTGAAAATTCCATAAGACCTCGTACCCTCGTTGTCATAACTTATATAATACGTTACCAATTCATAACGGAAGAATATAACTATCATTATAAGTTTTCCCACGTCACACACGTAGTATTCAAAAATTAATCTGAAATCACATACTTAAGTATTTTAAATTCCTTAATGACGTTCTTAATTATCGTCTTAAACTTACGAGGTGTAACAATGGGGACCTGCGAGATACAGTCTACATGCATCAGCCGCCTGGGTTCGGTCATCCGTTTATCCCTCACTATGTGTGTCGTCTCCACAAGTCACTATATGGCCTGAAACTTGCCCCCCGTGCGTGGTATGATCGTTTTGTCAGGTATATCTTGCAGATTGGGTTTGTATACAGCAAGAGTGATACATCACTCTTTATTTTTCATCGAGGTAGTAGCACTGCTTACTTATTACTTTACGGGTGGATGATATTGTTCTTACTGCTTCTTCCGATGGGTTGAAACATGAGATTATTGTCTTGCTTAAGTCCGAATTTGCAATGACTGATTTGGAAAAGCTGAGTTACTTTTTTGGGATATCAGTGACCAGGTCTGCCGACCACATGTTCTTATGTCAGCTTAAGTATGCAGAGGAGATTGTGTACAGGGCTAAATGGCGAATTGCAAAGTTTCACCTACTCCAGTTGATTTCAAATCTAATCTCAGTGCTATGGATGGCGAGTCTCCGATCCTACTCTGTATAGGAGCCTTGCAGGTGCACTTCAGTATCTCACATTTACAAGGTCAGACATTGCTTATGATGTTCAGCAGGTATGCCTATTTACGACGCCTGCGAGTCTCATTTCATCGCCTCTTGCGTATCATCCGATACATTGCGGCACACTTGATTATGGTTTGCATATACCCTCTGCACCAAACAAGTTGCTCTCATACTGCACGCAGATCGCAGGTGTCCGGACACGCGACGCTCCACCTCCGGCTTTTGTATTTTTTTAGGGGATAATCTGATTTCTTGGTCTGCCAAGCGACAAGCTACCCTATCTCGTTCCAGTGCCGAGACTGAGTACAGAGGCGTTGCAAATGTGATAGCTGAGATTTGTTGGCTCAGAAATTTACTGTTAGAACTTCAGTGTCCTTTGCATCATCTATTGTGTACTGTGATAACATCTCTGTCATCTATCTATCTCACAATCTGGTTCAACATCAGCGAACCAAATACATTGAGATAGACTTGCACTTCGTTCGTGAAAAAGTTGCGCTAGGCCATGTTAGAATGTTACATGTTCCATCATCCTATCAGTATGTAGACATATTTATCAAAGGACTTCTCAGACAGTTATTTCTTGACTTCAGATCTAGTCTCAGCATCCGGCCTCCTCCCGCTCCGACTAAGGGGTAGAATATATACCATATATTGTGTAAATATAATTATGGTAAGACTAGGATTCCTCTTGTGATTATGTTTAGAATTCCTATTGTATAAGGGATGAATATTGTACACTATATATATTTGATATTAATGAGAAGACTCCTCAAGGGAGATTAATATCATCTTACATTTTGCATGAAATAAAAAAAATCACTTAAATTAACATTTTTAGGTGACTTCAAAATCTTGAAATACTATATCACCTATAAATTTTATTACTTTCAAAACCTTTACATTTTATTTTTAAAATAACTATCATGGGGGAAGTGAGATTGGGATTGTTTGGGCATGTGAAGAGGAGATGCACGGATGCACAAGTATGAAGGTTTGAGAGGTTGGCTATAGCAGATTTTAAGAGAGGCGGAGGTAGGCCGAAGAAGAACTGGGGGAGGTGATTAGACATGATATGACACATCTCCAGCTTACTGAGGACATGATCCAAGATAAGAAGATGTCGAGATCGATAATTAGAGTAGAAGGGTTGTAGGTAATTGAGTGTTGCAATACCTTTATGTGGGAGAGTAGGGGACTAATCTCCTTTTTTCATCTTTACCTTATTTAGTAGTCTTAGTTAGCATATGCGTAGTACCTTATTCTTCACTTTTTATTATTACTTATTGTTTCATTTGCGTTGTTCATCTTGGTATTTGTTATCGTTATTTTACTTTGATCTTGTTTTGATTGCATTTCTTTTGAGTCAAAGGTCTACTAGAAATAACCTCAATATCTGCGTACATCATACATTTCTCAGACTTTTCTTGTGTTGAATTACATTGGGTATGTTGTTATTTTTTTGTTGTACCATGAAATATTGTAAGAGATAATATGTAAAATTGACATGGAAATAAAATAAATGTTGGTTGAAGTAAAATTTCAAAACTAACAATAATACAAGTAATAAAATGGATCAAAGATAAATTTGAAACTCAACGAAAAGATATTACATGAAGCAAAACGAGGTTTTTGGAAATCAAAAGAAGAGCTAATTGAGAGGTATGAAAATTTAAAATTCTATACAATACAATTGTTAAAAATTTCTAATTAATGAAAAAATACATGTTATAATCCATGTCAATTGAAGGCATTCCAAATATGTATGCAATGATCCTATTTTGGCACTCAGGTCATCGACACTTTTGCTCCTATTTTGTGTTGGTATTTGATTTTTGGCACTCAGTGCAAATAATTTTTTTATGAGACATAAATTTAAACCTTAAAGAACTTATGCCCCACTAGATATAAGTTCAATAGCTAAGGGCAAAAAATTAGAAACCAGCCCGTTTGAAGGAAAATGTGCAATTTTTCCGAATTACTCTTGTTCATAGCAATAGGAACACAATCTAATAACTGTCCCCATGTGGTGTCAATAAAAAGAACGAGGTTAAGTCTTCCGGGGCATAGCTGAATAGCAAAGGAGGTGAATTTAAAATCCAGGTGGAGGCCTGCAACGTGAGTTCGAATTCTGGTGAGAGCACTTTGCTCTCTTCTGAAATAGAACCTTGTAGGTATTATCAGTTGTTCTGTCAAGTACATCATGTGATTTACTGATAGTAGTGTTGAGGGACCAGTACAGAAATAGTGTGACGTAAGTCAGGAAGCTGGATATATAAAAAAAAAAGTTATTTGCCTTCGCCTCGATAACAAGTCAATTGACGTTGAATGTACATGCATCAATTTCTAACACACGGTAGCTTTCATTCTTTTCCCGAATTTAAAACCCATTATACGTACTCAGCAACTGCAACGAGTTGGTTGATTTTGAGAGATTCTTTCATTTGCAAGAATGTCATGACTATTGAAAAGGATTGAGTTATTAAGGGCTAAAGTCCGCCTCAAATACCCCCCGAGTCAGCAGTGAATAGAAGAATGAAAGGAGGAAGTCACTTACCCGGATAACAAAAAGGAAAATCCCTACACAACCTATAAAAGAAACATGAACTCAATCCTCAGAACTCCCCATGGTTCTCTCAAAAAATGAAAGGAGATGCAAATGAAAAACATAGTCACCATCGTTGACAGGACATTTTGAAACTAGTAATGCATCATCATTCCAATCAAATTTCATACAGGTGGATGCTAGAACGTGCAACACTTTCTACCCCCACTTTGTTTTTCCACTACTCCCATGTTTCCTCTTCTACTTTTAATCTGACCTCTAATCCCTTTTACACTTTATCATACATAATCAAATAGTTGGATGCAGGGAACACTACTACAAGCCTCCAATTTTTGGAAAGAACGTGAAACAACATTCCCATTCCCAGTGAAATCACACAACGTGGGGTTTGGAGAGGGTAGAGTGTACGCAGACCTCTACCCTTTCCAGACCCCACGTTGTGTGTTTTCACTGGGTATGTTGTAGTTGTTTCACGTTCTTTCCAGAAAGAACGTGAAACCTAGATAAGAAACTAACTTTACAATGGCCAATGCTCTCTACCCCCTCAGCGATTATCTAATTCAGGTAAACCCAAGTAAACTCCTCCATACTTCTGTGGATGTGCAAAAAACTTCTGCTTACTAGGGAAAGCTGTATAGATAGAAGAAACACATGGCCAGAGCATGATTTCACAGAAAGCAGCTTTCTTAAAATATGTCCATCACATTCCTAGCTGTGAAATGTCACTAGTACTGATATCATCAGTTGATAGTGAAGTTAAGATCAATGGACAATGGGGTGGTGCAAGCTACAAACAGCACAAAAGCACAAACATATGTAAGCTAGTAAACCAATTCCCTCAAGAATCATAACAAATGAATACTAATGGCACATTATCTGCCAGGAAGTAAGGAATTCCCAAAGATTACATATGAAGCATGTATCAATCATCAATCTGCAACCTCCTCCGGAAGCCAGGGCAAACTGCAAAAAGGAAAGTGTTGAATCTTGATATCTGGCAACAGGTTCTCACCAAACAATAAAACGAACACACCAAGGAAAAGAACAAAAACTCTACCTGCTTTTGCTATCGAGATAGGACCTCACAACACAACTGACAAATATTACACACATACATCACGGCCCCTAACAGGGGTAAAGCTGTGTTTGATAAAATAAAGGCATCAGAGAAACCTTGCCACTTTCCCCATACCGCAAGACCACCAAAACAAACGAAAAGAATGAAGCTACATATAACTTGAACAAAAGGGCTGAAGTGCCCCAAAAACGCACCACAAAAGAGGCAGGTGTGCTTGGGACAAGCGTCTCCCACCACGACAAGCACATCTTCTACAGAAATAGGTCCTAAAGTCCACAGAAGAATTTGAGATATTAATTGCGAAGGAAAGCCTCTAAAATTATAAGGAACGTTTGCCAAGAAGACATCAGAAGATACAACAAAATAACAATGAGCTCTAGTTAGTTGGAGCAACTGCACATGTTAGGACAAACACAAATTAGTAACATAAAGACAACCCACAATCATTGCATCTTATAGACATAGAATGATAGAACTAGTAAACTTCCTGTTGTCCTCATGGATGATCGCCAACATGCCAAAATCTGTAGTAGATACCCACAACCATCAGCTTGAAAGATTAAGTTGATTAAATTGCAGAAAGAAAATCTAGAAGTACAAGACCAATATAATCTCCAAAATAGCATGAAAGAAGTATGGAGAATTCTTTAAATTCATAACAAGGATTAGATATGCCGAACAGTTGCAAAATAAACCTTTTAAGCCAAAAAACTCCCCATTCATCTCTTTCTCCCACCACGTTCTCTCAGAGAGAGACCGAGTGTTTCTCCAGAAGCAACATTATAGTATGCAAGAGACAAGTTGTCCTTGAGAAAACCAGCCTTTCCACTCAGCTTTTGTTTGTTCGCAGGAAGCTGGATCTCCCCAGAAATCTTCTCTTTTAGACTGGCAATGGTTTCGGACAGAGATTGCACTGTGATTTCCAAAACTTGTCCTTTGAGATTTCCTTCGTCGGTATTCGGCACTGATACATTGATCCTTGCAGGCCCCTGCAATAGAAACAAGCAGGAAACAAAATTTCCATGGATGTAAGAAAAAATGACGGATTAAGCAAAGTTCTCCAAAAAAAAAACAGGCAATTATGTACAAGTCTTTTTTTTTGGGAGGGTGCTATCCTTACCAAGTGCTGAGCCAAAAACTGGTCTTCAGGAATGAGAACAGACTCATCAAGCTTTTGCCTCTTCGGCTCTGGCTCTTCTGGGAGAGGAGGGGCTTCCTCCGGCGGAGGAGGTGGCGGCATGCCTTGGGGCATAGGAGGAGGAGAGACCATAGACATTCCGGGCTGGGACATCGGGTGGGGAACGAAGGGCCGAGGTGCTCCCAGAGGTGTAAACTGTGATCCAGGAGGTGGTGGAATAGGAAGGCTATGCGAATTCATAGCCATTGATGGAGGCATTGGGGGACGATTCACCATGAGATTTTGCTGACCTGGCATCTGCAGCATGGGAGGAGGTGGGGGCCGAACCTGAGGAATCATGTTAACCATAGGAGGTCGAGGTGGAGGCGGAGCAGCAAGCCCAGCACTGGTGGGAGTGGAATACTGGACTGTATTAGGAGGCCTAGCAATATTTAGCGCAAGCCCAGGTGGTGGAGGTAGTGGCCTAACAGATGGAAGACCGGGTCTGGGAGGTGGAGGAGCCTGCGGACCAGGAAGGTTTCTTGCATCATTTGCAGCATCATTCTGATCATCTGCATTGTTCTGAGACATTGCCTGGCTTGCAGTGCGACCAATGCTACCTGTGTGACCATCCCATATGACCTGCTTCGGCTCTTCCATCTTTTTCTCAATCTCAGCCTTGACGGCATTTGAAACTTCTTCTTCTGTAGTACCAAATATATCCGGACGGGTTCGTGCAAGTCCAACAATATTCCTAGAAATCTCATCATCCTGCGCAAGAGTCGTCTCCTTAATCTTCGCAAACATCTTGTCCTTCTGTTCCTTGTACTTCGGATCAATGAGAGAGATCCTCATATGTTCAGACATCTCATTAATAGGTATTAGCTCACCAGTTATAGGAGAGACAACATACTTAGTTGGGTCCCTTTCTGCCGCGATCCTCTCTTCAGGCCTCTTCCAGTTCTTCACAATCCGCATTGGTGGGTCCTGTTCCTCTGGAATTGCCATGGTTTCAGCACTCTTGACACCACCATTCTCTTCAAGAGTCGCAGCTCGCATACCTTCTTCAACTAGCTGAGCCTCTTCTTCGTCCATCTCCATTTCCACCTCTTTTCCAGGCTCAACATACACTTCATCCTCCAATGTAGGCATCTTGCTCCTCCTTATAACCTCCTCAAGGGTCATAGGTGGAGGTAAATCCTGATCCTCATCATCAGCAAAATCTATAGTCTCAACAACGACAAAATCATGCCAATCAATCATAGCCATCTGCAACCTCTCCTGTTCTATCTCATCTTCAGCTTTCTGTCTAGCCTGCTCCTGTGACCTTTCCCACTCCAACCGATGCAGACATCGCTCTAGGACTGTTGTCATGTCAGCAGCACTCTTCTGCAACTTATCCGTCAAGCCTTTAGGAGGCATCAGAACTTTCGAATATGCATCCGCAAGTGAAGTGAAAAACATGAACATGCTGTGAGTAGGCTTTAGAAAATGAAATTGGGCATTATTAATCTCCCTGCTCGTCAACCCTGTTAAGAATGACTTCCCATTTCTGGCCACAAATTGAGCTGTAAGCTTAATGATATCCAGTTCTTCACCTGTGATCCCTTCAGGGAGTCGAACAGTATATTGCTCTGCCTCAGGTGGCTCAAGAACCTTTCTGACAGGTCTAAACTGAGCTGACGGATCAGGTTTTGTAGTTGCCTCAGCACCATCAGCGGTTGGAGTAGCAGGGGCTGCTTCTTTGTCTTCTGGATGAGTAGGCTGCTCTCCAGAAGCCTGATTCTGTGCCCGAGCTTCAGCCAAACGATGCTGATAATAGGCATGATAAGGATCAGAAGCATTCAGGAAGTTAAATTTTGCATTGCCAGCGTTATTTAGAACAATCCTCTTCTCAAATTCCGGACCATTCTTCGCCACAAACTGTGAAGTCTTGTCAACAATACTCCTAATATCTGGAGGGGGATAAATGATACCAATAGTTCTTGTATGTGTTGCAACAGATGTTGGGACCTTGTCGGATTTATTGTTGTCCTCTTCATTCTCTTCCATCTTATCATCCTCTGGCTCATCTACCACTTGAGCTGGAGGTATTGGTCCCAGATTCCCATCCAACGGGGGCGCCGGAAGGGGCAATATCTGTGTGGTGCCAAACATTTCTATTCCTGCAAGTTGCAGCAAATTCCATTTTTTTTTAAAAAAACATTCAATTATGGCACATAGCCTTGAGCACGAACAATTGAAAGAAAAAAATAACCCCAATAAATGCTTCTATCTTCATTTTGTTTTCCTCTGGCAAACCCAATGAACATGCTCCCCACTTCAGTTGTCATTCAAGCAATCGGAACCCATAAAAATACTTATACCTTAACTTATTCAAGCAAGAAAATCTAATAATATGCTGATAGTGTCATTTCATTTCAAACGGAACAAAAAAGCAATTAACTTAAGCAGCCGCCCGCCCGCCTAGAAAATAGATGACAGATGTATAATATGTGTACAGTTAGTGTATAATATATGTATATTGGCTAGCGGCGGTAAACATTTTTGGCTGAGCGGCCAAATTTATAACCTCTGCTAAAAACCCAAAAATGTGTTCATAGTTTCATTCCCTTCAAATAATCACTTACATTTAAGCAAGAAAAAAACCAAGAATGTGCTCATAGTTTCATTCCATTCAAGTATGCAAAACCAATAGATATACTTAAATCTTCTTTTTACCCGTTCAATCAAGCAAAATTAAAGCTTTCTGATAGAATTGTTCTTTAATTAACTTGTCCTTGATGGTGTTCTTATGAATGCTTAACCCAAAACAAATTACAATATAACAGAAGGAAGTTCCTAGATTTACAAAAAAATAAAGGGACCTCTCGAATTTTGCACTAATTCGGACTCATCAAAGAGAACATTCAAACAGCAAATAATGGATCTAAAAAGCGATTCTAGGGTTTTTCTTACTTCAGATTGCCCTTTCTTTTCCTTTACTGGGCTAGGTAACCGTTAATGGAATATCCGAGGCATTTTCTGCTTTGTGGAGTCAACTCGTTATAGGAACTTCTCGAAACTGTTCGAGGCATTTGAACAAAAAACAACTTACCTTAACGCACCAAAAATACAAAAAATAAAATAAAAACTAACACGAAAACTAGCATTTAATTACATAATACAGGAAGCAAATGAAAAGAAATTTAACTGATTAAACAAGCTGGTAATAAAAAATCAATATCTAGAGGATTCTCACATCTTTATTTTTTATTCATTTATCTTCAATAAAGGGACATTTTACACTAATTCGGACTAATAATATGCTTTTTTCGTAATTGTTTTACGGCATTTGAACAGAAACAACTCAAATACAAAAAAATTAAAACTAATAATATGAAAAATAGCATTTAATTACATATTACAGGAAGCAAGCAAATGAAAAGAAATTTACCTGATTAAACAAGCTGGTAATGAATAATCAATATCTGGAGTACCCAACCAGATCCCTCTCTGGTCAATTACGGTCGAGAAGAGTAATAAGGGTTTTGCCGACCATACATGGAGCAGATTAATTGACCCGGATATGTATCAAGGCCCAAAGTGAAAAATCTGCAGAACTACGAAACAAGCCCATACAAAAGCTTTTTACAGGAAATGGCCCTAAAATGTTCGGCCTTGAATTTATCCTTATTTAACAATTTATTTTTAAAAAAACGATCTTTAACTTAAAAATTTATCGAGAAGATAATAAGTTTTAGTTTTTATCTATAAAGTAAAATTTATGGTCAATTAAGTAGATTTAATGTTTTGAAATATCCTGAACTTCTGTCTTATAGTCAAAAGCTAGAACTTATGCATCAGATATAAGTTATAGCTTTTACATATCAGGTAAAATTTCTACCTTATCAGCAAAACTAATTTATACCTATAATCAGTGGCGGACGCAGAGAATTTTCAAACTGGGTGCACACATTTAATAAAGTTTACAAATCATCCGGGTGCCCAAATTTAATAAAGTTTACAAATCATAATTGTCCCCTTTCATAATTTAAAAACGTTTAATTACATCATCATTTGTAACACTCTCAAGCAAATCTTTTTCAATAAAACATACAAGACAATCATTTAAAAATTGATCACAAATTCGGTTTCGTAGATCCGTCTTGACAATATTCATTGCAGAGAAGCATATTTCCACGCTTGATGTTGCTACCGGCAAAATCAATGCGAACTTCAAAAGCCGACACACCAATGGGTACGACAAGTATTTTTGTGTTTGCACAAGCAATGTAGATAGATCAACAAGCCCCTCCAATCGACTGAATCTGTCATCTGATCGCAAATCCATAATATATGTCTCTAGTTGATTTTCAAGCATCATACAATCAACTAGAGAGAAGTCATCCTGATAAAACTGAGTCATTCTTACCAATTTTGCTATATTGAAATCAACAAAATCATTACTTGAATTCAAACAAGCAACACAAAGAAGCAACTCAGAATTGACTTCATTGAACCGATCATTAATCTCTAAAATTTACTGATCCATAATGGCATTAAAACATTCCACACGATAATGAAAATCGTTAGTAATGTTTGTCTTACGCCGAGGACGGTGACGATTAACATATTCAGCATTCATACTAGGAGATGCACCACTACTACTAGAACCACCAATTTCAATTTCTGTCAATTTTCATTTATAAAATCTCTTCATATTCCCTTAATAGTCAAAACACCTCTAACCATGTTGAAGAGACAAAAACCAAAATTCACAATTTAAAGATTACAATTTAAACAACTAAACATGTAACATGTAACAATAACACAAATAACAAATTCATAATTTGCACCCAAATAAATATGCAAATAAAAAAAGCCCTAATTTTGAATATATCAAACCCTAATTGCAAATTTTCAACCAGCCAAATAAAAAAGCCATAATTTTAGACATCAAACATTTGAACTAGAATTTGAATCTAGTTTTGTTCAACAATGGAATGTAGTTGAATATAATTTTAGCTCTAATTCTCCATCCTACTGGCACCATACATTAAGCAAAAACTTAGTGAATTACCTGCAATCGGTGAGAAAGTTCGTTGGCATGTAATATGTTGGCTAATTTTGATTGCCCATATGCTAGTTTGTCTTGACAACTGGTTCAAAAAACAAAAACAAAAGATAGGTGAAAGTTAGAATGAGTAGTCATAGTTTAATACTAATTGAATATACCAGTGTGTCTACATTGCACTGGTGCAAATGTTAGATAGCAAGCGAGAGTGCGAGAATTACCTTGGAGGCGGCACTGCGGTAGTGAATTGGAAACTGGAATCGCAAGGACCAAGGGGAAGGGTTTGCAGAAGAGAGGAGAAAAGAGAAGGTCGAAGAAGAGAGAGAGATTTCAATATATTTTTGATAATTGAAAAGTGGTCATTACATTGTCTCTTATAGACAAGGACTCAGGGGAGGACCCATAGTGTGAACACTTGTTCACGTGAACAAGCGTGTTTTTTTACAGTGCTATTTTTCACTTTTGAACAAGCACAACATCTTCATTCCCTTATACAACGCTGTGAATTTTTTTCCGAACAATCACTTCAAACGACGTAGATCCGCACTGCAAAGACTACAATAGTAAATACTAAACAACATAAAGGAAAACTTAAGGGACTAAAAGTGATAATTGTTAGGCGTATTTTGTATACACTTTTTGAGTCATTTTTAGTTAGTATTTTTCCCACTTTCGTTTAAATAAGTGTCGTGTTAGGGTCATTTTTCTTTCTTTTGAGTCACAGCGGTTCAAAAAGGCAAAATGGCGAAAAAGAGCAAAAAGTGAGCACAAAAGGAGGATCCCGAGGTAAAAAAAGATGAAAATTGGCAATTTAGAACAAAAGACTTCAAAGATCGCGGTCGTTCATCTGAGGACCGCGGTGCCACAATGCCACTGATCGAGAGGTTGCGGGACTTTCGGCACCTTATCTCGCGGGGCCGCGGTGCGTCACGGAAATTTCAGATCCAAAGTGAATTTGGCCAAGGGCAGAAGGGTCCATAGGGCACGAAATTTGCAACATACTTAAGCCCTAGGGATTAGTCTATTGAAGGGAGTTGGTCATTCTAACACACAACACATCACAGAGCAAGGATTGGAAGCTACAATTGGAGACTTTAGTTCGCAGTACTTTTCTTTCTTTCTTTTTAATTCAGTTTATGTTTGAAATTGTATTAGTTCTTAGCGTGACTATTGCTAGGAGCTAAACACTTTATTAGGGCTTTCCTTTTGAATCGCTTGAAACTCTATCTCATGATTTAATGCATTAGTTGATTTCTTCTTCACTTAATTAAGATTTATTCAATAATTTGTATGAATGTTTGATAGTTAATTGATTACTAATTATCATAATTTATATAATTTCGAATCAAGAACCGAGAGGAGAGATTTGGATATGCTGTAATTGAATAGACATAGGTTAAAATCGCAGACGAAAGTACTCCGATACTTGTGTAGCATTATAGGTTACTGGTCTTAATCCTCCTATGTGGTAAATCTTATCATATAAATATAGAAGGGTTCTGCACTGGGGTTGAACGGTTATATATCCTAACCGGAATATAAGACAGTCTAGTTAACCGTTATCTTAACGTAGAAGAAGAAGCCATTCTAGTTGCATTAAGGATTGAATAGAGTGGATAGTCGAGGATTTTGGAAGCCCTAATTCCTTCATAACTGATTAAACTCCAATAATTTAGATTACTTCTCGCAATTATTCTAGTAGTTAGATAAAAACCCAAATCAAATATCGTTTGTCAAATAGATAATCTAGAATAGATGTTCGGTAATTAGAAATTAATCTTTGTGGACGATAAACTCGGTCTTACAGACTATATTATTTGTGGACGATAAACTCGGTCCCAACAATAATTAATAAAAACTAGTCACATTATAGAATTGTGATAGTTTCAAATAAACGTTGGTATACGCGGACCGCGGTTATTTCTCCACTTTTCTGGAACTAAAGAGAAATATTTCATATGCAAAATTTCTTACTTATATTTCAACTTTACTCAGTAGCACTTGAAAATGATAGGTGGATCACCTTGTAAAACGGACGTCGTTTTAAAAGATAATAAAAAAAAAAGTGGATGCATTTGCACCCAATTGGGTGTGTGTGTCTGCCAGTGCCTACTTTGTCTGATGAGCAACAAAAGCTTTGCTTACCAAATTTTCTGAAGCAAAGCTTATTTTTTATAAAATCTATAGACCAAAAAATCAAGATCACCCTTATGGATACAATCTATGAACTTATCCCAATTTTCGATGTTTTTAAGGCATGTTTTAGGACCCCATGACAGATAAACCTTTATAATAAAATGTTTACTCCCACTGTTTCAAATTATAGGAGGGGTGTTTGGTTAACACAAAATTTAAGAATTAAGACATTCATTTTATTTGATAATAAAAATACAAGTAGGCATTTGAATAATGGCTGGTTTAACAAAAAGAAAATAGTGTTCGACGTTAAAGTTAAAAAAAAAATACTCAAAAGTCAAAGTTATGTTTAAAATAAATTTTACTTGGAAAAAAATTACCGTGAGAATTGGTAAGTGAAAATCCCTCTACTGAAATACTCGTCAATTTTTTAATATTCACGAAGTCAAATCACTTGGGTACCAGAGAGTATTTTCGTTTTTAGAAATTGGGAATACAAAGAACAGACCATTTTTGTAATGAATATGAAACAATAGACATTTAGAAAGGTGTTAATAAAAGAGGAAATGGTTATATTTGCCATCCAACTTTTGAAAAACGGTTATATTTGACCTCCGTTAAAGCATGGGTCAAATATGTTCATCCGTTAAAGTATGAAGTCAAATATGTCTCTCCGTTAAAGTATGAGCTCAAATATGCACTTCAAGTTAGCAAAAGGCTCATATTTGTCCTCAATTGGACGGAAATCTCACGTGGACGCCACGTTGGATCCACGTGGATGCCACATGGCAGGTGGGATTCGACGTGGCGTTCACGTGAGATTTCCGTCCAATTGTGGGCAAATATGATCATTTTGCTAATATGAAGAATATATTTGACCCCATACTTTTAACGGACGGCAAATATGATAATTTTTCGAAAGTTCGATGGCAAATATGATTTTTCCCTATTATATAACTTGAGTTTAAGATCCAGACATAATTTTGGGATTGATACACGTTTTGTTTTATGGTTTCACGTCAAAATTGCGAATTCAATTGCATAAGCTAATCCCATAAGCTATATATTAATATCTTAAATCCGCATTGGCCATGACCCGTTCTCAGGGTGGAATTACAGTATTAGGTACGTGTTTGGTAGCTTTTGGTTAAATCTTGTAATTGCATTATCTATATATTATTTAATTACAAACCAAGTAATTAAAACGAGTTATGAATTCGACGACAATCTATAACTCATAAATATGCTGCCATGAATTTTTTTAAACCAACATATAATTACCAGAACTATACATCATTACTAAATAATTCAGACCCTCTTTTATCTCAAAAGAAAGACATTAAAATAATAAATTCATGTCTCATATGTAGACAATAACTTCTTCATTGATGGCTGTTAACGTATTTAGTTATCCTATGAAATGATTCAATAACAAAGTTGTACTTGTACTAGCCTTCCGTAGCATTATGAGATTGGGATTATATGAATTTTTAAAGTTCATTTGTTTGGCGTACACACATGATTGAGAAAAGGATATGATGAAGTTGGACGTGTTTGCTCCCAGAAAGCAATCATTCCACGGATTTATATAGTTGAACTATAGTATGAAACATTATATATCCCTCCGTTAAAAGGAAAAGAGTTATATTTGTCATCGAACTTTCGAAAAAGGGTTATATTTGCCCTTCGTTAAAAGTATGGAATCAAATATACCCTTCAAATTAGCAAAAGGGTTATATTTGCCCTCAATTGGACGAAAATCCCACGTGAATGCCACGTTGACGCCATGTCGGATCCCACCTGCCATGTGGCGTCCATGTGAATCCAACGTGGCGTCCACGTAGGATTTTCATCCAATTGAAGGGCAAATATGACCCTTTTGCTAACCTGAAGGGCATATTTGACCTCATACTTTAACGGATGGGCATATTTGACCTCATACTTTAACGGATGAGCATATTTGACCCATGCTTTAACGGAGGTCAAATATGACCGTTTTTCAAAAGTTGGATGGCAAATATGACCCTTTCCCCTTTTATTAACACCTTTCTAAATGTCTTGCTTCATATTCATTACAAAAATGGTCTGTTCTTTGTATTCCCAATTTCTAAAAACGAAAATACTCTCTGGTACCAAGTGATTGATTAATACCGGTATTTTTGTTTATTTATTTGTTATGCATGGATTCTTAGGATTAGAATCATAAGAATGATGAGATGGGGAGATGAGAATGCTTATATGTATGTGTGGGCATACAAGGAGATATATAATTAGAAATGAGGATATTCGGGATAAAGTGGGAGTGGCATCGGTGGAGGATAAGATGCGGGAAGCGAGGTTGAGATCGTTCGGGCATGTGCAGAGGAGAGATACGGATGCCCCAGTGCGGAGGTGTGAGAGGTTGACTATGGACGGGTTCAGGAGGAGTAGAGGTAGACCGAAGAAGTATTGGAGAGAGGTGATTAGACGGGATATGACACATGTGAAACTTACTGAGGACATGACCCTAGATAGGGGCTGTGGAGGACACGAATTAGGGTAGAAGGGTAGTAGGTAGAGCGTAGTCCTACTTACGATTACAAAATGATAGTGTAGTGTTATTATTGTAGGCTCGATTAGCCTATCACACTTATAGGCGCATTAGTGCTCTATAGTCCGGTAGTTTGATTCATGCTAATATGTGTTCTTTAGTGTAATTTGTTTATCTTATTTAGTTGTGTTAACTAATGCTTCCTGTTGTTAGAATGCAATAACATGACGTATTCGATTTTATTATCTGTATATTCATAATGCTTTAATTTTCTGTCTGAGTCTGACCGTTTATCTTGTTTTGCTTCACTTTGCCTGCTTTGCCTATGATTATGCTTTGTCTTGAGTCGAGGGTCTCCCGGAAATAACTTGAAAGGTAGAGGTAAGGTCTGTGTACACTCTACCCTCCTCAGACCTAAATATGTTGTTGCATGGATTCTTTGTATGATTGAAGTATTTGGTAAAATCACATGTGGAAAAAGGAAAAGTAAGATAATTTTAGACACTTCCCTCCATGTTTGCTTTGTATTTATCACTGAACTAGGTCCCTTGTCGTTTACAAAATATTGAAGTGATGGTAAGAAAATTAGTTTAGTACAGAAATATCACATGAAACTTCAAACTTGTATAGTTTAATGAATTATTCTTAAAGTGGTGCAAATGATCTAGAATAATGTTTTTAAAGAAAATGTCACATAAATAGTTCAATAGTAGTAAGACTTGCTGAATAGATTAAAAGATACTTAATCACAAAATGTAATTTTTATATGATTAATCCTGCATTCCTTATAATTGTTTTGCTCTCTGAACGTCAATAAGTGTAACATGATACAACAGTGGCATACCAAAAACATATAGCAACTCAAACTGGATTAGCTTGGATCTCCTTCCAAATTAATCTTAGAAGCAGTGTAATTCAAAGACTGAAGAGGGGATCTGTCAGCACTCAGCATAATAATACAATCTGAGGTGGCAGGAAAACTGTGATCTTTTATCTATTAAAGGAGAAACTATTACATATTGGGAAAAGTCTGCATGCACCAATAACTAGGGACTTCAAACATGTCACATTTTTGGATAACATCACTGATGAATCGAAGGAGTCTAGTCCTTACTGGGATATTCATTCACTGAAACATGCTAAAACCTGGAAATAGTTATGCTAGATACACCTAGTTTCCCAAGAATAACCAAAGTGAGGTTTCCCGTGCTACTTGAGCATCCACGAAAGAAACTAGAATGAGAGTCGGGCATTACTTATGTTGTTCCAACAAAACAACTAGCAACTCTGGTCAATCGAATTGCATGTCTGTGTCAGACCACAACTCAAGTTCTATGATGTAAGTCATATTTTCATGCTGCAAACACAAGGAAGCGCAACCTAAAGAGATTAGTCTTACGCAAGATAAGCAAAAGGACTGACAACAACATTACCAGATACAGAAATTTAGCTTATGCACAATATGAAAAGATTTTTGAGCCGAGGGTCTATCGGAAACAACCTCTCTACCTTCGGAGGTAGGGGTAAGGTCTGCATACCTCCCAGACCCCACTTGTAAGAATATACTCCCTCCCATACCCCACTTGTAAGAATATACTGGGTATGTTGTTGCTGCACAATATGAAAAGATCAGCATGTAGTTAAGCATTTCCAAACAGTAAATGTGTGTGGAAATTCAAAGTATGGAAGCCAGAAATCTTAAACAATATCCACAACTTTGCAACAAAAGTTTTACTATCTCATTTACTGCCTTCTCAGACCTACAATCCAGTTCCAAAATTTTAACATTCTTATAAAGGCTTATGACTAATGTATAAGCCAAACAATTCGCTCTCATCAACTGCTATTGCAACATATATCAATCATCAGGAACTACCTCCAGCATAAGAAAAACGACCCTCAGGGTCCCAAAGATAGACCAAGAAGGAAGAAATCTGTCAGTCAACGTAATCTTATACCATATTTTAGTCCTTTCAATGACATCCAGTAAAGCTGGAATGAATCTCAAACCATTATTTTAGGATCTTTCACATCTAAACACACCGATACAATAAGCTAAAGTTCAATGATCAATAATTTTTGACAACTATGACCTCAGACTTCAGAGTATCTCTAACTATAGAACACCATACTCATTTTATTAACATAACTAGAACTACATAAAGAGGCTACACCAACTCTAGATGCTATTTAACAAAACAAATTGTGGCCCTTATATTTCAAATAATGAGATCAAGTTCCTAATGAGTTTGTTAAATGCAAAAGAAGTTAATCTATGCTACAGATGTTAAATTTGGAAGTTCTCTACTATAATAAGAGCTTCACACATTCAAAATTGCAGAAGAGAACAGTATATCTTTGAGCAAGACGCTCTATGATCAATCCAGTATTTCCAAAGCATAGTTCCAACGTCACATTGCCCTACGACATTTTCAGCAGTTTTATGAGAAATGACAAAATAGACCCTTGTGTTTGGGGATTGTTCAAAATAATCCTTTCAATATACACTTGGGCAGTTTTAGTCCTTTATGTTTTGTAGAGCAGGTTCCTTAGAAGCACGTGAACTGTTTAAACTGAAGAAACCATCGGCAGAATATTTCTCCCAATTCATACCTTATGAAGAACTCTGAAAAACCAGCAGAAGCAGACCAGATCAGTACCAGAAAAACCAGCGTCAGAGGCCGACAACAGAAATAAAAAACAGATAATTGGGAGAAGAGAAATCCGTCTCAAGGGTTTCTCTAGATTAAACAGTTCATGAGCTTTTGACGAGCCAATTTCGTAAAATATAACTACATTTTGCGTTTTAATATAACGGAGACCAAAATTGCTCAATTTTGGTTGGGAAATACCAAGGATTGTCCTCTTGTTAAAAGATGAGAAGGTGAATCTAAATGCAGAAGAGGAAGATCAGCTAATATTGGGAAGGCAAAGGAATGGAGTTTTCACAGTTTATTCATATTAAAGGGAGCTAAACAAGGATCTGGAAAGCAATACCACTTGCCTTGGTATCAGATATGGAAAAGTAAAGCCCCCTATCAGGTAGCATGTTTCATGTGGCTTCTTAAACATGATGTTTGCCTAACCCGATGCAATCTACTGCAGAAGGGAGATGATGATAAGTAGCTGATGGTAATTGTGTGACAAGGAGGAGGAGAGCAGCACTCATTTGTTTATGCAATTTGTAATGTCCTAAAACAGTGAAGGAATTGTTGTCCACCTTGGGCAGTGGGTGATTAGAAAATCACTGAAAAGAACATGGATCATACTGCCTGCTTGTACTATATAGGATCTTTTGGGGAGAAAGGAATTCTAAGTGTTATAAGAGAACCCTGTACAGCTGTTAAATTGCAGATGCCTATGGTTTTTGGGTGTTTGGTGCAACACTCAATATGCAAAGGATGAAGACAGCATGCTAGACTACATCAATTCACTACAGGAAATATTTAACTTTTAATAAACATAAAGGACTAAAATTGCTCAGGAAATACTTGAAGGACCATCTGAAACCTTGATAAGAAAAAGGACAATTCAAAACCAACCACCAAACATAAGGGACTGTTCTTGTCATGTTCTCCAGTTTAGTCAACCCGTATATCAATCAACTCTGCTTCATGTCTCTCCAACTTTTATTTGCCTTACCAACCAATACCAAGCTGATAGCTTCTGTACTTCCCTCACATGGTTCAATCATATTAAATTCAACAAGCGCCAGAATATCTTACAATCTAAAGAAAGCACATGATCGTTGAGACTTACAAATTAGGAAGTGTACACAATAATGTCAAAGTAAACATTATTAAACACGAAAAGGGCAGCCTGGTACACTAAGCTCCCGCTATGCACGGGGTCCGGGGAAGGGCCGGACCACAAGGGTATATTATACGCAGCCTAACCCTGCATTTCTGCAAGAGGTTGTTTCCACGGCTTGAACTCATGACCTCCCGGTTACATGGAGGCAACTTTACCAGTTACGCCAAGGCTCCCCATCATTATTAAACACAAGAAATTTTTATATTCAACACTATCTAACAGAATCAAATTTACCTCACTTGATACAAGCTTGCTAAACGTAACAAGAATTAAAATATACTACACTTGAATGAAAGAAACCGCATTCAAGACTTACACAGTTGTAGAACACATAAGCAAAAACCATGTTCAAGTTTTACAAGATAGACCACAAAAGCAAATAATGTCTATGGTAATAGAGGTTCACCAGAGATTTTCCATTGATAAGAAAAAAATAAGCATGTTATTATCACCAACACTAACATATGAGATCAAAATCTCAATTGCAAGTACGAACAATAAGAAAAGAGTCGGAAATGACTTTAATATTTCATCAAAGCAGATGACCATTTAGCAAAGATAATAGCACTCTTAACCATCTGCATTAGTTTCTACAATAGCAGCAATATAGGAAATGAAAGGTAAAAAACTAAACAAAAATCAACAGAATTACATGTCTGAAGCCTCATGGTTCAACTGTATTACCAAGCACAAAAGAAAAAACTTCACGAACTGGAGGATACTCGACAAGTGCAATTTCCATAGCATATCCAGCAACAGGTAATTTCAGATCCCTCAAAACAGTGAATGCCTCGCCCATACGAGTTTTAGGCACTTCTTCAGCTACCGGGCAATAAGGAATCCACGTATCAGGACGATGCTCCTCCGCAATCTCAATTCCCTCCTTTTTCATAGCATCAAACAGCTGCGAATGGAACTGAAGGAGAGACAAAGTCGGAGTTGGGGCAAGAAACAGAACATTGTCGTCACTTGGGAGGCTTCCAATTGAACCAAAGGACAGAGGCAAAGATTCTTGCTTGGATGAAAAATTCTTTACAATGTTCTCAAGCTTTGATGGATCAAAATAGGGACCCGAGAAGATGGTAATGTGAGGTCTAGACTCAATCTCAATAAGCTGAGTGCTAATCTGGCGCCGAGCCAATACATTCCAGGCCTTCAGGACCTGGTTTTCCAGTGCAGGATCAAAGTAGAGCTCAATCGCGTAGCCTTGAGACATTGCCTCTATCAAGATTCAGAACCAATAATCACAAAAAATACAAACTTTCACAAATGTACCTGCAAAATCAAACCAACTTCTATAGTAAAAGTATTCCAATACCAGTAAAGCTAAGTCCCACCATAAACCAGTAACAAGGAAGATCTCAATGGTACACTATAAACAGAATTAAAGAAACCCCACAAAGAAAACAATGATGCAAGTAATTCTGACAAATCAATCAAAGTATAATACTTCTTACAATAAAGTAAAATATCAAATACTAAAACCCACAAAAAAGAAATGGGATCTCATACACAGAACAAGTAATAATGAAGAGAAATACACACATAAGCAAATCATGGAACTTAATAATTTCAAGAAAGATGGAAACCCTAAAGAAACAACAAAATTAGCTAAAGATTAAGGCATACCAAGTTGAAAAAAGAGGCAAACAAGGCAGAAAATGCAACCCAACAAATGAACAGTAACATAAATGTAAAGAGTGGACTAAAGGGGGTTAAGAGAAGAGGGGATAAAGAAAGGTTTTTGGGACAAAGAGAAACAATTTTTCTACAAGATTTTACCAAGAAATTCTTGGCTGTAACTCACTGAAAATGGTTTGCGAATTGGAAAGAATCTACACCCATTTTTTGTCAATGGAAAAGTTGATTTTTTTGTTTAATTAAGCATAAAATGGTGAAAAATATTGGTGGTAAGATATATTTTAACAACACCAAAAGGTTAAAAAAACAATGTTTTATTTGCTAGTAAAAGTAGTAGTAGTACTTCAGTTACTTAAAAAAAAATCTTTTAATAAAATAGAAAAAATCAGTCTCACAAATAGCATTGCATATTAATTATTTTCTTTTCATCCTCGAACTCACTCCCACCCCACCACCCTACCGTTTAACCCCACCTCTCCAACACCCCACCCACCCAACCACCCTCACAAAAACAATTGCTCACCCCCCACAACCATCCAACCACATTCATGGCAGGTAGGTATAATTTTGCGATTTTCGCATCCGTTTCAGTTGGGCGTGGGCGGGTATTACGTGGGTATGAGTGTAACTTTGGCGGGTAGTAGGCGGGTATGAGTATAACTTTGGCGGATATGAGTGTAACTTTGGCGGGTAGTAGGCGGGTACGGATAGGTGGTGGATTTGCAGTTATATCCTCCTCCCCGCTCCGTATCCAACCGCCCGCCCCAAATCCATCCGCTCGTCTTATATTCGTCAATTATAATTTTATTTGTACAATTTTATATTTATCTAAAGCCCAAATAATTTGGCATACGTAATTTTAGAAATCATAAACCCAATAATAATAAATTTTGAGGCAAAACCCTACTCACATTAGTCATTGTTTCACCGGGTATTGGCGGGTGACAGATATCCACTTGAGTAGTGAAGCGGGTGTGGATTTAGAAATATACCCACCTAGGCGGATAAGGATGTTGAAAATGTACCCGCAATATAAATTTTTCTGACGTGTACCGGTGCGAGGGAGGGGTAACCACGCCCTCCCCGCCCAATTGCCATCCCTAAATTATTCATGTCCTAAATTAGTTGGAAACTTGAAATGAGATGTATCAATCCTTTGATTTCTTCAGATCCATGAGTATTCAAGTTGATTTATCATAATTTCAGACTGACATTAGCTTTACACAATTATATAAGCAGAGTTCCCAATTATTTTCTATGTAAATCCAAGAGTATGAGAACTTTTCTATTATCCCTCATAGAATTTCTTGATAGTAATATAAAGGAAAATTGCAAGAGAAATTTCATGTCTAAGTGAGGTGTTTATGCTGAGGGTCTAAATTTTTCATTATTTCTATAGTCAATACCCTGCCAATATTATGAAATTATTAGTCATGATCATGTTCCATAAGTGAAGCAATTCGATATCATTGACATAAAGGAGCTGTTGGTTCAACATCATTAATTCTGCTTCATTGCCACTAAAATGTCCATTTAGTATATAATCTATTGAATTCAAATGCATATTAGTACAAGAGGATGTGACTTCGAACATTTCTTTCCCTTTTCCCCCTGTCTGAATTAAAATGGAATCAGAATTGCACACGGTTTAAAAACTATGTGGTTGATTGTTCTTTATCCCTTCGTTTAAGATGGAAAAGGAGTACTTCATCCGTCTCAAATTATTTATGTTTTTTCGGTTTACAAAAATGTATTAGGGAGGGGTAAAAAGCGATGCAGTGACTAAATTTTCATTTATGCGAGGTTGAAAAAGGATGACCACGAGAGTCATTATGCACAGATTGCGTTTAGCAGACGTTTCCACACTCTTATTTATGTTTAAGTTATAATATTATATGCTTTGAACTTCTATGACTTGACAATAAATAATTTAAGATAATAATTTTTAATAATTATGATAAATTATTTGAGACGGAGGAAATATATATGTGAAATTAGTACTTAATAAGTAGTAGTAAGTACTTTAACTAAGAATTAAAGAAAAAGAAGTCAAATAATTAAAACCCCGGTGGTATTTTCTAACAGTTGTTTTACTCGACAGTAGAGTGGATAACGTTCCAAGAACCCAAAATACATCAATGAAGCAATTATTTGTGAATCTTCTTTACTGAAATTCCACTTAATTTTCAAAAGCGCTGGGAATATGGTTTCTTCCACCATTCTAATTCAACAACCAACAAACGTCTTCCACCAGCCAGAGCTTCACCACCAGGTTAGCCCCCTACACAGAACACCCAAAAATGAATCTTTTTTAATTATCTTGGTGTTTATTTTTTATTTTTTTGTTGATTGAACCAGTTATGGAAAGGTCTGCACCATGGATGTGCTGCACCATTGCAAAAACACCCCATTTTTGTATGTAATAATGGTTACAGGAAAATCAGACCTTTGAGAGTTTCTGCAAGTGCTAATGGTGCTGCTACTTCTTCTTCCACTTTGGAGGGCTATGAATCTTCTCCAACTCCTTCTGCATTTCCTCTTTTTACACCCCCTTCTCAACCCCAAGATACTCCTGCTTCTCAGGTACATTTATACTTGCCAAAGTTTCCTTCTTTTTCATGTTCTTGAAGTTCAAGTTTAGTTATTAATCACTTCTTGTTACTTTCTGTGTAGTAACGGTAAATAATGTATCTTGAGCCTAACTAATCCCAAAAGCTAGCTTGTAGGGTGACAATTGTCCAAACTCTCTATATAAGGAGTCCATGTTTTCATTTCATATTCGATGTGACTCTCAACACTACCCGCACGCTCAAACCTTGTTAACTGGAGCATGGACAATATAATTTAGGGTCCCAATATCGACAAACAAAGAATTGGAATGAGCCTGACTCTGATAACATGTATTAAATGGATCTTGGGCCTAACTCAACCCCAAAAGCTAGCTTGTAGGGTGAAGATTGTCCAAGTCCATATAAGGAGTCCATGTTCCCATTCCATTTCCGATGTGGGACTGTTAACAATAACTACTGTTTTCATTTGGTAAGCTCATTGTTTAAGTGCTCGTTTATGTTGTACTTTTATGTACTCTTTTTGGTAAAGGGTTGTTTGGTTTTTTTAGAACTTTTTAACTGATATGTTAATTGGATTTACATATTCTTTAAGAAATAGGTAGTTCTTTGTAGTTTAGTTTTGACCCATTAGGCGATGTTCGGTTGCTAGTTAGGAAGTAAATTGGGGGTTGTTTGGTTCAAAGACAAGTTATGATGGGATTAGTTATGCCAACATTATACCCGCAAGGTGGATCAATTGGTTGAGCATGAGGCTTTCATAATGAAGGTCTCAGGTTTGAAACCCCTTGCCTATGACAGTAGGGGATTCACGGGGCTTACCTAGTGTGCGTTATCTCTCTTGTGTGGTTTGCGGGCTATTACACAGCAGCGGTGTTTATCCTATGCGCACCCAAAAGGTAGCGGATGTGGGGATCCTTGTCATAAAAAAAAGTTATGCCAACATTATTTTTTTATTGACGGTTTGTTTTGTTGTATTAAAAATAACATGTATTGCATAATTTCTAAATAGTACTGAATAAAGTGTATAAGTATAAGAATAGTACCGGTATTGTTAATACCATGATTTACTATGTATAAGCTATGTAGAACGGACACGTGAGAGGTGTCCGATAGGACACGGACACGGACAGGGACACGACTGTAAAATAAATTAAAAAATATTTTTATATATATATAATATAAAATACTAAAATTAATATTATTAAAGCTTCACATTCATAAATAAATTATAAATTTAATTCAAATTTGTTATATACCAAATAACCAAAATACCAAATTAAATATGTACCAAATTAAAAAGAAACATTCATAACAAATTGACAATCAATCAAATATTCAATACATAATTCATAAGACCATAGTCCATAAACTAATACATAAGTATGTCCCAAGACCCAAATTCAAATAAATATAAATTTACTTAAAATAAATCAAATAAAATTAAAACTAAACTTTTTCTAAAAAAAAAAAAAAAAAAATTATCCCTGCCGTGTCCCCCTTTCCCGTGTCCCCCGCGTGTCCGATTTTTTTTTTTTGCTGGGCCCACTCGGAAACGTCCCGGACACGTGTCCGAGGCGTTTCGTGTCCGAAACGGTGTCCGACACGGACACCTCACCCTAAATGAGGTGTCCGTGCTTTGTAGTGTATAAGAATAGTACTGAACATAGTGTATAAGTAATACTGGTATTAGTTGTACTAGACTTAAATTTGCAACCAAACGTTGTACTAACTTTTAAGACCAGCAATATTCTACCTAATACACCCTACCAAACGACCCCTTTGTATTGGCACTGCATACTTTTTTCTCTTCGTCAGGTTTCTCTTGATTTACTAGTTCGGCCAATAAACAATGGACAACAATAAGTATTTGTTTCTGAATAAATTGAAGGACAGCCAGGCAGTTGATATGTGGAAAAGATAGGAGTTTACTCTTTGATCATAGTTCTTGTGAATTGTTTTTCTTTTTCCTTGTCTGAGATGTTCTTCTCAAATTTATTGGGTCTATGTATGAAATACTTTCAGGTCCCATATAACTTTTTTGTGATTACCTTTTGTTAGAAATATAAAATGTTCAACGTCGGGTATAGGGGCATGATAAGTGTTTTTTTAAAGGCATTTATTACTCCCTCACTGCGTAAGTTTTGTGTTCGATAAGTCAAAAATTTCACCAATAAGTAAGTCTGTTCTCACACTCGTGAGTCTTCATTCAAATTTACGTGTGATTTTCAAGTACGGGGAGGGGGTTTCGGATATATATAATGCCTCACATCTGGTATTTAGGGGCATCCAAAGGGTTTATAAAGATCTTCAGCTACTCCTGTATTGCCTTGGGATTTTCAGTTAGATGCTCAGGTTCATTCTCACATTCTCATGTATAACTATCCCATCTATTTTGTTACAAAGTCAAAATAATGGTTAGATTCCCTCTCTTTTCTCCGTCTTACATACTTTGATTTTCTTTTGAGAAGTTGATGAACATGTATTTTCCTATTTGGTAATTTCATATTATCCTTATTTTCTCCTATTTTTACTGTTGATGATGGTGATATAACATCTTTTCATGGACAGTTGGAACTAGCAGACCCTGATTTCTACAAAATAGGATATGTTAGAAGTTTTCGAGCCTACGGAATTGAATTCAGGGAGGGACCAGATGGGTATGGAGTGTTTGCTTCCAAAGACGTGGAGCCTCTCCGTCGAGCTAGGGTGAGCACTACCTTACACTATGTTTATATGTAGAAAGTTTTCATCCTCCTGATGGAATATATAAGTTTACCATCGAAAGCAGTGTCAAATTCACTGCTCCATCAATGTTTTGCTATACCTAAAGATGATCTTCATCGCATCAATTCCACCATTGGAAATTGGACATAGTGGAAAAGAAGGACATGGGAGAATTGTAATACCCTTTAATCTACTCTCCCTTCCTTCTTTCTGGAATGAGTATCCTTAGTTTATTTTCCTCATTTACTTTTTAACAACGATAAGGTACAGTGCCTAGGCATTTTGACTGTGTCTAATTCATTTGGAATTAGCTTGACTGTTTGATTCCTCTTTTCTCAGTGATTATCTTCACACCTTTTCGTTGTCACTACAATCTTTACCGGTCAATGATTTTTTTAGATTTTGTTTGTAATGCAGGTAATAATGGAAATCCCTCTAGAACTGATGTTAACCATAAGCAAAAAGCTTCCTTGGATGTTTTTTCCAGATATCATACCTGTCGGACATCCAATATTCGACATTATCAATTCAACCAATCCTGAGGTAAAAGGATGCATTTTCTTCTTTTAAATCTTTTCTAATGGTAAACATGGAAGAATATTTATCTGCAATTTCTTTGATTGGTTAAAAAATATAAATGGAAGTCTTACCTTTATCTCTAATGGTTCACCGTACAGATGGGAGGATATTTATCTGCATTTTTAGTTGTTTATTCTTTGATTTTTTTCATTTTCTGTCTGGTATTCTAAGATCTCTTGTGATTTTTTAATATTAATTACCTTTTTATGGCAGACAGATTCGGACTTGAGGTTGGCATGCCTTCTTCTATATGCTTTTGATTGCAAGGACAACTTTTGGCAGCTTTATGGAGACTTCTTGCCTAGTGCTGATGAATGTACTAGCTTTCTTCTAGCTACTGAGGTCTGGATATGAGTATCATTTGGTGCTTTCAATTAATGCAATATTTTGAGGAAGATTCTGTAGAAAATGCTATGCATTCACAAAATTAATCCTCACTTTGTTATGATGTTCTGCTGATGTTCAAGTTTGAGTAACTCGAAATGTGAAAAATAAAAAACTTTGAGATATTCACACAGTAGTTATAAATGAAGACTTGTTTTGTGTTCCTGACAGGCTCTTACTTCTTAATGCTTTCTGTGCTGTAGGAGGATCTTTTGGAGTTGCAAGACGAGAAGCTTGCTTCAACCATGAGAGAACAGCAACATCGGGCACTTGAGTTTTGGGAGAAAAACTGGGTACGTACAATCTTCTTGAATCTCTTTCCTCCAAATTCCTTCTCATTAACATTGTCCTTTGACTTCCTTTATTTGTTTAGCATTCTGCAGTACCTCTCAAAATTAAGCGTCTTGCTCGGGATCCTGAGAGATTTATTTGGGCAATGAGTATAGCACAATCTCGATGCATCAACTTGCAAACGAGAATTGGTGCACTGGTTCAAGATGCAAATATGTTGGTACCTTATGCTGGTGAGCTTCTTCTATTGTATTTATGTGTCCTCCTTAATTTCAATAGTGAAATTGTGGGCTAAAATTGGTTTTACCCTATTTTGACAGAATAGACTTGGCTGAGATATTTTAAAGTTGGTCTGAATGGCATCGTTTATTTAATTTTTGTTTTGATTGATCTTTTGAGTGATGCTCATGTGTACTTTTATCTTTATGTTAAGTGGACCAAAGAGAACAGAAATGTGACTGCAGTAACAAGTTAAGCAGTGAGAAATATGTTCTGTTTTAAGTTACTGAAACCATCCCAATGAGAATAGTGTGCATTACGTTTCAAAAAATTTAGCAAATTTTTTGAAATAGTTGTGCTCCTTGTGAGCTTCTCCCTCTGCACCATAAAACTTGACCTAGTTACTATTACAGGGAAACGTTCGTCCACCCTAATGATATTTAATATTGCTTTGATCACATTTTGGTAAGAAATATATGGTTCATAGAGGGTTTTATGTGGTCTATATATAATGTTTATTCCCAGAATATTAATTATTCAATTCTGATGTTAGACAGCAAGTTAATCAAGTAGTCAACCATTGTAAACCTTTTTTGATAAGGAAAAATTCAAGTCAACCATTGTAAACCTAACCGGATCATATTTTATGGGACGGAAGGAGTACTTTACAGAAAAGGAAAATATGTTTTCCAAAGTTTCCAGATACTTCTTCTATCAAAGAAAACATGTCCTCTCGAAAATAAAATATTATATCAGCTTTTGAATTTCCTCTCTACCCAGAACCTCAGAATCTCCCCCATTCTCCCTTGGTCAGCCTTGGGTGTGTGTGTGTCTCGTATTAGAAGAGGCAAAATAAAATGTTCTGAAATACTAGTCCTGGACTCCTGGAGTGGATAAGTGCTCTATCTAATTCGATTTAAGAACAAACAGTCAATTCGCTTGGTTTCGCTATTCAAGGGATACTTCCCTCTGACTTTCTAACTGTTATTCGCGTTGCATCTTTGGCTTTCTAGTCCTAAAATTTGATGTTGACTGGCAATGCAGCTGTGCACATTATGATTTCTTTTGTAATTCACATATTTAGAAACTTCCACAAAAATAATAGATATATTAAAAGTCTGTATTAGCTATTAATGCCAGTCAAATTTGTAGAGAAGTTCAGGAAACCCATAAGCTGTTGAACTAATATTACAGCATACAACAACAAGAACTACTACTATGCCTTAATCCCAAGCATATTATTCTGGCATGTGTTTAGGAAGAAACTTAAAAACTAAAAACTTATTAGTTAGGGATTCTTCTTAATTTCAAGTCAGACCTGCATGCAGTTATCTTAACCTTTTCATCCAAACTCTGTTCGTGAGGTTATCCTTCTAATACTTTACTCGTCTCATTCTCCAGACATGATGAATCATTCTTTTCAGCCAAATTGCTTTTTTCATTGGCGCTTCAAGGACCGCATGCTGGAGGTGATGATAAATGCAGGACAAAGAATTAGAAAAGGGGATGAGGTAAATCCTATTAGCTGTCTATATCTAGTGAAGGCTTTATTTGATAATTGTGATGTGTGTGTGTATTAGTTGGCACAACTTATCACATAGGGCATGTAACCGGTGGCGGATTCAGGATTTTTACTCAGGGGTTTGAAAAAAACAACAAAAGGTAAATATAAAAAAAAATATTGTCCTTGAGAATAGAACAGACAATTTTGAACACTCTGGACCACTTGAGCTAACCTTTTGCATTTGCTTAGGGTGTTCAAAAGTTAATATATGTACATAAATATAGAAAATCTATCCTATATATACACTGTAATTTTTTGCCGAGGACATTCGGGTGAACACCCTGGCCCCCCACTAAATCCGCCCCTGCATGTAACTAGCTTTGTCAATGAATCGGCTGATTCTTATTTTGGATAATTCATTTGGAGAAGATGGCATGTGGAGGTGTTGGAGAAAATGCATAACTCGCATGCTTATTTCTGCCCAAAAGGCATTTCTTACATTCAATGGTGCAGCAGAAAAGATGTGTACTCCACTTTCTTGTTGAACATAGGTCATGATATATGACATCTAGGCAGATCTTATTTTTTAAGGATGCATTTTTTACATCAGTCTTGCTTATTCTAGGCTGCAAAAGGCATTTCCGACATCAAAATCTTGCAAATTTAAGGACGGCCTCATTTGATGCCCCTCACTGTCTTTCCTACTCCACAGTATGCAAGGCCTTGCCATTCACCGCAAGGGAAAAAGGCAAAAGAAAAAGTGAAGTTTAAAATTGAAAGAAGAAATAGCATGCATGCACTCAGGAAAGATGGAAACTTGTATAATTGATCACTGAATTAGGTAGAGGTGACTGACATAAGATATAAGTACCAATGATACTAAAGCGATATTGTGATATTTGTTACTCATTCCCTTTCCTTCTAATGTGACAGCTTATCTGATTATAATATTAAATTAATTTTGCTGCTTTATTTTGAATGAGAATAAAAGCTCTATGAAAATTTTGTCCTCTCTCTTCCACATGCATTAGTTGCTAGTATTTGTTGCAATTACTTTTATGAATGATCTTTGTACTTAACATTCCCTTTTGTCTGCTTCTCACTTTATTTCTTGGTGTTGTACTTCAAGATTTTTCATGTTTTGGGAACAAATGAGAAAGAAAAAATTCCAAAAATATTTCTTTCTTTGGATAGTGAATTGAAAAGAAACTTGTTAATAAAATTTCTGTTTGTCCTATTTTGACATTCTTTACTTTTTTGGTAATGTGTATTGACTATGTATGGCGCGGGGGTGGGGGTGGGGTGGGTGGGTGGTGGAGGAACTGTGACCGGTATCACCGATCGTAATATATGTGGCCTTACTTGTCTTTATTACTATTGCACATCTTCATGATATGACCTAACATGGCCTTTGTGAATTCTTGCAGATGACTGTTGATTACATGGCTGGACAGAAGAATGACGTTTTTATGCAGAGATATGGTTTCTCATCGCCTGTGGTAATGTAGTCTTTCTTTAATCTTCCTGAGAAAGAGAAGTTGTGTCGTTCTTTTTCTGGTGAAAAGTATGAAATTCCACTCGAAGGCCCTAGTACTACTGAATTTGCATAGTGATATTCATTGGCGTAATATTGTTTAAAAGCAAGGATACAACAGTAAATGACTGGCAAGAAATTGCCGTAAACGGAAAGTCGATGTCCACGGTTAAATATTGAAGATTATGGAGGGGGTCATTAAGCCCTGACAAGTGAAGATGAAAGTAAACGTAAAACCAAAAAGTGAAAGGGAAAAGAGTTGGAGTGAGGGAAAAAATTATTCCAGTTATTGTCCTTGTCTTCAGCTTTTTATGTGCATGTTGTAAATTGAGAGTACATCAATTTGAGCATCTAATCATAGAATTTTGAGTAGGCCTTGAGTTCTGATTAAATTAGTATTGCTCGATGATGCTCCATATAGTACAAAGAATCTTGATATTTGTATTGGATCAGAAAAAGAAAGAAAAAAGATAGATATGTGTTGCATCTTTAAGAATTATCCTGACAGAGCTTATGATTTAATTAGCTGTCAGGGCCATCTATCTCCATAACATGGAAATGAATTTAGATGTGATTGTTGATTTCGTTGAATTTTTGCTTTGATAATGAGGTTTCTCTAACTTTATTTTGTTCTCTTTCTATTGATACTGACTATAATACATATATTTGGTATTGCAGAATCCTTGGGATGTCATTCATTTCACTGGAGATGCCAAAATTCATCTGGATACTTTCTTATCGATCTTTAACATATCTGGCCTCCCTGGAGAATATTACCACAACAGTATGGGTCTTAAAGAATCTTCTTGATATATTAGCTCCTTCACCGATCTAGCTTTGCGATTAATGTCCAGAATGTTTGTTTAAAACTTGTAGCAGGTAGGCTATCGAATGATGGAGATAGGTTCGTCGATGGAGCAATCATAGCAGCAGCAAGAACGTTGCCTACTTGGTCAGATGGAGATCTCCCTCCAATTCCAAGTTTAGAGAGGAAAGCAGTGAAGGAACTGCAAGAAGAATGCCACCAGATGCTTGCAGAATTCCCCACAACTTCTGACGAAGACCAGAAAATCCTAGGTAAGCCTGGTTATGTACTTCTATCTAATGGTGCATGTTGGAGAAGAAATATAAGTCCATTTTTAATGCATTATGATGGTCACGTGTATTTCCTGGTCCAAAAAATATCGGTAATGATGATAATGTGGATGTGGATTTACTTCGACAAACTGAGTGACTGACATCATAAGCTTTGTTTTTTGGCACGAAGTACAAACTATAAGCTTGTAGGCAGCATGCTCCATCTAGGCTGACTCAGTTTACCATGTTTTGTTAATTTCATCGGTTGACTTTGTAACAGTTGTCATTATTCACGTCATAAAGTTGTTCAACAATGTATTCATTTTCTTGGCTTACTGTGAACAGATTCGATGCCTGAATGTAGGAGAACACTCGAAGCAGCAATAAAGTACGTAATATATGAATTATTCGTCACTGCATGCAGGATCATTTTATCTTTGTTTCAAAAGCGAATGCAGATCTTATTTACATAATGTCTTATTTGGCAGGTATAGATTGCATAGGAAATTACTGATAGAGAAGGTTATACAGGCATTGGACATTTACCAAGACAGGATTCTGTTCTAGACATGAAAAACAGCAGGATATGAAGTAATCTTTGCCAGAAATCACGTAGCCATAGTGGATGACGTCTAAAGAATATGCTTCCATAGCAGCTATGCAGAAAGCTTAATCTATCACAATTGCTTTTGCAGCGCATTGTTAAGAACATTTTGAGGGCTTGTGTTCGGGTCCTTGAAAGTAGCTAGTAATGTGTGTATAGGTGGAAAATGCCTTGCATCACCAGTTTTAGAAAAATAGGAAGTGAAGAAAAATGAAAGGTTCTGTAGAAATAATGATGAAAATGAATGATAGCTTTGCTGAATAAATTTGATGTGTTTGATAACAAGATTCTTCATTTTCATTTATTGAGGAAACAAGAACTTGAGTTGCTAAGTTTTTCTCTGATGAAAGATGATAAAAGTGGAGTAAGAGCAGGCCAAAAAATACTGAAATAAAAAGAAAGCAAGCCATGCTATTTTGAAACATTTTATCCAAATATGGTACTCAGGACTTGAGAAGAAAACTTACACTCAATTGTGACCAAATCAATAAATGCATTAATCTTCTATCAATGAAAATTAAAAATGTGATGTTTAGATAGATTAAAAAGGAAAAGAGGTTCATTCAACTTTCGATCATATTTGTTCTCTGTTAAAGTATGTGATCAAATACGCCATTTTCGTTAGCAAAATTGTTATATTTGTCCTCCGTAGACGGAAATCTCATGTGGATGTCACATGTGATCCATGTGGTTGCCACATGTGATCCACGTGGATATCACATGTGATCCACGTGGATATCACATGTGATCCACGTGGAGGGTGGGACCCACCTTCATCTTCAACAACCACCGCTGCCCCTTCGTCTTCACCCACCACTTGGCGATATCTCTGACGAATTCTACTCCGCAGAGGTTCTTCAAGCAGCCGTTTCCTCCGTTGTCTCTGGCCAAACACCAAGACCATCACGCCCACAAGTTCCCAGCTCCCTGTTCTCTAAGCTCCGATCAACACCCACAACAACCCTAGCTCCTTTGATTTCCTTCGTCACTGCCAGGCCTCGTCGGAGACGCCATCTCCGACGAAACCCAACCATTAACGAAGCCACCAGCCCCAATTTTGTTCCCCTTGGCCGGATCTATCAGATCGGAACGGAAAAAATGACTCAGACGAAGTTTTGGCCCTTGTAACGACACTCATTTCACTTTTACTCCATTTGCTTCAAGATCGCAGCTTGTGGCATCTTGTTTGATTTTCTAACAACTATTTTTATGATTTCTTGAATAAAGTTGGGAGCTTTAGGAAGAAGAAAAAAGAAGTGAAAGATTAATGAGTCATTTCAGAAGGAGGAATTCGGTATTTGAAATTAATTTACTCATCAGATTTTTAATTAATGTTAGTTTTCTTGTTCTGGTTCACCATAGATGGTGGGTGATGTATCAGAATTTTGTGGTGAAGAAGGGATGGAACATAGAAGACGAAGTGAGGCCCACTGGTTCACCATAGATGGTGGGTGATGTATCAGAATTTGTGGTGAAGAAGGGATGGAACATAGAAGAAGAAGTGAGGCCCACTGGTTCACCATAGATGGTGGGTGATGTATCAGAATTTTATGGTGGTTGTTGGAGGTGGGAGTAGTTGGTTTACAGATTTGATTTTATAGGAGTCGTTTGGCAGTGGTGGAGAAGATGTGTGGCTGGTGTGGCGGTGGAGGTGGGGGTGACGGCGGCGGCGGGCAGTTGTTGAAGACGAAGGTGGGTCCCACCCTTCACGTGTAAGCATTCACATGTGATTTCCGTTCATGGAGGACAAATATAACAATTTTGCTAACGGAAAGAGCATATTTGATCTCATACTTTAACGGATGACAAATATAACCCTTTTTCGAAAGTTGTATGACAAATATGATAATTTTTCCATTAAAAAGTCCTGAATGGAATGGTTGTGAATATCGGTTTATTTGTAAAAACCTTCTCCAACCAAATTCAATCTTCGAAACCCCATAACATAAGAAAATCGTGAAGTGCGTAAGCCTCTTTACAGATAAGTGTATCTTTTTTGTGGTGGTAATTGCGAATGAGCAAGTAGGGGATGATAATATTAGATTAAAGAAGTTAAATTTCATAGTAAGTATTCATAATCAAGAAAAGAAAAAGAGGAAGAATTATCAATTTATGACTAAGTTTACTTTCAGAATATAAATTAATTAAACTTGGCGTCTGTACGTGAATCGTGATCACCTAAAGTTTTTTTTTATATGTATTACCTCCTACCCCAGAGTATATTCATGATGTTTAAACTTAGAAGTATGTTTAAACTCTCTCTTTCTGGTCCACTAAAAAATTATGAAAAATAACTTAGAAAGAACAACAAAGCCAAGAAATAAAGTTAAAAGGAAAAAAAAAGAGAATATTAAGTAGAAACAAGAAGTTCACTAAAAGAAAAAAAAAAGAGAGAGAAAAGGAGGAGGGGGATACAATACGAAAATGACAAATTTAAGTACAAAAACATAGTCGCAAAGCAACTTAATTCAATGTACTTCAAAAATAGCTAAACAAATAATTCGTTGATTATTTTCATTATGAGTATATATACAATTTACAATTTTCATAATATGAATTTTTTATTCCTACTCTACTTTTAAAATCATATTCTATTTGAACAAGAATCCAATATAATTATGGTAAATGTACAATGCTAATTAATTACAAATACAATATTAAAAATAAGGGCCTAAAACCGTGATATACACGGCTGGGTATACTGTGTATATCACGGTCCAAACTTACCTAAAATAACTTTGTGTTCCCGTGATATACACGGTATACACAAGACATTGTATATGCCGTGTATACCAAGATATATTTATCACACCCCAACAATTATAGGGGTGATCTTCGTACGCTGAAAGTATCCCTAAAATCTTCAAACAGAACTGAGGGAAGACCCTTAGTAAAGATGTCTACAATTTGATACCTGGAAGGGACATGACAGACGCGTATTTGTCCACGAGCTACCTTTTCGCGAACAAAGTGAATATCCATCTCGATGTGTTTAATGCGTTGATGTTGAACCGGATTACCAGAAAGATAGACTTCACTAATATTATCACAATAAATCAAGGTAGCTTTCTAAATGGGACAATGAAGTTCTAAGATAATATTGCGTAACCAACATGATTCAGAAATCACATTGGCTACCCCTCGATACTCGGCCTCTGCACTAGAGCGTGATAAGGTAGATTGTCTCTTTGCAGACCGTGAGACCAAGTTATCACCAAGAAATATACAATAACAAGACGTGGAGTGTCTGTATCTGGACAACCACCCCAATCAACATTTGTATACGATACAACTGTAGAAATCGATGACGGATAGAGATGCAAGCCATAATCAAGTGTTCCTTGCAAGTATCGTATAATGCGTTTGAGCGCATTCATGTACTCAATCCTAGGATCATGCATAAACAAACACACCTGCTGGACTGCATACATAATATCAGGTCTCGTGAAAGTAAGATACTGAAGTGCCCCTGCAAGACTACGATAGTGGATGAGATCCTCGTAAGGTGAGCCAGCCGCAGCACCCAACTTGAATTTAGTATCGATTGGAGTGGAAGTAGACTTATACGAGGACATACCGGCTCGCTCAATAATCTCCACAGCATACTTCCTTTGAGATAAAAATAGACCACCTGAATGACGTGTGAAAGTAATGTCCAAAAAACAACTCAAGGGTCCCAAGTCTTTCATCGCAAACTCAGAACTGAGAAGCGTCATGATAGACTTATGTAACTCATCATAAGAAACAGTCAAGATAATATCATCCACATATAATAGGATATAAGCCAGGGAAGTACCACGATGATATATGAACAGAGAATTATCAAACATGTTGTGGAAAAACCCAATTGTAGATACATAGTCAGCAAATCTCTTATACCACTACTGGAGGTCCTGCTTAAGTCCATACAAATACTTCTTCAACAAACAGGCATAAATAGGATAAGTGGGGTCGCGAAAATCCAAGGGTAGATGTATGTAAACTGTCTTCTGAAGATCATCGTGTAAGAAAGCATTATTCACATCTAGCTGATGAATGTGTCAGGCTTTAAAGAGCCAGACTGAGAACAATGTGAATGGTAGCTGGTTTAACCAACAGACTAAATGTCTCACCACAATCCACACCAACCTGTTGTGTTTTGATATCACCTACAAGTCGAGCCTTATGTCTTGCAAAAAAATCGTCAGGGGCCCGGGACAAGTCTGATAAGTGGTGGATAAGATATGGTGAGGCGTCGTTATCTAAAAAATTATACGAACGAGGCTAATGACTACTCATTTTAGCAAACGAAAATTGGGTTTCATAAAAAATAACATGACGACTAATTATGATTTTATTAGAGGATAAATCAAAACATTTGTAACCACGATGATTAGATGGATAACTCAAAAAAACACAAGCGGTAGAAAGGGCTTAAAGTTTGTTAATTATAGTTGACGGAAATAGTGGATAACATAAACACCCAAAGACCCTTAGATGTGAATACAGAAGATTCTTATTATTGAGAATTTTAAGTGGAGATGCATATATCAACCCTTTGGTAGGTAGTATGTTAAAGAGGTAAGTAGCCATTTGGAGAGCATGATGCCAAAAGGAAGGGGTACAGAAACATAGATCAATAATGTTCGGACTATATTATTAATAGTATGATTTTTTCGTTCGACTTTTCTATTTTGTGAGGACATGTGAGGACAAGAGAAACGAAAAACTATGCCATTAGCATCACAAAATTCTCGAAACAACCCATTATCATATTCTTTGTCATTACCACATTGAATATTTTTTATTTTTCGTTCGAATTGGGTCAGGATGAATGCTCAAAATTTTAAGAATGTGGAAAAAACTTGAGATTTTTTCGCTAACGAAAAAGTCCATAAAAATTAGAATAATCATCCAAAAATAAAACATAATAACGATGGCCCAAAGAACTTAAAACGGGATATGTCCATAAATTACTATGAATAATGTAAAAAACATCAAAGTACGAGAAATAGAGGCTACAAATGGTAATCTAACATGTTTTCCTAACGGACATGAATGACAAATTGGAGATTCCGGGGACGAGTATGTGTTCCTCAGGACAGTGACTGTGCCATGATATCTTGGAGGAGGCGCATAGCTCACCTTTTTTCCTGCACCCGTCTTTATGCAAGGAATAAATAATTGACGACTCAGGATGACCCAAACGTGTATGTCACAAGGAAGGAGCTAGAGCAACAAATGTCGATGACATGGCTTGACTCGAGGAAGTGGTGGTGGTTGTAATTGGATAAAGATCGCCCCTACTGTTGCATCTCATGAGAGGTATCCCCGTTTTGAAATCCTTCACAGTAAATCCAAATGGATAAAATTAACAGAAGCCCAATTATCAGTGATAATTTGCGAGCAGACACCAAATTTTTAATTAAGTGAGGAGCATGGAGGGTATTTTTCAAAACAAGAAGTGGATGAATGGGAGACAAAATTGCATTACCGTAACCACAAATTGGGATTGAGTTGTCATTACCAACAATAATGCCACGATTTTTGCTCATATTGAAATAAGACGAGAGAGTACCTTGGTCGGACGTCATGTGAGAAGTGACGCCGGTGTCCATGTACCAATTAGCGTCTGGAGGATTTAATACAAATGTATGCTTGACGGCCTCAATATCGTGGGTTTCGGGATCAGATTCGGGCCCACAATGTTGAAAGTCTGCTGGGCCCTGGGCCCAAGTAGATCGGTCTGCTGACCCGACCCGGTTCATTGTTGCGGGCTACCATAAGGACGCGAGAAATTATGCCGCAGCTGGGGTTGGACCAAGGCCCAAGGTTGGTGGAAATAAGGGGGAGGGCAGTAGGAGGGACTGAGCCACTAGTCCAGGCCCACTGCCAAGGGGCCCAAGACTGAGACCAGGAGAGCTGGGGCCCAAAACTTAGAGGCCCACCCCCATTGTTGTTACTATTCCCGCCACCGGTGCCACTGTTTCGGCTGTCGCCGTTGTTGCCGCTACGATTTTTGCCATTATTTTTACGATTTTGACCCTTCTTGCCGCCCCGTTGTTGCAGTTTTGGCCCGAATTGACAACAAAACCGTGAGAGTTATCGGACGTAGTCATCATCGTCACGGAACTGGCGTCGGTAGCCGCCTTTTTGGACAAGCCGGCTTCTTCTAACGTGAGCAGCGAACGAGCTTGATAAAACTAGGGAAGGGGATTACTTTGACGAAGTAGAATCCCAACACCATTATAGGCCTCAGATAGGCTTGCGACCATTTGTAGAACAAGACGATCATTGCTAACAGGTGCTCCAACGTTACAGAGTTGGTCCGCCAATTCCTTGAGTCGTTTACAATAAGCTGAAACATTTGGGAAATCTTCCATGATGACTTGTGAAAATTCTTGCTCAAAAGTGACAACGCGGGAATGTTTGTTATCCTGAAATATATCACTCAATCAATCTCAGGTAGCCATAGCCGTAGTGTCTAGTTCTATGATTTTCTGTAAAAGGTCGGTAGAAATAGTGGAGTAAATCCACTGAAAGACGGTAGCATAAAGGGTTATCCATAACTAAGGATTCTCCTCGGGGGTAGGTACACCAGTTGTGCCAGGAGCCGGATGAATGATGTGATGGAGGACTTGATGTAAGAGTGCGTGAATTTTAAACAATTATGCCCACGTCATATATTGGACATTTTCCATCTCAAGAACAATAGAGATGTGATTCTTGATGTTGAAAATAACAAGGGCAGGATGACACAAGTTCTTTGTTGTAAACATAACGAAAGAACAATATGTGAATTAGAGAGAAAATTTGGGAAGATATGAGCTAATGTTGCATGGTTTTCGAGAAGGTCACGAATCGAAAACCGAGGCAAGACAGCGGAAGAAAGGAAAAATTGGTAGAAGACCTAGACTTATGATACAATGAAAGAAATAATCCGTTGATTATTTTCATTAATGAATGGGTATATATACAATTTACAATTTTCATAATATGAATTTTTTTATTCCTACTCTACTTTTAAAACCATATTCTATTTGAACAAGAATCCTATATAATTATGGTAAGTGTACAATGCTAATTAATTACAAATACAATACTAAAAATAGGGGTCTAAAACCGTGATATACACGGCTGGATATACCATGTATATCACGGTCCAAATTTACCTAAAATAACTTTGTGTTCCCGTGATATACACGATATACACAAGACATTATATATGCAGTGTATACCACATTATATTTATTAAATAGTAACATGATCTTGGAGTAGCTGTACAAGTAGATGCACATTCGAACTCACCTAAGTATTTATAAATTGAAGATTTTATAATTGAATTGTTTGATGTCAATACTTAATTTCTATTAATAAATTAAAGTCTAGGTAATTTGTGACACTAAGTATTATTTGTTTGAATCATGTTGTTCAAGTTATTTGTATTACAAACAAACTACATAATTATGGTATTTTTGGATCCTTCAAATGTTATTCACTTACCCATGATTCGTTTCCACTAATTTTATATTTTTTTTTATTTCCGAATACTGAATAGAGAACTACATCAATTTTAACAAAATAATTAAATTTAATGAGTTCAAACAAATAAGATAATAATTTGTTATTATTAATATCAATTGGGAGATGTGCAAGTTCTAATATTAGTATTAGTTGATTAATTAAAAATCGTCTTCCTAGTACAACCTACTGCTAAACCCTCACATCCTCTCTTACTTGCCCAAAACCCCTTCACAAACAGCCTCCTCCTTCCCCCACTCAACCCACCCCCATAAGTTTGAAGTCTACATAAGGATCTCATTTATATTATTAGTTTTAAATTTCAAGAATCAACAAAGCTGATGTTTTTACATTGTTATTATTTGAGTCCCACATTCATATTGATGGTTTTGCTCTTTCCATTATCTGCTCATCAGTAATACCTTCTTGGAATGGCATTGGTTCAACACCTATTAACTACTAGCTGCCGCTCCATCATGGTAACATAAAGTTTCAAACTTTCTTTTCTTTTAGCTGATTTGTTGAAATTTACAATTACAAGAAACAAAATTAAAAAAGGGTTAAAAGTTTAGTTCATCAGTGGTAGAATCCAATAATATGCTCACTTTTCTCATTTTCTTATTTAGTACTCATTTCAGTCTATTTCTATCTAAACATTTTCACACTCTTCCATGTATGTTCCTACTTAAAATAATGTTACTCCCTCCGTCTCAAATTATTTGTCGTTTTAGAAGTTCTAAGGCACAATTAATATTTTTTTCTCTATTTTACCCTTAGTAGAATTTTGTCATATTCATTAAAATGAATGAAGATGACACATAAAATAGACTAAACATTTAATAGAGAGATTATAACTTAAATATAATTAAGGGTAAATTAGGTCAAATACCCCTCATAATTAATATTTTTTAAGGGGCGTGTAAAACAAAATGCGACAAATAATTTGAGTTGGAAGGAGTAATTGTTATGGAGTTCCCACTAATGGGGAATTCTCATTTAAATCATTTATTTGTATAATAATTGAGAGATATAAGGTATAGGAAGGTTTAAGTGCTTATATATTTTAGTTCTTTTTTTGATAATTGTGGTGTCTGGACACCTTGCGCGCACCTCGATTAATTTTATGGGGCACCTGCTACCAGCATAGGTACCGGGTAACTCTATTTGCCTTCGCGGCTGATAATTGAACCTGAGACCTCATGGTTCTCGACCACTTCATTGACCACTAGGCCACACCCTTGGGTGCGATTTTGGTTCTTTAAGTATCAGGATTTAATTTATGCTTAGTTTTTTCCTCGTGAAAACTAGAGCTTATTAGTTTCTCAAGATATACTTGGTTTGTTGGAAGGAGGAAAAGAGAAGAAAGTTTTATACTATTTTTACTTCAAGGGATTGTATAGAGTAGTTATCTTAGTCGTCCTTTTTTTTGTTTCATGTTTGAAAGTGACTTCCTTGAATTGAAACCCTGAAACAGAAATGGGGTATGTAACTTGCTTGAGTTGAATCCTTGAAACAAAAATGGCATAGGTGAAAACTATAGGGAATAATTTGACTATGTTGAGAAGCATAATTTTATTTAATTTCAGAGCCTGAAGCTTTTATTTATATAAGTTTGCAGTTGGGTTAGGGAAAACACAGACAAATTCCATTTGAATTATTTTTGTTATCCATATCTTGTTAGAGTCAAAGAGAAAACTTTCGTATTATTTTCTTTAATCGTTATGGAGTAAGCTTATGCTATTGAACTTTTGCTTAGGATCACTCACTATTGTGAACCAAATTTGAGAGAGCTCTTTCCATTTTCTCTCTGGCCCAACTAATGCCAAAAAGGAAAAAAGTTTTTTCTTTTTGTAGATTTTGTAGCATGCCTAGAGGGTTTTATGGACCTTGTGAAGTTCTATAATTTCTTTAAGATATATACACATTTTGATGGTGACTAGGTAAATTTGAAGGTTTTGTTTTGCCTCGTTCTGTACACTTGTGTGATTCATGGAAAGTTAACAGAGAACTTGTCTGGAAAGAAATATCCCAGTTTCTTTAAGCCTCATGTGAATTCCTTGTTGCGATATCCACCGTATTGACTTTACCATTTTTTTGGGTTAAGTTGCAGAACAGGACACTACATAATTATCAGGCAAATTGCTTACAGTGTTCAACGTTTGATAGATTTGAGAAACTGTCTCGTAAAGCCAGGATATGTTGTGGGACCAGAGATAGGCAACCAAGGACTTTAAGAGTCACGTCTCAACAGAAAATTCATCTTCTCAGAATCTATACTAATGAGTTTGGATGTTCTTCTGCATTTAGTATCCTTCCGCTATCAAAGGAGGGATTTGCCAATACACCAATGCCCATTATCTTCAGTTTCAGGTCATATGGAGGAATAGGTTCATGGTCATACAACACAAATAGGAAAACACATTTTTCCCGTGATGCAAGAGCAATATCAGATAAAGGCTCTGTTGGAGCAAAAGTTGTTAGCAATGGAAATAAAACATTATTTAAAAGTTCCAAGAATCACCCAGAGAGGTCAAAGGAATTGACTGTTCATAGAAGAAATGCTATGTCGGACAAGGTGCCTGAAAAAGGCATTCCAAACTCTAAAGTATCAGCTAGTAAGAATGTTGATATAGTCATTTTGAAAGACACCCTGGTTAAGGTTGATGAGAAGGTTGTCAACCTGGACACTTCAGGTCCGTCTCTTGGTAATAATGGGAAGTCAACATCCACGGGTAAGGAGAAAGCAAAGAAGCAATCAAGAAGCAAAAAGAATAAAAATGTTGCTTCTGATGCAGTAGATCAGCCAAAAGTTTCTAGGACTCCCCAAGCAAAGAAGTCTAGCCCGGCTAAAGATGAGCAATCTCCAGCAGTATCAGAGGTTTGCAATTTCTCAATTTCTGGTGTTTCCATATTTTGACGTGTTTTGCTGCATAATTACCCGCACTAACCTTGCAGTATTCCAGATTAGTTTGCCCGTTGATTTTTCCACAGTAGTAGGGCCTGCTGGTGATGTCTCAATGAAGGTTGTCTTGGCCCAGGGGAAAAGAACCTCTCCCAGGAAAAAGAAATCCACCAAGGAGAGCAAGTCTCTTGGAGAACTGAATGAGACATCTGTATTGCCATCTGATAGTAAGTTAGTACCAGACGAGAGTTCAAATGTGATCAGCAAAAGTAAGCCCCCAGGACAAAAAAAATGGCCACAACTATATCCTCCCACAGCAAAGACTGTACTGGTGGTGGAGTCTGTCACAAAGGCGAGAGTTATTCAAGGGTATCTTGGTGACATGTTTGAAGTCCTGCCCAGTTATGGTCATGTCAGGGACTTGGCTGCAAGGTCTGGATCCGTCCGACCAGATGATGACTTCAGCATGGTATGGGAGGTTCCTTCTGCTGCCTGGACTCATCTCAAGAGCATCAAGGTTGCGCTAAATGGGTATGTTTTCTGTTGTCTTCTGATTAGCAATCCAATAACATGGTGCTAACACGTTGGGGAGGATTAATAGTGATTATGTGATTCACATTTTTTTTGTACAATTCAATGATCATGATTATAGTGAAAAAGGAAAACAGTTCTGAGTTTCATCATTCAGTTAACAAATTAACCAGTTACATAGAGATCACTGAAGACACACTCCAGATTCCAATTTTTTTCATAAAATGGCTGGTTTGTAGCTAGAACTGTTTAAAGCAATGTCATGCTCAGTTTCTTATCTGTTCGTCATTGATTCTCAGCGCCCAGAATCTTGTTCTCGCATCAGATCCTGATCGTGAAGGAGAGGCTATTTCGTGGCACATTATAGAGATGTTACAGCAACAGGATGCCCTACGTGATGATATTAATGTGGCAAGGGTTGTTTTCAATGAAATTACTGAATCATCCATCAAAGCTTCCCTCCAGTCTCCAAGGGAGATTGACGCAAATTTAGTGCATGCTTATCTTGCAAGGCGTGCTCTTGATTACCTGATTGGGTTCAACATTTCTCCACTGCTATGGAGGAAATTACCTGGTTGTCAATCTGCTGGCCGGGTTCAGTCTGCTGCTCTGTCACTTATATGTGACAGAGAAATGGAAATTGATGGATTCAAAACAGAGGAATATTGGACAGTCCTGGTTGAATTTAAGAAGAATGGAAACCTAGATTTAGCCAATAACTTTTTGTCATCCCACTTGACTCATTTTGATTCCAAGAAATTAAGTCAATTCTCTGTTAGCTCTCATACTGAAGCAATGGAGATTGAACAGAAGATAAATGCATCAAACTTTGAAGTTCTAAGCTCTAAGATAACCAAAAAGCAGAGAAACCCACCTCCTCCTTACATAACATCAACGCTTCAGCAAGATGCTGCAAACAAATTGGATTTCACATCATCATATACGATGAAACTTGCACAAAAGCTCTATGAGGGGATCCAGTTATCTGATGGAAAGGCAACAGGGTTGATAACTTACATCAGAACAGATGGATTGCACATTTCAGATGAAGCTACCAAGGACATTCAGTCCTATATCAGAGAAAGGTATGGACAGAATTTTGCATCAAATAACGCCCGTAAATACTTCAAGAAGGTGAAGAATGCTCAAGAGGCCCATGAAGCTATTAGACCCACTGATGTCCGAAGGCTACCCTCAAAGCTTGTAGGGGTGCTGGATGATGATGCACTTAAGCTATACAAACTTATATGGTCCCGTACCATGGCATGCCAGATCAAACCTGCTACCATAGAGCAGATACAAGTTGATATTGGGAAACCTGACCAATCCATAATCTTTCGTTCTACAAGCTCAAAAGTACAGTTTCCCGGATACCAAGCTGTCTACGAGGATGTCGAAACTAACTCAATGAGAGATAATGAGAGTGGGAAGGATGATCGTTCTGAAATATTTGAGGCTCTTGGGAATTTAACCGCTGGGGATCCAATGTATTTGGGTAAAGTGAAACTCGACCAACACCAGACTCAGCCTCCACCACGATACTCCGAGGGGTCTTTGGTTAAAAAGCTAGAGGAGCTCGGCATCGGAAGACCTTCCACTTATGCAACCACAATAAAAGTGTTAAAGGATAGGAATTATGTCACTGCCAACGGAAGGACACTGTATCCTGAATTTCGTGGGCGTATGGTATCAGCATTTCTCTCTCATTACTTTACTGAAGTAACAGATTATAGCTTCACTGCCGATATGGAGACAGAACTTGATAATGTCTCTGCTGGAATGACTGAATGGAAAGGCCTTTTGAGAGATTACTGGACTAGATTTAGCAAGTATTGTGAACATACTGGTAATGTGCACATTCATCAGGTGGAGAAGATGTTGGAGAAAACGTTTGGTGACTTTCTGTTTGCATCTCTTCCTGATGAAAGTAGGACATGCCCAAGATGTCTTCAGGGAACTTTAATCTTCAAAGTGAGCAGGTTTGGTGCAGGCTACTTTATAGGTTGTGACCAACACCCAAAATGCAAGTGAGTAATGAGCTAGCATAGACTTTGCATCTCTTAAACACTCTTGATTCATCTCCCCCTGATACCATAGATGTTGGTGTGGTATCTGTTCTTGCATTTACATATGTGATGTTCTTATTTACCATTTACATGCTTTTAATGGTTGCGAGTCTCAAAAAATTTAGATACTTCTCTCTTGTTAAAGCAACTATTTGGAATCTTCTTCTATAAGATTAAGATTAGAGGCAAAATTGCACAATGGGTCAGCAGGTGCTTCTGCAATTACTTTACACTAATTGTGGAATAAGTAAAGTGTTACTCCCTCCGTTTCAATTTATGTGAACTTTTTCGGAGTACGAGGGTCAAACTTTATAACTTTGAACGTAAATTTTGACATACGTTTTTCAAGTTTGTAAAAATAATAATAATAAAAAATATATATATATATATATATATATATATATATATATATATATAAAGTACTATAGACATGACACTTCAAAGATTGTACTGTCTTTTCTTTTTGATGTTTCAATTATTCTTACTGATGATGGGAATAAAAACTCCCGTATGCAAGCAGCATACCAAAAGGTAGAGAATCTTCAAGGAGATATGATTCTCTAGAATACACCCGATCTTCTATAGAAATTGGAATCTCATAGGTGCACCAAAAAGAAATAAGGGATAAGAAACTATTCCTCAATTACTAAATCATTCTCTGTCCCTTCATGAAAAGCTTTCTTATTCCTCTCTTTCTGTACAATCTACTTAAGTGCTAATGGAGCAACATCCTATGCAGTTTGTCTTTTCCTATTTCTTCCACATGTCCCACCTTTCTTCCTTCTTGAATGTAGCACTTCATTTGCCACCAACGTCACATCTAAGATTTGTGTCACTACCAAAGATGCATTCTGAGAAGTAGGCACAGTCTCGCCCACATTAGTCTAAAAGGCCTGTAGGTCTTGATGTTGCTTATGCAACTATGGTTTCCATCACTTCTCCTTTTACTGTGCTCCAAAGTCCAAACTGTTGGAAAAAAAGCCAAGGTAAACAACCCAGTCCAGGGGCCTATCACCCGCTCAACTCACTACTATCTCCAACACCTCCTCCTCCCAATAGCCCGCTCCAGCCATTCCCTCCTATCTTATCCTATATGGTTAAACATGGACCCTCTAAAAATCTTACTGTTGAAGAGTGAAAAAATCCCATATCGGTGGTTGATGAGATGGTTGGTCACCTTACATGGATTTGGACAATCCTCCCCTCATGAGCTAGTTTTTGTGGTTGAGTTAGGCTCAAGATCCATTTTTTACATGGTATCAGAGCAGGACCCATCTCACTTGATGTTGGGCCCCATATTAAATTGTCCACGCTCCAGATGTCCAGCCATGGACGTGAGGTGGGGGTATTGAAGAGTGAAAAAGTCCCACATCGGTGGTTAATGAGATGAGTGGTCTCCTTATATGAATTTGGACATTCATGAGCTAGCTTTTGGGGTTGAGGCCAAGATCTATTCTTTATAGTTTACACTTGCACATAAAACACTAGTAGACATATATGATTCTCCTTCACCTCAAAATTTTACCTGTTAGAATTGCTCCCCTACTACCAACGAAGTGAAGAAACATATCCAAATCAATAGATGCAGAGAGGTTGTTTCCTCTTAAATCTAGAGCTTATTACTATAGGACTTTACTAAAAACAAACCCACTACTCCCTCCCCTCGACTCCCAGTAATCCTGGCTGCATGTGAAGTTTGCTTATAGAGCAATTCAACTAGATTTTGAAATTCTGCTACCTCCCAATACTGAAGATTCCTTCTAAACCTTAAGTCTCAGGAGCTTCCTTAAAGATTGTACTGTTATCCCATGCAAAGCAATTGAAAAAAACGAGTTCTCTCCCCCTGTTTCTCTGGTTCTAACTTCTACATCCTCTGCACTTTGAGTTGCTACTTCTAGCGCATCAGGCGTGTATTCTTTAGCTTAAACTTAAAGTTCGTTCTTTCCAGCATTAAATCTTTATTTCGGTTATCACACCTTGTAAGTTCTAAGCACATGAACTTATGAACCTCTTAGCAGTGTAACAGATTTGTTATTTTCTTGATAGTGCAGAACAGTGAAAAGAATTAGTTATATACTTTTCTTCTTCTCTTTCGATGTCATTGTTTTCAAGTCATTGGCTAATGTAGCTTTGACATTCATTGTTAGGTACATTGCCAAGACATTATATGGTGAAGAGGAGGAAGACATCACCTCTGAAGACACTAAAAGAAATGTAGAGCCGCCAAAGTTGATGGGTGTCCATCCATCTTCAAATGAGAAGGTTTCCACTTCAAAACCCTTTACATATTAGTTGATTGGTTATACTATTTGATTTTTACCTTTTAGTTAATTGTTTGTTCTCAGAGATAGTAAAGACCTTTATACCCTTTCTCTTTAGGTACTTCTGAAGAATGGTCCATATGGATATTATGTTCAGCTTGGAGAAGACAAGAAGGGACATGTTCCCAAGCGGGCTACGCTTTCACAGGTATTTTGACAAGAACTTTATTGAACTTGGTTCTTTTACATGTATAAATACCAGCTTTCCATGTTTATATTACTATAATAGAAAAACATACTGCAATTTCTCCGAAGTCGTTGAGCGGAGGAACTGAATTACCTTTTGTTTTTGTCTGCATTTGATATGATTGCACGAGGAGTATAATTTTTATAAATCACTTCTCTTACTGCCTTCGCCATTTAGTTAAAGAGACAAGTTTATTTTGCTAGATCATTAGTGATGTAAATGCATATTTCATGATCTAGGTGAAAGATGTCAGTTCTGTTACCTTGGAAGATGCCCTGGAGTTGCTGCGTTACCCTATAACATTGGTATGTTGCAATGTGTACTTTTTATTTATTATTTCGATCTTCAGTTTTAAATTTCTCTATCACTGGTTATGCCTATGGATACAAAAGATGAATGGGTCTTGTCTATAGGGAAACCACCCCGATGATGGCCAGCCGGTCGTTTTAAAGCTTGCAAAGTTCGGATTTACAATCAGACATAGGCGAACAATTGCTCCAGTACCCAAGGTTTGGTGCAATCTCTCTCAGTGCGAGAATTATTTTTTCAAACGTTGTGTTTTGTTATGATAGCTTGCTGCTGAATAATAACTATAATTATAAGGTATTTATCAGAGAAAGTTATTATGGAATCAAATATTGATCTGATAAAAAGTGATGACAGTTAGAGCATCATCATAGGTTTCCTGAAGTCTTGATGGATGAAAAAGTGAAGTTCTGTGGTTTACTAGTTTCCAGTTTTCAAAATGTCACTTTACTCTTGGCTTGTCGTTTGCCATCCAGTTTGTGCCTTTATGGTGGTATAAATTAACGATGCATGAGACTGAAGCAGGAAAAAACATATATCACGGAGGAATACTTTAGTATTTTCTCCCAATTCATATCATTAGACTTCTATAACTTTGTGCTTTATCTAGTGAGAAGTAATAGAGTTTGTAAAAGTCTCCCTGATGTCTAGAATTCCTGTACAATCGTTTCAAACATCAGATGCTTTGTGCTTAATCTTCTTTATTTACGACGGTGGTGTCCGGGCAGCTTGCATGCACCTCGACTATTCTAGCATACCGGGTGACTCTGCAGATGGGAAAAAATCATCTGGTGTATTTGCCTTCGCTAGGATTTGATCCTGAGATCTCATGGTTCTCCCTCCCACTTCATACTTCATTGACCACTAGGCCACTTCCTTGGGTGCTTGTGCTTAATCTTTTTGGGGAGTTAATCGCTTGTTTATAATTGTGTATTAGGAATAGTCACAAATGTAAAGACTGGGAGTTCAAGCATTTATTAGTATGCCTTCATATTCCTGTATATGAGCCTAATGCGGCTGAAAATCTCCATACTTCCTGCCTCCACAAGTGGGAATTGAAGACCTTAAGACCTATTATAGTGTTGTATGACCTCACAATATCCACTACTTGATACAACACTATATAAGTTAGAGCAGTTTTGATTAGAGCAATACTTGCCTAACTGAAGAAACACCATCTTTTGCGAACCTTATTGCTCATCAGTAGTTTTACTGAAAGGAAACTCATTTTAAGGTTCATTTTAATATACCATCTGTTATTATGAGATGAAGCTGCTGCTTTTGCTGATTACTGATTACAAATGTTTCTGCAACTACTGTTAACTCTATATCAATGAATATCAATGATGGTCAGTAGGTTACCTTACCTGTAGTTTGATTCCTGCTGCTATGTGTTCTTTAGTGTAATTTATTTATTAGCTACTGCTTCCTGTTGTTAGAATGCGCTACCATTGCGTATTTGATTTTTACTATCTTCATGTCCACATTGCTTTAATTTCTCGTATGAGTCTGACCGTTTCTCATATTTTGTTTTGCTTTGCTTGCTTTGCATGCTTTGTCTTGAGCCGGTGGTCTCCCGAAAACAGCCGCTCTACCTACCAAGGTGGAGGTGAGGTCTGTGTACATTCTACCCTCCCTAGACCCCACATTGTGAGATTTCACTGAGTATGTTATTGTTGTTGTTGTTATTATTGATACAGTACATGTCTCACAAAGTATCCCTTTTCTTTTGGGAGTAATTTAGAAGTGAATAAAGTTTGTACAAATTTAACTAGATCAATGACTACTTGATGATTTTGAAGTAGGTTAATGGTATGATGCACTCTTTCTTCCTTTTTCCATGAGAAGTTCTTGGTGCTGGGATTGAGTGATAGCTGATAGATTTTGATAGAAATTGTAAATGGATATTAATGTTGCATATACTACTTTTGGTACAGAACTTAAAGCCTGGTGACATAACCCTGGAAAAAGCTTTGAAGCTTTTGTTGAGTAAAGATGTAAGGCGATGTGGTCGACCTAAGCGCCAGCCACAGGTGGAAGGAGCCGTTGAGGCAACGTAACACATCACACTTGTTGCAGCCCTTCTCAGGCTGTGTTTTTATTGGAGGAATAGTGGAATACCGGAGCATACTCCACACGGGCTTGGATACTGTCCAAGTCTGAAGAGTTGTATATCTTGAGTCTTTTCTTGAGTAGTGAAGACAATTATGTTACTAGAAATTCCATTTTTTCTGTAATCTCTTTTACATTTTCTTTGTTATAGCATTAGGCAATAACTTGGCCATCCAAATGGTCTGTTTAGTTGTCGTTTTTTCTGCCTTGCAAAGATGTAAAGAGAGTGAAGGCATTTCCATTGGCAGTTGAAGCCTCAATTTGGTGAAAACTAGTGTCTAATGAAAGCTTTCAATATTTCTAAACTGTCACGTCTGAGTAGTATTGCGACATATTGGTCCCCAAAGGGACCAGTAGTTTCCGTTAGATAATAGTTGACTGGACACAAAAATTAATATTTGTACATAAGAGTGAAAAGAAATGATAAAAAAGCTATAATTCATCACATCAGAAATTGATTAGTAAATAGATTTGAATATTAAAAGCTAGTGAAAGATATGTAAGTTACTATTGTTAGTAAAAAAACGTATCATATTAAACATTTACTTCCATGCATTACCTTCCCAAAAACTTTTAACTTATTAACTACGTGATTTTGATCGCGCTCCGCGCGGCATCTTAGTAAATTTAAGGATAATTTGTCAGAGACAACCTTTTATATATGAATTTTTGCGAGAGACACGTTTTAAAATTTTTTGTCTTCTGTTAAAAGATTGTTTCTCGCAAAAAACCATATATAAAAGATTGTCTTTGACAAATTATCCTAAAAATTATTTGTGATTGAATATTATGTTTGATTACATTATAAATTAATTTATAATGTTAATTTAAAATATTTATTTACTTTTTAGCAAAAGAATGACGTTCACTATTATGAAATTACTGGTCACTATGAAATTAAAAGGTTGTTTCTCGCAACAAAAAAAATTATTAAGGTCTGACATTGTCCAAGTTTTTCTAAAAGATTGTCTCTTGCAAAAAGTCATATATAAAAGGTTGTATCTGATAAATTACTCTAAATTTAAAATGATTTTTTTATAAATTACGTCGAGATAAATGAGATAATTTATTTTGCTTAGACCCGAACTTTTTTTCCTTATTAACAAATTATATAATTATAAGATGCAACTCCATTGAAAACGATAAGAAAGAAAGGTATACAGATAATTGTGCCAAATCAAGAAGGAAAATACAACTTCATAAAAGAGGAGATAAAATAATTGAAAGCGTTAACCCTCTTATATTTTTAAAATCTAAGTAGTATTCACTTTAATTACACACAAACAAATAATGTTGAGCTTAATATTGACTTTCAATTATATGTAATTAAAATTAGAACATTAGAGCACCTAAATGACTATATGATACAATATAACTATTGTAAAAAAGACTTTCTTTTTAGCTGAATTTCTCTACTTACAGAGATGAATAATGCATGAAACACATTTAAAAGATGAGGAAGTCGATCTTCTTTCTTCATGTTTGTCACTTTTCATGTACGTAGATTCCAGTTTCAAATACTTTGTAGTTGTTGTTATGTAATTCTGTGTTCACCTTCTTCTCATATAGAATTAAATATGAACGAACTATAAGAAGACAGAGAGTTAAAAAATATGTAACGTTTAATTTATCTTTTTTCACTTTGATTTGGAAGGTTATTGTGTGTAAACACCTTAAATAGGGAAAGAGGGCCTTCTGATCATTCATTTGCCTAAACCTCTTCCTCATTTAACATTTTTAAACATAACGCAATTAATCATAATTAAGAGAATTACGAAGGGACTTTTGAGTTTTTTTTTAACATAGCACATATATAAATGGAGAAAAAATAGAAGAAATGACAAAAAAATGAATAATAATAATAATTATTCTTGGCCAGAGAGGACAAAAGACCTATTACCATATCTATTTTTTGCAAATATTGAAAAGAAGAAAGTTCATAAATCTGTAATATTCTAGCAATTTTTAAATACACTAAAGAGTACTTATAAAGAGCATGATGGAAAACAAAAATAACAACATATCTTGTATCAAATGTCATTTTCGACAACGAAACGGAGGCTTGGCGCAAGAGTCAAACGTGATTTTTTTTGTGGAGTTCCTAAATTGAGAATTTTGAAAGTAAAAGTGTAAAATCTAAAGAAAAGAATTTTTTAATCCTGATCAATAAATGGTGCCATATCATCTTCCCAAAAATATCACTTATTCTTATAAAAATAATTAGGATGTTCATGCCAACATTAAGACAAATAAAAAATATGGGGAAAGTTTTTAAAAGGGAGAAAAATAATTGTGTTTTTTTGGCAAAAAAAGTGTCATGTCACTCTCCTTTGCCTAGCTTTATAATATATATGGATATAGATGGTAGTAGATTTTGTTAGAATTATTTAGCCTGTCAATCAAAATTATCTAATTAACGAAGTCTATATCTTAATTTTCATATATTAAAGAGTATAAATATAAAAATTCTAGACTAAATTAAAAGGTATGATGACTCTTCTCAACAATTTTGTGTGACCAACAAACTGAAAAAGAAGATCAACAATAGAAGTTCTATAACATAATAATTTAAAGAGTGAAAAAAAATTAAACATTCTAAAAGATATTCATATAATAAAAGTACCAAAACACTCATTCACTTGCTAAAATAAATATTTGAATACGTGACATGAGAATAGTCCTTCTCCATCAACATTTTCTTCATTTTATGCTTTTGATCTCCTTCCCAGTTCTACAATTTTGTATTTTTGATCTCCTCATCCATTCTACAACGAACAAACTGAAAAAGAAGATCAACAATAGAAGTTCTTTTAACATAATAATTTAATGGGTGAAAAAATTAAACATTCTAAAAGATATTCATATTATAAAAATACCAAGACATTCACTCACTTGCTAAAATAAATATTTGAGTACCTAACATGAAAATACTTTCTTCTCCATCAATATTTTCTTCATTTTGTTCTTTTGATCTCCTCCTTAGTTCTATAATTTTGTGCTTTGATCTCCTCATTTATTCTACAATACTCTTCGTTTATTAGAATGAGTACCTTGTTGCCTTGTTGGTGTGATTTTAATTAGGTGTCACTTGTACATTAAATTAAAAATTATGAAATTAATTACTAATAGTAATTAAGAGTAGAAGTTATGCAGATGAAGAAGGGTACGTTATGAAAATGACTTTAATAAAATAATTTAGAATGATATAGAAAGATTAAAAAACCAGAAAAAAGATAAATAAAATCATTGGCCACCTTTGATATTCCAAAAAAAAAAATGGTTCATTCATAAAAGATCTTGGGGGTGTATTCAATTAGGATTTTAAAAAACTTTTTTGGGACTAATAAGTCTTATGAATTTTAAAAGACGATTTAGGATTGTTATGATTTAAAAGACTATTTTGACAATCAAGATTTCTTATGTTTGGATTTTAAAAGATTTATCATAAGATTTATAAAGATTTGAAAAACCACATGAATTTTTTCTCCAATCCTTTTGCTCTCATCATCACCACTTTTTTATAATTTTTCATCACAAGTTTTCAATGTAAAATATATCATAAGCCGTTATTGTACTTCTAAAATAACAATATATAGTATTCCAAGTTTCATTAATTATTCTTTCTCATTAATTGTTTAAAATATTACTTAATTATATAAGTAACAATAAAAAGTTTAACCAAATTAAAATAACAATAGTTCAACAAAATTATAACCCAAATAGTTCAACCAAAGTAAAATAAAATAGCACAAACAAATGTAAGGATATCCTGCTTTCTCCTATTATAGTTGAATTGTTCACATGACTTGAGGGCTACAGCTAGGGTTTTGGGCGGAAGTTGGAGTGTCAAGATGTGTTGAAGTTGTAGATGGGTCAATGTCCAACTCACCCAAAACTTACATGGGCTAAGATGGACGGATCAAGATGGGCTAAATGATGGGGGTGAGGGTGGATGAGGTAAGTGTGGGTAGGGTGGAGGGGGTAGGGGTAGGTGTGAGTATGGGGGTAAGAAAAAAATTCATATTTTTATAAATTATTTATAAAAGTAAAAAAAATATAAAACAAAAATCTGAGATCGGGTAGGGCGGAGAGGAGGGGTAGGCGGGAAGGGGTCGGGGGGAGGTAAGATAAAATTTCCTATTTTTAATAATTTTTTTATAAAAGTAATAAAAATATGAAATATAAATTTGAGGATGGGTGGGGGTGGGGGTAGGCGGGGTTAGGGCGAAAGGGGGAGGTAAGAAAAAATTTCATATTTTTTATAAAAGGAAAAAAAAATGAAATTGAAATTTGAGGATGGGGTAAGGGTGGAGGGGGTAAGTGTGGATAGGGTGGAGGGGGTAGGGAGTAGGTGTGAGTATGAGGGTAAGAAAAAAAATCATATTTTTATAAACTATTTATAAAAGTAAAAAAAATATAAAATAAAAATTTGAGATTGGAGCAGGGCGGGGGTAGAGGGTAGGGCGGGGTAGGGAGTAGGGGGAGGTAAGATAAAATTTCATATTTTTAATATTTTTTTAAATTAAAGTAACAAAAAATATGAAATAGAAATTTGAGGATGAGGTGGGGGTCGGGGGTAGGTGGGGTTAGGGCGGTAGGGGGGAGGTAAGAAAAAAATCAATATTTTTATAAAAGTAAAAAAATATATGAAATAGAAATTTGAGAATGAGAAAAAAGTCTGATAGGTTAGACTGAAATTGTTTATAGGATTTGTTATGTATACCTTTAGGGATGTCAATGGGGCGGGGCGGGGGCGGGGAAGGGTACCCCATACCCGTACCCGCCACCTAAAACCCACCCCCATCCCCGCTCCACCACCCATCACGGATAGTAATTACTCCACCCGCCCCGCCCATCTTTCCCAAGTGTACTCACTTACCCGTGGTACCCACCTAAATAAGTTGAATGAAATCGCATAGCGTAATTTTGTTTTTTAGTAGTGAATCTCTAACATCTATGAACCTAAGTAGCTAGTTTAAAGATACTATGTAGTATCTTGAAGATATAGAGAGTATCTCATGATCAAAAGTTGATCCAAAAAATATTTATTTCATTTGCATGAACTGATCATGATAACATCCTGAAAAACACTTTTAGAATTATCTGTGAAATAGTATAACTATACGAGGAAGAAACACAAAAAAAAGTTACGATTATTACTAAATCTTGATTGGAGGGAAGGAAAAATCGGACCATGTGGAGATTAAAGGCGATAATACAAAAGGTAAATATACAAAAGTATAAGATGGCATGAGCAAGTACTGAAATCTCACTGGTGTACATATTCTCGAACTCGCAGAATCTTGTTCTTGAAGACAACTGGAATAGCAGCCCCGGTGACAATAATATAAATAATCCCACCGTTATTATCGATGGCGCCCAATCTGTTCCCATTTTTTATGCAACACTTCGTCTTGTTATACTTTATATCTCTACTTGTTTGGTACTTTGTAAATAAGTGGTATAGAGGAGATTTTTGTAAGGCAAATATAGTGAGTTTTACTTACTGGAGAAGGAAAAAGGATGCTAAACTCGAGAGTGAAATGCACGTATGGTATTAAAAAGGAAGAAAGACGGGTACGGGCGGTGCGGGTACGGTGCGGTAGCGGGGCGGGGCGGGTACGGTGCGGGTCTTATATGAAATCCACCTCCGCCCCACTACCCATGACGGGTAGCACTTTTGATACCCATACCCGCCCCACCACCCACCAAACCATCCTCCATACCCGCCCCAACTGGAGCGGGTGCGGGGCGGTACCCGCATTTACCCGCCCCACTGACATCCCTATATACCTTCCACTAAAAGTCCTCCAAAATTCATATTTTTTAAAATTCTTTCGAAATCTCAAAATTTTGAATACCAAAAGACTTTTTGTTAGTCTTTTAAAATCCTAATTGAATACCACTATATTTGAACACCCTATTTAAAAAATCCTAATAGTCTTGATTGAATACCAAAAGACTTTTTGTTAGTCTTTTAAAATCCTAATTGAATACCACTATATTTGAACACCCTATTTAAAAAATCCTAATAGTCTTGATTGAATACCACAAGACTTTTTAGATTATTTAAAAATATTAATTGAATACCACATGACTTTTTTATCTCAAAAAAGTCTTTTAAAATCCTAATTGAATACACCCCTTAATCTGTTTCCATGGCTTCACATAATATAAAGACTCAATTTTGCAAGGATGTAAGAGAATGGCAGAGGAATAAATTTGTGTATCTACGTCGTAGTCTCATTCAAAATTTGGAGAACAAAAGACACGTTCCTCTCCCATGGGGGATTAGCATCGATATTTCTAATGATTTGTGGCTTGAATATGACCAGTTGCCACTTCTACTAGATACGAATGAGAATATTTAATCTTTAATTCTTTCGGTAAAAAACATAAAAGTGAGGATGCAATACTGGTAATCTGTAGTTATATGCATTGATTCTTTGGTGTGAGATTGTTTTTAGATTTCTTAAATCCTTAACAGTGGGTGCAGAAACTCTTTGCTATATTTTTACCCTATTTTTGCTTTATGTTTCAGCTGAATAACTCGCTTAAATGAAAAATACAAGTACTTCATCAGTTTTGTTTTTTGGGAAAATGGTAATATTTGCCATCATACTTTCGGAAAGGGTCATTTGCCCTCCGTTAAAGTTTGGGGGTCAAATATGCTCTTCTCGTTATGAAAGTTGTTAAATTTACCCCTTTTAACAGAAATGTCACGTGAACGCCACGGGAGACACACCAGCATGTGGGATTTATTAAAAACCCACCCCTCATTTCGACCCATTATCGACCCAATTTGAGTCCGGATGTGGGTCCATACCAATCCTCCACCCCACCTTCCCAGGCACCGCCTCCAACGCCGGAGCTTCGACCACCAAGCTCCGGCGAACCCCCCACCGGAGCAGTCACGAACACTCATTTTCCATCGAAGCAACTCATTTTAAAAAGTTGACCATTTAAAAAAGGAATCTTAATACTAATACTATGTTTTTGTCTTCTTGTTCATCTGGGTATGCTTAATTTCTTGTTGGGATTTCCATAAAAGTGAAAATGTTAGTACAAATCCAACCAGAATTAACTGTTCTTCTTTTAAAACTACTGAAAATCCCACCGCTCAAAGCTCTAACACTCTTCAAATCCTCAACCAAACAAGGCCTTCAAATGGGACAAAACAATGAAAAAAAATTAAATCTGTGATGTGAATGAATTTTTGCAGGATTTGTGTGTGGAGAAAGAAATTAATTTGACCGTATGTTCATCGAATTATTGTGTGGGTGTACTGGTTTTTGGGTTCGGGTTTGAGATCTGGGTGGTGACAAACGACGGATTTTGCAGTGGGGTTAAGTCGGTTGGATTGACAACGATCGATGATTGCGGCGATAGTGGTTGGGTTGTCAGAATTTTTGATGTTGTTGATATGATTACTGGTTGGGTAGGGTAGGTCGTCGGGGGTGGTGACTGTGTGGATCTGGGAGACAGAGTAGGTAACAGGCGATGTTGATGTGGTGGTGGGGACGCCGAGTGTGGGTTGTCGGGACTGTTACTGGTATGGTGACAGCGGGTGTAGGTGGCGACGAAACATTGGTTGTAGTGGTGGTGGTACGACAGAGTTCGGTGAAGGTTGTGGTGGCGTCAACGATGGGGTGTAGTGGCTGTAGTGGTGGTGGCGTCGACGATGGGCTGGTTGGCTGCTCGTTGGCATCTTTGGTCACCGGAGCAGCTGGTTGGTCCGATGAACAGAGGGAGTAGAACCAGTGGGGGTGGTGATGTGGGTCCCACCTGCTGATGTGTCTCCCACATGGCATCCACGTGGAATTTCTGTTAAAAAGGGGCAAATATAACAACTTTCATAACGGGAAGGGCATATTTGACCCCAAACTTTAACGGAGGACAAATATGACCATTTTCCGAAAGTATGACGACAAATATGACCATTTTCCCTTGTTTTTTAATATAATAAGTTGCAAACTTGTATCGATATTATTTAATGAATATATATTGCGAGTTAAAGTAAATAAATGCCAATGTTATTATTATCATAGTGTTACTTCTGAAAGAGAATAATCCACTGATTATTTTCATTAATGAGAAGGTATATATACATGATATACAATTTCTAATTATAGAAATTAAATCTACATTTTCCTAATACAAGACTACTGTCTTTTTCTAATACAAGACTACTACCATAATTATACATGTACAAGAATCTAATAATTATGGTAAGGAATATAAAAAATATACACACCATATACACGGTTTTGATAGTGTATATCGTGGTAGTCTTTCACACCACCAAAGTCATAGCGGGCGGTTATCGTACGCTGAGAATGTCCCTAAAATCTTTAAAAGAGAATTAAGGGAATACCCTTAGTAAAGATGTCAACAATTTGGTACCGTGAAGGGACATGCAAGACACGTACTTATCCACGATCTACATTTTTGCGAACAAAGTGAATATCCATCTCGATATGTTTAGTGCGCTGATGTTGGATCGGATTCCCAGATAAATAGACTGCACTAACATTATCACAGTAGACCAATGTAGTTTTCTGAATATGAAAGTGAAGTTCTAATAGGAGATTACGCAACCAACAGGACTCAGACAACACATTGGCTACCCCCCGATACTCGGCCTCCGCACTGTATCGCAATAAAGTAGCATGTCGTTTAGCTGAACCAAGAGACTAAGTTATCACCAAGAAACATACAATAACCAGAGGTCGAACGTTTGTTATATGTACATCCACCTCAATCAACATCTGTATAAGACACGAGAGTAGATACGAAGGATGGAATAAGTACAAACCATAATCAAGAGTGCCCTCAATGTAACACACAATACGTTTAAGAGCATGCATGTAAGGCTGTTATCGGTCCGGTCCGGGTATCGACATACCGAAACCAAACTGATAAGGTTACCGGTCCGGACCGAGATCAGACCGATAAAAATTCAGTCCTGAAAAGATACTCGGGACCGAACCGATAAGGTTACCGGTCCAGTTCTGGATACAGTTTTCGATCCGAAATCGGTCTGAAATATTATATTCCCTGCTTTACTTATATTTTTTTTTATAAAAATCCATGCTTTACTGCCTTTACTGCTTTAAATAATACATATTAACAAACGTAAATCAATATATAATAGCAATATTCTAAGAATTGATAAGATAGTTATCGGGTATCGAACCGGGACTGATAACATATAAGTTATCGGGTAATTAGACCGGGTTGCCAGACCGGATCCTTATCGGTCTGAATCCTTATGTTTGGTACTCATATCCGGACCGTTAACTTTTCGGTCTGAGTATTTCGGTCCGGTTCTTGGTTGGTTCTCGGGTGTATCCGGATCGATAACAGCCCTACATGCATGTGTTCGTCCCTCGGATTATGCATAAATAAACACACCTGCTGCACTACATATGTAATAACGGGTCTTATGAAAGTAAGGTACTGAAGAGCCCTTGCAAGATTGCGATAGTGGGAAGGTTCCTCATAAGGTTTGCTAGAATTAGCACTCAGCTTCGGTTTGGTGTCAACCAGAGTAGGAGAGGACTTACAAGAAGACATGTCAACCCGTTCAATAATCTCAGATGCATATTTCCTCTGGGATAGAAAAAGACCATTTGCATGACAAGTAACATCTATCCCCAAAAAATAACTCAAGGTGCCCCATGTCTTTCATAGCAATTTCTGAACTCAGAAGAGACATGATAGACTTGCTCAGGTTATCAGAAGAGGCAATTAATATAATATCATCCACATATAACAAAATGTATGCCAGAGAATTACCACGACGATAGATGAACAGGGAATGATCAGACCTGTTATGAGAAAACCCAATAGTAGACACATAATCTGTAAACCTTTTATACCAAGCTCGAGGTGCCTATTTTAGCCCATACAAGGTCTTCAGCAAACAACCATGGTTAGGAAGATCGGGGTCCCTGAAACCCAAGGACTGATGCATGTATACTATTTCCTTAAAATCACCGTGTAAGAAAGCATTTTTCACTCCAGCTAATGAATGATCCATGCTTTCGACAGAGCTAGATTGAGAACAATGCGAATGATTGCCGGTTTGACCACCGGACTAAATGTCTCTCCACAATCCACTCCAATCAGTTGAGTTTTGCCATCTCCTACAATACGGACCTTATGCCTCTCAAACAACCATAAGACTTTTCCTTATGAGTAAAAATCCACATAGAACGAATAACATTGACACCAGGTGGATGGGGCACCAACTCCCACGTCTTATTTTCAATAAGAGTATTATATTCATCATGCATGGCCATTTTCTAATTCGGGCCATGAAGGGAAAACATGGGGTTACGTGGTAGGGGTGATTTGATAACATTAAAATGCCGTATTGATTTAAAAATATCACGTTGGCTATGAGTAACAGACCATTAACTCGGAATAAAAGTGGGTAGGACTTGGGTCGGTGTAGTGATGTCACGGTCTGGACTGACGGAAGACGTAGAAACTGGGCCAGCAGGCAGTGGGCCGAGATGTTGGACTGAGAGGAAGAATTATTGGGTCAGCAGGCAATGGGAGAGGATTGCTTTGACGAAGGAGAGTCCCAACGCCATTATACGCCTCAGAGAGGCCCGCAACCATCTGAATAACAAGACGGTCATTAGTGACAGGCGCACCAAAGTTTCTGAGTTGATCCGACAACTCCTAGAGCCGCTGACAATAGGTCTGCATTCGAAAAATCATCTATATTAATGTGGGAGAATTCTTGCTCAAGGGTCACGACACAGGAATTTTTGTTGTCTTGAAATATATCACGCAACATATTCTAAGCTTCCATTATCGTAGCATCGGGTTCGATAATTGTATGTAAGAGGTCCATAGATATGGTGGAATATATCTATTGAAGGACAATAACATCAAGAGTTTCCCATATCTCAATTTCATCATCCGTGGAAGGCACCTTCTCCTTGCCTGTCGCCGATGGGATGATGTGATGGAGGACTCTATTAGACCGGGTGTGAATTTTAAACATTTATGTCCACTTCGCGTATTGAACGTTTTCCATCTCAAGAACAACAATAATGTTATTTTTATATTGGAGACTGCAAGGGCATGATGAAAGGTGTTCTTTATGGTAGACATGATGGAAGAACAAGAGGAGAATTAGAGATTTGGAAAAAATTTAAAGGGAGGGGAGGGGGTCATCGGCCGGCGGTGGCCGAGAGGTTGCCGAGTTATGGCGGCGGAAGCTAGGTTTTGGAGAAGGAAATATTGCCCTAGACTGCTGATACCATGAAAGAGAATAATCCATTGATTATTTTCATTAATGAGAAGGTATATATACATGATATACAATTTCTAATTATACAAATTAAATCTACCTTTTTCTAATACAAGACTACTACCATAATTATATATGCACAAGAAATCTAATAATTATGATAAGAAATATACATGTACACACCATATACACGGTTTTGACCATGTATACCGTGGTAGTCTTTCAACTTCGTTTCACTTTGTCAGCGGATTTCGACTTTTTGTTTTGGTATTTTTCCGGTCACATTGCAATGTATTTCTCTTTTCAAGGATAGGAAATTACCTTGTCTATCACATGAAATAGATTCATCAATAGAAAATATGTTAACCATTCTTTTTTCTTTTTTTACTTTTTTCTAAGAAGCCATCCACCCGATCTTTCACCTCTCGAGGTGGCGGGGGTTCTTGACGAAGACCTCTACCATGTTAATTTAATAAACAAAATACAAAAAGAGAGGAACATAAAATCAAAATATCCCAGAAGCGAGAAATATACAATACCTCCAAAAGAGAAGAGAGATATCTGCCAAGGACATGCTCCATACTAGATCCAATCTATACATATATTCAATCAACTAACAAAAAGATTAGCTCTATCATATCTTAGTCTTATATTGGCATATTCTATTTGTATATATGGTGAAAATCGACACGATACATGGCAAGGTTTAGGTATGGAGTTTAAGGGAGGCGACAGAGTTTCGTATCGGATGAGAGTTGCAACGAGACAAGTCCGGATGTCAAGACAAGACCGGGTAGTGACCGAATCAGGTGACACTGGATGAAGAGCAAGAGGAGACCACTGCATACCCGTTCCGGATATGGCGCCAACCGTTACTCCTTGAGCATTAAGAGACCATTAATGTCATTTAATTGCATTTAATTATAGAATGATTCTCGGCGTTGATGCCATGTATTCATTGAAAGTATATGTATGTCCTAGAGACGATCTGTATTAGAATAAATGTACTTTATACACATTCATATTTATATTAACGGAGATTAATATTTTGGCATTTACACTTATTGAATTATTAGTTGATTGATTATAATATTCTATAAATGCATCCCTAAGAGGTTATGTGGTTATTAATAATGTGAGAGATTAATATTATAATGTAACTCTTAAAATTGTCTCGACTAATGATCATCGTGAATGGGATATCGATGATATGTGATACGTCGACATGTGGTCTGCATCATATCCTTAGGGATGTGGTATGTCTCACCTGCTATAAGTTATGACAACTCGTGATGGACACATGGATACTTGTTGAAGTATTGATATACCCTGCTGATGTACTATTTGTTATATATGTCTAAAGTATCATCAGCGCGTGGGAGATAGAAGTCCTTAGACTTGAGGTCGATACCACCTTGTTTACAGAGTAATGTACTTTGATCTTGTCCTAAGCTCAAATGCCTTATAGATTGAGACGTGTCTTGTTTTGGGTACATTACGAAGTGAATTAAAGGTGGTAGTTGAGCCAAGATTAGGATTCATTCCTCGAATGTATCTTCGAGAACACTCAGATTCTCATATGGTATTGGTTGACTAAGTCGTTGGCCAACGCAGTAGACATATCTATGATATGGTCTTGTTGTCAACTAATATAAATAAGATATAATTATCATGCTATTTGGATAGACACTTGACAGATCCTAGGCTTGATCGAGTGTGCCGCGAATGAAATGACATAGAGGTCCAGTTCACAGGTTTCGTGTACTATACTTCACATATTGAGTTCGTCTTCCGGCGCTGTCTTGAAGTTCCGTGTAGACCCTAATGTTATTAGTGTCGATATGTGAAGACCTGAAGGGTAACACTAAGTCAATTATTCTGTCGATTTAATGATGTAATCAGAGAGAGAATAATGTTCGGTTTATAATCGTGACATTAGAATAAAATAAAAAATGAGGCAAAATAATAATGGCCGCGACGAGACCAAGGTCATGCCATAAGCGCGCGACGCCACTTACTCGTAGCAAGCGCCACGTGTCCAGTGGGTCTGCTTCAGTTTTTTGGGCCTGGCCCATTTGAGGAACCCTAGCTGCATTTTGCAGCTATAAATAGAGGGTTAAGCCACAAATTTTATACACCAAAATTAAGAGAATTAATCTCTTCTGAAACTCTGCCGGATTTTCTATCTTTCCAAAGGAGTAATTACATCGGAGTCTAGACTTGCAAATCGTGGAACACTTGCGTGCTCACACTCAGATTACACACAAAGCTTGAAGATTTCAGATTTAGCAAACTGTAAGTAATCTATCGATGTATTACAGTTTCTTATGTGCTTTCATTATATAATCATCCTACAGTTTGATCGCAATGTCGGGTTTGAAACATAAATTTTCAAATTCCGCTGCGTGTATGAACCCGACAAAACCCTTCATTCATAACTATAAAAGGAGCCACACCTTTATGTTAGAAGGGCAACCCATTCTCATTACTCTCACTTGTACGATTTTGTTAATCGCAATCATAATTATTAAAGCTCTCGTTATTGGCTCGGAATCGAAGCAGTTATGCCAAGGCCCGGACCAACCTTATTGAAAGAGTTCATCTTGGTTTACAACATTACATGCTATCTTTTCTTACTTAGCATTTACTCTCACTTGATTATTTTTTATTGTTTATCACTTTACATTGCAAGTCAATCCACATTTTTTAAAATCATTTACAAATTTAACTATACCTTTTTTGGGTAAGCAGTTTGGCGCCCACTGTGGGGCTAAGGATAATTATGGTGATTTGTTCAAACTTAAATTTCACTTGTTCTTTTAAGATACTGTGAAAATAGGTCAGCACCAAGTACTTGCAAATGGCTAGTGAAGTCCAAGTTGAGGTTAGCAACCACGATGACAACAACAAATGTGTCAATGGAGCTAACAATATCAATAACAACGATGTTGTGCCCGTTGATCCAATAACTGGCGAACATCAGAATAATCATGTGATTTCACCCAAAGGGTCTAGAAGGTCATGTGAGAAAGAACTGGACGATGATGAGGATGGCGAAATAAATTTGGCTAGAATTTTTAACATGTTAAAGGAGCAACATGAGGCTATTACTCAGTTACAAAAGAAGAGCAGCAAAGCAAGTACGACGGACGAAACTCATCCCGTTCGGGGTGAAGATCGGGTCTGAAAAGATGATCGAGTCGAAGGAGATATCACTGGTTCGGGGACAAATAAGTCCTCGAAGGTCTTGAAAATGCTTCAAGCTTTAACTAAGCAAATGAATACTATTGAAAAGAAGGTTAAAACCTACAAAGAGTCGCAATTTTCTCTTTGGATCCACTCTCGGTGTCAGGAATACTTCCAAGAGCTTGGATCGGGAGGAGGCATAATTCTTCGGGGGGAGACTTGATTTTTTAAGCCTCTGAGGGACTGGAAAGTGACCAAACCAAGAAGTGTCCATTGGCGGAGCCAGGCTTGCAGAGGTTCCATCCTTACCGAAGGGGCATTCAAAATCCTCTTGCTCGAAGATGGAGGTTGGTTGTGATGATAGAGGATGAGTTAAAGATTTTGGTTTCTTTGCAAACGACTCCTCATCCATGGCTTCATCTTCATCTTCATCTTCAATGATGATAGGAACTGGCTCGACAGCCAATGGCATGGTGCGGCACTGGATGACGACACAACAACTTCTGCAATAATATTTTCGTCACCTAATTATTATAGTGAATTAGGACACTAAAAATGTAGCATAAAATACTACGAATGATCTCCATTTTTAAAGGTCTGTGAAACTATGTGAAATTCTAGGTAAGGGTTCTTTATCCTAAAGGGAAGGGGTTAGGCATCCTTTAAGATCCGCTAACTTGCGGTTATCCGTTCAAACCTAGGTTTATTATATATTGGCTTTTATTCTACCTATTCTAAGCATTTTTTTACATAATTTACAATTAAAATAAAATGCAATACAGAATAATAAGGCTAAAATTAAATGCGACATATGATAAAACTCCGAGACATCTTTTAGCCCTTTTTAGGCCTTCTGCACAAGATGATCTCCGAGTACCTGCATAAACACTTAGTAAAAGTGTTAGTAATAGAATTAACAATTTTAAAAGCAATAACAAGAATTAATAAGTAAAGCCAAAAATAAATCCGTCTTTGTACAGGGAAGGCCTTGGAAATCAGACGGAGATTTCTTCATCGGCCAATATTGCTAAAAATAATAAAATAAATAAAAACTTTCAGGTCCGCGCAAAAACAGTAATAGTTTTAAACACGGAGGGCTCATATATATATAAAAAATAAAGTGGGACAGCCTAAACAAGTGGGCGGCGAGAATTCGCCTTGCCAGCACATGTTGGTTATCCGGTGTAAGTGGAAGAAATCATCATTGCCCAGAAAGCTTCATTTATTTTATTTTCCGTCTTTGCAACTGTGGAGGCCTCAAAAATCAACGGATAACTTTTTCACTGGCCAATCAAGTGTAGTATTTATTTCAAATCAGTGAATACCCAATATTCAAATGTAGCAATTTGTTCAAAATCAGTTTAATAAAGGTGTCACGACCCGTTCCGGGGCCCGTGACTGGTGCCTTACCCCGGGCACCCTAGTGATACAACATCAGAGTAATCAGCGGAACATAAAGACAATACATGAAACCAATGTAATAAGACATTGAAATAAGAAGACAGGCTAACCAAAAACGGTTACCGTCAGTACATATAAATAACAATTTGAATAGATTAATCCTTTTTACAAACCTCTACAATTTCGCCACAACAAGATTACATGCACTCTACGAATGATATGACAACAACGACGGACAGTGGCCGCCATACCCTGAATGTAAGCACCTACAACAACAGTGGACTATACGAAGATAAGCCTCCGAGGAACGAGCTTCCAAACGCCGAACTGTGATCCTAAGAGCGAGGATCAACGATCGCGTACCTTTACTGCGGATGAACGCAGCTTCAAGGAGGTCAAGATAACAGTTAGTATGTGAATCGAAAAATATCAGAATGAAATCATAGTCTATATAAAGCGGGAGACATGTATGATAACCAAACTACAATTCACAATAAATAAGCAAATATATCAAGTCGTGACTCACGCCTCAAAGTCATCACTCGATATAGAATGGGTCTCACGCCCACAACATCAATCATGCCTGTGGAATACCTTCCTCACCGCCAGCCTATGATATATAAAACACCAAGGAATACACATGAACAAAGTGTCCCACTGTGTCCAAATAAAACGAAGACAGTGGTAAGTACGAAGGCATAGCCGACTACTAACACCAACATGAATAACAAGGACATAAAATGAATCAAGATATCTGTCTAGAAAGTCACATGATCAAAGCTGGTCGCTCGCCCGCAATATCAAATGTGCGCGTCTAGCCCTGGAACTCCCCGCAGCTCCGCATAGGCCAATCTCATAGGCCCGCATGAGGTATAACCCCGCATCGAGGGTAGCTACTCCCCGGCATCCGCATGGCCTCGCAGTCCGCATGACCATAAAGGCCGCACACTAACCTGGAACTCTCGTAGCTCCGCATAGGCCCCCGGGACCCGCATGAGGTATTCTCGAATCATGGTCCCAGACCGCCTGAGTCTACCCCGCATCGGAGGGCAGCTTAACCCCCGGAAACACGGTGAGTGGTATAAATACCAACATAACAGTTTATCGTTTAGACAACATAAGCACAATCAAGGGAAAATCCCTTTACACAAACATCACAGAATACTAACACACGAAGCATCCTAATATGATTACTTATCAAATCAAACACGAAGGTATTACAAGGCTATCACAAACCAATACAATCAAGTTATTCACACATAAGGTACTTCCTACTATATGATTAACGAGATCGGGTTTTTATCCCCAAAGTACTTTATACAATAACTCTTTAAAGATATGTTACTTCACAAAAACCACACAATACCCGTAGTATATGAAAATAGAGTGATTATCTTTTGAAGTAAATCAAAACACTTACCTTTGTAAAATCAAGTAACAACATTATTTTCCAAACGTCCAAGTTTGCCTAATTTCAAATGTTCACGGTTCTTATTTTAGAAAGGTTTCGTATTTCATAGTCTTATTCATTTAAGAATATAATTCTCTTTTAAACTATCTGAGAAACATAAGCCTTATATGTGAGTAGGATATTCTTGTTTATAACAATCTTATCACAGCAGCCATGATCTAGGAAATATCATTTTGTCTCATCTTAGCTTCTATGCAGATGGAAGTTTCTACTGGTTTTAATAATACTTAATCTGTCAAAACATTTCCTTTTATTACGCTGCAGTGGTTTGTCGATACACATTCTGATTTCCGAAATCAGTAAAACATTCTTAAGCCGTTATTATCTAAATTCCCATAAAGCTAGTATAACTCTTAAGTTTTCAAAAACCAAATATTACTTCTTCTTTCGAAATGATTCAAAAATCTTTTGAAATACTACAAGTTCTTTATTAACACATAACAAGCCAGTTATAGTTCCAACCAGTTACCTTTTAAAAACCACAAGTATTTTCTTACCAACATAAAGCTGTTATAACCAACTTCCCATAAAGCAGTTATAACACTTTATGTTTTAAACCAATCAAATACATTTAGCACGTATCGTCACCGCACTACATAGTTCACACATATCATGCTAGAAGAGATAGGAAGAGGTTCACATACCTCGCGACGAGTATCGACTAATAGCAAAACGCTCAAGTACTTTCAACCGGCTACTCCTTAAGCCAAGTAGATCGCGCCATACGTAGTACTCAACCTATAAGGCCACGCGCTTATTAATATTTAGATCTTATCGTAGAACATTCTACGAAAATTCGGCAAGACCTCCCCGCAACAGTAAATCTCCTCGCTTTATCGAGGCCGCTACCAAGCCAACCAGGGGGTTTGCACGCCTAACCGGGCGTGTGCGATTACTACACAAGAAAGCTACACAAGTCTCTGCATGTCTGATCTATGTAATTACGATTCGATTACTCTTCTTTCGAAAAGGTTTCTTATTATTCGAGCTTAAGTCAAAAGACATTGCCGATAACAACGTTCGATTCTATATATAGTATACTTCAACTATATAATCATACAACATGTAATTTCCAATTACAATAGAGGACAAGATATTTACCTCGATAAGCCCATAATTATCCGAGTTTAAATGTCGATCCCGAGCAAGGTTTAGCTCTACTCCATGCGCTCAGACCAGCTCCAAACAACCCTTAGAAGTTCTAACCACTTCTACTTATTACTCCAACTAACCATGGAGATTTCCTTAGGGTTTCGGTTTGTGTGGAAGGAAGTATAATAGTATTCTGGGCTTTTCAGATAAGTATAACCTTAGAATACTACAAGGTATACGGCTAAGGTAATTTGGGCATTATAACAATACTTTTGAGAGTATTTCTACCAAGAGGGGGTATTATACGAAAACAACTAGGCTGGGGTACCCACGGCTAGCACCCAGAGAGGGGGTGTATACCCTCCTACCCACTGGGGAACTCTCGGCCAAGGGAGCGGCTCTCGGCAAGACACTACACTAAGGGAGGAAGAAGCTTTCAAGACTTAGAGATTTTTGGATGAAGAAGTTCATCAAGGGAGGGTATTTATAGGTCTAGCAAAGGCCAACCAATGGCGAATCAAGCGAGTGTGGTGCAAGTGTAGGGCCAAGATCATGCCAAGTGCACCTTATCCATCTACCACAAAAATATCCTACCTACTACTTGACAAAAATGTCAAGCAATTCGTCCAACTTGCCGCCCCAAAGCCCACCAATGAGAGGGTGCCAAGTGGAGCCCTCTTGTTGGTCCAAAATGTTTCGTCTTTCGGAAAAATCCGCAAAAATTAAAAATGACATAGCCGGAAATTCCCCTACGAAAGCTGTGAAAACGTTTCGTCGAAAAACGACTCTAACCGGGTGTTGTGAACAAAGTGAAAATCGGCCAAGCCTACTTAAGCTTCAAAATTTTCTACGTACGTCCTTACGTACATACAGTGGAAATACGGGGTATAACAAAAGGCAAAAGGGCAGAATGGTCAAAACAGTTCACAACAGACAGCGAAACAATAGTGGTTCAATATCCACATCTGCGACAATGGTCAAGTGGTCAAAACTCAGTCCGAAAGTGTCACGACCCGAACCCGGACCCGTGACCGGTGCCTTAACCCGGGCACCCTAGTGACACAACATCAGAGAAAACCAGCGGAATATAAACTCAAGATAAACAACCATTACGATATAGAATAGTCTAGCCCAAAATGGCTAACCCAAAAGTACATAAACCAAACAGTTACATCCTTAACGAACCAAGTTCTGACAAGACTACAGGCCTCTAAGAATGAATAACACTATGGACGGACGGGGCCCGCCATACCCCCTGAATGTACAAAAGTCTACAACCTCAGGGAATCGTACCAAAAGACGAGGCCTCCGGAGAAATGGAGCTTCTGACACCGGAATAGTGATCCTAAGAACGAGGATCCTCAATCTGCTTACCCTTACCTGCGGCATGAACGCAGCCCCCGGGGAAGGGTCGATTACCTGATATGTACCAAGTATGTAAAGGTCGGGAAAATCAGTAATATGATATCATAAGTCTAAAAGCAAGTGAAGTCATGGAAGACAATAAAATACCACATTCGTGCCTTACTATGATAGAGTGACAAGTATATATATATATATAATCGCATAAAATAGGAGGCTCGTGATCAAAAGCAGGTACCTCGCGTAGTATCAAAAAAACCATCCTACTCCCGGGACTATTTCACCGCGTGGGTCCCGTGGACCCGCATGAGTACTCCTCGCGTCATGTACTGCGGCGTGGGACTATTTCACCGCGTAAGCCCATGGGACTCGCGTGAGGTATTCCTCGCGTCGTGGGTAGCAAATCCACTGCAGGTGGTATAACGATCTTGGGGACTTTCCGCCGGATATACTCTTACCCGAAGCGGATGGTATAACGATCTTGGGGTACCTCGGATATACTCTTGCTGGAGCAGATGGTATAACGATCTTGGGGCTTGCCGCCGGATATACTCTTATCTTGATGCGGATGGTATAACGATCTTGGATCGCCCGCCGGATATACTCTTACATCAAGCGGATGGTATGGCGATCTTGGGGTGGCCCGCCGGACATACTCTTTACATGAAGGAGGTGGTATGACGATCTTGGGGCTTGCCCCTCAGACATACTCTTACCCTATCTCAAATCATTATCATATCATAAATAAGTTAAGCAAACTTATAACTTCTTTTAGTCTTGTTCATATACTCTCATTTTAGTTTATTTAAGGCACTTCATCATATCTTTAAATAAAAGAAAACCAGGAATTTAACCCAAGTACTACATACCTCATCTCTTTCAAAAGTGACTCTTCTTTATACATAAAAGCCTTTGGGCAATTGATGCCTTTAAATCAAATTGCCTCTTCATGTAATTATCTTACTTAGAGTAAATCCCTTCTCATTAACCTTTTATGAAGCTAATAAACCAACTTCCCATAAAGTTGTTATATTAACTCTATACTTTAGTAAAATCATACTTTTCCCTTAACCAAGGGACTTATACATTCTTAACACGAAACAAGTCATTTTATACTCAAAACAAGTAAGAATACCAAATCATGTACGTCTCAGTACTCATAGTTTTATCTATTCATGCTCAAGAGATAGGAAAACTTCACATACCTCTTTGGTCAATCCACTTGCCAAGTCCAAACTACATGAGTAATATTTCAACCTATAATAGTCATGATACGTTTATTAACCTCTAATCTTAATGTAGAACAATCCAAGTTCAAAGTCACTAAATTCTAAGGAAAATTGGGCAGCATTTCCTTTGTTTCTACTCACTTTGCCACCTTTCTCAAGGCCGAATTTATCATCAAAACACCACCTTTAAGGCTCACTCAATCCAACAATTCAAAGGGATTTCACACCCAAAATTCTGCCCATAGGTTTACAACAATTCACTTAACAATTCTAAGGTGGTTTTTAGGCTACAACATGCTCATAATTTCTTCTTAACCCATTCTTCATATCCAAACCACATTTACTTGCATGATGACTCTAAGTGCATTATTTTACTACCACAAGATCTTGCTTTCTAAGCGTGCAACACTAGAACTAAGTTTAAAGGAAGAAATGTTACCTTAAAGTTTTAGCCAAAACTTATTCCAAATATTGCTAGCTTCCTCCAAGAACACTACCACAACAATGCCAACAAGCTAGCTACAAGCTTCCTTTTCTTGTTCTTAACTTTGATTTTTCTAAGGGTTTTTAGAGAGAAGGGAGCAATTTGAGAGAGAGAGAAGATGAAAGATAGAAAATGTCCAAGTCTTGGTCAATATATTGCATGCAACAGAAAATCAGATGGGGGGACACTTGTCACCTCCCATGGTCTCTTTTAAAACAAAAATCAGATTTTCTAAGTTTTTCGCCCAAATTTCGCCTCGGCGCGCGGCCACGCCGCCATGTGTAAACCTCCGCCTCTCTCGAACTTTCGGCGCCCTACATCCGGAGCCGCGGCGCTGCAACTTCAGCGACCCTCGATGCTTTAGGCGCGCGACCTGCATCCGCGCGCCATCGCGCTTTAGTCCAAACGCATTTCTGTCCGACTGCGCACTGAACTTGTAACTCTCATAACTTTCTACTCCGTCGTCCTATCGACGAACGGTTGGTTGCGTTGGAATCCAGACTCAACAAACTACGCCCTAGGCCTTTAAAACACTTAGGAACTCTCAATGTACCGGGTCATAACCCGCCTCAAAGTTGACTAAAACCGTCCGAACGACCGTCAACTGTCGCCGGAAATTTTAAGTCTTACATACTTTAAATGCGTTTCCATACGTAGGGTCAGAACTACGGGTATAACATTCTCCCCAGAAACATTCGTCCGAATGTTCCTTCTAGGCTTACTCAAATCACAACATCGACATAGACCTCTTAACTATTCATTCGTAATAAAGAAGCTCCACGAGCCACAACATGTCTGAGCGTAAATGCTAAATCAAAACTAACAAGCGGGAAAGTAGGTTACGGAGGTATAGGGAATAAGTGAGGATACTTCTTCATCATGTCATCCTCTGCTTCCCACGCCATTTCCTCCTGTTTCGTTCGCCATGGACGACGGAAGCCACGTCTTTCGTCCAAGTCGTCTAACTGACGATCGAGTATCGCTATGGGACTCTCATACGATAACTCTCGTTACTTGGACATCTGAAGGGTGCACTCTAGATGGATCTCGATACATTTCCGCAACATGGACACATGAAAAACTGGATGCACCGCCTCCAAATCGGACGGAAGATCTAACTCATAGGCAACCTTGCCTACCCTACGGACAATCTGATACGGCCCAATGTACCTTGGGCTAAGCTTCCCTTTCTTTCCGAATCTCATCACGCCGCCGTGGCGATACGCTAGGAAAACCCAATCCGACCTCAAACTCTAAGTGTCGGCCAGATGATCTGCGTATGATTTATGTCGACTGGTCGCCAATAACCGCTCTGGATAAGCTTCACCTTATCCACTTCTGTGAACCAAATCTGGCCCGATTAATCGCCTTCTCCCACTTCAAACCAACTATCGGTGACTGCACTTCCTCGTATAAGGCCTCATAAGGCGCCATCCGAACACTAGAATGGTAGGCTGTTGTTATAAGCAAACTCCATAAAAGGTAAATGATCCTCCCAGTACCCCGAAATCAATAACACAAGCCCGCAAAGATATCCTCGAGTGTCCGGATAGTGCGCTCGGCTGTCCGTCCGTCACGAGGATGAACGCCGTCTTTGAGACTCACTGTGTCCCTAATCCTTCTCGAAAGACCTCCGAAGTTAGCGTGTTGGGCTCCTCTATCGATATAATCGACACCGACTCGTGCAATCTCACAATCTCTCTAATATATAATCGGCATAGTCCTTGGTGAAAATGTCGTCTGGTGGAAGAAAGTGGGCTGATTTCGTCGACTGCAACAATAACCCAAATGGAATCATGTCTCCTCCGGGTGCGAGGTAACCACGTAATAAAGTCCATGTTGACCACCTCCCACTTCCACCGGAATATCAATAGCTGTAATAGCCACCGCTTCGGTGCTCAACCTTAACTGCGACAATTAGGACCGGGCAACAAACCGGCCACGTCCTCTTCAAACCATCCCACCAATACATGCACGAGGTCATGGTACATCTTAGTCGACCGGATGAATCGAATAACGAGCACGGTGCCTCCCGAGAATCTGCGGCGAAGTCTGCCACATCGGGAACACCCAATCGGCCGCTTAAACCTTAGCACCCCCGTCGGTGCTACCTCAAATAGACTCTTCTCTTCCCGGAGAGCTGCGTCTCTGCGTACCAAAATCGGATCCTCATATCGTCGCCTCTTCACTCGCCGACGATGGAAGACTCGTGCCTCTCGAACCCGAATTCGTTACCAACGGAATCAACCAAACGAACCCCGAGGCTTGCTGGCGGTGTAACTCTCGGACCGTATCGCCTTCCCCGGCTGCACCCGACGGACTACCCATCAATCTGCGAATATTGACATCTGCAACTACCTTGGCCTTCACTGGGTGGTATAGGATATCAATATCACAATCCTTAAGTAGCTCCAACCACCGTCTCTGCCGCAAATTCACCGCCTCGATCGAAGATATACCGAGTTTCACGTGGTCTACGCAAATATCCACATGAAATCTATATAAGGAAATTGCCTCAAATCTTCAAGGTACGATTAATCGCCAGACTCTAAATCGTGAGTAACGTAATTCCTTTCTTGCTTCCCTAACCGGAAACATAAGCTCTAACCTTATCGTGTTGCGTCAAGACACAACCTAGCCTAACACCCAACGTGTTACAATAATACCCTAACCTCTAGTCTCTCAAGAGGGGTTAGAAGCTATGGTCGTGGTCAACTTCTCTTCCAATAAGCTGGAAGCCTCTCTTGCACTTGCAAAATATTCGAGCATCCTTAATCTCGATTATGGTTCTGTTTCCCTTTCTGTTGCAACCAAACTTGGTTACTATACTTGGATCTGATTCCTTTGCTTGCCGCATGGCTAAGACTTCCGCCAATCACAATTTAGGGAAGTCTTCCTTGATCTTGTCAAGTAGTAATCCTATTATCCTCTCTCAGCTCGTAGAGCTTATAGTCCGGTGTTCAACCTCAATTCACGGTATTACATAATCCAATGACTTGTCAAGATTTCTTATCGTTCGAGTGTCTACTCGTCTTTCCTTTATAAGTTAATTCAAGTTGTCACGGTCCTTTACCTGCCGTATTCTCTTACTATCTTTCTCGTCGATGACGGATGCTACCTTTCCTCGAGGTGTTCCTACGCCCATTACCTACTAATGGTCTTACACTAGTTCGGGTAAGCGTGTCTCGTGCAACTTACATAACCATAGTTGTATTCTCTTTTATCCTTTTGGTCATAACCTACCTTATGCTTATTAATAGTAAAGTGTTTCTAATTTGATCCATAATCGTACAGTTTCAAACATGTGTACTACCTTCATTTTTCTTACGACACTTCCCTGACCGTTTCGTGACGTCGTTCTTAATTACCCCCAACATAATACTTTTTCCACGGTTATCTAAAACTGTAACTTATGGCACGCGATCATCAAGACCTACCGTCTCCCATCCTTCGTCTAACTACATGGGTACACATAACCCCATGTCGTAAGACTATCCTTTTATGTATGGGAGAGAACTTATCTCCTTCAATAAACTTTCCTTGGTGTCACAACCCTAATCACCGCGTCCTCTCGTGGTCCTGTAAATATCTAATCATTACGCACCGCCTTAAAATCGTGTAGATTTTCAAAACCTACCAAAGATGCCCTCTTCTTTCTGCCGGCAGCGCCCGTACTTATTTTATTCTTGCCTTGCACATTTCCTTGAAATTATCCGGAAGGTCGTGGCCCTGACCGCCACACCAAACCAACTCAGTACCTCAAGGAACTTAACATAAATTCCTTCAAATTCAAGTATTACTTACTTTCTGCGTCAATTTTTTCCCAACGAACAAGTCACACAAACTTATTAAAAACAATGATGCCAAAGAAGGAAGGATAATTCATCGTTACTACCACTTCCTTCCTCTCCACTGATGGCAAACTGCAGGAAAATTGGTACCGAATCAATCTCTTCGTAGTCCACGTTGGCATAACATGAGGCCAACTAGCGCACTCATAATGACCTCAACGTCCGTCATAATACTCGATAGGTCCGACGACTATATCGTTCGATAATTATTATCGCCCACTCGGCTACCACCCAACACTCACGCGGGTGTGGTTACCCATAAAGGTTCTCATGGATTACGGCTTCATTTCTTTCACACTTGGTTGCTCACTTCACGGTCGTACTCTTTTCCGCATTTCCAAACTTATTCTAGCTTACGACATAACTTCCATAATAAAGTGGCCTTCGATCTTGGAGTTACTAAGTTAAAACAATATAAGGTCATTTCCGTGCCACAACTGGTTCCGGTGGGATACGTCTGCGAACTCGTAAAATGATTAATTAGACTCGGCGCTTGTACCTCGTGACTCGCCACGTGGCGGACTATCAATCGATCCCACCCCAAGCGGGTATACTAACTTCTCATAATACCATAGTCGTGTCGTCTTGGTCACAACAACCATTACTTACTCCACACGGATCCCATCCGTACTATCCTCTTAAGCGTACCACGTAGCTTAATTTACAAACATAGTCTCCATTGGGCCCTTAATTAAGCTTCTTAAGGTTCCATTACTTTTCCGACAACTCATCGTCTCCTAATTTTCTCAAACTAGCACGTAAAACCTCGATGAGAGTTCCTTAACTGCTCATACCTCCCATCTATTTAGTCCTTACGAATCTCGTAATCTAAAATCATTCTTGCAACACATATGTGATCCTCATACGTAAATCAGATAGTTGTATGTCGCAATACCAACTATACTACAAGTATTACCAACTGGATACGCAATCCACATAATCTTCTCCGGGTCATCACGCCTCTCTTACCGCAAACACCATAACTCGTTAGGGAGACGACCTAACCACACGACTCATCGCGATCTTAGAGTGAGAAGAAATGGAAACCGATCCTAAATATCCTGCAGACCTCACGATTATAGATGTAGTGCACAACACCGATAATCAAGACTCTACTAGATACGGCTGTAGACTCTTTCCGAGGATTAATCGCTCGATACCACTTTTGTCACGACGAACCGGACCGTGACCGGTGCCTTAACCCGGGCACCCTAGTGACACAACATCGAGAAAACCGTGAATATAAACTCAAGATAAACAACCATTACGATATAGAATAGTCTAGCCCAAAATGGCTAACCCAAAAGTACATAAACCAAATACATCCTTAACGAACCAAGTTCGACAAGACTACAGCCTCTAAGAATGAATAACACTATGACGGACAGCCCCGCCATACCCCGAATGTACAAAAGTCTACAACCTCAGGGAATCGTACCAAAAGACGAGGCCTCCGGAGAAATGGAGCTTCTGACACCGGAATAGTGATCCTAAGAACGAGGATCCTCAATCTGCTTACCCACACAAGGTGTCATTTGCATTTCGTCCATACAAGACGATAACGCCCATACAAGGCGTCATTTGCATCTCATCCATACAAGACGAGAACGCCCACACAAGGCGTCATTTGCATCTCGCCTATACAAGACGGCGTATCATTACATTTCTCCGGAAGCTTGTTTATTGGTACGGATATTCCCTGATGCTATAGGTATTTTGTACATTCAGGGGTATGGCGGGGCCGCCATACGCTTGTTATCTTTAAGTGCGTGGTCACATTTATGTTTTGGGCTCTAAGAACCGGTTGTACTACTATACCTTGTTTAAGTATGTTTTATGGAAGCGACACTTATCGGTGGCGGTGATGTTACCATTCTTATAAGTTAAGTGTTATGTATGTTCACGCTATTCTCGACATATACCGACGGTACCCGGTAGGTACCGATCCGCGGCCGAGGTTAGTCGTGACAAAAGTGGTATCGGAGCGATTAGTCCTCGAAAAGTGTCCACGCAGGCGTGTTCAGTAGTCTTGATTATCGGTGTGTCGCACCATCTATAATCGTGAGGTCGCGGGATATTTAGGATTGGTTTCCATTCTTTCACTCTAAGATCGCGATAAATGTGAGTTATAGGTTGAACCTCCTCTCGATGTTTTCCTTTATGTATCGCTTATGCCTCGCATGGCAACCGCGCGGCGAAGGGCAAAGCGAGGAACTACTAGTAGGGCACCGAGGGTTACCAGGGCACAGGCCCAGTCCTTACCGGATGAGGTGTTTCGGACGGCGAGTGCTACAACGTCGCCAACCCTAGCAGAATCTGAGGCAGCAGCAGCGGCTACTGAGACCGCGGTACCTGAGCCTCCAGTCCAGCAGCCAGGGGCAGAGGATATGGGCTACAAGGAGATGGCGATTCGCCGAGATCGTGGCGAATATGAGATAAGCAGAGAGCAGATTCCATTGTACCGTAGTTCAAGGCAGAGTCGCTAGCTCGAGGCAAGGACTTTTGAGTTGCGACTACCGAGTTTTATGGGTCGAGGCACGAGGATGATCCTCGTGAGTTTATCCGGCGATTCTGACGGATCATGAGGGTGACGGGGCTTGGAGACCGAGTCGGTGGTACTAGGTTCGTGACGGTGGGACACCGCAGCTTGGTCGTATGATTCATGGAACCGCCCCGGGGAGCATGCGGCTTCCAGTGTTTGGGACGAGTTCTCGAGGCCTTTCTTGCACTTCTTGCCTTCGCAGATGAGAGGCGCGGGCGGATAGATTTTTGATGTTGAGGCGTAGCAGGGCGCGGTTCGGGATTACAATGTAGTTTGATTCGTTGGCCCGATATGTACCCGCCTTAGTGGCGTATATGGAGGATAGGTACACCGCTATGTCACGGGGCGGACGATTACTTGGCCGAGTTGCACGGGAGTAGCTCTTCACCGCATGGACATTGCCTGTATGCGCTTATGCACTCGGGTGTGAGCGTAGAGTCGGCGGAATAACCAAGATCAACGTAAGAGGCCGAAGCAGGTCCTTTGGTAACTTTCGAGGCGGACAGCCGCAAAGAAGCTAGTTATGCCCTCCGCCGCCGAGTGGTTCTCCGCGCTTCGTGGGCGTTCGGGATATTCAGGGGCAGGTCAGGGCTCCAAGGTTTTCGGTTCTCGGGGAAGTGGGGGTGCTAGCCGGATAAGGCCACCCCTACCTCGTTGCGACCATTGTGGTAGGCTCCATGGTGGAGAGTGTCGTGCTGGGTTGGGAGTTTGTTTTACATGCGGCCAGCAGGGCCATTTTGCGAGGAATTGTCAGGCGGAGATAACACGGATGAAGAGATTCAGCCGGGATCGATGGTGGTTCATCGCGCTTTTTTGCTATGCGCGGCGGGCGCGTGATCATGATTAGAACGACACGGGGGAAGTGAATCAATAGTTGCAGGTATATCCTTTACTCTCTAACGATTAGTAGGTGTGATAAGATGGTTACATGTTAAGTGTTATGAGGGGGTAATTTTATGTAAATTGTGACTTGGAGAGCGGCTTGTAGAAGGGGTAAGTTTAGGGACATGAAAGTGGAGTCCTTAGGATTTTGATAACCGTGGAACCTTAGCTACTGGGGCCATCGTGAGTGGAAGATTTTACGGGTGATCTTTTTAGGAACATAGTACACGTAGGGTATACGTGGGTAATAAGTCCATGAGTGGTATGAAATGATAGTGGGTAGCTAAGCTAGGAAACCACTAGGTTTCGTGACTTGGATAGTGAGGTTGTCTCGGGTAGGAACAAGAGTGTGGTGCATTATCTAGGAAGAGTCGAGTGTGTAAGGAGGATACGACAGGTGGAAGAAGAGCGAACATGTGTTGAGGAGATGGGAGTGATCTTTTGTGAGGAGAATACCCTTAGACCACGGATGGGGACTAATAAGTTGTTATACGTTTTAGAGGTAATTCCTCGTAGGCGGGGAGGTAAGCTTTTGCGTGGTTAGTATATTATGGCCATGTGTGGCATAATTGGTTTTATAAGTATAGTAGTAAAGACTACACCGGCACATGCGTTCTGGAGACGTAGAAAGAACATTCGGGGACGAATGTTTCTAAGGGGGAGAAAATGTTATACCCCGTAGTTCTGACCCTACGTATGAGAGTGTACGAAAGCATGTAAGACTTAAAATTTCCAAAGGATAGGTTGACGGATTGTTCCGGATGGGTTTTAGTCAACTTTGAGGCGGGTTATGACCTGGTACATTGAGAGTTCCTAAGTGTTTCAAAGGCCTAGGGCGTAGTTCGTTGAGTCTAGACTCCAACGCAACCAACCGTTCGTCGATAGGACATCAGAGTAGGAAGTTATGAGAATTACAAGTTCGGTCTTGTGATCGGACGAGATGTGTTTGGACAAAGCGGCGGCGCGCGGATGCAGGCCGCGCGCCAAAATCGAGGGTGCTGAAGTTTCAGCCGCGCCGGGAAGCGCGGCATGCGCCGAAGATCTGGTCCGCAGGAGTTGCAGCGCCCTTGGCCAGCAAGCGTGAGGCGCGGATTCAGGCGGAAAACTTAGGAAAAGTCGATTTTCTTTTAAAAGACCTTGGGAGGGTGACAAGTGTCCCCATCTGATTCTGCATGCATTATATTGACCAAGTCTTAAAGACTTGGTCATCTTTCATCTCTCTCTTAGAAAAGCTCTTCCTTCTCTCTTAAATTATTTCAAGCTCCTCCTTCTCTCTAAAACTCCAAGAGGTATTCTAGCCTTAGGAAAAATCTGAAAAAGTAAAAGGCAAGAAGGAAGCTTGTGGCTAGCTTGTGAAGGTTGTTGTGATGGTGTTCTTGGAATAGAAGCTAGCAAATTGTTGGATAAATTTGGCTAAAGCTCTAAGGTAATGATTCTTCCTCTATTATTAGTTTTTAGTGTTGCATATTAAGAAGAAAGTACTTGTGGTAGTGAATAATGCTATTAGAGTCATTGCATGCATGAAATGTGGGTTGGGTATGAAGGTTTTGGCTAAAGAGATATTATGAGCATGTGTAGCCTACAAACTACTTTAGAATTGTTAAGTGTATTATTATAACTTATGGGGCAGAATTTTACACACTCAAGATTAGGTATGTAAACCCCTTTGTGTTGGTTTGGATGTTGGGCCTTAATGAGGCGTTTGAGTGTTAAAAATCGGCCTTTGAAAAAGGTGGCAAAGTGAGTAGAAACAAAGGAAATGCTGCCCAATTTTCCTTAGGAATTGGTAACTTGAATTTGGAATTTCTACATTGAAATTAGAGGTTAATCAACGCACTATGGTTATTATAGGTTGACATATTACTTGCGGTAGTTGGACTTAGCAAGTGGATTGACCAAAGAGGTATGTAGAGCTTTCCTATCTCTTGAGCATGAATAGTTGTATCTATGTAGTACGGTATACGTACAAAATTTGATAATCTACACTTGTTTTAAAGTATATGATACTTGTTTCATTTCAAAAGTATAAGTCTCTTGGATTGAGGGAAAAATGTATTTGACAAAGGGATAACGCTAATATAATGACTTTATGGGAAGTTGGTTATATTAGTTTTCTTGAAAGGTTCACAAAGAAAGGTTTACTCTAATTAAAACAAGTACGGGTAAAGGATTTGAAACTAAGAAAGGTGAATTGATTTTTAGGCATTGGTTGCCTAAGGTTTTAAAGGAAATGAAGTCACTTGATTTAGAAGCCTATTATATTTCTAAAAGGAAATGTGACTTGTCTTGAAAAGAAATCGTAACTTGATACTATGGTGAATAGTATCTTGGAATCTTTGTATAAAAAGAGTTTTTCTTAAAAGTTAGAAGTCGTGGTACTTGGGTTGAATTCCCGGATTTTTCTATTAAAAGACATGTTGGTGCCTTAGGTATACCAAAATGAGAGGATATGTTAATAATGTTAATAAGAAGTTAGGGGATTTCTTAACTTGCTTATGATATGATAGGCCGGTAGCGCTTATGTTATGTATGATAGTCGGTTGTGCTAGGTGATATGTTCTACGGTAGACCGGGTTATTCTTGTTATTTCCTTTTGACATCCGACACGATGGATGGTCCGGGTATGCGTTCATTAGGATGGTTCACTACTTATTCTTGTTAATTTACATTTGGCATACCGACACGTTGGGTGGCCACGGGTATGCGGATTCTTGTTATTTCCTTTGGACATCGACCACGATGGATGGTCGCGGTATGCGTCCATTAGGATGGTTTACTACTTATGCCATGGATTTGCTACCCATGATGCGAGTCGCGCTTGTGCCACGCGGATCCGGTCCACGGGATCCGTGCGGGTGAAATAGTCCACGCGAGTACGGCGATGGTACTCATGCGGGTCCACGGGATCCATGCGGGTGAAATAGTCCCGTGCGGGTGAAATAGTCCCGTACGAGGCGGATGACCTCATGCGGGTCCACGGGACCTATGCGGGTGAAATAGTCTCGAGTAGGATTGCTTAATGATACTACAGGCGAGGTACCTGCTTTGATCATGAGCTTCCTATTTTTACGCAGATATATATATACATTTGTTGCTCTCATTGTTAGTAAGACACAGTGCAAAGTAAACTGATTTTCGTTTATGACTCCAGCTTATTTTTGACTTATGATATTACTATAGTATTTTCCAGTTTTACATACTTGGTATGTTGTGTCGCGACCCGCTTCGCCGCTGCGTTAAATCTGCGCGGTAAGGGTAAGCGGTGTGGATCCTCGTTCTTAGGATCACTATTAGGTGTCGAAGCTCCATTTCTCGGAAGCTTGTTTATTGGTACGGACATTCCACGATCTATAGGTATTTTGTACATTCGGGGTATGGCGGGGCCACCGCCAGTTGTTATCTTTAAGTGCGTGGTCACATTTATGTTTTGGGCTCTAAGAACCGGTTATCTTCTTATACCTTGTTTAAGTATGTTTTATGGAAGGCACTTATCGGTGACGGTGATGTTACCATAACATAAGTTAAGTGTTATGTATGTTCGCATTTCTTTATTCTCGACATATACACGATGTACCGGTAGGTACGATCAGCGGCCGAGGTTGGGTCGTGACAGTTTGAATCTTCTAATTTATGGCATCATAGATTAGGACATGTAAACTATCAATCTATCCAAAGGTTGGTAAAGATAGAGTTGTTGCCTTCTATCAACGTAAACCCTCAACGTAAGTGTGAAGTGTGCGTAGAGGCAAAACATTCAAAGAATCCCTTTAGATCTGTCGAAAGGGAAACCACTCCTCTAGAACTCATACACACCGATATATGTGATTTGAAGTTCGCACCAACTAGAGGGGGAAACAAGTACTTTGTGACTTTCATATATGATAGTACAAGGTATTATTACATTTACTTACTCAAAAGTAAAGATGAAGCCTTTGAAGCATTCAAATGTTACAAAGAAGAAGTTGAAAACCAACTAAGCGAACGGATTAAATCAATCCGTAGCGATAGAGGGGAGAATATGTAGCGTCATTTGAAGAATTATGTGCTCAATCGGGATTTATTCATCAAACGACGACTCTTTACTCACCTCAATCAAACGGGGTTGCTGAACGCAAGAACCGTACGTTAAAGGAAATGATGAATGCACAACTTATCAATTATGGCCTTCCCCAAGAAAAGTGGGGAGAAGTTGTCCTTACCGCTTGCAAGATTCTTTACAGAGTCCCTCATAAGGGCAAGGACAAGACTCCATACGAGCTATGGAAAGGAAAAAACCCCAACTACAAATACTTTAAAGTTTGGGGTTTGTCTGGCAAAGGTTAAAGTACCTACGCCAAAACAGGTCAAGATTGGACCTAAGACTGTAGACTGCATATTCATTGGGTATGCAAGTAACAGTAATGTTTATGTGGATACAATTATGGATACAATTATGGGATGTACCCGACGTTCATGTGGATACAATTATGGAATCAAGGAACGCTAGATTCTTTGAAGACTCGTTTCCTAGAAAGGACAGAGACACAACCTCTCTCAAACGCTGAGCAAACCTCACAAGATTCAGGAGTCATTGATTGCCCGGATCTAAACGGTTCAGATCCCTGATTATCCGGAATCCAGTATTCCAGATTCTCAAGACTTGGTGGGTCCAGAGATGGAACCAAGACGAAGTAAAAGGGCCAGGAATGATAAGTCCTTCGGTCCAGATTTTGTAGCTTATATGGTTCATGACGAACCACAGACAATCGCTGAAGCATTTTCAACTCCATAAGCTATAGAAAGTGAGATAGAATCCATCTTGCACAACCATACCTGGGAGTTGGTTGATCTTCCTTCGGGAAACAAGTCGTTGGGTTGTAAATGGATACTCAAACGGAAGTTAAGTGCAAATGATTCTATAGACAAATACAAGGACAGGTTGGTAGTCAAAGGCTATCGACAAAAGGAGGGTCTTGATTATTTTGACACCTATTCTCCGGTGTCTAGGATGACATCCATACGTATGTTCATTGCTATCGCCGCCTTGCGGGATCTAGAAATACACCAAATGGATGTCAAGACAACCTTCCTAAATGGTGATTTGGAAGAAGAAATATATATGGACCAACTCGAGGGGTATGTGGTTCCTGGACAAGAGACAAAAGTTTGTCGTCTTGTCAAATCTCTGTACGGGCTAAAACATGCCGCAAAGCAATCGCACGAGAAATTTGATAATACTCTATTATCGAAAGGATTCGTCATTAATGAGCGTGACAAATGTGTCTACACGAAAGGAGAAGTCGACTCGTTCGTGATGATCTGCCTTTACGTAGACGACATGTTGATCACAAGTAGCAGTCCTAGGATAATCCTAGAGACTAAGAACATGCTAACATAATGTTTTGACATGAAAGATATGGGTATCGCAGATGTCATCTTAGTGATCAAGATCTCTAAGACGTCTGACGGACTGGTCTTATCTCAATCTCATTACATCGAGGACGTGCTGAAGAAATTTGAGGTTTACGACAGTTCTCCAATAACGACACCACTGGATGTAAATCAAAAGATTGATAAACATTTTGGTGCGCCCATACGTTAGGAGCGATATGCGCAGATGATTGGTAGTCTGATGTATATCACAAACCACACTCGACCTGATATCGCTTATGTAGTCAACAAAGTTGGCTAGATTCACCCGCAATCCGAGTGATGATCACTGAAAAGCATTAACTCGGGTACTAAGATACTTGAAACACACACAAACTTACAGGTTACATTATTCGAGATATCCAGTTGTACTAGAGTAGTACAATGATGCAAACTGGATATCTGATATAGAGAACAACATGTCCACCAGTAGGTATATATTTACAATTGGTGGTGGGGCTGTATCTTGGAAATCGTCTAAGCAAACTTGCATCGCCCGATCCACGATGGAGTCGGAGTTTATCGCTTTAGACAAAGCATGAGAAGAAGCTGAGTGGCTTCATGACTTCTTAGAGGATATCCCATGTTGGGATAAACCCGTACCTTCTGTAATGATCCACTGCGACAGCCAATCGGCTCTAGGAAGGGCACGAAGTTCTATGTACAATGGCAAATCTCGTCACATCAGACGGAGACATAAAACCGTTCGGCAGCTGATCACCACGGGTATTATTTCTATTGATTACATTAAATCAAAGGAAAACATAACAGATCCCTTGACGAATGGAATACCCAGAGATCAGATGTTCTGCATGTCTAGAGGAATGAGCCTAAAACCCAATCACTAAGGACTGATACAGCAGACACCCAACCTAAAAGACTGGAGATCCCAGGAATTAGGTTCAATGGAAAACTAAGTCGTAAAAGTTCAGTGGAGCGCTTTGGTGGAAGCAAGAGCACTTCGGATAATGTTTCTACACATAAACATGAATCCAAAACCTTTGATAATCCTCAACAGTTGAGGTTAGATTTGGGGGAACTTTTAATGGTTCCTAATAGTTGTAAAGTTGGGTATAGCAGAATACCTTGAAGGAGACCACCTATTTAAGTGAGAGCACTGGCCGGCCTCAACTTGTAAGCACTTAAGAATTCAAGACGTGTCCATGGCCACAATGGATAAAACCTTAAAGAAGAATAGAGTAAGGAAAAGTGTTGTGTTGGTGCCATTATCTTGGCTTACACTAAACACTGACGGTTCAAGACATCGCGTTCACCGCGCAGTAAGTAAGTCCGATGGTCTACTATGGAAGGTTCAAAGTCACGACTACCTATCCAGATGCAACATTGATCCACCGAAAGATTGTTAGAAAGACACCATGTGTGTGCTCCAAAATCTCTTTCAAGAGAGGATTGTTGGAAATTTATTAAACGTGAATATAATTAATCATATTATTTATGACTCGAACAATTGGAGCCCCGCACGTCGGAAACCTTGTTTCCACACACGTGCACTCGTTGTACCAAAGATCGCAAATTTCCTAGTGAACGAGATATTGGTACATATACGATATGTTCGGGACATGAAATGATAGACGATTATTGACCAAATGACGATGGTTCACGTTGGTAAATGAAGGAAGAAGTGTACAATGTGTAAAAGGATGAAATGAGTAGTAAACACCGCGGAGCCTCGGAGCGCCGCGACACCTCAACGTAGGACCGCAGCGCTTCAACGGTTTCCAGACCGTTGGAGGAGAAATAAAGCTGATTCTTGGGCTGACTTTGGAGCAATAACTCTCCATTATTTAGCTTATGAATTCAGCAATAACTTGGCTGAATTGTAACCCCAAAATCAATGGTCATTACTTGACATTGATGGACATTATTTGGTTAATTGGGAAGACACATTCATCATCCTATAAATTGATGTCATTGACTCAATTGTAAGAACACACGCTTCAAAAAATCTTCTTCCATCTCTTGCAATTTTCATACACTCAAAGATTTTTCTTTTATAGTAAACTCTTGAATTATCCTTTGCTCAAGTGTTTTGTGGTTGTTTTATCTTGAGAGACAAGTTGTCAATCACCGTTAAGGGATTAATTCGGGGCAATATTGTCTTAAAGACAGATTGAACATCAATCGACTCAACCAACCTCTTTCTTGTTTTCCATTCCAGATTTGTAATTTGTTGTTGTTACTTTTCCTATTTCCTTGTAACCGCATTTTTTACTCACAATTAATGCATCATCAGCATAATTCCTGACATATTTGTGGCTACAAATATAGTTTACCCCTCCCCAAAAAAGAGGAATAGATAAAGAGTTAGGCATTATGTCTATCTCATCACTATGTTAGACCAATAAATTTTTGCAATACATGGTTGGTTACACAGATTGTGTTCTGTTAGTATCAAGATTAATAGATGGTCCATCAATATATGTTTCTGAAGAAGGTTGAGAATTTGCCTTTCTTGGATCAAAGCCAACTCATTGAAACAGAGAAGCTCTCTCCTTTAGTCCTAGCACTGATCTTTTTTCCTTCAGTAGTAATAGTATCCCCAAGGATTGTGTTCACACTTAGCTTTGAGAATATTCAGATTGGGCAAAGCTATCTGCAACTCAGAATCACAACCACATATTGAAATGAACCCATTGAGAAACATCTCCTTGCATCCAAATTGCAACGGTTGATTTCCCCTTGACTTTTGTTTTCATGATTTTCATTTCCTTCATTTAGGCTTAATGTAACTGAAAAAACTCAGTTCTCCAACATTTTATGGCTTTTGACTGTTTGCAATTCCATCTTCCAAATAAAACTCCACCGTTCTCTTGATTCAATGGAGCTAAACAAGTAATAATACCTCTACATAGAGGGCAAGTGATGAAAAAAGGCATCTTTAAACAATATGTAATCAGAAGATGAAGAAGACCAAAGACAGAGAATACAATAGCAATAATTACTATTACCAACAGCAGAATTGCACAGATATTCTTCTCATGAATGATAATTCTGTGATAAAATTTGCTATTTTTTAGAATCCTGACTTCTAACTCTGGTAAGTGAAAAATGGAGAGGAAGCAGAAACAACAACATACCCAGTGAAATTCCACAACGTGAGGTCTGGGGAGTAGAGTGTACGCAGACCTTACCTCTACATTGGTAGGTAGAGCGGTTGTTTTCGAAAGACCCTCGGTTCAAGACAAAACATAAGCACAAGCAAAGCAAGAGAAACGGAATAGTAAATGCTTTGATGCGATCATTAAAGAAGAACCGGAATAGTAAATGCTTGGACGCGATCATTAAATGCTATTAATATGAAAAACATATTTGTTTGGAGGCTCTTAATTTACCTCATTCTTGTTCCTGTTTTGATTTCACCAAAGTTTGTCAGCTCTTTTTGTGGCTAACGTTTGTTATGATTCCTTCATCTTAAATTTTTTTTGCCTATGACTGGGAGAAATCAATCTTCTATATATGCTAGTATAAATTGCTTAGTCTACTTCACTTTAGCTAGGTTTCTAGTCTTCAATGTTTTTGCAGATAAAGTAATTTTTCTCACGTTCAGGTTATTTTCTTGCCTGCTGGGAGTGAAATATATACATATATATATATATATACATATATAATACAATAAGAATAATATTCAACTATACGGAAAGACACAGATTCTTGAGTTCATAGACCCCTAACCGTGTATAATATTCGAAATTGTTCAGGTTCATCAAATTTAGTTTTCACTTCTACAAAAATAAAAGTGACTTGTGCTGCATCAGAATATGTTTGAGTAATGAAACCAGTCAGTTTAATCTACTATTGCAATATATAAATAGTGTTACAGTATATATACTTGCTCCAAGTTCGAACTAATCTTCCTGCTGCCAGTTATGTTAATATTTCTTCTATAAACAATTTCTTGATACAATGAGTGTTAAATACACATAGTTATACATATATTGAGTAATTTCTACGCAATGTTTCTTTCTTTTTACAATGAGAAGTTCTTGGTGCTGGGACTGAGTGATAGCTGATAGATTTCAATATTTGCTGATAGAAATTGTAAATGGATATTAATGTTGCCTATACTAATTTTGGTACAGAACATAAAGCCTGGTGACATAACCCTGGAAAAAGCTTTGAAGCTTTTGTTAAGTAAAGATGTAAGGTGATGTGGTCGACCTAAGCGCCAGCCACAGGTGGAAGAAGTCGTTGAGGCAACATAACATCACACTTGTGGCAGATTAATGTATCATAGACGTCATTGTTTGCTGGAGGCACTTCTCACGCTGTGTTTTTATAGGAGGAATAGTGGAATACCGGAGCATATTTACACCACACGGGCTTGGATACTGTCCAAGTATGAAGAGTTGTATATCTTGAGTGGCGAATACAATTATGTTACTAGAAATTCCATTTTTTCTGTAATCTCTTTTACATTTTCTTTGTTATAGCATTAGGCAATAACTTGGCCATCCAAATGGTCTGTTTAGTTATCGTGTTTTCTGCCTTGCAAAGATGTAAGAGAGAAGGCATTTCCATTGGCAGTTAAAGCCTCAATTTGGTGAACACTAGTGTCTAATGAAAGCTTTCAATATTTCTAAACAACTGTCACGTCTGAGTAGAGATATCATGCTGGGAGAGCTAGAACATTCTGAGAGTCGTAGAGATTTTGGGTATTGTAGGAGCATAAAGGTTGCAGAGGTTAAGGGAGCTATTCGTAGGATGAGGAGGGGAAGAGCGAACGGGCCAGATGAGATCCCGGTGGATTTTTGGAAGAACGCGGGCGAGGCAGGTTTGGCGTGGCTGACTAAGTTGTTTAATGTAATCTTTAGGACAACTAAAATGCCAGATTAATGGAGGTGGAGCACTATGGTTCCGTTGTACAAGAACAAGGGTGATATCCAGAACTGCAATAACTATAGGGGTATCAAGCTTCTAAGCCACACGATGAAAATATGGGAGAAGGTGGTCGAGTTGAGGATGAGGAAGGGTGTGTCTATCTCTGAAAACCAATTTGGATTCATGCCGGGGCGATGGACTACAAAAGCTTACCTTGTAAGGAGACTGGTGGAGCTATATAGGGACAAGAAGAGAGACCTAAACATGGTATTCATTGACCTTGAAAAGATGTATGATAAAGTCTCGAGAGAGGTCCTTTGGAGATGTATGGAGTCTAGAGGGGTGCCTGTAGCTTACATTGGGGCTATTAAAGACATGTATGATGTAGCTGAGACTCGGGTTAGGATAGTGGGAGGTAACTCTGAACACTTTTCAGTCATGATGGGGTTGTACCAGGATCAACCCTTAGCCCGTTCCTATTTGTCTTAGTGATAAACGAATTGACACGACATATTCAAGGAGAGGCATCATGGTGTATGTTATTCGCAGATGACATAGTTTTGATCGACGAGACGCGTGGTGGAGTCAGAAAGGCCTTAGAGTCTAATGGTTTCAGGTTGAGCATGACTAAAACGGAGTACCTAGAGTGCAAGTTCAATGGCTTTGCACATGACACAGACGTAGCAATATAGATAGAGGAACAAGTCATACCTAGTAGAGGGAGCTTCAAGTATCTTGGGTATGTAATCCAGGAAGACGGGGAGATTGACGAAGATGTCACTTATCGCATTGGAGCGGGTGGGTGAAATGGAGGCTTGCCTCCGGAGTACTGTGCGATAAGAATGTGTCGCTAAGGCTTAAAGAAAAGTTTTACAAAGTGGTGGTTAGACCAATATTATTGTATGGTGCAGAGTTTTGACCAGTCAAGAATGCCCACGTTCAGAAGATGAAGGTGGCGGAGATGAGAATTCTCAAATGGATGTATGGGCATACGAGGAGAGATATGATTAGGAACGAAGTTAGACGGGACAAGGTGGGAGTGACATCAGTGGCGACAAGATTGAGGAAGCATGACTGAGGTGGTTCGGGCATGTAAAGAGTAGGGCGAGGATGCGCCAATAAAGAGGTGCGAGAGGTTGGTTGTAGCTGTAGCTAGGAGAGGTAGAGGTAGGCCGAAGAAGAACTGGGGATAGGTGAATAGGCAAGATATGGCACAACTTCAGCCGACTGAGGACATGACACTTAGATAAAAAGATATGGAGGTCTAAGATTAGGGTAGAAGGCTAGTACTAGGTAGCTAAGTGAGGGGAGGGAGGGGGCGAGTTTTACTCCTCTCCGCTTTTCCTTTTAGTAGTAGTTGTTAGATATCACATTATTTTTTATTTTCTTGTTGGGCATTACTGTATGTTTCCACATTTATTTTATATCTTGCTATTTGCTGTCTTCTTTCATATATTTCTGCGACAGGTACTTTTTTCTGAGCCGAGAGTCTACCGGAAACAGTCTCTCTACCTCACAAAGATAGAGGTAAGGTCAGTACATCTTACCCTCCTCAAACCCCACCTTGTGGGACCGCACTGGATTTGTTGTTGTTGTTGTTAATTGTCACGTCTGAGTAGTATTGTGACATGGGGACCACTAGTTTCCGTTTAGATAATAGTTGACTAGACACAAAAATTAATATTTGTTATTGTACATAAGAGTGAAAAGAAATGATAAAAAGGCTATATTCATCACATCATAAATTAACTGGTAAATAGATTTGAATATTAAAAGCTAGTGAAACATATGTAAGTTATATTGTTAGTAGAATGTATCACATTAAACATTTACTCTCATTCATTACCTTCCCAACAATTTTAACATGTTAATAGGCGGTGTTTACTTTTTCGTGCTCTTACAAGGTGGTACTTCTTACTTTTTCTTTCGAATTCTTATCAATGACAGAATATTGTGTCGTTTTTTATATTTAATAGTGAAACCCCCCTCCCCTTCCCGAAATGAAGAGAAGTACCTCCTCCTACTTTTTGTAACGACCCGATCGGTCGTTTTGAGAACCGATTCTCTTTTTGACGTATCGTTTATTCCAGAAGCTCCGTAGTAATTATTTTGAAATGCTTGCAAAATTTGAAGTCAAACGAATGTCATTTGGTTCACTTTGGGAGAAGGTTTCACTATGGAATTGACATTTATTTATTTGGGTAAATTGTTTTCTTTGGAAAAACATGCTCTGATTGGCTATCTGAAGATTCCGTTGGATTTGAAATATTATTTATGGCATGTAAAAATTGACTGAGCTAATTTTAGAGTTCTTTTGGTTGGTTTTGGATAATTAAAATCGGTTTTAGAATTAATATACGCCTATTTATGGTGAAAAGATGGTCACCGAAGAAATAAGACCCGGATTCGAAGTCTGTTATTTCCGTTAGTTCCGCGATGTGATTTATGACTTAGTGAAGTCGTTGGTTCGGTTCCCGAGAGGTTCGGATGTGATTAAGATGGTTGGCGAGAAACTAGCTTTTGAGATGGTTTAGAGTTGACCAAAGTCAATATCGGGTCAAGACGGATCCATTTGGGTGTTTCGTTGATTTGAGCAGCTCTGGAGCGTGTTTTATGATCAAAATGCACATTTGGTTTGTATTCTAGAGGTTCCGAGGGTCGTTTTCGAGTTTGGGACACACCAAAAAAATCTAGTGTGCATCTGTTGATGTTGCTCATCGCGATCGCGTGGTGCAGGTTGTATTGGTCAGCGCGATCGTGCTGTCTTGGGTGGTTATCGCGGAGGTCCATTTTTCGGGGTCCCGCGAGCGCGGACCATATCACCCGATCGCGATGAAGAAGGTAGTTGGGCAAAATAAAAACCTCATTTCGTGTTTCATTGTTCATATTTCGATTTTGGGAGCTCAGAATTGGGCGATTTCATGGGCGTTCTTCATGCTTCTTCGCGGGGGTAAATTTTTAACTTTCCTTTTATCATTCTACCATCGATTATTACAGAGTTTCATCATAGAATTCATGACTTGAGCTTGGAAATTTGGGGTTTGCCATGAAAATAGGTCTTTAAGTAAATTATCAAATTGAAGGTCGGTTTATGTATGGATTTCTAAGATTTTCGAGATTCTACCTAGACTATGGGTAACATTATTTTTTACTTAAATTTCAATTTTGCCCTTGTGGACTCGAGGTTACCTTTTTGGGTACGTTTTTGAATAGCAATATGGGTACCATTGGATTCGTATGAGTTCCTAGAATAATATTTTGACCTTATTGAACCCGATTTCCTACGACATGACTATTTTTCCCCTCGAGGTTGGGAATGAGTTTATGAACTAACTTTTCTACCTGAAATCATTCATAGACTATTATGGGTATCATTTGAATCTTGTGTTAACATAAATTCATAATTGTTAGACCTCGCTTATTCTGGGACGTTTCGGAAGAAGAAAACTCGAGTTGGATAGTTCGTGGCGCTTGTTCGACCTTCCCGGTAGGTTACGGCTTACCGTTCGGTTAGCGAAACGTATGTGTAGTTAGGTTCTGTTGGAGAAAACATGTAAGCTTTCGAGTATGAAGTTGGGATGGATTACTTAGATTGGATATTGTTGACTGTTTGTGACTTGTTTCCTCTTTGTGATTGTGGGACTTGTACGTAGCTATCATACCGTACTTGTGATATATTTGTCCGTCGTTCATCTAGGTATTATCATGGATAGAGAAACAGACTTGACTTGATACTGATATTGTTATATGTGTCCATGTGTGGCACGATTGGGATTTGATTATGATTTACACTTGAGATTGATACATGCATATCATTCAATATTCATACACATTCTACATGGATCCTTGTTGTGAACTGTGATTTGACATTAATAATGGTAAGAGGGAAAGTGAAACATCTGAGGCTTCCTATTATGGTGCTTGCCACGTGCTTATTTCGCATGGCCTCTCTTACATGTTATTAATGTGGTCCGAAGGAAAAGTGTTTCGGGCGTGGCATTTTACAGATTTGGGAATAATATCATACTGGTAATTGATTTACGAGTGTTGTTATGTTATTCATCTCATGATTAGTGTTGAATTTGACATTCATACATGCATTCATACTCATCTCCATGATATATTGATGCTATATGTGATTGACGTGACGGTGATAAATAAGAAGGAAACAACAATGATTCTTATTACATATAGGATGTTCAGTGAGAAGAGTCGTTTCTAAGCTAAGTGATACGGAGCGACTGGTACATGGACTTCGTGGGTCCCCCATGAGTCATGACTGTTGGAACGATGATATATTCCACCAGGAGTATGTATGTACGACATAAGGTAACATTGGTCAGTGTATTGCATTGCATCACATATACATTCATATTACATCCACTCATATATCTGGTTGTTGTTTTCATTGTATTGCGTGATATGGTTCAGCCTTGATTCCTTAATTGTTATCTGAGATGGTGTTTACTTGTTAATCCCTTATTTAGAAGTTTGATGGATTCGAGGACTAGATATTCCGCCTAGGTTATGACTAGGTAGACTACTAAGATCAAGGGTAATTCACCTTATTACAAGTCTTATATGGGTGTGCTAAGTAACTACCTCATTTTCGTATCTCTTGGATTTTGACTAGATATTCTATACTTGGGCTGATTATTTTTGGATTGTGATATTACTTGTACTTAATTGCGAGTCTGTCTATTCTTCAGTTTCTTTCTTATATATATGTTAACTGTTGTCGGCCTATGATAACTACCAGTACATAGTGTTTGTACTGATACTACTCTTGGTACACTCTTTTCGAGGTGTAGAGTTGTTGCATGAACATGAGTGAGGTTCGATTAACTTTCCAGGATCTCATGGAGTTCATCTATACTTTCTGTTAATTTTCACTCTAAACAGAAGTTGTATTCAGGTTGTGGTTATACTTTATTCCTATGCTTAGAAGCTCTTGTACTATTCAGACCAGATTCCTAGGGCAATGTAGTATTCCGCATTATCATATGGCTATGTTTTAGACTTCTATTATTTTCTTATTTATTTGTGTTGTTGGGTGAATCTTTGAGGGACGGGTTCGCCTACCGAGGTAGGAGATGGCAGGTGCCCGGACGATTTAGTGGTTTGGGGGGATGACACTTTTGGTTTAACAGATACTAGTTCATAAAGGAAAGATAATAAGACAAAGGATAACACCAAGTTAAACAAATGAATGAGGTGAGGATATAGTAAGATTAATACCTTTTATGACTGATAACTAAACAAACATTAACACAAAGTGCACAAAGAAAATAAGAGAGTGAAATTACCTCAACCAGGACTCAGCATGACCAATATTCTTCCTGCTAATGCCATTCCCAGGATCCATTTCCACCTGGGAAAGCTTCTTCTAAGTAGTTCCCAAGTGTAGTAAGGAGCTATGGCTTGGAATATATAAAAACTGAATGGCAGTTAGTACAGACACTGGATGATTCAATTACTATTGTTTCGCAATTATCTTGTTGCATCACTGGATAACTCTATTGGCCAAAGCTTTCGGATGAGAAGAAATCAACTAGTGTTTTGCCTCCGTTGGGATATGAACCTAAGACTTCATGGTTCTCTATCCACTTCATTGACTACTAGGTCACACTTTTGGGTGCAAAGTTGGCGACAAACTTAGCAACTCCAATACATCTTACGGGCTTGCAAAAATTTGAACTACAGTTTAAAAACAAAATGAGTCCAAGACTCGGCATCTAAAAGTTTCTCTCCATTATATATTCTTTAAAAGATGACAGCAAATAAGAGAATCTATTTAGTTGCAAAGTGTTATTCTCAATCCACATCTTCCTCTATCCCCTTTTTATTATTCTATAAAGAGCGGTCTGGCTAATTTCAAATCATGCTGGAGTCAGGAAGAACTGACCACAAGAGTCTTTATTATTCTATCTTATATTTGGACAGTGCATTCGGTACTCAGACTTGTACTTATTTCATAGTGGCTCTTGTACTTGTGACACGAATCTTGGGTAAATATAGTCAACAAATGTAAGTTACAGTTGGTGCATTTACCTATGTTCAGCCATTAAAAGAATCTATAAACAGAACTTACATAAATCTACAAAAACATACTATTTCACCAATAATCCCCGCACGAACAGGTTCCATTTCTGAAGTGATGGAACCTCCTTACATCCCTAACAATGATCTCTCTCTTCACAATCTTTGAGATAAATTTAGTTGCCTCATGGCAGTCATTGCAAACCCTAAGGTTCTTTGCAACCCGTATGGTGGTTCCAGGAGGTGTATTGAGGATACCAAAAGCTATGGCTAATTTTTCACTGTGTCCGCAGAGTAGATTTTCCTTTTCGTCCTCGTTAACATTGTGAAGAACGCAGGAAGTGTCTGGCACATAACCTTCCTTTTTCATCTTTTCTGACAAAGTCTCGAGATAGCCATAAAGCTGCTCACTTTGTGGGTGCGATGCATCTCCAGCAACAAACTTGTGAACTTCATCTCCGATCTCAATCCAACTGCACCCAGGTTCTTTTCTTACTCCAATTTTTTTCATGTTACGTCGAATCATGTTTGCTTTTTCCCAAATCCCAGCAGATGAATAAATGTTGGAGAGTAAAACGTAGTGACTAGCTACGTGTGGATCCAACTCAAAGAGATTCCTTGCTGAAATTTCACCAAGTTCTACATTTCGATGTATCCTGCAGGCACCAAGTAAACTACTCCAGGCGCCAATTTTGTTATACTTAGACGGCATTTCATTTACAAGCTGATATGCTTCTTCAAGATGTCCTGCTCGACCAAGCAAATCAACAATGCAGGCGTAATGATCTGCAGTTGGTTCAATACCATAAGCATTTTTCATTTTTCGGAACAATTGCCGACCTTGATCTACCATGCCCGAGTGACTGCATCCAGCAAAAATTGCAATAAATGTGACATTATTGGGCTTCACTTTCCCTTCGAGCACCATCATCTTAAAAAGTTCTAAGGCTTCCTCTCCCTTTCCATGCATCCCATAAGCCATAATGAGAACATTCCATGTGATCACATTTTTGGTAGTCATGCTATCAAAAACTCTCCTAGCAATATCTAAGCAGCCACACTTTGCATACATATCAACCAATGCACTTCCCACGGCAATATCCATTGACAATGCATTTCTAATAGCATAAGCATTTATCTCTTTGCCCTTTGCTAGAGCAACCAGCGAGGCACAACCAGGAAGGACAGTCATGAGGGTTATTGAGTTAGGTTTTAATCGTAATTCGACATTATTCTCACAGTCATTGCTTCTTTTTGTTGTTTGCATCTCATGTAACATAATAAGTGCATCTTCATGGTACCCGCAAACTACAAAACCGGTTATAATAGTATTCCATGAAACTATATCTTTACTCTCCATGTTGTCAAATATATACGTTGATATATCTATCTTTCCCATCCTAGAATACAAGTCCATCAATGCATTTTGCACATACTTTTCATCTGCGAAACCCAATTTAATAACATACCCATGGATGACTTCTTTAAGGGTAAATGCTTCACAATGTACACAGGCAGGCAAAACACTTGCGACAGTGGTCGGGTTTGGACTTATCCCAAATTCCATCATCTCTGTAAATAACATCAATGCCTCCTTAAAGAATCCATTTTGTGTGTAGCCAGCAAGCATAGCATTCCAAAGCCCAATGCTCCTTTTCAAGGCACTGTCGAAAACTCGACGCCCACTTTCAACCTGTTGACAATTGCAATACATGTCAACTAATGCACTATCAACAAACGAGTTCCCAATCAAATCATCATTCTTCAAGACGTAACAATGAATTTGCTTCCCGACATCCATCAAAGCCAGATGAGAACAAGCTGGAACAACACTTGATATCGTGACTCCGTCAGGCTTTATCTCTTCTCCAATCATGACTCTAAAGTTATCCAACGCCTCACGAAACTGGTCATTCTGTGAAAAAGAACTTATAATAGTATTCCACGAAACAATATCCCGATCTGCAAACAACTCAAAAACAGCTTTTGAATCATCCACCCTTCCTAGTTTTGCATACATAGACATCAAAGCATTGTTTGTATAAGTCTTCCTATCATCGATTCTCAAACTATACCCGTGAACTTGTTTCCCAAACCTCAACCCATCAGTCCTAGGCAAATTACTACAAGCAAGCGCCATGCTCACCAACGTAAACGAACTAGCCTCGAATCCATCTAACCCCATCAACCTAAAAGCCTCCAATGCTAACTCCCATTTCTCAAATTTACATAGTGCATTTATCAAAGAATTCCAAGAAACTTGATCCCTATGAGTAATTCTATCAAACACTTTATAAACGTCATGAATACTCCCACCACACTTCCCAAATAAATGGATAAGGGAATTCGATACGGTGACTGATGACGTGTCATATCCAAATTTAACAACAGCCCCATGTATCTGTTTTCCAAGATTCAAGTCCTGAAGGCCTGTAACAGCTTTCAGAACTGCAGGGAAAACAAAATTATCAGGTCTAATACCTTCAGCATTCATTTGTATATATGTAAAGATTGCATCTTTGAAGCAGTTTAAGCGTACTTGGGATCGAAGGATATCGATCCATTGAGCTGAAGAGGGTGTTTCTGAGGTGGGTAATTTCGTTGGTGGGTTTTGGGTAAATGAATGTTGAAGAAGGGAAGGAGATGATAATAGTGTACATGTCCAAGCGGACATTCTTGGTAGTTAAAGACAGTTTGGATTGGAGAAGTAACACAACAATAGTGATAGAGGTAGTTTTAAGTTGGGATAATAGCACATTTGGTCCTTCAATAATCAGAAAATCTTATTTTGGTCTATATAATATAAGACTCACACACATTTATTTAACCTTTAATTCATTAAGATATGTGTTTTTAGTCGATTTATGTAGAAAAAATATTATATTAAAATATATTACTCATGAATATGAGAAAATTACAAGTTTAACATAGTACATGTGTAATTAAATGACGAAATAATTAATAATTATAAACATTTTTGAATATTCACAAGTAATTACATCAAAAAAATTAAAATGATTAAATTGATTAATCAGATATTATATGAACGGATATTAAAAAAATTCAAATAGTTGAGGAAACAAAATGCTCTCACCTTTTTAAATTCAAGATTTTAATTTTTAAATACTTTTTTCTAAAAATTTACAGCTATAATGTTATCAAATAGGTACATGATATTATATTTCCTAAAATTAATTAGACATTTGTAAGATAAAACAAAGATAAGTATGTAATAGCTAATTAAGAGGGTGTTTGGATCTTTTTTAAGTGTTGGGTAAATAGAGTTTAAAATAAGTCAAAATCAACTTTTTACATTTGAGCTTAAAAGCACTTGACGTTTGACCAAATATACTTTTCTAATAAATCTTGAACTTTAAATAGTTAAAACTTAAATTCCTGTAATAATTAATTTAGTTTAGTGTTAACAGATTTAAGAATATTTTAATATAACATATTGCTTATTCACCACTTTCCAACCAAACGCATTTCAGCAGTTAGAGAGAGTGATGGCAGAAGTAATAGGAGGAGCTCGGGTTAAATCAATCTTTGTGTACCCCATCAAATCATGCCGTGGAATTTCTGTTTCTCAAGCTCCTATCACTTCCACTGGTATGGTATGCTCACCTTTTCCTTTTAATTCTTGAAATGGTCTGTTTTACTGGTTATGGAGTGTAAAGGGTGTCTTCTGGAAATTAAGATAGAGGAATAAAGTTGGTAGCTTTCCTCTTTTTGTTTGGTTCATATGGAAATGTCAAGATTTGAGAAGGTAGTTTGTTACTGGAAAATATGGTTACTTTTTGGAGAATAATTATCTGCTTTCCTTCCTATTTGAGAAAAGTTCTCAAGGAAACCAAACCAAGATTTGGACTAGGAGTAATAGGAATGAAATTTGGTATTCTTGTTTGTAGTTTAGTTTTGGTCACCTACTAGAATGGAGTACCTTGGGACAAATTTTATGTGATATGGTTCAGTTTCATTTCTTAGTTTTGAGTAAATAACATTCTTCATTTGGATTTAAACAGGATTTCGATGGGATCGACACTGGTTAGTGGTGAATTCCAAAGGCAGAGCCATTACTCAAAGAGTTGAACCGAAGCTTGCTCTTGTCGAAGTGGCATTGCCAACTGAGGCCTTTTCTGAAGGCTGGGAACCAAATAACGATTCATATCTAGGTAGTGTCATAGTTTCAGTCACATCATCCAAGACCGGGCTTCTGTTTAATTTTATGATTATTGTATTATCTCTTTGGTGCAGGATCTCTTTTAAGCTATAGGGTGCTGCAGCAAAGCTGGTCATGTTTTTCTCCTCGCAATCTATTGCCAATGCTATAGTTGACAAGAAAGAGAGAGGATATAAGATATGCTGAAATATAGATCTTTTTACTTGTAAATGTTGAAAATATCAGAGCTAAGAACTAGTGTTTGGTTCCCTGTGTGACTGTTAAGAATTTAGGGGTCGTTTGGTTGTTGTTTAGAGTTATGCAGGTATTAGTAACACATAGATTAGTTATGTAGGGTTTAGTTATGCAATGTGTAATTATTCATGTATTAGTTATTCTATCTTCTACCCTAAAATAATACCTAGATTCCCTCTTAACTTATACATGTATTAGTATGCGAGATTGTAAACTGGTAACCAAACACCGTACTTGGTGTGCTGGATTTTATGCATAGCAACTAAAATGCTACCAAACATGGTACTAGTTATGCTGGTTTTAATACATGAATAATTCACTTCCTAATCAGCAACCAAATGACCCCGATATAAGATATTGATGTTCGAATTGTATTGTTGATGTTTTTTTACTGCTGCAACATCTCCTTAAGCTTTGTGGTTGATGTTGTGAAGTCACTGATGCATTCTCGCAGTTTACCGATATGAAGCCCACAAGAAAATGAGAAAGGGACAGAGAATTTTAAAGATTGGTCTGTCTTTTCCATATCTCTAATTACTTTTTGGATGTAATCATCATGTAGTTATCAGAGCTCCCGGCATGGGTCCACTGAAAATTCCACTAAGTAACCCATCTGAAGTGACGGATGGTGTTTCGGTCTGGGAATGGTCTGGTTCTGCCTTGGACGAGGGAGCTGAGGCAGCAACGTGGTTCTCCACGCATCTCGGGAAACCAAGTCGGCTAGTTCGCTTTAGTGAAGGTATAGCTCGTCCCCCTTGATCTATATAGATTTTCCTCATCTAAATGTTGAAATCACTGGTGTTTCATGAAATATCTCGTCTGAAATTCACTTCTCTAGAAACTTGTTCAGCACTATCTTTATTTTCATGGAATTTCTATCTTTATTTCTTGTATTTAACTATATTTTTTTGGAGTGTGTTTCCATCATTCTTTGCATCTGCCTGCTTTCAGTACATAACTAAGAAAGCAACTCATGCCTTTTGCTATTTTTACTGTCTTTGTAATGAAATTTAGCAAATGGCTAATTGCAAAAGTCATGGACTTACTGAGTACAACAATTGCTAGAAACGGGAAGTAAGTAACTATTACAAAGATTTGCAAACTGGAAACAAGAACAAATACAAAGGTTTTGCATATTCACTCTGTCCTTAAGACAATATTGTCCCGTATATATCTTTTTATGGTAATGGGCAACTGTCTCCCAAGATAAAACATCAACTAATAAATGAGCAAAGGAAACTCAAGTGTTTACTATAAGAAGAACCTTGAGTGTGTGAAAGAATACTTAGAGAAGACATTTCAGAAAATCTGAGTGTGGTGTATCTCCAATTAAGCCAAATGCCTCAATATATAGTAGTGTAAGAATGCCTCTTCAAGTGCCCATGTAATAGTCATTTAAATGCCATGTAATGGCCATTCAATCCACAAGTAATGCTGCCAAATAATGGCTGAGTTATGGAGGAAAAACTGACATTTCAATGCTCCAAAACGTCTCCATAATCAGCCAAACTTTTGGACTTCCGTCGAGCAGTCACTGCCTCGGAAGCGCCGCGACTCCAATGAGCCACTGACCAATTAGAGTCGCGACTCAGCCCTTGGGGCGCCTCGGCGCCGTGGCTCTTCGGCTTCCGAGGGGAGTCACGACCCTTTTCCAACCCGTTTTAACCTTTACACTACGTACATTTCTTTCTTCATTTACCAATGTGAAACACTCGTCATTTGGCCAACAACCGTCCATCATTCTATGTCTCAAACATTTTATTTACGTACCAATATCTCTTTCACTAAGAAAATTTACGATCTTTGGTACAATGTGTGCACGTGTGTGGAAACGATGTTTGCGACGTGCGGGGCCCCAATTGTTCGAGTCATAAATGATGGGATAAACTTTATTCCACGTTAATAAATTTTCAACAATCCCTTTTTGAAAGAGATTTTGGCGCACTCACAAGGTGTCTTTCTAGCAATCTTTCGGCGACCGGTGTTGCATCTGGATAGGTAGCCTTAGCTTTGAACCTTCCATAGTTGATTACCATCGGACTTACTTACTGCGCGGTGAACGTGATGTCTTGAACCGTCAGTGTTTAATGTAAGTCAAGTCAACGGTACCAACACAACAACTTTCCTTACTCTGTTCTTCTTTAATGTTTTGTCCGTTGTGGCCGTGGACACTTCTTGGATTCTTAAGTGCGTTCATTTGAGGTGGTCTGTCCTCGCACTTAAATAGCCTACCAGGTATCCTGCTATACCCCACTTCACAAGTGTTAGGAACCATTAAAAGTTTCCCCAAACCTAACCTCAATTATTGAGGATCATGAAAGGTCTTGGAAACTTAACCTCTACCCACACTGCAGATAGCACTTAATGTTTATCACGGAAACGACATTGGGTTTACGTTCCTTCCGGAAATCATCACCTGAAGTGCTCTTGCTTCCATCGAAGCGCTCAACTGGACCTTTACGGCTTAATTTTCCGATTGAACCTAATTCCTGGGATCTCCAGTCAGCGAGGTTGGGTTTCCATCGTATCAGTCCTTATTGATTGGGTTTTAAGCTCATTCCCCTAGATAGGCAGAATATCTGATCTCTGGGTATGTCCTTAGTCAAAGGGTCTGCTATGTTCTCTTTTGATTTTACATAATCAATGGAAATAATACCCGTGGTGATCTGCCTAACGGTCTTATGTCTCTGTCGAATATGATGAGATTTACCATTATACATAGAACTCAGTGCCCTTTTCAGAGCCGATTGGCTGTCGCAGTGGATCATTACAGAAGGTACAGGTTTATCCCAACACGGGACATCCTCTAAGAAGTCATGAAGTCACTCAACTTCTTCTCCCGCTTTGTCTAAAGCAATAAACTCTGATTCTATCGTGCATCGGGCGATGCAAGTTTACTTAGAGGATTTCCAAGACAGCCCCACCACCAATTATAAATATATACCCACTGGTGGACTTGGTGTTTTCTGTATCAGATATCCAGTTTGCATCACTATACCCCTCTAGTACAGCTGGATATCTCGAATAATGCAACCCGTAATTTAGCGTGTATTTTAGGTACCGTAGTACCCTTTTCAACGCTTTCCAATGATTTGGATTACGGGTAAACCTAGTCAACTTGTTGACTACATAAGCGATATCAGGTCGGGTGCAGTTTGTTATGTACATCAAACTACCAATCACCTGCGCATATCGCTCCTGGCATACAGGCGCATCACGATTTTTATCAATCTTTTGATTTATATCTCGTGGTAACGTTATCGGCGAACTGTCGAACATCTCAAACTTTCTCAACACATCCTCGATGTAGTGAGACTGAGATAAGACCAGTCCGTCAGACGTCTTAGAGATCTTGATCCCTAAGATGACATCTGCAACACTCATATCCTTCATGTCGAAACATTGTTTCAACATGTTCTTAATCTCTAGGATCAAACTAGGACTGCTCCATGTGATCAATATGTTGTCTACGTAAAGGAATATCATGGCGAACGAGTCATCATTACCTATCACGTAGACACATTTGTCACATTCATTAATGGTGAAACCCTTCGATAGTAGAGTACTATCAAATTTTTCATGTCATTGCCTCGGGGCCTATTTTAGCCCATACAGAGATTTGACAAGCCGACACACTTTCTTCTCTTGCCCTGAAACCACATGTCATTCTAGACATCGGGGAGTACGTGTTAAAATAGTCAAGATCTTCCTTATGTCGATAGTCCTTGACTACCAACCTGGCCTTGTACTTATCTATAGACCCATCTTCTTTATACTTCTGTTTGAGTATCCATTTACAACCCAACGGTTTGTTTCCCGGAGGAAGATCAACCAACTCCCAAGTATGGTTGTGCAGGATGAAGTCTATTTCACTCTCAATAGCTTCTTTCCAGAGCGGTGCTTCTGGAGTTGACAATGCTTTAGCAATCGACCGTGGTTCGTCATGAACCATATAAGCTACAAAGTCCGGACCGAATGACTTATCCTTCCTGGCCCTTTTACTTCGTCTTGGTTCCATCTCTGGAGCCTCCAAGTCCTGCGTATCTGGAACACTAGATTCCAGATAATCAGTCACTTCGGAGTCCACTAGATCTGAACCACCCAGATCCGGGCAGTCAACGACTCCTGGATCCTGAGAGCTTTGTTCATAACTTCGTTTGCGAGAGATTATGTCTCTTTCCTTTCTAGGAAACGTATCTTCAAAAACATTGACATTCATTGATTCCATGATTGTACCCCATGGATGTCTGGTACATCTGACTTATGCACTAAGAAGCGATAAGCACTATTGTAATTTGCATATCCGGTGAAAATGCAATCTACAATCTTAGGCCCAATCTTGACCTGCTTTAGCTTAGGTACTTCAACATTGGCCAAACAATCCCACACCTTCAAGTATTTGTAGGTGGGTTTCTTTTCCTTCCATAACTCGTATGGAGTATTGTCCTTACCCTTATGTGGGACTCTGTTAAGAATCGTATTAGCGGTAAGGACAACTTCTCCCCACATGTTTTGGGGAAGACCGGAATTGATGAGCAAGGCATTCATTGTTTCCTTTAACGTACGGTTCTTGCGTACAGCGACACCGTTTGATTGAGGTGAGTATGGAGCCGTCGTTTGATGAACAATGCTCGATTGTGCACAATATTCTTCAAAAGGCGCTACATATTCTCCCCTTCTATCGCTACGAATTGATTTAATATGTATGCTTAGTTGGTTTTCAACTTCTGCTTTGTAACGTTTGAACGCTTCAAAGGCTTCATCTTTACTTTTCAATAAGTAAAGGTAACAATACATTGTGCTATCATCTATGAATGTCACAAAGTACTTGTTCTCCCTCTAGTTTGTGCAAACTTTAAATCACATATATCTGTATGAATAAGTTCTAGAGGAGCGGTTTCCCTTTCGACGGATCTAAAGGGAATTTTTGTGAGTTTTGCCTCTACGCACACCTCACACTTACGTTGAGGTTTTACGTCGATAGACGGCAACAACTCCAACTTTACCAACTTTTGGATATATTTATAGTTTACATGTCATAATCTATGATGTCATATTAGAAGACTCAAGCAAATAAGAAGAAGCTTCAATTTTATTGATAGAGCGCATTACAGACATGGCATTAACTTTGAAGAGGTCTTCACAGACGAAGCCTCTTCCCATAAATGTTCCACTCTTGGTGATTACAAATTTATTGAACTCAAACACTAGCCTAAAACCAGCATTAACCAATAAAGGACCTGAGATTAAATTCCTTCTAATATCAGGGACATGCATCACCTCCTTCAGAGTAAGCTCCTTGCCAGAAGCCATCTTCAAGACCACCTTTCCTACCCCCACCACATAAGAGGAAGCGTTGTTTCCCATGAACAACTTCTTGTTTGTGACTGGTGTATATGTGGAGAAGTCTTCTCTATTGGAACAGATGTGACGAGTAGCACCCGTGTCCATCCACCACTACATGGGATTCTCAACGAAGTTTGCTTCAAGCACCACCACCGAGAACTCCTCAATCATATCGGCAAGAAGTGTCTTCGACGACGTTAGCCTTCGCCTTGCCTTTGGCCTTCTCTTTATTCTCATTCTTGAGTTTGCGTCAGTCCTTGATCATGTGACCAAGTTTCCCACAGTGGTTTGAACTTCTCCGTTGTTGGGGCCTTGCCATCTTTATGGAACTTGCGCTTCTTGCTTCCGTTCCCTTTGGCCTCAGCCAAATTTGCCTGTCTTTGCCTCAGCGGGTTGTTTCCCCTTAGGCAAGACATTCTTATTATCCTCCTGATTCTGGAGTTTGCTAATAAGTTCCTCAAAGGTCATTTCCTTTGTCTTGATTTTAAGTAACTCATTCCACGAGGGAGGTAACTTCTCAATTAGTGATGCAACAAAAAACTGCTCATTTGATTTCATACCTTTCAAATTCAGGTGATGTAGAATCATTTGAAATTCCTGGACTTGGGACATCATAGTTTTGCTATCTATCATTTGATATTTCAGAAATTTCCCAACGATGAATTTCTTAGTACAACATCTTGTGGTTGTACTTTTTCTGCAGTCTTTCCCACAACTCTTTGGCGGTGCCTACGGTGCAATACACCATGTAGAGAGGGTCTGACAGATAATTCAGAATATAATTCTTACATATGAAATCATTGTGACTTCATGCATCAAGAACCATTTTCATGTCGTTAACGGCATGGATACCTTGACCCCCTCCAGCCGTTTCACTTGGCTGAGGATCCATTTCATCTCCAGCTTGTGGATGATCTTCTGTTAGGAAACAAGTCATTCCCATAACAGTGAGATAAAACAACATCTTCTGCTGCCATCTCTTGAAGTTGGAGCCCATGAATTTTTCTGGGCGTTCATGGTGGAATCCAGCGGATGGAGGAACTGTAGCGTTCCCTTGAGAAGCAGGAAAGGCGTTGGGTGTGCCTTGAGTAGTAGTGAGAGCGGCGGATGGGTTGCCTTGGACAGCAGCAGAAGATTCAGCAGCAAATTATTCTCCTCCAGTCATCTTTCTTAGCACTTACAACACATATTGTCTTAAGATTGTGAGTACAACAATTGCTAGAAACGGGAAGTAACTATTACAAAGATTTGTAAATTGGAAACAAGAACAAATACAAAGGTTTTGCATATTCACTCTGTCATTAAGACAATATTGCCCCGTATATATCCTTTTACGGTAATGGGCAACTGTCCCCAAGAATGAAACTCAAGTGTTTATTATAAGAAGAACCTTGAGTGTGTGAAAGAATGTTTAGAGAAGAAGAAGTTTCAGAAAATCTGAGTGTGTGTATCTCCCATTGAGCCAAAGGCCTCAATATATAGTAGTGTAAGAATGTCTCTTCAAGTGCCCATGTAATGGTCATTCAATCAACCGAGTAATGCTGTCAAATAATGGCTGAGTTATGGAGGAAAACTGTCATTTCAATGCTCCAAAACGTCTCCATAATCAGCCAAACTTTTGGACTTCCGTCGAGCAGTCACTGCCTCGGAAGCGCCGCGGCTCCAATGCGCCACTGACCAATTAGAGCCGCGGCTCATCCTTGGGGTGTAGCGCCGCGGCTCTCCGGCTTCCGAGGGCGAGCCGCGACCGAACTATCTGACTTCGCTATCTTTCTATGAGCTCCTAGGACATGCAGATTGGCGCAGGTGATCGAGGGAAGTGGTAAGAGGGGGATCTTTGCTATGCTTCGCGCCCCTTTTCCAACTCATTCTAACCTTTACACTACGTACACTTCTTCCTTCATTTACCAACGTGAAACACTCATCATTTGGCCAACAAACCGTCCATCATTCTATGTCACAAACATTTTATTTACGTACCAATATCTCTTTCACTAAGGAAATTTACGATCCTTGTTTACAACGTGTGCACGTGTGTGGAAACGACGTTTCCGACGTGCGGGGCCCCAATTGTTCGAGTCATAAATAATGAGATAAACTTTATTCCACGTTAATAAATTTCCAACACTTACCACCTTGCATATACCCAATTTATTTTTTGTTGCTTTACAGCTTTCACGGTTATCAAGCAAATGCTATATATTAATTTTGGGATGGAGTACTTTTCTACCAGAAGCTAAATACTTAAGTCTGTCAGACAAACTTCTTGCTATGAACTAGATTTGCATTTCACTAATTAGATGGCTCTTTTGGGGCCCCAAGTTTTGATCTCGTAATTTCACCCACTGAATTGGAAGAATATTATTACACACCGTTAAATAAAGATGAATCAGGTATCGTTTTGTCCAAGTTTTCACAGTTATGAAGCAATCATCAGCATTTAGCGGACTGATATTTTTACAATTTTGTTCATAGATTAGCTTATCGCCTATTATTAGGTTGATGTTCTTACTTTAGTAGAGAATTGTTGGAAAAAAATGTGTACAATTTGATCAAAATAAGTTGCTTCCTTTTGACTCGTGCAGCGAAGGAACTGAGGGCTGTAGACCCTAATTATGCTCAAGGCTACAATGTTATGTTTTCTGATGGATATCCATACCTTGTGCTATCCCAGGTTAGTGATGTCAGCATCTAAATTCAATAAACACATCCATAAACAATCGTCTTAGACTGGATTTTTTTGGGTCCGTCTTCTGCAGGGATCGTTGAATGTATTAAATTCTCTTCTCAAGGAGCCTGTTCCAGTTAATCGTTTTAGACCCAAGTATACTCTTGTCCCTCTTGTATAATTTGTTTATGATTGGTTGTTTACTTTCTTTCCTTTTTCTGTACAAAGTGTTAGCACGTTAGATTAACTCAGTTAAGTCTTTGACGTTACCTTCTTTCACAGTGTCCTTGTTGACGGATGTGAACCATTCGCTGAGGATTTGTGGAAGGAGATCCGGATCAATAAGTTGACATTTGAGGGTGTCAAACTATGCTCTCGCTGTAAGGTAAAACCTTATAAACTTACTTTCTTACTATACGACAGAAAATAACATTTGCAAACTGGAAGTGGTTTTCTTCACCTGTTCATGCAACGTGATATTGAAGAGAAACTCAACATATCTGAGGCCATTTTATAGGCAGAAAATTCAGATTTTCCAAACTACGAGAACAACTCCATCCGTATTTTTGCTATCTAATCGCGGGATAGACATGAATTGAGATCTATAGGTCTAGCAACTTGTTTGGACAAGATTGAAAGAGTCTAGTCATGTTTCTCCCTTTTATAATGTTGTGATGAGCATCTTTGGTTCGAGCCTTAACTAAGAGAGAGAATGGAGTTGATTATGAAGAAAAGAGTTGAATATTCATAGTACTTCATCTTCTTAATTAACCGGCATCTGAACGCTTATGATCAAGTTAAACTCTGTATATCTGACTTTGATTCTGTTGTTTATATGAGGTGCCTACTATAAATCAAGAAACAGCAGTAGGAGGCTCTGAGCCAACAGAAACTCTCTTGAAGTTACGATCTGATAAGGCCTTGCGTCCGAATAAGAAACAACAAGGGAAGGTAAGATCAAATACTGTGAGAAGTTCCGTGACTGATTTACCTAATCCCAAGATAAATCACAAGTATGATCTTTCTTATTTCGCAGGTATATTTTGGACAGAATATGGTTTGTTCTGACGCTCTTAGCCATGGAAAAGGAAAGATAGTCAAGGTGGGGGATCCTGTTTATGTCCTTAAGGTTGTTTCTTCTAGTGCTGAAGCTCTAGCTTGAATTCTAGTAGTTCTATCACTGCTATGTAAAATGTGCATTTGAATAAGGTGATCAGAAAAGAATACTATATTGTAATAAGGAATAATGATCTTCCAGGCCACTGCTACATATCTAATAAAAGGTTAGCTTGAATATCTCCTTTCCTGATTGTGAATTGCATCAAGCCCGGTATAAAACCATGTGAATGTGAATACCAGCAACTGCGCCTCAATTCCAAGCAAGTTGAGGTTGGATATGTGAATTCTCAAAAAAGTTTGGTGATGCTGTATAAAAAAAAAACACAATAGAAAAATAAGGTGATGCTAATTAACAACACATAATCATCTATAATTTAGTAAGTAAACTACCTTCAATTTCCAAAATTTGAAAAGGAAAATAGTTCCTAAAACCAATTGGGAAGGGGATTATCATAATATCTTAAATTTTAGTAAGAGTTATGGAATACTCCCCTTTTTTCAATTAAATGTCCAAACTCTTTTTCAGTTCATATTAAAAATAATACTTAAACTTGTAAAAAAGAGACTATTCAAACATGTATGCTCATATAGACTCAACTTTACTTTTCTAAATTCAAAAAAAATAAAGTTAATTGACTAACCTGTTTCCTCAACAAATACTGAACAATTTAATTTTCTAAACTTTCTTTTCCTAATTTTTGTACAAATTTAAACAAAAAGTTTCAATTTGAAAAGAAGAAGAATAATTCAAAGCTCAAAAAAATTGATTAAAATTCAAAAGATTCATCTATAGCTCTTTGGAATTCATGTTTCTTAAAAAAATATAAAATATAATTTATATCCCCAATTTTTAAAAATTAGTGAAATCACCAAAATAATTAATAAACATAATAGCTTTCAGTGTCAGACGATCTAAAATCATTCAGCAAATTAATTTACTTTGCATATTGATTTAACATGTGGATACAGAGATTTTAACTCATGTATTATACGAGTGAAAATTAAGCTCCTATTTTGCTTTGCAATGCTGTTTTTCAGACCATGCAAGATCACAATTTGCAAATTGAGCTTGTTCACTGATGCATACAACCTCTTTTATATCTCTCCGATCATGAAACTCGTAAGTCGAACTTATCACGGGGTAAAATTTATTAAAAAAAAATATAAGGTAAAATTTAAAAAGTGAAAGATAAAAGCAATGACCAAAAATAAAAAGTGAAAATTATAAAAATAAGTTTGGGGTGTGTTCAAATTTGGAACTTTCATGGTCAGACACCAATTTTCAAAAAAAAAAATCTGAAAAAAATTAAAATTATCTATGGCCAAACGGGTCCTTATTTTTCATTTTGAATTGTTTTGTTCCTCCTTATTTTTTATATTTTCGAAAAACACATTTTTATTTTTTTTAGAAAAGGAAACATATTTGGTTGTTTGTTTTATAACAACAATAATATAGATCCAGGTATCCTACCATTTTTTAACTACTCGGATCCTATCCTGTAAAAGATCGGTTTCTAAATTTACTATCCGGAATCTACTCGTAGCAATCATTATCCGAAACCTATCCGGACCCTGCGGTTCCGGATAGGTTCCGGATACCCATGCTCACCAGGGATGTCTGGGCGGGTAACGCGGTATCGCCCGCACCCGCTCCAATGGGCGGTATGGAGGATGGTTTGGCGCGGTTATGGGTATCAAAAGTGATACCCGCCATGGGTAGTGGGCGGAGGTGGATTTCATATAAGACCCGCACCGTACCCGCCCCGCCACGCTACCCGCACCGTACCCGCACCGCCCGTACCCGCCTTTCTTCCTTTTTAATACCATACGTGCATTTCACTCTCAAGTTTAGCATCCTTTCTCCTTCTCCAGTAAGTAAAACTCACTATATATGCCTTACAAAAATCTCCTCTATACCACTTATTTACAAAGTACCAAACAAGTAGAGATATAAAGTATAGCAAGACGTGTTGCGTATAAAAATGGGAACAGATAGGCGCCATCGATAATAGCGGTGGGATTATTCATATTGTTATCACCGGTCGCTATTCCAGCCTTCAAGAACAAGATTCTGAGTTCGAATATGTACACCATGGGATTTCGATTGCTCATGCCATCTTATACTTTTGTATATTTACCCTTTGTATTATCGCTTTAATCTCCACACGGTCCGACTTTTCCTTCCTCCAATCAAGATTTAGTAATAATCGTAACCTTTTTTTGTGTTTCTTCCCGTATAGTTATACTATTTCACGTAATTCTAAAAGTGTTTTTCGGTGTTATCATGATCGCTCATGCAAATGAAATCAACATTTTTGGACACTTTTGATCACGAGAGACTTCTATATCTTCAAGATACTACATAGTATCTTTAAACTAGCTACCCAGTTCATAGATGTTTGAGATTCACTACTAAAAACAAAATTCGCTATGCGCATTTCATTCAACTTATTTAGGTGGTACCACGGATAAGTGGTACCCGCCCGGTAGGTGGGCGGGCGCGAGGAATTACTATCCGTGATGGGTGGTGGGCGGGGATGGACGGGTGGTTTTAGGTGGCGGATACGGGTATGGGGTACCCTTCCCCGCCCCCGCCCCGCCCCATTGACATCCCTAATGCTCACCCCTAGAAAATAGACAACAATACATAAGACAAAGTTATCAGAATGTTGAGATCGAAGAGGAAATGGGCGCCATCAAACAAGCACAACAGTGCCCGTCTCCCAACATGCATTTTCTTCTGCTAATAGATCAAACTTGAACTCATCATTGTTCGAAGAGGAAATGGGTGCCGCTATCATCGAAGTGCTCTGAATTCCGTGATATGAATATCCATCGAACTAGTCTTGACATTGAGTCAAATAATTACAGCAATTGCAGTATTGGCCATATCAAGGGATGAGCAACCACGTGCTCCGTATACAACACTTACTCCTACCCTCTCATGACATATAAGCTATTTTCGATAAACCCTAAACTCTTGTTATTTATTTTATAAAACAAACACAAAATGACTCACTAGAAACCCCAAACAATTATTCGAAATGGTTAATCCAAACAAACTCAATAAAAAGGCCAAAAATAAAACCATATAAAAAAACAATCTTACCCATAGTCTTAATTTAAAAATAAAAAGAAAATTAAGTGAGCACCCTGACCCTACCCTACCTACCCCTCCCGTTTTCTGCCCTACTAGTGTTTTCTTCTTCCTCGTAAGCGTCTCTTCTCTGCTTAAGCCTTAGCCAACGATTCTCGAATTTAAAGCTTATATAATAAACCCAATATGATCAATACACACAAATTCTTTTTTGTTCTCTTATGAGAATCTGAGTTGAAAAAAGGCATGCTCATTTACACCTTAACTACCAAACACTTCACTTCAAAACTATTAATCCCATGTAGTAAGTCTTTCTCTAACTTCACCATTACCCGTTTCTTCTCAGCCCTTTCTAACCCTTCTTCTGATACTTACCATGAACCTGAAATAAACCATTCAATTCCCAAGTTAGTTTCTTTAGAACCTAACATGGAACTACCCTTTTCTTGTAACTCAATCAAAGTTGCACCAAAACCCAAATTGGGTTCTTGTAGAACTGAAATGGACCTTACCCAAGTTGCCACAATACCCAAGTTTGATTCTTGTGGAAGTGAATTAGGTGATTCATTTAAAGTTGCACCAAAACCCAAGTTGGGTTCTTGTAGAACTGAAATGGACCTATCCAAAAATGCCCAAATACCCAAGTTTGATTCTTGTGGAACTGAATTAGAAGTATCCCCTTTTGATAATTCATTTAAAGTTGCCCCAAAACCCAAGTTGGGTTTTTGTGAAACTGAAATGGAAGTACCAATTTCAGACAAGTTATTTAAAGAAGCCCCAAAGTTGGGTTCTTTCAAATTGGGTGATTCTACATTTTATTCTCTTATTGAGAAATATGCCGATTCTGGGGACTTTAGGTCTTTAGAGATGGTTTTTGATAGAATGAAGTGCGAAAAAAGAGTCTTTATTGAGAAGAGTTTTATCTTAGTGTTTAGAGCTTATGGAAAAGCTCGTTTGCCTGAAAAAGCTGTTGAATTGTTTGGAAGAATGGTGGATGAGTTTCAATGTAAACGAACCGTGAAGTCGTTTAATTCTGTTCTTAATGTGATAGTTCAGGCAGGGTTATATCGTCGTGCATTGGATTTTTATGCTGATGTTGTAAATAATAGGAATATTAGGCCGAATGTGCTTTCTTTTAATTTAGTTTTTAAGACCATGTGTAAGCTTCGGATGGTCGATAGAGCTTTGGAGGTGTTCAGAGAAATGCCTAGTTGGAAATGTGAACCGGATGTTTATACGTATTGCACTTTGATGGATGGGTTGTGCAAGGATGACCGGATTGATGAGGCAGTTATTCTTTTGGATGAAATGCAGATAGAGGGATGTTTTCCTGTTCCGGTAACATTTAACGTGTTGATTAATGGGCTTTGTAAAAAAGGTGACTTGGCTCGAGCTGCAAAGCTTGTGGATAACATGTTTCTTAAAGGGTGTGTTCCGAATGAAGTGACTTATAACACACTTATACATGGCTTGTGCCTGAAAGGTAAGTTGGAGAAAGCTGTTAATTTATTGGATAGAATGGTGTCGAATAAGTGTGTGCCAACTGATGTAACCTATGGAACGATTATCAACGGGTTCGTTAAGCAAGGAAGAGCAACTGATGGTGTGCAGATTTTGTTGGCAATGCAGGAGAAAGGGCGTATGGCAAATGAATATGTCTACTCAGCACTACTTAGTGGGTTGTTCAAGGAGGGAAAACCTGAAGAAGCCTTAAAAATATGGAAGGAAATGATAGAAAAGGAAGTGAAGCCTAATACAGTTGCTTATTCCACTTTTATAGATGGCTTATGTCGAGAAGGCAGACCTGACGAAGCTAAGGAGATCCTTTCTGAGATGATTAAAAAGGGTTGCAATCCAAATGCTTACACTTACTGTTCTCTGATGAAAGGTTATTTTAAAACCGGTGACAGCAACAAGGCTATACTTTTATGGAAAGAAATGGCAACGAGTGGTATCACATGTAATGAAATCTGCTATAGTGTACTCATCCATGGACTGTGTCAAGATGGGAAGCTCAAAGAGGCTATGATGGTATGGAAGCACATGTTAGGCAAAGGGTTCGTCCCTGATGCCGTGGCTTATAGTTCAATGATTCACGGCCTTTGCAATGCCTGGTCGGTGGACCAGGGATTGAGACTCTTCAATGAGATGCTATATAGAGGATCTGATTCTCAGCCTGACGTAATAGCATTTAACATAGTTCTTAGTGCTTTATGCAAGGTAGACAGAGTTTCTCTAGCAATTGATCTTTTGAATACCATGTTGGATCGAGGTTGTGATCCTGACGCTATTACATGTAATATTTTCTTGAAAACTTTAAATGAAAAAGCAAATCCATCCCAAGATGCGGAAGACTTTCTGGATAAGTTGGTGTTGCAACTGTACAAGCGGCAAAGAATTGTAGGAGCTTCAAGAATTATAGAAGTGATGCTTCAAAAATTTCTTTATCCCAAGTCCTCTACTTGGGAATTGATTATTCAAGAACTCTGCAAACCGAAGAAGGTTCAAGGAGCTATTAACAACTGTTGGAGTGACCTTTTCATCTGATATTAGAGGTTAGTTTTTTATTTTGGTTGCAAAAATGCAAACCTGAAACATTGTTTCCCATGATTGGTCGTAGGAGACAAAAGAGGACAATGAGATTCTTTCAGAAGATCCATTCTGTACATTTCAGAAATTTGGGTCATTGTGCTTGATATGTGCATCAAGCAATTACACAATGACAGGACGATTGCTTATTACCAAACAGACACTTGCATCTATAGTTTAAACATTATGTTTTTCTGTTAGTTTGTGTGTGTGTCTGTTGCACATGTATGTAACAGAAATGACATATTTTCTCAATTATTTCTACAAAGCTCTTAAGTGAATAAAGAAACCTTTCAATTATGATAATGTAGCGTTGTTCATTCATTAGGATTAGGATATTAAAAAGCCAACAGTATCACTTGTAGATTCCCCTTGCAATTTTTGAATTTTGTTAGGTCCCTGATCTTCTACCTCCCAAGGTAGGGAGGTAGGGGTAAGGTTTGCTTACACTCTATCCTCCCCAGACCCCACTTGTGGGATTACACTGGATTTTTTTTTGTTAGTTCCCTGGTCTTAGCATAGCTTATTATGTAATTTAGCTAAACACCCTATATTTTGTACTCTTACATTTTGTACTCTTACATTTTGTACTCCTTTGCATCTTTTTGATGCTTTGATTGAAACTTTTTACTTCATCAGAAGGATATTAAAAAAGAAAGCGTCCGTGTCATTGAATAAGTTTTTCTTCACTTCTTACCATCTATTAGGTTTGAAATCTAAAAGTTCTAATCTACAAATTTGCTACATACAGGTTTGAACATTGATGATACTGCAATACCCTAGTCATGCAAGATCATTTAGAATTGGTTTTAGTTAATCTAAAAAGAGTTCATTTAGGTATTCTTTTAATAGTTGTTTACATTTCTTATTTACCTTTTGCTCTCTTTGTTTCAATTTGTATCAAGATGTGTAGTATAATGTTTTATGAGAGTTCAAAAATGCTAACAAAGTTGATGTATATGGCTTATGAAAATAAGTTCTGAATTTTTGTTTGCTTAGTTTTTCTTTATATAATATTCCCTCTGGTAAGAGAGAGTGTGAATAGCAGGGGTTATCAATGTCCAGTGTAAATGCTGATGCCAAATCTTTGGAGCTTTCTTGAAAATGTTAGCATTAAATATTGATGTATTTTTTGTTTCTCGGAAAAAGAATCCCACTTAAAATAAGCTGTAATTAACTGATAATGTAGTAGAAGTGTGCTACTTTAAGATACTAAAAATGGATATGAGAGTGTGTGTGCTTTCTACCAATAACAAAAATGAGTGGGCTTTCTCTGAAAGCATTCCTTTTATGTAGAGATTGGGGCTAATCGTAGACAAGTTCTTATTTTGAAGTGCAGAGAGACTAACAGTTTCAATGTTAAAACTTAAAACCAGCTTTTTATTAATTTCTAAATGCTCAAAGTTCCTGTAAAAATGGTGCTACAAAAGATTAATTAGATAGTCTACATTTTGTATTTCCTGACCTCATCCCTATACATTAAATATTTATCTTACAGAAAATAGACAATTGGATAGAAATCACAAAATAAAGGATAGTTGTTACAGAGTGACTACCACTGAGCTGAAGCTACTAGGTATTAATTTGTTGAATCCATAACACAGTACTACCTGGCTGCAAATCTCTCTTCTCTGCGTTTTCCTCTGACCTTTCTCTCTCAGCCATATCCCTTCACAACTAAAAGTGCTTTCTGCACTCATGTGAAGTAAGTTTCTCTTCCTATATGCAGTGCTATTAGGTGAATGCACATACGAATATTCATCGTTCTTTCGATTGGTAAAGGAACTAAATGTATCTGATGGTGCATCTTGCATATGCTAATGTAATTTTCTTTTGGTAGGGCTGTTAGAATCATTATTTTTTGCTAAACTAACTTGGGATCACAATGGTGGGTGAGAAAAATATTGTGAGCGTGGTGGTTGCATATGGGAAGTTTGCAACTTAGTAGAAAATGGCAGTGAGAACTCCACAGGGTCCATCACACGATGCTTTCATGACGTGCATGTGGTTGAAGCATGAAAAAGCAGTAGAAGATGACATTGAGATTACTGTTTAATCTGGTAATATTCATTTGAAAGTTTTCAGAATTCAGATGTTTGAGTTTTTGAATTCTTATGCTTGTTAACATTTTCTTGGTTCATTTATCCATCAAATATACTCTTTTTTGACTGGATATTAAGTAGAGTCTACAAGATTTTCATTGGGATGATATGGATCTAACATGGCAATTTTATGAATGATCATTGTGCAGAAATTGTAACTTTCGAGGGGCTTATTTTGTCAGATAGGTTCCCTGGAGTGGTATTGATGCTTTCTAAGAAGCATTGCTCGGCTTTTAGAAAAGTTCAAGAAAATATGAAACCGAAACAAACAACACTAGTTCGTTGAAGTGAGTTTACAATATTTAAACCTACCTTTACTTTTGATTTAGAATGTGTTCCTGTGTGCTGATGTTTTTCTTCTTACTTTACATGCTTTCCCTCCTGTAGCATCTCTCCTTTTTTTCTCTATTTATGGACTTGACTGTAGTTGAGATTCTTGAGAATGTATTTCTCTAACATGACTGTGGTTGACAGTTTTTATTACTCATAATAATGGAATTGTGTCTGGTGCTATTTCTTCAGTGATGACTTCATCTAACATAAATCTTATGATAGCAGGAATAAGTGCGAGGGAACTCAAGTCCCAGATTTAATCATAGATGTAAAAAAACTTATGCCCTGGCCTTTTCCATGTCTTCTGAGATCTTTGAAGACATTGGCTTCTTTGGTTGATGAGCCATGTCATAAGTTGCATGGAGCCCAAAAAAAATATAATAGATCAGCATTGCAACCGTACATATGCCAAACCTTATAAATGCCTGAGCTTCTAATGATCCCATGAGAAACAAGTTTATTGCAATTGAGAGGGATGGGAACCATGGGACCAGTGGGACTCCCCAGACTTTTGGTGTTCTTTCCTGGGGCAAAAGAACCGAAATTGCCAAAGTTCCCAGGAACCAAAAGGGAACAGTTACTGTGTAACCAAGCCAACCTTTAGGGTTCAGTCCCCAGTAAGCACAAGTCCCCACGGAGGATACAATTATGACCAGTACAAAGAAGGTTAGCTTCAAAAGATTCGACCGGGAAGTGATACCTCTAACATAGTATCTCCTCACAAGTAGAGCAACGGCCACCATCGTGGATATAAGAAGGCTGTTTACAGATAACAAACTTGCCAAGGCATCCAAACTTGAAAAGAACGCTATACAGGCACTTGCAAGCCCGAGCAGAAGAGTAGCATTTATGGGAGTTCCCGTCTTTGGGTGAACAAGTGCAAACCATGGTGGAATCATGTGAACTCGTGCAATATGAGTGGCATAGCGTGCCTGCCCAATTGCTCCTGCCAAAAGGACAGTGGTCATCCCCTTCAGAGCTCCAAGGGCGACCAGGTATTTTGCCCATTTCATCCCCACGCTTTGAAATGCAACAGAATAGGCGGCGTTAGGGTCTATATCTGTATACTTCTGCATCATACTCAGTGAAAGTGCCATCAAGCAATATATTACAGTGATAATTGACATTGACCCTAGCAATCCTAGTGGTATATCTTTAGATGGATTTTTTGTTTCCTCTGCCATGGTTGCAATGTTGTCAAAACCCCCATATGCAAAATACACTATCGCTGCTGCAACAAAGATACCTTTGGCACCATGTGGCATAAAGGGTGTCAAATTGGAGGTTTTTGCATGAGCAAATCCAGTAACTATGACAAAGAAAATCACCACCATATTTACTGCTGATGCTATCCAGTTGAAAAATGAAGTTCTCTTAGTGCTGCTTATTGCAATTACTGATGTAAATACTATAACTGCAACAGCTATTGGATCTAGTAAGTTGAACCCGTCTGTGAGATTTGTATGTATACGTAAAGAGTTTGGATGACGATTCAAGAGAGTTGTAAAGTAAGAAGTCCAAGCTCTTGCTACTGCCGCCTTACCAGCAACGGATCCAAGAATTATGTTTCCTGCTGTGATAAAGGCTGCAAAGTCTCCCAGTTCTACTCTGATGTACGCAAATGACCCTCCTGCTACAGGAATTTCTACTGCAAATTCTGTGTAGCAGAATACAGAGAGCATTGATGAAATACCAGAAGCCACGTAGGATAAAACTATAGCTGGTCCGGCATGCTCATGAGCTTCTTGGCCAGTGAGTACGAAGATACCTGCTCCAATAACAGAGCCAAAGCCAAACCAGGTGAGGTCCCACCAACTAAGGCAACGTTTCATCTCATTCTCACTTTGATGCCTTAGCTCACCAATCTCAGCAGTGTCCTCGGAACGGCTTATAACTCGGTTCTTGAATCTGGTAAATGTTTGTAACAGTGCTGATCGGTATGCGCTCCAGTTCTGGAAAGAATCTTCTGGGAAGAAATCTTGTTTGCTCCATCTCCAGTAACTTCGTTGTTGAATCTCATCTCCTGTTTCATGACTTTCATCGACAGTGTCCATTACTGTTGTATTCCTTTCAAGACTCGTTATACTGTTAGAGAAAGCTAGTTTATAGGTTCATTTTCTTGATGGATGGACTCTCATATCTTCAATTATTGTTATTGATAAGGTTGCCAATGAGTCAAGTGTTACTGTTTAAACAAGGAAGTCCGTGTTCTGCTAAATTCGTTATTTTTTGTTTTATGCCATATGGTTCTGTCAAGGCCAAACAAGGGGCCAATTGAGAGTTGGGGATGTGGCCTTTTTAGAGGCACTAGTTGAGCGTTGTCTTTCTTGAAAATATCAACATTCTATGTTCAGCTCCCTTGGACTAACGTGGAGTACGTCTTATGTAAAAAGAGATGGGTCAAATCTATCAATTCATTAGCTTGGAACTAGGAAGAGTAACAGGCTGGATTTTTTGTCCTATAGTACTCCAGAATTTCGATGCATTATTGGAATGACATCTACTTCCTTCTTCTGAGGTTTTACTACTGTTAATTTTCATCATTGAACCAGCACGGCACAGCTAGAGTTGAAAACTTGAAACTGATATAGTTGCATGCAAGATGGCGTAGAGGGAGTTTAAGCGTTTATATTGACCCTTAAGCTCAATTTATTAGTAGACTTCATCACATACTGTGTCGTTAATGTATTTTTCTTTTGACCGCAGAGTATTTGCTTAATTTATTGAGAAGTGTCGATCTATAATTTAATAAGCCACTTTGATACTTTTTAAAAAAGCTGTTATTATAGACATGGTGTGATGTGCCAAACTTTGATTAAGTTAAGGGAAACATAGATTGAAGATTTTGATGGTTAGCTTTCTTAGCCATTCATATTATTGTCATACTCCACCAGTCGTTATCTCCACAAGTAGGAGGAGAAATAAAGAGGAGATTTTCTTTCTTCAGAAACTTTGGCATTTTGTATTCAACTTGTCCCGTTTGGGGCGGAGATAAAATTTGAACAATACCACCTTCTGCTCAAACTTGCTCCAATTAGAACTTTGAAGTTAACTGGAAAATCAGGGTTGGAAGAAAAACATAAGAGAGAAATAGAAGGAAACCGTACTTAAATGAATAGATTGGAGATGTAAGCATACCTGATGAAGCATGAGGATCAATTATGAACCTTGGGAGAAAACTTTTACGTGTCTGCTGAGAAAAGAAGGAAACAATATCACACAACACCAACTCCTTGCTTAGAACCATTGATCAACACCTTTAATTTGTAGGTAGGATGTTCTAAATTATAGAACAGCCTGACCTTCCCCTAAGAACTCTTCCCAACTCTGAAAAGGTAAAAGAAAGATACAACAATTGAACAGAAATTTTTAATGGATTGATTGGTTCTTTTCCCTCTTTACTCTACTCGATGGTTTTGCTATGCACGGTGTGTGTTGTAACTATAGTAGTGGCTATATCCCCATGTCTGAAGCAGTAAAAAAGCAGTGACCGCAGCCAAGAACAGGAAGCAACATTAATGCATTACACCCAAGATTTCCACGCCTTGCGCATCTTGTTTGCAACATATCTGACTCCATGAACAGCACCAGCAGTCTATAAACCTACAACAGCTTGCCTCGTGATAGAAAACATAACCTTACGTCTAACTAGCCTATTCATGCACTCAGCAGCCTGTTCTTTTGAACCAATCACTACTTGTTGCCTAACTCTACCTACAAGAAAATATGACATAGGTGAAATGATTTGCTTTAGCTGAGATAAGAGCTTATCATAAGAACTGCAATAACTAAATAGAAGTGTCTTTTCTCTAGAGATGAGACAAACACACACTCCCACATGGTATTAGGATCCATACGTGAGAGTTACAGACGTAAAATAACTAAATAAAAGTGTATCTTCACTATTGAGGCAGTTAGACACAATTCAACAGGAAATAAAATCTGAAAGAACAGACAATATTTAAGATTATTTTCTTTCCAGAAAATCCATCCTTTTGCAGTTGAATACGTGCCAGAGTCGTCCAGAATTCCCTTATCTCCAAGTTTCATGGCCATCTCACTTCTGATTGATGAAGGAAGAGAAGAAACCAAGGTGGAAGCAGTAGATAATCCACAACCCTGATTTGGATACACTAAAGCATGTCAATCTTTGAGATTGACTTGACCTTAATTTCCTATTTACATATTCTCGACAGAGGTGTAACTAAAATCAGTCTCCTCGAATTCATCTTAAAGAAAAGACTGCTTGTGTAGTCAAAGAATCTCATACAGATGTATTACCAAAAGCAATATGAAAAAGTCAAGAAAGCACTCAAAGCTCAAGATTGACTCAATGACCAAAAAAGTGCACAAATTACGATCATGCTATGTAGCACGGACACGTGAGAGGTGTCCGATAGGACACGAACACGCGGAAACGACAATTTTGAAAAATAGGGGACACGACACGGGAGGGACACGGCTGTAAAAATAAATAAAAAAATATTTTTATATATATAATATAATATATAAAATGCTAAAATTAATATTTTTAAAGCTTCATATTCATAAATAAATTATAAAATTTAATTCAAATTTGTTATATACCAAATAACCAAAATACCAAATTCAAAAATAAATAATAATTTTGTTAAGTATTAGAATTTATCAATCTCAAATTAAAATAAAAAAGTACATAAGTAATTTATAGTTTAGTAAATTTTTTTTTTACACCACAACTATCATTTATTAATCATCTAAAACTCTACCCAAACCATTTAATTCCCTAGCCCAAAACCCGCAAGGCCCAACTTCCCCTTTTAATTCGTCCAGAACCTCCCCAAGCCCAAATAATTTCCCTAGCCCAATCAGATTTCCCCCTAACAAAACAAAACCTAAAACCTAAAACCTAAAACCAAAAGCAAAAAAGAAAATCCAAGCAGCAGCCGCACGCTTCTTCTCCTGTAGACGAGAAACTCAAAAAGATAAGTTGATCACATGGAAGATAATAGCCATTATAATATTATGCAATGAAACATTATGTAAGGACAAGGGCAGGTAATTATGTTATATTATCAGTCTTCCCCCGATTCTTAACTTCTTTTTTGCTTTCAATTTCAAATTTCAAATTTTGCATTTGTCACTGCCGTGTCCCCTTTCCCGTGTCCCTCGTGTGTCCCTCGCGTGTCCCGTGCGTGTCCGATAAAATTTTTCTTTTTTTTTGCTGGGCCCACTCGGACACGTGTCCGAGGCGTGTCCGACGCGTTTCATGTCCGAAACGGTGTCCGACACGGACACCTCACCCTAAATGAGCTCTCCGTGCTTCATAGCGATCATGTAAAAGTACAAACTAATTTTCATGCAAAAAAACTTGGGACGTCCAAAGCTCTAATTGACAAGTCCTGCAAGCAAATGGCTTTGCAGCTATCTGGAGATGTGTAGAATAGAAAGACTGACTTCTCTGACCACAAAAATTACCATTCAAGGCCAGAAAATAACAATTTAAAATGGAAAGTAATGGGCAACAACATAGGGCCCCCATCAGCATGACTCATGCTGTATATTCTTGATCACCCATTGCCATTGACACCATACTGATTTTCTATGCTATAGTAGAAAAAACTTGTTTTATTGCGGATATGGATATGTTCACAAAAATCTAAAACTTGGGCTCCACTCAAGTCTCAAATCTACCTTATTTTTGTCCTCTGCAAAAAGCATACGCAAGTCACCCATATATGAGAGGCTACAGATTTTGGCATATAAATCCTCCTGCATAAACACCAAATTCTAAGTGGTGTGTGTTATGTTCCTGTATTAATTGACAAGAAATGAATAAAGAGACTAACCTCCGTGAATTTTGATGGCAAAAGGAGAAGAGCAGCAGAAGTTGCAGCTTTCAGGTTCACAGTGTTCACATTTTCTCTGTCCAAGTTATCCACAAGAATTTTCACCTGAGTTAGAAGTAAATGTAAGTTATAGCTGAGAGACATCACTAGACTCATCAGTACAAAAAAAAAGGAGCCAATAAAAAAGTCCAGAATATTATGGTGTAGTATGAAACTAGAAAACGGCTGAGCATATCTGTTGAATGCATCATACAGTATAATTTAGAGAAACAGATAGCCTTTCTATATATATATATATATATTTTATTTTATTTTTGTGAGAAAATATTATTATTGAATTGTGTATCTACATTATTACATTGAGCCTTATTTATAGACACTACATCTCAATTCTTTTCCATGTAAAATATTATATACAAATTCTATTCATATTCTAACACTCCCCCTCAAGTTGGTGCATACAAGTCATATGTAACGAGCTTGTTATAAATGTATCTAATACGAAGACCACTGAGTGACTTGGTGAAAATATACATGATCACTCGACTTCACAAATTTAGTAACAATATCTCCGGAGAGTATCTTTTCCCTGACAAAGTGACAGTCAATCTCAATATGCTTAGTCCTCTCATGAATTACCGAATTTGATGCTATATGAAGGACCGCTTTGTTATCACGCACAAATTTCATTTGACTGATTTCTCCATATTTTAGTTCCCTGAGCAACTGCTTAATCCAAACTAGCTCACAAGTTGCTACAACCATTGCTCAATATTCTGATTCAGCACTAAATCGAGCAACGACACTCTGTTTCTTACTCTTTCGAAACACCAAATTATCCTTTTAACACACAATATTCAGATGTAGAACGTATATCAGAGGGTGATATTGCATAATCAACGTTTGTATATCCAACGATATGAGCATCGATCTTCAGGAAAAAAATCATTTACATGGAACTGACTTAATATATCGCAGAATGCGGACAACTGCATCCTAATGACTATCACAGAGAGAATCCTTAAACTGACTTATAACACTCACATGAAACGAAATGTCAGGTCTAGTCACTGTGAGATAATTCAACTTACCAACCAGTCGCTTATATCTTCCAAAATAATTAAGTGGCTCTTCATGTCCTGGCATGAGTTTAGCATTCGAATTCATAGGAGTGTCAATGGGTCTACATCCCATCATTCATGTCCCCTCAAGAATGTCTAAGGCATACTTGTGTTGCGAAATAACAATACCTAACATGAATTGGGCAACTTCAATACCTAGAAAATATTTTAGTCTGTCGAGATCTTTAGTTTGGAAATGATGAAAGAGATGTTGCTTTAAATTAGTGATACCATCTTGATCATTTCCAGTTATAGCAATACTTCACATCAGAGGCGGAGTCTGGGTTCAACTTTTAAGGTTTTCCGCATTGAACACATTATATTTTTTAAGTTATGGGTTCATATTTAATATTTATTTCAATTTTATCGATTTTTACCCATAAATTTATGCTCTCCGCCGACAGCATTGGGTTCAACTGAACCCGATTTCGTGACGGTGGGTCCGCCCCTGCTTCACAGAGCTTCTTCATCAAATAAAAACATAAGTGGAAGTGGCTAGAGATCCATTAATTATCTGGTTAACGCTTTAAAGAAGCAAATTGTATAGGGTGTCTTTTACTTGTAATTTTTTGCTGTCAGTCTTTGTAATTTGCATCTTCTTGATGCCTTTCTAATGGAATACCTTACTTCATACAACAACAACATAGGTCTGGGGAATACCTTACTTCATCAAAAGAAAAAAAATCATATCTATGATAGCACAGAAAGAAGAAGTAGGGAAAACCTCATCTTTGTTATTGGGATGGAGTTTGGAACCATATATACAGCAGAACTCAACAGGGGGTAGAATTTCAGCAGAACCATTATTAAGGTTATTCATTATTTCTTAACTGTGTACCACTTACTGATCACTATACAGGAGCTTCTTATTTTTTACTTCTAATGGAGGAGCTTCTTGTTTTATCATAATGTAATTTGAACTAGTTGGACATTATCATTGACTTTAACAGAGCACTCTAGTACATGAAATTCAAAGTGAACTTAAATTAATCACGTCTGTGAATTGTAAAATAATATTTTAAATTCTCTTTCTTTTTTAGAAGAGCCACATGTAATGTAAACTGGCTAAGGTAAATTGGACTTAATTACCATTAATAAGTGGCCCAAATTGTAACGTTTTGTTGGGTCTAAAATACATAAGTAAGACACAACGAAAGTTTAAAATTTTGTTAACTTACTTACTCCAACAATTCCGTCTGGTATGATTGCGTTACAATTGAAATCTGCAGAGACAAAAGTAGACTTACAGTTTGTGTTATCTGAAGTCTCTACTAGAGGGACCGCAAACGATTATCCTTTCGACCGCAAGCCTTTGTTGTGGTATATTATTCTGTCAGGAAAGCCATGAAATCTTGACAGAGGTTTGAGAGGATTTTTTCTCTGAACTCTGAGTTCAGAAAGTAAGAATTAAATGTATAAATTCAGTTACCAAATAATGGGGTTAAGTGCTGAATATATGGGGAAAGTTAGGATACAAATCAGACTAGGATTAGGCTTAAAACCTGATCCAAATTCGAGACGTGGGCCACCGAATCGGCCCACTGTCATACCAAATGCTCACCTTCTCAAAGAATGGCCCCGCCTTGTTTTAACATTTCAGCACATTTTAATTTTAATTAAATCCAAAATCCAATTTTGACTTAATTAAATAATTTCCATCAAATAGAAATTATATCATAATTATTATTGGTTAAAATATTTTGATTCTAAATCAAATATTTTACATTCTCTCAGTATACACTTAGATCGAAAAGACAATCGACTTAGTGTGACCCTTTAGGCCTTCACACATCGACATTAATCAAATTAAGGTTCATGAAACTCCTAGACTGTGCCGTATGACGAACTCAATATGTGAAGTACGTTTACAAGACTCCAGTAAACATAACCTTTATGTGAGATGATAAATTCCTTTCATTCTTGACACACTCGATCAAGCTTAGGATTTGTCAAGTGTCTATCCAAATGGCTTGATCACTTTATCTCATCTGTATTAGTCGACAACTAGATCATATCCTAAATATGTCTCTTGCATTGGCCAATGACTTGGTCAACATAACATTACTGAGAAGCCGAGTGTTCCTCTCGAATATCCAATCGAGGAATGAATTATATTTTTGGCTCAACTACCACCTTAGTTTGCATCGCAATGTACCCAATACAAGTCATGTCTTATCCTATAATGAATTTAAGCTTAGGACAGGATCAAAGTACATTACTCTGCAAATTAGGTGCATATTTACCTCAAGTCAAAGGACATCTATCTCCCACATGCTGATAATACTCTAGACATGTATAACAAATAGTTTATCAGCAGGATATGTCAATACCCTCTAATAATATCTATGTGTCCATCACAAGTAATCATACTAGTAGTAAGTGAGACATTGTCACGCCCTTTTCCGGCCGCGACATTTTTTTAATAAAATGGCTCCTGCTTAGAACAAAAGTGTTAGACGATAAAATGCTAAAAAATGCTTAAAATATTAAAAGTGCTTAAAAGTGCTAAAAGTGCAAGAGAGGTGCTAGAAATTGCGGATGCTATGGTTCATGAGTCGCCACCTAATTAGTTTGGGTGAATTAGGACACCTAAATGTTTAACTGGTTTAAAGTAAAACATTAACTCCATTCTTTATGGTCTGCTAAACTTAGTGAGATTCTGGGTAAGGGTTCTTTATTAATCTAGAGGGAAGGGGTTAGGCACCCTCTAAGATCCGCTAACTTGCGGTTGTCCTGCCAAACCTAGGGTAATTATTATGTTTAAAAATGCAAAATAAAAGCTCCTCCTGCTTAATAAAAATGTTAAAATGTTTAAAAGGTGCTTAAAGTATAAAAAGGGCAAAAGGTGTTATAAATAAATAAAAGAGCCAAATGCTAAATGTTTAAAAGTGCTTAAAATACTAAAGGTCGCTGAAAGGTATTAAATGCTAGAAGGGTGCTAAAGGTGCTAAGAGACGCTTAAAAGTGCTAAATGCTAAAGTGCTGAAAGTAGTGTTAATATGCTAAAGTACAAAAGAATGCTAGGAGGTGCTAAAGTGTTAAGGACAAAATGTGCTAAAGGTGTTAAATGCCAAAGGGCGATTAAAAGTGCTAAAAGGGGCTAGAAATGCTAAAGATGCAAAAGGTTGCTAGGGAGTGCTAAAATACTAAAAGGGTAAAATGTGCTAAAGGTGTTAAATGCCAAAGGGCGATTAAAAGTGCTAAAAGGGGCTAGAAATGCTAAAGAATGCTAGGAGGGTGTTTTAAAGACTAATTATGTGTTCATGCAAAGGTTATTTACGGACTAGTTATATACACTGCTAGCTAAATTAATCTTGCTTAACCTGCGTACAATATGATATAAAAGGTGCTTTAAAGTGACTCTTGAGAGTTTATGAAGAAATATGTTGTGAGTTTTAATAAGAAACAAAATGTTTGATTTTATGATGCAAGTTAAATTGTTTAGATTATTTTGTCAGAATTTAGACATGCCTAACAATCCTAAAAGACAAATAAAGTAGAAGTGTATTCCTAAATGTAAATTACCTCCCATCTCATATGTTCAAAGACTAAATGCTCTACGTCTCCTATTAATTACAAAGTTAGAATATGGCAATAATAAATAAACAAATAAATAAATGCGTAAATAAACAAAGAGAGGAATGAGTAGTTGAAGGTTTGTAGGCGGATGACGACAACATCTATTTTTGTAGTTGTTTGGAAGCCTGCGCGGAAATGCGGTTGGTGATATGGGGATTATCATGAGTCTCGCATCGAGACTCTTAATTATTCTCCCGATGCATGCCATGTAAAAATAAGAAAGAAACAGGATTAGTAAATATTCCAAACAATATAAGTGAACATGTGCATATTCTAGCTAATATTTAATTAAGTTAATCTCTAAAATGATAGAAGTTGACCGAGGCCCAACGTTATTCAAATTAATTAGGCCTCGTAATCGGCAAGAACAAACAACAATAGAATGTTGGCTTTCGATTTTTAAAGAGGCATACGAATGGACTAATGACAACGCAAAGATAAGTACAAAATGGACCGATCAAGTTGCGGGCGGAAACGACAAACAGACAAGTGTATGCAGGGGCCATAGCGAGTAGCAATAGACAGCAGTTAGACGGCAATAGGCGTAAAACAAAGAAAGAAGCAACAAGCTTAATCAATAAGTGAGCATAATGCATCTCAAGCCCAATATCCATAAAAACAAATGAGGATCGAGGCAGCGTGCAAGACGAAATAAGCCTCGAAGAGGAGAGAAGGGATACTTAGACAATAATGGACTGATTTACCAAGCATGCTAGACCTTTGACAACCAAATAGCCGATTTATTAACACGCAAATACGACGAAGACTGCTGATGTATACCAGATTAGTATACCTGTGTTTCTCGTGATATATCATCTCAAGCCCAACCAAACCAAAGGGCAAGTACAAAGATTCACAAATATATATCTCTGATAAATGTATGTAATAAACCAAAGACATACGGAGGCTAAGATTTGACATTAGATATGTAGGATCCGCTTGAATCGAGTAAGCACACAGCTTTATAGGTTATGTATTGAACCCATGCTTCATCGCTTTTATAGCATTGAACTCGCATTTAACTTGATATGGTGTAAATGGTTTCAAGCGCATATGAAGCTAGTATGTCAAGCTATGACAAAGAGGTTGAGAATACTATACTATATAAGAAAAGACAAATGTAACTTGAGCATATAGATACAAACACATGACCAGCTATAAATGCAATACGAGACCTATACACACAAAGGTTCATTCAAAATTCATGTCAAGATTATGCTAAGACCCCTAAGGTTTCACTAGATATTCAGAACTTAACATGCCACCATAGAGTCTTTAACACTTGAGATAAAACAAAACGAGCATGCAACTAATTAAGGACACAAGTATGAAAATAAATAGGTAACACATTCAGCATGGCATTGAGACCTACTTGAATATCAGGATTTCTAAGCAAAGATACATGCTGATTTTATTGACTCTTTAACAACTTTTAGGGCATGAAGAAGATATCAAGAAATATAGACAACAAGGGATAGTTATTCCTTTAAGGACACTATTTTGGATATGTAATATCACCGACACTTAACTCGGACATTTAAATCATAATGTATATAGTAATACACAGATTGACACACAATGGCAAAGATAAATGCATTTTCGTAAACAAAGAGGCATCACGCTTAGCAATCCAACATATATGTACAAGACATATGGTCTTCAATAATATAGCACCATCACACCCAACAAGACAGAATCAATACATGATGAGATAATCTCAACAAATACAAATGAGAGGCATATAATGTAAAAACACATGAATTCACATGAAGCCAAAATTCGACAGAGAGTTTACCTTCTTCTCCGACAATGACCCGGCAACAGACGTCAAGTCGTCCACTCGACGGTTTTGGGTTCATGCGAATAAATGGGTAAAGTTTGCCGATTTTTTGCTAGAATTGAGAGGCGGTTCGAACTACCTATTCATGCTATGCTAGTGGTCCGTGCCGAGCCCTCGCTTCTTCCCCGATTCTCGCTAAGCTCGTTGTTGGATCGACGCAGAGAGGTCTCGCCGACGCTACCCGATTTCCAACCGAGCTCGCTCAGTTCGATAATCGATCGCCTCGAGCTCCTCAGATTGCCTCTCATCGTGCTCGCTCGCTTTATTATGTTCGACCTTCTTCGATGGTCTATCAGATGTCGTTATATAGCCTAACCCTAGGTTCTAATATTGGTAAGGCTTTCGATGCTGATTTAGTACGATTTGTGTACAATCGATTGAGGGTTCGTTCAGGTCAGTTGATATTCTGGAGTGATTTGGAGCGAAATGTGTGTGCGTGGTAAGGAAAGTGCCGGATTCTCGGCGAAATCCGGATGTGTTGGTGTCTTGCGCGCGATGGGAGTGCGAGTGAGGAGAGTGCGAATGAAAGGTTTCGTTTAGGGTTTCTTCTTAAGGGATGTCGATGAAAGGTAAAAAATGAAAGAAGGGATGTGGGCGACGTGGGCTAAAGTGAAGCCATGAAAGGCTTGCGGGTGTTGGTAGGGCGGCGTAATGTGGGCTGATAAGGGTAGTGTTATAATTAGGGTATTAGTTTTAGGTTAGTATTAGGTATTTAATTATTTAAATAGGTATTAGTTTTAGGTATTTAATTGTTAATTAGTAGTGAATTAAATTAATAAATTGTGCTTAAATTATTTAGGTGATTTATTAACCTAATTGTTATAAATGCGGGCGTGCTATTTAATTAATGCTTAATATTTTAGAATGCGACGCTATTATTTAAAATCTTATTATTGTGCATTATTGCGAAGTTAAATTAAAATTGAATTTGAGTTCAGATTAAATTATTTAAATGCTAAATGCAAGTATGACATTTAAGAATTGTTTAAAGCTTTTATAAATGCGACGCTATTAAATGCATGTATTAGATTAAAATTGATTTTAAATTACAAATGATTATGAAATTCTCTTGCGTATTAATAATTGCAACTATGCTACTTGACACGACGTCAATGCTAAATTATTTATTTTATGTATTTATTAATTATTTAAGAATTACGACAGAGCTTACAATTAATAAATGCGGGCGCGAGACTCTAAATGTTTAATACTCTACGTAGAAAATGCGAAGTTATTATTAAATAATTTATTTATGCATGTATTAATATTTTATTGTTGCATTTTATTATAAGAAATCATAAAAAATTATTTTACAAAATTAGTCTAATTTCATAGCTAATGACTGGACGGGAGGGTCAAAATTGGGTGTCAACAGACATACTACATTCTCTAAGAATGTGATGTAGACCACATATTGACTTATAATATATCATTGATATTTCATTCTCAATGATCACCACTCAATACATTTTTAAGAGTTACGTTCTATCATTAATGTATCACTTTATAAATGACAGCGTAAACTCAAGGGATGCATATTAATGAATAATCACAAACAATCAAAATCATAATTCAATAATTACAAATGCCAAATTATATTAATCTCATTAATAATATAAATATGTTCAAATACATTTATTCCTAAAATAATTATTTCTAAAACATACATACTTTCACAAATTACACTAACAAGTATTTAACACCTAAATAAACCAAAAATAGAAGCCATAAGAAACGTCCTCTTTCATCTTAGCCCCTAAAATGTGAAATTTCACTCCCAATAAAAAACTAAACTATTTTTGGAAAAAGCCAAATATTATGAAAGCATTAATAATAATTTTGAAAAGTATTTTTGAACGAAAAGAAGAAACATTTTTTGGCAATTACTTCCTCTTATGGTGAATTAGAGGGAGGGCATACTCAAATTCTTTTTTATTGTTAGATGTGAATTAGTCTACATAAAATCGCACGTTGCTGCAAATGTACCGACATAGTTTTTTCATTTTAACAACATAGTTTGATTCAATACGATATTTAAAGAAGAAGCTAATTTATTATTATAATTTAAATATATTATAATATTTTTTTGTTGTCTTGAAGGAACTCGCAATACGCTTTTCTTCGAAATACAAGCAGAAACCGAAACCGACGCAATAACTTGCAAACCACGTCAGCCAGTTAAATCACACTTGGCAAGCGCTGTGTGCTCCCAAGAGACGGCAGGGTCGCGCGCTACTGCTGATTTGAACTTCACACTGCTCTCTCCTGCACCACTCAATGAGGATACTCTCTGGCTTCAACACCAACTGATCTAGGGCTTCGGATATATTATAATATTTATATACATTGAAGTGCGCTATTTAATCACACTACTCTATAACCTTTTGAAAAAGAATTAAGTTTATGTGTGAAAGTGAGTTAGAAGGTGATCTAAGACTAAAACAAGATGCTATTAAAAGCTTTGGTAATACAAAATCCACTGTCCGTCCATGGTTTTCTTTTGCTTCTTTTACAGTGAAGATTTGCAAACGTGTCCTTCACTTTTTGAATATTTACTTTTAGAAACACCATTTTCAAGAAAGTGTAGATTTCAACACGTAACTAGTTACCACAAAGTAAATGCAAGATAACACACATACGAATTGTTTGGTTTATATACGGGTAGGGCTGCACAACATGGTAAAATCGAATTGGACCGATCCAAATTGAACCAGATTGAGGATCGAATATTCAAAAAATTAAGTCTTTTTTGGTCCGATCCGATTATATGGACCGAATGAATCCTGTACCAGCAGGCCAGCAGACCGAATGGGCACAATCACATTCAGGCTTCAGCAATCAACAATCAGCAAGGAATTCAGCCATTGATTTAAGCATTCAGGCCGCTTCAACAATCAATTTTCATTTACTTTCTTTTGTCAAACACTCAAATCATCAAACACAGATGATAGATTCATCAATTTCACACTTTTGAAAATTTATATGAAAGAAAATAATAATGTTAGTAATAAGAATCGTAACTCTTCTAATTCTTGCAATGTGATATCATCATATTCAGACCGGACCGAACTTTCTTGCAAGGAGATATCATCATAAGAATCAATTTGATTATTATAGTTGAATCGCGAATTTTGAATAAATTTAGACAGTGAATATTTATCTCATATTTATCTAAAATAAATTATTGTGAATATTCAATATACTTATTCTAATCACAAATGAAAAAATATAACCTAATATAATATACGTATATAAACAAATTAACAGCCTTAATAACTGATAGACGACTATATAAAAAAATTGTGCCAATAACTGTTGTGACAGATAATGGGAAAAGCAAAAAACTCATGAAATTATTACAAGGTCCAAAAGAAAAAAATAACAAACCTAAAGGACTTTGGTACAAATACTATTTTAAAGATAATTATAAAACTGGCATCAAAGTAGAAAATACATTTAATTATATCTGGAAAATAAGCTAAAATTGGCTATTAAATTCATTTCATCAAGAATTGAATATACATATATTGCTTTCAAGACTCTTTAACTTTACGTGGAAAAGATAGCGATTTTATTGAAGCCATTATCCTTCTCATCCATTTTGAGCTTCTGGGTATGCTTCAAATCCATCTTTTATCTCATTTCTTTTTTTTTTTGACGAAGGAACCGCAGCCGTTACTCTTTTGAGTGCGCATAGGTAAACTCGGGCTGACGCAATAGCCTGCAAACCACGTCAGCCGATTAACCTTGTATCTCATTTCTTGTGTAAAATTTGATCTTTTTGTGTAAATTTTTGATATTTTGTGTAAAATTTGATCTTTATGTGTAAGATAAGAAGTGACCAGTAGCTTCTGGGTTCATAGAAGTGAAACCATTGTTGGATTAAGAAGACTGCATTTGTTGTGATTTTGTGACTGTATGTGTTAATGAACTTGAAAAATGAAATGTTAGGCTTCTTCATGAGTTAATTTGGTGAGGTAGATTGTTTGATTTTCATTTGGTGCTGATTGTTTTCTTGTTCTAAAGTTGTCTTTTTTTTTTTTAATGTTATAGCAGCTCTATTATTTTATCTTAGTGTTACCACATTTTGGATGAACCCCACTTACAGAAAAGGAAGATGCAATTTGAAGATGATCTCATTACCTTTTTTTATATACTATGTTTTTTTATATATTTTAAAATTGACTTGTGATGTTTCAGTATTTTGAATTGAACTGGTGTGGATTGGGATTTAGTCTCCATGATGAGGTGGTGTTTATGCTCTTGTATTTTTTGTTGAAATGATGGTATTATTCATCATATATAATGTAACATTCCCATCCAAGGAGGTTTCATTCAGCTGATCTTTAGGAGTTTGGGATTGAGGAATTGGTGAATAGGGTCAATGCAGTTCACTCAAAAAAGGCAGTCCAGTGCACTAAATTCTCCTACGTGCGGGGTCCGGGAAGGGTTGTACCACAAAGGTCTATTGTAAGCAGCTTTACCCCACATTTGGTTCACTAGTCTTCTATTTTATAGGTAAACTGACCTATGGTATGGAGATGTTTGGCCGGTTCACTGAGGTCTAGGATTTTTAAACCTGAGACTTTACAGGCCTATGACTAAGTGCAAACTTTTTGGGTTTATCAGTCTTTGAATAGGTTTTGATGATGAGTAGATGTTGTGGCACATCAATAGAGATGTTTGGTGTTTTATATCTTCTAAAATCACCGTCAGAGCTGATATGCGTGTTATTTTAAACAAATATCTCTGAAATAATTTCCCACATGATTGTTGTGGGAGACATCAGATTTTGCCCCTTGGTATTTAGGAAAAACCAAGAAGTGGCAGAACAGGGTTAATCAATTTACAGTATTTATAATCTGAAGAAACATATTTAAGGAATAATTTTTCCTAAGCTGTTAAGTGATTTTGCAACTTCTTCTAAATTGACTGCTGGATTTTCAGGTCAGAATATTATCTATTCATAAGCTTATCTTCTAGCATTTAATTCCTGGGGAATTTAATCTTAATTTGAAAACTAGGGTTATACAGTAGTTTGTAGGTTCATGGATTCTGTGCATAAGGTTAATATTTGCTTCATGGATCAACCTACATTTGATCTATTGTTTCCTTTTGCTCATACCATGTCCGTGTGAGCTCATGCAATTGAGTCAAGGTTACAAACATCCTGGATTGTTTCGATTTTCCTGCCCTTTTAGGAGATATTCTTGTGTGTGTGTGTATATGAGAATTTTCAGTCCTATGTTACCTGGATTCAGGTATGGATATATTTGGTACATGTGTCAGTATCCATTTAGCTGGTCCAAGCTAGCAAGTTCTAAGTGTACCTTGAATGATCTGGATGGACTAATACCAAATTTTCAATCTAGGTATGTCAAGGCAATTGAAAAGTCCATGTAACATAGCTTAATTTGAAGTTATATATGAAAGTTTATCATGGAGACAATGCCTATTATATGGCAGATTTCTCCACCGTCCCATTTGATATCTTGAGATATTGTTACTGTCCCTTTGGTTCTCTTAAAGATGGCTATTATGATAAGGTTACAGGAAACGTCCATCGTACATGCAGAATTAAGATGATAGCTTAACCACCTAACAAAAAAAATGAAGGATTAATGTGGCCTCCAGTGTCGTTCTAAGCACTTATAGGATGTGTCTTTCCTTCAAGTATTCGTTAGGTTTACACCAGCTCATAAAAGGCTTTCTCATATCAATTTATGTGGAACAGAACCTACCTCTTTTAGTTTACACAATGTATTGCATCATTTCTTTGAAAGTTTTGTGTAGCATTGAATTTCTTAAAACAAGCAAATGATATCAGTAATCTTGTTCATCGCATCCAGTTACAAGGATCCTTTTTTTGTGCATTGAAGAGTTTCTGGTTTCATACATTGTACTTGACATGGCCTTATACTTTGATATTTGAGGAGTGATCTCAGTTTCACAGTGAATTTTGATTTTCCCCTCAGAAGAGCTCGTCATATTCGCTACAATATGGAATTCGTAATATGCTTAGAGAATATTAGAGTTACATCCCTTCCGATTACAATTCTTGAGCATGTGAACGTGAGAACATCTTAATAGCAGAAGTCTCTACTTGCCCATGAAATTTCGTTTGAGAAATAACTGGTGTGTATTGATGTTTTATTTGGATAATGATATCCCCTTATGTGTATTCCTTTAGTTCTAGTTTTACTTTGTGTTTGAAGACTACCTAAGTCAACTTGTGTCCTAATAAGATTACTTTCGGAAATGGACGTGTTATATTATTATGGAGTTAAGCATATATCTGGGAATACCATAGTTAAAATGTGTCAAAATTCCAATGCAGGACTGTGAAATAGTAATCACAGGGTAGAGTTTGCTATACAATCATTTACGATGTCTATTTTAACAAAGTTACGCTGCATCACACTTGATGTTACCGGTACACTCATTGCTTACAAAGGAGAGCTGGGTGACTATTATTGCATGGCAGCCAAAGCTGCTGGGCAGCAATGTCCTGACTATAAGCGGGTTCATGAGGGTTTTAAACTAGCATATACAGAAATGGCAAAGAAGCATCCATGTTTTGGATTTCATGAAAAGATTCCTAACATTGTGTGGTGGAAGACTTGTGTCAGGGATTCCTTTGTTCAGGTATTGTGCATGACATTATCTTGGGATATTTTCTTGTCAGTATTTTTGTAGATAATCTCAAAAGCCATTTGTTCTAGTATTATGATTTGAGATCTAAAGTGTTTCTTTCTACTGATATTAAGTATCCTTTCTTTTCACAGGCAGGTTATGAATACGATGAGGAGACATTTGAGAAGATATTTAGACGCATATATGCTACTTTTGGTTCTTCTGCACCTTATAGCATATTTCCTGATGCTGTACCGTTCCTCAGATGGCTCCGCGGGAGGGGCGTTACAGTTGGGTTGGTCAGCAATGCTGAGTATCGGTATCAGGATGTAATTCTTCCTGCATTAGGCTTGAATCAGGTAGATAAGCAATGGTTCTCAGTCCATTTTCTATACTGCAGCTTCTTCTAACAACTATTAGCTCTATCTGTTATCTGTTCCACAAATACTGAAAACCGTGAAGTAGTTGTGAACTCCTTTTCGTGTGATTAAAATCAGGGATCCGAGTGGGACTTCGGCGTATTCTCCGGTCTTGAAGGTGTTGAAAAACCAGATCCGAGGATATATGAGATTGCCTTGAAGAAAGCAGGAAATGTAGCACCGGAAGAAGTACTTCACATTGGAGATAGCTTGAGGACAGACTACTTGCCTGCGAGAAGTGTTGGGATGCATGGTTTATTGTTGGACAGGTTCAAGACTGCTGATGCTGTCAATTGGAGGAAAGCTGGTGCCACTGTGCTTCCCGACTTGACCGCTACCAAAGAATGGCTCACTTCTGAGGAATTGAAATGCACTGACATGTGAAAGTCTTTGATTTCTTTGATTATTTTCTTGTCTTTAATGGTAGATTTGTATTACAAGAATGGGAAATGAGGTTATGAGTTCTATGAATGTGATGAGGAAAGATTTGGTTCAATATGCCACATGCTGTGTTATATCATGTCTTTTCTTCTTTCTTTGTGGCAACTGGCAAGCATCCCTACTCCCAGATAGATTATAGTGCAACTAACTGTTGATAGAAGTTGCTACATAAACCACCTGCACAATTGGAAGCAATCTTATGTACAGGTATGCCCTTGTAAGACCTGATGCACAAATATTTAGCAGTTTTTGATTATCCAATCCTGTATCTAAAACGAGTTGTTGATTCCACGAGAGCAGAGTGATGCTAGTGTTGTTGTGGATACAATTGAAACTCTAAGTGAGGTAAATTGCCTTTTTTGCCACTGCCATATGCCTCCCATCGTTAATGCCACAAGTGATGAACTCACTATGGCTATTAAACGTCTAAGTGCTACTGCATAGGCGACTAATCAAAGCCCCAGTCTTGAATTGTCATACCCCAAATTAAATTTGTCAAGGGCTCAGTGCTACAATCCTCACAGCAGTATGCATTTTGCGTTGCGATTGCAACTATGTAAATTAGTCAATTTGGGGTAAAGTTTGAACTCTTTAGCTTGAATTTTAGGCTGAGTGATGAAAGCAATTTGTCTGTTTATATATTTAAATTAGCACTCTAAACTCAGTTCATATAGTCGTCAACAATCCCAACACCTTCATGTGTGTTCCCATTCACTTGTCTTGCTCCTCATATAATAGTTGAGGGAATGGGTTGTTGTCTTCTTATTTGGTCGGTCTATGGCAATTCTCATCTCAGTAGCCAGCTTTTGTGATTGTGTTAGGTCCAATGTCTGTTTTCTTTACATTTAGCTAGTAATATAAAAAGTCAATTTTTGTAAGCAATCTTCGGTGTTATACTTCCCTTATATGTTAGAACACATCCAGAATAGCAGAGGAATATAGAAACAGTTGGCTCTCAAGTATATTGATTCAATGATGGATCATAATCTAACGCTTGAACAGCCCTTCTGAAATAGAAGTGCTAAACAGAGGCCAAAATCTTTCTACCACTTCGCAAACTTCCTGCCCTAGAACTATATATCTTACTTGCTCATCAGACAGCTTCACACTGAAGGCAGTTATGCTGCTGAATAGATACGATTCAGCTATTGACATCTAAAGAGCAATAAAATACAAAAGCAGACCAGAAGAAGTTAGATAACATCTCAAAATTAAGATAGAAAACAGCCTTATGGATTGCAAATACTCAAGTCTTAACAAATAAAAAGATACAACTAATGAACTAATAAGCACGTCCATATTCAGGAACTCCAGCTGCAACAAACTCCTGCCCAAACAAGTAAATAAACGGCAAAATTTTGAACTACATGACATGCATTTTAGCATACATAGGAGCAAGGGGCCAAGACCTTCACACGTCTACTCCTCTTGTGCATCTTTATTCTTCTTTTTCTTCTTCTTCTTGCTGCTTTTACTTCCTTCGTCACCACTTCCAACAGCAACATCACCACTCTCTGATTCTTTATCTTTCTTCTTCTTCTTCTTTTTCTCTAACTTCTCCTCATCCGACGAGGCAGCATCCTTACTCTCTTTGTCCTTCTTTTTCTTTTCCTTTTTCAACGACTCAACATCAGGGGTTGCAGCTTCATCAGCTTCTTTCTTCTTTTTCTTCTTCTTTTCTTTCTTCTCTTCGGTTCCCAGTACTTCCTCAACTATCTCTACCTTTGGTTTCTTTAAAGCATTGGGTGCAGGGGATACATCCATGTCATCCAACTTTCTCTTGCTACCCTCCTCCTCATCTTCCGTATGTTTCTTCTTCTTTTTCTTCTCAACCTCACCATCAGCAGCCACTGCATCAGGATTTGGTTTCACAGTGGCAGCAGCAAGACCAGCAACCATAGCGTCACCTCCCGTGGGTAAAACAACATTTCTCATCCACTCAGTCGGAGTTTTCTCATTCGGTTTTCCATGTTTATCCAACTTCCCTTCAGCAACCAACTTCTTCTTCATCGAAGCCCTCGGCCCTAAACCCCATTTTCTAGGATAAGTATCCCTATCCATCACAACTCTCTTAATCTTCGCAACCACACCATGATCACAAGTAGCCATAACAGCAGTGGTCATTTCCGCAATCCCCAACGCAATAGCCTCCCCTTTAGTAGTCATCAACACAACCTCTTCACCAACCTCAATATCATTCTCGAACCTCAAAAGCCCGGGAATCATCAACTTCGCACCATAACAAATAGCATTAACCGCCGAATCCTTAACAACCAACCTCTTATAACTAGTCAAAACAACCTCCAACGGCATAATCACCCTCCTCAAATAAGTCTCATCCCTATAGTTATCATACATCCATTGTGCATCCATCACATCATGCATCGTAACCATATTATTCTTCTCACCCAAAATCCCAGACCTCACTCTCCTTAACTCCTGCATATGTCCACCGACACCCAATATCAAACCAAGATGAACACAAAGTGTCCTAACATACGTACCTGCCTCACACGATATCCAAAAAACAACCAAATGCCTATCAACATCATACTCAAGTAACTTACTCTCATAAATAGTCCTAATCCTAAGTTGTCTTTTCACAGCAGATATCAAAGGTGGTCTTTGAAAAACAGCACCAGTAAGTGCTTCAAGTGCTCTAGCAACCTTAGCAACATCAAGAACGTCAGAATGTAACCTAGCAACACAAACATACTCTTTTCCAGCACCTTGTTGGGATTTAACCAAACGGGTCGCTCTATCAATACAAACAATCAAATTACCAGTAACTTTCGGGTCTAAAGTACCACTATGACCCGTTTTTTCGACCCGAAGGATACGTTTAATCCAAGCTACAACTTCATGTGAAGATGGGTTAGCAGGTTTATCAAGATTAAGAATACCATACCTTATGTATTCAGCAAGTGGACGCTTTAATGGTGAAAACCCAGATGGGAGAGGCGTGTAGTGACCTGTACGGACATTGAGACGATCATAGTTTTTCAAGAGGATAGGCCATTGAGAAGTGTCAATGGTGGGGGTGTAGCTTTGAGGTTTAATGAGATAATCATCATTAGCATCATCGTTAGTTGGTTCTTTATTGATTGGAGTGGAAAGTGTTTGGGTTGTTTCGTCATTTTTGGTTTTCTTTTTCTTTTTCTCTGAGCGAGAGAGCTCAACGTCAGTCATGGCGGCTTTGGGTTTAAGGTTGCTGTGTTTAGGGTTTTAAGAAATGAGTATTATTTTATTATATAGGGGGAGAGAGGATAGTGACTATGGAACCAGGGTTTAGGGTTTTTAGGAAATATTTATTATTGGTGGTGAAATGTGAATGGTGTAGAAGAATTTAATGGGCCTATAGGCCGCTACATACCTTTTGTGCTGAAATTATGGGCCGCAAACACAATTAGTTCAAAGAAATTTTCCTTTAGCCATAAGTGATCTAGTTTACCAAAATTAGCCTAACTATCCACTTCTTACGCATACAATCTACTTTCCTCAATATTCTTAACCTGTGTTTGTTCGTGAAGGCCAACTATTCCACCGCATGTGGACCAGCGAGGCCGATGGCGGAAGTAGTTGTAGGTTTCCCCAATATTCTTCTCTGTTCTAGGTCCTTTCCTCACTGAGGACCATGAGCCAATAACTTCTATTACAAACCAGGTCTATTAGAGGTTCGGCTTCCTCCCCCCCTCCCCTTTAGATTGACGGCGTACCTGAGCACTCATGCATGCAGACCCCTCGATTCTCTTTCTATGACTATTATGGAAAAGAAAGTCTCACTGCTCAATAGCTTTTGATCTTCTTTCCCCCCATATAGATATTGAATAGAACGATGGTCGATCGAAGGAGTTGTGCCACTTGAACTCAAATCTATCTGACCTTCAATCCATTTTGTCCAGCCAACTCATAACAGGAGTAACCTCATTCTGCAGTTGATGTTACGGATTAGCTTCACTCTTCAGGCCAGCCGCTTTGCTCAGCATTTTCTGATTCGGGATTAAGCCACGTGGAGATACCAGCCAAAAGAAAAAGGGTCTTTCGTACGGATTGGAGGTAAAGAAAGGCGTCATACCTCATTTCTCTCGCAATCACAATAGTCGTACATTCGAATAGTTGAGTTAGACGGGGATCTCTTTTCTCTGTCCAATTCCATCTTACCAAACAAAATTGACTTCTTACCAACCCGCGAAGGGTTTTGAGGCTGGTCCAGGTACGAAGAATGAATCTATATCTGTGAGATCGACTAGTCGAATAAATACGAAAGTCGACCATAGTGATCTGGGAGTCCCGTGTGGAAGGGCTCTCGCTTAACGGATCAAAAGTACGTTGGGGATCAGCTCTCCTCGCCAATAACCTGCTAACCCTAAGGCTGCAAGCACCTTGGTCACATTCTCTATTCGGTCACTGAACTGGGTTACTGAACTCTACCTTCTCGGAATCCAATTTCAGAAAGTCAGGTCAAAGGAAAATGGATTCTCTTGCTTGGTCTATTCCCTGATTTGGTAGATGCGGTTGTTCCGCATTATAGGTCTTACCTCACCCTTTCAAGGCTTTGATGACTCAAGGTTCATATTAGAAAAGGAGAGTGAGGGGAAGAGGGGGCAGAGGCTCGTGTACAGATTTACGTTCAATAATCTCAGGGGCTTTCACTTCCACATGCCTTCGCTCGTGATCTCTTAGAGCCCCTTCCATCAATAAGTACTCCCAAGCGATCGACCACACGCCCTATGCACTCTCTTAGCTCTTTCACACTGTAAGTCTATGTCTTCATCCCAGATTTTTCATGATAGATTCTATTTTTCTCCTAAAACAACTTCTTTTATGTCAGTCATCCTGTAGCAATAGGAAAGAGAAACGTTTGATAAAAAACATAATTTGCATGTCTAAGATGTAAGGTAGCAACGCTACTAGTTTCGAACTGTCATAATTCATAAAGTATTAAATTTTCCCTCTTCAAAAAATATTTATACGTAAGTCTTCTTAAAATATGAATCTAAAATCTTGAAAATAAGATATGTTACCTATTGTAAAATTTGCTTACACTTAAGGTGTGTATTACTTAAAACTCTTTGATAATTTGCTATGGATTGGCCACTTAGAGGGTAAATTTAATTCTAAGTGTTGTATATACTTAATTTAGGGGAATTTTAAAAGTAATACTATTTCTTTTTTATTGGATAACTAGTGGCTTTCTGGTTGGTGAAAACAATGCATTAACACATAATTTGAATTCCTTTATTACAATAATTAGAGGGATCCAAAAAAAAAAAGGAAACAAAAGAAAGGAATAAAGAGTGAATAGAAAATTACAACAATTGAAATATCACAGACTCACACCATGTGCCTATAGAGCAGACACAAGTCTTACCTCCACCTTGCAGGTAGAATGATCAAGCTTTCTAGACCCTCGACTCAAAAATTACAAGTGGTCTTAAATTTGGAAGTCACAATACTAATAGTAATAGAAATTAGAAGGTATCTTGTTGATGAACATATATATGAAGTTTCAATTTTCCAAGAACTCCTTTAGAAACTTGAAATTGGAGAAGAAAACTCCAGGAGGTCTTCATTAAATTCAAAAGCCAACATATGTTGTTCTTCCAAAGTCACCATAGCTTCAACACCATCCACACTTTGATCAGCACTCAATATAAAGAAATTCTTGAATGGTCCCATTGGTGCACATACTCTTTCTGGTTTCCCCCATCCAAAATCTATACTATAACCAGAAAACTTGCACATATTGCTGCAGAAATAAGTGTCAAATTCATCGATCGCGTATGGTGATTCCATGATTTCGAGTAATTTCAAGATTAATGCATTGTGTTCAACAGGGTCTTTCTTGAAAATTAGCTCAAATTCTTTCCTAAATTCGCGAACCAATCTTGGCAACTTCATCTCCTCATCATTGATCGCTGATGTGCAAGTAATATTGAGGAGATTCCCTATAAAATTTCGCGATAAAGGGGGAGTTGTCATTGGGCGTATATCGACATAATTCATCAATTTAGATGGCCTGAATGAGGTGTTATTGATTTTTGATGCAGCCTTCGTAGCACATTTGAATAGAAGTGCACTCACAACTTCTCCACGTGTCGGATTTTTTACCCCTGCCTCAGCTGCTATTTTTGTTCTAAGACCCTGTAATTTGGAGGCAGAGAAATGGAACTTTTTGTGTACACATTTTTCTAACTTGGAATCAATCAATGGTGCAACCAATGGGCCATTTGGGGTTGGGAATAATGTGTCACCAATGAATTGGGGACGAGGGATTCGATTTGGATTTCGAGTTACTTTAGCCCAATCATAGATAAAACGTGCCATGGAGCCTCCATCACCAACTTTGTGTGACAGACACACACTGATTGCTATTCCTCCACAATCGAAATGGCTTAATTGAGCTACGAGTAGACTCCCATCGAATGAATTCTTCCAAGGTAAATCTTTCATAAATATGTTTCCTTCTGCATAGTCATGAGGGTTGTTCAGGATTTCGGACATGGGACACTTAATTTGAACGTTAAAAAACTCGATTCCCCTGTCATTACATTCGATCGTGGCACTATCTCTCATGCTTCCAGCATAGGGATAGTAAGCTGATAGAGTTGTTGCTAGTGAATTTTGTAGTTTGTTAGCTACTTGATCAAGATCATGGATACTTAAAATGTTGTTATTGACCCCTTGTTGTTGCTTAGAGTAGAAAAAAACTAGTGGAATGTACAAGTGACTCAAGGATTGGTCGATAAACGAAAGCTTGTGGTATTTAAGTGAAGAAGGGGTAGGAAATGAAGGTTTAACGATAAGTTTTTCAGTAATTGTTGAAACAAGTTGTGATGGAGCTATAGCCATGATTACTTTCTCAATATGAACAAGGGGTCTGATGTATTGCCAACTTCCATATGCATGCATTATATATACATACACTAGAAGAGACAAATATTATAGTATCATACGTGCATACACTTAAGCCTCGGTTATGTACTTTGTATTACATAACAAACTCAATTAAAGAATCTTTATCCAACAATGACAACTAAGTTTATGTTTATTTTTAAAAAAAATATATTTTACTTTAGGCATCCTGTATTAAAAATATACTGGCTCAATTAATCCAAAATTGTGACGGATATGCTCATTAAAAGGGATAAAACACTTCCTACCCCAAGACTTCTTATTAAAAACGGGGAGATTCGAACCATCCCGACACACCCCTATGTGGTAAGGACAACTAAGCTAAGTAGTTGTTGGTATGTTTTTTTATAAATTCTTGTTGGTATTCAATGCTTCATAGGCTAAAAAAATGACACTTTCTCTGCGGCTCCGCTGGTATCAAATGCCTAATTGGATTCTTTCAAGATGAACTCCATTAGCTTTTTGAGTTAATCTTCTGGAATTTGTTTCAAACTAAGATTCATTAATAATTATGTAACAACTGAGCTAATCAAATTGGTTCATTGATTGTAACTAACCTTTTTTATAAGGAATTTGAAAGGATAAGATTCTGATCCAGATTTTATTCATAACCGAACGACACTTAGACAATTAAAAGTTATCTTATTTTGTCATTTTCGTATTTTGTATAATAATAAATTCTAAGAGAGTAAATTTTACTAATAACTAAATTCTGAACAATGACGAGGGGCGTGTACAAACTGCATACTGCTAGATGATTTCATAGCAACATTTTTCATTAATTTGATCTCAAATTGACACATCTGTATGATTTATGCATTTAAACCCCAAGCCTCTGTTGGAACTTGTAGAAGAAGAAGAGTAAAAGTGATCAAAAGCGTTGCGATTTTGAGGCGCAACGCCGCGGTGCCCAAGAACAGGACCGCGGCGCTTGAACGTCAAAAATTCCCTGTGACCAGTGCCACGACGCTGGGGAGCAATGCTAGGGCGCCAAAACTTCAGAGAGGTCTGATAGATTTTGAGCGCCGCGGCACTGAGAGGAAGAGCCGCGACGCTAATCCAACGGTAAAATTCTGGGCAGTCCAAAAGTTGTGTCACTTTCCATGGGTCACAACCTTTGAAATAGAAAGCTGGCATGGACGAAAATTCATGCTATAAAAGCATGTGGATCACTTGTTTGAAGACACACAATACTCAATACATTACAATCTATCATTAAATACAACTAATGATCTAAGATTGTTGCTTTATCTTCATCTTCTTCATCAAGAGATATTTTCTGAAAAAACACAAAGTAATTTCGTCAGGGATCAAGTTCTCGTGCAAGATACTGAACCAAATAGTTGTATCTTCAAGATAGACGTCCATGAAACTACAACACGAGTGAGGGCGGATTTCTGTCTTAGGTCACTGCATTGCAGGCCTCTATCGACACAAGTTAGTGTGTGTTTTTCTTATTTGTTGTTTTATTTATTGTTGTGTTCAATTACATTTGAATCATTGTTATATCATTGTGGTTATTCATTGAAAGGTCTAGATTGACACTAACAATCTAAGACAGAAGTTTCAGAAAAAAAACATTTTTTCTGACATTGTTGAGTTTGCAAAAAAAAATCAGAGAATACTTTTTCCTGATTTACAAAATTGATCAATTTGGATCATCAATGGTGAAAAATCATGTGGAGAAACCCGAGAAATTCAAGGGTTCTGATTTCAAACGCTGGCAACAAAAGATGTTGTTTTATTTGACCACTCTTCATGTGGCAAATGTATTGACTGCTGAGGCTCCAACGGCATTGCCGGAAGGAGAATGGGAGAATGCTCCTATTGATGCGGAGAGAGCTGAAAGGCTGAAGGCTATTGAGACTTGGTGGAGCCAAGAGTTTCTTTGCAAGAACTACATTCTCAACGCCTTGGATGATACTCTATATGATATATACTCCACGTTCGGATCAGCACAGGAGTTATGACAATCATTGGAGAACAAGTACAAAACTGAAGTTGTTTGTTCTAAGAAGCTCGTCATCGGCAAGTTTCTCAACTTCAAGATGAGCGATGCAAAGACAGTTGTCAAGCAAGTGGAGGAACTCCAAGTCATTGTTCATGAACTAGAGGTTGAAGATATGATCCTTAACCAATATTTCCTTGTTTTATGCTATTATTGAAAAATTACCTCCTTCTTAAAAGAATTTTAAAGTTTATTTAAAGCATCTAACGGAGGAAATGAGTTTTGAGCAACTGGTTCTGAAAATTCGTGTTGAAGAGGACAACCGGAAGAATGAAAGGGCTGATGATGTTTCATTGAAGCATAATGTCAACATGGTAGAAGACAATGCTTCCAAGGCCAGGTTTCAGAAAGGCAAGGGCAAATTTGTTGGTGTCAAGCCATCTTTTGCAACCGGGAGGAATGCACTAGCCCCACAAAGGACCAATACATTCAAGAAATCACAACCAGGACTATGTTGGGTATGTGGCAAACCTGGGCACATGGTAAAAGATTGTCTCCTTCGCAAGAGTCAAATTAGTGGTGTTGGAGGTTCGAGTAATGTCAACCAAACCAACCGGACTGAAACTAAGAACCAATTCATTGGGGTTGTGGCTGCTCAAGCAAATCTGGTTACAAATTCAACTGATTGGTGGATGGACACGGGTGCTACAAGACATACATATTCAGAGAAGGACATGTTTTCATCTTACCAAGCCGTCAAGGATGGAGAACCAATATTCGTGGAAAATGTCGCTGCTTTGAAGGTAGAAGGAAAAGGGAATGTGACTTTGAGGCTCACTTCCGGGAATGATCGTGTGCTCACAAATGTATTGCACGTGTCTGAAATTTGTAAGAATATGATTTCTGGGCCTGTTCTTAGTAACAAAGGCTTCAAAGTTGTAATAGAATCTGACAAATTTGTACTCACCAAAGATGGTGTATGTAGGAAAGAGTTACCTCAGTGAGGGGCTCTTCAAACTAAGCATTCTACCTACTCAGGTAGTTGTCATTATTAATGAAAACGCAAGCACTAACACTGCTTCTATGTATATGGTTGATCCACTTCTTTATGGCATTCTCGCTTAGGCTATGTTAATTATCGTTCCTTACAAAGAATGGTAAAGATATACATGTTGCCAATGTGTTCTATGAACAAAATGACTAAATGTGGGGTTTGCATAGGTACAAAATATACAAGTCATCCTCATAAATCTGCTGTGAAATCAAATGAAGTGCTTGATTTAATTCATAGTGATTTGTGTGATTACCAAGCAACTTCATCTCGTGGAGGAAAGAATTATTACATATCGTTTATCGATGATTGCAGTAAATTTTGTTATGTATATTTAATACATATCAAAGATGAGGCTTTGAACATGTTTAAAACATACAAAGCAGAAGTGGAAAACTAACTTGACAAAAGAATTAAGATTCTAAGGTCAGACAGATGTGGTGAATATAAATTAAATGAGTTCAAAGAATTCTGTTCTACTCATGGTATAGTTCATCAAACCATCGCGCCATACACTCCAAAACAAAATGGAGTTGCCGAACGTAAGAATAGAACATTAAAGAATATGATAAATTCTATATTGATTAGTTCGGGGGCACCCCTTAGTCTATGGGGTGAGACGTTAATTACTGCAAATATGATATTGAACAAAATTCCTCAAAAATCAATCTCCTTATTAATTGTGGAAAAGAAGATTGCCTACTTTCAAAAGGATGAAAGTGTGGGTTACCTAGCGAAAATTCAAGTTACCTTACCAAAGAAAACTAAACTTGGATAAAAAATGGTGGATTGTATATATATTGGTCATACCAATAATAGTGCAGCATATAAGTTTTTGGTGTATCATTCAGATGTTGAAGGTATTCACGAAAATACACTTATGAAATCTGCTGAAGCAGAATTTTTTGAGGATATTTTTCCTTACAAAGACAAGGATAAAAGTGTTCCTAACAATAAAAAGAGTACACTGTCTCAAGATGAGTCAAACCTAGACACTCAAAATGATGAAAATCTTACTTCTTCTGTTCAAAAAGAAAATTTTGAACCAAGGAGAAGTAAACATAGAAAAATCGCCAAAGATTTTGGACCGTACTTTATGATCTTTTTCGTTGAAGGCGAACCTCAAACATATAGGGCTGCTATGGAATCATCTGAAACACCTTATTGGAAGGAAGATATCCAAAGCGAGGTAGAATCCATTGTACAAAATAATACATGGAAATTGGTTGATCTTCCTCCGAAATAAAAACCAATAAGCCATAAATGGATTTTCAAACGGAAACTAAGGCCTGATGATACTATAGAAAAATACAAAATACGTATAGTAGCCAAAGGGTTTAGACAAAAGGAAAGTGTAGATTTCTTTGATACATACTCACCAATATCTAGAATTACGTCTATAAGGATGTTAATTGTTATATCAGCGATTCACAATTTGGAAATACACCAAATGGATGTGAAAATTACATTCTTGAATGGTGAATTAGATGAAGAAATTTACAAGGAATAACCCGAAGGGTTTGTTGTTAAAGGTCAAGAGAAGAAAGTCTGTAAATTGATTAAGTCTTTATATGGGCTTAAACAGGCTCCAAAACAGTGGCATGAAAAGTTTGATAATACATTATTGTCAAATGGTTTTCAAATAAATGAATGTGACAAATGTGTCAACATTAAAGAGTGTAATAATGCATATGTCATTATATGCTTGTATGTGGATGATATGTTGATTATGGGAACAAGTAAGAATGTAATTAACCAAACTAAAAAGATGTTGCATGCCACTTTCGATATGAAAGAGATGGAAATAGCGGATGTCATTCTTGATATTAGAATTCTAAGGAATTCTGAGGTTTATATCTTAACTCAGTCCCATTATGTTGAGAAGGTCCTTAGAAAATTTGGACACTATGATGATAGACCGGTTGTTACGCCATTTGATCCCGCTAGTCACCTCAAGAAGAATGTAGGTGATAGAGTGTCTCAATTGAAATATACACAAGTTCTTGGAAGCTTGATGTACATAATGAATTGTACGAGATCGAATTTAGCATATACAGTGAGTCGCCTCAGTTGATACTCACATAATCCTGTAAATGATTATTGGGTGACGCTAATAAGGGCACTACGATATCTAAAGCATACAATGAACTATGAGTTGCATTATACAAAATATCATCCAGTGTTAGAAGGATATTGTGACGCTAATTGAATTTCCAACCATTTAGAAAGTAAGTCCACAAGTGGATATGTATTTACACTTGGTGGAGCGTTGGTATCTTGGAAATCATCAAAGCAAACGGTAAATACGAGATCAACTATGAAAGTAGAGTTTGTAGCCTTGGATAAAGCTGTCGAAGAGGAAAAATGACTAAGAAACTTCCGAGAAGGTATTCCGTTGTGGACAAAGCCCGTGACAGCCATTTGAATACATTGTGATAGTATGGTTGCCCTGACGAGGGCAAAGAATCAAATATACAATGACAAGTCAATACATATAAGGCGACGACATAATACAATACGAAGCTTGCTGAAGAATGGTATTATATCCATTGATTATGTAAAGTCAAAGGACAATATAGCGGATCCTTTGACAAAATGCCTTACAAGAGAGCAAGTCGTATTTACATCGAGGGGAATGTGCTTAAAGCCAATACAATGAGTCGTTAACTGGTGGAAACCTAACCTATGAGATCCAATGATTTAGGTTCAATAGGAAAACCAGCTGGAGAAGACTCAATGAGCATAAAACACACATATATTCATTCTTATGGTGTACTAAGTGTGTTAATCTGTTGATGTTTTAAAGGATGAATATGTGTTATTCTTAATAATACTCAAAAGCATCTATGGTGGGTTAGTACAGACTATTCTTGTTTGGTATTGCCTATATGAGATTGATGTGGGGTAGCATCTTGGAGAACCGATATGGCTACGTTCTCTAGAAATTCTCATGAAGTAAGGAGTTGTTCATGACCGAAAAGAATACAACTGTAAGAATTGAAATATGTTGATATGAAGTGTGTGATACTTGTTGTCTTGGTTTACTACAAAACGTGAATAGTTCAAGACATATCGTTCACTACTTCACAAGTAGACCCGATAGGTATTCACTACGAACGGTTAAAAGTCCAAAAGACACCGTTTTCGATGCATGTCATATCTGTTTTACAGAAATAACGATAAGTTTCTAATTATCTTATTTTCTATCCACATGTGGGGTATTGTGAGATGTGTGAATAAAAAATGTGGGGTATTGTTGGAACTTGTAGAAGAAGAAGAGTAAAAGTGATAAAAAAAATGTTGCGATTTTGAGGCGCAGCGCCACGGCGCCCAAAGACAGGGCCGCGACGCTTGAACGTCAAAAATTCCCCGTGACCAGCGCCACGGCGCTGGGGAGCAGTGCTACGACACCAAAACTTCAGAGAGGTCTGATAGATTTTGAGCGCCGCGGCGCTAATCCAACGGTAAAATTTTGGGCAGTCCAAAAGTTGTGTCACTTCCCATGGGTCACAACCTTTGGAATAGAAAGTTGTAATGGGCGAAAATTCATGATATAAAAGCATGTGGATCACTTGTTTGAAGACACACAATACTCAATACATTACAATATATCATTAAACACAACTAATGATCTAAGATTATTGCTATATCTTCATCAAGAGATATTTTCTGGAAAAACACATAAAGTAAATTCGTCAGGGATCAAGTTCTCGTGCAAGAACCTGAACCAGATAGTTGTATCCTCAAGATAGACGTTCGTGAAACTACAGCACGAGTGAGGGCGAATTTTTATCTTAGGTCACTGCATTGCAGGCCTCTATCGACACAAGTTAGTGTGTGTTTTTCTTATTTGTTGTTTTCTTTATTGTTGAGTTCAATTACATTTGAATCATTGTTATATCACTTTGGTTATTTCATTGAAAGGTCTAGATTGACACTAACGGTCTCTGCATAATGCATGTATTACTTCCTCCATTTCAATTTATGTGTGTGTTATTTTTCTTTTTATATTTGTTTAAAAAATGACACATTTTTATAGTTACATTTTTTTATTTTAACATTTCCATTTTAACTTTAATGACGTTTTCTTATTTATATGATTGACATGGCATATTTAAGATCATAAGATGTAAAGAATATTTTTTGTATGTTATACACATCTTTAATTTAAAACTATAAAATTCAAAAAAATATTTTTACATACTTAAATTTTAGTGTCTAGTCAAGGTAAGAGATATAAAATGGAACGGATATATTACTAGAAGACAAAATGTACGCCATTATATACGGAGACAATATGCACTATGAGGTAAATATATGACACTCGACTATATTGTCATAGGTCTCAGATCTAAGCTCTGAAATAAATTATCTTTAATAAGAAGCGGTCTATTTTCAAAATGGAATTGCTCGACATGAATTTAGATTAATTTGGCAGGAAAACGAGTACTAGACATCGATTAAGAACTCAAAGCCCACATCATTATGGTCAATATTACATAGTACTCATAAGCAGCTGGCAGAGCCGTCTTTGGACCCGTGCGAGCCATGCTACCGCACAGGGGTCTCGAAAAACGAAAAAAATTAGGGGATTTTTTTTCCCATTATTAACCGGAATTTACTGTAAAGACTCATAATTCACATGTCTTAGTCTAATCAAAGTAGAGATTGATTAACTTGAAGTTGTATTGGATTGTTATTTATAATTTAAAATAATTTTTAATTATTAAAATCGTATATTTACTTATATTAAGAGTTCACTTTTACGAATTAGAACATGATCCCCAAAATGTTTGAAACGACCTCCAACTAGTTAGTAAGTAGTTAATTAGCGTAGCTGTATGAGTGCAACTGTTTAAAGTAGACCATATTTGGACTCTAATTGGTTTCTTGTTGCTGTGTTCACAATACATTTAAATTGCAAATTAAACAACTAAGATTATCATGAAAAATAAAGCGAATAATAATAACTTTATAGTAAACGTGTCAATATAACTTTTAGGAATTTGTTCAACTATTCTTGTCTTTAAGTTGTCGTCTTTGATTCCATTATTGTCTTGTAATCGAGAAAATAGACAAATTTATTCTTTACGTAAAATTTCATTTTCTTGTGTAGTTGCGTAGTAGAATACTACTATCATACTATTGAATAGGGTCGTCAATATAATTCTACTTTATTCCATTGAACTTTTTCAAATAATTTTCACATACTTTGGAACAAAATTAACAAGCAAAATTCAAATGAAAATGAATAAATCTATGTATGCGTCCAATAATAGAAATTGAAACCAAATAACATAGTTGTGTATACAAATAGAAAGTTAAAATTAATATATCAGGGGAAAATTGTCCATTTTGGGATTTTAATTGGATTTGTTTAAAACATGTCTAACGGTCCGGGTTGACCCGGAACCGGACCGGTTGACCCGGTAGAAAATTCGGTCCGGACCGGACCGGTAAGAGCTTACCGGGTTTGGAGTTGGGTTGGCCCCCAACCCCAACGGGTTATATAAAAACCCGGTAAGGCCCGAACCGATTAGACCTTGTGAATTTAAAACCTGCATATTAGGTTAATCGGTCCAACCGACCAGAATACATAAATTTAAAAAAACAATTGCACAGTTTTTTCGATCCAAACGGTAATGTTACCGTTGGGAGGGGGTGGGGGTGGGGGGATGCCAACGGTCATTTCGACCGTTTGGCTGTTTTTTTTTTTGTTTATTATTTTTTTTAATTACATTTTTACCCTTTAAAAAATCTATAAATTCTCTACATTTTTTTTCATTTTTATCATACAACAATTCTCTTAATTCTCTTATTCTCAATTTCTCATACTCTCTTAATTAACTTTATTATCAATTTTCAAGTTATTATTATTATTAGTTTTCAAATTCAAAGTAGCAAGACACAAGACTTCGAGCTTCGAGTTTCAATTGAATTCTGAATCCCGAAGTTTGGTACACTCGTTTCATTCTCTAATTATTTTATTAAATTGTCATATTTATTTGTTGATTATTTAAATATTTTATAATGTCTTCGCTAAGGGCAAATTTGTCGGGACTACGCCGTAAATCTAGTTCAAGGAGTAAAAAATCTATAGGTTCTTTATCATCTAATCAAAATATAGATTATGATCAAATGCAAGAAGATTTTGAAATAGAAGATAATGAATATGATAACGTTCAATTAGATAATATTGTTGAACTTGAAGAAAATGAACCTCCTACACCTACTAGTGTTCCTTCTGTCAATGTTGGTACTGCTAGTGGTAGTCGTAGACCTCATTTACCAGAACCAGAAGTAAGAAAAAAAAGGGAGTAAAGTGTGGCTCTTTTATGATAAAGTTGTGGGCACTGATAGAGTTATATGTAATATTTGTGGGAGAACTTATAAACATAAGACAGGGGGTGGTGACGGGGGGACGAACACTATAGGTAAACATATAAAAAACGATCATACGACACAATGAAATGTTGTCTCTGATTTAGAACCCGGTCAACAACAACTTAATTCATTAACTGGGGGGTGGCTAAGTATGATTCAAAAAAGGATTGCATTGAATTAGCAAAAATGATTGTCGGAGGTTGTTTACCTTTTTCTTTTGCTTTTTCTTCATATTTAATTACATATATTCAAAGAGTATATAATCATTTTTTTAAAGGTGTTCCTCGTAGTACTACTAGAGCCGATATTTTTAGACTTCATAATGATTATGTTATTTTTTTGCAATATTTGTTTGCTAACCTTCTATGCCTAGTTAGTTTTACTTCAGACATTGGACATGCTTTAAACGGTTATGATTATTTAACAATTACTTGTCATTGGATTGATGAAAATTTTAGAATGGAAAAACGTATTATTGCTTTTGCGAATGACGAGGATCAAAGTCATACTGAAAAATATATAAGCGAAACTATTTGTTCTTATGCCCAAAAATATAATCTTTATAATAAAATACTTTGTGTATCATTCGATAATGCATCTAATAATATTGTTGCTGTAGATCTTTTAAAATCAGAAGTACAACCATCACTTCCTCATATATTTCATGTTCGTTGTGTTTGTCATATTTATAATTTAATTGTTAAAAGTGGTCTTGATTTATTTGCACCTGAAATAAAACTTGTCAAAAGAGCTGTTGGAGTTATTCAGGGTAATAATAGGAAAAATAGAATTATAGAATTTAAAGAAAAATGTAAACAATTTAATTTGAGACCTAAATTCATGCCAGATGAGATTATTACACGGTGAAATTATAATTATTTATTGTTAAAAGAATGTTATAAGTATAAAGACTTCATAACACATGTTGCAAATGCGCATTGTAAGAACGTGATGTATATGTTAACCGACGAACATTGGAAATCAATTGGTGAACTTTTAAAAAAATTACGTAATTTTTACACTGCTACTGTTGAATTTTCAGGATCTTATTACCCAACAGTTTGTAATGCTTTAGCTCATACAGCTGAAATTTCATATTTACTTTATGGTTTAAAATCAAATGTGAAATATAAAGATGCAGTTACACTTATGTTTGAAAAATTTTAAAAATATTTTTTCTTTATTCCTGATATTTATTGTATTGGTGCAGTCTTAAATCCTTCTATTAAAAAAGTAGATTGTCATAATTTAATATGTAGTTTATATACTTATATGGAAGTAGGTGCAACAGAAACTCCGTCTTCATTTGATTGCATAAGTAAACTTGATACTAATTTAACTCAACAAAAAAAGGAAACTAAGAGAGGGATCACTCCTCGGGCAGACGCTAACCGTTGCGCCTTCCCTTCTGCTTACACCATCTACATTATATGAATATTATGCTACATTACATGATAACAACAACTCTGCTACTAATATTCCTTCTAGTTCTGCTTCTGTGCCTACACCTTCAGGATTCAATGAAGATGACGATGAAGAATCTTTAGACATATGAAGCATTTTTACAACACAAGCAACCACAAGTCGATCTTGCGATGAGATGTAATTTTATTTGCAAAAGCTAGTTGTTGCGCGATTTAATGCACACACTTTAACGCAAGTGCACGTTGTCGACTCAAGTAATATAGTCTTGAAGACCGAGTTAACGTCCTCAGGGATTAGTGCTCAAGTACCAATTATATATCCTTTGTTATCTATTTGGTGACCGATATTTGAGTTGTTGATTATGACTAATAATTATAAAGACTAATTAACTATGTGTTTACTTCAGTAGTGATGGAAATAGGGCTTCCAAGTCGCCTCAACTATCCGTTTATATTACTCATTAATGCAATAAATTATGGTTCTTCTTCTTTTAGAGATAGCATGTTTACTAATCCGTTTTATACTCCCGTTAAGGCTATATAAACACTCAACCCCAGTAGCGCTCATTTCTACCTTTCGGTGATAAGGATGACTCTATAGGAGGATTAAGAACAAAAATCATGTTAACGTTTACGCAAGTAATCTAGGTATTTAAACCCCCGTTAACGCTACACAAGTAATTGGGGTATTTTCATCCCCAATCCGACCTATGATTACCCAACTTACAGCATAGTCACAACCTCCTCCTTTCGATGTTTGATTAGAAATCATATAAATAATGATAATTAATGATCAAGTAATTATCAAGCATTCAAAACAATTATTGGATAAATCTCAACAATAATAAGAACAGCCATAAATATGCATTAACTCATAAAATAAGGTTCAAGTGAATTGACATGGAAAGCCCTATATTAGAATTAGTTCCTAGCCATAGACATGACAAGAACTAATTCAATATCCAACATAAAAACTGAAATAAAGTAAAAGAAAGAAAAGAAATTACTCAAGAACGAGTCTCCAAGCCTTCTAGCATCCAAGGATTGTGTTGTGGAATATTTACAAGATTGAATGGTGGATGGATGGATGTAGAATGGTGAATGGTGGAATGGAGAATGAATTCTTCTAATGATGTAGAGACTATTTATAGACCCAGAATCCTTTAGGTGAAGGGTTAAGGATTATGTAGGTAGGAAAAGTTATTGGAATCCTTTTAGGTAAGGGTTTTAAGGTAGGAAAAGTTATCCCTTTAGGTAGGAAAAATTATCCCTTTAGGATTCTGAAAACATGTCAAATTCGGTCCAGAACTTTATAAATCCTGCGTCGGCGCCGCGGCCCTGCAAACTGGCGCCGCGGCGCCGCAAAAACCTGCAACTTTCTGAACTTCCAGCACATTGGGTGCCTCGGCGCTGCCGCGGGCGCCGTGACGTTTCTGGCGGATTCGCCTCGCCGCTCTTTTTTCGTCCGGACTGCCTCGATCTCCTCTATAATTTCCGGAACTTCTTAGACTTCATTTCTTGGCCCTTTTAGTGTGCAATTCCATCTCATTTATGCTCATTTCATCTCTTTTTCGCCATTTCTCCACTTTTGACCGCTGTGACACAAAAGAAAGGAAAACGACCCTAATACTGTACTAAACATAAATGAAATGAGTAAAATACTAACTAAAAATGACTCAAAAGGTGTATATAAAATACACCGATCACCAGCGGAGCCGAAGAAAAGTTTTGACCCTTTACAATGATGGCAGGATAACAAAAGGCAATTCCCGGTACTTGCAGTGATGACACGAGATGTTCTTAATGTGTCAATCTCAACAGTGGCTTCTGAAAGTGCATTTAGCCAAGCACGAGATCAAATAGGAGACACACGTCACTCATTGGGTGGAAGCACATTAGAAGTGTTAGTCTGCTTAAGGGATTGGATCAGATCAGAGAGAAGAAATCAAGGATGTGTAGACGTTAATTCTCTAAATGAAATGAGTAAAATACTAACTAAAAATGACTCAAAAGGTGTATATAAAATACACCGATCACCAGCGGAGCCGAAGAAAAGTTTTGACCCTTTACAATGATTGCAGGATAACAAAAGGCAATTCTCGGTACTTGCAGTGATTACACGAGATGTTCTTAATGTGTCAATCTCAACAGTGGCTTCTGAAAGTGCATTTAGCCAAGCACGAGATCAAATAGGAGATACACGTCACTCATTGGGTGGAAGCACATTAGAAGTGTTAGTCTGCTTAAGGGATTGGATCAGATCAGAGAGAAGAAATCAAGGATGTGTAGACGTTAATTCTCCGGAAGATGAAGAAATAGGCAATATTTGGAAGGAGCGGAGGCGGAACTGAAATTAATACTCCAGATTTAGAGACTATGGAGCATAACCAATTCAATCAACTTATAGATTACGAAGAACTTGCAAGAAGGATGCATAATATGTAAATAAAATTATTATTACTTCATTATGTACTCTTATTAGCATTATGTACTCTCATTAACATTATGAAAGTTCAAAAGTTTACATCTTATCATTAGTTTTAATTTTACTATCTATTTAGTTGTTAATTTGTTATTACTTATTTGTTAACTTATATCTACTAATCTAATAAATTAATAAAAATATAATTACAATATAAAGTTATAAACTATAAAGTATAACTATAACAGTACTATAAAGTATAAACTATAAAATAAAGATAAAGTATAAAGTATAAAGTATAAACTATAAAGTTATAAACTATAAAATAGAAAGTTAACTTTAAAGTTTTAATTTTAATATATAAAACTATATTATATATTATATTATTATATTACATATTTAAATTGAATTTAGTTTACATTGTAGAAAATAAATACTAGAAATTTAAAAAAAACGGTCTGGTAGGCCCGGTTCAGATCCGGACCCGCACGGGACGACCTAAAATTCGATAATGAACCGGACCGGTTAGCCCGGTAGTCAGGTGAACCGGACCGGTAATCGATCCGGAATCGATAAACTCGGTAAGGGGCTACCGGTTCAGCCCGTTAAACAGATTTTGTTATACAAAATTTAAAAGAGGGGGGAGGGGGTCTATATAATACTCTTTGAAACTACAAGGTAGGTATGTATACAAGTAGAAACCTCAGGAAAGTATTTTGTAATTCTCTCTGGTTTTGAAGGAGTTCATATAAGCACTCTGATAATTGTTTGGATACAATTAATTGATCATAGTCTTTGAGTGATAATTTCTAAAATTAGTACAAACAATCTCTTGAACTTCTATTATAGAGTGATGCAAATCGTGCTTTCAATGTCACCTCACAGGTCAAAAGTAGTTCTACTCCATATTGAATAATTATCAAAAATTTCTTTTTTGGAAATATTCATAAACTAAAGTGCTCTAAATATTAATATCATATTTGGAAAAAGGATCATATTTATCATTCAATTTTCGAAAAAAGGTTATATTTATCATCCGTTAAAGTATGAGGTTAAATATGTCCTTTCCGTTAGTAAATTTGTTATATTTATCCTTTGTTAACGGAAATTCCACGTGGATGCCGTGGAGGGTGAGACTCACATTGTCTTCCACAGCTATCGTCGCTGTCGGAGCTTCGACCACCAGGCTCCGACGAACCCTCTCCGCCAAAGCTTTGCCTCAGCTAATGCAGCAGCATCTACATCCTCCACAACTTTGTTAATGGAAAGGACATAATTGATCTCATACTTTAACGGAGGATAAATATTATCCTTTTTCGAAAGTTGAATGACAAATATGACCCTTTTCCCATCGTATTTTAACAAGTATTACCTTTTGTTATGTTACAAGTATTCAAGAACGGGTAATACTAACGCTAATGAGGATTTTCAAATAACTTGATGTTTGTCGGAGCTAAGCCTAGTGAATGGGGTTAATCGGATCCCAATTAGTTGAAAATTAATATGCAAATAGGTTAAAAATGAATTTGTACAAAAATTATTTATAATGTGCAAATAGGTTAAAAATCAAATTATTTGTACATAAATAAATTATTGAATTCATGATGCAAAAAAAGCATGTAGTGTATGTAGGGATTTGTTGGATTTAAAACACACAAGTAAGACACATCGAAAGTTTAAAATCTTGTTTACTTACTTGCCCCAACAATTCAGCCTGGTATGATTATGTTACAATTAAAATCTGCAAGACACAAAGAAAACTTACAGTTTATGAACTTTAAGTCTCTACTAAAAGGTATCCACGCGATTGTCTCTTCGTATGCAAGCATTCGCTACGGTATACTCCTCTGTCAGAAAAGCCAGAAAATCTTGGCAGAGGTTTGAGAGGATTTTAATCTATGAACCCTAAGTTCAGAAAGTAAGAGAGTATGTGACAATTTTATGTAGAATTGGTGTACAAATGGTCTAACCTAAATTATGAGGTTAAGTGTTGAATATATAGGAGAGATTAGATTCAAATCAAACTGATTAGGCTTAAAAATCTGTCCCAAAACTGAGTTGCAGTGGGCCAGTCGAATTGGGCCCACTGTTGTACCAGCGCCGCGGAGCCTCCTCTGTTTTTCCAATATTTCTGCACGTTTTAATCTTAATTAAATCCAAAATCTAATTCTGACTTAATTAACTAATTTCCATCAAATGAAATTTATCTCATAATTTATTATTGGTTAAAATATCTCAATTCTAAATTGAATATTTTATCCTCTCTCTCAATATACCCTTAGACCGAAAATACAATCGACTTAGTGTGACCTTTTAGGCCTTCTCACATCGACACTTAATCAAATTAAGGTTCACACGGAACTCCTAGACTGCGCCGGTGACGAACTCAATGTGTGAAGTACATTTACAAGACTCATAGTAAACACAACCTCTATGCGGGATGATAGATTCCTTCCATTCTCAATACACTCGATCAAGCTTAGAATTTGCCAAGTATCTATTCAAATGGCTTGATCACTTTATCTCATCTATATTAGTCGACAACTAGATCATATCTCAAATATGTCTCTTGCATTGGCCAATAACTTGGTCGACCTAATATCACTGATAAGCTGAGTGTTATCTCGAATATCTAATCGAGGAATGAATCATATTCTTGGCTCAACTAACACCTTAGTTTGTATCGCAATGTACCCAATACAAGTCATGTCTTATCCTATAATAATTTAAGCTTAGGACAAGATCAAAGTACATTACTCAACAAACCAGGTGCGTATTGACCTCAAGTCAAAAGACCTTTATCTCTCACATGCTGATAATACTCTAGACATGTATAACAAATAGTTTATCAGCAGGGCATGCCAATACCCTCTAAGAGTATCCATGTGTCCATCACCAGTAACTATTACTAGTAGTAAGTGAGACATACTACATTCTCTAAGAATGTGATACAGACCACATGTCGATTATAATATATCATTGATATCTTATTCTCAATAATCATTAGTCTAGGCTACTTTAAGAATGATGTTCTATCATTAATATCTCACACTATCAATGACAACGTTTAGTTCAAGGGATGCACATTAGTGAATAATACAAATAATCAAATAATAATTCAATAATTGCAAATGTCATAAATATATTAATCTCATTAATAATATGAATATATTTAAATATATTTATCCTTAAAATAATTATCTCTAGTACATATATACTTTCAGGGGCGAAAGTGGTTGAAAAATTGTGCTAAATTATACAGAATCAAATCCTAGCTTTTAGCTACAACATTAATTATTGAGGGAAGTAAAGAGTTTCGTCACGACCCAAACTAAGCCATGCAGTGACTTGACACTCAACTGACAAGTGACAAGCGCCAGGCCCGTGGGTGCCAGTGCCACCTAGTTTGGGTCGTGAAATAAACATAGAAATACTAAATGGTATTTCCAACGTCAGCTAATAACTTGTAACTGGAGTAGCAAACTCAAGAAATTCTTGAGAGCAATCTGACACCCTAGAACCAACTGAGCTACACCCATGCGGTTAAACTCAAGAAATTCTTCATCACTCTCTAATGCTAACATGTGATGTTCTTCTAATGTTACCGGTGCTTCAACACCATGAAGACTTTTATCAGCACTCAAGAAGAAGCTATTCTTCCATGGACCAAATGGTGATGTCACTCTCTCTGGTTTTCCCTATCCAAAATCTATACTATAACCCGAAAACTTGCACATGTTGCTGCATATATACATGTCGAGTTCTTCAGAATTGAACAGTGGCCTTCTATTTTTACTCGTTCCTCTATTTCCATCACTAAATCATTTTGTCGAACAGGGTCTCTCTTGTAAAAGGATTCGAGTTCTTTCCTTAGGTTGTGAACCAATGTTGGTATTTTCATCTCAGTTGCGACGAGTAAAAAACCACTCAAGAGATTCCCTATAGAGTTTTGTGGCAAAGGAGGCACGACTAGAGGGCGTATATCAACGTCGTTTAACATCATGGATGGGCGAAATGAAACAGAATTGTTGATTCTTGATGCTGCTTTGTTCGCAAATTTGAACATAATTGCACTCACAACCTCAGCGCGAGTAGGATTCTTGACTCCTGATTCGGCTGCAACTATTGCTCTAAGGGCGCGTAATTTAGAGCCAGAGAAAAGGAACTTCCTATGTGTACAATTTTTTGTATTGGACTGGAAAACAGAATCAAACAAAGGACTATTACGCGATGGAAATATTGAGTCTCCAAAGAATTTAGGACGAGGAATTATGTTTGGATCTCGTGTTACTCTAGCCCAATCATGTAAGAAACTAGCTGCTGAGCTACCATCACCAATCTTATGTGACAAACAAGTGCTAACTGCTATTCCTCCACAATCAAAATGGCTTAATTGAGCCACGAGTAGACTTCCATCGAACGAATTCTTCCAAGGTAAATCCTTTGGGAAAACATTGCAACTTTCTGTACTATGATAATTGTAAGGGTGATTTAGGATTTCAGACATTGGACGCGAAATGTGAACGTTGTAAAAATCGACCCCCTTGTCGATCGTGGCATTGTCTTTCATAGTCCCTGCATAAGGGTATTATGAGGCTAGTGTTCTTGCTAGAGAACTTTGTAATGTGTTAGTTATTTGGGCAAGTTCAAGTATTTGTTGCTGCTGTTTAGTGTAGAAAAAGACGAGGAATATATAAATGACTCAAAGATTGGTCTATAAAAGAGAGCTTGTGGTACTTAAGAGAATGAGAGGGAGAAGAAGGCTTCACAATGGTTTTTTCAGAAATTGAAACAAGCTGTGATGGAATTGCAGCCATGTTTCCTTTAGATTGAAAAAAACTAGATGTGATATATATATACTATGGACATGCCATAGGCATATATAGTATCATACACACATATTCTAAAGGATTTAAGTTATACTCTTACAATAAAAAAAATATATTGTCATCATAGTTTAATATGTGATAGCAAGTTAGTCACAATTTGTATCCTATTACAAATTAATAAGTAACTATAATTAGAGTTATCGGTAATTACCTTATAAACAACCTGATTACGTAAATAATTTTTACATCATGCATAAAGCTTAAACTCTATGTTAAATGCTTATTTGTGAACTCTACATCTCAAAATTATGGTTAAATTATATCTGATGTCTCAAAATTATGGTCAACTCTACATCTGACCATGAGTGTTCCAGAAAAGGCCAACTGAGGTTGGACGTTATAGGCGACATGATCAACATAATTTCTCTTGATAAAATCCTCAATGAATTGAAGTTCACAATGAGTGATTGTTATGTAGTTATTATTATAAGTTGAAAATGAAGATCAAATTCTATTGGTTCTTGTAGACTTAGGGGGGGACAAGAAATGAATTTAATATGCATTTTTATGCGTACGTTCACAAATCACAAAGTATGTTATGTTCAATAAAAAGAGGTAGTATGACCAGTAACGCAGAATGTCACCCAATTATGGATAATTGTTGGAACTTGTATGAAATGAAGAAGAAATAAGTGATTAAATTAATTTGTGGAATTTTGGCCGAAGGAAAATTATCGTCAACAGGACCGCGGCGCAGAATTTCCAGTAGCTTACTAGAATTGTCAAAGTGATTTAGGGCCGCGACGCCTGAGTGGCAGTGAGCCATTGTTTCTGAAAAATGAATTAGGGTCGCGGCGCTAAGGGCTTGAGCCGCTGCGCTTCACAACGGTCATTTCCAGAATTGAACCAACAGTTGTGTCTCTTCACACAAGGTCACAACCTTTGGATGAAAGGTCACTTATGGTCGAATTATATGCTATATAAAACATGTTGATCACTTGTTGAAACACATAATACACATTACATAACAATCAATCATTAAAACACAATTAATGATCTAAGATTGTTGCTCTTATTCTTCTTCTTCCTCAAAGAGATTTTCTTGAAAACACTTAAAGTAAATTCGTCAGGGATCAAGTTCTCGTGCAAGAACCTAAACCAGATAGTTGTATCCTCAAGATAGACGTCCGTGAAACTACAGCACGAGTGGGGGTGAATTTCTGTCTTAGGTCACTACATTGCAGACCACTATCGACACAAGTTAGTGTGTGTTTTTCAGTTTGATATTTTTCACTATTGTTTATTTCAATTACATTTGAATCATTATTATGCTATTGTGATTGTTTATTGAAAGGTCTAGATTGGAAATAACAATCTAAGACAGAAATTCAGAAAATACATTTTTCTGACATTGTTGAGTTTGTAAAATTTTCAGAGAAGTCTTATTTCCTGATTTGCAATAATGGATCAATCTGGATCATCAATGGTGAAAAACCATGTGGAGAAATCCGAGAAATTCAACCGTTCTGATTTCAAACGCTGGCAACAAAAGATGTTGTTTTATTTGACCATTCTCCATGTGGCAAATGTATTGACCGCTGAGGCTCCAACAGCATTGCCGGAAGGAGAAGGAGAGAATGCTCCTACTGATGCGGAGAGAGCCGAAAGGCTGAAGGCTATTGAGACTTGGTGGAACCAAGAGTTTCTTTGCAAGAACTACATTCTCAACGCCTTGGACGATACTCTCCATGATATATACTCCGTGTTCGGATCAGCACGGGAGTTATGGCAGTCATTGGAGAACAAGTACAAAACTGAGGTTGCTTGTTCGAAGAAATTCGTCATCGAAAAGTTTCTCAACTTTAAGATGAGCGAGGCAAAGCCTGTTGTCAAGCAAGTGGATAAACTCCAAGTCATTGTTCATGAACTAGAGGTTGAAGGTATGGGCTTAACCAATATTTGCTTGTTGGTGCTATTATTGAAAAAATTACCTACTTCTTAGAAGGATTTTAAGGTTTATTTGAAGCATCTAACCGAGGAGATGAGTTTTGAGCAACTGATTTTAAAAATTCGTGTTGAAGAGGACAACCGAAAGAATGAAAGGGCTGATGTTGTTTCATTGGAGCCTAATGCCAACATGGTAGAAGGAAATGCTTCCAAGGCCAAGTTTCAGAAAGGCAAGGGCAAATTTGTTGGTGTCAAGCCATCTTTTGCGATCGGGATGAATGCACTCGCCCCACAAAGGACCAATGCATTCAAGAAACCACAACCAGGACTATGTTGGGTATGTGACAAACCTGGGCACATGATAAAAGATTGTCCCCTTCGCAAGAGTCAAATTAGTGGTGTTGGAGGTTCGAGTAATGTCAACCAAACCAACCGGACTGAAACTAAGAACCAATTCATTGGGGTTGTGGCTGCTCAAGAAAATCTGGTTACAAATTCAACCGATTGGTGGATGAACACGGGTGCTACAAGGTATGTATGTTCAGAGAAGGACATGTTTTCATCTTACCAAGCCGTCAAGGATGGAGAACCACTATTCGTCGGAAATGTCGCTGCTGTGAAGGTAGAAGAAAAAGGGAATGTGACTTTGAGGCTCACTTCCGGGAAAGATCTTGTGCTCACAAATGTGTTGCACGTGCCTGAAATTTGTAAGAATCTGATTTCTGGCCTGTTCTTAGTAACAAAGGCTTCAAAGTTGTAATAGAATCTGACAAATTTGTACTCACCAAAGGTGGGGTGTATGTAGGAAATGGTTACATCAGTGAGGGACTCTTCAAACTAAGTATTGTACCTACTGAGGTTGTTGCCATTATTAATGAAAATGCAGGCACTAGCACTGCTTTTATGTATATGGTTGATTCCCCTTCTTTGTGGCATTCTCGATTAGGCCTTGTTAATTATCGTTCCTTACAAAGAATGGAAAGATAAGCATGTTGCCAAAATGTTCTATGAACAAAATGACTAAATGTGGGGTTTGCATAGAGTCAAAATATGCAAATCATCCTCATAAATATGTTGTGAAATCAAATGAAGTGTTTGGTTTAATTCATAGTGATTTATGTAATTACCAAGAAACCTCATCGCGTGGAGGAAATAATTATTATATATCGTTTGTCGATGATTGCAGTAAATTTTGTTATGTATACCTAATACATACCAAATATGAGACTTTAAACATGTTTAAAACATACAAAGCAGAGGTGGAAAACCAACTTGACAAAAGAATTAAAATTTTAAGGTCAGACAGAGGTGGTGAATATCAATCGAATGAGTTCAAAGAATTTTGTTCTACTTATGGTATAGTTTATCAAACCACTGCGTCATATACTCCAAAACAAAATGGAGTTGCTGAACGTAAGAACAGAACATTGAAGAATATGATAAATTCTATGTTGATTAGTTCGGGGGCACCCCTTAGTCTATGGGGTGAGGCGTTGATTACTGCAAATATGATATTGAACAAAATTCCTCAAAAGAAAAATGATCAATCTCCTTATGAATTGTGGAAAGGAAGATTGCCTACTTTCAAAAAGATGAAAGTGTGGGGTTGCCTAGCGAAAGTTCAAGTTCATTTACCAAAGAGAACTAAACTTGGACCGAAAATGGTGGACTACATATATATTGGTCATGCCAACAATAGTGCAGCATATAAGTTTTTGGTGTATCACTCTGAGGTTGAAGGTATTCACAAAAATACACTTATGGAATCTGCGGAGGCAGAATTTTTTGAGAATATTTTTCCTTACAAAGACAAGGATAAGAGTGTTCCTAATAATAGGAAGATGACACAGCCTCAAGATGAGTCAAACCAAAATGATGATAATATTACTTCCTCTGTTCAAGAAGAAAATTATGAATCAAGGAGAAGTAAACGTGGAAAAGTCGCCAAAGATTTTGGACCGGACTTTATGACCTTTTCCGTTGAAGAAGAACCTCAAACATATAGGGCTGCTATGGAATCGTCCGAAGCACCTTATTGGAATGAGGCTATCCAAAGTGAGGTAGAATCCATTGTACAAAATAATACATGTAAATTGATCTTCTCCGACAAAAACCAATAGGCCATAAATGGATCTTCAAACGGAAACTAAGGCCTGATGGTACTATAGAAAAATACAAAGCACGTATAGTAGCCAAAGGGTTTAGACAAAAAAAAGGTGTAGATTTCTTCGATACCTACTCACCAGTATCTAGAATTACGTCTATAAGGACGTTAATTGCTATAGCAGCGATTCACAATTTGGAAATACACCAAATGGATGTGAAGACTGCATTCCTAAATGGTGAACTAGATGAAGAAATTTACATGGAACAACCCGAAGGGTTTGTTGTTAAAGGCCAAGAGAAGAAAGTCTGTAAATTGACTAAGTCTTTACCCCATTTGATCCCGCTAGTCACCTTAAGAAGAATGAAGGTGATAGTGTGTCTCAATTGGAGTATACACAAGTTCTTGGAAGCTTGATGTACATAATAAATTGTACGAGACCGGATTTAGAATATACAGTGAGTCGACTTAGTCGATACTCACCTAATCCTGGAAATGATCATTGGGTTGCACTAGTAAGGGCACTGCGATATCTAAAGCATACAATGGACTATGGGTTGCATTATACAAAATATCCTCCCGTGCAAGAAGGATATTGTGATTCTAATTGGATTTCCAACCATTCAGAAATTAAATCCACAAGTGGGTATGTATTTACACTTGGTGGAGCGACGATATCCTGGAAATCATCAAAGCAAACGGTAAATACGAGATCAACTATGGAAGTAGAGTTTGTAGCCTTGGATAAAGCTACCGAAGAGGCAGAATGACTAAGAAACTTCCTAGAAGGTATTCCGTTGTGGAAAGCCTGTGACAGCCATTTGCATACATTGTGATAGTATGGCTGCCCTGACGAGGGCAAAGAATCAAATATACAATGGCAAGTCAAGACATATAAGGCGACGTCATAATACAATACGAAGCTTGCTGAAGAATGGAATTATATTCATTGATTATGTAAAGTCAAAGGAAATATAGAGGATCATTTGACAAAAGGTCTTACAATAGAGCAAGTCGTATTTACATCGAGGGAAATGGGCTTAAAGCCAATACAATTAGTCGTTAACTGGTCGAAACCTAACCTATCTTAATTGGAGATATCATGGTTTAGGTTCAATAGGAAAACTAGTTGGGGAAGACTCAAGAAGCATAAAACACACATATATTCATTCTTATGGTATACTAAGTGTGTTAATCCGTTGATGTTTTAAGGGATGAATATATTATTCATAATAATACTCAAAAAGTCTTTACGGTGGGATAGTACGGACTATTCTTGTTTGGTATTACCTATATGAGATTGATGTGGGGTCGCATCTGGGAGAACTGATATGACTACGTTTTCTAGAAATTCTCATGAAGTAAGGAGTTGTTCATGATCGAAAAGAACACAACCGTAAGAATTGAAATATGTTGATATGATGTGTGTGATACTTGTTGTCTTGGTTTACTACAAAACGTGAATAGTTCAAGACATACGTTCAATATTTCACAAGTAGCCCGATAGGTATTCGGTTCAAGTACCAAAAGACACTGTTTCTGATGCATGTCATATCGCGTTTGATAGAAATGACGATAAGTTCCTCTTTATCTTATTTTCTATCCACATGTGGGGTATTGTTAGATGTGTGAATAGAAAATGTGGGGTATAGTTAGAACTTATATGGAATGAAGAAGAAACAAGTGATTAAATTAATTTGTAGAATTTTGGCCGAAGGAAAATCACCGTCGGCTGGTCATGGCGACAGATTTCCAGAGCTTCATGGAATTGTCGGTTGATTTAGCCGCGGCGCTCGAGTGGCAGTGAGCCAATGTTTCTGGAAAATGAAGTAGGGCCGCGGCGCTAAGGGATTGAGTCGCGGCGCTTCACAACGGTCATTTCCAGAATTGAACCAAAAGTTGTGTCTCTTCACACAAGGTCACAACCTTTGGATGAAAGGTCACTTATGGTCGAATTCTATACTATATAAAGCATGTTGATCACTTGTTGAAACATAGAATACACATTACATAACAATCAATCATTAAAATACAATTAATGATCTAAGATTGTTGCTCTTATTCTTTTTCTTCCTCAAAGAGATTTTCTGGAAAACACTTAAAGTAAATTCGCCACGGATCAAGTTCTCGTGCAAGAACCTGAACCAGATAGTTGTATCCTCAAGATAGACGTCTGTGAAACTACAACACGAGTGGGGGCGAATTTCTGTCTTAGGTCACTGCATTGCAGGTCACTATCGACACAAGTTAGTGTGTGTTTTTCAGTTTGATGTTTTTCACTATTATTTATTTCAATTACATTTGAATCATTATTATGTTATTGTGATTGTTTATTGTTTATTGAAAGGTCTAGATTGAAAATAACAGTAATAATCTCCCAATGTCATGTTTTTTTAACAACAATGTCACCCAAATATTCTCTCACATCAAAAGTCACCCAATTAATATTTGGACAACAAAATATGGCATGGCATTTAATTTATTCCACCTGACTTTTTCTCTTCTTTTTTTCTCCGTCCATATGGCAATAAGACCTGACCAAATCCGGCCCATAACCCAAATTTATTCCACATGGCTTTAATATATATATGTACAAAAAGTATTTATAATTTATATATTTAGTACGATTTTTATGTGATGTTATTTGATTGAATAAGGAATGTAAGAAATAAATTTTAATTTCTTTTATGGAACAAGTAGTATAAAATAAACCATAAATATTGAGACAAAGGGATTAATATGTAATTGTGAATTTCATCAATATGATTATAATGCTATTTTACGATTAAAACTGATATTTTTCAACTGTAAGGTGCTAAGGTATTTAGCTAATGGTATATAAGAATTTAATCGTATCATATTAGGGCCATTTTAGTTTGGGAAAGATTTTGACGCTTGCGTTTGAACCGAGGCACTCAAGAGAAGAATAGTTTGCACCTTTCTTACTTTGTTTATGCAGTAGTTTATTCTCCTGGCTCATGCAGATATTTTTTCTATGACGGAGAAATCCATCTGGGGCCAACCCTTAAGACCAATTGCAGTCTTCAAAAATCAGGGATAATTGGCTCGTTCTTCTATCATTCTCCACCTAAATACCAGGCTTAGTTCCGTAGTTCGTATGACGCAAGCCTTGAACCTGTGACCTAAGTCACTAGTCCCTCGACCTTTGCCACTTGAGCTCAGCCCTAGGGCTCTCCTAGCTCATGTAGCGTATCAAAGGTTTTAAGAACTTTGGTTAGTACTCTTCTCCAATGTACCTAACAAACAATATTGGCAATACAACAAGGCTAAACGTACTCAACAAAAGATGTTGGCAAGAGAACAAAACAGAAATGATTAGAGGAAACAAAAGGGTAGGCAGGTGAATTGTACACTGCAGGCATCATCACATCAGAGACAGAAAAACTGGTTTGGAACAATCATATTGCTATATAGTACTCAAGGATGTAAACTATGTCCTTGAATGCAAGAACATGCATAAGAAAGCTTCTCTTCTCAAGTGAGAAATTCCATCGAGTGAATGACGTTGTGCACCCTTGCAGTATGGCCGATTATTGGTTTTCCTCAGTTGAATGTTCCCCCAGCAGCACTAGACTTAAATTTGCATGTAAAATGTTGAACTAAATGATCTAATTCTTCTTCCTTTTGTCATATATCAAGAACACAACAAAGGCGGCTAGGATTCCTGCAGTAATAAACAAGAGATGATCAGAGCACTGAACACATGATACCGGCTTCCATTGTTTGGAGTGCTATTTGCATCAGCTCTGAAGAGAAATAGAAAAACTATTCTGTGTATAATAGAGTGTTTGACCAAGTTAAAACTTAAAAGCAAGCTTAGATAGAGAAGAGAGTGCATACCTATGACGAAGAAACTCCATGGTGAAATGATGCCGAGGAAGCTCAGAATTAATAGAGAGAAAACCACCTAATTATCAGCCAGATGAAAGATTTCACAATTTAAAATATGAAAATGCCAGTTCACAGCATGTGTGCAAAATATAGCTATTCCTATTACTTTTGGCCAAGAGGAGCAGGAATAAGCAAGTCCTCTGTTGTCTGGATTCAATGTTGTCAGGATTGAGTTATTGACAATGAAATGTTTACTGTATCATTTCAGTTGGTCTTATTTAGAAGCTGAAGGGGAACCTCTGGTAAAGTTGATGTCATGTGACCAGGAGGTCATGGGTTCAAGTCGTGGAAACAACGTCTTGCAGAAATGTGAGGTAAGGCTGCGTAAAATAGACCCTTGTGGTCCGCCCTTTCCCGCACCCCGCGCATAGTGCACCGGACTGCCCTTTTTTTTATTTAGAAGCTAGTAATAATCAAATAACGATACTCCCTCTGATATACGACAAGTAGTGGATTCCATCTCCATAGACATGGCCAAACCATCATAGTCTCTCAAGCAATTTGGGATAGAGGCATAGTTGATTGACGGACTAATATTTTGATTGAGAAAGTATCACTGCTATTGTTTGAATAACAACAACAACAACATACTCAGTAAAATCCCACAATGTGGGGTCTAGGGAGGGTAGAGTGTACGCAGACCTTACCTCCCTTGGTAGGTAGAGCGGTTGTTTCCGAGAGACTTTCGGCTCAAGACAGAGCATACGCACAAGCAAAAGTAAAGCAAGCAAGAGTAACGGTTCGGGAAAAAATTTAAAAATTTAAAGCAGTATGAAAATGCTGGTATCAAAGAGCATACGCCATGATAACACATTTCGAAAAAGTAAGTATTAACTAACACATGTAAATAAGCTAAACAAAGTACACTAAAGGATACATATCAACATAAAACCAGCTACAGGTTACTATAAAGTCATAATGTGCCTATTTGTATGATAGGTTAAGCAGGCCTACAATACTAACATTACCACTACCAGTTTGCAAGCGTAAGTAGGACTACGCTCGACTACCTACTACCCTTCTACCCTAATCTGTGTCCTCCACCACCCCCTATCTAAGGTTATGTCCTCGGTAAGTTACACCTGCGCCATATCCCGTCTAATCGCATCTCTCCAATACTTCTTTGGCCTACCCCTTCTGAACCCGTTCATAGTCAACCTCTCACACCTCTGCACTAGGACATTTGTGTCTCTCCTCTGCACATGCTCAAATCATCTCAAACTCGCTTCCCGCATCTTATCCTCCACCGAGGCCACTCTCACTCTGTCCCGAATAACATCATTTCTAATCCTATCCCTCTTTGTATGCCTGCACATCCATCTCAGCATCCTCATCTCCACAACTTTCATTTTTTGGATGTGCGAAGTCTTGACTGGACAACACTCCGCCTCATACAACATAGTCGGTCTAACCACCACCCTATAGAACATGTCTTTAAGTTTTAGTGGCACCTTTTTGTCGCATAAGACTACAGATGCGAGCCTCCATTTCATCCACGCTGCCCCAATACGATGTGTGACATCGTCATCAATCTCTCCATTCTCTTGGATAATAGACCTGAGGTACTTAAAGCTTTCTTTCTTTGGGATGACATGAGTACCAAGCCTCACCTGAGTACTTGAAGCTTTATGAATTTGAATTCTTAAAAATTATGAAAGTTATTTTCAAGAATCTAAAATGCAAGTGTCAAATATTATTAGATATCACCATACAAAAGTCTCCCAGTTAACGCATTTCATCTGCCCACCCACGGATAGAGGCCAGACAGGTTCAACACTTAGTTCTTCCACGCCTGGGGAAGGGATATAGGGCTCTCGTGCCAAGAGTCGGCGAAGAAAGAAGCTGGGGGAATCCATGCTCAATAGGGGCTTCTTTAACGGATAGGCTGGTGATCCACAGCACAGGGTTTCATCCCCGAATCATCCATGAGATTTTTTCAATAGAAAGAGCAGATCCGAGTTCTTCCCGGTGGGAGTCACGAGGCTACCTACCTTTCTCAGCTGTTGACTGCTCCCACTTCGAATCAACTAACTAGAAAGTGAAATGGAGCAGACTGCAAAAATGATTCGACGGACTAAAAGAAAAGGTAATGAATTTCATAAGATAATTACTTGGTGTATGTATTTTATCAGAAAAGGCATTCCTATTCAATTCATGACCATATGAGAAAACAATCATGGCTTTGCATTAGGTTCTGAAATTAAATAGTAAGGCGTCTTTGTCACGTTTTTGTCCTCACAAGAAATGGATTGTATATATTAGTAATTACCATGAGGAAGAACCGTTTAAAAAGAGATGCAGACGGTTTAGAAGGACCTTCCTTTCCCGACCCACGTTCAGCTCTCAGATGTGGATAGGATTCAATTGTCCTCCTTAGGCCCTCCTGAAAAAAATAGTCACACCTTACAACTTACATGAATTATGTAATGAGAATAAAAACAAAAAGAAACAGAAGAAAATGATCGATGCCCCAACGAAAAATGGTAGTTTTATTTTTAAAAGATCTAAGGTACAAATATAACACATGAATATCAGTGTCTTATATGAAATGTAAGTTGAAAGTAACATGCGCGTATTTGCAGGAAGATATGTGTATTCCTGCAGTAATGATGTGGGGCATTCAGATGGATAACTTTTTTCTCACATTCAATATCAAAGGAAAAGAATACAATATCCCACAAAACAGTTTACCAGATTTTTATGATTTTATCACATGAAAAGATCCACAAAAGAGTTGCAAAGAGATAGAGCATTGCAGAAAACACCATAACAATACCTAAAAAGGTTGGGAATATTTGAGACAGACATGGTATGGCTAAACTATTTTTATGAGGAATTATCAGACCCAATTGATTGACTGTAAGGGGAAAAACAGGAACCTGAAGTGGGACGATAGGTGTGTATCCTAGTCGATCACTTGCTTTTGAACAACTAAATGTTCTGCTGCGAGAGAGGAGTCTGATTCTTGAAGGAGTTAACTGTGGCACCTTCATTCCATAAGGAGCTAACAGCTTATAAGTCAGCTCCACCAAATGTGCAATTGGCATCATAACAGACGCAGGAATCTTAATACTTGGCCTGCATATTACTAAAATCAGGAATGCGTACAATACACAGCAAAAGAAATGGGGTAAACGGGATACGGAAACAGATGCTATCCAGGAGAATATAAGGAAAATAATAATTTGTTTTTTTTTGGAAGAGTTAAGGTATTTCATTAGAAGGCCTCAAGGAGATGCAAGGTTAAAAAAGTACAAATGTTAGCTCCATTACACAGATAATGCTAATATAAACTATAAATTGTTTTGTTAAATCTAGTAAACCCCTGCTAGGAGTCAACAGTGGCCCTTTCGTTGCTTCCTCGGTGACTCAGAACAGCCAGCATTATGGTTGGAGGTGGAGGACCCTTTCTCTTCTTAGAAGAAGAGATGAGATTTGTAAAACATATGTATTAATGAACATTGCTGCTCTACATATCAGATGTATCTCCAAATACCAATGGTAAATAATACACAGCCTCCATTGATTAGGAATTATTTAAGGGTTGGTCTACAGTTACAAACTCACCAGAGACCCTCGCTGTTACACCTCGTAAGATTAAGACAATAATTAAGAACGTCATTAAGAAATAAAATTCGAATATTGGATATAAAATATATTTATACAAGCTAATCCGGAAGTTGGTATTCAAAGGATGTGAGTCCGGGAATTTTTGTTGGTTACTACAAGTGTGTCAATGAAAATGGAAAATGATAGTTATATATCTTCCCATTAAGGATTAGTAACATATTATAAGAACTACGGCATGAAGAATACGAGACCTTATGAAACTTTCGGAAAATTAAAAGAAGAGGGATTAAGATTTATTACTTGGGGAATTGATATAATTTAAGTAGATAATGAGGGACGAAAGTGTTAACACTTGATTTTCAGATTTTATAATTGAAACCTTACTTAACCTATTTTCTAATTCATTCATCTTCTCCAATTCAAGCATAGGCAAAACCCATCTCCTTTCCTCCCCAATCCAACCAAAAATACATCCTCCCATTAGCCAAGAAAATTAAGCTTTCAATTCCCCTCCTAGATTAAGAATGTTCACCTAAATTAGAAGCCAAAAATAAGAGAAAAATCGTGAAAAGCAGTGGCAGAAATTCGCCACTGCTTGACAGAATTTTGGGCAGATTTTCAGTCAACTTTGGAGGGGTATATCTCCTCGTATATTAGGAGTTTTTAGGTGTTTCAAAAGCCTAAAATGAAGTTCGTCGAGTCTAGTTTCCAACTCAATAAACCTCTCGTCGATAGGACATCGGAGTAGAAAGTTATGGACGTTACAATTTCAGCTGACAGAACAGTGAATTCCGCCACTGCTGGCCGATTTTGAGCAGAGAAATTCAAGTTTTTGAGACAAGTTTTTGGAAGAGAAAATGTGTATAAATGATGGGTTAACATCATAGATTGTATGCATGTTGAATTGGAGTTGAAAAAGTGAGGAATTAGGCAAGAAAAGTTGATAAAACCGTGGGTTGTTCGGCGAAGCAGTGGGTTCGAATTAGGGGTTGTTTTGGCTTTGTTTGAGGTATAAAATTCTTCCTTCTATGATATAATTTGAGTTGCATGTTATAATTGAAGTAATGAATGTATGTTGAGAGAAACTTGAAGTTTAGGCAATGCATGTGACAAATTTAGTGTTGTAGCCGATTTTAGGACCATGTTGTATACATTGGATTATTTGGATTAAAGTGTTATTGTTGTTATTATGGTTGCTAATTGCATGTTGAGAATTGAAAGGAAACATTGATGTTTAAAGATGTATTTGTTATATGGAATTGTTGGAAGGTGAGTTGGATTAAGAATTAAGGAAAGAGTCATAGAGTGGTGACGTTGTGGCCGAAATTGGTATGGAAATTATTGAACCTTGTTATATGCATTTTATAGACTGTTTACATATGATTGTGGGGCAGAATTTTACACGTCTAGTAGGCGTGTAATCCCCTTTGGATTAACTGTTGATTGTGCCCTTAGTCGGGGCTTGGTTATTGTTGAAATTGGGCCTTTTTAAAGGTGGGTAGAAACAAAGAAAGTGCTGCCCAATTTTTCGTAGAAATAGGAACGTTACTTAAGTCCCTAACCTCCCCTTAAAGGCATGTAGTTAATAGACATGCTATTGTCGTGATAGGTGGAAGTGCTACGTGAGCGTATTCCACTTAGCGGGTTGGTAGAAGAACGCTAAGGTATGCGAACTAACTTCCTTCTATTGGCATGATTATTCTTGAAATATACTAGCCTTGCTTATTGAAGTATACTTGTCTTGGTTTTGAAAGTCATGAGACTTGATATATTTTGAAAGAATATATGATTTGATTTTGAAAGTAAGCGACTTGAGTTATATGAAGTATAAATGACTTGGTTTCAAAAGATGTAAGTGACTTGATTTAAAGAGTAGAAATTACTTGATTTTAAAGCCTCGAGTTAAATTTAAAAAGTATATGTTACTTGGTTTTAAGAGTATATGTTACTTGGTTTTGAAAGTATAAGTTGATTTATTTTATAAGTGGAAATGATTTTAAAGGTATAGGTTATTTGATTTTGAAAGTAGAAGTGCCTTGATACTACGGGTGTTAGTACCTTGAGATTTATTATATGAAAGGATTCTTTTTAAAAAAAAGGATAGATGTACTTAATACTTTTGGAGTCCAACTCCCTAATGTTACATCACATGATAGTGTCTTGGTTTTATTAAAAGGAAAGAGGTGATAGTGCCTCGGTTTGTGTAAAAAGAAGATGTGGTAGTGCCTTAGTTTTCTAAAATAAAAGTTTGTTATAATGGCTTTATGGGAAGTCAGAAGATGGTTTAAAATGTCATATGATTGCATTGTTACACCGAGTCCCATGGGGTCGACACGCGTTGCACATACCCGAGGATTATAAGGGAATCATGTGAGAATGTCCATGATTATGACTTATATATTATACGAAAATCATGTGAGAATGTCCATGATTATGACTTATATATTATACGGAAATCATGTGAGAATGTCCATGATTATGACTTATATATTATACGGAAATCATGTGAGAATGTCCATGATTATGACTTATATATTATACAGGAATCATGTGAGAATGTCCATGATTATGACTTATATATATTATACGGAAATCATGTGAGAATGTCCATGATTATGACTTTCATATATTATACGGAAATCATGTGAGAATGTCCATGATCATGACTTATATATTATACGGAAATCATGTGAGTATGTCCATGATTATGACTTATATGCGCTTATGGAAATCATGTGAGAACGTCCGTGATAATGAGATAACTCTTATTGTGAAAATAGTATTTCTAAAAAGGAAGGCATGGTATTGTCTTGATATTTCTAAAATGGAAGTTTGTTTTAAAGATTTTATTGAAAGTCCATGAGATGTGTATTGTCCGTGAACTTGTATTCACGATGCGGGATAGATTCCCATGAGATGTATATAGAGTATAAGATTACATGACTAGACATACATGGTTTTAAAAATAACTCTCTTTGAAAAAGGTACATTTGGCTTTTATTTTATATGACACGGTAGGATCTGGTATTTGATTTTCATACTTGCCCTGTCATTCCTTTGTACAGTTATGATCTGATTTACTGTACTTCTTGTTTACATACTTGGTACTGTTAGATCGATTTCTTCTGGGTGCGTCATGCCCGCAGGTATAGGTATTCCGTTTGAGGATCCTCCGGTCTAGGTTCCTGCTCAGCTATTTGGGAGAGCTCCTTTGATTCAGAGCTCGTCATTTTGGTACAGAGCCCTATTATTTTGTCTTATGTATATTTACGGGCCCGACGGGGTCCTGTCCCGTTATATGTCATCGTCGAATTCTTAGAGGTATGTAGACAGGGGTGGGTTGTACGGATGTAGAGATGTGAATCTTTTTTTTATATATATGTGCGGTTGTCCTCTGATTTGGGGAGATTCCAGATATAGTGGCGAATTTCTGCCGGCTTGCTTATTTTGATTGTTTTCGTATTTATGTGATGCTATTTGGTGGCAGCCTAGTCGGCTAGCCTGTTGTGACATGTTGGTTAGTTGTGTAAGGCAGCCTTGTCGGCTCGCCTACTTTAGGCTTATGTTATAGATGCAGCGTTATGCTGCCGAATTTTCTATTACCCTTAAGTGTCAGTTGATTATGTGACAGGTTAGTGTAATGACGTCCAATTAGGGCGTCGGGTCGCGGCCCGTCGGGTCGGGTCGTGACACTCGCCCCCTCTATCATACAAACATTGAGACCCATTAAACATAGCTCTACTGACAAGCAAACTGAAGGTTTCCCAAGTTTGATTGTCAGCATCATACCCAAATTGATTAATCATGTTCTGAAGAAAGGCAGACAGCATTAAGCATTATGTGGAAGAATGCTGCTCTTAATCTAAATTTAAGAACAAAGTTACCGTGCTCCTAACAAATTAAACCTAGGTCCCAAATGTTTCTAACAGGTACCTTCTTTAATTGTAATTTCATGAGGGTGCTGGATAAATGCAAAACTTTAATGCTATTTTGTTTAATGAAGTTTCTCACTAGTTCTTCTATGTGACCAAGGATATCATTTTCAACTCTGAACTTGAACCTTTCCAGTAATCAAATTTCTTTTTCAGAACTACAAATAAATTGATTTAGCAAGTATAGTTCCAGACATCAGCTAAAGGAGGAACAACCCTGAAAAAATATTTCAAATGTTTTTCATTATAAGAAAATAAAGGTAAACATTTCAAGAAAACAGAAGAAAATATTGTAAAGAAAAATAACTGTGATCACGAAACATATTCAGAGTCCAGAACGAGAATACCTGTCGTAGCCAAGACCTTCAAGAACAAGTGAGACAAACTCCCAAAACTTAATGGACTCCATGTTCGTGATGAAATATGCCTGCAAAGATCTTGTTGATCTGAGATTCATCAAACAAAGCTCATATTCAAGAATTAATAAATCGCATAACATGCTTCTCTCTGTTTTCACAGAGACTCCAGGACACGTAAGCAATCATGCATACTCATAAGCTAGTGCATGTCAAAATGTAATTATTTGGACATCCAACTTTATCCCAAACCCCCACTTTTAAAATAGAAGAAACATAGAGAGATGAGAAAGTGGGGAGAAGAAAATTATGCTTTCTGACTAGCAAAAGAAAAGGAAAACAAGGAAGGTGTCCTGTTTTTGAATGCTTAATGTAACATTATAACGGAGAGAGAAGATGAAACAAAACTATGAGTTCGCACAACGGTCGAGTTTCTTGACCAGCAAAAGAAAAGGAAGGCCTGCGAGGTGGCTCTTATTTCATGGTTTGCTGCACAATTATAGGCCCGAATATAATGGATGCACAAGTGTTGCCCCTCCTAGTTGTTGCCATAATATGTTTTAAGCAACAATCTTTTTTCTTTTGAAACGGTAAAGTAAATTTTGTTATCAAAACGTCAGCACTAAGATTGTGCCGACAAACTCTAGCAAAGATACAAAGTCTGTCAAATCTATGAGCTAAGATACAAAAGTTTTGTTGGTTGGCTGTAGATATAACCTACTAAATAAAGACTGTACACTAATTAGTGTTCAGGGTATGATTTCAAGAGAATGGGAGAAAACAGGGAAACATTACTTACACAGAAACAAAAAAGCTAATTTATGGCCACACAACAGCCGGTAACCTTATATGGTTAAATCCCCGAGAGAATTCAGCTTTTCATGGAATCATCACTAGTTAAGAGATATCTTGTTTATGCAAGCATACAAGTGAAACGTCGAAACTAAGGAGACCTACATGAAATTAATGAGTTTCACCCAACCTAGAGAGTTTTGATATGCAGTATATGCATTTGCAAAACCTAAAAATCGGCATCATTCAAGCAAAACTTAATCTAGATAGCTCAAGCTTTGTTGCTGCATGAGATCAGGTTGATCACTTTTCCACATGTATATCACAATCATGTAGGATGGATACAAGAAACAAATGAAACTTGAATGGGAACTCAAAAATCTCCATTGCATTGCTTAATCATGATCCTTCCATGCATTGAGGCCGGTACTTAAACAAATCGAGGAACATAAATTCTATTGATATTAAAGCATATGGCCAGGTCAGATCCTATATAGTTGCTGGTATTTAAGATTTTCCAAAAATTACAGAATATGAAAAAACAAAGAAACATTACGTTCCCAGCAGCTTTCTCAGCACTTGTTCCTCCTGATGCTAGAGCTCGTTCTGCACACACATGAGCATGTGCCACATTCTCCACGTAAGTGAAATCATACATGTTATTTCCATCACCAATAATGAACTGCAAAATTAAGAATTAGAGATTTAAAGCTAAAAGTCAACCCGAATAGTGAAAAGACGGTAGAATGCAGCAACTTGCCAGTCTTAGACTCTTTTTAAATAGGTTAAATTCAATTTGACCATGGAAAATGCCAATAGTGATCCAATAGTAAGTGACATGGAAGAGAATGCAGAAATCACTAAGTTCCTCAAGATAGATCTTATACTCAATGGCTTACAAGCTTCAAGTAATACAATAGTAAACTCAAACCTACTGTTTATGTCCAGTTTTATACCTAAAGGCTTCCATATAACACGAATGTGACCCGGATTTAAAGATGCATGTGTAAACAAAATGAGGCTCTAAACTCACCTTAGATTTTCCAGCCCTTGCAGCTGCGACTAGTGAAGGAACGAGCAACCTATCACCTGGGCCAAAAATACTGCTAGGTCTAATGCAGCATGTTAGCAGCCCTTTAGTACCATTTGACTTGATAACAAGTTCCTCTCCTTCAGCTTTAGTTGCAGAGTAGGAATCATTATGCTGAAATGTTTATCAGTAACAAGAGTATGGTTATCGTCTAACCTAATAAGCGAATTATTTCTCATTCAAATGAAGTGCAAAGTAGACAGAGGCACTACCTTAGCAGGATATGGCAGTGATTCATCCCCATCTAGAATTCCGTTAACTCCATCAAACACCACACTGGGAGAGCTAGTGTAAATAAGTCTTTTCACTTTCAGCTCAACGCAAGCATCAATTATATTTTGGGTTCCTTCACATATAATTATGCAATTGAAAAGAGAGAACAAAAACTTTCATGGAAAGACAGACAATAAAGAGCATTAAGAAGTTGTGACAATAGAACCACTGTCTTAACTTTAGAAAGATCATTATTGTTCTTAATAAAAAAAAAATTAAAGCATTCCCATACCTTGGACATTAACTGAATAGTGGAGCTTGTAGCTGTTGATTGATGAATCTGGAGCAGCCATGTGGAAGACAACCTCAGCTCCTTCACAAGCTGCAAATATTAAATGAATAAAGTTAAGACACCGCAAGTTTATGAAATGGGCTATATCCTGTGTCACATTGACTCGGGCATAAATGCTGGCCGATAAGTATCTGGTGCAGGTGTAGGTAGGGGTACGTCAAGTTTTGAGCAAGTTTCTACCGTATCTTGAAAGATATACATGGAATACTTATACATATGTCACATTTATTTAGCACGAATACTCTATGTCACATAAGTAACTCAAGTACTACACTTAAAAGAAGAATCTAGAAAAATTAGCTAGGATGATTTGGCAAGTGACATAAAATGGGATATCTCCTATGTCGCATAGATGCCATTAAGTAACCAGTACAGATTGGTACAGGTCAATCAATTTTTTAGCAAATTTTCACTGCATCTTGTAAGATTTCGTGAAATACTGATACCCTCGTCACACTCATTTACCACAAGTAATTTGAGGCAAATGAATACTTCATGTAGCATCTCAAGTACTACAGTCAAAAGATGAGTTTTGAAAAACTTAGCTAGGATAATTTAGCAAAAGTATCTGATACAAGGTTTACTTAATATGAAACAACTGGAACGTAGAAAGCCACATAATGGAAGTGGATTGAGAACCATCACGTCTCAGGTTCAAATCCTAGCGGAGATAAAATTCCTTTCTATTTGTCCAAACCTTGATGGATAGAGTTACCCGGTACCTATGTTGTGGGAGGTAGCAGGTACCCGTCGAATTAATTGAAGTGCATGCAAGTTGGCCCGGACACCACAATTATCAAAAAACAAAAAAAGGAAAGCCGCCTATTGATTCCACATTATGGCTAAAAACACTTGGAACCTTGCTCCTCTAAACATTTTGGACAGGTGAGTAGAAGAAATTACTAATAAGTAACCAATATAAAACCAAAACACCCATATTCAAGAATCAAAAGTTCTGATTTTGGGTGTCAAAAACAACTTAGGGGTCGTTTGGTAGGGTAGGGTGTATAAGGTAGAATAATGTTGGTATAAAATTTTAGTATACAATGTCTTGTTGCAACTTTTTTTTATTAGTCATTTTTATTAAAAGAAAACAGTATCACCTAAAAGTATACTAATACCAGTATTACTTATACACTCTATTCAGTACTATCATTATACTAGTAAACCATGGCATTATCAATACCAATATTATTCTTATACTTATACACCTTTTTCACTACTATTCAGAAATTATCCAATGTATGTTATTTTTAATACAACACCCTTTTCACTACTATTCAGAAATTATGCAATGTATGTTATTTTTAATACTTCCTCTGTGTTAATATATGTGACACACTTTTCTTTTTAATCTGTCCCAATAAGAATGTCACATTTTTATAATTAGAAACAACTTAACTATAAAATTCTTCCTTTATTCTTAATGAAATGATTTTTAACCACATAAGGTTTATTTTAGACCACAAATTTCAAAAGTCTTCATTTCTTTGTTAAATTTTATGCTTAGTCAAAACGGTGTCACATAAACTAGGCAGAGGGACCAACAACCAAACAGTCGATAAGAAATAACGTCAACATAACTTATCTTCGAAACCGAATGACCCGTTAATATTTACAATGGAAAGCAGCAAATCAAGAATAAGATGAAAAGAAAAGACCTTTGAGGACTTGGGAGTTGTTAAGAAGATCCATGGATACATATACAGCACGGCCAGATTGCAAGGCATTTCCAAGAGTACCCTTTTCCTCAGAAGGCTCAAGTTTAATGGTAGGACCCAAATCAGCAATGCGAACATGATATATTTCATAACGGATGAGCATTTCCACTAAATGCCGAGCAGCAAAGCCTCTTCCACCAGTCACCACACACCATTTCACTTGTCCTTCACCCATTCTTATCTCCTACAATTGGTAGATAGGAGATTCTTGAGGTCTTCAAGGTGAACTAGGCGATCCAAAAAGAGATAGTAATAATTTATAGTCCCTATGCTGTAATTTTCATTGTACACTTGTATAGAGGGGGTGAATTTTTGGTTTTTTATTTTTATTTTTTCAAAGAAAGATGGGCATTCATTTTGAGTTAATGGTAAAAAACTAGTCTAAATTATACAGTAATTTTTTATAACTTTCATACCTTTTTTTACTTACCTATAGACCTGTCCATAGGGTTGGTACCGGCCCGACCCGAAAAAAATAGGGTCATGGTCAATTTATTTCTGACCCGTGAGCCATCTGACACGAAAAGGCGGGGACCCGAGCATTTTTAGGGTCGGGCCAGGGTTAAATTTTTCTACCCGCTCGACCCGACCTCTGACCCGACACTTAATTTTTTTAATATAATTTATATTATTTTTTTTATTAATATTTACATGTTTTAAGAATATATGTGATGTACACTTTATGTTTTAATGTAAAACATTGACATAAAATATAGGGAGAGAAGAAAATAGTTATAAATTGGTGCAACTTTAAATGATCATAACTCTGCGCTCGGACGTCTGTTTCACCCATTTTTTTTATTTCGTGTATTTTATCGAGGCGGGGCCGTCCCAAACCGCCGCAACATCCATTTTTGGAAAAATGTACGTCTTCCCAATTAATTTGACGTTTCTCCCAAATCAATTTCTAATTTTTCCTTTTCTTCGCTACAGATCTCGCGATATACAATAGATTTTAACGTACAAATTTCGTGTGAATGTCAATTTCAATTTTTAAAATTTAATTTTAGAAATAACAAAAAAAATTGTCGGATCCCGAGACCCAACCCGAGCTTTGGACAGGTCTACTTACCTAAACTATTACTTCCTTTATATTAAAACACAACTCGATATCGACAATAAGTGTGTGGAGGTCAACTCACCATAAAAGTATGTTTTAATACAAAGAGAGTGATAGTTCTAAGTATAATACATAATTAAGGTATGAAATTCGTGAAAGAAGTGATTCCATTTTATACCATTTATGGTTATTCAATTTTAGCCACTGTAACCATCACGTGCAGAACTAATTTTTATTGAATAACCATCACGTGCAAATATGGCTGGAAATTTCTTTTGATCGCAGAAAGATTCTCTTACAACGATAATTCATTTGTTTGAGAGGGAAACAATGTAAGACTCGACAAAAATCAGAGTATTAAAAATTATCTACATAGTACAATAATAATAAAAGATTGCAGGGAGAAAAAGAAAATCAGTTGATGAGCAACACTTTTTTTTCCTGTAGTTGCTATCAGTTTAAAAGAGGAAGATGGAGGGTATTTGTCAATTCTTCCTTTTCATTGTCATGCAAAGAGCGGCACAAACATATGTCAAATGCAGCAAAGTACCATGCTAACAACAAATGATGAACTAATCCGAAACAAAATCCAAACTGGAAAGCAATTGACACAAATATGCAGTTGTATTAAAACACTAATCCGCCACTTAGTTATAGTTCAACATGCTAGCAACACATGGTGTACAGAGAGTTGATGATGTCAAATGCCGATCAAAAGATATTTTTCTACTATTCTTCTGCTGCAGGTTGGGTCAGTCCAGCATCCACCAACATTCTGTTCAGAGTTTCGGGAGAGCATGCTCGATACTTGACTTTCCCATTAGAGAGAAATACCTCAGCAAGTTCAAGTTTCTCAGAAGTGAGACTAGTGCTGTCCATTGTCTTACTAAGCACTTTAAGGGCAAGTTTGACGGCCTCTTCCCTTGTGATATCATCCTTGTAATCCTGCTTAAGAATTGATTGAGCTGCCTGGTTGTTTGCTCCAATTGCTGCGGCTTTCCAACCTCCATAATTTCCACTTGGGTCGCTCATGTAAAGTTGGAAGCCATAATTTTTATCCCAACCTGCAAAGAGAAATGAAACACCAAAAGGGCGAAGTCCACCAAATTGTGTGTAACCTTGTTTGGTGTCACATAGTGACTGAACAAGTTGTTCAACTGGCATGGGCTCTTGATAAGAGAATGTATAGCGCTGAGCCTGGACCCTGGCCGTGTTGATCAGAATGTTGGCATCAGACATAATTCCAGCTACAGCGCAAGCCACATGATCATCAATCTTGTACATCTTCTCACTCGATGTTGAGGTCTGAAGCAGCTTAGATGTTACTTTCTTTTCACCTACCAGCACCACCCCATCCTTGGACAAGATGCCTATAGCACTACCTGCATTTCCAATAGCCTCCATTGCGTACTCAACCTGATAGAGACGACCTTCTGGGGAGAAAATTGTTGTGCGGCTATCATACCTTCGTGACATTTTTTCCTTATCTGCAGTATACCTGAGTAAATTTTTATAGCTCGAGCTTGTCAGATAATTCAAAGCATGTGAAACTTAGTTCATTTTACTGTATCCTCCCATGAATAAGTCTGAAAAACAAGTATGTAGCGAACACAAAAGAAAGAAGGATGCAAAATTGAGTGAAAACAATATATAAGTTCCCATATGAGTTGAAGTTGAAAATTGCCATGACTTTCCACCTGTATGGATAAAACTTTTGGACATTTGAAGCGTGTATACTGTGATACTGTTGAGTTCAGTACTACTTTTTTTTTGGTGGATAAGATGCCATTGAACAGCACCATAAGGTACTAATACTTACAGTAAAAAGGACTTAGGTCCCCTTAGTTATGGAGGGAATCCAGAAACTCCCCTTAGATTTTCTTTTTATGAAGAGTTGAAAGTCCCGTTAGATTTTATGAATTACAGAATCAATGACACTCTTGATATTTTGTTAAAGTTAACTCGACATCCTACTTTCTTAGAAGTATTGAAGGAACAAAGATGTTATGTCCAACTATCATATCATGATCCAATAGGAAAAGAAGGCTTAAACACATGACTATTCTTTTAATTTAAACAAGTGAAGTAATTTAAGTAATTAACATTACTTTTGGGAAGATTCAATTACTTGACAAGAAACCCTAGCATATCCTCCTACTGGTAGCTTATGCACCTTAAGAGGTTGCTTCAAAAGGTCTCACTAGATTACTGTACTGTTCATCTTCTTGCCCCAAGTATTTTTGCTGCTACAGTTTCTCACTTTAGTGTTAGAATTGTAGCACCTGTGCAGCCAAAACAGCCATAGATTCTACTAATTTATAACCCAAATCTCTCTCTTTCACTTTATCCATCAACCTTTGGCTTCCACTATTCTTATTTATGACAGTTCCAACCAGAAAATCATAAATCACCCTAAAATTTATTCTTCTGTCCCAAATTGTAGCACGTGAATTCCTCACTTATCCTAACCATGGATGCTCAAATTCTTCTGGTAATAAACCTAACTATGGGGATTAATGAATACTATCATATGCAACAATCAGTAATGAATAACACATGCAACTACCATCAAGTTTACTCTATCCCACTTTTGTTTTCTCTAGAGCAAATGTCCTATTAGCAACACCTTAGTCATATGCTGCTTTGATTTTCAGTATTGAATATTATCATATGCAAACAAGAGGAGTTTTATCTACGCCATTTTTATCTTCACTAGAAAGCCAGGTCCAATTAGCTATTACCAAGTCATAGCTGTCAAATAGAAAACTGGTTTGCTTGTATGCCTAAAACAGGTATATGCTATACCCCTTCGTGCTTTTGTACAAACTCTGATAATATCTGACTATATGCAAAGTCCAGCAAGTTACTCAACTATCTACCCCACCCAAGTACAATATCTTGTTTTGCAAGCCATCTCAATCTATGGAATGTGTTAGCCACTCTACCGTGACACCCTCTATTCAAAATCAAACAGAGGGCATAAGAAAAGCTTGGTGAGTGACTTAACGCAGGTAAATCCTCAAATATAAACAGGTCCAAGAATCCTAGATTGCCCTGAACAGACAAAAGTAATTGCAAACCATTTCCTCTCTTAAAGCAATTCTATACCAAGGAAAAAAATGTCATTCTAATCCCATGACATTCCAATGCACACACTTCAGATATGGAGAAAAACTATTAAGATAGTAGAGACACTTTATTCTAAACAAAAGAAAGGAATGTAGTAACAAAACAAGGAAAGGGTTTATGTAGCCATTTGCTCATGGTTATTGATGTTTTTTTCAGAGAGGAAAGGAGAAATGAAAAGAAATTAAAAAATTATAATATCTTCCCTCTATTCAACAAATAACTTGCTACTCCACTTTTTAAAAGCAATGTCTACTTAATGTATTTAGCTAGGTTTGTTGGACTTTTCCCTGATCTAGTGATCTTAGCATATTTTATTCTCATGTATGAGCTTTAACACTTTTTCTGGATAGGAGGTAGTAAGAGATTTTATAGATGAACTTGCACTAAGCCAGGGCATGACTTAAGAAGGTGCAATTCCTTGATTGGATCTAGCATTGCATCTACATTATGTATAAGAACTAGGTTGCACCAAAAAGCTAGCAAATAAGTACATTTGTGTCAAGGCCAAGTATATTTCTTCTTTTGCCTTAAAAACTCTGCTATTTCTTTCAAGCCAAATTGTCCACCAAATGGCTTGAAGAATAGTATTCCAAGTCTTCTGCGATTTCTTTTTGAGACCCTATCTGTTTCAACTTTCAACTATGCAGCAGATCAATCTGGAGTTTGGCATAGTCCAACATATGTCAAGTATTGCAAAAGACATAATCCAAAGCTATATTGGAGCCCCTTATTCAAGGGATATTCTAAGAGGAAAGTAGGCTATTCGTCGGTGAGGGATCTATGGTAGCTCGTCTATCTCTTAGCATCGATCTAACACTTCATGATGTCATTTAATGAAATTCCTTATTTTATAAAAATAATGTTTAATAGTGCTAACACTTCATCCTGTGCTTCTCGAAACAACCTAAAAGGGACGAGTTATTCCAAATTTAAGGTTCATTTGGCATGTGAATTACATTTAGAGAGAAGAAATTTAACTGAAACAAGCTTGAATATGCAGTTAACTAAATAAGGAGCAGCAACAAGAATGGCCAGAAGAGAGGTACAGGTATAAAAATTATTAGTTAAAGCTGAGTTTTCTTTTCATCTATTTTTCTCCTAACTTGAGGCTGGCCAATCTATATCATCTGCTATAGATTTAACAAGTCTGTTCTTTCCTTTTTATTTTGATAGGTAACAAATGGCTGCCCAATTTCTTAGTAGTACCAACCAAAGCAGCTGCTTTACCACTATCAATTCCATAACAATTGGAACTTTTTTTTGAGAAAGGTAACAATCATAACAATCGGAACTAAAGACACAATAGGGAGATAAAAGAGTCTTTAAAAAAAGGAACTGGTAATGTTAAGAGCTAAAAGAGCTATTTTCAGATTAAACAATGACGATTAGGTGGTCTAGACACCACGGTTATCGGGGGAGAAAAGACCATGGCATAACTACCTAAATCAGGTGATACAGCCCTTTGAGTTTTCTTAGACATCCCTAGTCCTTCTACTTCATAAACACCAGATATCCACCTAACTACTGATTCCCAACAGACAAATTATTTCCATTGTACATCTTCATTAATTTGACTCTTTTTCTCTAATTAAAACAACTCTTTACAACAAGAAGAAAAAAATGACAATAAGAGAATGCAAGGGATAAACTAAATTTGCTATCAACTACACCCTTAAAAAAAAAGGCAGCCCAGCCCAGTGCACTAAGCTCCGCTATGCGCGGAGTCCGGAAAAGGTTGAACCACAAGTATACGCTTTAACTCAGATTTCAAAATCAACTGCACCCCTAAATCATATAAACCCTCATGAAAGTTACCAATAAATTGGGGGGGGGGGGGGGGGAAGCGATAAAAGTATACAATTCACGGTAAAATAAAAACTATTGGCAATAGGATTAAGTGGAAGAAGGGAGAGAGATACCTGAGATGTGAGATCTAAGAGGCTCAAGCTTTTTGCCTGTTTATGTAGACGAAGCTCTAGTCTTGTCGCGCAAGACTTTGAAACGGGTCGGGTCGGATAGGGTGTCTGGATAGGCCTTAAAGTAGGAATTGCAACCCGTAACCAATTTCACCCTAAAAGCGGTACGCAACTCATTTAAGATCTTAACCTAGTTACTCTATTCAATTTCCATAGTAGGTCTATTGAATATGATACAAAAGATTTGCCATTATAACTATATATAACGTTTATGCATTTATATGCATACAACAACACAACAACAATCCGAAACCCTACACCAGTTGGTTTTGAAGGCAGAGGGTATCTCATCGGGGAGGTGAGAGATTTGCCAAAGCTCAAACCTGCGTAACGCCCGCATGTCTTCGCCGTGAAGTCACACTTGGCTTGTCAAGTGTGGTTTAACTGGCTGACGGAGTTTGCAGGCTATTACGTCAGTCCGTGATTTACCCAGTGCGCACCATCGGGTAGCGGCTGCGGGTTTCACGTTAAACAACAACACAACATACCCAGTAAAATCCCACCACATGGGGTCTGAAAAGGATAGTCTGTGGACAGACTTTACCTCTATCTATGGTAAATGAGTTTAAATTATGCCAACTGACAATTTAAATATTTGTACAAACAGATTGCTTAATAAATAATATATTTGCTTAAGAAATAATTATATATTAATTGCTAATCTAAAATAAATAATAGTTTTTATTATAACAAACTAAATTACATAGATAGTGAGGAAAAACTATTATGATACCACTGGCATAAAAGAATAGCTCTCGAAAACACTGTGTCTTTCACCTAATGACCGCTGAATCATCATGATTTACTTCTTTGTCCGCAAGAATAGCTCTCGGGAATAGGTGAACAAATATCAAGAAACTAAACGATATATATCATCATCATTGTACTTCAACAAATCTTAAAACTAGTCTACTAGCTGTCTGGAAAGCCTACTGTTGGAATATAGACACAATCATTGAAAACGAATAATGAGGATCAAATTTTCATATAATATAAACAACATATAATTATAGATTTTAATTAGATATAAAATTAATATTTATCTCTTGAAGTGTGACAGTAATCAAGTGTATAATTATGTTTATCTCCTTGCATCTAACTAGAAAACAAATCCGGTAAAAAGAGTTACCTATCCAACAATAAATTGTGATATATATTAATTGACCAACATCAGTACATAAAATTTGGTTCTCTTGGTACCTAGTGATAGAGAATATATTAATATTCTCCATATATTCTGTAATTAAAATTTTAATATAATTATGAAAACTAGGTTTCCTCGTACAATTAGGATTTGTACTTGTAAATAACTATATATATATATATATTAATGAGAAGCCTCCAATCAAGGAGAATTTTATAATTCTACATGGTATCAAGAGTCAAACTCTAAACATCATTCTTACCACTCTTGTTCGCCCCCCCCCCCCCTAACCTTAATTGTTTCCTTCTCTGGAACCATCGGAAACTGTCATCTCATGGCTACTCACGAATCTCACGAGGGTTCCTCCTCCAACCCCGACGTCACACATCCTCCTCTTCCCTCATCTTCCGCTAACTCCTTTCATCCGGCCTTCGTCGTAACAAATATCAATAACTTTATCCATTTGGTTCTTGATCAAGAGGATGGACAATACTTATCGTGGGTTGAATTATTTCAAATACATGTTTGTGCGTACAACGTCCTTGATCACATCGATGCCACCACGCCTCGCCCACCCGACGTCGACAACATGACGTGGAAGCGACTAGATGCAATTGTTAAACAATTGATATATGACACCATCTCCAAGGATTTACTTCATACTATTATGAAGACATGTGCTACGGCTCACGAATTATGGACACGACTAGAGGAAATCTTTCAAGACAACAAACATACAAGCGTCGTCTATTTGGAGGAATAGTTTAACAACACCCGTCTTGAACGCTTTACCAATATGTCAGACTATTATAAATAACTAAAATTGGTTGTCGATCAATTGTCTAATGTTAGCACTTCGATTTTCGAAATAAAGATGGTTTTACAACTCATCAATGGTTTGCCGAAGGGTGAGTATGACACACTTGCGACGATAATCCAATAAGTAGATCTCCTATCTAGCTTCAACAAAGCCCGATCACAATTACTGTTGGAAGAGACTAGATGACCCAAACAGGATGAACACAATCAACAAGCATTGGCGGTTGACGTACTGCCAACCGCCACTACACCCACCGGTCCACAACACAACACGGACCACCACCCTCAACATGGTGGTCGAGGAGATGGAAGAGGTTGTGGCCGCGGAAATTGAGGCAACATCTGAGGGAAGGGTCGTGGCGGTAACTCCAGGTCCAGTGCACAGTCACGACCGACCCAACACCCCTCTCAGTGGGCCAGCCCAACACCATGGCACATGACCAGCCCCACGATCTGGGCTCACCACAATGTTCGTATTTGATAGCCCATGCCCAATTCACTAGGAAATGCCAACAGTCCGGACTCCTGGGACTACCTCCACCCCCCGCTACACGAACCAACAGTATCATACCTACCTATCTCCGGCCCAACAACCACAACAACCATACGGTCTTATAACCCATACCGAACTAAGTCAGGCCTACAACACTATGAATCTCAAGCAACCTGATATCGTATGGTACATGGATACGGGGGACACATCTCATCTCACTCATAACTCTCGTAATCTCCTTCAACTATTTAATTTGTGCAATCTTTAATGTATTTTGGTCGGAAATGGCAAGTGTATTCCAATTCAAGGTTATGTCACCACACAAACACCACCACCTCATCCTCTCTTTACCCTAAAAATGTCCTATACGCGCCTAACATCATTAAAAACGTAATCTCTGTTAGGAAGTTTACTAGTGACAATTTCGTATCTATTGAGTTTGACCCTTTTGGTTTTTCTATGAAGGACCTACATACGGAGATAACTCTAACAAGATGCAATAGTGTGGGGGACCTCTATCCATTCTCATCCAATTCTGTTGTCAGTGTCAATCCACATACCTCTCTACCTGCAATCTTTCCATCAACTTGACACGATAGACTTGGGCACCCGGGAGTACCAGATTTTTATTTTCTTAGGAGTCACAATTAATTCAATGTAATAAAGATATTTTTTTTCTCACAATTGTTACTCTTGTCCATTAAGGAAGTATGTTGAACTTCCTTTTCAGTCATCACTAAGTGTAACGTTCTCTCCTTTTGATATTATTCATGTGGATTTATGGACCTCTCCAATTGCTAGCAAACTAGGTCATAAATATTATTTGGAATTTTTGGATGATTTATCTCACTTTCTTTGGGTTTATCCTCTAAAATATAAGTCCCAAGTTTACCAACCCTTTCTTGAATTTCAAACTTATGTTAAAATCTAAATTGAGAAAAACATCAAAACATTTCAATGTGACAACGATCGTGAGTTTGACAATTTTCTTTTTCATAAATTTTGTTCGGGATAATGGCATGATTTTTAGCTTCTCTTTCCCTCATACCTCACCTCAAAATGGTAAAGACGAAAGAATCCTACGCATCATCAATAATAAGATCCACAATATGCTCATTCAAGATTCTCTCCCTTTCTTTTTGGGTATACGTCTTGCATATATCGGCATACCTTCTTAATATATTACCAACACGAACTCTTCAACATCAAACTCCAATCGAAATTCTCTCCCGTCGGATACCCTCTATAATCACCTTCAGATTTTTAGTTATTTATGTTACTCGAATCTCGCCTCCACGGCCCCTCACAAATTAGCACCTAGAACCACCACTTCCATTTTCTTAGGTTTCCCATCAAATAATATGAGGTACTTATGCTATGACTTGTCCACAAATAAAATTCAAGTCTCCCGTCATGTTACATTCAACGAGAATGTTTTTCCATTTGCAAACGTCCAAAAATTTCAAGTCACTAATCATGACTTTCTTGATGATCGACCCTCATTAGAACCACAATACATCATGGCACCCATCCCATCCCCTCCCATCACTGCCCCAGCCCCCATCGACTACCCCTCATCCCGTCGACCACCAGCCGACCCAATGTTTCCATCTCGATCGCTTTGGCCCCGCCGAAGCTCATCGCCCGCCATCGTTCCTACGACGCATGCTGTCGTGTCACCGATCCCATCGCTTCACCCTTCGCCATCGCTCCGTGTCATCGAGCCCACTGCCCACCCCTACCATTATTCCCATATCAAAAAATACCACGTCCCATACCAGCCCATTGTCTGTAAGTAACCACCCCACCGCCTGTTACCTAAAATGTCCCTCTTCTGATCCATTGTATGGAAACCCGTGCTCCGCACAAAATTTTCAAACTAAAAGTACACTTTACCTATCCACTCAGACTATCTCACCTATACCTAAAAACCCAAAATTAATCAAGCTTGACCTGAATTGAAATGCGACCATGCGTGAGGAATTTAATGCGCTCACTTCACAAAGTACTTGGGATCTTGTCCTGAGACCATAAGGGGTGAATGTGATTCGTTGGATGTGGCTATATCGTCACAAATTCAGAGATATTAGTGAGCTTGAACGCCATAAGGCGAGACTTATGGAAAATGGCACGGGGCAACAAGAGAGAGTTGATTGTGGTGAGACCTTCAGTACAGCGGTTAAACCAGCCATTATTCACACTGTTTTGAGAATAGCTATGGAAAATAACTGGTTGATTCATCAACTTGATGTAAAAAATGCGTTCTTATATGAGGATTTAAAAGAAACAATATATATGCATCAACTGTCTAGCTTTGTGCATCCAGATGCTCCTTAGTATGTCTGTCATCTTCGAAAGTCACTCTATGGCTCGAAACAAGCCCTAGGGCTTGGTATGAGCGGTTTACCATTTATATCATACATATCGGATTCGTGTGCATCAAAGTGATAATTCACTTTTTATTTTAATCGAGGTAATGACATTGCATGACTTTTGCTCTATGTGAATGATATTGTTCTGACTGCCTCATCTGATGTGCTAAAATACAAAATCATTACCCTGCTCAAATTCGAATTTGCTATGACAGACTTGGGTAAGTTGAGTTATTTTTTGGGGATTTCAATGACCAAATCCGACAATTCAATATTCTTGTGTCAGCGTAAGTATATCGAAAAAATTGTTTACATGACTAAAATGGAAAACTGTAAGATCATGCCCACTTCAGTCGATTCGAAGTCGAAACTCAGTGCCGATGACGGGGATCATGTGCTCGATATTACCTATGTCGTTTAGCAGGTGTGTTTGTTCATGCATGCTCTCATGGAGCCTCACTTTACCACTCTTAATGTATCATTCGGTACGTTAAGGGTACTCTTTGAGTAGAATTACATCTTTATCCATCTGCACCGACCAGACTGATATCGTATACAGACGTCGATTGAGGCGACTGTTTGAACACACGCCGATCTACTTCCGATTACTGTGTATTTTTAGGTGATAATCTCATCTCGTGGTCTGCCAAACAGCAAGCCACGCTTTTCCGTTCAAGTGAATAGCAAAATATAGAGGCGTTGCGAACATTATTGTCGAGATCTGCTGGCTCAGAAACCTTCTTCTAGAGCTTCATTGTCCCTTACGTAAGGCATCTCTTGTCTATTGTGATAACATATATGTTGTTTACTTATCTCATAACCCGGTCTAGTATCAGCGAACCAAACATATTGAGATTGATATTCATTTTGTTCGTGAGAATGTTGTCATGGGTCATGTTATGGTGTTACATGTTCCTTCTTCATATCGGTACGCATATATATTTACGAAAGGACTTTCTCGGCAACTGTTCCTTGTCTTCATATCCAGTCTCAGTGTCCGACCTCGTCCCGTCCCGACTGAGGGGGTGTGATAGAGAATATATTAATATTTTTTATATATTCTGTAATTATGATTTTGATGTAATTATGAAAACTGAATTTTCTCATACAATTAGTATTTATACTTATAAATAACTACATATATTGTATCAATGAAAAACCTACCATCAATGAGAATTTCATAATTCTACCCCTAGTAGCAAAGCAGCACATCGACAAATATACTAGGAGTAGTAGTATATAATTATGTTTGTCTTATAGTACTTCTTTTCAACCATCAAATTTTAATTGTACGAGTAACTTCATCTATCATTCCATTCCATTTTCGACAACGATATTGGATGCATAAAGTGCTTGTTTGAGCTCAGCCTTTTAAAAGTTTGGAGTACTTTTTTTAAGGCTTCATTAAACATTTCCAAACTCCAAAATTTGAAAACCTTCATAAGTTATTCTCATTTCAGAAAAAGAGCTTGAGCTTGGAAACTCAATAAATTCTGAAATTTTACACAAACGTGTAAGTAAAACAATAAAAAGTAGAACCTTTTAATAATATATAACAACAACATATTTATTGTAATTCCACATCGTGAGTCTGGGGTAGAATGTATGCATACCTTACCTCCACCTTGGTAGGTAAAGGCGAGAGCGGTTGTTTCCGGGAGACACTCGATTCAAGAAAAGCATAATAACAACCTTTTAATAATATATGATTCACAAATAAATTTTTAGATATTCAATTAATTTATCTACCTAAAAAACTAAAATAAAGGCCGTCTCCTTCTCCAAAACTATATATTTAACTACATCCACTGTAATATGAAATCATTTATTTATTTTCATTTTTTAATCATCAAATATTCAAAATTAATTAATTCGTGCTGCCTTTAAAGGAAAGTCTTTTCTTGGGGCAAAATACGAAATGTTTCCTTTACAAGCCTCCACTCCTCTGACCTCACAGAGATTGATAAAGAAGGTAAATCATGATTGCATTAAAAGTTTTGTATGGCGAATATTCTTGGCCTTCAAGTTATGCTTTCTTTTCAATTTTGCCCCTGGTAACCTAACTTCTACAATAGTTATGCAATACTACATTTATATATATATATTGACTAGAAACAAAAGTAAAATTTAACAAAGACATGAAAATAATATATAAAATCCCACACCATTAAAGAAAAATTACAATGAAGTAGACATCCCTATTATTTTACTTTCTTTGTTTAACGTGAAACCCGCAGTCGATATCCGAAGGTGCGCACTGGGTAAACCACGGACTGACGTAATAGCCTGCAAACCCGTCAGCCAGTTAAACCACACTTGGCAAGCCAGGTGTGACAGACTCCCCCAAGAGGCGAGCGAAGGCAAGTCAGGTGTTACCCTGGGGTTTCGAACTTGTGACCAAGTTCTCCCACACCACCCAATGAGAATACTCTCTGTCTTCAAGACCAACTGGTCTAGGGCTTCGGATTATTATTTTACTTTCTTGACATATTATCCTTCCAAATTTTCTACTTTACAACAATAACATACCTAATGAAATTCACAATGTGGATCCTGAAGAGGGTAAAATATACACAGACATCACCTCCAACTTGACAGGTAGAACGGCGGTTTCCAAATTTTCTACTTTATTGTAGTCAAAGCCAACCAAGTTGGACTAGCTAAACCTTCTTCAAATCACAGCCATTAATTTATCAATCAAGTGACCAAGAAAATTAGAAGATGAGCCATTTTCCTTCCAAACTTCCTTGCACTTTTCACTCATTTTCTTAAACCTTTGTCTCACCTCACCATCCATTAGTTTTTTAACCCCATTTGCCACTTCCTCCGATGAAACCAATGTGGTGCCATCTCTGTAATCCATTGTAATTTCCACAGCCAAATTCAACTCTTGCACCAACTCAAATGCATTCAAATGTTGCTCTGCATATATAGGCCATGTCCCAATTGGCACCCCATGGTATAAACTTTCAAGAATTGAATTCCAACCACAATGTGACACAAATCCTCCAATAGCCTTGTGGGCCAAGATTGTAACTTGTGGGACCAACCCACACACTAGCCCTTTCCCTTTGGTTGATTCTAAAAACCCACTAGGTAAAATTTCTTCTAAGTTAGTATAATCATTTGGAAGTTCTCTTTTATCCTTTGGTGCTTCTCTAATTGCCCACAAAAAAGGGTGCCCTGAATTTTCTACACCCTTTGCAATCTCTCTAACTTGTGAACCATTAAGACTTCCCATACTCCCAAAACACAAGAAAATTACTGATGATGGTTCTTGATTGTCAAGCCATTTCATTACATTTTCATGACCCCAAGAATCTTGATGCCATTGGGCTGGTCCAATATGGTCCACCACAGGTCCAATAGGATAAATTGGTGGTACAACATCAGCAGAAGCATGTACCATTGAGTTTAAACAATAAGGTTCAAGTTCTTGAAATGTGTTGACAACAATACCCTTGGTTTCTTTGTACCTTGTTGCATGATGTAGGAACCAAGAGTAACCATCAATATGTCTATTTAGCATGAATGCAGGGAAAATATTAACAGGGACAGGATTGGAAAAACCAAGAATATTGAAATCATTGGCTGAATCTTTGAACTCAGTATTAGTACTAACTTGAGCATCTAAAGTTGGGAGGTGTAACATGAAGCTCAAGAAAGTAGCTGGTGAAGCAAAGTAAAGATAACATGGGATGTTTAGTTCCTTAGCAACATCAATAAAGGATGTACAAAACATGTCAATAAATAATCCAACAACCTGCCCCGAGTTTGAGTCTGAAATAAGGTCAATAAGTGCATCTTTGACTTGTGACGTATGATTTTGTATCAATAGTGATAAGAACCCTATAGAGGTTTCAAATTGATCAGGGGACGGTGGATCCGCCGCGGGGAGGGGGAGGAAATGGATGTTTTCGGTGGCGGCGGCGGTGGTGGTGAGAGAATCAATATAGGTTTGGATAAGTGGCCTTTGAGGGATGTTAATTAAGAGTATGGTGGCTGAAAGGTTATGGTTTGTTTGAGTCAAGAGTTTAGCAAACTCGATACTTGGAACAAGGTTACCAAGTGCTGGTGTTGAAATGAACACTACCTTTGCTCTTTTCATGATTGGTTATGGTTTTTAGGGTTTTGGTTTTGTTTGGTATTTGGCTTGAAGTAATTGGAGATAAAGGTGTGGTCACTAATGTATGTCTTCTTGCGGCTAGCCCCTTGTTTTGTTTTTGGAATCTTTCTGTTTAATGGAGTAGTATTTTTTTATTTGAAATTCTTAGTCCACTATAAAGAGATTATTATAATAAACTTGTGAGTTCATTAGGTAGATATATTCTCTTTTCAATTGTGTAGTAGGTTGGCATTAATAAAAAAACATAGTTACAGGTTTATATTTTAGGATTTAAAGAAAAGTGAGTTATATTCGATCCGGAGAATCCCTCAATGAATTTGATATTATCTGATAGGTGATGAATAAGTAAGTAAGCAAGCAAGTAAATAAATAAGTAAATAATATGAACAAGCAAGCTTTGATTCGGAATTAGTAAGGAAAAATAATAAACTAAGTGATTCTTCCAATGTATTGCTTTGAGAGAGAAAAGAATTTAGGTTATAAGTGTAAGCTAGAGGATACAATTAGGGATGTCAGTGAGAAGGATAAATGCGGGTACCGTCCCACACCCACTTCAGTTGAGGCGGGTATGAGGATGATTTGGTGGGTAATGGACGGGTATGGATATCAAAAGTACTACCCGCCATGGGTAGTGGGGCGGGGGTGAATTTCATATAAGACCCGCACCCGCCCCACCCTGTTACCCGCCCTGCCCCGCTATCGCCTCGTACATGTTTGTGTTGGATCTTTAATTATGCTGATTTTCTAGTATTCTTAACTAGACAAGGAATTGAAATTCTTTATTCTTGTCAAGACTCCCTTATTCTTATCAACCTATTATTTATTATTATTATTATTCATTTAAAATAAAGTGTACGGTACCATTCAATTTTTTTAATGTTTTTGTGTGAAAATGTATGGTAGAATGCAACAACTCTATCGGTGCATATGTGACAACTTTGGTAATGACATTGAATTTTCTCTTTTCCTTTTTTACAATTGTGATTATTTGAAAGGACTAGAAAATTTCTTGTCTTCTTCTATATAAATTTCACACTTTATTTTAACCTTTTAATATTCCTAATATTTTGATAAAGTTTCAGACTTTGATATTTGATACACCATAGCGAAAAAAGTTCATTTTTTCCATTTTCTTGACCTCATTTTTTATTATATAATTTTTTTACTACCGGTGATGGTACCCGCCGGATAAGTGGATACCCACCGGGGTAAGTGGGGCGTGGGCGGGTGGAGAATTTACTTGTTACACCCCGAAATTCCAGGTCATGTATTGAGAACGTACGAAATGAAATAAGAATTGAAATTGGAAAGATAAGTTGACAGAATGTTTTTGGACAGTTTTGAGTCAACTTTGGAGCGGCATATCTCCTAGTTCATTAGGAGTTTTTGGGTGTTTCAATAGCCCAGTATGAAGTTCGTTGAGTCTAGTTTCCAACGCAACAAACCGCTCGTCGATAGGACATCGGAGTAGGAAGTTATGAAGGTTACAAGTTCAGTGGGCAGACGAACAGGAAAGTGTTTTCAGGGAGGTGCCACAACGCCGGATGTACTAGTGTATTATGAAGTTGCAGTGCCGCGGCGCCATCTGCAGGGCCGCGGCGCCGAGGCGGGAAATTTCGAGGAAACAGGGGAAAAATCAGAAGATATTTTGTTAAAAACCATGGGAGGTTGACAAGTGTCCCTCCCATCTTGTGGACCAAGAAAGACCTTATTTATTGACCAAGCCTTGCAAGACTTGGTCATTTGCAAAGATCCACCTTATGGGAAAACCCTCTTCTCTTCTCCCTAAAAATTTTAAGAACCCTAAGCCTAGTGAATATTTTGGTGAGGCGGCAAGAAGATAAAGTGTTGATAGACTCGTAGAAGGTTCGTGTGGGTGATTTTAACGTGAAGAAGAATTGCGGAAAGAGGGCGAAAGTGAGTGATTGTGGACTATTTTGGGCGAATTCCAAGGTAAGAATTCATTCTCCTTCAAAGGTAAATTATGTCACGTATTGTAGAAATTGGAAAAGGGTTTTGTGATGAGAAAAATGGATATAAGAATCGAAGGTTTCCATGTCGTAAATGAAAGTATAAAAAGGACAGTTTTCGAGTTCTAGTCGTAGATATTTATGGTAGTCGTCTTCACTTGTTATATGGGGTTTATTGAAGTGATTTTAGTCGTTCAAATTGTCAACATGAATATTGTAGTAACTTGGGAATAACGACTTGGGTTATAAGAAATGGAAAAGGACTATAAGATTGAAATACAATTTGGTCGATAGTTACAACTGTCGCCTGTTAAGGAAGAAAGGACTTATAGTTGTCGAAATTGTTATTAGATTTATAACATATAGGAATAACGATTTGGATTTGGAAGGATTTGATAAGGATGATATGTGAGCATGTTGAGCCTTAAATGTGGCATTTGGTTATTAATTTCGGGCCTTGAAAAATGTGGAAAAGTATGTAGAAACAAAAGAAGTGCTGTCCAATTTACCGTAGAATTTGGTGACCTCACACTTAGAATACTCTACGTTGAAGCTTGAAGCTAATGGACGTATTATGGTCATTATAGGTTGTCATACTACGTTCGGCATTTTGGACTTAGCAAGTGGATTAAGCCGAAGAGGTATGTGATTCTTCCTATTCTCTTGAGCATGATATTTGTGAAATATATAGTGCGGTAGACGCACGTGTGTTAAAGGAGTTTGATTTTCCTTTTGTGTCCTTGACTTGATTCTAAAGTTAAGTGACTTGATATGAAATGTTAAGGACTTGAATTGTGTTAAAAAGTCGTGAAACCTCATTCGTGAGTAATGGATACTTAGTCTTTAAAAGAATAAAGTTATCCTAAGTTCTTACCAAGTCTTACGGGGGATGTTGGTAAGAGTCGCTAGGAAGTATTTTGGAGTCGAGTTGACTTTACTGCACAAATGAGAATAAGTATCGAACAAGCCATTGCAGCGTTAATAAATGAAAATGTGTCGACAATAAATTAAATTAAAATGAGTAGAATTCTCCATCTGCATAGAAGCTAAGATAAGACAAAATAGTATTACATTTTCTAGACCATGGCTGCTTTAATAAGATCGTTATAAACAAATATTGATTTCTTGACATTCTAAAGTAAGAAGACTTAGAGTATTTTGAAAGTTATATAACCTGATTTTGGGAAAAGAGAAGTAACTTGAGTTTAAAAGAGTAAGTAACTTGTTTTCAAATATTGGACTTTTCTTGATGGAAAAGTATAAGTGACTTGATTTTAAAAGGTAGGAGTACCTCGATCTTAAAAGAGTTAGTTACTTGGGTTTTAAAAGTATACTTGACGTTGTTTTAAAAGTGTAAGCCACTTGGTTTAAAAAGTATAAAGTACTTGATTTAAACATGAACGTGTTTTGATACTACGGATATTAGTATCGAGTTGTTTTACGTAAAAAGAGATATTTTTGAAAGAATTAAAGTATGTAGTACTTTAGGGTTAAAACCCGGATTGTTGGCATAAAGTGGGAGTACTTGAGTTTATAAAAATGGTGAATCAGTTTACATGTTAAACAAAGTCTAAGAGTATGTTAAACTTGCCTATGCTAGTTGTGATAGCCTCTGTTGTGCAAGGGTGGTATTACTATGTTACCGCGTCTCTCAGTAGAGGGCCGGCTGACTTGTCGTGAACTTACTTGGACGTACCGGCAGCGACGGAGGATTCCACGGGTATGCTTACATTGTTATTGCCACATGGACATGTCTACACCGATGAGGGATTCCGGGGGCATGTGGCCATTATTATTACTCCATGGGCTAGCTCCCTATGAATACATGTGTCACAACCCTTTTGTCACTACCCGACCCCGGGGCCGCGACTGGTACCCTATCGGGGTACCATGTCAGGTATACATCAGAGAATAGCAGCGGAACATACATAACACATAACTTATAAAAAGGTAAACATCACTGGCCAGCCGATAAGTCTGCCTTCCATAAAAAACATACTTAATCAAAAGTATAGCAGTACAACTAGTTCTTACAGCCCAAAACACATACGTGACCACAGACCTCTAAGGATAACAACTGTGGCGGGACAGGGCCCCGTCATACCACTGAATATGCACAATGCCTATAACATCAGGGAAAAACCGTACCAACAAACAATCTTCCGGAGGAATGGAGCTTCTGACAACGGAACAGTGATCCTAAGAACGAGGATCCACCACCTGCTTACCCTTACCTGCGGCATGAACGCAGCCCCCGAGGAAGGGTCGATTACAATATGTACCAAGTATGTAAAACTGGAAAATACTGTAATAATAATGTCATAAGTCTGAAAAATAAGCTGGAGTCATGGAAGAAAATCAAAATACAGTACAATGTGCCTTACTAACAATGAGAGTAACAAGTATATACTTTACTGCATAAAAATAGGAGGCTTGTGATCAAAACAGGTCCTCGCCGTAGTATCAATAAGCAATCCTACTCGGGACTATTTCACCCGCACGTGGTCTTGTGGACCCGCATGAGGTATTCCTCGATAGTCAGACTCGCCGCACGTGGGACTATTTCGCCCGCGTAAGCCCATAGGACTCGCGTGAGGTATTCCTCGCGTCGTGGGTAGCAAATCCACGAACACGTGGTATAGCGATCTTGGGATTTACCCTCATCTATACTCTTACCCCAGGCGGTGGTATAACGATCTTGGGATTTACCCTCATTTATACTCTTACCCCGAAGAAGGTGGTATGACAATCTTGGGGCTTGCCCTCATTCATACTCTTAACTGGAGAAGGTGGTATAACGATCTTGGGGCTTGCCTCATTTATACTCTTACCCTAGCTCGATCACATCATATCATAATCATATATACAAGTTTCGAAAGCTCATACTTCTTATTAGTCTTGTTCATATACCCTCTCATTTTAGTTTACTCAAGGCACTAACATATTTAATAAAAGAAAATCCGGGAATTTAGCCCAAAGTACCACATACTTATATTCTTTAAAAATGACTCTTTTTCATATAAAACCTTTGGGCAATTGATGCCTTAAAATCAATTTGCCTTTCATAAATCAAGTCACTTGTCCTTACTTATCTTACTTAGAGTAAATCTCTTCTTATTATCCTTTCATAAAGCTAACAAACCAACTTCCCATAAAGTTGTTATATTGACCCTATACTTTAGTAAAAATTATACTTTTCCCATAACCAAGGGACTTATACTTTTTAAGACGAAACAAGTCTTTATATACTTAAAACAAGTAAGAATACCAAATCTTGTACGTCTATCGTACTACATAGATACAACTACTCATGCTCAAGAGATAGGAAAGCTCCACATACCTCTTCGGTCAATCCACTTGCTAATTCCGAAATACCGTACGTAGTATGTCAACCTATAATAACCATGATACGTTTATTAACCTCTAATTTCAATGTAGAAATAATCTAAGTTCAAAGCTACTAAATTTTATGGAAAATTGGGCAGCATTTCCTTTGTTTCTACATACTTTGCCACCTTTTTCAAGGCCAAATTCAACATCCAAACGCCACATCTTAGGCCCAACAATCCAAACATTTTGAAGGGGATTACACACCTAAACTTGGGTGTGTAAAATTCTGCCCCATAAGGTACAACAATTAACTTAACAAGTTTAAGGTAGTTTTTAGGCTACAACATGCTCATAATATCTTATTAACCAATTCTTTCACACCCAGATCATATTTCTTACATGCAATGAATCCAAGAGCATTATTTACTACTACAAGTTCCTTCTTCTTCACATGCAACATCAATAACTAGCTACAAGAGAAGAATTGTTACCTTAAAGCTTTAGCCAAAATTATTCTAACAACTTTGCTAGCCTCCTTTCCAAGATAACCACCACAATAACTCCTACAAGCTAGCCACAAACTTCCTTCTTGTCCTTAACTTTTCAGATTTTCCTTAGGCTTTGAATTCCTCTTGAAATTTTAGAGAGAAGTGAGAGCTTTAGCTTAGAGAGAGAGAGGGATTTGAAAGATGACCAAGTCTTCAAGACTTGGTCAATATAAGACATGCAAGAATTCAGATGGGGGGGACACTTGTCACCCACCCATGACCTCTTTTAAAACAAAATAGTGCAGAAATCCCCACTCAACTTCGCAGAACCCGCCTCGGCGCGCAGCCCTGGGCCGCGGCGCTGAAACTCTGCCTCAGGACTTTCGTGCGCATGCCCTTCTTTCCGGCGCGCGGCTGCAACTTCAGCGACTCGAATATCCGGCGCCGCGGCCTGCTCGTCCGAAACGCATTTACGTCACATGACCGAACTTGTAACTCCCACAACTTCCTACTCCTATGTCCTATCGACGAACGGTTGGTTGCGTTGGAAACTAGCCTCAACGAACTACGCACTAGGCCTTTGAACCACCTAGGAATTCTCAATGTACCGGGTCATAACCCGCCCCAAAGTTGACTAAAACCCGTCCGAAACAATCCGTCAACTTATCTTTCAAAAATTTTAAGTCTTACTCCTTTCGCACGCTCTCATACGCATGGCCAGAACTACGGGGTATAACAACATGTCTACACCGATGAGGGATTCCGGGGGCATGTTATATACGATTATCACTCCATGGGCTAGCTCACGTGAAGACTGTCTGTACGATGGATTAGGGGCATGTTATATACGATTATTACTCCATGGACTAGCTCCCCATGAAGACATGTACCCGTGATGAGGGATGCCACGGGCATGTTATATATATACATGTATTGTATATGTGTACGCCGACAGTGAGGTAGGATGCCACGGGCGCGTCACATGGTTATTTGTTACACCCACGGGTGCCGGCAGTGATGGAGGATTCCACGGGCATGTTATATATATATGTATTGTATGTGTGTACGCCGACAGTGAGGTAGGATCACGGGCGCGTCACATGATTATGATTTATGTCATAGACTGCCGACAGTGAGGAAGGAGTTCCAGGGCATGATGACTTTGAGGGCGTAAGTTCCTAACCTTGAGGGCGTACGTCCCTGACTTGACATAACTGATTATATATGGTGTACTGTAGTTTGGTTATCATACATGTCTCCTGTTTTATATATAGACTGTTATGATCTCATTACAGTATTTTCAGTTTCACATACTTGGTACATGTTGTACTGACCTCCTTCGGGGGGGCTGCGTTCATGCCGCAGGTAGAGGTACACTGGTGGTTGATCCTCGCTCCTAAGGTCACAATTCTGCGTTTTGGGAAGCTCCGTTTCTCCGAAGGCTTATCTTTTGGTATGATTCCATGAGATTGTAGGTTCGTATACATTCAGGGGTATGGCGGGGCCCTGTCCCGTCATAGTTGTTGTTACACTCTTAGAGGTGCAGTAATCATGTGGCGGGTGGTTCGTAAAGGATAAGCGTCGGGTTTATTTGTATATAAATGCTGAGAGATGACTTTTTTTTTGGTCAGCCTGCTTCTTGTATCACTGTTTATGTTCATGATGTTTAATTTCCGCTGATTTTCTCTGATGTATTTGTTATACCCCGTAGTTCTGACCCTACGTATGAGAGCGTACGAAAGCATGTATGACTTAAAATTTTCAAAGGATAGGTTGACGGATTATTCCGGAAGGGTTTTAGTCAACTTTGAGGCGGATTATGACCCGATACATTGAGAGTTCCTAAGTGTTTCAAAGGCCTAGGGCGTAGTTCGTGGAGTCTAGATTCCAACGCAACCAACCGTTCGTCGATAGGACGTCGGAGTAGGAAGTTATGAGAGTTACAAGATCGGTCTTGTGATCGGACAAAAATATGTTTGGACAAAGCGGCGGGCGCGGCCGGATGCGCAGCGCCGAAAGTACTGAGGGGTCGCTGAAATTTCAGTGCCGCGGCACCGGGAAGCAGGGCCGCGGCGCCGAAAGATCTGAGGGTCCGCAGGAGTTGCGGCGCCGGGAAGCAGGGCCGCGGCGCCGAGGCGGGATTTTTGGGCGGAAAAACTTAGAAAAAGTCAGATTTTCTTTTAAAAGACCTTGGGAGGGTGACAAGTGTCCCCCCCATCTAATTTTCTTGCATGCAATATATTGACCAAGTCTTGAAGACTTGGTCATCTTCCAATTTCTCTCCCTCTCTCTAAAAATCAGCTCCTCCTTCTCTCTACATTTCCAAAGGAAATCCAAGCCTAAGGAAAAAAAATCTGAAAAGTTAAGAACAAAAAAGGAAACTTGTGGCTAGCTTGTGGTGGTGTTCTGGGCAAGGAAGCTAGCAAAATATTTGAAATGAGTTTGGCTAAAACTCTAAGGTAATGATTCTTCCTTTAGATTTAGTTATAGTGTTGCATGTTAAGAAGAAAGAACTTGTGGTAGTAAATAATGCTCATAGAGTCATTGCATGCTAGAAATGTGGTTTGGATATGAAAAATGGGTTAAGAAGAGATTATGAGCATGTTGTAGCCTAAAAACTACCTTAGAATTGTTAAGTGAATTGTTGTACCTATTGGGGCAGAATTTTACACACCCAAGTTTAGGTGTGTAATCCCCTTTGAAGTGTTGGATTGTTGAGCCTTAAATGTGGCGTTTGGATGATAAATTCGGCCTTGTAAAAGGTGGCAAAGTATGTAGAAACAAAGGAAATGCTGCCCAATTTTCCATAGAATTTAGTGGCTTTGAGTTTAGATTATTCTACATTGAAATTAGAGGTTAATGAACGTATCATGGTTATTTTAGGTTGACATATTACTTGCGGTAGTTTGGACTTAGCAAGTGGATTGATCAAAAAGGTATGTAGAGCTTTCCTATCTCTTGAGCATGAATAATTGTATCTATGTAGTACGGTATACGTACAAGATTTGATAATCTACACTTGTTTTAAAGTATATGATACTTGTTTCATTTCAAAAGTATAAATCCCTTTGGGTTGAGGGAAAATGTATTTGACAAAGGGATAACGCTAATATAAGGACTTTATGGGAAGTTGGTTATATTAGTTTTCTGGAAAGGTTCACAAAGAAAGGTTTACTCTAATTAAAACAAGTACGGGTAAAGGATTTGAAACTAAGAAAGGTGAATTGATTTTTAGGCATTCGTTGCTTAAAGGTTTTAAAGGAAATGAAGTCACTTGATTTAGAAGCCTATTATATTTCTAAAAGGAAATGTGACTCGTCTTGAAAAGAAATCGTAACTTGATACTATGGTGAATAGTATCTGGGAATCTTTGTATAAAAGAGTTTTTCTTAAAAGTTAAGTACATGGTACTTGGGTTGAATTCCGGATTTTCTATTAAAAGACATGTTAGTGCCTTAGGATACTAAAATGAGAGGATATATTAATAATGTTAATAAGAAGTTAGGGATTTCTTAACTTGCTTATGTTATGATAGTAGGTAGTGCTTATGTTGTGATATGATAAGTAGGTAGTGCTTATGTTGTGATATGATAGTAGGTAGTGCTTATGTTATGTATGATAGCGGATGAGCTATGTTATATATTTGTATTATTACGGTAAACCGGGTTATTATCTATGTCATGGATTTGCTACCCGTGATGCGAGTGCGTGCCAGCACTCACGCGGATCCGGACTACGGGATCCACGGGTGAAATAGTCCCACGCGCACGGAGATAGTACTCATGCGGGTCCACGGGATCCACGCGGGTGAAATAGTCCCACGCGGGTGAAATAGTCCCACGACGGCGCGGATGACCTCATGCGGGTCCACGGGACCCGTGCGGGTGAAATAGTCCCAGGAGTAGGATTGCTTAATGATACTACGGGCGAGGTACCATGTTTTGATCGTGAGCCTCCTATTTTTATGCTATAAGATTTATACTTGTCACTCTCATTGTTAGTAAGGCACAATGCAAGGAAATTGATTTTATCTATGACACCAGCTTATTTTGACTTATGATATTACTACTGATATTTTCGATTTACATACTTGATGCGTTGTGTCTCGACCCCTTCCTGGGCCGCGTTACGCCGCAGGTAAGGGAAAGCAGGTGGCAGATCCTCATTCCTAGGATCTTTTACTCAGGTATCAGAAGCTCCATTCCTCCGGAAGCTTGTTTTGTTGGTACGGATATTCCCTAATGCTATAGGTATTTTGTACATTCAGGGGTATGGCGGGGCCCTGTCCCGTCATAGTTGTTATCTTTAGAGGTCTGTGGTCACATATATGTTTTGGGCTATAAGAATCAGTTGTACTACTATACCTTGTTTTAGTATGTTTTATGGAAGGCAGTCTTATCGGTTGGCCAATGATGTTTACCCTTTTTATAAGTTATGTGTTATGTATGTTCCGCTGCTATTCTCTGACATATACTGCGGTACCCGGTAGGGTACCGCCGCGCCCGGCCGGGTTGGAGTCGTGATGATATCACCAGGGTGCCCGGGGTAAGTCACTTGTCGCGGGCTCGAGATCGGGTCGTGACATTACTACTCGTGATGGGTGATGGGGCGGGGGTGGAGGTGGGTTTTAGGTGGCGGGTACGGGGTACCCTTCCCCCGCCCCGCCCCGCCCCATTGACATCCCTAGATACAATGTTTGTTTTCTTCCCTTCTTAGCCTCATATATATAAGACAAAACTAGACTATTATGCCCCCTAAAGTTATGACGACATGAGCGTGCTGACGTCATCGCACCCACGTGCGCCACAACACTCTAATCTAGGGAGGCTGATATGATGAAAGTTGTTGGGAGTGAAAAACAGTTGTGTGGAGACTCGGAGCCATTAGTATTTCCGGATACGCTAATCTACCTGGAGGTGTTCTTACCCAATATAGATAGTCCCCCACTTTTCAGGCCCTTCATTTCATAAGTCTGGGAAGTGCAAGAGTCCATGCATCTTTCAAACTTCTCACGGGAACCGAAACATCACCTTTTTCCCACGATCAGACATTTCGTTAGGTTTGACATTTAATGTGTTCAGTCACTCATTCGACGACTCTCTTTCAAAAATATCGATTGACATTTATTGACAGGGAACACCGCTTCGCTTTCTAAGGCTAATCATTTTCCAGCAGGCTATATAAACTGATGACCCCGATCACTTTTTCTCATTCTCACTCTTATCTCAAATTCTCAAGTAAACCCAGCTTCCTACTTCATCGAACCCTACTTTCATCATGTGTTATTCTTCGACTTCCTCCTCTTTATTTTATGATATTACCCTTGCTAGAATGCGAGAAGAATTTGGTGCTACCACGGTGACTTCCGTTCACCGACGACCATCGCCTTATAGCATTATTGATCATGTATTGGGATGTCCTTCTAAACCTTTTTACTTTTGGCATGTGGGTTAAAAACTAAAAGGTCATTTTCAAAACACTGTGTCATGCCATGTGCTTTCGATGCGAGATTCTCTCTCAATTTTGTTCTTGCGGAATGTTTTAGGCCTTCTAAAAAATTATGCCCTATTTGAATCTTGTACTGTCGAATTCTCACGGTGATTGGTAATAAAGGAATTTTCGATACCCCCTCAAAAATTCTGCCCCAGTTACAAAATGTTTTGTCGGTTGATATTCCTCGAGTCTTTGTTAAAAGGAATTTTTGAGATCCTCTAAAATATTATGCCCCAATCGAAGCTGTGACGATGATCATCTTGGTTGAATCTGAAGTCTTTGGGAAATTTTGAGATCTTCTTAAAAATTCTGCCTCTGTGGCTTCCTAAGAGTTTCTTTGGTTTTTCTATTGGTGCGACTAAGCTTAGAGCGCCTACATATCCTGTCGCAGTAGGAATCAGGTCGAACGTAGTTCGATATAAGCATAATTGATTTTTTTTAGGGGTGGCCAAAGGGCTGAGGCGGGCTTGGCGGGATCGGGGTAGGGCGGGATGAGGGTTTGAGGCGGGATCGGTCCCCGGCGGGACTGGCGGGATTGGTCGATGTCCCGTCTCAGTTCCGGTCCTGTCGGAAAAGGGTACCGATCCTAGTGGGCCAGGGCGGGACGGGATCTGGGGCAAAAAAATTCATAGGCGTAACGATCTGGGCACTATCTCGGAGAGAGGCTCGGTGAAATAGACATGTTTGTGAAGATGCAGACTACCTGATCCTGGACAGAAAGACCCTCTTCACTGTTCCCTGGGTTTGACTTTGGGCCTTTCCTGCGCAACTTAGGTGGAAGGCGAAGAAGGCCCAGATGAAGTTCTGACCATCTATCAGAGAAAAGAACGAACGGATCTTGTAGGATTCCCAAGAAATTTTTCGATTTCTTCCGGAAACATGATTAATCATCTGCTTCTCATATTCCGTGAATAGTCGGGACATTGAGGAATATCAAGAAAGGCATTTCGGGAATCGGCCTATTCAAATAGTGCATAACCGCATGGGTAAGCTCACACTAACCCGTCAATTTGGGATCCAAATTCGATATTTTCCTTGGGAGGTATCGGAAAGGATTTGGAATGGAATAATATCGATGTGTTACGGTCACCTCATATTGATAAAAAGTCCAGAGAACAATTTTTTATGAAAATAAAGAAAGAATTTATGGTCATAAAAACAGAAAGGCATGAATTGCACAAGAAGTTCTTTCTGTTAAAACGTTGTGCGCCTCGGAGGACATTTTTTACACTTAATTTAAAAAATAACATATATATAAACAACTCAATAATTGAACAAGATAGTGTAATAAAAACATCCCAAGACTATAATTTGAAACCGAAATGATATGTCTCCTCAATAAAAACATCTCAATAAGTTATGTCTCCTCAAGAAAAATTTGAAACCGAAATGATATTATTGCCGACAATGTTTTTTGCCTATAATATTGCTGATGAAATAATACAACAAAATGAGGTTCTTGAATCAAAATTTGTCGAGGAATGTAGCAAAAAATGATTGGCCAAAATGGAAAGTTGTAATTGAAACTGAATTAGATTTGCTTGAAAAATGCAATATTTTTGGACCTATAGTTCGAACAACTGAAGGTATAAAGCAGTGGGGTACAAATGAGATTTTGTGCGAAAATGAAATGAGAAAAATAAAGTCGTAAGCTATAAAGCATGACTTGTGGCACAAGGATTTACGCAAAGACCTGACATTGATTATATGGAGACATATTCTCCTGTGGTGGATGCAATCACCTTAAGATATATTATAAATGTGGCACTCCATAAAAAACTTGATATGCATCTGATGGATGTTGTCACAGCCTATTTATATGGCTCATTGTACAACGATATTTTATGAAAATTCCCGAAGGATTCAAAATGTCTAAAGCATATAAAGATTCTCGGAAAACTTGTTCAATAAAGGTTCAAAAATCTTTATATGGATTAAAACAATCAGGACACATGTGATTTAATCGCCTAAGCGAATACCTACTGAAACAACGGTACAAAAATGATCCAATATGTCCTTAGGTATTTATAAAAAGGTCTGTATCTGAATTTGTTATAATAGATGTGTATGTTGATGACTTGAATATAATTGGAACTCCCGAAGAGCTTCCAAAGGCATTAGAATGTTTGAAAAGTAAACTTGAAACGAATGATCTTGAAAAGACAAATTATGTCTTGGTCTACAAATTGAGCATTTTACAAGTGAAATATTTGTCCATCAATCAACATATACTGAAAATATGTTAAAGAGATTTTACATGGATAAAGAACATTCATTGAGTACCCCAATGGTTGAGAGAACACTTTATGTTAATAAAGACCCATTTTCGACCTTCTGAAAATGATGAAGAGCTTGTTGGTGTTGAAATATCATATCTTAGCGCAATTGGAGCATTAATATACCTTGCTAGTAATTCTCGACCAGATATAACTTTTTCTGTAAGCTTATTAGCAAGAGTTAATTCTTCCCCAATAAAAAGACAATGGAATGGTATTAAGCATATAGTCAGATACCTCAGAGGAATCCCTGATATGAGATTATTTTATTCAAATGAGTCAGACTCACAACTAATTGATTATGCAAATGCAGGATATTTGTCTGACCCACATAAAGGTCGATCTCAAACAGGTTATTTATTTACATGTGGAGGTACAACTATATCATGGTGTTCAACCTAACAAACTATGGTTGCTACTTCTTCAAATCATGCAGAAATAATAGCCATTCATGAAGCAAGTCGGGAAATGTGTTTGGTTGAGGCCAATAACTCAACACATCCAGAAAACATGTGGTCTTTCTTTGAAAAAGAATATTTCAACAATTTTGTACGAAGACAATGCTGCATGCATAACTCAATTAAGAGGAGAATACATTAAAAGAGACAGGATAAAACACATTTCGCCAAAATTCTTTTTCACTCATGATCTTTAAAAGAAAGGCGAAATAGATATTCAACAAGTTCGTTCAAGTGACAATTTAGCATACTTGTTCACGCATTACCAACCTCAACATTTGAGAAGATGATATACAAGATTGAGATACGTCGTCTCCGAGACATTAAGTGAAGCTTTTATCAGGGGAGTAATACATACTACATTCTTTCTTCCTTAATCAAGGTTTTATCCCATTGATTTTTTCTTGATAAGGTTATTAACGAGGCAACAAGCAATGCATATCACAAGATATGTGCACTTTTTTCCTTCACTAGGATTTTTCCGCTGAATTTTTCCTAGTAGAATTTTAACGAGACACATCATTTATGGACATCCAAGAGAGGAGTGTTATGAAATCAATTGCGTGGATGTCCACTACTCAAACATAATTTTCACTACTCATCTCGATGATGTAGTTAATTCTCCACTATTTCTCACTATTATGAATAGTAATGACTATGTATCCATTATAGTAAATAGAGGATAAAATAATAATCATGTATCCGCTATAGTAAATAGTGAATGACCATAATTGTAGAGGTCCATCCCTTTCACTACGTGTTCCCTACTCTTGGACCTCATTCAATATGCCTATGAAAGACCGAGCATATGAGAAGTGAAAGAGACACCAAAAAAGAAGAAATAGGATTTAGGTACAGTGAATTAAAACAAATCTGGTAAGAACTAATCTCTTACTGGGTTTCAAAAAGCACTGTTTTACAAAAACCAAGTATGCTATTGACTTGCTCAAGTGATCTTAATATTTCCTTTCCAATTTTTAAATTGATTCAGTAAATAAAATTAGTAAAAGGAAAAACACAATAACATATGATTTGAAGATCACTTGTTAATTTTTGGATACGCGTCACATAAGGCCCATTCGGGGGAAATATTCACTATCAAGAATTTTTTCATATTCAGAGCTCGAATCCGAAGCCTATGATTAAGAGACGAGCGACCCATTCCACTACACCACATCATTTTGGTTAATTTATTTTAATACCACGGTACATATAAAAAATGTTTCCCACCATTGGTCCAAAATTTAAATTCAATGAACAATATAAGTATCTTTCTATTGTTTGACCAACAAAACGGAAAAGAAACATAGTAATGAGATTAGGTCGCTCTTCGCATGTCCTTTTTGGAAAATTGTTTAGTAAATAACCTCCTTTTATTTCTCTCTTAATTTATGAATCTTTCCGATCACAATCTAAAAATCTTCTTTTAACAAAAGTTATTGATCCGCTCAAAAGTTATTTGAGCTGAAATGAATTGAGTCATAAAATAGGGGTCATAACTCAACCCGCTCAAATCATACTAAATTTTAATTGCTTTATTTCAATTTTTATAATTTTTAGTACTTTATAAAATTATTATTTTTATTTATTATGGTTATATATAACATATCAAATAAAAAAAACATTTTTTGACAAGATTTCTAATGAGTCAAATTGGACTACATATAAATCTTTTTTTGATGTGCTGAAATGAGTTGAACTAAAATGAGTTAATAAATGAGCGTGTCAACAACCAGCCCAAACTTGAACGAGTTATATTTTCGTGGGCTCATTTTTCTACCTCTAATATTTTATGAAAAAATAGTAGAATATGGTCTAAAATCTTGTGAAGTTAAATAGAACGACATATTTGCACAATTTTAAAAATATGGACAAAATCCAAATGATGGCCTAAAAAGGAATTTATGTAAATCAACTAATTGGGCTCTATAGTTTCTTTGACCCAAACTATAATAGTCCAACAAGCCCAGTCCCAATTCTTCTTCCATCCAAGCTTTATCGTTGGAGCTAAACCTTCAGAACACTAAACCCTGAAGCAAAAGCATAGGGTTTTAGCAAGAAAAGAAGCTCACAAAAATTTCAATCAATGGGGACAAAGAACAAAGGTTCCTTCTTTACTCTTTCTTTTATCACACTTTCCTGTTTTACATTCTATTTCATTTTTTTTTTTGATGGGGTATGCCAGTATCAAAGAAATTGAGCAAAAAACCATACGGGGTTGAAGAAAATACAGATGAAATGATGCCTAAATCATCTTCAAAGCAAAATCCGGGAGGACATGTGGAGCAATTGAAAAGACTTCAAGAAAAGGTGACATTTTTATGGACATGTCTATGATTTCACAGTTTATGCTTTCAATTCTGTGTTTAGTACTACTTTTTATTTTTTGAATAGTTTTAGTTTTCATATAAGTTATACCCGCAAGGGTGGCTCAGTTGATTGAGCATGGGGCTTTATAATACGAAACCCCATGTCTATCACAGCAGGGGATTCGCCTTCTGGGTCGAGCTCGTCGCACGAGGCTTTCCTAGTGCGGGTTTTCTCTCCGGTGTGGTTTGTGGGCTATTACACTGGGTTTACCCTGTGCGCACCCGAAGGGTAGCGGCTGCGGGTTCCCTTTGTCATAAAAAAATAAGTTCTGAAAAAAACTCAAGGAATACAAAAACAAGAATAACCAAAAATTTTGATGTCTCAGAAGTAGCAAACCAAGATTGCTTACTATCATTGCCTTTTTTTCTCTTCAATTTCTCTTTGTAAGAACCAAGTTTCTGCCTATGTTATTAATTTTTTTCATTTGATAAGGTAAAGTAAATTTTTCTTAGAATCAGTACCAAGATAGTATTTTGGGGAGTAAAAAGCAGTAGGAACATGGCCATTGTAGACGATGTCAATAGGAAGACATACAAGCTTTGGAATACTATTGCCATCGTCATTTCATGGACAATTTGGATGGAAAGAAACAATAGAAATTTGGAAGTCAAACATAGCAACTTGCATAGCCTTAAACAAAATTGTATTTCTTTGCTAGCTTTTTGGTGCAACATGGCCGTTGTAAATGATGTCGTTTCCATGCTAGATATGATTGGGGTTTGGCACACTTTGTAATCCTTAGTCCACCATCTTAGTGTTGTTTTACCATTTATAGAATAAAGGGCAGCCCGGTGCACTAAGCTCCCGCTATGCGCGTGTCCGGGGAAGAGCCGGACCACAAGGGTCTATTGTACACAACCTTACCTCACATTTCTGCAAGAGGCTGTTTCCACGGCTTGAACCCATGACCTCCTGGTCACATGGCAGCAATCAGGAGGTCATGGGTTCAAGCCGTGGAATACAAGTGGAATACAATCCCAAACACTATTTCCTCCTACCATCTATAAAATCCAAAAAGAATGTCATATTCTCAACCTTACAGGCTACACCAAAAGTATAAATTTTGTAAACAACTAAGTTTTACATAGGACATATGGTCTTTTTTCCTCTCAAAACATATTTTGTTTTTTTCAAGCCAAATAGTCCATAAAATGCATAATGGGATAGTCTCCAAAGTGTCTTCAAGTTCCTGCAGATACTCTGTCCCTGCCAGCAACTCAGCATGCTTTTAACATCCATTGGCAGGGCCCAACTAACTCCAAATAGGTTAAAAAACAGTGACCATATTTGCCGAACTTGGCTTCAATGGAGGAAAAGATGACTAATATTTCTGTGGAGTTCTCACAAGGAGCATCTACTACATATAGAGTAACTTCTCTTTTTGAGTCTATGATAAGTGAAACAGACATCCTTCGATGCTATTCAACCAAAGCAGGCAACTTGAGGAGGTAAAGGTCTTCCAGATCAGTCCCCAGGCAAGCTCAAATCCCAGCAATCTGTTTTATTAATAAATCATTATAACAACTTTTAACGGAGAACTCTCCAATCTCGCTTACCAACCAGACAAGTGAATCCTTCCTGTCTGAGTCTATAGAGACAGATAGTAACAGCTCCATTAGAAGGATGAGCTCCTCTATTTCCCAGTCATTTAGTCTTCTTCTGAGAAGTAAATTCCATTCACGGTTAGAATTTTGAAAAACATTCAGATGCACTGCTTTTCTTATTTAAGGCCAAAATATATATAGTAGGGCATTCATTTTTAAGACCCCCAATATACATCCAATGATCTAGCCAAAATCTTGGAAATTTCCCACCTTTAATTTAGTATATGACTGAAATTCATCCCAGTAGCTGCATATGTGCTTCCAAATAGTAATACTGTTGGAAGCACATACTGGTTCTGGAATGGCAGACATCTGGATTTGCAATGGTGGTCGCCGGAGTTTGGTACTAAATCAGAATCCAGCCGTCCGAAGTTTCTTTGGGTCAAAGTTTTTGGCATTCCCCTAAGTGCATGGACAACGGCAACCTTCAGAAGTATTGGGGACTAGTGTGGTGGTTACGTTGGGGAAGATGAAGACACAAAAAAGAGGAATCACCTTTTTTGGGATCGCTTATGTTTTAAACATACTGGCGAGCAAATTCCGGCGAAAGTTGGATTAATCTGAGGGGGAAGAAATTTGAAATCGCGGTAATTACGGAGATCCGGGCAACACCATTACCCATCGGTCCATGCCAGCATCCCCGTCAGCAGAAGCAGCAGCGATAAAATTAGGAATATTGGGTAGCTAGAAAGTTGATAGGGACAAGTCATCCTTGCGGGACCCAATTCCAGTGAGGCAGCACGTGAGGACCCAAATTTAAATCCAATTGGCCCAACAAACTCTAATCTTAAGCAGCAGCAGCCAAAAGACCAAGTTATAAAAGGAAAAGGTTTATTGGGCCATCACAGTGGTTACTACTCAAAAGGCCCTAATCAAAGAAAGCAAAGGAAAAGGCCCAACCATTATCCAAACTGGAAAGCAAAAACTGTTATTAATAAAAACGATCCCTGTCTGCTAAGGGATTATTCCATAGAGCAGCATAATCTTTCGACCCTCTCAGAAGAAATTCTGGCATCATCTATTTAGGGCATGAAAGAAAGGGGCGAGCCATCCTATTCCCAACTCGATGCAGATGATGAATAAGAGCCATCTTCTCATCCCTATGAGAATGACTTGGATTCAGATTTTTCACTACATTCTTTTAGTGAATCTCTCCCTCTTCCATGGCATGATCGTAAAGACCTTTGCATGCAAGTGGTGGACAAACCAACAGTTGTTGAAACATCAAGGTGGGTTAAAATTATGATGGTTAAAGCTTGTAAGGTATTCGGAGTAAACACTACAGGCTTTGAACATGGCATCCTTGATATTATTCTAAGGACGGAGGAAAGTCGCAAGTCACGATTATTGGCTCAACAACAACAAGAGGCACAAGGCTTTGCTAGTCCAAAAAAAGGGAGAAATAAAGGGGTAGCAGAATTAAAATAACTGGAACGGGGTCTTCAAGATAGTTGTGAGAAGAGGGGAAGGGGCATGTTTAGGGATGGCAACGGGTAGGATCTGGATCGGATCCTACTAGATCCAGATCCAGATCCATTTTACATACATGTATCCATATCCAGATCCAGATCCATAGGGTCCATAAAATCATATCCAAATCCAGATCCATCGGATCCACGGATCGGATCTGGATCCAAATCAATGTGACTAATTATTAAGTTATACCTTCTAATCAGTCCAAATTTTATAGAAAAAGAGTCAATTTAATTTAACGAAATCATGGGGAATGCATCCGTAAATTAGGACTGAATGACATTGTTGACAATTTTGTTATGCCTATTGGCTATTGCTGTAGTGAGAAACAATCTTCTCAATACCTAAGCTACTACATAAGTACCACATAAATTATTAATATAATGATTAAAAAATAACACGCAAAACATGTCTCAATTAAAAAAATAATGGTCTTCGGCCCTTTGAATATAAAATAAAATTAAGATTGCAAAGGATTCGGTGCCATGATGTATAAATAATAAATGTATAATTAATTTAATAAAAAACGGATTCACGGGTCGGATCTGGACCGGATACGGATCTCAAAGACAAGATCCAGATCCAGATCCGATCCATCATAAACGGATTCGGGTCCGATCCGGATCCGTCGGGTCCAAACTTTGAATATCCATATCCTATAAAACGGATCTGGATCCACCGGATCCGGATCGGGTCCAGGATCCATTGCCATCTCTAGGCATGTTCCACAATTCTCAACCTAGATGAGAATAAAAATCTTGAGTTGGAATACGCAGAGGCTAAATGAAAAAAATAAAAGGAGGATGTTGGTGTCATTGATTCGTAAATGGAGAGTTGATATTGTTTGCCTTCAGGAGACTAAAATAGAAAATTAGACCAGTTCTCTAGTTAGAGAGATTTGGGGTTGCAGATGGATACTTGGGTTAAACATAAGGCTATTGGGACCAAAAAGGGAATGTTAATTTTGTGGGACAAAAGACAGTGGAAATGTGTTGACACTGAGTCTTGGGAATTCTCACTTACCTGCAGATTGGAGAGTTTATCTGAAGACTTCAAATGGGCCTTCACGGGGTATATGGTTCGCATTCCAATCCGGAAAGGAAAGAGTTTTGGCATGAGTTATCAACAGTCAGAAGACTATGGTCAGATCAGTGGGTAACTAGAGGAGATTTTAAATGTATGTAGGTACGAAAGTGAAAGACAACTACTCTACAAGGTCCAGGGTAATGTGTAATTTTTCCAACTTAATTTTGGAATTGGAATTAGTTGACCCTCATCTAGAAGGAGTACAATATACTTGATCGAGAGGGGAAAACCATTCTCAAGCTTCAAGAATAGATAGATTTCTATTTTCTAACGAATGGAGTGATGCCTTTAAAGATGTGAAATAGTTAGCTTTGTCAAGGGTGATTTGGAGACTGGGAACCTTCACCCTCCTATTTCAAATTTGAAAATATGTGGCTCAAAGCTGATGGTTTCTTGGACTTGATAAAAAAATGGCGACAATCTTACACTATTACTGGTTCCCCTGATTTTATTCTTTTACAGAAGCTCAGATCCCTAAAGAAGGACATATCTGTTTGGAATAGAGAAGTGTATGGCAAATTGAAATCCAGAAAGAGGAAAGCATTAGATGATTTGCAGCACCTTGTTCAAGCTGCTGATCAAAGGGCTCAATCAGCGGATGAAAAGGCAAAAAATTCTCTTTGAAAATGGAACTGCAACAAATTGCCTTGGTTGAAGAGATTTCATTGAGGCAAAAATCAAGATGCACATGGCTCAAGGAGGGTGATAGAAACACAGTTTTTTCAGAAAATTGCCAACTCTTAAAGAAGACAATTGCATTGATAGACTCTTGGTGGGGCAAAACACAGTAGAGGACAAGGACCATATCAGGTTGAAAATTCTAGAATATTACCAAAAGCTTTACAAAGAAAGGGAACATTGGAGACCCACTGGAGATTTTGAAGGTGTGACCGCTTTAACAGTAGTTGTAGTTGGAAGTGAGGGTCTGGAGGCACCTTTAGAGGAATCTGAGGTTTTGGCTGTTTTAAACTCACGTGCCCCAGACAACGCACCAGACCTGGATGATTTCACTATGGCATTTTTTCAAAAAGCATGGAGCTTCATCAAGACAGATATAATGGACGCTCTCAATCATTTTCATCTCAATTGCCATATGGAGCGATCTTGTAATGTATCTTTCATAGCCCTCATCCCAAAAAAGAAAGGGGCATTAGAGCTAAGGGACTACAGATCCATTAGCCTAATTGGATGTGTACACAATATTGTTGCAAAGACCATGGCCGAAAGATTGAACAAGGTCATAGAGAAGCTGATTTCAGAGGAACAAAGTGCATTCCTCAAGGACAGATAGAAAACATATGCTTCTTTAATTGCTAATAAGGTTCTAGACTGGAGGTTTAAAAGTGGTGAAGCGAGATTATTGTGCAAATTAGATATTGAAAAGGCTTTTGATCAACTGAGCTGGACATACCTCATTAACATCCTCAATATTTTGAATTTTGGTAACAGGTGGCTTAGGTGGATAAAATTTTATATTTCGACTGTGTAATACTCAGTGTTGGTTAACAGGAGTCCTGTAGGCTTCTTTTCCCCTGAGAAGGGCCTAAGACACAGGGAGATTCCTTCTCCCCTTTTCTCTTCATTTTGGCTATGGAAGGCCTAACACAAATGTTGGGCAGGGCCAAGGAGCTACAATGGATTCAAGGCTTTCATGTGGGCAGAAATCCAACTAACTCAATCAATGTCTCGCATATGCTATATGCAGACGATACATTAATCTTTTGTGGTGCTGAAAGATCTTAAGTTAGCAACCTCAACCTTACTTTTCTTGTTCGAGGCTTTGTCAGGGCTGCATATCAACATGTTTAAAAGCATTATCTATCCTGTTAATGAGGTTCAAAACTTGGAAGAGTTAGCAAATATTCTATATTGCAAAACTAGCTCACTCCCTACTACCTACTTGGGTTTACCTCTGGGAGCCAAATTCAAATCCATCGAAATCTGGAATGGGGTGTTAAAAAGAGCGGAAAAAAGCTTGCTACATGGCAGATGCAATACCTTTCAATAGGGGCGGATTGACTTTGATTAACAGTGTCCTAGACAGCATCCCGACCATGTCCTTATTTCCTATGCCAAGCTCTATCTTAAAGCAATTTGATAGGCTCAGAAGAAGATTTCTTTGGGAGGGCAGCAGTGAAACCCACAAGTTCTCTCTAGTCAAATGGCCAATAGTGATTCAGCCAAAATCTGTTGGTGGTCTTGGAATCAGGAATCTCATGTTGCATAACCAGAATCTATTGATGAAATGGTTGTGGAGGTACGGACAGCCTGAAGCAGGCTACTGGAAAAAGATCATCATTGCTAAATATGGAGCCCTAAATCATTGGAGTCCAAAGTAGAGCACATGCCCACATGGTGTTGGGCCATGGAAACACATCAGCAGCTTCCATCAGGTTCTCTTCCAGAATATATCCTACAAAGTTGGTAATGGACTTCATGTGAAGTTCTGGGAGGACAGGTGGATTGGAAATGAGGCTTTAAAGGATTGCTATCCTGGTTTGTACCAAATTGCTAGCAATCAGAAGGCTACTATTGCAGAATACAGGGAGAATAATAACTGGAGGCCTTTACTTAGAAGGAATATCAATGATTAGGAGGTAAATGACCTGATTGCTCTTCTAGCATCACTTGAGGAATTTACAATGGATGATCAAACACCAGACAAGATTTTATGGGGAAATTCTAATCAAAGGAGATTCACGGTCAAAGAAAGTTATAGTTTATTGTGCTGTCAGAATGGACTGTTAGAGGAATGGCTGTGGAAACATGTTTGGAAGACCAAGATGCCTCTCAAAGTCTCCTGCTTCACATGTTGTGCACTCAAGGAAGCTATTCTTACACAGGGCAACCTCAACAGAAGGAAAATAACTCTTGTTAGTAGATGTTTTTTTTTTGCCACAAAAGCTTGGAGACTGTCAACCACCTACTGCTGCATTGTCCAGTCACTGCTGAGATCTGGAGTTTCTTTTTTGCTATTTTTGGTTTAGTATGGACCATGCCACAGTCCATAAAGGAAGCATATATCAGTTGGAGTTTTTGGAGAGTTGACAAAGCCATCAAAAAGGTCTTGAAGCTGGTTCCTGCAGTCATTTTTTGGGTTACTTGGAATGAGAAGCCGTAGGTGTTTTGATGGGATTTCAATTCCTCTTCATACTCTAAAAGCTAGATGTTTAGTTGGAGTCTTCACTCCCCTGTTAATAGCATTGACAACTAACTGGACTTTGTTAGCTCCATGGTTCTTGCGTAGTCTAACTTAGTTTCCACTCTTAAGCTTACTAGCTTTTGTTTTTTTGCTCCAAAAAGCTTTGCTTTGTAAAACGGCACCTTCCAGTTACCTTTGTTAATGGAAACTTCTTACTTCATAAAAAAAACTGTTGGCATAAGTGAGCACTTTGGAGTCCAGTGACCTTCCATATTTAGTGAGAATAACATCCTTCCACAGTCCCGCTTTATTATTATTTAATTTTTTTGAAAAGGTAACATTTCTATTAATCACAAAAACAGGCCTGCTTCAAAATTGCAGGTACATACTTACAAAGGGATTACAGGGAAGATCTTCTAGTCCTATATCAAAAACTTACAAGGATCCTAAAACATCCATAAATGAATCTAGATCTTCCATGTATTCCTGCTTACACCAAAAATAGAACAACACCAAACAATTCATTTTCAACTTCTGAATAGAGTTGTAGCTGTCCTCAAAACATCTCTGATTCCTTTCTTTCCACACTGCCCACCAGATACAAGCAAACTTTTATTTAATTTCCAGAGCCATTTAAGGAGCAAACTTTTACTCTGGAACTTAATATTCTTCACACCTGTACCTGCGCCTTGCTTATTGATCATCACATTCTGCCATCTAACCAGGTGCAATTTTCTCTGGACGGATTTCATTCCAAGAGAAAATGAGTGGAATTGACTAAGTATTTTATTCTTACAATAACCTAGCTAGAATTGATGGGTTTGAGTATATCATCAGTTTCTCTATGGAAAATATGAACTGGATTTTAAAGAAGGGGAGGGAGAAGGAAGATTTATTGGTTACATGTTTTGGACTCCTCAAACATGGTCCACTTTCGGTTTTTATTTGATTTCCGTGACATTATCCGGATCCGTTATTTATTCAGTGCAAACTATTGCTGGAAATTCCCTGCCCAAAGCCAAAATATGGGTCTCAGGGAGGATTGAAGAAACAGATACCTATTACCGTCACATTGTTATTTATTAGATATGAAATCCAAACCAGAGCCAGAGGTCTTAAGTTTGATAGAAGAATTTAGGGAGTTTAAGGTCATTCATCAATAAGACAATAACTGATTCCTACATTTAGCCTGCTTGCATTACTGAGTAACGTAGTCAATCTGCTATACATTTTGATATTGTCATTGCAAGAGTAGTACGGTGCTAATATTTATTCCATAATGTTTGTGTACTGACTACTAATAATCTATTTAACCAATATATGCTACTTTCTTTTTTATGCAGGATCCCGAATTTTATCAATTCTTGCAAGAGCATGACAAGGAGCTTCTTGAGTTTGATGATGATGGGGATATTGATGTAAGTCTTTAGTATATCTTTCCTTCTCGTTGTTCTCATGGTATGTGAATTGGTTTGTAGAATCTTATCCCAATTTTGTGAAGGATAATGCTGAGACTGAAATGGATGGTGACGAAATCGAAGATGATGAAGCAGATGAATTTGACACTGAACAACTTGTTCATGCAGATGGAAAGGAGGTCAAGTCATCCACAAATGTCATCACTAACGCAATGGCAGACTCTTGGTGTAGTTCAATTCATGAAAATAGGAGTCCGGGGGCTATCAGGTCTCTCATGAGAGCTTTCCGCACAGCTTGTCATTATGGCGATGATACTGGTGAAGATGCTAAGTCAAAGTGGAGTACTATGTCTAGCGCTGTGTTCAACAAGATAATGTTATTTGTTCTAAAAGAAATGGATGGAATTCTTCGTGGCCTGTTGAAGTTACCAACTTCTGGTGGGAAGAGGGAGATGATAAAGGATATGTCTAATACTAAACGGTGGAAGAGCAACAACCACTTGGTGAAATCATATCTCGGGAATGCGCTACATGTTCTAAATCAGATGACTGATACAGAAATGATATCATTTACATTACGAAGACTCAGATTTTCATCTGTATTTTTGGCTGCTTTTCCAGTTCTTTTAAGGAAATATATAAAGGTACGGGATTGAGTGATCTAACACTTAGAATTCACATAAACTCTTTTCTTGTACAAAGGAATGATTAATCTAGAATTCACGCCAACAGTTTTCTTCTGCAAGAATATAACTTTTATTTGCAAGAAATTTGCATGTTTCATCCTTTCCCTCTCTTTTTGGGCAGAGGTGAGAGGGTAAGTCTATTTGCTGTTTTGAGGCTTTAGCTATTACCAAAAGCTAATTATCTTCAATTTTTCATAGAGGTCCTTCAAGTGCTTCTATATCAGGGCTATGAAATTGATATCTGACAGTTGAATGACATGGCATTTGGCCCTTGATCACTTCAAAATGTGCACACTGCTTATATCCTACTATCACGAACGGGAGTTATTTCATTGATGTCTATCCTGAAATTCTTAAAAAAGTATCTTTCATAACCATCCTATTCTAGTAACATAACTCTAGATAATCCTTACCCACAAAAAAGTAAACAAGAAACCTTAAGAAATTTGTCTGTTGGCTGATAGTTAATTATGATCCATAAGAATTAAGTTAACAAATAATTGTGAAGCGCTCTTGTTTTAGAGTTTTCTGTTTTTCAGAATACATGAGGCACAAGGTTTTTTTTATTCTCTGCATGAGGTATGTTTCTCACTCTTAAGGAAATGAGCTTAAGCAAAATTTGACTTTTCAGGTTCTTCTTCATTTCTGGGGTACAGGCGGAGGTGCACTACCAGTTGTCTCTTTTTTGTTTCTAAGAGACCTATGTATGCAGCTTGGTTCTGGTTGCATTGATGAGTGCTTTAGAGGGATGTATAAAGCTTATTTGTTGAACTGCCAATTCATGAGTGCGTCAAAGCTGCAGCATATTCAATTTCTTGGTAATTGTTTCGTTGAACTACTTAGGGTGGATCTTCCGAATGCATACCAGCATGCCTTTGTTTTCATTCGGCAGTTGGCAATGATTTTACGGGACGCTCATAGTAGTACTAAGACCAAGGTATCGGTTTGTTATTTTGTTACTGATAACTTGTCTTCTTTCTAGATTTTCGTTACCAACCACTGATACATGCTTACTTTATAAATCCTTAGGGGTTAAAAGGGTATCTTGTGTAGCAGTTTTTTTTAATAACTTTAGCTGAAGAATACTATGGTTTAAGAGTTTCGACATACATGTTAGCTTGATTCACATTTTCACATTAGAAAAGGTACTCAAAGGGTATCAAGTTGCTTCAGTATTTCACATGACTGTTAGTATCCTATCCTATTAAAAGTTATCCTTGACTTTTAGTGGCTGCTAATCATTGTACTCCCTTTGTCGAATCTTTCCCAGAAATCGTCTCAAAAGGCTAACCAATCATCCAAGGAAGCACACAATACTAAGGGCAAGGTACTTTGACTCTTACATTCGTCGCATTTTTGTTTGGATTATGGTCACCAAAATGTGAGCTTATTTTGTAATTTCTAGATCGTTTAGAGGTAATCCTTGTACTGCTTTTTTGGGTATAAAATTGCATCGTATAATGTTCTAGAGTTGCAAAATTTCTTCATACCCTTATTTTACATTTTCACATCACATAATGTGCTGAAAGATTATCAGATTGCTTCAGTATTTTTCCATGACCGGTTTGTGCTCTTTTCAAGGCTATCTGTGCCTTTTAGTGGTTGCTAATTATGGTTCTTCCCTTGTGAACTCTTTCTCAGGAATCGTTTTAGAAAGTTAACAAATTATCTATGGAAAGCACATAAAAACTGGTGTTGGTGTGTAATTTCATTAGTGGTCATCTTTGGATTAGTGTTACGAATGAGTTTTGTATGCTCAATCTGTTTTTTGGTTTGATTTAGGAGGTCATCCTGTACAGGAGTTCACTTTTTTTTGTTAATCATTAGCTGAACCGTGGCTCCCGAGCTTTTGTCTGGTAGTGGAAGAATTTGATCTTTTTGTTTGAAAGCAGCATCTTTTTATCTCTCTATTTTTAGTTGACTAAATTCTGGTATAATATTATGCTTTTAAGAGTTGAGAAAAGGCATTTTAGCCTTCATTTGTAATTTTCAAGAGACAAAGTAGCTTAGACTTAGAGTGTCAAGTTGATCGTAGAGTGTCAAAGAGTGTCATGTTGCTTCAGTAATTTGCGTGACATGTTGTATTTTTTATGGTTATATTTGCCTTTTAGGGGATCCAGTCACAGTTTTTCCTTTTCAACCCTTTCTCAGGAATCATTTCTGAAGGTTTACCAGTGGAAGTATATACATTGTCTGGAGTTGTGGACTGCAGCTATTTGTGCATACAGTTCAGAACCAGAGTTTATGCCTCTGGCTTATCCGTTGACACAAATAATTTCTGGAGCAGCTCGTTTGGTTCCAACTGCTCGCTATTTCCCCCTTAGATTGCGATGCATCAAAATGCTCAACAGAATTGCTGCCTCCACCAATTCTTTTGTTCCTGTTTCCCCACTCCTCTTAGACATGCTGGAGATAAAAGAATTGCATAGGCCTCCAACAGGGGGAGTTGGGAAAGCCATAGATTTCCGTACTGTTATAAGGGTACTTTCAAATGCCTCTCTATTTTGCTTTAGGTTAACAGTGTACTGATTTATAAGAACTTATCTTAGCGGTCTGAATCTATATTTGATGTATCAGGTTAGCAAACTTACGTTGAAAACGAGAGCATTTCAGGAAGCATGTGTTTTTTCTGTGGTTGAGGAACTTGCTGAGCATCTTGCTCAGTGGAGCTACTCGGTTGGTTTCTTTGAGCTGTCCTCTGTCCCTGTTGTTAGGTTGCGCAACTTCTGCAAGTCCACCAATGTCGATAGATTCCGTCGCGAAATAAAGCAAATCATTCGCGAGGTATGTTTGTTGGGTACTTGAGTCTATTTGGTGATATGACCGTGGATTATTTTCTCAGTCACATGTCTGCATTAATCACTTTGTATAGTTCTCTGAGTGCAAAAGATCTTCATTAGTCTCTATTTCGGGCTATATGTTAGCTGGCACAAGTTGTTTCTTCTGCAATGAAGCCTTTGTTTATAAGTTCCTGAAGTTAACTTGGTAAATGCTACAGATTGAAGCCAATTCGGAGTACACAAATCAGAAGCGCATGACAGTTTCATTTCTGCCTAATGACCCAGCTGCAGCATCTTTCCTTGAGGTTTGAACATCAAAATTCTCTACGTTTTGCAAAAGTAACCTTCGAAGCATCATACTCTCTTGCAACATGTTGAAGTAGTGTATCCTGACGTTGTTAACTTGCCTATTTACCAGTAAAATTCCATTAAATTACTATTCATGTGTCAACCAACCTACACTTGGTATCTTCTTTTATTAGCAAGGAGCACATTGGAAGTTTTGTCAACTTGTCAAAGCATCCCTCTGATGAACACGAATAGGCTGGGGTGTTATAGGGATATGCATGTCTAAGATTAATCCGTAGCATCATCTTTCATGATTTGGTTCCCTTGGAACAATTCTTACCTTCATATTCATCCTTAGGATGATAAGAATGCAGGGGTGAGTCCTCTATCGAAATATGTTGCCAGTCTCCGACAGAGAGCACAACAGAGAAATGATTCGTTGAAGGAATCCAGGTTTCACAATATCCCATTTTTTTTCTTGAAGATTTTATCTGGAGATGATCTTTTTCTTAATCATAAAATAATGAACCTGTCATCTGCAGTATACTTGTTGGTCAAGACTCATCCGCCTACGAGAGTAAGATGACTGAAAGTGATGAAAATGATGATGGTGAAGATAGCAAGGGAGATGCTGTATTCAGTTCTTCTTGGCTACCTGCAGGCACTCCCAAGTATGTTCACATTCTTCTTAGCAACTTACCTATTCCCACCAACTATATCCCTCCTCAAGAGGAAAAGAACCCTCGAAACCTACGCGGGGTCAAAAAACTATCTTTATTTTGTTATTGGTATTTAATGTATTTTTCTGTACCTTGCAGGACTAAGGAGGATTCTACAGAGGAGAAACAGAAGAAAAAGAAGAGAAGAAAGGATCAGGAAGATGAGACTGCTTTTGATGAAGACATCGTTGAGGATTTTATCCTCAGTTCTGATGATGATGAGGGTTCCTTGAGTGACACCCCTGAAGAAGAAGTTGGTGTAAAACAAAAGCCATCTAAAGAGCCTTCAAAGAAGAAAGGGAAAACTCATCGGAGGAAGAACAAGAAAAGGAAGCTATCCAATCAAGTAGCAGCATCTGCTGTTTGATGATTCTTGTAGCGGTAGACTGATCTTGAATAAGAGCAAGAACAGTGTTGCCATGAGCCAGTTTTGTCCAGGGTAAGTTGCTGCATGTTTGCTATAAGCAAAAAGTATTTATGCTGTAAAAGTCAGATATCAATTTTGTTTTTTATCCTTTTGTTCGTACTGTAGGGCAGACTACGTATAGACAGACAATTCATATAATTAAATCCCAAATTAGTTGGGGATTGAGATGTAATTGTTGATTGATTGATCCATTTGTTTTTTTTTTGCATGTTCTTTTTTATATATCCTTCAGACTACAACTCTTGTTATCTTTAACTTACAACTTGAGTTACATTTCAAGCTAAAATCAATCAACATAAAATTCAAATTTCAGAAATAGAATCCTCAAAGCTTGTTTTGTCAAAAATGAACTCTCTTTTTTCATTGTTAAATGGCCAAGTCGATGATGTTTTAATTTAACTTCCCACAAGATAACACAGAAGTTGAACCCTTGTCGAATGACCTAGACAAGGATACAGTGGGAGTATTTGGTGAAGATTGGGTATTTAGAGTACGCCTTTCAGCCAGTGAGAGTGCTTTGAGAGATAGTACAAAAATGCAAGGCTCTCATACACAACCAAGTATGGATAATTTTTTTTCTTTTACTACAATATGAGAATGCTAAAATAAGTAATATACTAGTTTTCTTCATTCTCCTGTATTACATTCATCTAAATCCATCAGAAACTTTGTAATCGCAGTATCTTGCTACCTTCCACGGCCATTTGCTTCATTCTTCTACTCATTATTAATATTGGACCGTAGTATTTACATTACACCCCATCTGCTACTGCTTAAAACCCTCACCTATCAAACACGCATGCAACTTTCAGTATCATATATTAAACCTCGCGACATTCTTTGGGAGTCTCTTTGACCAAAATTGCAAAATTTACTTTTTTTTGTCAAATTAAATTTTGGAATAGCTCTTTCCTCTTTGAGATTTTCTCCTTGACTATTAATGAACCCACTAGCGCTTTCGCACAATAATTGTCACCTGTTAATAATATTCTTACTGTTAATTGCTAGTTTAGTCCGGAGGCAAGGAATAACCGGTTACATCAGATTAATTTAAGCAAGAACTACATATTTAACACCAAGACAATTCGCGAGATCTTTTAAATCGGTTAGTGAGATATAAAATACATGCAGAATTATCATTAGGACCGTCGTACTTGTCGACCATTGATGAACTTATTGGATTGGCTCATTCCGATCTATACTAAAAATAATTGTATGAAATCCTTCTATAACCCAAATTTCTATTTCCTCAATTATATTCCACATACCACGGTCAAATAGTTGGCTGAATTTCGTGAAACTATTTTACAAAAATTCATTGATATCTCCTTTTTATAGAGCAAATTGACTTCAACTTTTGTTTTAGCTATAAAACATATAATTACTTATCCGATAAGCCTATTTTCCCCGTGTAGACTTTTCAGCCTATTATTTTAGGGGCCGTTTGGTAGGATGTATAAGAATAATGCTGAATATGGTGTATTAGTAATGCTTGTATTAGTAATACTATCATTAATTATCACTACAAGAAAAACAGGCTACGGTGACAGTTCACATGTGACAGAAATGCAAGTGTCACATCTTTTTATTAAATTTACGCTTTTTCTTGACATTTATGTGACAGGTTTTTTAAGTGTCATATAATTATGACATTTGTGTGACGAGGTTTTTAAGTGTCATTTATTTATGACGTTTGTGTGACGGTTTTGTGAAATGTCACATAAATAAGTGACATGTGTTTTAAATTGACAAAAAATGACGCGTTTGACTGATTAAAACGACATTGTTTTTATTATTTATTTAGCACATTTTTGACTTATACAATTTTTATTTCTTTTTTAAAATTATTTTTAATGAAAACAAACTAAATGTTGTCGTTTTAACATTAGAAAAAACAAAAGATAAAAGCTATGTAAAAATACTAAGTGTCTTCACGCTCACACAATTAGGTTTTACTTCTCCCACTTCACTGACTCTCGTTGGTTTGATTTTTCTTATTTTATCTTAGCTATTAATCTAAAAAAAAAAAAATCAATTCTACTTCCAATTCGTGAAGTGAGGCTGAATTCAAAGTCAATCAAATTAAAAAATCTAACCCTAAAACCCAAAGCCCACACGATCATGAGTAAATCGCGTATCACCAACGGCGTCATCTTCGCCATACGATATGTAGGTGAACTCGAAATCTGAGGATCGGTCACACTCCAACAAAATCATTCTGAAATCTTGTTGTTTGATACTTTTACTTTATTTATTATCTCTCTAGCAGTCTATTTGAGTCGAACTAAAAGCTTCCTGAATTCGCATGTAACTTCATATATATGGACGAAACCCAGAAACCAGAGTCCGACCACAATTTTCCAAAATTTGCATAAAAAGAGGAGTACATCTCAATTGATCGGTTAAAAACTACATCAGTCAAATTTCACTGCTCGGGATGGTCTTTCCATCCCCGAACAACGAAGGGGCATGTATTGCATCTTATTTTGCCCTCTAATAATCCTATTTAATTATTCAGGATTCCTGAGTCACTCGCGGAGTGAAATATACTTTTTTACAAGACGAATATGATTTTAAAAATTTATGCCGGGAGTATTTTGTCATTTCATTTGATAAAATATCATCTAGTATATTTATTGTATATCATGTCTTGTTTTCATAATATTTTGACCATTAATTGTAATTTTAGAATTTTTAAAGGCAATTATGAAAATTAATCATCTTAAAATCCTCAATTTAAAGAAATTAATGTTCTGCTTCGTCAAAATCGGGAAATGATCTAACTAAATACGATGTTCAATTTAAAGCACATTTTAAATTAAAAACGATTTTTTGCATTTTTTTGCATATTTAAATTTCCAAATTGTGTTAAAATTAGGCTTAAATCATTGAAGCTTTTGCAAGTGTTGCTCGACCATATTTGGCATTTATTTCTCTTCCCCTAGTAGCGTCTCACGAACTCCATGAATAGGTAAGGGTCAAAACCCTCTGTGTTTTTCTTTTTCTGATCGATGTTTATGAGTTTTCTCCGATATCAATTTTGAATACATCATTTTGATTGGCTATATGATTTGGAGGGAGATTTCCCCTCAATTGTTTTTGTCCCATACCGATTGAGAGCCCCAATTTCTATGGTTCATGGGTTCTATAAATTAAACCATCTCCTCTCCTAGTATTTTAAATTAAAAACGAATTTAAAGTTAACATCTTAAAATGAATGTTAGTTTAGGATCTAAAAATGAATTGATTAGGTTGGTATTTGGATTAGGTAACTTGTTGTTGTTTCTAAGGATGGATACCTAGTGTTATCCCTCAAGTCATAACTGTTAAGACCTCTTAATGCTTATAAATGGAAGAAAACACTTTGGTTTAACAAGTTGTGTGTGTTCAATACCCTTAGAATGGGTATAATATCTATATTTTTTTGTATATTTGTTGTATTCAAGAGAACATCTGAAGTAAACATGACATAAAAGTGACTTTAACATGAATTAAGGGAAGATATATATGTTTTGAGGTAGTTAAATAAGTTGGTAGATTTGGATATGGAAATTGTTGTTGTTTAGAAGACTATTTAGTATCTGTTTAGGCTAAATTTAAGGTTTAACATTTTTAAAATGACATGTCTTATACATTGCTAGAGATAAGGTTATCTGAACCTATAAATCTTGGCATATAAGATTGAGTGTAGTTTCTTTTATATAAGAATGTGGTGTTTCTGTCTCTCTTAGTTGGAAATATGGTGTATGAAGAAAATGATTGCCTCTTAGTGTGGGTTGTTCATTGTTTGACCATGGATCTTTAGCTGCCGAATGTATGTGGTTTCTTCTTTAATTTACGTATGACCTGCGTATGTTCTATTTTACATGTATCTTAATTTGGTAATTATGGGTACTCTCTACCTAATGTTCTCTTTTTCCCCTTCACTTTTCACTGTCCACGATGGCCCCATTGGGCCTATCCATTTCATTTTAAAGCTAGTTTGGCTAAGGCCCAACCATAAGTTTCATTGATCGAGTCCGTGAACTGTGTAGCTGTGCTTGAAGGTACTAAACATGTACGCCACTCTATTTAGTGAAATATGCTTATATAGTTACTGTTTTGAATCTGAAATTGTTCATCAAATTTCTCGCAGCGTCATGCAAATGTTTACAACTACAATTGGTCAAAGACAAAAGTGGGCTTACTAGACTATGGTGAAATATGTTAAAGTATGACTTATTTTATTTGGTCTGCATACTTGAGTGATTATATATTTAGTAAATCTTTTCAACTATTGTTTTAAGTTATATTTACATGTTGATATTTAATTGAATGACAAACATCACTACAACCTGGTGGTACCGAGTGTGGCTATTGTGTGATGCGTTTTATGAAAGAGTTGATGCTAGACTTGACTTTAATGACAAATAATATAAGTACTTCTATACTTAAATGATAGATCATTAACCATGTTAATTGTTACATCATTTCAAGCATTACTAATTATTTTCTTTTTGTGGTTTATAGTTCTACGATAAACACATGTACTCACAAGAACTTGATGATATTCGTATCGAGTGGGTCGGGGATTGCATTTTTCGAAGATACTTGCTGAAACAGAAGTTGGTAGACTAAATGCCGAGGAGTGAACATTTTAGATTGATAAGATACTTGAATAACAATGTTTTAGTCTTTAATTAAACATTTTAATAGCACTTTGAATGATTATCAATTTTGGGAAGACTTTGTACAATAGATTTTAGCTATTCAATGAATATTTTTGGTGTTATTTAAAATTTTAGTCCATTTCATCGGTGCACTCAATTTGCAATATTAAAATTAAATTGCCAAAAATAATAATAATTTCCCCGCCAAATTTAATTTTTCCACCATATTAAAATAAATTATTAATTTAATAAAAATTAAAAAAAAAGAATCAAATTTAAATTTATGTAATTTTTGTGTGACGGGTTGAAACTGTCACATGTTGTGTAAAAAATATAGAACCGTGATCCGTTTGTGACAGTGACAAGATGGCACCGAAACCTTCATCATAGGATTAGATCTCAACAAACTCATCTACTGACTTAGGTATTCTTTTTCTTGTTCTTTTCTTCTTCTTCTTTTTTACAGTAATTAATTACTGCAAACTACAAACTAGAAAGCCCTAATGAAATAATTAAATCAACATTAACATTGTACAAAAGATTAACTATAAGATCCAGTAAAAACTTTGAAAAAAGTTTTCTTTTTTCATCTGTTGGTTAGTCGCAATTATCTTTTCAAGTTACAATGGCTTTTTAGCATCGTTAATGACTAAATTAACTTCAGTACCATATACAAGAATTTCTTGATTTGATGAAGTATACGACATACGTTTTGTCTTTGTTCTGTTACGTACGTAGATCTTGTCCTTGAGTCCAAAAGGACTAGTTGAATAATTATGCTCACTTGGTTAAATAAATAAAAAATGACAATAATAATAATTACCTAGTAAAAATCGACCAAAGAACATTTCTTCCGACATTTCTTCGAATAAATATGATAGTTCTGATGTCCCTACTATAGTCCTTTTTTCACTAGTAGTATTAAATATTAACTGTTCATCTGACTTTTTATTTATATCTTCATCTAACTAGTTTCGATTATTCCCAGGTTGGTCCAATTAAGAGATCTTGCAAGTTGATAGTAGTACATAATGATGTATGTGTAGAAGGGGGTATTAGTCAAAATAATACATGCATTAATTTTGTGTATTAGTAATATCTTGTTTGGTGGTATATTTTTTCTATTTATGATGCTGTCATTAGTTATGCAAGAATTATTTCTTATACATTGTTTAGTTTGGTGTATTAAAATATTACATATCAAATAATGTGTATAACTAATACTTACATTAATTATACGAATAATCTATTTTCTAAAAATTGTAAATTCAAAATCTAAAAGTTAGCCTAAATGGAAGAATATTAGGAGATTTGGAATCATGCACAAAAATCCTCATGGTTTAGTAACAAACCTCAATTCTTTTGCTTCATCTATGTAAAAAATTAATTTAACTTATCAATTGAGAAGAACAATATAAGCACTGATCAATCTAAAAACTCATATATATAGTAATAAACCAAGAGTAGTGGAGTACAAACTTCTTAGTAATATAACAGTAGTTACTTAAACATCAAAATATACTAATAACCAAACTAAACTTACTTAGTACTATTCATAGTACTAGTACTAATGATACCCCACTTGAAACAGTTTAACTATCAGTTGAAAGATTGAAAGGGCAATGTCAACTGATCAAGAAGTGCACCAATAGGTGCAGCAAGTCTAGGGTCATAACCAAATCCATGCAACTCCCCTCCATATTCCCCACCATAATTATTACTACTACCACCATAATCAACATTATTATTGCCCACAAATGGACAAGGTGGAGTCCAAAGCCACCTTTTCTTGCAAAAATCAAACAACAATGCCTTATCTGAATTATTCTTGATCATTATCACCACAAATTCACCATGTCCAACACAATTAAACCCTTGCCCATTCTCCAACTCTGCAAATTGCACATACAATTGTTGTGGCATCCTCTCAATTTCCACCCACATTGTCCCACAATCTTGCAATGCCCAAAGCCTCAAACTCCTTGGCACATTCAGTTTGCTCTTCTCAACTGCTGCAGCCAAAACAAGCCTCCCATTCCCCTCCACCAAGCTAGGCGAACGTAGAAATCGTCGCATGGGGGCTTGAATTTTGCACCAATTGTTTTTGCCAATGTCATAAGAAAGCACACTAAAAGGACTAAAATTCATGCAGTAAAATCTCCCTTGAACATGTACCATTTTGCCTGATTCAAAACTGCATAATCTTGGAAGTGAAGAAGTTGTACCCCATATTGAGTAGAATCCATTTCCATCTATATGAAATGACTCTGTGGTTAAATTCTTAACAGCATAAGGAGAGATTAAATCATCTCCAGCCACAGCTAAGTCAATAGATGTATTAGTTATAGTCAAACCAATAGAAGGGAAAAGCCTAGGTCTTAAAGTTGGAGGTAGGGGAATTATGGACCCCACAAGAGGGTTACACAAAAGTATGTTTTTTGATCCAGCTTCATCAGAAACAAAGCAAATTAATCCACCAGAAGAGGAAACAGGAGAAAACCCTTGTGGGATTAAAGCAAAAGAAAGCCTATACCAAGAAAGATTATCAGGATCAAAGAGGTACCCTTCAACTGAATTATTTCCAGCATTAGTACTATTGTTCTTGTAAATGTTGTTTCTTGGGACTTTTTGTTTGAAGAAAATGAACCAATGCCTCTGAGGTGAAACCTGGAGGTACAATTCAAGAAAATGAGTAGAGTACAGAAGCCCATAAAATCTCTTACAAACAGCTCTAGCTCTAAAGAAAGCTGGTGGTGGAAGAAAAGCAATGATCCTATCAATGAGCCTATGTGGAAGCCTACTCCAAATTCTACTATCCATCCAAGTGTTTGATCCATTAATTGATGATGAATTTGGAGTAGTGTTAATTCCAAGAAAATTGGTTGTTGGTGTTGGGATAGGAAAAACATAGGGAAAGTTAAAGCTAATAGGTGCATGATGAAAAGCTTCCATTTTTTTTGGTCTAGGAAAAAAAGTAAACTATTATTGGAGGTAATACAAAAAAGGATTTGAATTGTTCCTTCAAGTTTGAAGCTAGAAGAAACAATAGTGTAAAGGGAAAGTTAAGGTTGATTTTTTTAGCAATCAACAACTAGGGGTTCTTTTGTTTATCAAATTCAGTGGGAGTTCACTAAAGAGGTAGAAAATGAGGAAAAGGATATGAATCTTTGGCAGAAAACTAAGCAAAACTAGAAGGGTTAGTCTTTTTTTTGGCTTCTCTGTGTCTTTTGGATTCTTGGTATGTTTTGGGAGAGGGGAACAAGTGCTTATATAGGAAAGGGCAGCCTTAATTAGCTTTTTCCATTTTTTTTTTGGTTTATTTTCTTACTCTTTCCGTTTCAAAATATTTGTCGTTCTTACTAAAAATAACTATCCGAAAATACTTGTCATTTTATTTAACAAAGATAATATTAAGTACTTAGCTTTTTCCCATTTTATTCTTATATTAATTAGCAACATTTAAGAGATTCTCATTATTGATGGAGTAAATATTTATTGAGAACAAATTATATAATAAAGTATGTTAAGAGGGTAAAATAATCAAAATGTTATTTTTATAAATGTTTTCTTAAAGAGGGTACTAAGTAAATATTGTTTGCAGAGAAAAGGAAAAGTGGAAGTCATGTATTGATGGATACATGTATCATTTCAGTGTTTTCTTGTCAAGGCCGAGGAAGGAAGGACAATCAGCAGACTACAGTTGAAATTTGAAACAGACAAGTAGACAACGCACACATAAATTGTTAAAAAGTGGATTCAGTCGTGTGACCCATGTATCGTGTGAGACTCTTTCCCTTTCTTTGTGTATTTGGTAAATATTAGATTTATGTTTGTACCTTAAGTAGGAGTGTAATATTACCATAATTGTAAAGTTAGTCTTCAAATAGAATAGGGATTTCTAGGTAGAATAGGAAGATGATCTTCCTTATAACTTGTATATATATGTCTTTCATTAATAAAAATAATCAAGGAATTATTTCTTACATTCTTTCATGGTATCAAAAGTCTAGGTTCTCTTTACCCTGCTTCCGCTCCTCAAAATTTCTTCTTCTTTCTCAAAATTTTGCCCTAAAATTCTCGATTTTTGTGTGTGTTTCTTCTTTCACAAAAACCGAGTTTCTTCTCTTCCAAAAACCTTTCTCACAAATTCGCTTCTCTGAATCTTGTTGTTCTATTCCCTATGGCTGATAAAAACACTTTTCACCTCGCCCTCACAGTTTCTAATATCAAGAGCGTTCTTCCTATCATTCTTGACCTAGAAAACGTTAAATATGAGACATGTGCGGAATTATTCAAGATTCATGCTAAAGCACATAAAGTTCTTCACCACATCATCCCCCCCCTCCTTCAAAGGAGGGTGATAAGGCGTTTACATCTAATGTGCACACTCAAGAAGCAGACGCAGAATTATGGGACATGCTTGATTCCAAGGGTTTTTAGTGGATTTATGTCATTATCTCCTTGGATCTCTTACAGACGATTATGGAACCCAACTCTACAGCTATGACGGCGTAGAACCGTTTGCGTGACATATTTCAAGATAACAGACATTCAAGAATTGTTATTCTTGAGCAGGAATTTTCGCAAGTGGCTATGGCAAATTTTTCCAACGTCTCTTCTTATTGCCAACGCCTCAAGGACTTGACGGATCAACTTCGCAATATGGGTTCTCCTATTTCTAACAGTCGTCTGGTTCTTCATATGCTTGCAGGCCTGTCAGAGGCTTATAATGGTGTTGCTTCAGTTATTCGACAGCGGCGCCTTGCGGTCTATCGGGCGTTCGTGCTACGTTGGAAGAAGTGGTTTGGCTAAGAAAACAACGATTGGGAGTAGTCGTAGCCGGTATGGTGGCGCTTCCGATTTTCTCCTTCCAATCCAGCCACCGTGACCCAAAGTCACAACAACGGAGGTGGTAAGAAAGGCCAGAATAAGAAGAATAATGGCAAGAATCGTGGCGACAACAACCGACAACAACAACAACAGTCGTAGAGCCCACAGGGCCCTCCTGGACAGTGACAATGGGTCCCAGGACCTCACAGCGCCGCGACTCAATCTTACAGCGTCGCGGCTCCACCTTACAGCACCGCGACGCCTCAGTATCCGCCAGGATACTCGTGTTACACCTCGTATGTTAAGACAAAGATTTAGAACGTCATTAAGGATTGAGATTTCCAATTTTCGAAATTTCAAATATTCTACGTGCTAATACGGATTAACTTTTTTGACAATGACGAATGTGACGCCGAAAATCTCTTTAGAAATGGTGGTGTAAATAAACATATTTTTTTTCTCGTTAAGTTAGTAAGGTATATAAGGTGTGATGATAAGAAATTAAGGCAATGGGAAATTAGATTAAAAGAAGTGGGATTGGTTTAGTTAAATAAATACTTAGAGGGGGCAAAGTGTGGCATTTAAGGGGGCTAAGTGTAAAAAATAATAATCTGAAATCTGAAATTCCTAAATAACTATCCACTAAGTTATTTTCTTCCACAAACAAGAACACAATTATTTCTCTCCTCTCCTTCCCCCTAGTTGATCGAAAATCCCCACTTTTCTTGCAAGAAAATTTAGCTTGTTACTCCATCTTCTTGGGTTAAATTGTCCCACCATTTTGAAGCCAAATATTGCACCAAAACAGTGGGGGAAACGTCCCACTGCTGGCCGATTAAGAACAAAAACCTTGTTAAACGTCACGCACTCGCGTGAATTTAGGTATTTAAACCCCTATTAACGCTACACAAGTAATTGAGGTATTTTCATCCCCAATCCGACCTATGTCTACCCAACTTACAACATAGTCACAACCTCCTCCTTTCGAAGTTTGATTAGAAATCATATAAATAATGATAATTAGTGATCAATTAATTACCAAACATTCAAAGCAACTATTGGGTAAATCTCAACAATAAGAAGAACTATAAACATGCATTAATTCATAACATAAGGTTCAAGTGAATTGACATGGAAAGCCCTATAATGGAATTAGTTCCTAGCCATTGATATGACAAGAACTAATTCAATATCCAACATAAAAACTGAAATAAAGTAAAAGAAAGAAAAGAAAATTACTAAGTAAAGGTCTCGATCTTGACTCAAGAAGTCTTGTGTTTGTGCAAGAAAGGGAACCCTTGAAAACTGCATAGGGTTCTCTTTTTATAGCTTCAAAACCGCCCTTAAGGTTTTCCTTCAGGCCTGACCCATAAAATCGTCAAAACCTGATTTTCAGCGTCGTGCTTGTGCCGCAGTTCTGAAAACTCTACGATGTTGGCGCGCGGCTCCGAACTCTGGCATGCAGGCGCGCGCTGGAACTCTGAGACCCTACGAATATTGGCGCCGGGCGCTGGTTCTGATGGCGTAGGCGCGTGGCCATTCGGTGCCTTTTGCCTGGTTCGCCACTTTCTCGCATTTTTCGCTCTGGAACCTCCATTTTTGCCCTCTTTTCGCTCCTTTTCCGCCAAAGCGCCATTTTAACCAATTTGACTCAAAAGAAAGAAAATCTATCCTAAGACGACACATATTTGTACAAAAAGGGACAAAAGACTCACTAAAAACGACTCAAAAAGTATATATAAAATACACCGATCAAATACCCCCAAACTTAACCTTTGCTCGCCCTCGAGCAAAGATAAAAAGAAAGAAATAAAGACTCAAGGAAACGAAAAATAAAAGACTCAATGACATCGATCACTTTGCTGCATTGGTTTCACTTAGAAAAACATGAAGATTAGCAGAATAATATGCAGGAACATATAGCATGAAATTTTAGCATTTTAAACACATTAAGCTAGATATTTCGCAAACTCATTTTTTCATGCTTAATGGAAGTCAAAATACTGAATCATGCATATTAATTTCAAAAATCCTATGGTATTTTTACTTGCTATTCTCCATTAATCATGGATATGCATATAAGAGATCTTCAGGACTTTTAAGGGTTGTAATGTAGGCTTAGGCATGGGTAGGTAAAAAATAGGCATTTAGGCTCATTTTGTGTACCATAAGCTCTTTAGCTTTTCAATGTTTCCCTTTTCTTTTGATTCTTTCCTTCACTTCAAATCTATTTTTCCCCTCTTTTGTTTTGAGAGCGTGAAGTGTATTCTAATAACAAGCACCCCCAAACTTAGGCTTTTGCCTATTTCTTATTACTTTTTTATTGGGGTGCATCAAATTTGTTTGCTCTTTTTGTCTTTTTTTTAACACATCATATTCCAACTATTTCTCATTTTTACTCATGGCACAAGTATGAAAATATAGGGTGTCAAAGAAAAAGTTTCATTTTAGGCTCAACGGGGCTGACTAGGGATATTTTTAATGTCAGGGATAGAAAAGAGTGGTAAGAATTGACTAACAAAGAAATGCCTGAGTCATCTCTCCTAACATGCATATCCTAACTATTTCGCCTCAAATAGAAAGCAATCATAACACATAGGTTTTAATCATTTATCATGCACAATTCAAGCAAGAAACTCCAAATAGACAGATTTTATGAGTTTTTGGCATATCTAACCTAAGTGTTTAGCTAGTTGCTTTTCATTCCATTACATTATTCCACCTTACTTCACTAGGTTTTTCTAGTGACTACAACATGCATGATCTTTGACAGACAATTATGACTCAAAAAGAAAAAAATTTATGACTAAAAAATACACAAAAACAACAAAAAGACTCAAACATACTATAACAATAAGACACCCCCCCCCCAAACTTAAATCACACATTGTCCCCAATGTGTGTAGACTCAAAGGCAATAAAAGAAAAACAAGACACTTACAGACTTGGTTTAAAATGGTGGCGGTGACGGTGGCATTGGATAGTGCATTGACCACTGGTTGAACAAGGAACTCATCTCGTTAATTTGCTGCCTCGTTTCTTGTTGTCCTTGTATCACCGTGTCCAAACTCTGCATCATCCTTATCTGATTAGATGCGCTCCATCGTGGCCTTGAAGGTTACGATTACGTGGGTGGCTGGTGGCTGCTTCCTGCCGCATATTGAGCCTCTGTTTCAGGCTCATCTTCGTTCATGGCGGCCTCTGCTGCTGCTGGTGGTGGTGCTGGTGCTCTTCTTCTTGCTGCTGCTGGAGGGATTGGGTCGGGAAATGAGTGCACTATCCCGTATGACACAGGAAGTTGGTTTCTCTCATAAGTATCAGTGGGTAGGGTTGAGACCCCATTTATGGCGCATAAACTTGTAATAAGTGAGCCATGTCCCAACCCACCTGTTGTTACCAACCTGCTGGTCTCTTCAATACTTTGCACTATTTCCTTTCCCACATCAATCGTCTTCCCCGTCATAATTCCATTTATCAATTTGATCCTGTCTTCTGGCACTCTGGTAAAGTGCGTTGATGGAATCAGACGGACACTGACGAAATATAGCCAACCCTTGGCTGCTTTGTTGAACTGACACCTGCTCAGTCCTCTTGACCCATTTCTGGCAATATCAAATGCAGCCCCAGGGTAGCTCACTGTGCCTGCGACGGTATTCCAGTCGATGCTGTTGGTGCTTCTAGACCATGTTCTAAAATATCTCCAATCACCATCTCCTCCTTCAACATCAACTGTTTCCAATACCGCATTGACCTCTTCTGCCGTCACAGACATATATTTTCCCCTCACAAAGCATCCATTGTCCACCTTCTCCGGGAGATTAGCATAAAATTCACGCACCATCACTGTATTCATTGGTGCTATCTTTCCCGGGTTTACAAATCTTTTCCACCCCATCATCTCAATCATCGCCTGAATGGGCTCATAGACATCCTCCTCCCCAAACGAATCCCTTTGATAGTCCATTCCCCTTCCAGGGATTAAGGGCCTAGTACTAAGCTTTTTGTATCTTTCATGAGCTTGTTGGCTAATAAACCTAGTATCATCATATTGAGGGGCTGAGATGGATGTGGAGGCTCTTCTCTTTCTGGCAGACATGTTTTAGCTCACTTTTTTGCAGCGTTTTCTTAGTATCACAAATGTTCCCCAACACTATCACTCAACAACTAGCAGCTACAACACCTACTACCCCCAAACTTCACTTAAGAATCTTTTACACAACACCCACACCCTCCTTGTATACTCCTCCTCTAAATTTCACAACCAATTTTTCAACACCTCAACAACGTCACAGCTACAATACTCCTCCAATCTAACACCTCCTCTTACTACAGTTAAGCTTTCAAGAAAAGATGAAGATTACCTTTTTGACGGTGTTCTTCAAGGTTTTTTTGCCTCTAATGGTGATTTTTGGCACTGGGATGAAGTTTTGTTGGTTGAAATGGTTAAGGGTTTAGGGACTTTAAGAGTTTTGGTTGTGTTTGGGTTTGATTTATGGAGGATTTGTGGGTAAAGTGTGGATTTTCGTGGGTTTTGTGGAGAAGAGGGTTAGGTTTTGGTTTGAAATTGGGGAAAATCGGGTTTTTGGGCGTCTTTTAATTTCTGGATTTCCGCTTTGTGCATGGCTGACTCTGCGCCTCTTACGGAATTTCTGCTTGCCATGCTCTGGCGCGTGGCTAGACTTGGCAATTTTTCGATTTTTGTGGCGCGCAAACTTCAGCGCCTTTACCTTTCTTTTAGCGCGGCCCTGCTCACAGCGTATGGCTAACCCGATTTCTCGAATTCACAGCTATTCTTAGTTTCCCCCTTCCAAATTTGTTGGCCTGCACCTGTTAACACAACATAAACACTACCTCCGTGAGACTATTCTTAGTAAAACTAATTACATTAAAATAAATAATTTAAAATACTTTGGGTTGCCTCCTAAGTAGCGCTGTCTTTAACGTCTTTTAGCCGGACGCAAGTTCCTTAACTCAAGAAGTGTGGGGTAGATTAACCCCACAACCAATCCATTTTCTCCACATTTTCCTTTTTCTTCTTCTGTTTCTCTTCTTAAAATTATTTTCAAGGGAAGGTTCAGGAACACATACCTGCTTTGGCGGAGGTTCGGCATCACGTACCTGCTTTTGTGGGCTTATTTCCCTTGGTTTGGCTTGCACTGGCTCACAGGGGGTTTTGATGGTGCTGATTGCAAAGCACCTGCTCATGATTGGTGGCTCAATAATGTGTTTAAATACTTTAAACATCATTTCTTCCTTCTCCACCCTCAACGTCAGCTCTCATTTTTCTACATCGATCAGGGCTCTCCCTGTCGCCAGGAATGGTCTCCCCAATATGATGGGGATATCTGCATCTTCTTCCATGTCAAGAATGAGGAAGTCCGCCGGAAAAAAGAATTTCCCTACTTTAACAATCACGTCCTCAATCTTTCCCCTTGGGTGCACCACTGTTCTATCGGCTAGTTGCAGACTCACCGTGGTTGATTTTGCCTCACCTAACTCCAATCGTTTAAACACCGATAAAGACATCAAATTTATACTTGCCCCTAAATCACAAAGAGCCCTGTTGCATGTCACCTTGCCAACTGTGCAAGGCAATGTAAAGCTCCCTGGGTCTTTTAGTTTAGGGGGCAACTTCTTCTGCAGGATGGCACTGCACTCCTCAGTCAGCGCCACCATCTCATACTCTGCTAGTTTCTTCTTCTTCCCCAAAATCTCCTTCATGAATTTAAAATAAGAGGGCATTTGCTCCAACTCCTCTATAAAGGGTATGTTGATATGTAGCTTTCTGAACGTCTCCAAAAATTTGGAGAATTGTTTCTCAACTGCCTTTCTCTGCAATCTCTGTGGGAACGGGATCTTCTCAGTATACTCGCTCTGCAGGTTTTCTCTCTTTGGCGAACTTCAACCACATTCTCTTTCTCTATTTTTGCCCTTTTTTCAACTACCGGCTGAGGTGAATGCTGCTCCAACTGTTTACCACTTCTCAGTTGTACTGCCTAGCATTGTTCTCTCAGATTCATCTTTGTGTTGCTTGGCAGTGTGCCCTGTGGCCTGTTGTTCGATTGCGTTGCTAGTTGACCCACTTGTGTTTCCAAGTTTCTGAACGAGGATCTAGTTTACGTCGGGAGGCTGAGTGCAGGCGTTGGTGAGTGCCAACAAAGCTGCTCTCAGCTCGTCTGGATTTTCTGGCTGAATAGGTGCATTGAATTGTTGAGAAGTTGGGGCCTGAGTAAATGACTGCTGATTTTGGTCTTTCTTTGGTTTTGATCGCCTCTATCTGATCTGCGCCTGGTCTCTCTCATGTAAAATTTGGGTGATTCCTCCACCTGGATTGTATGTGTTGTAGTATGGGTTGTTCGGGGCCTCGATAGTTACCACGGCAGCACTGCTTGCTCGATTGACATATTATTAGGATCAGCTGAAGGACATCTATCGAATGTATGTGGACCACCACATATTTCACAGCTCTTTGGCATCTGCACTGCATTCACCGATACTGTATGTTGTTGCAGCTGCTTGGTCAACAGGGCAACTTGGGCATTCAGGGCAGTGATGACATCTATCTCGTGAACTCCCAATGTTCTCCTACCACTCATTGGTCTATCTTCTGTGACATGGTTGTTGGTGGCCATATCTTCTAATAAGTCGTGAGCTTCATGGGCTGTTTTCCTCATAAAGGTCCCACCTGCTGCTGCATCGATAATTGTTCTGGTTGTTCCGCTCAGCCCGTTATAGAAGATGTGGACCAAGTTCCACAACTCAATACAGTGGTGTGGACACTTCCGCTGCAAGTCCTTGAATCTCTCCCAAGCTTCGTATAATGACTCTCCATCTGCTTGGTAGAAATTATTCAACTCCCCTCTCAATTTCGCTGCTTTGCACGGTGGGAAGAATTTTGCCAAAAATTTCTGCGCCAGCTCTTGCCATGTAAAAATCGAATCAGCTGGTAAGGAATTTAACCATACTTTTGCTCTGTCCCTGAGTGAGAAGGGAAAGAGCCTCAATCTGACGGCATCATCGATGGCAGTTATATCCGAATGTTGCACACAACTCCAAGAAATTAGCTATGTGCGTATGTGGATCCTCGATGGCAACCCTCCAAATCGCGTGTTCTGCACCATGCTTAGAATCGCCAGTTTGATCTCAAAGTTATTTGCTCCTATTGCTGGGAGCCTAATACATGTCTGTGCTCCGTTCACCCTCGGCAGCACGTAGTCTCCCAAGCTTCTTTCTGCCTGGACTTGAACTCTCTCCTCGACATCCATAGGTATTCGCCGAGGCATTCCTTGGTTAGGTTGATTTTCACTAACCCCTCTCTCGACACGTTGTTGTTTGGAGCAGTCCATCTCTATCAAGGTTGCATTATTTGGTTCCTTCTATTCTGTTTACAAGTTTTCTCAATCTCTGGATTGAAGGGAACAAGAGTGTCTGCTCCTCTTCTCCTTCGCATAAACTGAGCGCCTGAAACAGATCAAAAACAAATAAACGGATCACGGCACCCTGATTTTTACCAAAATAAAAAAAAACGTAATAATTTAAAGAAAATAAAAAAAAATAAAAACCAAATTAGAAATTAAAAATAGATAAAATTGATATTGAACTATGCCTAATCCCCGGCAACGGCGCCAAAAACTTGATGCGCGATTTAATGCACACACTTTAACGCAAGTGCACGTTGTCGACTCAAGTAATATAGTCTTGAAGACCGAGTTATCGTCCTCAGGGATTAGTGCTCAAGTACCAATTATCTATCCTTTGTTATCTATTTGGTGACCGATATTTGAGTTGTTGATTATGACTAATAATTATAAAGACTAATTAACTATGTGGTTACTTCAGTAGTGATGGAAATAGGGCTTCCAAGTCTCCTCAACTATCCGCTTATATTACTTATTAATGCAATGAATTATGGTTCTTCTTCTTTTGGAGATAGCAGGTTTACTAATTCGTTTTATACTCCCGTTAAGGCTATATAAACACTCAACCCCAGTAGCGCTCCTTTCTACCTTTCGGTGATAAGGATGACTCTATAGGAGGATTAAGAACAAAAACCTTGTTAAACGTCACACACTCGCGTGAATTTAGGTATTTAAACCCCTATTAACGCTACACAAGTAATTGAGGTATTTTCATCCCCAATCCGACCTATGTCTACCCATCTTACAACATAGTCACAACCTCCTCCTTTCGAAGTTTGATTAGAAATCATATAAATAATGATAATTAGTGATCAATTAATTACCAAGCATTCAAAGCAACTATTGGGTAAATCTCAACAATAAGAAGAACAACCATAAACATGCATTAATTCATAACATAAGGTTCAAGTGAATTGACATGGAAAGCCCTATAATGGAATTAGTTCCTAGCCATTGACATGACAAGAACTAATTCAATATCCAACATAAAAACTGAAATAAAGTAAAATAAAGAAAAGAAAATTACTAAGTAAAGGTCTCCAATCTTCAACTCCAAGAAGTCTTGTGTTTGTGCAAGAAAGGGAACCCTTGAAAACTGTCTAGGGTTCTCTTTTTATAGCTTCAAAACCGCCCTTAAGGTTTTCCTTCAGGCCTGACCCATAAAATCGTCAAAACTGATTTTTCAGCGTCGCGCCACGACGCTTACAGCGCGGCCGGAAGTTCTCAAACTCTCTCGATGTTGGCGCGCGGCTCCGAACTCTGTTATGCAGGCGCGTACTGGAACTTCGAGACCTACGAATATTGGGCGCCGGCGCTGGTTCTCTGATGGCGTGGCGCGTACTGCCAGTGCCTTTTGCCTGGTTCGCCACTTTCTCGCATTTTTCGCTCTGGAACCTCCATTTTTGCCCTCTTTTCGCTCCTTTTCCGCCAAAGCGCCATTTTAACCAATTTGACTCAAAAGAAATAAAATTTATCCTAAGACGACACATATTTGTACAAAAAGGGACAAAAGACTCACTAAAAACGACTCAAAAAGTGTATATAAAATACACCGATCAGTATTGAAATAAGTTACCTATACATGCCTCGAAAGGATTAAGTGTAGAAATGTGTTAATTTTATATTCTGGAATAAAGGGGAATTGTTGGTTTGAATTGGATTGTTGGTTTGATTGGATTGTAGTTGGAGTTGAATTGTTGGTTGATTTGGATTATTGAAAAATTGTGGATATGCACATAAACAAAGGAAATGCTGCCCAAATTTTTGTAGAAATAAGGGAGCCTTTAAGCATATAACTTACATTAGGAATCATAGAATTGACGAGCATGTTGTTCCTTATCATAGGTTGAAGTACTAGACGAGGAATACCTTAATACCAAGCTGATTAGTTCGCCTAAGAGGTATGTGAAACCTTTCCTTATTTCTTTTGGCATGATTTTTGTGAAAGTACGGCAGGCGTACTTAACTCCTACCATTTCAGTTTTAAAAATGATTATTTACTAGTACTTAACTCCTACCAGTTCAGTTTTAAAAATGATTATTTACTAGTTATGGTTTCAGTAACAGAGTTTATGATAGTAATTCTTATTGAGAGTCACATTATGATTTTAATCGCATACAGTTGCTCATGATATCTACTCGTGCTAAGTGTTACTATTTCACTCCACTGAGTCCCGGGCCAGATCATGTTCGTGCACAACCATGCATCATTCATCGAGTCCCTCACTAGAGGGACGAGACACGTTATATATATACAGATTACATCGAATCCCTCCTTAGAGGGCCGAGACATGTTACTGCAGAATCTGATTCCATCGAGTCCCTCCATAGAGGGTCGAGACATGTTATACAGTTTTATATACAGACATGAGCACGATGTTTTATGATTCAGTATACATGATATGCTTTTCAGACATGATTCTCAGTTTTATGACAGTTTGATGACTCTCTGTTTTACTTGGTACATTTGTTATTCAGTTTTACAGTGTTTTATGCTTTACATACTTAGTACATTATCTCGTACTGACCCCCTTCCTCGGGGAGCTGCGTTCATGCCCGCAGGTTCAGGAGTTCAGATAGGTGATCCTCCAGTCTAGGATTTACATGCAGCGGTTGGAAGCTCCTTTGTTCGAGCGGCTATTTTTGGTACAGACCTTTATTTTTCGGACTTATGCATATTTTGGGCACGACGGGGTCTGTCGTCATATGTCGATATTACTCTCTTAGAAGTGCATGACGATTGTGGGTTGGATGTTTGTACTTTGTTTTGGGTTTTGATGTCGTTATTTAGTAGCGACCTTGCGGCTTGCGTATTTTGATTTATGCCTTTGCGCGTGATGTGGTTGGTGGCGGCTGATCGGCCAGCCTATTATGGTATTGTTTTGTTGTTGTTTTGCGCGCTTGCTCGCCCGTTTTAGGATATGTTGTAAAAGCGGCGTTGTCTTGCCGAAATTTATGTAGACATCGTATTAAATGGATTGAGAGTGGCGGTCGATGTGGCGTCAATTAGGACGTTAATCGCGGCCCATCGGGTCGGGTCGTGACAACTCGCCTCGGCCCAGCTTCTCCCCAGTCCGGACTCCTGGGTTCAGACCAGCGTATGGACAGTCTCAACAGTCTAGTATACTTGGGCCTCGCCCCCATCAGGCTCGCACGCAGCCGGGACATACTGAGCCGATATTGAAGCGGCGATGCACTTGACTTGACTCAATCGGACCACTGGTGATACATGGACACCGGCGCCACTACCCATATGAATTCTGATAACGGTACTCTCTCGTCTTATTCCAATTTGAGCACTAATCGTGGTATAACTGTTGGTAATGGCAATTCTATTCCAATTAAGGGTTATGGTCATAAAACCTTGTCCCCTCCTCATCCACCACTTGTCCTGAAAAATACCCTTCATGCCCCAAAATTAATTAAAAATTTAGTATCTGTCCGTAAATTCACAACTGATAACTGGGTTTCTATTAATTTTGATCCATTTGGATTTTCTGTGAAGGATTTCAAGACGGAGAGTCATCTCATGAGGTGCAACAGTGGGGGGGACCTATATACAATCACACCGAGTCCAAGCGCCTCGCGTCAAGCTATGACATCCACATTTGCAACTCTTGCTCCTTCCTTGTGGCATGCCCGTCTAGGTCATCCGGGGTCGTCTATTTTATCTTCTTTAGATAGACATAAGTTTATTTCTTGTAAGGGTACGCGTAGTACTCCAATTTGTCAATCCTGTGCTTTGGGAAAGATTATTAAATTACCATTTGTAGCTTCAAATTCGAATACTTCTATGCCATTTGAAATTATTCATAGTGATTTATGGACATCTCCGGTTCTCAGTTCTATGGGTCATCGTTATTTTATTCTTAGATGACTATACTAAATATTTATGGACGTTTCCAATTGCGAAAAAATTTCACCCTTTTTCCATCTTCATAAAATTTAGAGTCTTCATAAGAACGCAATTCGAACGGAAAATAAAAAACATTCAATGTGATAATGACAAAGAATATGATAATGGAGAATTTAGGGAGTTTTGTGCTCAAAATGGGATAAATTTTTATTTTTCTTGTCCTCATACGTCTTCACAAAATGGGAAAGCTGAGCGAAAAATTCGTACAATTAATAATATTGTTCGCACTTTATTAGTTCATTCTTCCGTTCCTCTATTCTTTTGGCATCATGCACTACAAATGACTACTGATCTCCTAAATATTCTTCCCTCTAAAGGCTTGACATATTCATCCCCTCTAAAAGTGTTATACAATAAGACTCCGTCATACACTCATCTTAGGGTCTTCGGATGCTTATGTTATCCACTGTTTTCATCCACTACAATCAACAAACTTCAGGCACGTTCTACTCCTTGTGTATTTTTGGGTTTTTCGTCAAATCACCGTGATTATAAATGTTTTGATTTGTCCTCTAAACGAATCATCATTAGTCGTCATGTTCTCTTTGATGAATTCCAATTTCCCTTATCTAAAGTAGAAAAACACGTGTCTAGTTCCTATGATTTTTTGGATGATGCAATCTCCCCCTATGTTCACCCATATTTTCCAGGTTTGCCAGAAAATACGCAGGTTCCCCAAAACCCGCCCTCGGTAGCGGCCTGCGATCTTACGCATGCGCGGCGCGATCCCAGTCGCGGCGCGCCCGGCGTACTTTCAGATATTTCCGAAAATTCCCAAAATTCACTCAATCTAGCCCAGAGTCATGGTCCAGTCACTCGTAGTCAAATGGGTGTTTTTAAACCAAAAAGACATTTCAATTTAAATTCAAATGTTCTTAAATCTTCATTACCCCGTAATCCTGTGTCTGCTTTAAATGACCATAATTGGAAAATTGCCATGACCGAGGAATATAATGCTCTTATTGATAATAAGACGTGGGAGTTGGTACCCCGTCCATCTGATGTTAATATTATTCGGTCTATGTGGATTTTTGTTCATAAGGAAAATTCTGATGGTTCATTTACAAGGCATAAAGCTAGACTTGTAGGTGATGGTAAGACTCATCAGGTTGGTGTAGATTGTGGTGAGACATTTAGCCCAGTAGTCAAGCCGACTACCATTCATATTGTGCTCAGTTTGACTCTTTCGAAATCATGGCCCATTCATCAGCTAGATGTGAAGAATGTTTTCCTACATGGTGATCTTCAGAAGACAGTGTATATGCATCAGCCTTTGGGATTTAGGGATACTTGATATCCTAATCATGTCTGTCTATTGAAGAAGTCCTTATATGGGCTTAAGCAGTATCCACGAGCTTGGTATAAGAGGTTTGCTGATTTTGTTTCGACTATGGGTTTTTCTCACAGTAGGTCTGATAATTCATTATTCGTATATCGTCGAGGATCTTCCATGGCTTATATTCTGTTATATGTTGATGATATTATCTTGACTGTCTCTTCTGATACTTTGCGCAAGTCTATTATGACAATGCTCAGTTTTGAGTTTGCCATGAAGGACTTGGGCCATTTGAGTTACTTTTTGGGGATTGATGTAATTCGTCATGCAGGTGGATTGTTCTTATCACAGAGAAAGTATGCAGCAGAGATCATTGAGAGAGCTAGGATGTCATCCAGTAAGTCCACTTCTATTCCAGTTGATACTATACCCAAGTTGGGTGCTGCAGCTGGCTCTCCGTATCAGTATATGAAGTTCACGCGACCAGACATTACATATGCCGTACATCAGGTGTGTTTGTTTATGCATGATCCCAGAGTTGAGCATATGAATGCACTCAAACACATTCTTAGGTACATTCAGGGAACACTTGAGTATGGTTTGCATTTGTATCCTTCGTCGACGTCTTCATTGGTCTCTTATGCAGATGCTGATTGGGGTGGTTGTCCTGACACCAGACGGTCTATGTCTGGATATTGTATGTTTTTGGATAACAACTTGGTCTCATGGTCTGCCAAGTGTCAATCTACGCTTTCACGTTCAAGTGCAGATGTCGAGTATCGAGGGGTAGCTAATGTGGTCTTCGAATCATGTTGGTTACGAAATCTTCTTTTAGAGCTTCATTGTCACATTGAGAAAGCTACCTTTGGTGTATTGTGATAATATAAGTTCCATCTACCTTTCTGATAATCTAGTTCAGCACCAGCGTGCTAAACACATAGAGATGAATATTCACTTTGTTCGAGAAAATGTAGCAAAAGGATAAGTACGCGTCTGCCATGTTCCTTCGAGATATCAAATTGCAGACATCGGGTCTTCCCTCAGTCCTTTTTGAAGATTTTAGAGGCGATCTCGTGACGAAGACCGCCTGCTATGTGCGAGTGTGTTAAGCGATGGATCGGTAGTGTGGCCCATGTACCGTGTGGGGCCCTTCCCCTTTCCTTGTGTATTTGGTAAATATTAGACTTAGGTTTGTACCTTAATTAGGAGTGTAATATTACCATAATTGTAAAGTTAGTCTTCAAACAGAATAGGAATTTCTAGGTAGAATAGAAAAAGGATCTTCCTTGTAACTTGTATATATATGTCTTTCATTAATAAGAATAATCAAGGGATTATTTCTTACATTCTTTCTTAAATAAATAAATAAATAAATAAATAAATAAATAAATAAAGAGACAAGATATTATGAACATAATTAACTATGGAGTTCTTGCTCCCAGCTAGTTTGTGTAGAGGAAATGTTTCTATTTATTGTGATTTTATCTCCTAGTTCTTTAACTTTGGTTATATATTTGATAATGTAAAATTTATATCAATCGTGTAAGTTAACTTGTGATAACATGTTAGTTTTTGATTAATTATCAATTACTAATTTTTTTTATAGATATTTTATAAAAACCTAAGTGGGTATACTAAATATTTTTTTACACCAGTCATGTGCATAAAACTTAAACCACTTTCTTTTTTCGTTAATATCAATGAAGTAATATTCAATAACACCTCAACTCTATGTAGTATTTGACAACTCTCAAGAGGGAAATTTAACTAAGTAATTACTATGTTGTATAGCAACAAAAAAGAAAGAAAAGATGAACTATATACATACTTGAGGGTTGTCTAGACCACAATTATAAGAAGAAAGACAGAGTTCACGCTATATAAATAAGTATAGATACTACATATTTTAAACTAAAAGTGGATTCTAAAAGAAGTTGAGGTTGTAGAGTTTTACAACTATACTAATATTAAGCCAGTTTGGAAGAGCTATGCCAGTCTCTTTGATGAGGTGATATATAGTAATTAATAGCTAAATCGTAGTTCAAACTAAAAATACAAATTAAAGAGGGTGTCCGCATGTTATTGTAGACAACTTAGAAACCAAGAACTCCATGGTTACTTCCAACTGGATTTAGGTTACATACTGTAAAAAGGTTTCTTACATGTAGTTCATATGTAGTTCGTTATCACTTTTATCATGTTACCAATTGATGTTACGAGTAGTGAAAAATTATAGAAAGTTATGGTTGGTTGTTGACCAACGAAAAGCATGGGAGTTGGAATGCACAAACGAAAGGGGATGCCTCGGATTTCGTTTTGCTTCTCCCGATCGTCGAGCCTGATCGACTCGACTCTTTTCCCTCTTCCTAATGGGCCGGGAACAACCAACAAGCCCTAGGGGGTATGCAGTGTGACATTTCCAATAGCAAGGTAAGCAAGAAAACCGCTAAGAAGATCGCCAAGAAGGCGCTCTAACGCCCACGAGTCGGAAGGTCACCCTTTCTTTCATCATAAATATTTATTTGTAATTATTTTACAAATGACCTGATTATTATACACCATCAATACCTAAAAATTAAACTCTTTTTAACTCCTTAAATTGTTTTTTTCCCTTTTACATAGCGTATTTGCTTTTCTTTTTCCTGTTGTTCTTTAGGCTTTGTCGTATTCTTTCTCGGCAAATACTTATTCACACCAAATCAATGACATTTACTGTGGTTAAGTGATTTAATGAAGTGAATACATACATTAATTAATCATGATTAATTGATAATTTTATATAATCAAACACATGTCATGGATCCATTGATTTGTTGTAAATACCCGTTGCAGATAAAGTTTTACCTTCTCTCTCCCCTTTGAAGGGGGGGACTAGAGAGGTGTCCCAGAAACTTCCAGCTTATTTATAGAGTTGTACTATATTACCTTATTTTTTCGTGTGGTTTAAACTATTGATTTATATGATTGAAAATAATTAGTTAGTTATACGACGAAATTAATAAATCGATCACTGATCCAATTTGAGTATCTTTGCAAGACATACCTCAATAGAAAGTTGAAGAGTAACGACAACAAGCATATGGACAAGACAAAATTACCTCAAGCACCAACCAGAATCACCTCTTCTTTCAAAGAGAGGAGTACGTGCTATTCAGATTTCATACTTTCTTATAGTATGAGCGAATAGAAAATATTATATTTTCCCATATCAATAAAGAAAAGCTAAACTACAAGAAGAGCTGCTACTTAAGTTATACTTTCTCTATCTCAATTTATATGGTGTAGTTTGATTGGATACGAAATTTAAGAAATAAAGGAAGATTTTGAATCTTGTAGTCTAAAACAAGTCAAAAATATTTGTGTGGTTATAAATCACCCCATTAAACGTAAAAATAAAGTTTAAATTTAAATTATTGCCAAAAAATAAAATATATCATTCTTTTTGGAAATGACTAAAAAGAAAAGTGTGTCATATAGATTAAGACAGAGGAGAGGAAGTAGTAGTCTATGGCCAAAAGACTTGGCTAAGTAGTGTATATGGTAAAATTTGTATAAGACAGTCGTGCGAATTATTTCCTGACATGTGGAGTATGATGATGAGTCAAACCCACATCAATTTATAGCACTACCGGTTTGATATGTATGATATCAGGTGCGAAATAGCAGAACCGGTACCGGTATTAAAGACGACTGAGATCTGTTTACATCGTAACTGATGACGGTTACTCAATCCGATCACACAACTTCTAACAGCCTTTTAATAGCATTTATTGAATGATTGATTGTCCAATTATTATATAATTCATTCTCCTGTATTTATGAGGGCATATTTTATGGGTTGTGTACCCATGCAACTCATGTATAAATAGGGCACATCATTACATTGTAACCCATCAAATTCTTGCTTTACATAATATATTTACTGATATTCTCTTGATTTCTGTGCTTACATACAAGTTACCATCACTTTTGCTCAGAAGTTATCTCAAGACTCAGGCGGATTATTACTTACTTTGTCTTATTGTTATTTATCTTAAGCATAATTCTTATTTAACGTGTTACTTGAGATCCACGTGTCCTTGACCACGTATATAAATTCAACTGTATCATTTTATGGGTAAATAATTTGACGCCCACCGTGGGGCCTGGACAATTGTTGTGTCACAAGTGACCCTTATACTAATTTACTTTTTTCTTTAAGTCTTTTTTTTGTTCAGATAAAATAAGATGACATAACTAGGTGACAATAGCTGGGACATCGGAGGCAACACTAGCAATCTGGGGCCAGACGGCGTGACGCCTAGAGACCCGATGAATACAGACGATATCACTACCGAGGATGGTTAGACTCAATACGGAAATGATCCCACAGATGAAACGCCTGAAGAAACCATACAGAACCTTCGGGCATAGAATGTTGTAATAAGCGCAAAATTGGAGCGTATGAAGCGGTTTCAAGAAGAGTTCATGTCCAGAAATATTGTCAGTACTCCGACAGGAGAACCGACTCCTCCACCAAATACACACGGAGAAACTGGTGATGGTCGAGGTTGAACCGGTGATAAGCAAGACATGTCTGCAAATAGTGGCTCGGAGAGTGAGGTCCATAAAAACTCAGCCCAGGAGAAAGTTCTGAAATTCATGAAGGACATGACTAGAAAAATTGATACCAATACATAAAAGGCAGAGAAAATTTCCCAGGAGTTTCAGCGATAGTTCAGCCAAATACCGGGGGCCCACCCGTGGCTGACGATATAGATGCGAAGAAATATACTCAGTTAGTGTATAAGCCAGATGTTATGCCCGAGTTAATACCCAAAAGGTTCAAAATGCCTTTTGTCGCCAGTTATGATGGAACTACCGATCCCCAAGAGCATATCATGGCATATATTATGGCCGTAAATGGGAATGATCTACGAGAACACGAGATAGAATTGGTTCTGATTAAAAAGTTTGCTGAGATACTCACTAAGAGAGTGCTAACATGATATTCATATCTCCCCAAGCATTCAATCAGTTCATTCGCCCAACTTGCAGATATGTTCATAAAGGCTCATGCAGAGGCCCAGAAGGTAAAAGCACGCAAGGCGGCAGATATCTTCCGCATTCCGCAAGGTGAATCAAAACTCCTTAGAGACTTTGTTACATGGTTCCAAAAGGAGTGAATTGTGTTGTCAACGGTCCCAGACGAATGGGTTATAGAGGCTTTCACGAAAGGGTTGAATCCAGCGGGCTCAGATGCTCCCCGAAAGCTCAAAGAAAATCAATTGGAGTTCCAGGAAACCACTTGAGAGGACATGCACAACCGGTATGAGTTCAAGATTCGGATTGAAGATGATATGCTTGGAGCTAAGACCGGTAGTATCTTCACAAAAGCGGAGAAAGTGAATTCCTCGAAGAACCGATATCAACTTTATCCTCCCCCTGGAAAGCAAGGAGAGTGATAAGGTTTCCGTTCTTTTGACAAATCAAATAGCAAAAGAGGTCCCGGACAAAACAATTAGGGATCAGAGAAGATCAGAGGGACAGGGTTTTCGCTTTTTTGACAAATCAAATAGCTCATCAAAGGGTACTAGGTATCCAAAGTTACCCAATTACAATTTCAGCATCGACGAAGATTAGATTGTGGTGATATTAAGGACACATCTGGCATCTCGACCTCCAAAGTCGTTGCAGTTGGATTCAAGTAAAAGAGATCAACCTATCTGGTGTGATTTTTATAGCTTTTCACGGACATAAAATGGTGGATTGTAGACATCTACGAGAGTAGGTGACAGGAATGCTAAGCAGGGGACATTTCCGGGAGTATATAAGCGAGAGAGCTCAGAACAATTATGAGCGAGGACCACCTGCAAAAGGATAGTCTAACCCGGCAGTGTCGCCTCATGTTATAAACATGATTTATGATGGATCAATAATTGCCGCTATATCATTCACGATGGCTAAAAAGACAAAAAACTTTTTGACATGGGAAAAGAGATTTCGCGAGATACCCGATAAACACACTATCACATTCACCGAAGATGATGATGTTGGTGTAATCTTTCCTCATAACGATGCACTAGTAGTCACAGTGCCTATTGATTGCTTCCAGGTCAAAAAGGTTCTAATTGATCCCAGAAGCTCAGCTAACACAATCATACTGAAGGTGGTGGAAAAGATAAATATGGCGGATAAAATAGTTCCAGCTACCAGAACTTTTTCTAGTTTTTACATGTCAAGTGAAACCACAAAAGAGGAAGTAGATTTACCGGTGGACGCGATGGGGTTGTCAAGATGACAAGGTTTTACGCCTTGATGGGGATATGAGGTACAATGTAATATTTGTAAGATTGTGGATCTATAATATGAAGGCGGTCTCATCAGCATTGCATCTGTTGGTGAAATTTATGACATCAAAAGGAATTCAGCAAATTCAAGGTGAACAACCTGCTTTCAGGGAAATGTTTGCCATAGAAAAACCAGAAGTGACAACATACCCCAAATAGTAATTATAGAAAATAGAGCCGGTACTCGAAGAGGTTTACCAAGTCCCGTTAGTAGAATCAATAACAGCCTATCCGGAGAAAGCATTTTCAGACCGGTATCAAGTACCCATATACTTTCAGATACTAGATGAATCAGATGCCACTAAGTCCACCATAGAGGAGTTGGAAGAGACTACACTACATTCGGAGCTCAGTATTTTAATTCTTAAAGATCTTATATCTAACAATGATTATTTTGCATGGTCTCATGAATATATGACATGCATTCCACCAGAAGTCACAACTCATAAGTTGGGCCTGGATCTCACTTTCCCTCTGGTACAACATAAGAAACAGATGATAATCGAACTCCGTAACAGGTTTGTTAAGGAAGAGATAACTAGGTTACTCAATATAAGATCGATACAGGAGGTAAAATACATGAATAGGTTAGTAAACGTAGTTATGGTACCTAAAAGGGGAAATAAATTTAGAATATACATTGATTACAAAGATTTAAATAAGGCATGCCCAAAAGAATTATTTTCGCTATCGAACATTGATTAAATGATCAATGCTACAACCGGGCATAAGATAATGAGTTTTCTCGATGTGTATTCTAGGTAAAACCAGATAAGGATACACCCGGAAGCCCAAGAAAAACATCTTTTAACTACTTTCGGTACTTATTGTTATAACGTTATTCCTTTTGGACTAAAAAATGTCGGGGCCACGTATAAAAGCTTAGTAAATAAAATATTTGAAAAGCAAATAGGTAAAACAATGGAAGTATATATAGACGATATGCTTGTTAAAAGTTTTCGTGTAGAAGACTATTTAAGTCATTTGCAGAAAATGTTTGAGGTACTAAGGAAGTACAATATGAAGCTGAATCCTGAGAAATGTGCCTTTGGGGTCGTTTCCAGTAAATTATTGGGTTTCTTGGTTTATCAGAGAGGGATCGAGATAAACCCGTACAAACTAAAGGCTATTGAAGATATACCAGACGTACTAGAAGATGTCAAAGCAGTGCATCAGTTGATCGGTCGTGTGGCGACCTTAAGTAGGACCTCAAAAAAATGTCATAGGTTCTTCTCACTTCTAAAGAAGAAGAATAAACTTATATGGACACCCGAGTTCCAGCAGGCCCTAAGGGACCTGAAGACTTACTTATTCAGTCCTCCGCTCATGTCAAAGCTAAAAGATGAAGAATAACTAATGATATACTTATCAGTCTCAGAGGTAGCGGTAAGTGCAGTACTGGTACGAGAGGAAAAATGTACACAATTTTCTATTTATTGCATAAGTAAATTAATGTCAGGAGTCGAGATCTGATACCCATTACTTGAAATATTGGCTTTTGCTTTAGTAATGTCATCGCGAAAACTCCGTCCTTGTTTTCACTGCCACCCTATTGCCATAGTAACAACTTTTCCTTTAAAAATGTGTTACATAAGCTCAAATTATCCAGGCGCTTGACTAAATGGGTGATAGAGTTAAGTGAATTTGATATTGAATATAGACCCCAGGCTGCAATAAAGTCGCAAGTCCTTTCAGACTTTATGGCCGACTTCAGCCTGGGGGTAACCCCACAGGTGAAAAAAGAGGCCATCCTGGTATCAGAGACTGCCCCTGGGATCTGGACACTTTATATAGATGGTGTCTCAAATGTCAAGAGGACCGGCTTGGGTGTTGTATTACAAACTCCCATCGGTGAAGTTTTACGACAAGCTATACATAATGTTCTATTGACTAACAATGAAGCGGAGTATGAGGCTTTGATTGCATGTTTAGAATTGGCCTGGGTTCACAAATCATCAAAATCAAATGCGACTCGTTGTTGATAGTAAATCAAGTCCATAGAATGTTCGAGGCCAAATAAGAGTGAATGTCGAGATATCTCAAAAAACTTTGAAGTTGTCCCATTTCCAAGAGTAGATAGTGGTACATATACCTCACGAGGAAAATATAGATGCGGATACACTAGCAAACTTAGACCCCGGCATGGAGTTCGAAGGCTTTAAAACTGAGTCAGTTGTTTAGTTATTGCATTCGGCGCTGGATCATATTAGATATGACGAAGTAAATTCAACCAGCCTAACTTGGAACTGGAGGAATGGATTCTTGAATTATCTTATGAATGGAAAGCTTCCGGAGGACCCGATAGTTGTTAGAGATTTTCCAAATGCTTACGCAAGTGTACGTATCGTTTCAAGTAATATAGTCTGTAAGACCGAATATCGTCCTCAGAGTCTGGTTTTCAATTATCGAACATCTAATATGTTTATCTATTTGGCTAACGATAGTTTGTTTTGGATTTTATCTATGAACTAGCTAGAGTAATTGCAAGAATTAAACTAAATATGCTTTGGTTTAAATCAGTTATGGTGGAAATAGGGCTTCCAATATCCTCGACTATCCACTATTTTCAATCCTTAATGCAACAACAATGACTTCTTCTTCTACGTTAAGATAACATGTTAACTAGTCTGTCTTATATTCCAGTTAGGATATATAAAAGCTCAAACCCAGTGCAGAAACCTTCTATATTTCTATGATAGATTTTATCACATAGGAGGATTAAGAACAATAACCTAAAATGCTACACAAGTATCGGGGTACTTTCGTCCGCAATTTTAAACTATGTCTATTCAATTACAACATATCCAAATCTCCCCCTCGGATCTCGATTCGAAATCATATAAATTATGATAATTAGTGATCGGTTAACTATCAAACATTTAAATCAATATTGAATAAATCTTAACAAGATGAAGAAGAAACCAAACTAATGCATTAATTCATAAAAACGAGTTTCAAGCGATTCAATGGAAATCCCTAATTAAGAGTTTAGCTCCTAACCGTAGACATGCTAAGAATTAATTTACAATCCAACATAAACTGAAATAAATAAAAGAGAAAAGGAAAGAACTTGAACAAAGTTGTCTCCAATCTTGTAGCTTGTGGCCTCCTTTTCCTCTCCAAAGTAGAATGTAGAATTATGTACAAGATGCCTTCTCAAGGTCAGGATTTTAGGGATTATATAGCTGAGAAAAATTGCATTATGGACCCTAAAAATCGTGTCAAATTCGGCACAAAAAATAAAAAATTCCGCCTTCGCGCCGCGATGTTACACCTCGTAATTTCGCGGCAATAAGTTGAGAACATAATTAAGGAAATAAGTTTCGAGTATTGGAAATTAGTATACAAAGAATGTAATCCCGGGATAATTTTGGATATAACAAATGTGACGACGGAAATTAATACTAGTGGATTAAATTTTTCCAATGGGGTTATGAATTAGTGTTGTATTATAAAATCTTTGCATTAAGAATATGAGGACTTATCGAGAATTTCAGGATTTTTATTAAGTATGGGATTAAATTCTAGTAGAAAGGATGAAAAGTGGGAAACTTGTGGGCAAAACAAGTGGCACCTTGTGCCCTCCAAGTGGCAAAAAGCCCCAACATGCATAGGCTAAAATCTGCTCACTTAAACCCATACTCTCCTCATTTCCTCCCCTATTTTCGAACAACACTCCTCCAACATCTCTCCTCCTCCAAAACAGATTTTTCTCATCTCTCCATAGCTAAGTTAGAGACTAAAACACCTCCCCTTCCAAGATTAACTTCCTCTACTAAATTCTAAGCCATGGTAACTCCCTAAAATAGTGGAATCGGCAGTGACTGGGCCGAGAATCTGTCCAGAAAACCTTAGTGTTGAAGATGAGCTATGTGGAAGAAAAAATGTAAGTAAGATGAGTTTAAACTCTTAAGGAATGCATGCATGTCATTATAAGTTGAAGAAGTGGCGAAATTGGAGCAAAGTGGAGCAGTGAGTGTCGAATGCCACTAGGGACTGTTTTGGCTAAGTTGAGGTAAGATTTCTTCTTCTTATAGAGTTATTGGAAGTTAAATGATGTTATAGTTAAGAGATGAACTTGTGTTAAGAAGAATTAGAAATAAGAAAATGCATGTGATTGAATTGGTGTTGTAGTTGAGCCGATTGGAATTGTTGTTACTGATTTTGGGCTGTTTTTAAGTACATTGGGTTTGATGGTTGTTGTTGTTATTGTTGTCATTGATTGCCTGCTAAAATTGAAGGAAATATTGATATTTAAAGTTGTAATGGTTTATATGAAAGTGTTGAAATATGAATTGGATTTTAAGGAATTATGAGAAGAGTTGGTATTATGCTTGTGGCTGTGACTCCCATGAAATTGTTGGACATTGTATTTAAGATCTGTTTTATTGAGTTATAATTCTGGAATTATAAGCTATGAACATGCATATACATTGTTGTAATTGCGGATATATGTCTTAAAGGAATTAAGGTGTAGAAGAGTGTTATGTTGCAAACTATAAGACTTGAACCCTCGTTGTTGCTAGAAGTATGGACTGTTTTTAGTGGTTGTTTTAATATGGATTAAGGGGTTGAATTAACAAGAGAAATATATGTATTAGTCATCTTGGTTGTTGTGGTTGTTGTATTACATGAACGTAAAGAGAAATAATGTATAACGATGACGTATATGGAGTATTTGAGACTGTTTTGGTTATATCCTTGAGTTGTGTCTTGTTATCGATGTTGTCGACCTTGTGTGTGATTTGCGGATGTGAGTATAAACAGGGGAAGTGTTGTCCAAATTTCTACATAAAAAGAGAGTCATCATTCGCTATATAACGTATGCTAGTAATCATAGAGTTGATGGATATGTTATTATTATTATAGGTTGAAGTGCAAATTGAGACGAATTCTAATTATCGAGTTGGTATAGACGATAAGGTATGTGAAATTATCCTTCTTTCTTTTTGGCATGATTTACATAAATGAGTGTACGACGGACGTACATAGTTCCAATGAATCCTAATTTCTAGTGATAAATGATACGATAGTGCCTTTGATTTCCAGTGATAGTTCATTTTATTTATTCCATTGAGAGTCAAATGGTGATTTAATTTGCATATGGTTACTCATGATATTCTATTTGTGCTTGATGTGATTATATCATTTCACCGAGGCCCAGAATGGGTCGGGTACGGTATGTATATATGATCATTTTACTGAGTCCCATAATGGGTCGGGTACGATATATGTGGACAGGCATCCACAAATATGAATTCATTCACCGAGTCCCACGATGGTCCGGGTACGGTATGTGCACAGTGGACAGATATCCACGAATATATATGTGGACAGACATCCACGAATATGACTTTATTCACCGAGTCCCATAATGGGCCGGGTACGGTATATTATATGGACATACATGACTCTCATTTCATAAGGCACAGATGCATTGATATTTTGGCCAGTTATGATCTTCTTTAGAGTGCTTCATATTTTATATACTCAATACATTATTTCGTACTGACCCCCTTTCTCCGGGGGGCTGCGTTTCATGTCCGCAGGTACATATACTCAGTTTGCTGATCCTCCAGTCTAGGATTTCCACTCAGTTGTTTGGAGAGCTCCATTGTTCTGGAGCTTAGTCATTTTGGTACAGATCCTTGCCATAGACTTATGCATATTCAAGGGTACGGCGGGGCCCTGTTGTAACGTCTTGTAATTTTGGACGATAATATGGGCACCTAAATGAAGAAAATAGACCCGGGCGTTGGATTTTTTTTTTGTTATATTTACATATACTAATAAGGAAATTAGTATGCAAGGAGTGTGATCCCGAAATAATTTTGGGTGTAACAAGTGTGACAATGAAGATTAATAATAATAATTGTATATCCGCAAAAGAGGTGGTGGACTAATGTCATATTACAAATTATGACATCGAGTATACGAATGTCTTATGAATTTTTAAGATTTAAATTAAGTAAGATCTAAAATTAATTATGTGTATAATTGATAAATTATACGGAGGCAGGTCACTTAATTAATTAAGTGATCTGTCATAATAAAGGACATGTGACATCGTTGAAAAGCCCTCCACCGCCACAATTTTATAAGGAATTATTTAAGGCTAAGCTAGCTTCATTCAAGATCTTATTTTAGAAAAGAATCATTTACTTCTTTTTTTTGGGAAAGCAAATCCAACAGAGAACGTGAAGCAGCAATTGAGAGGCAATTTGGCTTTTTGATAAGTTCACCAGAATTTGAAAAGAAATAGTAGCTTACTCTTGAGAATTATTTGAAGTAGCAAAACGTACAATACCTATTCATGAAATTATAGGCAACAACGAATTTTGTGGAACTGCAGCACTAATTATATTATTTCTATCAAGATATGTGAAACTATCATTTCTTCTTTTGGTATGATTTACATAAATGAGTGTACGACGTACGTACATAATTTTATTGAATCCTAATCCCTAGTGACACTGATATGCTAGTGCCTTTGATTTTTCAAATGATGATTTAAAATGATACATGACATGATAGTGTCTTTTATTTATTTCATTGAGAGTCAAATGATGATTTAAATTGCATATGATTTCTCATGATACTCTATTCGTGCTTGATGTGATTATATCATTTCACCGAGTCCCGAGTCGGGTTATGTTCGTGCGCTGATTTATTGTGTTGATTCACCGTGTCCCTCACTAGAGGGCCGAGACACGTTAATATGTATATGTATATGTATAGATGATGATACTATGGACAGACATCCATGATTTTGATATGACTCTCATTTTTAAAAGGCAAAGTTGACTATCATTTTATATGACACAATTGACTCTCATTTCATAAGGCATAGTTATATTGATATTTGGATTATTATATTTGTCTCTTGACATCTCTTGGCCAGTTATGATCTTATTTACTGATGCCATGTTTTACATACTCGACATTATTTCGTCTCGACCCCTTTTCTCGAAAGTGCGTTTACGCACGCAATCACAGTACTCATTTTGGTGATCCTCTAGTTTAGGATTCCTGCTCAATTATTCGGAGAGCTTCATTGATCCGGAGCCAAGTCATATTGGTACAGACCCTTTTTGTTATAGACTTATGTATATTCAGAGGTACGACGGGGCCCTGTCCTGTCATGTTTCACTATCATACTCTTAGAGGTCTGTAGACATGTGTGGGTGGTAGAGGTATTTTGGACTTGTGTAGATTGTATATGTGTTTTGGTCAGCGGTGTTGTTGTACTTCAATTTGGGATGTTCCCATATATAGTGGCAGCCTTGTCGGCTTGCATATTTTGATATGGTTTACACACTTCTACATTATCCTTGATATCTGTGTGATTATATGTGACAAGTGGGTATATGGGTGCCCAGGTAGGGCACCGGGTCGCGGCCCGTCGGATCAGGTCGTGACAAAAGTGATATCAGAGCAGTTCCTCCTCGGAATGTCTACAGACCGTGTCTAGTAGAGTCTTGTGTATGGGTATGTTGTGCACCATACTTATACGCAGGAGGCTACCTGACATTTAGGGATGATTTCCGTACTTTCATCTCATAAATCATGCACTAGAACTGAGTTTTAAGAATTTGAGTTTAACTCGTGTCTTTTACGGTTTCGGTAACGCCGATTACCAAAACGTTGATACGCCAGAAGGGAAGTATTATGTAAAAAGTTTTGAGATTATGAGGAGTTGTCCCACTCTTATATGGAAGAGATAATACAAGCCCGCGAAGCAAATTCATGCTCGTATTATAGTCGATGAAGTTGAAGTTGATTCAGTGTTGACAAGTTCTTTAGTTAACATGTATGAAAAGAGGGGTGATTTGGATAGCGCGAGCTATTTTGAGTATAATGAAGAATTCTGATAATTTTTCTTTATTAGTATCGATATCAGCATATTCAAAACTGTGGTAGAATGGATGATGCTAGAAAGATCTTCAATCTTATAACTGATCATTGTATTTTATTATGGAATTCCATGATAGCAGGGTATGTGGCATCTGATAAAGTGTCGGAAGCATTACTGTAAAAAAAAATGTTTGCAAGTGCATATTTATGGTTCTAAGCTTGGACGGTTGGATGACCTTATTGTTGCTAGTACGCTCATTGACACATATGCTAAATGTGGATGTCCTAATGAAGCTTCCAAAGTTTTTAACGAACTCAAGATACATGATACCGTCTTGCTAAGTTCCATGATTACCATTTATTTTAATTGCAACAGAATTGAAGACGCAAGGCAATTATTTGAGTCAATGCCCTATAAGAGCTTAATATCTTGGAACTTTATGATAATTGGTCTTAATCAAAATGGTTGTCCAGTTGAAGCACTGGATCTTTTCTACAGGATGAATATGATGGATTTAGGATGGACAAATTTAGCTTTTTAAGTGTGATCAGTGCATGCGCAAGCATTGCACCAGTTGAGCTTGGAGAACAAATTTTTGCAAGAGTTGTTATCATCGGCATTGATTGTGATAAAATAATTTCTACCTTCTTAATTGTTTTGTACTGCAAGTGTGGTTTTGTTACTGATGCCAGGAAGCTCTTTGATCAAATGATGAAATCCGATAAGGTTTTATGGAATTCTATGTTGGTGGGTTATGCTACAAATGGTTACGGAAATGAAGCGTTGAATCTATTCCACGAAATGAGAAGTGTTGATGTTTCGCCAACGAATATCACATTTATTGGTGTCTTGTCTGCCTACGATTATTGTGTTCTACTAGAAGAAAAAAAAGGTGGTTTTATTCAATGAATTGCGATTACCACATTGATCCAGGGATTGAACATTACTCTTGAATGGTAGATCTTTATGCAGGAGCAGGATGTCTTGAAGAAGCTGTGAACCTCATCGAAAAGATGGAATTTGAGGCAGATTGAGGGGATGTGTAGCTCATGATAATAAGATACTAGGAGAGTTGGTGGCCTACCGCATTATAGAGCTTGAACCTGAGAATTTAGGTGATTTCGTGCAGTTATCAAACATATTTGCTACTTCTGAGGACTGGGAAAGATCTGCTTTGTCCGAAGGCTGATGATAGAAAAGAAAATCCAAAGATTTCTGGTCAAAGTTGGAGTGATATATAAGAAAAAGTGCAGGGGTAGAGGTCTCAGGATAATTATTACAACAGTGGCAGAAGTACTGTGAGGTTCTGAAAATCGTGGAATTATGTAGACGCAGATATGAAGAGTTCTTAGCTGTTCTGGTCATTAAGGAAAGATAAGTTAGTTTAAGAAATTTGCTGGGGGACTTTATACGACCACAATTTAGGTATCCAAGATTGCTTCAATCAAGCACATTGTTTGGCAGTTTTTATGGTGTTTCCTCTGGACATTCTTGGTGTTCCTATCTGTCATTCATTGACTTTGATTGCCTAGATTTTGTTCCTAATATTGGCGATGACATCCAAAGTGGTACTTCGCATTGTTTAGGCCAATTTTGCAAAGAATGTTTGGGATTTTTTTTGAAAATGCTGAAACATAGGCTAAGGGAGTTGCACTCTAGCCACTTTAATAATGTGATTCAGGAAGCTGCAGTAGACGGAACAAATTTGTTAAGGTGTCAATACTTGTGGCAACAAGACCCTCTAAATGTTGAACTACAGCATGAGGAGAAAGCTATGGTGATTAAGTTCAAGGAAATCCAATTATATGGCTGAGGTGTTTCTTCAACAAAGAAGTAAGGTCATCTGGTTGAGACTAGGTGATGATCATACAAGTTTTTTTTCTTTCTCTGTCGTCAAGCAGAAAAAAAACATTGTTGCATTTAGTTACACAGTTAAAGGATAAGAATGGACAAGTGCAATATGATCCTGAGGCTATTGCTAATAATCTGTCCAGTTCTATATTGATTTGCTAGGTGAAACAGGAGGGTATAGAAGGAAAGTTGCAGAGTTTTTTTTTTGAGTGGTGTTGGGCGATTTCCACGTGCTCACGTAAGTGTACGTATCGTTCACACGTAATATTGTCTGTAAGACCGAGTTTATCGTCCACAGAGACTGATTTCTAATTACCGTTTATCTATTTTATGTTATCTATTTGGCAAACGTTATTTGAATTGGATTTTTGTTTAACTACTAGAATAATTGCAAGAATTAACTAAACTATTTAAGTTGTAATCAGTTATGAAGGAATTAGGGCTTCCAAAATCATCGACTATCCACTCTATTCAATTCTTAATGCGACTAGTATGACTTATTCTTCTACGTTAAGATAGCGGTTAACTAGACTGTCTTATATTCCGGTTATGATATATAATCACTCAACCCCAGTGTAGAACCCTTCTATCTTTCTATGATAGGATTTACCACATATGAGGATTAAGAACAGTAACCTATAATGCTACACAAGTATCGGGGTACTTTCGTCCACAATTTTAACCTATGTCTATTCAATACAACATATCAAAATCTCTCCTTTCGGTTCTTGATTCGAAATTATGTAGATTATGATAATTAGTGATCAATTAGCTATCAAACATTCATACCAATTATTAAATAAATCTTAATCAAGTGAAGAAGAAATCAAACTACTGCATTAATTCATGAATAAGGGTTTCAAGCGATTCATAAGGACAACCCTAATAAAGTGTTTAGCTCCTAGCCATAGACATGCTAAGAACTAATACAATTCCAAACATAAACTGAATTAAAAAATAAAGAAAGAAAAATATTGTGAACTAAAGTCTTCAATTGTAGCCTCCAATCTGCCCTGAGTTGTGTTGTGTGATAGAATGTCCAACCTCTTCAACTAGACTAATCCCTAGGGCTTAAGTATGTTGCAAATTTGGTTCCCTACGGATCCTTCTGCCCTTGGCCAATTCTACTTCGGATTTGGAAAATTCTGCATCGGCACCGCGGTGCCGAAAGTCCTGCAGCCTCTCAGTAAATATGGCACCGCGGTCCTGTATGAACGACATTGCGGTGCTGCAGTCTTTTGTCCTGAATTTCTAATTCTCGTCCTTTTTGCCTCGGGATCCTTCTTTTCTGCCCATTTTTCGCTCCTTTTCGTCATTCTGCCTTTTTGAATCGCTGTGACTCAAAAGAAAGAAAACCAAATCTAATACTATACTAAGCGCAACAAAAATAAGTAAAATACTAACTAAAAATGACTCAAAAAGCGCATACAAAATACGATTAACAAACCTTCAAACTTAAACTTTGCTCGACGAGTAAAGCAGAAAAACATAAACAAAGAACTCAAAATCAACAAAGACTCAAAGACTCAAATCAAGCAGCTGCACAAGGTTACTTAGAAAAGCATGAACGTTAGTTGAGATAATATGTTGGAACATGTAGCCTGAATATAACAATCTAGAATTTCAAGTCAGATATTTCACAAATTCATTTCAATCGCACTCAATGGAAGCATGAACACCTACCATATGCATGTCAATGTCATTTAGTTCCATGGGCCTGTTTACTTTCTATTCTCCACTAATCATAGACATACATTCTAGAGATCTTCAGGACTTTTCAGGGTTCTAAAGTAGGTTTAGGCAGGGGTGGGTAAGAGTAGACATTTAGACTCAATTTACGTACCATAAGCGTTTTTTTCATTCAACCATTTTATCCTTCTTTTTGATATTCTTTTTCAGTTCATACCTATTGTTTCCCTCTTCTCTTTTTGAGAGCATGAAACACATCCACATATGCACCCCCAAACTTAAGCTTTTATATATTTTTTCATTTTTCATTGGGGTGCATCAATTTTTCACTCTCTTTTAGTATTTCTTTTTCACACTTCTTCATCCCAATTTTTCAATTACTGCTTATGGCACACAATGGAATTATAGGGTGTCAAAGAAACAACTTATTTTAGGCTCAAAGGAGCTGACTAGGGATACAATTTTCTGCATGGTAGGTAATGAAATGTACGATGGGCTAACAAAGAAATGTCTGAATCATTTCCCTAAACATGTACATCTTAACTATTTCACCTCAAATAACAATCAAACAGACTTCATAGACATTTTTCAATTGACAACGCATAAGCTAAGCACAAATATCTCAAATAATCAGATTTTCATAAATTTTTGGCATATCTAACTTGATCACACAAATTTTAGCTCTAATTCCATTACATTATCACACTTAATTCACTAGGCGTTTTCAGCAACTACAACATGCATGATCATAAAAAAAAATTGACTCATATAGACACAATAAAAGACACAAAAACTCAATCAAAAAGACTCAAAAACATAAACACTCCCCAAACTTAATTGACACATTGTCCCAAATGTGTAAGACTAAAAAATAAAAGGGACGACTTACAGACAATAGCGGTTCAAAATGGTGGCGGTGGCGGTGGTTACTGCATTGACCACTGGTCGAACCTAGTGCTCAAATCATCGATGCGCTGGCTCAGGTCCTTATGCCCTTGCATCATCTGTTGCTGATTTAAGAGCATCTGTTCATGGTTTCGCAGCATCTGTTGTTGGTTTAAGAGCAGCTGCTCATCATTGGCATCGAGGCTCCGCGACGGGGAGGCCGTGGTCGCTTTCTCCTGCTTCATGTTGTGTGGCTGCCTCAGGCTCTTCCTCATCCATGGCTGCTGCGTCTGCTGCTCCTGGGCCTCTTCTCCTTGCTTCTGGTCTCGAAGTGGGGTCAAGGAAAAAGTACACTAAATTGTAAGTCACAAGAAGCTGGCTTTTCTCGAGAATATCTGTGACGAATGTTGGGACTCCATGTCTAGCACATAAGGCATAAATGAGTGACACATGTCCAGTCCGCCAGTAGTAACCAGCCTGCTAATCTCCCATATGCTCTGCATTATCTCTCTTCCCACATCAATTGTCTTGCCCGACATGATGTCATAAATGAGCTTGATTCAGTCTGTAGGCACATTGGTAAAATAGGTTGACGGAATCAAGCGAGCACTTACGAAATATAGTCATCCTCTCGATCGCTCATAAATTACATCGCAAGTCTCCGACCGCATTAGAAATGTTGAATTCGGCGCCTGGGTAGCATAGGACTGATGCAACTGTGTCCTACATGATGTGGTTGACATCTCTCAACCAACTTCTGAAATGTTGCAGGTTATAACATTGGTCCTCAACATTATAGGTAATTTGTATCGTATTCACTGCTTCATAACTTACGGGCATATATCGCCCTCTAACAAAGCATCTCCCATCCTCTTGCTCGGGATAATTAGCATAGAATTCCCTCACAAGGCTAGTGTTATGAAGTGGAATCCTTTCTGGATTTGTGAACCTTCTCCAACCATTATCCTCAATCATGGCCCTAATGAGCTCGTAGTCATCATCATCATCAAATGGTGTGGTCTGGTATTCCATGCCTCTCTCTGGTATCAACGCTCTAGTGCTTATTTTGTTATATCGATCTTCCGCATGTTTGTTGGTAAATCAAGTAACATCATATTCTGGAGCTGATGAAGATGGGGCAGCTCTGGCGGTTCGTTTTCTAGAGGCCATTGTAAGGTTGTTGGAAAATTTTCAGTAGTGTTTCCTTCGTTTCTTTGAGGTTTTCCAACAACTCTCACTCCACACAGCAACAATTAACTAAGAATAATCAGACCACAACATCAATACACCACGAATGAATTCTGCTCAGCAACCCAACCACGCAGTACACACCCACAACTACACAACATCCTACCAACACAGTCTGTACAACCCCCAAACTTGCAAGATACTCTCCCTACTAGCCTTGAAATTGCAAGAACAATGATGAAGATTACTTTTTTGAAGAGTTGTTTCTCAACAATTTCTTGACCCAAATGGAAGGAGTGATGATGGTGTAAGATGAGAGGGGTTTTTAATGGGGTGGTGTGTAAGTTTGTGGATATTTTTGTGTGAGGGGGAGAGGATTTTCGGAATTTTTAGAGATAGGAAGGGTTTGTGTTTGTGTGAGAAAGGATTTGGGGGTTTAGGGCTTTTTAATTTTGAAATCCCATCCCGGAATAGTGGTCCTGCATGACGGCACCGTTGTGCCTAAAGTATTGTGGCCTCTCTGAGCATTCGGCACCGCGGTCCTGCCGAATGGCACTGTGGTGCTGACCTGATTCTGTGTTTTCTACCATTTTCTTCCTGCTCATTCTCCGATCCCCGCACCTGTCATCACATCACAACAAAAAAAAAATACCAAAAGTGAGACTGTTCTAACAAACTAAATTGCATAATTTAAACATTGGGTTGCCTCCCAAGTAGCGTTGTCTTTAACGTCTTTTAGCCGGACGCATGTTCCTTATCAAATCATTGGGGTAAATTAACCCCACAACCTATCCACTTGAGAATCATTTTCCTCTTCCTCATTCAATTTTTCTTTTTCTTTCCATTGGATTCAGTGGGACTTACCTGGTTTTCAGCTTTCATGTCATGAACTTTTGTTGCATCTTCCGAACTAGCCTGTGGGTTCACAGCTGTAGGAATGATCTCCCTAGTTTTGTTTTGTGCTTGCTGAACTACTGTGTCAGTTGTGCTTGCTGCAAAGCACTTGTTGCTGGCCAGAGACTCAATGGTGGGTTTGAACACCTTGAATACCATCTCTTCTTCCTGAACTCTGAGTCTTAACTCTCTCTGCTCCACATCGATTAGGGTTCTACCCGTTGCAAGGAATGGTCTCCCCAAAATGATGGGTATTTCATCATATTCCTCCATGTCAGTGCCATGCACAATTGTTATCCCAACTGGTAGAGGAGTTGCATCTGGTAGTATCGCAGTGTCCTTTTATGAAGTGGGGGATGAAGATCATTACACCCTTACCAACAGCTCCAGGACATGTGTCTCAAATATTTTTATGCGTGACTATTTTTCTAAATGTGTTGAAGTTGTAGCATACGTAAAGATACAGGAGAAAGAGGTGAAGGATTTCACCTGACAACATATTATTTGACGTTTTGGCATCCCTAAGGAGATAGCTTGTGATAATGACTAGAATTTCATCGGTGCAAAGGTCATAAATTTCCTTGATGAATTAAACATTAAGCGGATCACCTATACTCCCTATTATCCCAGTGCAAATGGACAATCAGAGTCAACAAATAAGACCATAATCCATAATTTGAAGAAGAACCTGGAGGCTACGAAAGGAAATTGGTCGTCCAAGCTACCGAAGATTTTATGGACGTTTCGAACCACGACAAAAACGAGTATTGGAGAAACTCATTTTCCCTAGTCTATGGTGCAGAAGACTTAATCCCGATAGAAGTTAGAACTCCCATCCTGAGAAGGATTCAAATGCAGAATCAACGTCCTTACACCAAGATTTTCTTGAGAAACATCAAAATTTGGCATACGTCTGAATGGTGGCCCAGAAGCAAAGAATGGAGCGTTACTATAACCAGCGCACAAACCTCTGGCATTTTAAACTCAGGGACTTGGTGCTCCGGAGATTCAACTAGAGTACCCGGGAGCTTAATGTTGGAAAGTTATGAGCAAATTGGGAAGGATCATATACTGTAATCGGCATCGCTGGTAAAAAAACGTATCAACTTGAAGACCAATATGTGAATATACTTCCTAGCAATTGGAATGTGAGTCACTCGAATAAGTACTATGTATAGTAAGTCAAAACATGCACTACACTTTTTTTCTCTTCAACCAGTTTTTGTCCTAATTGGATTTTTTCGGTAATATTTTTAATGAGGCAGCACCATGATATAAGCATGTTATTAATTTTACTACTGAAGAAGTCTATCTAGTATTCAAGTCTTCATAGCATAAAATCACGAATACTGGGGGCCATATACCCGAAATAGAGTGAAAATTTAAAATTTTGAATAGTGGGGACTACCCGGATATTCATCATAGATGTAATCGGACTGATCATAATAGATGGTAGTCGGATTATTGTAACAATTGTCTTCACATTTGTAATTCAAAGGAATCAATGAAAATTTTCTTTTATGATTAACACATTTTTGTCATCACGAGCATAAAATGTATGTTATTATATTAAACATATAAAAAATTATGTGCCATAATGAACGGAAGATGTCCTATTCTGCAGCATCATAAAAAATAAGGGTCCTCACTTATTAAAACCTTAACAGAAAAATTAAGGCTCCGGGTACAAGAATTACCATGGTTTTTAAGTTGTTCGGAAACAAGTTAAGTCCAAAGTTAACTTAGGAAGCCATAAGAAGACCCGGTCAAGGATGAAAAGAAGACACATATGTAGAGTTTAGTTAAGGTTATTGGAAAGTATTTAAGCTTCAAGTACTAACCTATTCAGATAAGGTGAACCTCAAAAAATAGGTTCCGGTTCATAAAGCAAAGTAATAAAGTTTGAAACTAATATTTGCTTATGAAAACAAATAATGAATGAAAACTTAGAGCAAAGTTGCAAAAAGGGGAAAACCATTCATTCACTTATATTTTTCCGGACTGAAACTAGTCCAGATATAAAAGTTACTAACCGGGCCCAAAAGCGACCCAGTAATAAAATAAAAATTTGTGCAAAAGGTTACGACCTCTCCGCTCCATGGTCTACTGGGGGTGTTCCTGGTGGTACTTCCAATATATTTTGAGAAATAGGGGTTGAGTGAGGTTGATCTGAGGTTGATGCACTGAGTACATTGTTAGAGGCAGAAAGCACATGCTCTTGGGAGTGAGGATCTTCAGCTTCCGGGAGGACATCGTCATCTCTGGCCCTCCCAGATGAAGCACTGTCTTCTTCTATGGGCAGAGAGCCATCATGGTAGTCAGTAGAGGCCAATTCTAATTGTTGGGCCTTAATAATTTCCTCGTCAATGTTTATGAGCCCGATTGTCACTGCCTCCAAAGCCTTTAGGCACATCATGTAACCATTCTTGATCATGGCCAGAGTGTACTTGTTGATGGTGTCCTAGACCTTATACTCTGTAGTTTGAACGACCTGAGTAAGCTCGACACCAGTGGTATGAAGGAGTTCATTGGCCCAGGTCAACTCAGTAATTTCTTCCCGTTCAAGGATTTGGTATCTTTTTGTAGAGATTCTGTCTCTATTTATTTAATTTGGAGATGATCAGAGAAAGAACACATATCAATTTCAAGGCCAGAAAGTCGCATTGTCAGATCTGACATAGTGTTTGCAGCTTCATTCCATTTTTCTGCCAATCTCCAGCACGGTCCTCATGTAAAGTACCATGCTGCATATAAGCCTCTTTTTCTTCCTCTAAGAGCTTAAGTTTGTCGCGCAACTCATCAACCTTGGCAAGTTTCACCTCTGCAACTGTTAGCCGGTGAATGATGTTGTCCCTTTCAATTTTCAAGACGGTTTTTTCTTCAATCATGCGTTGAAGCCTATCGTAGTAGATAAAGTCGGCCTAGAAGTTGGATGCATTTGTCAAAAAAAATGTTTTTGCAGTAAAAATTAAAGCATGAGCAAGTTGGAAAAAAGTGATACATTGGCTGCAGCGTGCATTCCTTCATTGATAACGCACTCGGAGGATACTCGATGAGCCTTTTTCATGTTCTTTTCTGATACCACGTGCTTCATATAGTTAGCCACTCCGACGGGCTTAGAACAAACATAGTAGTCGGCAAGAAGTGGGAAGGTTACAGTTCAAAATTCTATAGGCTGAGTTACCGAGGCTGGGTATTCATCTACCAACTCATTTCTATGTGAAGAAGAAACCCGGTCTGGGGAAGATGAAATTTCATTATTTTCTTCTAGGACTATGGTCGACATAAAAAGGGACCCAGGGGTCTTCAACAATCGGAGGGAGAGAGGTATCAGAAGGTGCATGCCGGGGCAGGCGAGCAATGGAATTTACTGGGGCAAATGAAGCAGTAGTGTAGTCGATGCCATGACTGCCGATTTCCATTTCAGCGAAAAGTATGGGGGTTTATTCCTCCTTATTTCCGGAGGTTGTTCTCCCATGAGACCTTCATCATCCAGGTCCACCATAGGGAGAGAACTGACTGTCACATCAGTACTGTCGAGAAAGTTGGAAGAGTTTGGTCGGGATTATCGGGGGTCTTTTTCTTTATTTTTGTCCTGTCCGGGGGTTAGTAAAGGATTCACCTCATTTCCTTTTCCATTCATGAACCTCTTCAATCATGCGAGCAACTGTTTCGGGTTAGTAATTTCCTCTTCATGAAGAGCAGTGTCAGTTGATTTAAAAGACCTAGCAAAAAAGAAAAATGATATTATTAAAAGGTCAAGAAAGAAATTTGAAATACGAGTTACAATGCAAATCATGGTTGTGAGGTGCCCATTTTATATTGAAATCAAGCTTTTCCACGTCCAGATTTCTGGGTGGAGACGTTTATGATATTCTAAACTCATGTCACTTAAAGGTCATCAATGTCTGCATGCTTTGGGGAAGGAATTCAACTTGGTTAAAAGAAGATATGAAATGTATAAGAAAAAAGGCATCGTAAAGAAACTTACGGTGGTGGTTCCATTGCTCTGGGATCGGGCAGTTGTTATAGGGAGAAAGAAGATCGACAGTCTGAATAAGGTTGAATCTATCCATCCAACCTCGGTAACGATTATCATCAAGACTGACAAGAATGGTTTTGCTTCCTCGACGAGGCACGCGACTGCTCTCTAGACCTGAGGAACCATTTGGGCTATGCACACTTTGTACCGGCGACATAATTCTAGAATAATGCCATCAATTTTCTTCCAGAGTTTCATGGAAAAGGGGTAAGTATAAACATAAGAGTACCCTTTTCTGTAAGAAGCAACCATTTCTTCACTAAAAGGGATTAGGATCTCAATTGTTTCCCAGGCGCAATCGGTTTTCAACTTTTGTAATATATCAGCTATGATTTAGGTTTTGAAATCACATGCGAGGTTATCCCTACCACCAGTTAGGACCTTGGAGGTTATCTTTTGACGATCAAGGGTGAAACGCATGGCCTCGGTATAATAGAAGAAACCAAAGAATTTTGGTGGGAAAGGGTCCTTGTTTGAGATTTAGGGTTTCTCCTGTGAAAATGAGGGTTGTCGCGCTTGGAATGATAAGTCATGTTTGCATTAAAGAGGATGAAGGTAGTCAGAAATTTGAGGATGTTTTTTGTATAAATGAGAGAGAAATGGCTGAACCTTCGAGTTGATTGGGTATTTATAAGTAAAGAAGTGATGGCTTCATTTAAAAAGATGAGGTATTGCATGCCAATCGACGGAAGCATATGGATGACAGATTAGGGATGATTAAATGGCGTGCCTCATCATTACTTTGCAAGTCTCCCATAAATCAAGGAAATGTGGGAGGATGTCGTTGTTTCATTGAGGTGATGATTGGATCATCAAAATATGTGAACAACATTTCTCAGAATTTTCCGCCAGAACACGAAGTGTCGATTGGTTGGTAATTCAAATCAACTTCCCGGTTGCACAAAGAGTTACCACCGGAAAGTGCGGGGACTATCTGTATAGGGTAAAATTTGCATAAGACAAGTGTACGAATTATGGCCTAATATGTGGAGTATGATGTTGATTCAGACCCACATCAGTTTACAACACTGCCGGTTTGATATGCATGATATCGGGTGCGACATAAGCAGAACCGGTGCCGGTATTAAAGAAGGATGAGATTCGTTTACATTGTAACGGACGACGGTTACTCAATCCGGTCACACGACTTCTAACAGCCTTTTAATAGCATTTATTTAGAGATTGATTGTCCAATTATTACAACATTCATTGTCCTGTATTTATGAGGATATGTTTCATGGATTGTGTACCCGTGTAGCTCATGTATAAATAGGGCACATCATTACATTGTAACTCATCATATTCTTACTTTTCACAATATAATTACTGATATTCTCTTAATTTATGTGCTTACATACAAGTTACTGTCACTTTTGCTCAGAAGCTATCTCAAGCCTCTGGTTGATTATTGCTTACTTTGTTTTATTGTTATTTATCTCAAGCATAATTCTTATATAATGTGTCACTTGAGATCCACGTGTCCTTGATCACGTGTACAAATTCAGATGTACCATTTTACGGGTAAATGTATAGTCTGTTCAAGGTTTCCGCAACATTAGTCCTAATGAATTGGGTACATGTAGGCTTTCAACCTAATCAAAAGCCTTTTTAGAAAAAGGGTTGGGAAGCTTAATTTATATATACTTGTACATATATCTTTGCCAAACTAACGAGGGAACTAAAAGTGCTAAAAGATATATACCTTAAACCACATAAGATACTAATTTAACTATTTAAGGACGTAATTGCAATATATTTCCAAGCCTTTTGAGATCTTTACATCATATATGCATTATGATACTATTAATTAAGAAAATTTGTAGTAAGTTTCTCATTTCTCATACAAAACCAACAAAAAGATTAGAATATAACTTTGAAACATGGAAGCTATAGAGAAGATTTTACAAGATCACGTTGGATTAAAGCATTCAAATCTTAAAGAAGAGGCAGATAAGTTTCCTTTACTCTTCTAGTCAACATGACCAAAATAGAAGAAAAGAACTCAGTGCAAAAGCTATAGTAAGTAAGCAGCAACTATTCTTTTGTATTCTTGTTTAACATCTTTACCCGATTTGTCTAAAATCCAAGTGTCACCTGGTTTTTATACTTCTTTAAATATTACAATAATCAAACATCAGAGAAATAATAAAACATCTTTTAACAAATAATATCATTGTCATAGTACTATTGTACTAGTAAGTGGTAGTCGTAGCAGTAATTAATTAATTGTTTGTGAGTTTAATATCAAATCCCAATGCGATGCTTTTCTCCTATATTCAAATTTAACTTGATTGTATATGTTGATAGTGTAAAAAATGTCATGATCAGATAGTTTAACATGTTATAGTAACTAACAAGTAATTTATACTTATTTTTTATGTCACTATTTTTTTTAAATCGCTAACCTCGGAAAATCCTCCATTTTACTTCCTTTGTGACTCAAATCCACAACCTTCGAATTGGAGGTGGAGGGTGTTTACCATCTAGCAACTCGTCTTGTTTTTTATTTATTTTTTAATTATCACGATGTAAAACAATTATATTGTGAGTGAATATATATAAGTTAATTTTTTTTCTTCTTTTTAGAGAACTTTTGTCCAATCTGATCTATTTGTACCAAAAGCAATGAAATCTATGACTATGAGATCTTTCATGGATTTTGAAAAAGAGAAAGACCATTAGCTTTCCCTTTTCAATGAGTAATAATATTCTCTTTCTTCAACTGTCTTGGCTTTTGTTTGGTTTTGTTAAGGGGGTTGCAAAATCTAAGTCAGAATTACTAGTCAGTCATAACACCACTCCACCCTAAAAAACCCTACCCCACCCCCTCATTGTCTTGTTCCTGTCAATCTATTTATTATGTTTACCCTACAAAGACTGTTTTTTCCTTTCAAGAATACAAAAATGGAAAAAGTTGTGGTGATCAGATTTGGAAATTGTGTTTCCATTCAAGAAACCTCCTTTTAAGGAATTTTTTTTGTCCCCAGATATGGAAATTGTGCATTCCTTCAAGAAACCTATGTTTCCAAGTTGTACAAGTCAGTACTCAGTACTCATGAAACCTACCTATATGTGCTTAGTTTTTTAAAATTTGTTTTTTAGGAGTAATCATGATTAATGAAGACATTCTTTTAACTATAATAATTTCTGAATTTCCTGACCCAAGATCTTTCTTTTTTGCCCATCATTCTACTTTGAATATTTATAAACTGATTTTAGTGAGTACTCCAAGTCTCCACTGTTTACAATTTACAACCAGCAATATACTAATTAATATAATTCTGCAACTTATATTTTATATCATAACCAAGCTTCATTTTCTCCTGATTGACAAAATATAATGTTAATTCTACCTGCTATCTTTTTAAAACACCACTTCCAATTGAGTTTAAGAAAATTAACAAAAAATGATTTGATGTAAACATTGGGGCGGATAAACACTTACCTGTTTAAGTTAATTACCCTTTAATGTGTTCAAAATGAATGTCTTGCTTTATTTTGAAAAAATCATTTTTTGTTACTCTCTTTTTTTTTTAACAATTGTCATCAAGAAATAAGCATAATTGAACAAATATAGTTTAAAGATGAATTAACAATTCATTTCTTTCTTTCTTTTTGTAAATTAATTCATGGAGAAAAACCCCATTGGCTAGTTACATCAGAAGTTTGACTTGTTTCTGATTTAGTGCTAGATTGATGGGAAAGGATACTGTTGCAAAGTTTTTGACTTTTTAAATTTGCCTTCAATAGTCTCTTGGTTAATATAGTGGAATCCCTCATGCTTACTCTTAGATTCTTGGGAGTTACAAGGGTTTTAACGGTGTTGTTTACTTGAGTTGCCACTGCCCAATCAATCTTACCACGTGCTTTTTTTTGCATTCAATCAATGCTAACTCAGAATTTCCAGATATATGTGTAGGAAAAAATTAAAACATATGGATCAAGAACAAGTAAAATAAGAAAATAATTTATCGAATCAATGTTGCGTCATAAAAAGCAATTTCGAACCGACTGTGATGCAAATTACTGAGTTTGGTCACTCTCTAAGGTTCCACAACACTCCCAAACGCTTGTACTAGTGACTAAAAATTTAAAGTTAGAACAAAAAAGATTGCCCAAAGAAGAAGGGGAGATGGGTTTCAGTATGTTGACAAGAGAACCATGAACCTCTTTATATATGTAGATGACAACTAGAGATCAAAACCAGATACGTTTGATGTATCAAATCATTAAATCTTAGTAATGAACCTTGATTGTTCATTATTTCAAAAAGGTGTATTAGAATGAATACGTTTAATGTGCTGGAACATTGAATCTTGAGTAATGAACATTGATTGTTCATTATTTTGAGAAGATGTATTTGGATGAAGCTTGGTTGTCCATTGTCTCTGGGGATGAATTTGGACATAACACTGATTTTCTTTATTCTTTGCATTACAATTTTCAATAATACAGATCGATGATTTGAATTTTATGGGTTTTTAGAGTGATTTCAAGTTATTCTCTTCTGTTAATATTAAGTTATGTTTTAATTTAGGCACACAGTAATTTACTCAGTCCTACAAAGTAAGAAATATTTTTATTAACTTCCTCTTATCGCTTTTACATTAGGCACACTCCTTAAGAAATAAATTATTCGGAGAATGAGTACGTAGTTAATGTTAAGGGTAAAATAAGAAGAAAAAAATGTTAGTTTTTCTTAATATGCTAAAATGAATAAGTAAAAGTACAACAACAACATACCTAGTGTAATCCAACAAAGTGGAGTCTGAGGAATGTAAAATGCACGCAGACCTTACTTCTATCTTTGTGGGGCAGAGATGTTGTTTTCAATAAACCCTCGACTCAAAAAGAATGTAGTCGATGCAGAATTGCAAGAAAAATAAGACAACAAAATATTAAGATTTAGAAAATTTAATTTTAGTATAGTGGACAAGTAAAAGTGAACGGAAAAAAAATACCTATTTAATATAGTTTCTTGAATATATAAAAATTCACTTAGGATGTGTTTGGTATCGAGGAAAATATTTTTTCTGAAAATTATTTTTCATTCTCATGTTCACTTGGTCAACATTTTCTTTAGGAAAATAAGTTTCTTGAAAATAAGAAAATGATTTCCCTAATGAAAGTAGGGAAAACAAGTCCCACAAATGTCATCCCACATTGATTGTCCCCCTCCCCACCATCGAACTCAACTCATCTTCACTCCACCACCCCACCCCATCTCATAGTATTTGTCTAGATTATATACAAATGCTTTTAGGATAATATTTTTTGCTTACTTATCGAACACAAACAACAACATACCCAGTATAATCCCATCAAGCGGAATCTGAAGAGGGTAGAGTGTACACAGACCTTACCCCTACCTTGTGAAAGTAGGAATAGGTTGTTTTCGATAGACCATCGACGCAAAGAAAGATGCAAAGATAACAATAATAATAGACAGTAATAGCAACAATAAAAATAAGAATCATTTAACGCTAAATTTGTCTCTGTATATGAAATACTACAGCAAGATCGTCTTGTCTATCTTTAAAAGTTTTTGCACACCTATTTTTTTTTTTAATAATTGCATTAATTGTAAGAATCATTTGATTATATTACCCTTGATGTCTCATCAAGACTCAAATTTAACCTTCATCTCTCCTTGTACCTTTTAGATAATTTACTGGAGTACGAATAGATTTGAAAAATGACATTTAAACTGAAGCAGAAGTAGTAGGATGTAGTAATATTTATTTTCCCTTTGTTTTTATCCTAGGAGGAGCAGTGGCGGAGTTAGAGAGCACAAAAGGCTCATTCGAATCTCTTTTGCTGTGAAAATTACATTGTGTATATAAGATTAAAATTATTTATTATACATATGACAGAGGATTGGAGGTAGATTACGATGGTCCCGTTGTACAAGAACAAGGACGATATTCAGAGTTGCAACAACTATTGGGGTATCAAGTTGCTAAGTCACACTATGAAAGTTTGGGAGAGGGTTGTCGAGATGATGATAAGATGGGATGTTTCGATATCAGAGAACCAGATCGGATTCATGCTGGGGCGATCGACCACATACGCTATTCATCTTGTCAGGAGATTGATGGAGCAGTATAGGGACAAAAAGAGAGACCTACATATGGTGTTCATTGAACTAGATAAGGCATACGATAAAGTCCTTAGGGAGAATAGTCGGTGTGTTGGTGGCCTACATCAGGACAATTAAGGACATGTACGAGGGTGCCAAGACAATGGTTAGGACTGTGGGAAGTGATTTAGCACACTTTTCGATCGTGGTGAGTTGCACCAGGGATCAACCCTTAGCCCGTTTTTATTTGCCTTAGTGATGGATGAATTGACGTGAAATGTGTAGGAGGAGGTGCTGTGGTGTATGTTATTTGCGGACGACATAGTTTTGCTTGATGAGACGCGTAGTAGCGTTAACGATAAGCTGGAAGTTTGGAGAACGGCCTTAGAATCTAAATGTTTCAGTTTAAGCAAGACTAAGACGGAGTACATGAAGTGCAAGTTCAGTGACGTGATGTAAGAGACAGATGTGAAAGTGAAGCTTGAGGCACAAGTTATACCCAAAAGAGAGAGTTTCAAGTATCTTGATTCCATTATTCAAGGAAACGGGGAGATTGACAATGATGCCACACACCGTATTGGAGCAGGTGGATGAAATGAAGGCTCGTCTCCGGGGTGCTTTGTGATAAGAAGGTGTCGCCTAGGCAGAAAAGTAACTTCTACATAGTAGTGGTTACACCAGTATTGTTATATGGGACAGAGTGTTGACCAGTCAAGAACATTCACGCTCAGAAGATGAAGATAGCGGAGATGCAGATGCTCAAATGAATGTGTGGTCATATTAAGAGAGATATGATTAGGAATGAAGATATACGGAACAGGATCGGAGTGACTTCTGTAGAGGACAAGATAAGAAAAGAAAGACTGAGATGGTTCAGACATGTGAAGAGGAGGTGTGAGGATGTGTCAGTTAGGAGGTGTGAGAGCAGTCGCAGGAGTTAGGATAGGTAAATGTAGGCCGAAGAAGAACTGGGGGAAGGTGATTAGACAGGATATAGCTCAGCTCCAGCTAACTGATGACATGACCTTAAATATGAAGGTTTGGAGGCTGAGGACTAGGATAGAAGGTACTAGTATTTGAGTTTTATCGCGATGTATGTGAGAGAGGTAGGGGGCTAGCCTTTCGATCTCCTTTTCTTAGTTGTACTATTTTGATATCGCGTAGATCATCATCTTTGTGTGTATTTCTATGTTGCATCATTTGTTTTGTATCTTGATTTATTTTTTTGTTGTCTTATTTTTTCTGCAATCTTGCATTGACTTACGTTTCTTTTGAGTCGATGATCTATCGAAAACAACCTCTATACTCCGCAAAGGTAGAGATAAAATCTGCGTACATTCTACCATCTTTAGACCCATTTAGACCCACTTATGAATTACATGTTATTTTGTACCTGTAATAGATGTTGAGGGAGTTCCATTTTTTATCTTATCTTGTCTATTGTAGTTCAGTTTTGGTTTTTAGTTCATAATTGATTGTACTTTGTACATATGGTACTTGATTGCTGCAATCGTCCTTGAAAATCAAACGAAAATGGAATAGGAAATTCAGAAGGTCACTTGCTTCTTCTGCCACTACACTCTTTTGGCCAAACACCCCCCTAATAAATTCTAATTTGAAGTCTTCAACAGTTCAACATATGGAAGCAAAGCAGAAGTAGATTTTTTTTTACAAGGCTAGGAATTGAACTCCCCACCAGCAAAGTGAATTTTTTTATATTTATCAGACTATTTCAACATTAAAGACCATAAACAATCATGCCTCGTTACCATGTAAACGTGTCACCATGTGGCAAGAGTTCTCATTTTGGCACAACAGTAAAAATTGTAGTTTTATAAGCAAAAAAACTGGCGTTCAGGCTGTGAAAATGAGCTTATGCAAAACTGCTAAGAAACACTTAATACATCCAATGTGGCCTGACCCTTTCACAACCACACACTTAACAAGGAACTTAGTGCATCCGACTACCTTTTACCACGTTTGGATAGTAACTAATCGATTAGGTCCAAATCTAAATAAGGAAACACCGAAGTAAGAACATAAAGTACATATGTTAGATGAGCAAAATGGAATTTAATGTTTCTAAATATATTGCAAGAACATATAGTATATAGCTTAGATGAGGAAATGGAATAATTGAAGGTTCAAATATATTGCAACTGAACCAACAGGACACCCAATTTTACTCTGAAGGGAAAAGAGCATTGTAACCTTAATCCAACATGAATACAAACAATGTCTAGAATTTTGACCTTTATTCTATAAAAAGAATATGAATGTATACATAAAAGGGAAACCAAACCTCTCTTCCACATTTTGTATCAGAACATAATTTTAGATTGATGATATGCTTTGGCAGATTATTGTGTCAACTGACATTTGCTTTGGTAAAGGGGCAAAAACTGGAGCGCCTCTATATATACACATGCAAAACAATGACATGGTCTATGATCTCATGATTTTACTCTAACCATAAGGACTAGGTGGACGTTTCTCTTGAATATCGTTCTTAACTCTTCATTTGCCTCGATACCTATTCTCCTGCACGAAAATAACAGATATACAATGTTATATAGGGATTATGCATTAGATCTCATTTTCAGAGTTTGATGGATCAGATACCAAAAAGGAATTTTATGAACCAATCTTGTTCTTCACTTTTGGCCCAGGTATTATGCAAAGGACTTATTAACAGCTATTTCATGTTCTTTTAGTATTAAAACGAAGGTTTAGTAAAGTTCAATAGAAAGATTGTTACCCTATTTTGGAACCATTCTTCCCTACGAGAATCTTGCGTTGGCTTATCTTGTGTGTGATCAAATGATGTTCAATTCTTAAGGAACCATCACGTAACTCCTTCCATTCCATCAGGCGATGGTCAATGCCATATGGAATTTCCTAAATAGACAAACTAGCACGTCATAATCATGCTTATCAACTGCATTTAACTAATTATAAAAGGCTGACTTGGTTCCCTGCTGGTCAAAGAAAACACATCGTCAGTGTGCACAAACATTGACAATGGAATACCTGATGTATGTAATGTAGCAACTTTTCCCTGACAACTTCCAGTGAAATATTCTTCATAACTTCTTCGCTCATGAACAATGGATCTTCATCCCATGGTCTTTTCACTGCCTAAGCTTAACTAACAGCATGGTGTACAAGTTAAGCACTTAACTTAGTAGATAGATTACAAGACTAAGCATCCAGTTTCGTCAATAAAAGGGATGAGTGCACTAACAGAGGTCAAAACAAAAAACAAATTAACTAAATGAACCGCTTAACTTCACACATGTATAATAACATATATGAGAAACGAACAAAGCACCCCATCCTTATGCACTCTCTTTAGAGTGTAGTGCTTGCAGTCAATATTGGAGAAAAGGGGGTGGAGGAAGTGTATCAACATGATGATGACACCCGTCAAGAAAACCAACTGGAGTTCATTAACACACTGCGCATTAATAAATAGCAAGAAGTGTGCTGCCAACAACACTGTACATAAACAAAATAGGCATCTGAATTTGAAAGCTTGAAGTAAGAAAAACTTGATCATGCTACAGATACTACAACATAATAGCTTCCACTCGTCGAAAAAAACTAGAATATGATGTATTAGGTTCAAGTTAAATGGAAATATATGTTTTTTGTAGCCATAATACCATACCATATAATCGAAATTTCTAATCTCCTTTTCTCCCCAAGAGATTAGACATACTTGAAACATGCCATGAACACATCATAGTTCCTAAAACAACACGATTACCTAAACTTTTTGAACAGATTAATTTTCCAATATTATAACTTTTTTATGAAGTGTATTATAATCACAAAGGCATCAAGGAGATGCATAGTTACAAAAGAGGAGGAAATATCAGCTCATACAAAGATAACAAAAAACCTATGATAAGTCTAAATAGCTGACAAATCCAAAGGTAGGTGGGTGTTAAATGTTGTGGAAGTTCATCATTTGAATCTTTTCATGTTGTGTTCTCTTTAATCAACATGTAGATAAAGAAAACTTCTAAAGAACAAATCACAAGGAAGCAAAATCCACAACCACATGTCTTCATGACTTGTATACCAGCTCGAATGCCTAGAAATAGAATGCACCATTTACTGCTTATCACAAGAAAGTAAACCTAGAGAAATCACTCTGAGAATTATAGTTTTTTGTTCCAACTAAACTCTCCATGACTTTGTGAAATAAGGCAGAAGCATCTTCAGGAGCTAAAAATTCCAAAAGGTAGATGGCATCACTTAGCAGTCACCAAAAAAAAAGGTAAGTGGTATCCCTTATACAGTATGACTTAAACATAACATGCAGAAGGGTAAAAATACCCCACACGCACACACAGAGCCTCAGAGGTAAACATGCCTGCTCCATCAAGTATTTTGTTAGATCTTTCACTCCAGCTCCCTTAAGTCCTGATATCGTAAAGCACCTATAAAGGAGAAATCAAGAATGAAAACACCATAATGAGCATCAATCTCAATTAAATCAAATTAAGGGATAGTACAATACCACAGTATGAAAAGTAAGCTTACCTCTCATATCCAGGAAGGTCTTTGAATTCCTCAGCAACTTTCAATAAGTCTTTCTTTTTCTCAATTAGGTCAACTTTATTGATACACAGTAAACGTTTCTGTTTTGGATTAGCCTCAGAACCCATTCTCTCAATCAGCCTCACCACCCTGGAATCAGGCCTATACATTTGTAGAGTAGAAAGTTACAAACATCTATTTCAGAAAATTAGACCGAAGAAATCATGCATGCAAAATTCTGAATGAATCTACTTAGTGTTTTAGATGCATTTAGATGTGCAACCGCACTCCTCTCTGAAAAAAAATTCTCCATAAGTTCACTTCATTTAAACATAGAAATCTATATCTATCTTCACTGCACAGAGCTACTGAAGGTGATCCATATTCCAGGCACAACAAATTCTAAAGCCTCTCCTTTGGGTTAAAGGACCCGGAACTTTACAGTTCACACAACAAACTCAATATTTGGAGCACTGCTAGCTAGGGGTGCACAATTTTCGGTCCGGACCGACCCTCTTTGGACCGGACCGAACCGGACCGAGATTATCGGTCCGGTCTTCGGTCCTTTAAAAATCTTGTTTCGGTTTTCGGTCCGGTCCGGTCCAGGGTCGGTCCGGTCCGGACCGAATTTTTTAATTTTTTTTTTATAATATATATAATTTATATAATTCCTAATATATATAATTTATATAATTCCTAATATATATAATATATTTAATATATATAATTCCTAATATATATAATATATATAATTCCTAATTTTCTAAATTCCTAATATATATAATTCCTAATATATATAATATAATTCCTAATATATATAATTCCTAATTTTCTAAATTCCTAATATATAATATATATATAATTCCGGGTCGGGTTCCGGGACCCGTTTTTTTTTTAAATTGAATTTCCAATACTGAAATTGACATTCTCGGACGCGGTGCCACGCAATTTTTACGTTGAAATATATTGTACATCGCGAGATATTTAGATTTGAAAATGGGAAAAACGTAACGATTTGGGGAAAAAGAGAAATTGAGGGGCAAGATGGACGTTTTTGGAGAAATCGGAGGAATCAAACCGCTTATGCAGTTTGGCCACCCCCGTATCGAAAAAATACGCGAAATCAAAAAAACAATAGGTAAAACGGACGTCCGAGCGCAAAGTTATGACCGTATAAAGTTTGATCAATTTACAACCTATATTTCATATGTCAATACGTCCGGCTGGCTGGGGGCGTGTGGGGCTAGGGACCGGGGCCTGGGGACCGCACGGGAGGGGGATTCGGTCCATCGGTCCAGAGACCGACCGACCGAAATTGACCGACCGACCGAAATTGGTCCGGTCTTCGTCCGAGAACTGGTTGTTCGGTCCTCGGTCCGGTCCGGTTTTGACCCTTTGTGCACCCCTACTGCTAGCATATATACATATGAGAAGATAGGAAAACCTGACGTTTCCCATGTAGAAAGATGACGAGCATAATTTCATAACCCTAGATTGAAATTTGCAAATTAAAAATGAAATTTTCAAATATAGAAGGAAAAGGACTACATAGACACAAATGATATTCCAACTTGAGAAATTAGTGACAGACATTTGGGATCAACACATCACCTTCGACTAATAGACGAAAGGAAACCTACTCTATCTTCCGCAGACAAATAACTAATCATCTTAGGAAGCCTCACATTTCTATCTCAGCAATGATCTTGGAAGGTCCTCACATTTCTATCCCAAGTGGAAGCCTACTCTATTAATGCAAGAAATTAATCAAGGCTTAACACACAATTTGAATCATGTTTTTGAAAAGGGAGACAAGCGTACCCTTGAACAACCACCAAAATATCAGTTGGTCAAAATGGGCGCAAAAGTCAAATTTGACAAGAATTTTAATTGGACCACGAGATTACTTCACATATCATCTTGATCCTAAAAATGGATCTTGGGATTAGGGCTGTTAGCGGTCCGGATACACCCGGTAATTACCCAAGAACCGGACTCCAGAAACCCGACAGACATTTCGGACGAAACCTTAACGGCCCGTATACGAGTACCAAAAATACCCTGACCGATATGAGCCTGACCAGAACCCAGAACACCCCCAAACCCCACCTCACCCCTTCCACCAATTTCTCCCGCACTCTAATTAGTTGTAAATTAATGAAACTTTTAATGGTCATAACTTTGCGCTCGGATGTCCGTTTGACCTAATGTTTTTTTTGATTTCGCGTATTTTTTCGAGATAGGGCCGGACAAACAGCTAAAACAGTTTGGAGCAGCCAATTTCTCAAAAAACATCCGTCTTGCCAATCAATTTCACTTTTACCCCAAATTGTTACCGATTGTCCATTTTCAAATCTAAATATCTCACGCTATACAATATATTTCAACGTAAAAATTTCGTGGTAATGTGTCCGAGAATGTCAATTTCAGTATTGAAAATTCAATTAAAAAAAAAAATCGGCCCGACCCGGAAAATTCTTATTGGTCCGGACCGAGAACCGGACCGATAAGGTTTCGGTCCGGGACCGGATCTCGTTCAGATCGAAACCTTATCGTCCGGACCGTCCGACCGTAAGCTTATCGGACCGGTTCCGAGTGGATACCGACCGTCCGATCGATAATAAAGACTACTTGGGATAAATAAACCTCCACCAGCATATAAGGAGCTTTATCCAAGTCAAATTTCATTTTAAAGTTGGTCAGTTGACTTTCAATAAGCTTAACGTGACAAAATTCACTTTGTAATTGGTCTATTGACCCTCAGAAAGCCTAAAATGACAAGATTTGGGATCGCGGAAGTAGTTTCCTTCCATCAGCCGTGGAAAATATGGGTGTCACCTCATTCATACATTTAAAGCTGATATTCTCTTTTGGAGCTCTAACCTCACCTCTATGAAGCAATTATACAGCCTTCTTCTACCAAGGGGCGGATTTATTGGGTAAATTATGGTGCATGTGAATCCATGGTCTTTCCGCAAAACTAAGTTTTTTTTAGACTAATAACATTGTAAAATCAAGTATTTTATGTACATATTTTTAAGAATTGGTACAATATTATCTGCTAGCACCCATGCTCCAAGAAAGTTGAATGGTTCACTTGGTTGAATGTTGAGTTATTTACCAAGAGGAATGCGGATCAATTCCCCCTTAATACATTTTTCCTCCTTTTTTTTGTGGTGCACCCCTGTTCTAGAAATCCTAGATCCGCCTCTGCTTCTACCTCAAAAGAAATTCCAAAGCAATATTATCCACACCGTCACTTTTTCACCTCAACAACCATAAGTAGGGTTGTTCAATTAGTTTATTTTATTTTATATTTTTAATGGAGGTGTGCAGGCCAACTTGTGAGCACTCAACTAATCCACCTCATATCTGCTACCTCCCCCAGTACAAGTATCAGGTCACTCTACCCTCTAAAAAACTAGAGTTATTTTGTCTGTCTAGGAATTGGAACCCTGGTCTACCAGGGTCTTTCCCGGTTTATTGATCACTAAGCCATAACTTTTGGGTTCATGTAGAGTTGTTCAAGCAGTTTTACTTATAAGAACATACAATTTCCAGCCTCAGTCAAGGATTTACAGTGTTGTTAAACAAAAACTATATTTTGTTAAACTCCAAAGGTATTAGTAAACCTCAACCAGCCCTTGAAATTTACAATCTCAGCGAGATATTTCCTTTAAAAGGTGTTCTCCAATAATATATACTCCCCTCTGTCCCATTTTACGTGATAAACTTTTCGTTTTAGTCCGTCTAAAAGGAATGATACGTTGCTATATTTAGAAACAATTTAACTTTAAATATTTCACTTTAGACATGATTTTATAGCCAAACAAATGTCTATGGCATTTACACCACAAGTTTCAAAAATCTTCTTTCCCTAAAGAAGGTATTCCACATAAAATGGGATGGGCAGAGTATATGTTATAATTTCATATTAGTAAATCCTTCTGAATGATTTAAGAAATGATTTTATATGGAAATCCGCAATGACAAATCTTTGCACGCAACTCAAAAATGCTATTTTTTTCTCGATAATCCGCAAGAAATTCTACTCCCTCCACCCTATATTATGCGACAAAATTCTATGCACAAAATTTAAAATGTTAATATGATTTGTACCTTGTATTGGTGTTGGTGAATGCAATACTATGCAGAAGACTTTTTGGTTTATAATTGATAGAAAAAGTATGTGAAAAAAACATGGGCTAGTATACCATACTATGAATCAGATAGGTATCCAGTTCAAAGATACAAGCAAATAAGTGCATGCAGGCTTAGGGTAAGAGTAATAGTATTGAACAGCATCCCCATTTCAGTAAAGAAATGGAGAGCAAAATCTACCTTCTTCTGTGTGAACTCAGCGTAACGATAAAAATCGGAAAATTGGACAAGCATATCCAGATTTAACAATTAAAGCACATTTTACCATATTTCTTTCTTGTATTAGTAACTTATATATCACAGGTAATTAATTATATATAACAGTTTTGCATATATAATACAGGTATTGCGATAAATACAGAAGAGGACTTATAGAGTCAAGGCAAGAAGAAAACTAACTTGGTAAGATGCCTATGAGCATCAAATATGACAATGAGTACATCATATAGATCAATAGACCTCCATGCACTTTCAATACGTGCTTTAACGTCCTTGTGGGGAAATCCACTTTTCTTTAGCATAAGCCCGGGAGTGTCAAAGAAACACTGCATAAAGAACCAATTAGATATTAGCAGCTTCGTCTCCATATATTTTAGGCGAACAAAGTATACTTCAACCTTCAAGATTCACTCATAAAGTTTGACAGTTTTTCTCTAGTAGTCATACTTTGCAATTTGCTTCCTCTCTTTTGTGAAAGGTTTCCCTTTAAATAAATAAGAATTGTTCAAAAAGGGAAAATACTAAAAAGTTCAGTTGATAGTTGATAAGAATAAGATGTTTGATGTATGAGTACATATTCCCCTTTTCAAAAAGAATGATCGATGCAATCTAGCTTGTGTCAGCTTAATCAAATTAAGGATGTTTATGAATCCTAAGAAAGCAAGATTGTAATCTTAATCCAAGAGAAACATTTTTTGATCAGTTAGTGGGTCAATTTTATGTCTGGTTACTGAACTTTACCCTCTATGCTAGTAAAGTCACAAAACTCTTTATGTTTGTCACGTTAAAGTAACAACACTTTATCAACAATAATAGTAAAATCACAGAAAATAGAAATGACTACAACAACAACAACACCAATATAACAGTGAAATCCCACAAAGTGGAGTCTGGGGAGGGTATAGTGTATGCAGACCTTACCCCTACGTTGGGAGGTAGAGAGGTTGTTTCCGGTAAAAATAAAAATGACTGGAAGGTCAAATTTCAAGGGGCGAGTAATCATTGTTTTCTTTTTTCATTTTTGTTTTATTAAAATGTTTTGTAATTTATCTTTTGTTTTATAATATATGGGTAGTCAAAATCTTTACACGTTAAATTTTTAATTTTCTATCATTTGTATTTTTTAGCATGAAAATTGACATTTTTCTGAGCATTAAAAAATAGTTTTGACTTCACTATTCTGGTGGGCTTACACTGGGGTGATGGTTGTGAACACCACCTTGCTCCCTTTATTGTAGTGGGCAAAATTCAGTTATTTTTACGCGACAAAAAATAGTTTTGACTTCACTATTGTAGTGGGCTTACTCTGTGGGGTGATGGTTGTGAACACTACTTTGCGCCCTTTATTGTAGTGGGCAAAATTCCGTTACTTTAATGTGAAAAAATAGTTTTGTAACTTTACTAACATAGTTGTTAAAGTAGTACGTGAAATTAACTCAGTTAGTCCGCGGAAATATGTATATTGAAAAGGTTGGTTTTGGGTTTAGTCAAAAGTGTCATGTCAATTGGAAGAGTTGGTGTGAAAAGAAACAAAAAGACAAGAGGAAAAGTGGTGTGGTTGTTAGGATGTTTCCTCCTTTAATGTCACTCATGACATCAAGAGGAGGTAGAAGCAAAATTGATGTTTGCTTCCTTTGTTGTCACCAATGACATCAAGAGGAGGTTTTACCTCTAAATAGATGCACTCCTCTTGTAGACATCATCCCAAAAATCATACAATATATTGTAGTGAGTAGAGAGTTGAGAGAGCAATTATATTAAGTGTAATTGGAAAATCTCCCCTCCCTTTGTTAATAATATAAAGGCAACTGTTCTCTGATGGACGTAGGATCAATTTTGATCAGAACCACGTTAAATCGTGTGTTGTTTCTTTTACGTTTCCGCTAAAATTGGTATCAGAGCGTTAGGACTCTTTGAAGATCCAAAGAGGAAAAACAAGCAAAGATAAGTTCCATGTAGTTTGAAATCGATAGATTTAGTCGGCGCAACAGCTTCAATATCTGGAAGATCCAGATGATGGTGTTACTGCGGAGGGAAAGTTCAATCCATGCTATTGACGGAAAGTATTCCGATAGTACATCAGCTTCCGACAAGGAGAAGATTGAAGGGGATGCATTGAGTGTAATCCAACTGCCCCTTTTGCACCTAATGTGCTTTGTGAAGTGAGTACAAGTATCGAAGAAACGGTCAAACAGTTATGGGACAAGCTGCAAGGGCTTTACCAGGATCGATCGGTCACAACAAAGATGTTGTTACAACGGCGTCTTCAGTCAATTAAAATGGGGTCAGGTACTTTGTTACAAGATCATTTAGATGGGTTCAATAAGTTTTTCATTGACTTCAGGATATTGTGATATCGAGAATTCAATGATGTATAGCAAGGAGCCTATCACCCTTGAGCAAGTGTGGAAGGCACTTAACTCCAGTGATGTGCGGAGGCATTTGAAGGAGACACAGAGGATCAGGCAAGTGTGCTCTTTGTAACTAGCCAACAGGGAAGAAGCAAATCAAAGTACTAATCAAAGTCTCGTGTGAACAAGAAGAATGCAAATTGTTGGGGATGCGGCAAAAAGGGACACTTTGAACGAAATTTCCCAACGTCAAAGTCCAAGGAAAAGGCGAGTGCATCCACAGGTACATGATTCTGATAATGATTATGTACTTACAACATCGTGCAATAATGGAAGTTATGAAAACAAATCGGTGGTAGACTCTGCTCCGCATATGACATTTCGAAGAGACTGATTTAGCAGCTATGAGAAAAGAGGAATCGTAGTAATGGACACTAATGCAACTTGTGCAATAGTTGACATTGGCTCAGTACGAGTTAGATGTCATGATGGAGTCGTGAGGATTATTACACAAGTCCATCATGTTCCTGATCTGAAGAATAATTTGATCTTTCTGGGTACTCTGGATGAACAAGGCTACAAGTACATGAGCGAAGGATGAATTATGAAGGTGACTAAAGGTTCTTTAGTCATGCTAAAAGGCAAGCTGGAGGACGGCCTTTACACATTGGCAGGAAACATCATTGTTGGCTCTGCAAATGCATCTACAGTGCAGTTATCGAATGACGACAAGGCAAGATTATGGCACCCATGAGATTGGGTCATATGAACGCATATGCACTGGAGATGTTAAATTTTGTGAGCACTGCGTTCTAAGGAACCAGAAGGTCAGCTTCAGCACTGGCAAACACAAGACGGGAAGGGTGCTAGACTACGTCCATTCAGATTTATAGAGTCCCTCTAAACTTCCATCAAAGGGCAGAAAGAGGTATCTTCTCACTTTTATTGATGATTTCTCACAAAAGATTTGGGTGCGTTTTTTTAAGGCAAAAAGTGATGCTTTTGAAGCATTTAAAAAGTGAGAATTGGTTGAGAATCAAATGGAATGAAAAATCAAATATCTTCGCACAGACAATGACTTGGAGTTTTGCAGTGAAGAGTTTAATGATTTCTGCAAGGTTCATGGAATCTCAAGACATAGGACTGTCAGGCACACCCCACAGCAGAATGGAGTTACCGAGAGGATGAACAGAACTCTTTTTGAAAAGGTCTGTTGTATGCTCCTACAAGCTAAAATGTCCAAAGTATTTTGGGCTAAAGCAGTTCACACTGTTGCTCATATTGTCAATTGATCTCCAGCATCTGCGATTGACTTTAAGACTACGAATGAGTTATGGTCAGGTGAACCCTAACTATTCATACTTGTGAGTATTCAAGTGTCCAGCTTATTATCATGTTAATGAAGGAAAGCTTAAACCAATGGCTAAGAAGGCCATATTTGTAGAGTATGTGGATGGAGTAAAAGGGTACAACTTTGGTGTTTGTCTTTACTCAAATTTATAGTTAGTAGAGACGTCACCTTTGATGAATCCTCTATACTTTATCCCCGTGAAGTTTCCGTGGAGTTTTCAGAAAACGAGAACGAGCGGGTGGAAATTCCGGTAGAGCTTACCAAGGAAAAGGATCAAGAGACTCAGGTTAAAGATGAGTCAAACGATGAAGATCTGGAAGAACTTGTTGTCAATGAACCATACACAATTGCGAAGGGAAAGGAAGAAGAGGAAGACACGAAGACCGAAATGTCTTATATATCAAGAAAATCTGATTGTATGTGTTTGTAGCTATAGAAGAAGAGATTAAGGATCTAGAGCCCTCCTCGTATGTTAAAGCAACTTCTTGCAAGGATGCAGCACAATGGAGATTAGCCAAGAGATGGAGTTTCTTCACAAGAAGCAGACATGAGTCTTAGTGAAAAGACAAAAGGGAAAGAGGACAATTGGATGCAAATGGGTCTACAGAAAGAAAAAAGGAATTCCTTAAGTGGAAGATGCTAGGTTCAAGGCAAGATTGGTTGCAAGGGGCTTCAGTCATGAGGGAATTGACTACATAGCTCAATTCGCATGCTACTAGCATTGGTTGCACAATTTGACTTGGAACTTCAACAACTTGATGTCAAAATTGCTTTCTTACATGGTGATCTAGAAGAGACAATCTATATGGATCAGCCTGAAGGTTTCCTAGATGAAGGAAAAGAAGATCACGTATGCCAACTGAAGAAGTCTTTGTATGGTTTGAAGCAATCCTTTAGACAGTGGTACAAGAGGTTTGATGCATTCATGACTACACATGAATTCTCAATGAGTGCATTTGATAACTGTGTGTATCACAAGAAGTATGGTAACTCAATGATTTATTTACTATTGTATGTTGATGATATGCCTATTGCTGCTAACAATATTACAAAGACATGCTTTGAAGAAACTGTTGAGTAAGGAATTTGACATGAAGGATTTGGGAGGCAAAAAATCCTTGGTATGGAGATTTCAAGAGAAGACCGTGTTGTACATCTTTCTCATAAGAGGTACATTGAAAGGGTTCTCTAGAGATTCAATATGCATATGTGCAAGCCTGTAAGTACATTGTTAGCTCCTCATTTTAAATTTTTAGAGTTACAAATGTCTCAGTCCGATGATGAGGTGGAGCATATGTCAAAGGTTCCTTATGTCATCGCAGTTATTAGCATTATGTATGCTATGGTATGTACACGTCCAGATATTGCTCAATATGTATGTGTGGTAAGTAGATACATGTCCAACCTAGGAAAAAGGCATTAGGAAGTTGTCAAGTGGATATTGAGATATTTCAAGGGAGCTTATGATGTTGGTCTGACCTTTCGAAAACGTGGTGGAGGTATTTCAATTCTCGGTTATATGGATTCTGACTATGCAGGGAATCTTGACATAAGGAGGTCCACAACTGGAATTGAGTTTGGTTCAGCAGGAATAACCCTTAGATGTGATAGTCAGAGCGCTATTCATTTGATTAAAAATCATAGATTTCATGAGTGCACTAAACACATTGATGTCAGATTTCATTTTATTCGAGATGTTGCAGAGGGAACTATCAAGGTTGTGAAGGTTATCACAGACGATAACGTTGTAGACATGTTGACCAAGATAGTCCCGCTCGCTAAGTTTAGACACTGCAATGACTTGGCGGAGTACGCATCAACTGATGCAACTTCGAAGAGAACAATTGTTGGGTAGATGTGGTATGTTCAACAATGGTTTGATTCTTCTTGTTTCTTACAACGGGGTTGCCTAGTAAGCTTAGAAGTTTTGGTCAGAGTTGTTCACACGGACACTCAAAACGCAAACCAAGGTGGAGATTGAAAAGGTTGATTTTGGGTTTAGTCAACAATGTCATGCCAATTGGAAGAGTTGGTGTGAAAAGAAAAAGACAAGAAGAAAAGTGGTGTGGTTGTTAGGATGTTTTCCTCCTTTGATGTAATGAGTGACATCAAGAGGAGGTAGAAGCAAAATTGATGCTTGCATCCTTTGATGTCACCAATGACATCAAAAGGAGGTAGTTTGATGTCACCAATGACATCAAGAGGAGGTTTTACCCCTATAAATAGATGTATTCCTTCTCTTGTAGAAATCATCCCAAAAATCATACAATACATTGTGGTGAATAGAGAGTTGAGAGAGCAATTCTCTTAAGTGTAATTGGAAAATCTCCCCTTCCTTTGTTAATAATATAAAGGCAATTGTACTCTGGTGGCCGTATGATCATTTTGATCTGAATCACGTTAAATCTTGTGTTCTTTCTTTTACGTTTCCGCTAACATATTTATATATATGGTTATCTTGGAAATTAGAATTCATTTTAGCAAATAGATGCAGCTCAAGCAATAAAAAGCTGATGAAAATGAAATGGAGGTCAACAATCAGAGAAAAAAGAAAGGAAACTGAAATCTAGTAATTCTAAGTACACTCACAATTTGTGTTTTTCCTTTATTCATCACACCTAAGACTTCATGAGTAGTGGTATTCGTCTTCCGTGATACAGCAGAAACTTTGGTCCCAACCTACAGAAAGAGAAAAAGGTCAGACAACAACAGTATTGTTAAAGACTACAGCTGGGATTAATTGCCAATAATAAAACAGTACAAACATTTTGTTTGGGGTAAAATAAGAGTTGTAACAGTTCATCGGGTATACTCTATAGACAATACAACAGCAAGTCAGCAACAACTACATCTCAATCTCATACTCATTGAGGTTATCTATATGAATCCTCTAAAAGCGGGGAGAGGAGGGACTAATTGTTTGCACAAAATTTATATTTAGCAAGATACAAGCTAAAAATACTTATGCATACCATTGCCCTAATGAGCATTAACCACCAATATTAACAACAACAACAACAATAAAGCATGAAAAATTATCAAGAAGAGTCATTGAACCATGTACTTGAAAAGCTTAGTTGTTTGTTCAAAACTTCATAATTAGCAATAAAACAAACTAAAAGTACTTAAACATAACATTTCCCTAATCACCAGTAACCACCAATCGCCTCATTCAACTGGAAAGCTTAATGCTTTTTATAACTTTGGTCGGCTTTCTTTCTTCGTTGAATTACGTTGGCTCTCCACTAAAGCAGGGAACTCTAAGCCTCCATCTTTAGCTTCTATTAGAGGGGCAGTGGGTCCTCATCTAGAGGAGCAGTAGGTTTAGCAATTTCTAATCTTCATCTATCAAATTTCATCAATTTAGCTAATATTGGTATACTCATAAAACCAATAAAACAATAAAGCACGGAAATTTATCAAGAAAAGACAACCAACCATGTAATTAGTCAATGAAGATTTCCCAGCATTAGGAGCTCCAATAATTCCAACACTCAACGACATTTGATCTTCTTCCTTCACCACCATATCCTCTTTATCTTCCTCCCCCTCTTCATCAGGCCGCTCGATTGCAGCTTCTAGAAGTGTCCTAGCCAATAAAGCAGTTCTTCTTCTCTTCTCCTCTTCTTTAATCAAGATTCTTGAACTCCTCTTAATCTCTACAGGGTCTTCACCAAACACTTTACTCTTCACTCTTTCCCTGTATTTCTCATCCCAAGTGGAGCTGCTTACATTGTTTTCTGAACCAACAACATCGTATTGGGAACTGTCAAAGACTGAGGATGACGTGTCATCTTCTTCTGAGGTTGTGGGGTGGTCTTCTTGAGGTTGGGCTGAGTAAAAGTGATGTAAAATGGATGAATTGAAATGGGTTTTGCTTGGATTTGAAGATAGTGATGAGTTTAATGACCTCAAGATTCTTAAAGCTTTCATATCAAGATTTCAACTTTGAGCTTATTGCAAAAAAAAAATGCAAACTTTATTTGTTTGTTCAAAGTTTCTTTTGCTTTATTTTTGTGTAGAAAGGGAGAAAGTGAGGGTGTGGGGACTTGCAGAGAGAAGGTGTTAGAATTGTTAAAATGGTCAATGGGGTTTTGAGGGTTTTAGAGATGGAGGAAGAGAAGGGATAAATATGAGGATTTGTTTGTCATTTTGGAATTGTTTGAATTTGGGCTCATGATTATTGGGCTTGTAAATAGGTCAGTAGTATATGTGGGCTAAAAGTATAAGCCCAACATTGGATTATGTTTAGATTCTTGTTGAAGAAATTGCACGGTTGTACTTGGAAAACAACACTAACTATCCATTAGACTCAAACTATTTACTGGTTTATGTCCCCTCCCTTATTAATTACTAAGGGCTCGTTTGATACGTCGTACTGGACTATATTAATTTTATTGGACTGATTGTATTGACTGGATTGTATTAATATATAATGGACGGTATTAGACTATTAATATATAATGGACTGTATTTTTTTTTTTTTTTAGTACAGTCCAGGGGAGACCACCTGGATCTTAAAAATGGCAGTTGGATTGTACTATTTTTAGAAATAGTACAGTCCAGTGCGGCTGAAAACGCCCACCAAACGCTATATTATTTTTTTATCCAGTACAATCCAGTTTAGTACAACGTACCAAACGTGTCATAAGGTTACTAAAAAAACTAAACAAATTACCTGAATGTGTCCCCACACCGTTTCATTCCTTGTGGTTACCTGAGACCCCCGGTTACCTACACCAATTCACTAGTTGTACTTCTTCCCTCATCTCCCACTAGGGATGTCAGTGGGGCGGGTAAATGTGGTACGCTCGCACCCGCTCCAATCGGGCGTATGGATGGTTTGCAGCGGGCGGTATGGGTATCAAAGTGCTACCGTCATGGGTAGTGGGGCGGGTGGATTTCATATAATACTCGCCCGCACTCCGCCCGCTACCCGCACCGTACCCACACCGACCGTACCCGCACCACCCATATCCGTATCATCTATTAGTTTAATTAGGATATTTACGAATTTATTTGGCCCTTTCTTGATTTAAAATGTGACTTGAGCTAACCCACACCGTGTCCTGCTTGTTAAACACAAATGCACCACGTTTTTTTTTTTTCATTCTCTTTGTTCTTCTCTTTTTTGTTAAATATTTTCATCTTTACTGTTTTTTAATATTCATAATATTTTGGCAAGGTTTTAGACTTGATATTCGATACACCATAGTGGAAATGTTCATTTTTTTCCTTTTTCATATATAACTTTCATTTTGGTGATTAAAACAATTGTTAGACATTATTTGAGCATTTTATTAATGGGTACCGCCGTAAGTGGGTATCCGCGTGAAGTAAGTGGGGCGGATGGAGGAATTACTAACCGTGATGGGTGGTGGGGCGGGGGTGGGGATGTGTTTTAGGTGGTGGGTACGGGTATGGGATACCCTTCCCCCGCCCCCGCCCCGCCCCATTGACATCCCTATCTCCCACTCTCTTTGTTTTCTTTTTAGTTATTTTTTTCTTTTTCTATTTTGTCGTTATCCTTTTTGTTATTTTTTGTATTTATATTTTATTATTGATTTATTTTTATATTAATGAAATATTATAATAAGTGCCTGTTTGGACAAGCCTCAGAAACACTTCTTAGGCCAAATAAGTATTTTTCAGAAGCGAAAAAGTGTTTCTAGATGGAAAGAGAAGTAGAAACACCAATTTGGTGCTTCTCCAGAAGCCATTTTTGCTTATTAAATAAAAAACAAATTGGACTCATTTACCCTTTTCTTTCCCCGAAATCCAATCACATTTTTAAATGACCTTCATAATTCCTTTTAATCACATATAATATCCTCATATAAAATAGAAATTTGGGAATGGGGTAGGGAGGGGGGTTGGGGTTTATGAAAAAAATTAATATTTTTTAATAATTTTTTTTATAAAAGTAACAAAAAATATGAAATAAAAATTTGAGGTGGGATAGAGGGGTAGGGTGGGGGATTAAGAAAAGAATTCATATTTTTATAAATTATTTATAAAAGTAAAAATAAATATATAATAGAAATTTGAAAATGTGGTAGGTGGGGAGCAATAGCATATAGAAATAGGGTGCATCAATTGGCACTATCATGTCGGAATCAACAGCAAGAGGAAAGAGGGGGTACGGGGTAAGAAAAAAATCATATTTTTTAATAATTTTTTTATAAAAGTAACAAAAAATATGAAATAGAAATTTGAGTATGGGGTAGGGCAATTGGGTGGGGTGGGGGTAGGGGGAAAAAATTCATATTTTCTATAAAAGTAAAAAAATATGACATAAAAAAATTAAGGATGGGGTGGGGGTAGGTGTGGGTAGGGTGGGGTAGGTTTGAACATATTTGAGTCATTGACTATCATATTGTCGTTACATTTCTTATGTACAATATAATATTATTTTTTGATTAAATATTGCAATTAAATAATTTTAAAAAAATTATTAAAGTGTAAAGATATATTATTTTTTAGAAACATATGATAGAGAAGAATATTTTAAATAGTTTTAAATCTATTAAAAAGAATATTCTAGTAAATTTGCATAAATGTGGGTCAAACAGAAAATTATTTCTGTTTCTCATAAGTACTTCTATAATTATAGGTCAAACACGCTAACAGATTCTCTAGCAACAGTTTATGCAGAACTACTTCTAAGAAACAGAAACATTTTTTCAGAAGCTTAGCCAAACAGACCCTAAATAATTAGACTGCAACAACATATAATTAAGAAAAATATTAAAGCCACTTTTAATTTTGTCTTCTTTTTTTATTTTGTCTTTTTCTAGTTTTATTTTTTAATTTATTTTTTTTCTTTTAATATAAAAATTTAAATAATCAGACCACAACAAGAAGTAATTAATATAAATGCTAAAGTTACTAATTTATTTATCAAAATTTAAATTAATAAAATATATATTTTTATGATTTGTTTCTTTTGAAAATAAAATAAAACTTGTATTTAATTTTGATTTTATCTTTTGTAAAAAAATTATAAAAACTAACTTGATATATATGATGTATGTTTCGTAGAGGATAGAATTGTATTTTTCTTGAAATAATGGGTCATTCCTTTAGATACATTGTCAGTATATTTTTATACCATGATGATATCATAGATGAATGTTGAAGAGTGTTCGAATAACTGCAGCAGTCCTTCATGATATCATCTCAATATATTTTTATATCATGATGGTATCATGAAGGACTGTTGATGAGTGTTTTATTAAAGGATTGCAACAGTCCTGCATGATACAATCTCATTATATTTTTATATCATGATGATATCATGGAAGACTAAAAATTTTATTCAAGGCCTTCAGCAGTCTTTCATGATATCATAATAGTATATCATTTTAGTATATTTTTATACCATGATAGTATTATGGAGGACTGTTGAAGAGTGTTTCATTGAAGTAATGCAACAGTCAATATCATCTCAATATATATTTATACTATGATGGTATCATGGAGGACTGTTGAAGAGTATTTCATTAAAGTACTGCAACAGTTATGCATGATATTGTCTTAGTATATTTCAATTGCTACTGGTTTAATATATTATATAATACAATAAATTATTTTTTGAGATATAAGAAAAATAAAATAAATAAAAAGATAATATATCATTTATCCAATTTCTTGGAAAAGTTAAAGGAGGCAAAAAGTTTATAGAATTAGATTAATAAAAAATAAAGAAAAAATAATTTAGAAAAAAATGAAATTAGAAAACGAGAAAAATAAATGAAAATCACCTGAAATTAAAAAAATAATAGAAAAATGAATGAAATTAGATTATGGAGATAAAAAAGAAAATAAAAAAATAAATTATAAAGGTATAAGTAATAAAAAAAAATAGAAAAAATAAAAAAGAAAGAAGTTAGAATTAATTATGAAATCAGATTATGGTGTAAAAGAAAATAAAATATAGTATGAAAAAAATAAATGAAGAAAAAATGAGGAAAAAGAAAAGGATAAAAGAAAGAAAAGAAGATGAGAAGTAGAGAAATAAAAAAGAAAAAAGAAAAAAGAGATAATTAAATATAAAATAAAAGAAATAGAAAAAAGGAAATGAATGAAGCTAAAATTAAATATGGAATTAGATTATGGTGAAAAAAGAAAAGAAAATATAGTATGACAAAATAAATGAACAAAAAAGTTGGGAAAAGTGAGAAAAAATAAAAGAATATAAGAAGTAGATAAATAAAAAGGAAAAGAAGAAAAAATAGACAATTTAATAGAAAAGTAGAAATAAATAAATAAATAAATAAATAAAAGAAAAAAATAGAAAAAGGAAACGAAAGAAGCTAAAATTAAATATGAAATTAAATTATGATGAAAAAATAAAATAAAGAATATTATGATGTTAAAAAAATGAAACAAAAAAGAAGAAAAAAGAAAAACAGTCAGGGGAAAACGAGAGAAATTAGGAGGAAAAAAGAATAGAAGTAGATGAATAAAAAGGAAGTGAAGAAAATAGAGACAATTACGTATAAACACTATAATGGTTACTAAGGATAATTAGTTTGGGGGCATGAAAGTAATGAGGGTATGAAAGGATAATTATTTTGTGTTTAGTTGATTATTTTCCTTTTTTTTTTGGGTAAATGAATAATATATTGAAAAAATCAGAACATAGAATCGTTCGTTTGAGGGATCTCAAGCCTCAACGGAAAACAAAGCAATAAAAGATAAACTCAGGGGGGTGGGGTACACTCAAATGGTGTAGTTACATGAGGGGAATAATCTGAAAATTACACGATAAGTTGCCAGCTTACCTCTTGCAATAACATCATCCTCAGTCAAGATGATCCCGTCAAAGATCAAAGCATTCCGGGCCCTCCAGATCTCGAATACAACTACGCAAAAGGCAAGAAGGATGACCCTAGACCTCATGCTCGTACCGCGGTGTTCCTTCTTTATCCACTGTAGAATGCTCTCAACAGTGGACATCTCCCTTCGAACTCCCAGTCATTCCCGAATGTGTCTCCAAATCATGTTCAAGAATGGACAAGCAAAAAATAGATGAGACCGTGTCTCATTAGCTCGTTTGCAGAACCCGCAACTAACGTCTTCAAGGTTTAAGTACGAAAGTACATCTCTAGTATCTAGACGTTTCCGACAAGTAAGTCAAACCGTGAATGAGTACTTGGGAGGGATAAATCCTTTCCAAATTTGAGACATCCAGGGCTTACGCTCTCGCCGGGTACGTAGGACATCATAGACAAGACCAGAGTCTAATCTTCCACCAACACATCACCTCTCTAAACCAGCAATAGTAGCCTCTTGACTACCGAATATCTGTGTAAATCTATCCCGGATACCACATAACTTCTTGAACAGTAGAGAATCTTCATGTCTGACTTCGTAGTTCCATATTGATTGACCTCTCAAGTAGTAAGAATTCGCCCATTTCACTCATAAAGAATATGTGTTCGTGTGAAATAGCCAAATGGACCGAGAGATGAGAGCACGGTTCCAAACTTTGATATCCATGAGACCTAGTCCACCCTCCGATTGCGGGACACAAACCTCATCCCATGCGACACGGGATGATCTCCCTCCCCGCAAAAAATGAAGACAGGCGGAACGCACCTTATTTAGGATCGTAGTATGAAGTGGAAAAGCACGAAACCAAAATCCTTCGACACCCTGGATAACAGATCGAATAAGCTCAAGCTTCCCGGCGTAAGAGAACGAGTAATGCCCCCATTTCCGTATGTACCCGGAAATGGCATCGGTGAGGGGGCGAACTGCCCTACATAAAATGAGAGCAGAGCCAAAGGAACCCCCAGGTAGCGTACGGGAAATGACCCTTCCGAAAACCCAACTCTGTCAATGATCCTGTCTCGACTCAAACCATGTACACCAGCCAAATAGATGGATGACTTAGCGGGGTTCAGGAAAATCCCAGAGACCGCCTCTAAATTCTCAAGACACTCCATAAGTACCGCAACCGAAGCATCATCCCTCCTAGCAAATAACATGAGATCGTCCGCAAAGGCAAGATGGGAGAGACCCAGGCTCCCACACTTAGGATGATAAGAGAACCCTGGATTTGAAGTCTTCAATTTCAGCAGCCTTGAAAAGTACTCAATGCAAAGAATGAATAGTGTAGGGGACATAGGGTCCCCTTGTCTCAAACCACGCTTCCCTGTAAAGTGACCATGCAATTCTCCGTTGATGGAAATAGAGAAGGAATGCGTAGTGACACACTCCATGATCCATCTCACGAATCTATCCGGGAACCCAAGGCCACGCAAGACCGAATCAAGGAACCCCCATGAAACCATGTCAAATACCTTACGGAGATCAACCATTAGCATACATCTTGGAGAAGTCTGAGTCCTATTGTAACCCTTCACGAGCTCTTGAGCAATAAACACATTATCTACTAAGTTTCTGCCTTGCACAAACGCTCTTTGACAATCATTCACAAGAGTAGGCAAGAAGGTGGCTATTCGGTTGGCAATAATTTTTGTAATGATCTTGTAAATCACATTTGTGAGGCCAATCGGTCGGAAGTCACTCACTTTCGGACCACTGTCTGTTTTCGGAAGAAGAGCAATAATTGTGTGATTCAACTACTTCAACAGAATACCCGTCGTGAAGAATTCCCGGACACCCCGAACTACATCGTGACCAACATCTTTCAAACGAGACTTGAAGAATGCCGATGAGAAGCCATCCGGACCTGGAGCCTTGTCATTGCCAATATCAAATAGTGCGTCATGAACCTATTTATCGGAAATGGCTTGCAAAAGGACGGTGTGATCATCATCTCCAAGCTTGGGCCCCGAATCAAGCACATTGGGGTCTAGAGGAGCCGAATTCCGAGAGGTGCCAAGAAGATTCTTGTAAAAATCAACAAGTAAGTCCACCACTTCCCCGGGAGAGGAGGTAGTTGTCGCGACCCAACCCCGGGGCCGCGACTGGTACCCTACCGGGGTACCCTGTCAGGTATATGTCAGAGAATAGCAGCGGAACATACATAACACATACGTATAAAAAGGTAACATCACTGGCCAGCCGGTAAGGCTGCCTTCCATAAAACATACTTAACAAAAGTATAATAGTACAACTGGTTCTTATAGCCCAAAACATAAATGTGACCACAGACCTCTAAAGATAACAACTGTGGCGGGACAGGGCCCCGCCATACCCCCTGAATATACAAAGTACCTATAGCATCAGGGAAATCCGTACCAAAATAACAAGCGTCTGGAGGGATGGAGCTTCGACCTTTGGAAGAGTGATCCTAAGAATGAGGATCCACATCGCTACCCTTACTGCGGCGTGACGCAGCGGCCAGGAAGGGTCGATACCAATATGTACCAAGTATGTAAAGTGGAAAAATCTTAAGTAATCGATATCAAGTCTAAAAGCAAGCTGGAGTCATGAAAGACAATAAAATACCTTTTACTGTGCCTTACTAACAATGAGAGTGACAAGTATATATATATAATACTGCATAAAATAGGAGGCTCATGATCAAAACAGGGTACCTCGCCCGTAGTATCAATAAAACCATCCTACTCCTGGGACTATTTCACCGCATGGGTCCCGTGGACCCGCATGAGGTACTCCTCGCATCGGTTGTACCACGGCGTGAGACTATTTCACCCGCATAAGCCCATAAGGACTCGCGTGAGGTATTCCTCGCATCACGGGTAGCAAATCCACGGAACAATGTGGTATAACGATCTTGGGGACTTTCCTCGGATATACTCTTACCCTGGCGGATGGTATAACGATCTTGGGGGTACCGGATATACTCTTACACCGAGCAGATGGTATAACGATCTTGGGGCTTGCCCGCCGGATATACTCTTATCTTGGTGCGGATGGTATAACGATCTTGGATCCGCCTCGATATACTCTTTGCTCAAGCGGATGGTATGACGATCTTGGGGTGGCCGCCGGACATACTCTTTACATGAAGGAGGTGGTATGACGATCTTGGGGCTTGCCCCTCAGACATACTCTTACCCTATCTCAAACTGTCATTATATCATAAATAAGTTAAGAAACTTATAACTTCTTTTAGTCTTGTTCATATACTCTCTCATTTTAGTTTACTTAAGGCACTTAATCATATCTTTAATAAAAGAACACCGGGAGTTTAACCCAAGTACTATATGCTTCAACTCTTTCAACAATGACTCTTCTTTATACATAAAAACCTTTGGACAATTGATACCTTAAAATCAATTTTCCTCTTCACATACTTATCTTATTTAGAGAAAATCTCTTCTCATTAACCTTTTATGAAGCTAATAAACCAATTTCCCATAAAGTTGTTATATTAACTCTATACTTTAGTAAAATCATACTTTTTCCCTAACTAAGGGAATTATACATTCTTAAAATGAAACAAGTCATTATATACTTAAAACAAGTAAGAATACCAAATCTTGTACGTCTACCGTACTACATAGTTTCATCTATTCATGCTCAAGAGATAGGAAAGCTTCACATACCTCTTTGGTCAATCCACTTGCCAAGTCCAAACTACCGCAAGTAATATTTCAACCTATAATAGTCATGATACGTTTATTAACCTCTAATCTTAATGTAGAACAATCCAAGTTCAAAGTCACTAAATTCTAAGGAAAATTGGGCAGCATTTCCTTTGTTTCTACTCACTTTGCCACCTTTCTCAAGGCCAAATTTATCATCCAAAACACCACATTTAGGGCTCAATCAATCCAACAATTCAAAGGGGATTCCACACCCAAAATTCTGCCCAACAAGTTTACAACAATTCACTTAACAATTCTAAGGTAGTTTTAGGCTACAACATGCTCATAATCTCTTCTTAACCCATTCTTCATATCCCAACCACATTTTCTAGCATGCAATGACTCTAAGTGCATTATTTTACTACCACAAGATCTTTCTTCTAAGCATGCAACACTAGAACTAAATCTAAAGGAAGAAATGTTACCTTAAAGTTTTAGCCAAAACTTATCCCAAATATTGCTAGCTTCCTTGCCAAGAACACCACCACAATAATGCCAACAAGCTAGCTACAAGCTTCCTTTTCTTGTTCTTAACTTTCAGATTTTCTTGGGTTTTTAGAGAAGGAGGAGCTGATTTTTAGAGAGAGGAAGATGTTTGAGAGATGACCAAGTCTACAAGACTTGGTCAATATAAGCCATGCAAGCAAAATCAGATGGAGGACACTTGTCACCCTCCCATGGCCTTTAAAGAGAAATCGACTTTCTAAGTTTTTCGCCCAAAAATCCGCCTCGGCGTCGCGGCCGCGGCGCCAGTGTGGCTCCTCCGCTCTCTGGACTTTGTGCCGCGCCTCGCTGTCTGGCGCGCGCTGAAACTTCAGTGACCCCTCAGTACTTTAGGCGCGCGTTCTGCATCCGGCCGCGCGCGCCGCGCTTTGCTCAAACGCTTTTACGCATTGCGTGGCCTGAACTTGTAACTCTCATAACTTTCTACTCCGACGTCCTATCGACGAACGGTTGGTTGCGTTGGAATCTAGACTCAACGAACTACGCCCTAGGCCTTTAAAATACTTACGAACTCTCACTGAATCGGGTCATAACCCGCCCCAAAGTTGACTAAAACCGTGCCGAATAACGTCAACCTATCCTTTGAAAATTTTAAGTCTTACATGCTTTCAGGCGCTCTCATACGTAGGGTCAGAACTACGGGGTATAACATTCTCCCCCCCTTAGAAACATTCGTCACGAATGTTCCTTCTAGGCTTACTCAAATCATATTATCGACATAGACCCTCTCAACTACTCTTGCAAAAATAAGGAAGCTCCACGAGCCACAAATGCACTTAAGCGAACTTATCAATCAAAACTAACAAGCGGGAAAGTAGGTTACCCGGAGGTATAGGGAATAAGTGAGGATACTTCTTCATCATATCGCCCTCTCGCTTCCCATGTCATTTCCTCCTCGTTGCTCCGCCATAGCACCTGACTAAGCCACATCTTTCGCTCAAGTCGCTAACTCGACGATCGAATATCGCTATGGGACTCTCTCATACGATAGCTCCTCTCACTTGGACATCCCGAACCGGTTCACTCTAGATGGATCACCAATACATTTCCGCAGCATAGATACATGAAAAATCGATGCACCGCCCAAATCGGACGGAAGATCTAACTCATAGCAACCTTGCCTACCCTACGGACACTGATACGCCCAATGTACTGGGCTAAGCTTCCCTTCTTTCCAATCTCATCACGCCTTCATGGGCGATACTTTAGAAAACTCAATCATCTATCTCGAATTCCAAGTGTCGACGCCGATGATCCGCATACGACTTTTTGCCGACTCGAGCCGCCAACAATCGCTTCCCGGATAAGCTTCACCTTATCCATCGTCCGAACTAAGTCCGCCCGACTAATGGACTTCTCCCACCTCGAACCAGCCTATCGGTGACTGCACTTTCTCCCGTATAAGGCCTCATGCGCGCCATCCGAATCTTTGGAATGGTAGCCGTTGTTGTAAGCAAACTCACAAGAGGCAAATGATCCTCCCAACACCCTCGAAATCAATAACACAAGCCCGCAGATATCCTCAAGTGTCGGATAGTGCGTTCGCCCGTCCGCCACCGAGGTGAACGCCGCATCGAGACTCACTGTGTCCCTAATCCCTTCCGAAAAGACCTCCGAAGTTAGCCGAGAACCGGCTCTCTATCTGATATAATCGACACCGGACTCGTGCAATCTCACAATCTCTCTAATATATAATCGGCATAGTCTCACCGAGAACGCCGTTCGACGGAAGAAAATGGGCTGATTTTGTCAGCCTGTCGACAATTACCCAAATGAAATCATGCTTCCTCTGAGTGGTAGGTAGCCCTGTAATAAAATCCATATTTATCACCTCCCACTTCCAAGTCGGAATATCAATAGCTCGCAATGTACCACCGGCTTCGTGCTCAATCTTAACTCACGACAATTCGACATCGTGCTACGAACTCCGCAACGCCCCTCTTAGGCCATCCCACCAATATACGATCCGAGGTCATGGTACATCTTAGTCGACCGGATGAATAGAATAACGAGCACCGTGCTGCCCCAAAATCTGTGACGAAGTCCTCGCTACATCGGGAACACACAACCGCCGAATCTTAGCACCCCATCGCGCTACCTCAAATAGACTTCTTCTTCGAGCAATGCATCTCGCATCGTACCAAAATCGGATCCTCATATCGCCGCTCTTTACCTCCTCGACGATAGAAGACTCGCAACCTCTCGAACCCGAATTCCTCACTATCGAATCAACCAAACGAACCCCAAGGCTCGCTAGCCGATGTAACTCTCGGACCATATCCTCTTCTCCGTGAACATCGCATGGACTAACCATCGACCGCGACTAACGGCATCGCAACCACATCGCCTTCCCCGGGTGGTATAGAATATCAACATCGTAATCCTTAAGTAGCTCCAACCACCGCCTTCGCCGCAAGTTCACTCCTCCGTGAAGATGTCTTGGATACTCTTGTGGTCCGTAAATGTCCACATGAACTCCATATAAATAATGTCTCCGGATCTTTAAGGCATGAATCATCACGCCAACTCCAAGTCATGCGTGGGATAGTTCTTCTCATGCTTCCTAAGCCGCCGAGACGCATAAGCTATAACTCTGCCGTCCGCATCAAAGACGCACTCCAAGCCCGACACCGACGCTGGCCACAATAAACCACATATCCATCTAAGCCCTATGGAAGAGTAAGAATCGCGGCCGTCAACTTCTCCTTTAGCAATCAAAAACTTTCTCACAAGTATCCGCCATCGAACATAGCCGCTTTCCGAGTCGCTTAGTCAAAGGTGTGAAATAGAAGCAAACTTCTACAAACCGCCGATAATAACTCGCAAGGCCCAAATGCCGCGCACCTCCGCTGTAGTAGCTGGTCCGCCATGTCTCGATCTTCATCTTCGCCAGACGACCAATACCATCGGCCCGATAACATGCCCTAAGAAAGCCATCGACGCCACGAACTCGTGACTTCGAGAACTTGGCATACAATCGCCGGCCTCGAGGACTCCCAATACCGCCTCAAATGATCAGATGCTCTCGCTGTGCGCGAATACACCAAGATATCATCAATGAAAACTATAACGAACATATCCAAGAAGGGCCTGAACACCCTATTCATCAAATCCATGAATACTGCTGGGGCGTTGGTCAACCCGAAAGACATCACCCTGAACTCATAGTGCCCATACCGGTCCCGAATGCGATCTTTGGGATATCTATCTCTAACTCGTACTGATGATAACTGCATCGCAGTCTATCTTGAAAACACTTTGCACCGCAACCGGTCAAACAAATCGTCAATCCCGGGAGGGATATCTGCTTGATAGTCACCTTGTTCACCGCTCAGAATCAATACACATACGCAGCTGCCCCATCCTTCTTTTTCACAAACAATACCGGTGCTCCCGAGGAGAAACACTTGGCCTAATAAAGCCTTTCTCCAAAGAAATCTTTCACCGGTCCTTCAACTCCTTCACTGGCGGGTGCCATCCTGTATGGCGGAATAGATATCGGTCGAGTATCCGCGCCAAGTCAATGCAAACTCAATCTCCTCTCGGAGGATACCCTAAGCTCATCTGGGAATACGTCTGGAAACTCTCTAACGATCGAATCGATCAAGGTCCAGACTTCGACCTCGGTCGAATACCCGAACCATATGATAGATGTACTTTCCGCACCATCTTCCTTGAGGTAAGAAATAAACTTACCTCCGGCGATGCGATTCCCTTCCACTCGATAACCACCACGAACCGAACCGAACTAATCTCTCTCATACCACGTTAGCATAGCAAGATGCTAGCCAATCCATACCCATAATCACATCAAAGTCCGTCATATCCAACTCTATCAAGTCGGCTAGAGTCTGACGGCTATATATAGTCACAGGACAAGCCTTATACACTCGATCAGCTACCACCGAATCACCTACTGGCGTAGCCACCTCAAAAGGTCTTATGGACTGGGCTCTATCCCTATTCTACGGCAATATGAGGAGATATGTAGGACAAGGTAGAACTGGATCTATCAAAGCATATACATCACAAAGAAGAAACCAATAATAATGTACGGATTTACATCCGCGACGCCTACGGTCCCGCCGATCGACATAGCATATATGCGCTCGAGGACCGCTAGAATCGAACCCCTACCACGACCTCTGCGCGCCGCCCATAAGTACCACGCCCGGCGTCTAACCATCAAAGATGAAGATCCAAAGAATGCACCGTCGGCTGAACTGTAATGCTCCCGCCGCCTAAGGACGAACAATCCTTCTTCAGATGGCCCTGCTGGCCACAAGAGTAACATGATCTCGAACCCATACGGCACTCGCCCGGATGAGACCTACCGCGTCGAACGCACCGGTAGGTGGTCTCGACAGCGCCGGTCTCGCCTCCTGAAACCTCGAAGTCCCGGAGCCACGACCGCTCGAATAACCTCGCTGACGACCTCCCGCCGAAAATCGAGAAGGAGCACTCAGGCCGGGCCGGAAGGTGGACTGTTCGCCGCCGAGGCCGCCCGCCAAAATCGCCTCGAGAACTCGATGTTCGCCCTCTTGGCCGCCCAAATCTAATCGATCTCGCCTCTCGGTCCTCAATCCGCAGATGCTCGCATCTGGCAATATCCATCCCTGGCTGAATAGCCACTCCTAAGCAAGCAGTAATCATGTGACAGTTTAGCCCCATCACATATCTATGAACCCCGCTCGCCATGCCGCTACGATGGTGTGCATATCCGCCAAGGAGTCAAACTCAGCCGTACTCCCGATAGTCCTCCCGCCCCGTCTCAAGGTCAAGAACCTATCTACGCGGGCTCTCCTCACCTCGGGAGGCAAGAAGTGGTCTAGAACGCCTCTGTGAACTCCTCCCAATCACCGGAAGAGCGTCCTCACCCTCGACAATACCCATGACTCAAACCGTTCAACGCAATATCGCGTATCCGGTAAGCTAGTATAACAGACTCACTGATGCCCTAAGAATCTGCATGGTCCAGAATCGCCGGACAAACTCGCGGATCCTCATCAAATCTCGAACCATAGAACTCGGGTGGGTGACAACCCAGAAATCCCGAATCCAGTAATCGTCGGCCAGGGTTGCCGCTCGCTGTCGCCGCCGCCACTACGCTGGTCGATGGAATCGACTGTTTCGTAATCTGCATCAGTTCTCGCTCGCGAGCCGAGGCTCCGGCATCATCTCGATGCCGCGTCCGCCGCCGAACTGCCGGCGACGACGTGGAACTCGCCGCCTAAACATCATCTACGTAAGGATTGGGCATGTGCCTCGTGACTCTCCGCGCCCCACTAGCAAGACTCTCACCGCTTTGCCTTCGGGCCGCGGTTGCCTTGCGAGGCATAATCGATACATAAAGGAAAACATCGGGAGATTCAACCTATAACTCACTCTATTGCACGATCTTAGAGTGAAAGAATGGAAACCAATCCTAAATATCCTGCAGCCTCTCGATTATAGATGCGCGACACACCGATAATCAAGACTCTACTAGACACGATGCGTGGACACTTTCCGAGGACTAATCGCTCGATACCACTTTTGTCGCGACCCAACCCGGGCCGCGATCGTACTTACCGGTACCGCTGTATATGTCGAGAATAGCAATGAACATACATAACACATACGTATAAAAAGCTAACATCATCGCCACGGTAAGGTCGCTTCCATAAAACATACTTAACAAAAGTATAATAGTACAACCGGTTCTTATAGCCCAAAACATAAATGTGACCACGCACTTAAAGATAACAATCGTGGCGGACAGGGGCCCCGCCATACCCCGAATATACAAAGTACCTATAGCATCGTGGAAATCTGCACCAAAATAACAAGCGTCCGGAGGATGGAGCTTCGACATCGGAAGAGTGATCCTAAGAATGAGGATCCACACCGCTACCTTACCGCGGCAGATTTAACGCAGCCGGCGAAGGGGTCGACACATATGTACCAAGTATGTAAAGTCGGAAAATACTGTAATACCGATATCAAGTCTAAAAGCAAGCCGAGTCATGAAAGACAATAAAATACCTTTTATCAGGCCTTACTAACAATGAGAGTGACAAGTATATATATATAATCTGCATAAAGTAGGAGGCTCATGATCAAAACAGGGTACCTCGCCCGTAGTATCAATAAAATCATCCTACTCCTGGGACTATTTCACCCGCATGGGTCCCATGACCCGCATGAGGTACTCCTCGCATCGGTACGCACTGGCATGGGACTATTTCACCCGCATAAGCCCATGGGACTCGCATGAGGTATTCCTCGCATCATGGGTAGCAAATCCACTAACAGGTGGTATAACGATCTTGGGACTTTCCTCGATATACTCTACCTCAGCGCATGGTATAACGATCTTGGGTCAGACTCGATATACTCTTACACCGAGCGGATGGTATAACGATCTTGGGGCTTGCCCTCGATATACTCTTATATCGTGCAGATGGTATAACGATCTTGGATCCGCCTCGATATACTCTTACATCAAGGCGGATGGTATGGCGATCTTGGTGACCCTCGGACATACTCTTACATCAAGGAGGTGGTATGACGATCTGGGCTTGCCTCGCATATACTCTTACCCTATCTCAAATCACATTATATCATAAATAAGTTAAGAAACTTATAACTTCTTTTAGTCTTGTTCATATACTCTCATTTTAGTTTACTTAAGGCACTTAATCATATCTTTAATAAAAGAACACCGGGAGTTTAACCCAAGTACTATATGCTTCAACTCTTTCAACAATGACTCTTCTTTATACATAAAAACCTTTGGACAATTGATACCTTAAAATCAATTTGCCTCTTCACATACTTATCTTATTTAGAGAAAATCTCTTCTCATTAACCTTTTATGAAGCTAATAAACCAACTTCCCATAAAGTTGTTATATTAACTCTATACTTTAGTAAAATCATACTTTTTCCTAACTAAGGGAATTATACATTCTTAAAATGAAACAAGTCATTATATACTCAAAACAAGTAAGAATACCAAATCTCAGACGCTCACCGTACTACATAGTTTCATCTATTCATGCTCAAGAGATAGGAAAGCTTCACATACCTCTTTGGTCAATCCACTTGCCAAGTCCAAACTACCGCAAGTAATATTTCAACCTATAATAGTCATGATACGTTTATTAACCTCTAATCTTAATGTAGAACAATCCAAGTTCAAAGTCACTAAATTCTAAGGAAAATTGGGCAGCATTTCCTTTGTTTCTACTCACTTTGCCACCTTTCTCAAGGCCAAATTTATCATCCAAAACACCACATTTAGGGCTCAATCAATCCAACAATTCAAAGGGGATTCCACACCCAAAATTCTGCCCAACAAGTTTACAACAATTCACTTAACAATTCTAAGGTAGTTTTTAGGCTACAACATGCTCATAATCTCTTCTTAACCCATTCTTCATATCCCAACCACATTTTCTAGCATGCAATGACTCTAAGTGCATTATTTTACTACCACAAGATCTTTCTTCTAAGCATGCAACACTAGAACTAAATCTAAAGGAAGAAATGTTACCTTAAAGTTTTAGCCAAAACTTATCCCAAATATTGCTAGCTTCCTTGCCAAGAACACCACCACAATAATGCCAACAAGCTAGCTACAAGCTTTCTTTTCTTGTTCTTAACTTTCAGATTTTTCTTGGGGTTTTTAGAGAGAAGGAGGAGCTGATTTTTAGAGAGAGGAAGATGTTTGAGAGATGACCAAGTCTACAAGACTTGGTCAATATAAGTCATGCAAGCAAAATCAGATTGGGGGGGGAGGGGACACTTGTCACCCTCCCATGGCCTTTTTAAAAGAGAAATCAGACTTTCCTAAGTTTTTCCGCCCAAAAATCCCGCCTCGGCGCTGAAACCTCCGCCGGCTCTCTGGACTTTCGGCGCCGCGGCCCTGCTGTCCTGGCGCCGCGCTGAAACTTCGTGACCCTCGATTTAGGCGCGCGCCTGCCGCTTTGCTGAAACGCTTTTTCGCCGATCGCTGAACTTGTAACTCTCATAACTTTCTACTCCGACGTCCTATCGATTTAGCGGTTGGTTGCGTTGGAATCTAGACTCAACGAACTACGCCCTAGGCCTTTAAAATACTTAGGAACTCTCAATGAATCGGGTCATAACCCGCCCCAAATTTGACTAAAACCCGTCCGGAATAACCCGTCAACCTATCATTTGAAAATTTTAAGTCTTACATGCTTTCGTGCGCTCTCATACGTAGGGTCGGAACTACGGGGTATAACAGTAGTAGTACCGTCCTCCTTAACAAGATAAGAGATTGCATTCTTCACATTATTCATCTTTATCATGCTATGAAAGTACTTAGAGCTCCTATCACTTTCCACCAAGTACCTACATCGAGCTTTTTGTCGAAGGAAGTGCCTTTCTGATTCGAGCAAGGAAGCTGCTTTGGCTCTCAAGACACCAACCTTAGCCTTCAATTCCTCATTAGATGGGTCTTCCATGTGTTCATTAATGGCGTCTTTGAACTCCAAATTAGCCGCATTAGCCTTTTGAGCGATACTACCAAAAGCACTAGTATTCAATTCCCGCAGTGGCTTCTTCATAGATTTTAACTTCATGGCCAATACATACTGAGCAGACCCAACAACATATTGCTTCCAACAAGAGTCTAGGATACCATCAAAGGAAGGATGTGTAAGCCACATATTTAGGAACTTGAAAGAACGATTACCTTTAGTGGTAGTTGCAATCACGGAGGCTATTACTGGACAGTGATCCGAAACTTGCTCCATGGGTAGAAAAGTAGCCGAGCATTCCAAGCTTAAATCGCTCCAATACTGATTCATCAAGACTCTATCCAATTTAGACCAAATCGAGTCATTTGTCCAAGTGAAGAAGGACCCTGAAGCAGGAGCATCTGAGAGTCCATGAGCCATCATAAAATTACCAAGATCCCTTAATACATAAGCCGAAAGAGGGGGACCCCCCACTTTGTCCTGAGGAGAGCAATAAGAATTAAAATCACCAAGAATCATCCATGGTTCGGTAATACCAGTACCCAGATGGGTAAGATGGTCCCAGAGCTTCCTTCTTTCCGTGACGCTATATACCAGATATACGAAAGTAACAATAAAAGACACCTGAGTTACACTGCAAAGTGCGCGGATATGAATGTGTTGTGAGTCCATTCCAATCACCTCACAGCTTACTCTAGAAGAATCCCAGAGGAGTAACATTCTTCCACCATCAATGAAATCAATATTCGAACAAGATTTCCATGCGGGAAATCTTTGTGAAGGGAAAGTTTGAAGTCTTGATCGAGTGAACTTTGTCTCAATCAAACATGTCATTGCTACCGAGTGCTGTTGCGCAAGCCTACACACTAGGGATTGTGTGGTTGCCCTATCCAGGCGTCCGCAAAGACCCCGGACATTCCAACATAGAACTTTCATCTAGGGACAAAGGGGGATTCATAGGCTCCCCCGCGCCCTGTGTTAACTGCCTTACCTTTGTTCTTCTTTGAAACGACTTCCTGCCATCCATTATTGGCTATGTTAGGACTCAAGCTGGTCAACTCCTTCTACGCACGAGACTGATCACAGAATTCCATACTCGTCACACCATTACTAGCTTCCGCACCTCCAAGTGTAACCGGGCCTGGGGACATGTTAGGGGCACCTCTAGTCTGATCCGCAACGACCCTCTCTTGATTCATAACGCCACTACCAGAGGCATGAGTCCTATTCTATCCCTGTACAACCCGCAAACTGGCACCATTCTTCTGACCCACCATCGAGGGTATGTCCAAGCTCAGAACTTCTCCGACACTTCCGGGAATATGCGGCTGATTTTGGACTGGCAGAATAGCCCTAGTAGAAGATTCACCCCTTAAAAGCTGTGATATGAAGAGGGGGTTCAAGTGTTGTGATCCTGTATGAGCCGTAGTCCTGGTCTTGCCCGTATCTCTGCCATTTTGAGGATGGTTCCTTAAGTTCAGTGGTCGTGTGATTTCCATAGGATCAACTTCCTTCAGCAACTTCTTGCACTTCAAATGATTATGGCCGAAAGTAGAGCAATGATAACAATAATCAGGGTAGTTCTCATATTTTACTTTTTGAACATACCTCCGATTCTCCGACAATCGCACACCAAACTCCATGACCGGTTCCTTGCTAACATCAATATCGATCAAGACTCTTGCATAATTCATCTTAGTTCTGTCCTTAGTGAATTGATTCGTATATAATGGCTTACCTATACGCGACGTAATTTTTTCTAAGGCCAGAAGCACTCCATACCGAAAGAGGAACATCCCGCAGCTCCACCCATACCGGAATATTCATGAATAGGTCATCCGTAAGCAACACTCATTTTTCAATCAATTTCAACATCAATGTCTTGCCATAGACCATGTATGGACCACCATGGAATACCTTTGTGCGGTCTTCTTCCGTCATGAACTTGAAGATCGTCCAGCCTCGACCATAAGGTATGATTCTACTCTTTACCCCATATTTCTTGACAATGGAATTGAGTGATTCCCTCCCGGGGAAAGGTCCCGTGAAGAAACCAATAAGACAATATCCTCAGGTTTCGATGAAAGGAACTTCATCAGTACTGTCAAGTTCCACGTCCTCGCCTTCTTGTGCAATGAATTGTAATTTCATACCCTTCTCCTCCAAGCGGGAACCCGCAAACATCCCAGCATAAGTCTTCTTTATCTTGTTGGTGCCTTTGTGTATAGTGTTCTCAGCAAGACCATTCGTATCCACAGTTATGCCAATGTGTTGGTCATTCCTATTCGGTGATAGGTGGCCCATCCCCTGCACTGGATCCGACCCGCCCCGACCTGCCTGACCCGTAATGGGCCCGTGAGCCCCAATATGGCTCAGAATTTCATCTGCCACGCTGAGCCCAGGAACCGTGTTATTCAGTCTCGGCCCAGTACCATACCCATGGCTCATACGCTCCAAACTTGACCCGTGATTGCCCTCTTGCCCCGCTTTCAACCCTGGGCCCACAGCATGGTCCGCGATCAACCCTAGGGTTTTGGACGCCGCCGCCGCATCACTTGAACCAATTTCCGTCGGATCTACGCCGGAAAAATCAAGAGTTGCATTCTTTGCAATAAAGCCGTCTACATCACCATTGCCATTACTAGGAACGTTCATACCATACGTATTTGCAAGATTATCCGTAATGATACCTCCACCATAGACGTCAAGACTCACCACGCGGCTACCATTCATATCACCTTCCGTTCCTTGAATATTTCCATCATGAACATTCAAGGTAACCAAGCTACTAGTCGAAGCATAACTTGGAGCAAACACCACCGGTGCAGTCACCGACATCATCGAAGAATCTTTACCACCGACTACACCATCTACTTCGCCATTAACACCAACGGTTTCTACGCTCTTCCCCCAATCATGTATCATCTTCAGAGTAGTATCATCAACAACCTTGTCAAGGAGTACACGTCTGTTCGGCGCGACATGCACCATGATCGTCGGATCCGCAACTCCGGGCACCAAGTTTTCCTTTACAATCGTCGGATATGTGTTCACTTCTTCTTCTTTTTAGACTTGACTTTCATCGAAGTTCCACCATCGTTGATACTAGGAACGCTCTTTATCTTGCCCATGACATGAGACAAGACAAACAATTATCAAAGAACTCAACCCTCGAATCCGAAGTAAAAAGAAACTCACGAATCTTGAAGTTCTTGAATGTTAAGATGAGTATTGCTATAGATGAACAATAAACAACTTAAACAAACGTAATATGAACCTTCAAATATCCGCGAAAAAGGCAAATCTTGAACGTGTTCTTGAATCTTGAATTAATTCTTGGATCTTGAGTCAATTCTTGAAACTTGAACGCCGAAAAACATGCAAGTATCCTAATCAAACAAGGAGTATATTGAGTTACTTCTTGAATCTTGCACGATTTCTTGAACCCTAGAATCCAAGAATATCCGCCGAAGACCATTCAAATACACGCCCCACCGTATCCAAACCAAACAAGGAAAAGTTATATCAATCAATACGCAATCCATCCCGTGATGTGAGGATGAAAACGTGATGATTCCGTGATAAATTGAAGAGAGAAATCAAGAGAAATAGATGATTTGCGTGAGCCCTAGCCGCAAAACGTTGAGAGCGTTTTGTCTAGTGAGAGAAACTTCTCTCTAACTCACTACTGAGAGCTCTTTTGATTATTTCCCCTTTGTCCTTTACATGGTAGAAAACATTACGAGACAGTATTTAAAAAATTTAGTCATGCCATGTATTATACACTATTATACGTTAGGGTTAAAATTTATTTTAAATCTATACAATACATGTTACTTAAACGTGAGGATAAATATAAGTCATAAACCTAATGTATTTTGGTATAGTTATGGATGATAATAACATATAACTTTTAGTTATGAGATGTAATTAAAATAAACTATAGTTACTAAATATAATTAGACACTAATAATTAGTCATGCCATGTATTATACACTATTATACAAAAACTAATTTCGTCTTCTTACTTGTGTCTCTTCTTAAATTTAATTCAAATCACTTCAAATTTAAATTGTGAATCCCTCTTAATGTTTTCAATCAATTGGAGCAACACATAATCCAAACAACTAATAAACTCGAAAAAATCAATTTTCGAAATTGAAGCTTGGAATTTGCCTTCTGGGTCGATCTCGTCGCACATGTCTTGCCTAGTGGGGTTATCTCTCCTATGTGATTTGCGGGCTATTATACAAGAGTGAGGTTTACCCTATGTGCACCCGAAGGGTAGAGACTGCGGTTCCTCTTGTCATTAAAAAAAGTGAAAATTTATTACAAAAAAAAATGAATAAATTTTATGGCCAAACGAGTCTTATACCAACAGATTGGATTAAATTAAGAGATTCTCACATTGTATGTCCGCAAACTAAAATAATAGTCGATAAATATATAATTTTTATATATTAATATATAATATACATGAAATACATAATAGTATATATTTTTATATATTTGACTATCATGTGTACTTATTTTTGCTAATTGATTTAAGTACTTGGGAATAATTTATGGGATATTATGATATGAAAATATAAATTAATATCCCACAAAAAAAATAGTATTTATTATGAGGGACAAAAATGAAAAATCAGCACAAAATAGGGGATAAAAGTGCAAATGGATTCTTTCCAACATATATTGCAATGACTCCAATAACATGTTCTTAATTCTTTTAGAAACTGCTGGCAAGTTTGTGCATATTTGTGAAAGTTGAAGCATTCTGAGAATGGAGAACCTTTATATATGTCTAGCATGGCATACGTTTTTTAAAGATGTGGGCATAATTTGTGGAATATCGTGATACGAACATATAAACTTATACCTCGTAAAAAAATTATTTATTATGAAATGCAAAAATTAAAAACTAACACAAAATAGAGGCAAAAAATCAAGTGGATTCTTTCCAACATATATTGCAATGGCTCCAATAACATATTCTTAATTTGTTTTAGAAATTACTGGAAAGCTTAAGTTGAAACTTTCTAAGAAAGGAGAACCTTATTGTTGAGTCTCGGGGCTACGGATCAGAAAATAAAAGTAAGATTAAATTTAAAATTAAATTGCTGAAACAGTTTTAAATGTTGCCTACAATGTTGTGACAACATTTGTGGCAACATTCTGATAAAAACAGAATAAACCTTAAGAGTATAAATGCAGCGGAAAAGTAAAAGACACAAGGTTTATATTTTCAAGGGTATATATTAATATATCTCTTGATGGTCAATGACCAAAAGAATTATATATATTATATACAATTATAAATGAATTTCTTTTTACAAATTGAGTGTTACAAACGAAAAAGAAATTACAGAAAATGAAGTCGCAGATGACTTCGCCTAAAGTAAAAAAAATCTAAAAAAACAAATACAATATCTTCATTACAATTGCTTGAACAGTAAGTTTAATCTAGAATAAAGATAGCAATTGTAATGTGGGACAAGATGTTGTTAAAATCTTTAGGCTAAAATCAGTTTCTGAAGTGAAATCCCGAGAGCTCTCTTGGTATTTTTACATTTTGATTCTGGACATCAATACTCTGAAGTTCCTCCTCTATTTATAGTGTGGAACTTCCTTGAAACTCTCGTTGGTTGGTTGTGGAAGTTGAGAGAAAGAAGGCTGCAACTTGGACCGATTCTTCCTCCATGAATTTCTCAACAACTTTGACTTGGTCTTCAAGTTGCTTCGACTCCAAGTTTGACTCCTTTAATTCTCACGTTTTAAACACAGCTCTATGTTCAGCTTGTCTAGGGCATTTTTAATTCACAATAACAAACAATATTTTGGCCAGAAGAATAGGCAAAATCGTTTCCAAAGATGTTGGATGAGATATTGCGGCAACATCGGAGACAACATCTGCAAGACACTGCGGATGCTGCGCAATACTGCGGCCAACATCTGCAGAACACTGCAAGATGTTGTCCAGGCATAAAACCTAATGTTGCCACAACACTCACACAACATCAACAATCTCCCCCTTTTTGTTTTTCTTCACAAAACTCCATACAAACCTAAAACTGCCTAGGATACGATTGATTTTAAATATTCCCTTAACATTCCAAACTCAGCAAGATTGTAGCCATGATCCCCCTCAACCTGCAGTTATAAGTTTCAAGTATTGTATTGTAATTTAGGTTAGTAAGAACATATGTTTGTCAGTCACAACATATGTACAACATTGTTGTAAGTACCAAGATACTAACATCCATACATCATCCATAAATAAAATATATACATATACATTTACAGACTAAAAATAGAACTGTCTCATAGTCCACACATATCAATATTCATCAGTGTGAAGTAAGACAAAACCAGTTTAGAAGAAATGTTGGTCAAAGTGTTGCATAACATTTGTCCCAACATATCTCCATACATGTATATAGATATGTTGTTACAAATGTTACAACACTAATTCCAACATTAACATTCTCTCTTTTTTGTCTTTCTTCACAAAACTCACACATTAACCAAACATGAATAGTTCAGGTTCAGTATCATCAATCTCCCCCTTGCTCTTTATTCAACAACATCATCATCATTATGAGAAGCAACACCAGTAGTAGCAGTCTTCCTATGCACAATAGTCTCCCATGTATAGTAGAGCTTGTACAACTTCAGCTTCCTCCCCCTGCATAGATAACAACATTCTCTCCCCCTTTTTGTGGAGAAAACAATATCATGAAATGAACTTTTGACTCTGAAAACAATGTGAATTGTCCTGAGTCAGTGTTGCCTAGATCGTTGATAACATTCTTGACAACATCGTCATTTTCTGCTACCTTTTTTCAGGTCAAGTCAATGTTTTTATCCTAGAGGAAGACGATTGTCTAGTTTGCTGAGAGGTATTGAGCTTGGGTTCTTCGTATTCGACAAATGGCTAATGTTCATGAGGTATTGAATGGAGTGTTATCTGACAGTTGTGTTGACATTGAAGAAGTATTCTATTGGTGAATATGTAGGAGAGGATTTTGGGAATTAATCAGATATATATATATATATATATATATATATATATATATATATATATATATATAACAACAATCCATGATTGGAGTGTGAAATGATGATGAGTTCATCAGATAGATAGACAACAACCCTGAGGAGATGATTCTTCCCTTTTTTTTAATTTAGAAAAAATATATTATTATTTTTCCGGGAAAATTCTTGAAATGACATGAAAAATAACAAACAAGAGGAGTATTATATACAATGCAACATTTTTTTAAGCAACTAGCCACAATATTTTCCAGAAAGTAGGTAGTGTAGATTAATTAAGATTCTACACTCCTCAAATTAAGAAATTAACGATATAAAACTGATTTTTGAATTTAAAAACAAAAATTGTCCAATATTAAACGGGATTTGAGGTTAATGGTTTAAATATAAAAAATACACATGAATAAATAAGGCATGATAAACAACAGAAAAATAATTTTCTGAAAGAACAATCAATATATTGGATTGTGATGTTGTCAGTAATGTTGGGCAACATTTTGGGCAACACAAGTATTATGACACCACATGAACTTCTTGGCATTAACATTAGACAGATTCTGCATATTTTCCCTATGAGTTTGATTCCTGGACCAATGTAACATTTTCCATCGTGTCCTTAATCAAACTTAGTTGAACATATGCAGAATACACCATGTCTTTTAAAAAAATGAAAATAATTTTTGAGGTGTTTTCAACCTTCTTTTAAGCACATGATACTCCTATACAATAGGAACAATATCAATTTTAGAGCTTTGCTCTTTTATTTTTTATTTTCAACATTGTCAAATCTTTAGTCGAGGCTTTGCCTACTTTTGATACTCCCTTTTTATGATATATATATATATATATATATATACACCATCGCAGAGAACAATATCATATTTCAGTTCTTGTTCTTGTAGCATCATACTTGAATGACCAAATGCATGCACAATACTGTAACATTGCCAGAGTATATTGACAAACCAGTAAATATTGTCCCGAATGTTGTGCAATATTTCAGGCAACATCTATCAAAAACAGCCTTATTTAAAACACAGACCAAGATTTATTTATTTTCCAAACTAGAAAATCTCTCATGATCTAGAGTTTTGGTAAAAATGTCGTATATCCAATAAATAAGATTGTTGTCAAGGTAAACAATATCATCTACTTGTATTCTTCCTATCATTCAAATCTCCGGCCCAATCCATGTCACTAAATCCTATTAAGTTAGGATAAGTGTCATTGGAATACCGAATTTCAGACTCATATGTGCCAACAACATATCAAATAATACGTTTCACGACATTTAAGTGAAATATTTTGGGACAGGCTTGAACACATACACACAAAAATACACTAAACATAATGTTGGACAACTAACAGTAAGATACAAAAGACTACCTATCATGGATTGGTACAATGTTGGGTCAACATTTTCGCCAACATCGTCTTTACATACCTTTTTGCAAGAAGTCCATTGGAGTTTTTCATATGTTTAGTATTTACCAATCCAAATATTCTAACTAGATTCTTGGCGTATTTGGTTTGTGAGATGAAAGTTTCATCTTCACTTTGCTTTATCTGCAGGCCTAAGAAATAAGTTAGTTCCTCAATCATGCTCATCTCAAATGTTGATCACATAGCATCGACAAAAAGTCTTAAGGTACAATTGTGAGGTCGAGCCAAAAACTATGTCATCTACATAAATTTGAGCGATGATAATATCTACCACATGACGTTTTATAAATAAAGTTCTATCAGATTCATCACGACTAAAATCAAAATAAAGTAAAAGTCTAATCAAACGATCATACCACACACAAAGAGCTTGTTTCACCCTATACAAAGCATGTTTTTTGCTTGTATACATAATGTGGGTGGTGAATATCCTCAAATCCTTTATGTTGTTTAACATAGACTTCCTTATCAAGAAAAATCATTTAGAAAAGCACTTTTAACATCCATTTGGTGCAAGATAATTTTTAGACAACAATCAATAGCAAGGGTAAGTCTAATTGATTCAATTCTAGCCACAGGTGCAAATGTTTCATCATAGTCCATACCTTTATCCTGAGTATAGCCTTGAGCCACTAGACGAGCTTTATTTTGAACTATAGTTCTCAATTAGTCTGACTTAAAGATCCATTTAGTTCCAATAACATTTGAATCGTTAAGACATGGAACCAGATCTCAGACATCATTTCGAGAATGTTGCTCAAGCTCTTCTTGCATAGCTTGAATCCAAAAATCATATTTTTCCAAAATATTTTTTTGATTCTAAAGTAGATATGAAACAAGAAAGACTAACATGTGGGTATATGGTAGACATACACACATACCTTACCATCTCTCGGTAGTTGATTGACTCTTTATCTCTTGTTATAATTCCTTCAAAAACTCCCCCTATCACCTGGTATGAGGGATGATTCTTACTAATCCTTGATGGAGGGTCTCTTCTTAATTGATCTTGCATTTCAGTTGTGGACTCCTCCTCCATCTCTACCTCTGTGATCTCTTCTGTTGATTCAGATGTTGCCTCTGATGTTGTGACAACATTTGGGACAATATCTGATTCTACTATTTTTCTACTGTAACCGCAATGCAGTTTTCTGATGATTTACCTTACACATCAATAAGATCACCAAAACATAACATTGACCAACTCTTGTACGGTCTTGGTCCTCAGATTGTATATACGATAAGCATGACTAGCCAATAAAAATTCATTTTTCATTCTTAGAGTCAAACTTCGTCAAATGATACCTGTCATTTAAGATGTACCAAATGCACCCAAAAGAGATATAAAAGTAACTCAATTATTATTTCAAAGGATGTCATTTTAGTACTTGGTCTTAGGTAGACTCTATTAGAGATGTGGTGTTTAAGGCTTCTGCCATAAAAAAAACTCTTTGACATTTGTTTAGAACTTAACATTACTCTTCCATTTCTTGCAAGGTTTTGTTCGTCCTTTCTGCTATCCCATTTTACTAAGGAGTTTTGAGAGCATAAAATTTATGAAAAATCTCTTTCTTTTCACACATTTTTGCAAAAGAACGGTTTTCAAAATGCTTTCCATGATCGGACCTAATCCAAAAATAGGAGAACAAAACAAATTCATAATTCAAGAGTATAAAGTTTTAAACATCTCAAAGGTTTATGCTTTTTCGTTTAAAGACATATCTCCATGTGTCCTAAAAAAATCATCAACAATAACAAAAGAATACATCATGCCCGTAGGTTGTCTACTTCAATTGGATCCATTATATCCACATGCAATAACTGAAAACAGAGAGACATACCTGAATGTTGTCTGTCGTGTTGGGCAACATTAAGGGCAACATGTGTTTGCTTATCTTTCATACAAACCTCAGAGACTGTTTTACCTTGAGGTCATCATCACAAAGTTGACTTATGCTAAGAAGGTTAGTAACTAAGCCAACAACATGAAGTACAATCTTCAAGGCTGGTACATCAGAAACATTCAGCATTCCTTTACCAATAATCTTGATCTTACTCCTACCTCCAAAAGTCACGTAACCTTTATTGAATGACTCTTAATTCTTCATAAAGCCTTTCGTGCTATTCATGTGGCATGAATGCTCACAATCAAAGTACCAAGAACCTGTAATGTTAGTTCTTTAATGCAGTAATATAGATATTACAAGTTAAGTCCATTTTGGGAACCCAATCTCTCTTAAAATATTTTCTCCTGTTCTGTTCAGAAATGTAGTTTCGAATGTTGTCTGAAATGTTTAGATAACATTTTAGACGACATTTTAGGCAACACCTTATTCACAATATTTTGAAGTTTGAAGTAGTATGTCATTATATTTACAAGGAAATTTAAGTAACTATCCACAGACTTCAGATTATTCTTTGATTTAAACAAGACAATCTTATTCTTTCCTTTACAAAATAGATTTTCTCATTTTTATTAAAGAAACTAGAGCAAACAATTTTAAGAGATTTTTGATACTCAATACCTGCATATGAAGACTTATTAAAGTAAAGAATTTCATCCAATTTTAAAATCCTCGTTTTGAGCTTCTGAAAAGTGGTTACGGCAGAATTCAAATTTTACACGAATTTTACCAAATTAGATATTCTTTTTGGTAAGTGCTACCTCTAAATGGGTAATTGTGCCTTTTAAAATATGATTCTCAAGAGTTAAAGATTTGATTTTTGAGTCACGTTGCTCAGATTCAATGATTAAAGATTTACAAAGATTTTGTATTTCCTTAATCATGTTATCTTGAGAGTTAACTTGATCCAATCATAGAGCATCACTAGTTGAAATAAAATCACCAAATCAATTTACATCTGAATAGTTAAAATATTCATACCTATCAGATATTGCTGCAGATGTTGTCACTGAGGTTGCCGCAGATGTTGAGACAACATTATCGATGACATCTTCATTATCGGACAGAAACTGTTCGAAAACAGTAGCCAACATTGCTTGTGATTCTGGTTCTGGATCTCTTTCTTCATCATCTCTAAAAAACTCACCGACTCTTACCAAATTTCAAATATTGTTTGTACATTTATTAGCATAATGACCCCATATTGAGCATGCATGTCCGGACTCAATTTGCTTGAGATCAAATTTGGTAAATCCGAATTGAATTTCCTTAGTTACTTTTTTGTTTATTTGAAGAAAAACTAGTGGACTGATGATTAAAGGTTTGACTTTGGTACTCTTTGGATTTAGACTTAACCATATCATTGTTGATCTTTCTCACCATCGAAATGAATTTTCAAGAGAGTAAGACAACATTAGCACCGTCACAAACTTCTTCAATCGCACAAATCTTTATATTGAACTTCTCAGGAAGAGAACAGAGAGTCTTTCCCACAAGTTGAGTGTTGAATAAAGGAACACCAAACACTTGACATTTATTAGAAGGTATGTTGGGCAGAATGTTGTTCAACATTTGTCCCAACATATTCACATACATGAAATATGTTGTCACAAATGTTACGACATTAATTTCAACAATATCAATCTAGAAACGTCAGTCAACTTTTCAAAATAGGATTTTACGTCTTCCGTTTCTTCCATCCTCAAATGTTCATATCGACTCATGAGCATGCAGAGCTTCGTACATTGAATACTCGAGCTACCTTTACATAGCATTTGTAAGGTCTCCTAAGTATCCTTAGCCGTAAACATTTTAAATGAGTTTGACCATATAAAAATCAACTTATCCAAAGATTGCATTTAAGACTTTTTCGTTGTAGCTTGCATTTTTGGTTTCTTCCGCCGTCCATTGGATTTGGGTGTAACAAGAATGTCACATTCCTCATCCGACGGCTACCTTGATACAACATACCCATGGATTATAGATATGCATGCCCTAATATCAATTAATTTGATATGAGAACATAGACGTATCTTTCAATAGGCATAATTTGAACCAACGGGAAGTCTACCAATATTTTGGATTTGCCGGATCCATAGCTTTAGAATAACAGGACCAAACACTTATTGTGTCAAGTGTTGGCTGTGATACCAGTTGTTGGGTCCTGGGGCTACGAATCAGAAAGTAAAAGCAAGATTAAATTCAAAATTAAATTGCTGAAACAATTTCAAATACTGCCTACAATGTTGTGACAACATTTGTGGAAACATTCTGATAAAAACATAATAAACCTTAATAGTATAAATGCAGCGGAAAAGTAAAAGACACAAGGTTTATATTTTCAAGGGTATATATTAATATATCTTTTGACGGTCAATGACCAAAAGAATTGTATATATTATATACAATTACAAATGAATTTCTTTTTACAAATTGAGTGTTACAAGCGAAAAAGAAATTACAAAAATGAAGTCGCAGATGACTTCGCCTAAAGTGAAAAAATCTAAAAAGACAAATACAACATCTTTATTACAACTGCTTGAACAGTAAGCTTAATCTAGAATAAAGATAGCAATTGTAATGTGGGACAAGATGTTGTTAAAATCTTTAGGCTAAAATGTTGATCCAGATTTCTGAAGCGAAATCCCGAGAGCTCTCTTGATATTTTTACATTTTGATTCTGGATACCAATACTCTGAAGTTCCTCCTCTATTTATAGTGTGGAACTTCCTTGAAAATCTAGCTGGTTGGTTGTGGAAGTTGAGAGAAAGAAGGCTGCAGCTTGGACCGATTCTTCCTCCATGAATTTCTCAACAACTTTGACTTGGTCTTCAAGTTGTTTCGACTCCGACTCTTTCAATTCCCACGTTTTAAACACATCTCCATATTCATCTTGCCTAGGGCATTTTTAACTCACAGTAACAAATACGGTTTTGACCGGAAGAATAAGCAAAATCGTTTCCAAAGATGTTGGATGAGATGTTGCGGCAACATCGGAAGCAACATCTGCAAGACACTGCGGATGTTGCGCAACACTGCGGCCAACATCTGCAAAACACTGCAAGATATTGTCCAGGCATAAAACCTGATGTTTCCACAACACTCACACAACATCAACACTTATAATCATTGAAAAGGCAGAAGACTTTGTCCTGCCCCACCTCTCTGCCACCATTTTAGTAGTTCTTTACCAAAGATGTATTATTAGGTACTCCATTTTATTTTTGTATTGAGGACAAACCTAAAACTATGTCGAGAAATCTTTTGTAGTAATCGAATGAATTGATTTTAACATGAAAGTGTAAGAAGTCAATGGGATACCTTTCTTTCTTTGATTTGAAAGTTGTATAGTGAAGTAATACTACCATGAGGGGAAGGGTGAAAAGAACTTCCAGGAATGAACTGTTCTAAAAATGGAAAGCTAAGCTCGACAACTGGAAAAAATTTCCCAAGTTCATTTACAAAAAGCAGAAGTTCACTTTTACATGGAGTATGTTAATGTTAACACTTATTAGCTTTCATCTCACTATCACTTTAAACCTAAGCAACTTCCCTATTTACCTGTCAAAAGCCTTAACATGTTATATTGGCCTCGAGAATCCATGATAACAGTACTCTTCTTAAGACTTTACTTGTTCAAAGCAACAAACGCAAATATTCGCACATTCATTTGCTATTTACTCAAGTCATCCATTTTAAATAGTATCTGTTAGAAGATATTCTTAGGATTATTATTTATTATATTTTAAATAAATAATTATTATAGAATATTCTAGATAGCTAGTCATTAATATATAATCATATTTGTATGGAAAGAATATGATAAAATTAGGAGAAGATTAAGGCTACCAATCTTCTACCATATTTGTATATATTCTTATCATTTGTAAATGGAAGAATTAAGAAAAATATTCTACTTATCTTAGAATTCTTACATGGTATGAAGAGCTTAAGGAAAAAGACCCCCAATTGTTTCTTCCTACCAATTTTTGGCTCTCCTCCATTCCAACACTTAGCCGAAAATTTTACCCCTCATCTACTAAGTTTTATCATTTTTTTCTTCCTTCTCCATTAATCATCCAACCAAATATACTAATGTCCGACTCCAAATCATCCTTCCACCCAACCCTTGCGGTTTCCAACATCAAAACGCATGTTTCCATCATCCTAGAGATGGAAAACGTTCATTATGCAACATGGGTGGAACTTTTCAAATTTATTGTCACTCTCACCGGGTTCTTCACCATATCATTCCCCCGGAAAAAAGAAAAGAAAAGGCATTAACTACGGACGCGGACAAAGAATTGTGGGACACACTAGATGCCACTGTTCTCGGTTGGATCTATGCAACAATTTCTACGGACCTTATGCATACGATAATGGAACCGGATTCTAAAGCGGCTGATGCTTGGAACCGCTTGCGAGATATTTTTTATGATAATTAAAATTCTCGCGCCGTTACTTTGGAACAAGAATTCTCCACAATTGACATGGAGGATTTTCCAAACACGTCGGCCTATTGCCAACGCCTAAAGGTGCTAGCCGATCAATTGAGGAACGTCGGCGCTCCGGTCACTAACAATCGCTTGGTTCTTCAACTTGTCGCCGGACTTACGGAGGCATATAGTGGAGTTGGAACAATAATACGGGGAAACAACCTCCTTCCTTTATTTTATCAAGCACGCTCCATGCTCATCCTCGAAGAACAAGGCCTCTCCAAAAAGGCCACCACCGTCAACAATTCTGACATGCTTGCCACCTCGACGAATGAAGCTAATGCTAATTTTCATCAAAATAATCGAGGACACAAAGGGCATAATGGAAATAAAAATAAAGGTGGAAATCGCGGTAATAATAATAAAAATGAGGGACATCGGAATTTCGATGCAGAAAATTCGCGTCGAGGAAGCGGTGACAAACGCTTTGCAACAACCTTCTTTGGGCGGTGGGCACGGAAGTTGGGCACAGCGGCGGCCTCTTGGCGGCCAGCCAGTGAATTTGGGCCTCAATCCATCGACATTGAGTCCGCAATGCATACGCTAGGATTAAATTCACCGGATGACAATTGGTATATGGACTATGGGGCCACGTCTCATATGATGTCCTCCCAAGGTAATCTTTTGTCCTATTTTAATTTGAGCAAACCAAATGGTATTATTGTCAGAAATGACCATTCAATTCCAATTAAAGGTTACGGATCTACTAAATTGTCACAACCAAACCCTCCACTAGCCTTAAAGAATGTACTTCATGCCCCACATTTAGTTAAAAAATTGGTGTCTGTTAGAAAGTTTACTACTGATAACTAGGTATCTGTAAATTTTGACCTGTTTGGATTTTCCGTAAATGACTTTCAGACAGGGCACCACTAATGAAATGTGATAGCCAGGGGAAGCTCTATCCAGTCATTTCACTTTTTCATCGGGCCAAGACACCTTTTACTTTTGTTGTATTTAATTCTAATTTATGGCATTAACGTTTGGGACATCCGGGAGAGTCTGTTTTGAACTCTCTTAAACACAATAATTTTATTTCATGTACAAGGACTTTTAATAAGTGTCAATCATGCCCATTGGATAAGCATATTCAACTGTCATTTGTTTCTTCTGATTCATGCACTCTTATGTCATTTGATACCATTCATTGCGATCTTTGGACATCCCCTATTTTGAGTTCTTCAGGGCATATATATTACTTACTCATTTTAGATGATTTCTCTAATTATATTTGGACATTTCCTTTATCGAAAAAATCACAAGTTTTTTCCACATTCTTGATTTTTAGAGCATTCATCCAAAAACAATTTGAAAGGGATATCAAAAACATCTAATGTGATAATGGGAGTGAATTTAATAATAAGCATTTTTGGGATTTTTGCAAATTAAATGGTTTGAATTTTCGTTTTTCATGTCCCCACACCTCTTCACAAAATGAGAAGGTGGAACGCAAAATAAGAACCATCAATAATATTGTTAGAACATTTCTTGCTCACGCTTTCATACCCCCCCCCCCCCCATCGTTTTGGCATCATGCATTTCAAATGGCCACATATTTGTTGAATATTCTACCAAACAAAAAATTATCCTACCAAAGTCCACTTCAAGTCATCTACCTCTGAGATCCATCATACTCTCACGTTTTTGGATGTTTGTGTTACCCCTTATTTCCATCCACCACCATCAATATACTCCAACCATAGTCTACTCCATGTATTTTTTGGGTTATCCTTCACATCATAGGGGTTATAAATGTTATGATTTATCCTCCCATAAAATTTTCATTAGTCGGCATGTCCTCTTTGATGAAACAATTTTTCCGTTTAAAAATATTCACGAGTCTAGACCAACCACTTATGAATTTTTGGATGATGGAATAGTGCCATTTTTAACACAAGCAAAGGCCACAGTTATACAACCCGTGGTCCAACAGTCTTTGGCCCAACCCACTGGTGATCATTCTCGGTCGACTGGGCCTTTAACTTCAGGCCCAAATTTACAACACTTAGCCTCTCCACCAGAGTTCAGTGGCGTTCAGTCCACTGGCCCAATAAATGCCTCCCGACCCAAAACGAGGCCCAGGCCACTAACGTCCAGTACACTGGCCCACCCCCTGCTTTGCTATCTGACCACCACCCGCTGACAGTCGCCCAGTCACCCGCAATCAACATGGTATTGTAAAACCCAAAGCAAAATATAGCTTACACACCCAAGTCACTAAATCATCATTACCCCATAATCCTGTATCTGCACTACGTGATCCAAATTGCAAAAATGACCATGAATGATGAATATAATGCTCTTATTAAAAATAGGGTGTGGGAGTTAGTTCCTCGTCTATCTCATGCTAACATTATTCGGTCTATATGGATTTTCAATCACAAAGAAAGATTTGATGGTAGTTTTGAGCGACATAAATCTCGTCTTGTAGGTGATGACAGGACACAACAGGTTGGCGTGGACTGTGGGGAGACATTTAGCCCAGTGGTGAAACCAGCTACCATAAGGACTGTTACACCCCATAAATTCAAGAGGATAAGTTAAGAACGTACGAAAGGAAATAAGATTTGAATTTGGAAAGTTGGGTTGGCAAAAATGTTGTAGGCAGACGTTCAGTCAACTTTGGAGCGGTATATCCCCTAATTCTTTAGGAGTTTTGAGGTGTTTTAAAAGACTAGTATGAAGTTCGTTGAGTCTAGTTTCCAACGCAACAAACCACTCGTCGATTGGACATCGGGGTAGGAAGTTACGGGCGTTAGAAGTTCTGTGGGCTGACGCAGAGGACAGATTTCCCAGCAGGCGTCGCAGCGCCGCGGCGCCGTCAGCAGGGCCGCGGCGCCGATAATTCTGAAAATCCTCTGAGGTTGCAGCGCCCGGGCTGAGGCAGGGCATGGCGCCAAGCGGATTTTTACGCGGAAAGGGGCGAAAAACAGGGGATATTTTGATAAAAGGCCTATGGGAGGGTGACAAGTGTCCCTCCCATCTTTTTGACCAAAGGAGAGTCTTATTTTAGGACCAAGTCTTCAAGACTTGACCATTTGCAAGGGTTTCCCTAAGAAAAATCCCTCTCCTCTCTCTCAAATTGATGAACCCCGGTAAGATTTTTGGAAAGGCTTCAAGAAGGAAAAGTGTTGGCAAGCTTGTAGAGGGTTCGAGTGGGTAATTTTAAAGTGAAGAAGATTTCGGAAAGAGGGCTTCTTGAGGTAAAATCTCTACCTTCTTGTGTAATTGAAGATTTCAAGTTATAGTAGTTAAGAAATGAGCCTGAGGCTGTTATATTAAAGTTTGAAAAGATTGGGGTCATGTCGACTTGTTGAAAACCGAAAATGGGCATGATAGCCACTCATGTTGTAATCAATTCGGTTGCTAGCTAAAAATCGTTACATGTTATAAATAGAAGGGTATATAATTGGTTATGATTTATATAACATGTTGGAATAACGAGTTGGATTAAAAGGAAATTGATAATTATTGTGATATTATAGCCGAACGCGGTTTTGGAATTATTGGATTGTTTTGTATTATTGTGGGGCAGAATTGTATGCGTCCTGTAAAGGCGTGTAATCCCCTTTTGGTTAGCTGAATTGTTGTGCCTTAAATGCGGCGTTTGGTTATTAAATTCGGACCTTGAAAAAGGTGGAAAAGTACGTAGAAACAAAGGAAGTCTTTGTCGATTTCCCGTAGAACAAGGGACTTTACATTAGAATATTCTACGTTGAAGCTAGAAGCTAATAGACGTATTATGGTCATTATAGGATGACAACTACGGACGACATATTGGACTTGGCAAGTGGATTAAACAGAAGAGGTATGTGGAAACTTTCTTATCTCTTGAGCATGAGTAGTTATAACTGTATGGTACGATAGACGTACGTGATTTAAATAATGTAAAGTCATTTGATATACTTGACTTGTTTTAAAGATGCCTAGTCGGTTGAGTTAGAGGATTAACTCACTTGTCCTTGAGAAAAGGTTATAAGAATGGGTTATGCTAATGGGGTAGACAAGGACTTCTTGATGTGAAAAGTATGGAATACTTGATTTGAAAGTATTGATTCTGGAACTATTATACAGATAAGAACTTGTTGTCTAAGTTAAGAATTTTGTCTTCTAAAGTAAAGAGACTTGATGCATTTTGAAAGTTGTGTAACGTGATTTGAAGTACAAGTCTCTTGGTCATAAAAGAACGAAGTTGTCTAAGACATAAGGAGCTATAACGGCTTTATGGGAGGCTAGTTATGACGGCCTTATGAAAGGATAAGATTGTCTTAGTTTCTAAAGCATAAAGTTAGTATAACGACTTTATGGAAAGTTGGTTATAATAACTTTATGGAAGGTTAAAGAAATGGTTTTTCTTGAATAAGTAAGCCTAGAGGAAAGAATTGAAACTAAGAAGGGCAATTTGATTTAAAAGCATCAATTGCTTAAAGTTTAAAATGAGGGTCACTTGATTTAGAAGCCCGAAGCATATTTCTAATAGTATAGTGACTTGTTTGAAATGTAGATAAGCCTTGATACTACGGGTGTTAGTATCTTGGGGTCTTATGTGGAAAAGGGATCTTGGAAAGAGTAGAAATACATAGTACTTTGGGTTGAAATTCCCCGGACTTGTTAAGTGATATGGAAAGTGCCTTAAGGTCATAAAATGAGATCCATTTTGTATGTTAATGAAAGTCTAAAGAAGTTATGAACTTACTTGGACATACCGTCAGTGATGTGGGATTCCACGGGTATGCACCGTGGACATGCTCGATGAGGGATTCCGAGGCATGTAGTTAGAGGGGTAAGAGTATAAATGAGGGGTACACCCCCAAAGATCGTTATACCACTTTCTTCAGGGTAAGAGTATAAATGAGGAGTAAATCCCCAAAGATCGTTATACCACCTGTTCCGTGAATTTGCTACCCACGATGCGAGGAATACCTCATGAAGTCATGTACCCGAGATGAGGGATTCCACGGGCATGAGATATATATATATATATGTATTGTTATGTGTACGCCGACAGTGAGGTAGGATGCCACGGGCGCGTCACATGGATGTATTTTCCTCTTACGGCTGTCGGCAGTGACGGGGGATTCCTCGGGCAGAGGATATAGGTTTATATGTGTTGTATGTGTGTCTGGCAAGCGGTGAGGTAGGATGCCACGCGCGTCACATGGTTAGATTTTACACCTGGCGGTCGGCGGTGATGGGAATCACGGGCGCTTTGATATTGAGGGCTGGTGTTCATAGCCCTGGTGTGACTATCGTTCATATGTTGAAACAGGCTGTACAAGGTTAAATTGACTTTCATTACTTCCACTTCAGTATTGCACTGTGTACTGTTAATTGAGTTTTCATATATGTCTTCAGCTGTACTTTTAATTATTATGATTTAAATTACGATGCTGATTTGCATACTTGGTACATACTTTGTCTTGACCTTGAAGTGCGTTAAATGCGCGAGTTGAGGTACATAGTTTGTTGATCCGCTCCTGGATCACGGTTCGGATTCTCGAAAGCCATTTTCTCCGGAGGCTTTGTTTTTGGTATGGTTCCCTGAAGTGGTTGACTTTTGTACATTCAGGGGTATGGCGGGGCCCTGTCCCGTCACAGTTGTTATGTAAACTCTTAGAGGTCTGTAGTCATATCTTGTGGGTCACTTTAAAAATAAATAAATTGAGGTAACTGCTTTTGGATTTGTTTATATCCATGGAGGTAGCCTTATCGGCTAACCTAATATATATTTCATTATTAAATTTGTGTATGTTCCGCTGATTATCTCTGATGTATACCTGTAAGGGTGCCCAGGTAGGGCACCAGTCGCGGGCCCGGGGTCGGGTCGTGACAAGGACAATACTAAGTCTGGCCCTTTCCAAAGGATGGTCACTTCATCAGTTAGATGTCAAGAATGCTTTTCTCCATGGCCATCGCCATCAAACAATTTATATGCACCAACCTTTGGGCTACAGGGACTCCAGATTTCCAGATCATGTCTGCTTACTCAAAAAATCCTTATACGGATTAAAGTAGGCACCTCGGGCTTAGTACCAAAGGTTTGTAGAATTTGTATCCAAAATGGATTTTTCCCAAAGCCGGTCGGATAATTCTTTATTCATTTACCGTCAGGATACTAATACTGCGTATCTACTTTTATATGTGGACGATATTATACTAACCACCTCATCCGATGCTCTTCAAAAGTCTATCATGTCACAACTAAGTTCGGAGTTTGATATGAAGGATCTTGGACACTTGCATTATTTTCTCGGGATTGCTGTGACTCATCATCCTGGTGGTTTGTTCTTATCACAAAGAAAATATGCTTCAGAAATTATGGAACGGGCTGGAATGTCTTCCTGCAAACCGTTAGCTACTCCGATGGACACTAAATCCAAGCTGAGTGTTGTGTCTAGCGGCTGGGGCACTTCAATACTTGACATTTACCAGGCCGAACATCTCTTATGATGTGCAGCAGGTTCGTCTCTTTATGCACAACCCCATGGAAGATCATATGCATGCTTTCAAACGTATCGTGAGATATGCCAAGGGCACACTGGAATTTGGCTTACACTTATATTCCTCCCCGACATCCAAATTGGTCTCTTATACTGATGCAGATTGGGCAAGCTGTCCAGATACTCGTCGCTCCACGTCCAGATATTGTGTATTTTTGAGCGACAATCTCATTTTCTGGTCCTCCAAAAGACAACCTACAGTCTCTCGGTCCAGCGCTGAGGCAGAATATCGGGTTGTGACAAATGTTGTCTCTAAATCCTGTTGGATTCGAAACCTATTACTTGAGCTCCATTGTCCAATGTCCAAGGCCACACTAGTCTACTGTGATAACATCAGTGCAATTTATCTATCGAGAAATCTAGTCAACCATCAGCGCACAAAGCATATTGAGTTGAATATTCATTTTGTTCGTGAAAGTGTGGCTCGCGGACATGTGCGGGTGTTACATGTTCCGAAAACTTAAAACATTAAAAATGAATGACTTACAAGATCCCATAATAAAGTAAACTGGAAAACTTACAAGATCAGAAAATAAACTGACCAAATTAACAATGAATGACTAAGCCTGGCTAATCATCCTTCATTTACAACAACAGCACATATTATCTACGTGGGTATGTACTTAAAATAAGCCATCAATAACATTCTACAAAGACAGGAGGAAGATACGTTTTCCTTTTTCTTCCCTTGTCCTAACTTTGGAAATATTTGTACAATTTGGCACATAGATGCTTTCATTTCTTAACTATGTAAGAAACACTCTGCACCTGCCAAAAAAAAAAGGGGGGGGGGGGGGCAAGCCACCACGGCAAAACGATGCTTATGGCACTTGACTTCAGCACATTTGTTAGACATTTCCGTGCCTCTTCAAAGTCCATAACCGGGTTTGGTTCTTCGATTGTAACTGGCTCAAAATTTTCCCTTCTATCATTAGCATCATCCTTGCAAATATAATACACATACACTACTTTTAAGGGGATTGAGACAGAAGCTCATGACGTGCTGATTACATCATTGATGTGCAGAATGTCGGGCCTTTGGTGGAACATATAAAGTATCACCGCATTCAATTGGTGTATGGCTAAGTGGATTCCATCTGTCAAACACGATACGTCCACCTCGCCCCATCCTTCCACGGAAGCCATTTGATGTTGGAGAACCTGGAGGTATAATGCCTGCAGCAGACAATTTGGCTGGGTCTAGAGGTTTCGTGAACAGCAGAGGTGGCTCGTTTGGATCCTACATAACCCAATTTATGCAGTCTCATCTTCAGTTTATTTTAACAAGTGGATTAAGTTCAAGTAGCTCTCAACTCACATGCAAAATAATACGAACACAACATATGAAAATATGTGATAAAGTAAGACAGTATAAGGAAGCAACTTTAGGGAGTAGGTAAGCACCAATTTATGGAGCCATCCACGCGGCACGTATCTTCGCTTGAACTCTCGCCTCATGATTCTAGGAGAAACTGTCACCAGCTTCGTGTCGGGGAAGGTTATGTGTTGTGTCACATGCCGACCATGTGGACGGCTAATAGAAGGATCATCAGAGTCGGCAAATTCGTCCTCACTTGAAACAACCTTACTTGGGAAGGAAGGAAATTCAGGCAGAGTGAAGGTATCCTCAAGAAGCTCAGTTTCATTCTGGAATCCAAGAAAATTACATTTATTAAGTCAAAGTAACATTCAAAATGAATAACCTCAAAACATAAGGCCTTGAGGAGGATAACCAGTTACATCTGGTACTTGAATAAGGTCCAACAATATTGTCATTCATAATATCAGTAAGCAGGATATATAAGGAAAATCTGCCCCCACATTTAAGTGTTCTATTGCAGTAAGAGCAATTTGCACTCCAACCTACTATTTTTTCCTTTAAAAAAAAACTACTGCCGCACTATTCGGTAAACAGGCTTTTAATAGGCAGCTGAATTTCTTTTCAGTACAGCAGTTAGAAATTTACCTGGAGCTGCATGTAAGATTCTAGGAAAACCTCAATTTCGCCAAACTTAAAATGCAATCATAATAAAACAGAAGGCAGATACTCAAATCTATTTCCAGTCGAGACAGAATAAGAGAGAATAGAAAATTATGAAATGACACTCCCATTACTGCTGGTAGGTATCACAGGGTAAAAATCTTGAAAAAAAAACAAGAAGATAGACTAGATAGTAACCCTCCCTACATACCTTGTGTTTCATTTGAAGTCTCTGGAGACTAATCTCACTCTCAATAACCTCTCGCTTCTTCTCCTCTCTCTGCACACAATAAGATCAGGGAAAATGAATGTCGACTGTGCAGATCATAAGGAATCAAGTTGTATGGATCTGTAACTTGTTCGTGAAGTCCAGTATCCTATTCATTCCACATTTGTCACAACACACCAAATATATACATTAGCAATTGTTAAGAAATACAAACCATGATGAGAGCCTCAAGAATGATCCTTGCTTGGTCAAGGTTGCGCCTAACCTGGATAATGTGAGATGATATAAGTAAATTTCCTATGGAAAAAGACCAAATCACATTTACCATCAACTGGTCTATAGTCAGAGAAGCTTTACTAATGCAATCTATCCCTCTAACCAAGTATAAAGGCTTTGTGCCACAGAAATATCATGTAGGGAAAAGCTGTTAGTTTCTTAGATCATTATTGTTAGGTATCAAACTACCACCACATCACTGTAATTCTACATATGAAAAGTTCATTGAGCGAACAAAAGAGACTAATACAATAAATGATGTGAGCACTGAACAGTTAGCAAGAAGGCAGTACACGATTGAATAGTAACCATCATCTTAAAAAAGATGTCTCAATTCATTAATGGGAAGAGAGATTGAAGTACAAAATTGCAATAACTTGGCATTGTTTCAGCAATTCATGCCGAACCTAATGCAATGCTGATAGATTGGAATGAAGGAAATGAGGGGTGGTATTGTCTGATGGCAAAGAAGCTTATGACTCTGGGTGCAGCTAGACTGGGATGACGATAAGCAAGATATCACATGAAAGAATCACCTTGGCCAATACACAGGGAGCTGTCAAGATAGACAATCATAGGTAGAAGAGTATTTCATTTAAGAGGACAGATCAAGAAATATGAGCTAAATTCGTCCTTGGTTTCACCTGGCGAAGCTTTTCAAATGACTGAGTGTTGTTTTCCCTCCTTTGCATCTGTTAAAGAATAAAGGAAGCCACAAATTCTCCATCAACACAAACAAGATTCCATGAGAATTATATTGCCAACCAGAAATTTGACACATACCCTTCTTGTATGAAATCTGTGGGCCTTCTCCCTTGGCCTAAATACATTATATGGATTTGTGTCATTAACTGGTGGAGGCGGCTGAAAAGATGACAGCAGTGAAAGTAGTTAGTAGATAGATAATCAACAGCAGCAAATAGTCACATTAAACTAAAAGAACATCAAATCTTCATTATTTCAATAAATTCAGCTCTTCATTATGTTATAATACAGATAAGATTTGCAGATCCCAAAATATTTCAGAAAACATAATAAAGTAGACAAGACTCAGTTAACTCTACAATATTCCAGACAACCAATTAATGAGGTTAGCTAAGGAAATAAGATTGTCAAGTGCTATGTAGTAACTGATAAAGAAATGGACATTGGCCTTAATTCAACCTCAAAGAGGTAAGGGTTGTCCAAGACCATATAAGGAGACAAATTGCCTCCTCTCCGCCGATGTAGGACAATTTGACCCCCCCCCCCCCTGCATGCCCTGACAAGATAATATGGGGGCCCAACATCGGGTGAAATAAGAATTGGCTGGGCCTGGCTCAATACTATGTTGAAGTGTGTGACCATTAATCTTTTAGATGAGATGATTCCGCACTTTAACATGGTAGCAAAGCAGGCATAAGTCCTAGATTCGAGTCTCACCGCCACCCAATATCAAAAAAAGAATCCACGTGCTTCGCCCATGAAAAAGAAGGAGGGCATGTTGAAGACTATTAGATAAATAAGTGTTGGTGCATCACTAATTCAAAATCACTTATATGAGTTTACAAATTCAGAAAGTTGAACTGACCTGCAAACGCCGAAGAGAAGGCTTCTGCCACCGCTCCCGCTGATAGAAAAGAAATAGAGGTTCTCAATAAAAAGAGAAGGCTGCATGAGGATTCATCTTTAAAGACCACATATAAACCAAGTCCATTAGTTCTGATAAGAAGCAAACACCAAAGGCCCAGTAGTCAAGCATTTGGAGCTTTCATGTTGAACTATACATCAAGATCAATCAGTGTGATCCCGAAGTACCAATCAAATCTAGAACATACAAGTTGGAGGATAAAGTTTTCATGTTTTACTCTGCATAAACATTTGCTGACATGCAACGGGATGCTTTTAACACATTCTCAAATCAATTTTCAATTAATCTCATTATCTATGGAAAAGACACACTTATTAAAACCTACGGAATGCATACGATGGGAGGCATTTTTGCCTTGTATTCTGATTAAGTTTGTATTTTTATTAAATTGGAAAATAGTTTTGAGGATGGGTCTGCTAATATTAAGAGATGACCTCAAATCTTAGAAGAAAGGTAATATGTAAGAGAATAACGGGCAAACAGGCTTATTAAGTAGAATACAAGCTTTGTGAAAATACCAGTATCGTGAAAGAAAATTTACAGATTTTGGTGGACGCAAACAAACAAGTATGTTCCAATATATCTTGTTGAACGTCTTGATATGGAACCCCGTTAACAGTGTTAGTCATATTCTTCTTTTGATGAACATATGTGTTCACCAAATTATACAACCGTAAGTGGTGAGAAATACATACCTTACCCTTCCAGTAATTATAAATAGACTGGAATACTCCATATTTAATGGATAAAGATTGCAAGGCCTGAATTTAACCAAAAAAAAGGAAGACAAAAGATGAATAATTAGGAAACTAGACCTCACTACATTCAGAGAAGCAAAATAATCTCAGAAAGTAAGAAAATCAGAACAGCTAAAATCACACTCCACAGCTAAGAATAGGAATAACCAAAAAAGAAGAAAGATCGTGTACAAGTTTTTGTTGAAAAAGATCATGTACAAGTTATGCTGTTGAAGCTGAAGAAACAAACATAGTTTCCAATGTCAGCAACAAACATGAAGAATCCATATACATAATAATTGCAGAACTTGAGATATTCAGTGAACTATCAATTACTGAACATCTAAGAATTTTTTTCTATTTCTACTGAACATGTAAATATATACCAGAGCATGATATCTGGTCTTAAGCATGTAAGTATTTTGATTTACAGGTCAATATCATTGGTCACCACTAACCAGATCTGCAGTGCCAACAAGTTTTAACAAATAGGAGGCAGCACTTTTAGTCACATTGGAGGATACTGATCAGCAAGTTTCGACTACAATGATCCAAATACAATCAAAGGCTACAGCTTAAATCCACAATGATTCCAGCCTTCTTAAGTTGACATAATAGGTGTTAATGAGCACAGGTCGTTAATGCATAGACTTTAAAATGTACTTTCCTTCTAGACAACAAAAATCAATTCTCATAAATTTAACAAGAAATAAATACACCAAATATGGGAAAGAGTCCATGTATCTGTTACATATAAGAAATCAAACTCTTTGAACTCATTAAAATCTTCCTTTGATGTCGAAGAATCCTGCTACATATCTAATAATCTCAGTGCATGTTATAATTGCATCCTAAGGCCCATCCACTTTTTGTGAAACTTTCTTCTTCAAGAAAATCTAAATAAATAAATAAAGAAAGAAAGAAATCAGGCAGAGGGAGTCATTATTGAACCTGGTTTAAAAATACATTAATCATGATGACCATTGAAAAACAGCCCCACCCCCAATTAAGATATACGTCGTTGATCAGATCACTTATTCAAGAAGATAACTCAAATGCTAAAATATTGCGAAGGGCAGGAAATGGGTCTAGTTTTTCGGATAATGATGGAATTTTTTAGCTTTTAAGTTGCTTGCAACTGCTGCAAATTCGTATAAGAGTTAGCTAAAATAAAGAACATGAATTCTCCAGTAGGTCCACATATAAATACACATACGGAGTTCTTAAAAGAGCAAACAACATAAAAAAATTCAAACTAGACTCTTTAAATAATGCAACATGAAAGACAAAGTCAAACGTGCAAAATCAACAGACTAACAAGAAGAGCTACTTTTTACCTCAACAGCAGCATCAAAACTTAAAAGCACAGGAACTGGTGAGCCAAGCGTATTTACTATAACTCCTGCTCTTTCTCGGGCCTTGTGATCTAAAACTTCTAGTTTGTACAGAATGATCTCCAACCTATATCAGGAAACAAAAGTGATTTATCACTTATGATCAATAAGAAAAACTCAAGTCTTGAATTACGCTTTTGTATTCCTTATTAAAAAAGGCATATTGTGTTGAAAGGGAAAAGAACTGAATGAAATGCATAGAGCATAGACAAATTACACTCAGCATCAAAAACCTGAAGCCAAATACAGAATAAAGATAAAACAATTAAAGGGACTGAAAGTAGCTTGAGGAAATGAAAAAGGCAGTTGCAGAGAGTCGGAGAGCAACAAACGTTGTAGCACTAAGAAGAAAACTAATGTCCAGTACTTAGCTTGTGGTATGGGAAGGATATACTAGAATGAAAGTAAGGGGCTGTCTGGTTTGCGGGATAGGGGCTACCAACCCCGAGAAAAAACAGGATCATTTTATCTCACATTTGGTTGAACTTTCCGGGATTTAGCAATCCCATGATTATTTTTACCACAATTGTGGCATTATTTTTCTACCACACTCAATGTGCATTAGTAATCTCGGGATAGAACACCAAAATGATAAAAGAGGCCCTTCTCCAAAACTCTGCTCGCAAAGTCCTTTAGAAAAAATCAAGGTTAAAACTGAAAATAAAAGTTTATCCCAATTTATCTAGTTTAAAACCAAACACATCTATTATATTATACGCCAATATCCCATTTTCAGTTAAAAGAACCAAACATCTACCAATAAAAGCATATCCACTAAATAATACCACCATTATTTAATCCCCACATTATAATCTATGTATAACTTGTTCACCAACCAAACGACCCTGAGTGTATATGCCCCTAGGATGAAAGGTAATGCCACACAACTTTTGCAACTTCAACACAAAAGAAGTAGTGTCTTCCACGGCAACCAACATGTCACAACAGGACTAACAAACAGGAAAATGAAATCCGTCAGATATCAATGGAATGTCAAGTAAGGTCTAAGAAGAGACCCAGGTTTATAAGCTTTCGCTTTAACATCAAATCCACCATCAACGTCCCAATGTCATAAGTGGCCTTGCTGGATTTTTCTCTCCAGGTTAAGATACCAGAAGATTTGCCTGGGTACCTCAGAGGTAATGTCAGTTTGCACAATCAAAGCAGGCTTGCACAGTTGATATAATAATGGGAATGAATTTTTAAAAAAGAGGCCCTCTTCAGAAAGGAATGCAAGAATTTTTGATGGGAGAAGCAGCAGCATTCAGAAGATCAAGATGAAGTGTCTCAGCCTACTTTACTTTTTGTGTAAACAAGATATGGTGGGGGAGTGGAAGCTTTAGTTGATTTTATAGGGCAACTGTAAAGTTTTATTTTTGAAGATACCACATGTCCATTGTGGTTGTAAATTCCACCTCAACACTTTTGAATGATGAGTTTTTTGTGTGAATATAAAGTTACCTTTACCTCAAAAAAAAAAAGAGGCCCTCTTCATGAAACAGCACAAATTGAGCTTATCCTTCACTTGGTGGTTATCGTTCACTATAAGCATGGATTGTCCTACGTGCTTTATGGTTTAACTAATTAGCTAAATGTATAGCTTAAAGGGTTGTGCTATGACTACAAACTGGCTTCTGTCCACCTTATCCTCTCTTCCTTATACCTGGTGTATTGGGTTAGCTAAGCTCTCTGCTGCATTGGGCCATAGTGTGATGAGTGCTTATGCATTACAGTTGTGATGTATATCCCAAAGAAAACATCCATTATCCTTAGGTAGGTTTTAGAGTCTCTTACTTCTATTCTTCCAATTAATACTCGAAACTACCAGATTCAATTACTGTCCGTGTGAATGCAAACATATTCAACTTGCAGCGGCATGAGGAATACAAGCTTAAACAGAGCAAACTTCGCTCTCAATCGAAACAAAATAAAGGATGAACCAACCATAAGGAAGAAACAGAGAACACATGTCTCAAAGGAAGCTGTGTATGTAGGATGTGTATGCAAATGTAACACATTAGGTATACAGAAGCATGGTTTGAGATTTTTACTTTTCAGCTGCAAGAACCTTTCTTTCTCTGTTGAACTCTTGAAGCCAATCTTCATCCTCATTGTCAAGATCATACTCAACAAATTCTCCAATCTCAGCCCGAGCTACAGTAAATTCAACAAAATTTCAGAAATTACTACTCAGATGATAAAACAAACATACCCCCCAGTGCACTTCACGTACCTCCTCTAGCATGTATATATGATGTTGGCTGAGCAAAAGTGCGTGAATAATCTCTTTCATATGTATCCACAATCACATACTCAGGGATAGGTATTTCAGGATCCAACTTCTTGCTAGAAGTTACCTAAAGAATAAATTATTGTCCAGCATAATAAGCATAGGTACAGACACAATTCACCAGCATAGCAATACGGAAATTATCATTCTTAATGTGTGTCATGATTAAGACCAAGTACATTACGAAAAATTGATGATCCAGCTTTCAAGGACAACCTAGGACAGTTAACTTGAAACAAAGGGATTAAAATATAAAATGTATGTAAAAGTAAGTTAAACTGAATATATAATTATGAACAATTCATGCATACAAATTTATAATACAGACATCCATGCAATGAAACATTCGATGTAATAAAGCATAAAACTACAAGGATTAAGCTCAAAAGTCTCATATGTGTCTTACCTTCAAATGTTCAAAGACAACTTAGAATAGTTAACTTGAAACAAGGGGATTAAAATATAAATGTTACTCCCTCCGGTCGACTTTACTTGCCGTCCTTACAAAAAATAGATGGTCCAAAATAGTTGTCATTTTAGAAAACCAAGGGGATATGGAGGGCACGTATTAGGGTAGTAGATAGTCCAGCGTAGTCCTATCTACGCTTACAAACGGGTAGTTGTAGTATTATTATTGTAGACTCACTTAGCCTACCATACTAGTAGGCACAGTATTGTCTTATAGTCCCTTGTCGTTCGATTTATGCTGCTATGTGTATTTTGTTGTCTTATGTGCTTGCATTAGTTATTGCTTTTTTTTTATTCTTTTCTTTTTCAGAATTCGCTGTCATGACTTACGCACGTTGTTTGTCGTACTTTGCTTGAATTTGTGCTTTGTCTTGAGCCGAGGGTCTCTCGAAAACATCTGTTCTACCTACCGAGGTAGAGATAAAGTTGTGTACACTCTACCCTCTCCAGACCCCACATCGTGGAATTTCACTGGGTGTGTTGTTGTTGTTAGAAAACCAAGACATAATCAACTACTCCCTCCGTCTCATATTAGTTGGCCACATTACTAAAAATATCCGTCCCAAATTACTTGGCCACTTTCTAAAAACAAGATAGAATTAATTATGTTTTTCCTACTTTGCCCTTGACATTAATTATTTTTTAAAGTAACCAATACTGATTAGAGTGCAATTAATTGGAGAGAGATAAGGGTAGTGTAGTAAAATTTGCCTTCTTATTTATAATTTCTTAAAGGGCGTGTAAAAGGGAAGTGACCAAGTAATATGGGACAGAGGGAGTACTCAGGGTCGTCCCTGGGGCGGCCAAGGCGGCGCCACCGCACGGGGGGCCCCGACCGGCGGGGCCTCCGCCCCATAATTTTTATTTTTTTTATTGGTTTCAAATATTAAGATATGTATTAAACATGCCTCCAATCTTATCTGTGGAGTTATAGCCTAGCGGTTGAAGGTTCCTTCAAAAGTCATTAGCAAGCGAGAGGTCGCGTGTTCGAATCCATTGAGCAACAAAAGTTTTTTAAAAAAAACATAAGAATTAAATTGGGTCAAAGTTCAGCCCCCGCCCAAAACAAATTTAGGTCTAAATTCCATGTCCCAATTTGATGTTTTGATCAATAATTTTTTAATATTGATTAATTAGTTCATTTTAATTTTTCATGTGAATAAAAAATGGTCTTTTTTTCCTCACACAGGGCCCTTAAAAGTATAGGAACGGCCCTGGGAGTACTTATTAGTTTTCACCTTTACCCTTACTCAATTAATGTGGAGAGAGGTTAATGTGGTGAAAAAGAGAGTAGTATTAAATTGAGATCAAAGAATAAATAAGGATAATTTAGTCAAATTACCCTTTAGTTAATGTTTTCTTAAGGGGCGTGGGAAAAAACATGACAAGTAAAATGGACAGGAGGGAGTAGTAAGAGTTAGTTAAACTGAATATACAATTATGAACAATTCATGCATACAAATTTATAATACAGATAGGACATGCAATAAAACATTCAATGCAATAAAGCATAAAACTAAAAGGAGGGAGTAGTAAGAGTTAGTTAAACTGAATATACAATTAAGAACAATTCATGCATACAAATTTATCCTACAGATAGTCCATGCAATGAAACATTCAATGCAATAAAGCATAAAACTAAAAGAATTAAGCTCAAAAACACCTCATTTTCCGTAGCTTCAGCAGCAAGACGAAGAATAAGGTTTCGCGTATTAGTCTGGGAATCATCATCCTCAAAATCCTTAATAGATTTTAAAATTGGTAACTTCTTGTGAATATCGAGAGGACGCGGTCTAAATGACAGTCTACTCATTATCAACTCAGCTCATTCCCCACACAAAATTCACTCTTTTCTACTCTCATCAAGTTTCAGCTCAGCTTCCAACCTCCACAAAAAAAGGTAAGCTAAAAACTCATCAATATTGAGCAAAATGGGAAATTTTCAAAAATATACAGCTTTTGAAAATTATTAAGCCACGTCGCTCAATATACAATATTATAGTACAACATTATACTTGGGGAGAGCATAAAAGTGGATAATAATGTATAAGGTGTTTATACACAAATATGAGTTAAATAGAGTAACAAACTCAAAGTATGGGCTAAGGGGCGTAAATATTTAAAAAAATATACCACTTTTGAAAATTATTATGCCACCTAGCCCAATATACAATATTTTACAACATTATACCTGAGAAAACATTATACATAATGTATTAACCTTGTCTAAAGTGTATAATAGCGTATAAAAAGTGTTTATACACAAATATGAGCTAAATTGGGTAACAAACTCAAAGTATGAGCTACGTGCGTAAATATTTTCAAAAATAGACATAGAGCTTAATTTTCCGCAGAATTATAAACACTAGTTAATTTTAGGGTTCAATGATTGAACTGAGTTAGATTCGTCCGAGTTACCGAGTTGACTCAGTGATCCGTTTCGATAACAACAATAATAACTGTCGATTTCCTTTTACCTGTTTTACCACGGGGTGAAAGAATTTCGTTCCGGTGGGGATGGGCGGAGGGTAATCGCCGGAGAAGAATGGAGAGTTGGTTAATTCCGAGGGACTAGCTAGGGCAATTTAAATGGGGAGGGAATTTGGGAGTTGTTCGGGTTAACCCTGATTTGAAACCCGACCCGTATAATTCGGGCAAAAATGAAGAATGCGCACGTGTGGCTTGTTCCCTTTATATAGTACGAAATTAGGGGGACAGATGAGTCGTTTGAGCTGAAATTGGGCGGATCAAGATGTGCTGAAGATGTAAATAGGTCAATGTCTAACCCGTTCAAAACTTACATGGGTTAAGATGAGCGGGTCGAGATGGAGATCATAACCCAACTTGCCCAACATGACTCATTACTTTTACAAATTTCAAACTTATCTTTCTATGATGTTATTTTATTTTGTATGATATTTGATTTTTCATATCTTTATTTTTAAAATAAGAATAATATTCTTAAGAATTTTATTTTATTTTTTATAAAAATAAAAAAAATATGAAATAGAAAACTGAGGATGAGGTGGAGGTGGAAGGGATAGGTGTGGATAGGGGCGGGGGTAAGAAAAAAATTAATATTTTTTATAAATTATTTATAAAAGTAAAAAAATATAAAATAGAAATTTGAGAATGAGGTGGAGTGGGGTTAGGGCAGAGGGGGTAAGAAAAAAATTCATATTTTTTTTATAAATTGTTTATAAAAGTAAAAAAAATATAAAATAGAAATTTGAGATTTGGGTAGGGCAGGGGGGTAAGGGAGGTACGAAAAAAATTCAATATTTTTAATAATTGTTTTTTATAAAAGTAACAAAAAATATGAAATAGAAATTTGAGGATGGGGTGGAGGTGGAGGGGTAGGTGTGGGTAGGGGTAGGTGTGTGTAGGTGGGTAGGTGTGGATATGGGGGTAAGAAAAAAATTCATATTTTTATAAATTTTTTTATAAAAGTAAATAAATATAAAATAAAAATTTGAGATTGGGGTAGAGGTGGGGGTAGGGTGAAGTAACATAAAATTTCATATTTTAATATTGTTTTATAAAAGTTACAAAAAATATGAAATAGAAATTTGAGGATGGGTTAGGGTGGGGTAGGGGTAGATGGGGTTAGGGCGCTATGGGGAGGTAAGAAAAATTCCATATTTTTTATAAAAGTAAAAAAAATGAAATAGAAATTTGAGGATGGGGTGAGGTGGAGGGGGTAGGTGTAGGTAGGGTGAAATAGAAATAGAAATTCATATTTTTCTAATTTTTTGTATAAAATAAAAAATATAAAATAAAACTTGAGATTGGGATAGGGCGGGAGGGGTAGGGGGGATTAGGGCGGAGGAAAGATAAAATTTCATATTTTTAATATTTTCTTTATAAAAAGTAACGAAAAATATGAAATAAAAATTTGAGGATGGAGTGGGGGTAGTTAGGACGATAGGGGGAGGTAAGAAAATTTTCATATTTTTTATAAAAGTTAAAAAAAAATGAAATATTATTTTGAGGATGGGGTGGGTGGGTGTGGTTAGGGCGGGGTGCGGGAGTAAGAAAAAAATCATATTTTTATAAATTGTTTATATAAATAAAAAAATTAAATAATAGAAATTTGAGAATGTTGGGGTAGGTAAGAAATTTAAGAATGGGGTAAAGCATGAGATGGAGGAGGTAGGGGAGGAGGTAGGGGAGGAGGTAAGAAAAAAATTATATTTTTAATAACTTTTTTTATAAAAGTAAAAAAATATGAAATATAAGACTTTGGTAAACAATAAAATAGTAGATGAGTTATTTTGGGTCAATGTAATGAGTTGATTTGAGTTATTCAAGATGAATGTGTTAAGTTGGGCTAGCCCAAACTTAGCCCATTTAATAATATGTCAATATTCAAACCCATTAAAATCTAGACGGTTTGGGCGGATCAATTGGGCTTGGGTCTAATTTGTCACCTCTATACCCCTATACGAAATCAACCAATGTTAGTGATGTTTGAATTCTAGTTAAGTTCCGATATTTTTTTCCTTGTCTGAATATAATAGCTCACTTGGTAGTTGGTTTTGTGATATATAATTAGATATATTTAATTTTTAATTAATTAAATAAAAATAAAAATATTTCTAACATTTTGAAAATAGCTTAAATTTTTCTTACACCATTTAGATGTTAATTTTTGAATTAAAAGTGCCTTCCTTCTATTTATTGAACCCTAATTATTTTTATATTAAAAATGTCCTTTTTAACACCCGATCCAGCTGAATTTATTTGTTCAAAATTGTTGGTGTTGAAATTTTAAGAATCCACCATTGTCAAAAGGATGGTGAAGATGAGTTGAACCTAGATATAGAATCAATTGGAGCCTCAAACAAAGAAGAATCCATTTGGTCGCAATGCAAATGGTTTCTAGTTATTTTGAGTTAATTCTCATGGAGTCGGGTTATTTATGATTGAGGTCACCTGAATTAATAAATTAATCAAAGCCTCGTATGTGTCATCTTATAATTTCATTAAAAGGAACTAATTGATGTAATGAGATATTCTTTTAACCCAAATATTAATGAAGCACATTGGGGTCCATAGGTGGAAGAAGAGTAAATTTAAATCATTTTTAATATGTTAGGGTATTTATTACCTTTTTCTGTTAAGTTAAATGTATTTTTTGATCTCTTCACGTAGAAAATTTGTTATATTTGAGTATCTATAGAATTACATTACCATCAAATATGAAGTAACAATACAATTTTAAAATAACACATTAAGTGGTGAAACGATTATACTTATGATAAATTTGTAAATATTCACCAGCAAAAGAATAAAAATACATAATTCAATATTTAATGTTCTTAATTAGATACTATAAGAGAATTTGTTAATAACCTTATTTTTATTTGGTTGAGATACTCGTGTAAAAATATTATAATTTTTTTGGGTAACTTGGGTGTTTCTTGATAAACGTGAAGTAAAAAGATTAGCTTTACTAATCAAAAGTAGGAAATCAACCTTTATCTTAAAGTTGCATAAATGACATATTATAGTACAATCTATTAGATTAATCAAGAAAGAATGAAGTAGATCATATCCGTTAGTAGATATGAGAGGATACTACGCAATCTTTCAAGCTTTGACTACTAACACCGTACTATATCAGTGCAATGTTGTTTTACATTGTCGTGCATAGGGGTGTTCACCGGTCCAGAATCGGAATCCGGAAATTTTCCGGACCGAGGATCGAAAAATTTCGATCCCGGTTCCGATCCGGTTGGACCGTTTTTTTTTTTTTTTGTTAAATGCAATTTATAAATTATAAAATTTTAACAATGTTTTCGTTTATCAATCTCATTAAATATGTTTGTTTTTTTTCTTATCCTTCAATATACTTTATTTCATTAATATGACTAACTTAAAGAAAACCACCAAATGTACTTGGTTCGTATACGAACTAATGAACTACCCATTAATTAAAGTTACACACCACATTTATATTTTCTATTTGGAATTTGGACATTCCTGAAGCATCGACATAAATTATAGGTAGGGAGAAAAGAAAGTAAAGTAGTTGTAAATTGATCAAACTTTATATGATCATAACTTTGCGCTCGGACGTCCGTTTCACCTATTTTTTTTTTGATTTCGCATATTTTTTCAATACGGGGTGGTAAAACCGCGGCCAGGCCAATTTTCTGAAAAACGTCTTTTTCCCCGCTCAATTTGAATTTCCCCCCAAATTGTTACGTTTTTTCTATTTTCAAAGCTAAATATCTCGCGATATACAATAGATTTCAACGTTCAAATTTCATGGTAATGTGTCGGGGAATGTCAATTTCAATATTGAAAATTCAATTTAAAAAAAAAACGGTCTATTCCGGTCCGGACCGGAAAATTCTGATTTTTACCCGGACCGGAAAACCGGAATCCACCATTTTGACGGACCGGAATCCACCGGTCCATTCCGGTCCGGTTTTGAACACTTTGCTACATTCCTTGACGTGATTCTGTCAAGTACCATACTTATGGTACGAGTTCAAAAAGGAATAAACAAAAGAGATAAAAGATCCTTGTGGCAGGAAAATATAGATAAACTGAAACTAAGCTAACATTCACACTTCACTTTTATACTGACTCCATTTCAAGAAATCATCTTCGCTATCATTAACTGGACTCTCCATTTCTGGAACATCTTGCTCCATTGCTTCAACTTCTTTTTCCTCGACATGTTCAGACTTTGCTCCTTCCTCCTGTGCATAATCAACATTGCAGCGAATGGATGAGTTAAGAAATTGGAAAGAAAAAGAAAAGATAACAATTTCTCGAGGACAACCCTGATAATAGTCTAGCAAAACCACGTAGCCCACATTCTTCCTTTCTCCAGCCAGTTAATAACACAAGAAATATGATAATGACATGTGCATCAGTATGGTAAAATTAATGCAGAGTGAACAATGTCAACAGACATTCTGCTAATGCAAGATATGATGCATATAAAATTATGCAGAGATTACATCATGGAAAAGCAAAGACGAAATAGAAAAGAGCATGCACCCCTACACAAGAAGATGAGAAGCAAGAGAAGATCCATACATTGATCTCTTGAGTCCCCTCCAGTTCCGCATCCCCAGTCAAGTCAACTGACTCATCTTTATCAGCATACTGCAATTCCTCAGCTTCAATTTGCTTTAAACGCTCAATTAGTCGTTCAAAGTGGGAATGATCTGCAACACGTATATTATCATGTAAAACCTCAGCAGAAAACTTTTTAAAAATAAACATCGACACATTTTAGTGGAAAAGCCTTTCTCTTCTTCAGGCCAATGGCTCTTTTTCCTTCTGTGATGATCTGATCATACAGAGGATAATTTAAGTGGTGCATGCTCGATCCGTAGCTCCAGCCTTTAAACATTTTACTGTATAATGATGATTAAGGGATATGGTATAAGTGAAATCACAAGGACATTCAAGGAGAGTAGTTAATGTGCTTCTGGACCCATTAATGGTGGTTCGGTCACACAAGACACATAAGAAAAAAAAATTGATCAACTAAAATATTTCATTAATAATAACAATGCCAACTTGGCCATATACGTATACCAAAAAGGGGGAAACTCTACAAAATATGATTCTCCCCAACTTGGCCATATACATAAGAAAAACAAAAATAAAGTGTGACCATCATTATATTAAGTAAACAATTTACAGAAACTGAATCTTCAGGATATCAAGACCATTTTCTTCTGACCAGATACTTATTAAATAGTATGTCCATTGGTCAACAATCCTAATACTAGCCCAATTGTGGAAACTATGTAAAACCTGTATGTTCCTGTAGTCAACATAGAACAACACCTTACCTTTTATACATCTTTTGGAACCAAAAAGTAGCAATTTACAAAAACGAAATAAAAATAGAATTTTCAAGTTATCCAAATATCAGTTCTTTTATACTGTTTTATGGCCAAACAAGATTAAATATTAGACTAAAATCAAACAAACTAGAGATGAAACGTGCAGTACCATGAGCATATATAGAATTTTAACTCTAGAGACTACAGTGCAGAAACCATGTTGAAAGAATATTAATTAATAAACAAAAAGACAGAGAACTCAGATCATTCAGAATTTGTGAATTTGCCTACTCTAATACGATTCTCTTAGCCATCATTTGACAGGAGAGCCTAAGCCCTAACAAGCGCTAGGGAGATTGGAGGATCACGAGGCAAACACATGAAAGAAGAAAAAGAAAAACTTATGGACTACGAATCCAGGCTCCACTTCCTTTTTTTCCCCTTCATTTTAATAAGTCAGGCTCCAATTCATTTTGGGGCTTGATCGGCCATAACAACAAGCTAGCATGTATGCTTTCAGACACACCAAAGGTCATGTTTGTCATGCTGATGAAACATTACTATTTATTGGAAGGTTTCTCTGAAAAAATAATACTAATTTGTCCAATGTATCTGCAAACTCTATTTACACCAATTTACAACAAAATGTTATCAAATAATAATAAGTTCTGGGAAAATAAATAGAAGTGAGTTCAGTACAGAAAATTGAACAAATTTACCTTTGGAACGATTTGTTAGAGCATCATGAAGCCTAAATGGATTTTGCCGCTCTTCTTTCTTGTATTTTAGCTTTAGCTGTCTACGTGTCCGGCTAGGAAAAAGTTGTTGTATCAGGGATAAGTCTGTCCCAAACTGCTGCACAGCCTGAAGACATGTTTGTTCTAAACGTTTAAGAGCAAACCAAGGAAAAAAACAAGAGAGTATGGAGTGCATCACTGTACTCTCAATCACATGAAGTATTTTTATCCAAATAATAATCTTATCCATTAGCTCTATTTGGTGCCATGACACCTTTAAGTCAAAAGTTATACGATCTTTTCCAAATACTTGATTTCCAGTAACATCTGGGTTCTACTCACCTACTCTTCCCATAAAAGTTAACAATTATCTTATAAAAGGGAATTTATCAAAAGAATAATAATCTTATTAAAAGGCTCATGCCTTCTTCTTTTTACTGTTAAAGGAAGAGTCACGCCTTCCTTGAACAAGTCCAGACCATATTAATGCAGTTCCCCATAGTTTCACCTTTAAACACCACTTATCAATTCATTCATTTCTTTGTTCTTATTCTCTAGAACATATAACAGGAAGGGGGAGGAAAAAAGACGAGCGAGCACGACCCAGGAGGCTCGAAGCTACCATGGCTGTAGCACCTTGCTGATTTGTAAGACACTCTAGAGATAAGAAATTGCAATCCATCAGCACATAATTTGACAGCGGGTCCTCTCTGTCACACGGTTAACAAGATGCACAAAGCTCAGGCATATAATTCTTAAAGATAACTGGAAAGTGGAAGCGCTATGTGAGATGTTGTAAAGGCAATTGGATTCTTTACATCTCATGTACTTCACACATGTATCTGCTATTTACACCAACAAGACTGTGCAGTTAGCTTGTACATTTTAGTTCATTACTTTAGTTTATATAAGTAACACAAGCCACTGATACGTTTCAAGTTCATTTCTTGGAATGTCCCCCACTTTGCATCAATTACTTATCAAAAAGGAAAGAAAAAAGTTACCAATGTGTTACAACTTACAACAACAACTACGTCTCATTCCCAAACAAGTTGGGATGTTTCAACTGTCAGTGAGACAAAAATCATAGTTCCAGGTGTCCTGGCATAATCTCTTTCAAAGTTACATGTGAGTAGCTACCAACCCAACTTGACTGCATCAAAATCTAACAGATGCCAAGAGCAAAAAATATGTCCAAGGTTTCAGTTACATTCAATATCTACAAATCCCAGCCTAATTGCCTAAATAGGGGGAAAAGTGAATGAGTCGGTGCTTTGGTGAGAGTTTCTATACAACATCTCACCATAAATAACCCTGAGCAATTTTTTTAATTATATATGACAACATTGTGATAAGCAGAAAGCAAGCAGCAAGAAAGTCACAAGCTGACAATTAACCCAATTGGTCCACCAACAACCTAATGATCTGTTTAATGCAGTAGCGCTACATCCAGCAAAGAAGCATCAGTGATCCCAATTGCATCTCCAAGCCCAAAAGGAAACTTCGAATTTCCACTAACACGCAAACTTTCTTATTTTCCATCATTTTGCATCTTTTACTTCAAGTCATATCAATTTTCCATAATAAAAACATAAAATAAAAAACATAAATCAAATGTCCAAGAGTTCTAAAGTTTATCTAAGATCCCCTTCCCCTGCTCTGATTGACATGCCGAGGATAAAGATGCCAAAGAAGTTAATACTGGTGCCAGGTTCAAAAAATCTTTGGGCTAGTCTAGCACCAGAGGTTCACGCTTATTGGAGGAATCGTTAATAGATGAAAATGAGAAGCTTGACAAGGACGCTTATATCACATAGAGAAAACAAAGTAACGGTTAGATAAATAAATACCAACAAGCACGTCCTACAGGAATCTTTCACTAATATCGCATAGGAAGGTCTCAACAATTGAAGCAAATTTGATTACATCGGGATTGACAGATCTATGAAAGGAAATACAGAAAGGAATCCACAAACTTTATTTTCTAGACTAAGAAATGCCTAGGTGAATCTGCTAATAACGTGAGCACTTCATAAGTTGCACTTGTAGAATCCTCATTTGAAATTAATTTTTCCTGTTCAAATTCCAATTACCTCCCTATGTACATGTGCATCTTTCAGTAGGCTACAAATGAAAAAGGTGTACCTCATAGAAAAGTTCTGTGTCCTGTTTCGACCACCTTGTGCTGGGGGTTTTGTCCATGTAAGTCTGATAATTGAAGTAGGCAGAAGTATCTTCAGCCCTAGGACTTTTTTGATGATCATTAGCTTCCCCATCTTCATCTGAAGCATAGGTTTCATCCTCATCATAATTAGAAACAGAAGCACCAGCACTGCACAAGCACAAATCAAGGAGAAACTGTGACTTGAAAAAGAAAGGACCTGGTCCCAAAGGGGAAAATACAGGCAACAACTCCAGTACTAGTAAAAATGTGAACTATGACACAACAAAAACAACTGATTACAAAACTATTCCAGCATGCATCTAAGTTCTAAGATCTCTTGTCCTGATTATTTTACCTTTCGGGAATACAATTTAGGTACCAGAAAGTAAATTAAAGTACTTTACATTAAAAAAATCTCATATTAGATATGACAAAATTATACATCTCAAGCCATTTCAAAGATCACCTAGTATGACTTGATCCTTATTGGCTTGAAGGAGCACAAATTATATAACATATTTAAGCATGAAGTGTTTACCAATGGCATCTCTCTTATCATTTTCCTATGAATAACGAAAATAGCTTCTCATAGCAGCTACCCTCCAGCTTCTGATCCTAGAAAATAAAATCCCCCGTAGGAACCATTATAAATGGGTCAGAGAAACGTTAAATGGGAATTGTACTGGGTGTAGCATAATGATATCCTGAAAGTTCGCTTATAAATCAACTTGATCGAATCACGAGAATATTTCAGGATAAGAGTACGCCTCCAACATTTATATGGGACAGGATAGTACTAAGTATAGCATACCAGCAAATACATTAAGGGCATCTATTATTAGAGTAATTCCAAAAAAAATCAGATTTAAGATCTGCCTTTCCATGCTAGCTTCTTTGGAGGGTAAGCATAGTTTCTGTTCCAAACAAAAATTAATTGTATAGAGAAATTGGGAATCACCTCCAGAACAAGCATGAAGAAAGAAGATAACTGATGGAGAAACATAAAACTTACAAGTCAAATACTGACGGGATTTCTCGGTTATCAAGAAGAAAAGCTAATATTAAAGGTTAGAGATCTTGACGCGGTCTCCTAATAAGAGAAGAGAAGAAATTTTATTCATCTTTCTGGTCAATTTCATTCTAGAAACACGTTAGAAGATGGTGCTCTTGACAAAAAAGACATGTGTCTCGCTTATTTATTCATTTTTTATTTGACAAGCAACATATAGATAGATCACATGGATGAAAAATCAGTGCATTTGATAGTAGACATTGTATTTACTAATAACTGGAAGAGCAATTGAAGAGACTGCTGTTCAACACAAAATGTCATCCTGTCCTCCCCTTCCCCACCACAACCCCCAAGGAGAAAAGTCACACAGTGGTTGCCTGACACATCAGAAAAAAACAAAAACAACCTAATGATATTTCCTTCAGTTAGTAAATCAGCACTTGGTAGAAGCTGCCCTCATTAGGCCTCTTGGTGGATCTTTCAACTTATCAAAACCATCTTGGACAAGGCCATCAATTTAGATACCTATGGGAATTTCCATGTGGTAAAGAGTCTGCAAGTTCTTTAAGGCATTCAGACTAGGTGCTGAGTTGCCCACATTTTCGAGTTGCTCCTGCAGTGTATCAGGCATCTTCACCCTTATTCCATTAACAATATTGCACAGGTACATGACACTATCATTGGCAAGCTTTGCTTGTATTCCAAGAAAAGTAACTTGTCATCCAGACCAGAAACCATTCTCTGTAATTCATCCATAACATTATCAATTTGAGAGAGATCAGTAAGCTCTAATTCCTTTATTTTTGGTAACAAACATAAGGTCAGACAACGATAGAACCTTTCCACCACATATATACACAACCCAGTGCCCCTACTGCAGCATGATAATAGATGTCAAGTTACACTAGAATTTCCATTTAGAACATAATTGATCGTGCTGAAGCCAATTGCCGAACCTCCATTTCTAGCGTATGAACATATTCAGCCATAACATCTGAATCTCCAGAGCATGTCTCGCCTAATTTTTCACAATTCTTACCAAATTCTGAAGTTCGCCCAATACATCAGATCATTCACCGTTCTGGAAGAGCACAGTACCAGTATCCCTGCTTCGACTATGAAGGGGATTATTCCTAAACCTATGTTGGTTTCTAAAGCCATGGCCGGCAGTAAAGTAAACCCTAGGGCTGTATTTTTTTTATAGCCGTGGTGTCGGAGCCAGCTTGCATGCACCTACCACCAACAACAACATGTACCAGATAACTCTGCCCACCAAGGCTTAGATAGATAGAAAGATATCACCTAGCGTTTGACTCCGTTGGGATTTGAGCCTGAGACTCTTCTCCCACTTCATTGACCACTAGGCCACACTCTTGGGTGCTAAACCGTAGGGCTACTTGTCTCCGATGAGAAATCTCAGAATTCTCTTATTTATTTATTTATTTATTTTAATAAGGGTCTGCTTATCTTATGAATGCTTAGAGGAAAAGAGATGGTATTGATATCTTGATTGGTCAAAGGAAGAAGATGCTTCTACAAAACTTAGGTAGTTGCACGCTGTGGAGAGAATCATGTGGGTTGTTCAGGGCGAATTTTCAAGATACAAGGTTTCTGAGATGAGAAAAATGTATGCAAATGCAATCCAAGCTTTGTCTGGTGGATGGACAAAGCAGCACAGGCAGGTTCTCACCTATAACAAAACATTTTTTTCTTTCTGTGCAAAAGATGCTTTTAGATATTGTACATACAGATTTGTCAATTCTGAAAATTTTGTCATTCTGACTGTTGATAACTTGATACCTGTGCTTGTGTGGATTCAAAAATTCTCTCCTTGTACAGTTAAATGATAAACTAGTTGTGCTCTTCTAGACAAATACAGTAGTAGTATCATTTACAGTAAAATATCTGAGTTGGGTTGTGAAATCTTAGTGTTGGGCCTGGATTCTTGAAAGGGTGTTGAGTCCCTAAGAGCACAGAACCAACTATTGTAAGACTTGAACCTGGTTTATTTGCTATACTTCTCGGCTCTACCGGTTTAAATTCCCGGCTGGGTAAAAGAAAAAGATTGAACAGAGTAAGCGAAGGCTACTTGACCATTTCTGGAACAGTAATGAAGCTAGGGTTGGTGAAAATGGTGCAATTGGTCAATGTGGCGTAGAAAAAGAGGAATAGCAGAGGCAAAGGGCTATAAGGGAGGAGTATTCACATAATTCAGGAAAAAAAAAGTGGCTGGACTGGTTAGGTAGACAGTTCTAAAAGTAAAGAAAATAATGAAGCTGTAGACAATATAAAAGAGACCAGTCATGCTCTTGAATAGTTAGAAGATGGATCTGATATGAGAGAAGCAGACCTTATGAATGGAGACTAGAATGTATCGAGCCAATAATAACCTATACACATCATCTACATTTTCACTATCAACAAGAACAGATTTATTAAACTGAGTAAATGGAGAAACCCTAAGCAAATGGTTAAATACGGATTAGTATTCTTTTAATAAATAAAGCAGAAGGTAAATGTATTAGTATATTTAATTGTATATAAGCTTCTGATACCTCTGATCTGTAGTAGGTATTTGTGATGCTGCTGCATCTTTTTTCTGCAAATAAGGATGGCAAGCAAGGAAACAAGAGAATCAAGGATGACTGTGTCAATATAAAAGATATTCTCATTTTACGGTACCAGTTTCTCAAAAAAGAAAAAAGAAGAAATTCTCATTTTAATTTTTCCTCTTTTTAAAAAGTTCGTGGCAAACAAGAGAAACATAAAGAAAAAACATACCGCCAACCGCTCTCTGTGCTCAGCTAATATAATCAGATCCTTAATAGACACCTTTGAATAGTCAATCGCATCCTCGGGAGCCTCAAGCAAAGCCTTGTCCACTGTAAACAAGGAGACAAGGAAGTTCCGGGTCAAAAAACGATCATAACCATAATTATGCGAAATGTCAGAAATACCCACTAGGCTTACCTGTTCTCCTCTTTTGACGAGTTGAATGAGAAAACTTTTTAGGCTTCTTGTTGGGTGCCTGATCGGAAGCTTCAGTGGTCTTTTTATGCTTCCTAACTCGTTTTCCTTCCTTAGTAACTGTTTTCTTGGACTTTTTCTGTACCTTTTTCCCTTGTGAGACATTTTCCACCAGAAAATCCTCATCATTATCATCATTCCCATTTGTAACAGAATCATTAGGATGTTCAGGCACATATTCCCCATCATCAACTACTTCTTCAGACTCATCTACTAGTCTATTTGCATTCACAGACTTTCTTCTACTCCTTAATGGTCTACTCTCTCCATTCTCTTCACTAATTGCAGAAAGATCAGATGCAGGGATTTTTTGTTTTTTAGTCTTTGGCCTTTGAGGTACCTAAACAGACATAGTTGCAAGTGGGTTAAGAACAGAGACAAAGGACTCCATATGAGAAAAACTATTGCAAAATTTTGAAAAATAACTGAAACAATTTGAAAAACAAGTTATGGCTTTACAGGTTCCTCAGGCATCTGAGAAGTAGCTTCAGGGTGCTTTGCTAGGATGTCAGCATCGGAAAGAGAAACCTCTGTACCATATTCTTCATGAACTGGAAATTCATGAGCAGATTCTGTAATAGTATTATTATCAAATCCTCTGGCTGAGAAATCAAGGACACCATCAGCAGGGAATCCATGTCCATTCCCATTATCCACAAAATCCATTTCAGAATGAACGGAGTGTGAATCTGGCTGACATGACACGGACTCTCCTACATCTGAATCAGGAATGATTGTATCATATCTCTCTCGGTATACTTGTAGCTTGGGCTTGGATTGGACTCTTCTACTCTGCCCTGAATACAGGCTAGAAATTTAAACAGAGTGCAGGATATAATAAAGTACAAGTGCATGAACCTGAAAATTCAGCCATACCAGATATAGTAGTTACCCCAAGGATATCAGCTTCCAAGGAAGGGAAGTTGTCCATCTCCTGCAACCGACAAACTGGAGTTTACATAGTGTGCCAAGGAATTTAAGTGACAAATGTTTCTCTACTCAGAGTAAAATAGGGGAAGGACATGAATATGACCATCTGACGACTTCCACTAACAGGAAAAACACTTCCTTGGAAAGTTAATGGATCTTGGGCTGCTGCAACTTCATCAGATTGAAGATTGGAAGCACTAGGAGCTGAATCATCAACTGAAGAAACTGGAATTGAACGCTGTTCTTGTTGCTTCTCTGCACCAGCAACATGAACAGCAGATGGATCTGTAGGGGGACTAGAACTCTCTGCATTATATGCAGCAAAGAATTTTAATAACTTATATTTAATAGTCCAATTACTCAAACGAAGGGAACACATTTGCAGCATCCACAATCAAGTTCCAATTAATAGCAATATGCAGGAAAATTCAGCAATAAGAGAACAGAAGAAGATTGGTTGTACCTATGCCGCTTGAGGGAGGAAGTAAATCACCAAACGAATCAAAACCTATATATATGTCTGTGTTCTGAAAATTAAAGAACTTTAAAAAGGATATAAAAGGTCTGTTAATGTGATCAAGATATGAATAAGAAAATATCACCTCTCCCTCAGATTTCTCAAAGCAAGATTTCCAATCTTCATTGGTATCAGTCATTACCGTACTTGCATCTAGACTTGAACCAACTGATGGACCCAAAGTTTCTGCAGCAAGAGGATGCTCCGACGAAGGTTCCGCTGACACAGAGCTTTGTCCATCGTCTGTTTACATTTAACAAAAGACGATCATTCTTGAAGAAGTCTTAAAGTATCAAAGAAGAACAATATAGATTATTTAGAGCATATTTTATATGACATTTTAAGGGCTAAAAAATATAAAACCAACTTTGTCTAGAAGGCAAATTCTTAAATTATGCACATTGCACACAAGAAACAAAAGGTGTTTTGAAGGACAAAGGAACTCAACTCTGAAGATTAAATCTAATTGTTTTTTAGTGATTTCGTCTTGGTGTAAATTGGAAAGGATAGATGAGAGTGAAACTCGGTTAAAATTCCTAGAATCTTTTGTATAGATAGCAGTGTTTTAAAAGGCAGAGGCGTGAGGCGGGCGTTTCACTTATCACGGGGTGAGGCGTAAGTCCCATGGATCTTTAAATTTTTTAATTTATAATATAGTATAATAACATAGAAATTATTAAAAAAATACATTGACAATTTTAAAAAATTAAAAGCATGATTAAAAAAATCTTAGAAAATAAAACTTCTAGCATGATTTTACAAGTATAAACAATGCAATGATAAAGAAGCAATTATAAGATGCAAATCAACATTAACATCTTAACTTTCAAAGAATTAAAGAATCACAATTTCTTAAAAAATATTACAATCAAACTATGCAATTTACCTACCTAAAAGGAAATAATCAATAAACTTTATCAGTATTATAATTAAAACATCACTCCTTCATGAATAAAAACAAAATTACTTTCTAATAGCAAAATAATAAAATATGATAATTTTGAGACATAGGACAAAATATCCTTCAAGAGCATTGTCCGAGAGCTGCGGGAGATGAAAGATGGGATAGGGAATAGATCAAGGAGGGGAGTGGAAGGAAGGAACTGGCGCAACAGAGCCCGGTCACATATAGCCCCAGATGTGGCCCCTCTTGAACCAAGTGAACAAGGTCAATGGGCAAATATACCACCGGAGCTACCTTTGGATATAATCCGCAGGGTTGAAGAGAGTGAGACAACTTGGCCTGCTCGAACTGCGGTTCTCTTTTGTGCATCTGTTTACAAGTCATGGAGAGAAGTTACAAAAGAGATTGTCAGGACTCCTGAGGAATGTGGTAGACTTACCTTTCCCATTTCACTGAAGCAGCCTGGTCCCCTTGAATCCCCAATCCATTGCTTTATCAAACGGAGCAGAGATAATTCAGTTTATCGGCTCTACTTTGGTTTGACTCCTTGTAAGTCACACTCTTCTTCAAGCCTGTTCTTTTTTCCTTTTTGATATGAAATTGATTTCCTCTTCAATGATTGTGTGCCTTGTTGCCAGCTTGAAGATGTACCTTGTGTATTTGATCGATAAATCAATTGTTATCTCGCAACTCCCCCAAATTCTACTTCGATGAGTTACTTACACCTGGGTTCATGGGTCTTTTGTGATACTTTTCAAGTTATTGCTCTGGAATAGAATTACACAACTTTTAAAACTTCTGCTTAATGTTTGTGGGCTATAATGTTTCATTGGAAAAATGTTAATGCAAGGCATGTTGAGTATCCAGCAACAAAAAAGTGCTGTAGAAATGTTTACAGAAAAATCTTCGTTGTGACAAGTGTAAAAACTCAGAAAGATTATCATGGCTTTTATTTCATTTGCAATAGCCATGGTACACCAAAAGAAATAGTAGAGAGATACATATCTACTTAATGCCAATTAAGGGATCACTTTTGCTTTAAAATTCTTGCATTCCTTTCCTTCCAAATTGTCCACCAGACAGCTGGGGGGGGGGGGGATTGAGTTCCAAGTTTTCACTTTTGTCTTTCCCAGCCCTTTAATGCATCAGCATTGTAGCAGTAGTTGTCTTTGCCATTATCCAATTAACTCCCTAGTGCTGGCTGCCAGAAGGATCAGGAGGGCAACAAGCACAGATTTTGTAATTTCATTGGTTGCAGATGATTTTTCTCGAGCGAGCAATACATACCTTGGGAAATTGAGGCAAGTCCTCTCAAACGCTAACTATCTTCTCATAACTTGTGCCTAACCACCCAAAGTACCCATCGAAGTTCTTGTCCTTTCATTTTGTTAATGATAATTACATTTTTGGACCGCTCAAAAGAAATAAAAAAGGCAAATGTATACGTTTTGTATACTTGAGCCGGGGTCTCTCGGAAACAGCCACTCTACCTACCAAGGTAAGGTTTGTGTACACTCTACCCCCAGACCCCACGCCGTGAGATTGTACTGGGTATGTTGTTGTTGAGACATAGGACAAAAACATGAAGTCCAATAACAAGTGAAGATGTAAAATTCAACTATGTATTTTTAAAAAATATTAGGTGTTATGCATTCTCGCGGTGTACTCAAATAATAAATATGCGAAAATACAACTTGTTATTTAAGTTATTCTCAATCTTCTTATTTATATAGATGAAGAAAAATTATTAAGTCATTTATTTATTAAAGAATTATAAAAGTCAATAGTGTCAACTAGGGGTGTTAAATGGTCCGGTCCGGACCGAGAACCGGACTTTCGGTCCTGGGACGAGATCCGGGACCGGACCGAAACCTTATAGGTCCGGGGCCCCATTTTATTTTATTTTTAAATTGAATTTTCAATACTGAAATTGACATTCTCGGACACATTACCACGAAATTTGTACGTTGAAATCTATTGTATATCGCGAGATATTTAGCTTTGAAAAGGGAAAAAACGTAACGATTTGGAGAAAAAGTGAAATTGATTGCCAAGAAGGACGTTTTTGGAGAAATCCGTTTGGGATGGCTCCGTCTCGAAAAAATACGCGAAATCAAAAAAAATTTAGGTCAAACGGACGTCCGAGCGCAAAGTTATGACAATTTAAAGTTTCACTAATTTACAACCTATATTTTATATGTCAATACTTCAAATTAAAACATAAAGTCTACATCACATATATTTAAAACATGTAAAATAGTCCAACATTAGGAAATATTGCAATTAAATATAATTAGAGTTTGTTGGGGGGTGGGGAAGGGGGGCTGGCTGGGGGAGGGCCGAGGGGGGCTGGGGATGGGGGCTGGCTGGGGGAGGGGGGTGTTACCGGGTATTTTACCGGATTACCGGTCCGGCTCCTTATCGGTCCGAGTAATTTTTTGGTACTCGATCCGACCGTTAAGATTTTCGGGTTTACGGCCCAGATTCTCGGGTAATTACCGAGTATCCGCACCGTAATGACCCTAGTGTCAACTAAGGATTTTGACACAAAATTTATGTATGAACTGTTAGGCGAGCCCGAGTGTTGGGCGCTAGGCGTGCTTAGGGCGCACAGTCGGGCGCTTAGGGTGTAAGCCTCACACATGAGCCTCGAGGCATTTTGCCAGTGCCCCACCCTGGGGCGAGCCCCGAGGCGAGTCTCTTTTAAAACACTGATAGATAGTCGGGGTATTTTCTGTTAGCATATTTGGCTCTTTTTTTGGGATGAAATCACAGCACTTTCTTAGTGCTAGATTTTGACATCAATAATACTTACCATTTCACAAATTCTGCACACAAGCAATCAACGTTTTTGATGACCCTCAGGCCTCAACAGTCAATATATGATCAAAATTTGCAGCAACAAATGTTCCGGGAATAATAATAATAATAATAGCAAAAAGACAAGAAAGCTAACAATTTTGGGAATCCTTTGCAGTCTTAAGAGCCTCAGACGAATCAGTTGCTACAGTATCACCAGTTGGTTTTGACGTCAAAGAAACAGCTGGAGATGCAACAACTGGACCTTTTTTCACCGGACGAGGTTTCGCCTTGGGTTGAAACTTGCCACCAGCCTTGACTGCATCCAATAACAACATAAATCTTAACCTTGATACACCAAAAATAAATTACATCACAAACTAAAGCGACCTTTTCTCCCCACTTACCAGTCTTTGAAGCACCATCGGCAAAAATATCATCTAAAAGATCCATGAGCACACTTTCAACACTGAAAAGAACAATAACTGATAAGAAAATGTAACCACTAAAATAAGTTTAAAACAGTCTAAAAGAAAGTAATTATATCTTTTGTAAAATTTCAGTTTGAGAATTGCAACTAAAGCCACATGCTATAAAAGGTCTATAGATACAATTTCCAAGACCCGGACTGAACCAGACATAAAAAGAAGAGTTTAAAACAACAAAAAACGCTCAAATAAACTATAAAGGGGAAGATCTTCACAAATCATAGATAATTCAGAACTTAGGTACAAAAGGGCCGGACCACAAGGGTCTATTGTACGCAGTCTTACCCTGCATTTCTGCAAGAGATGGTACGGTTTGAACTCGTCACCTCCTGGTCACAGGCATTCTAATTCAGAACTTGGGTAAAATTCAAAAATGGCAAATAAAGGTAGATCATATAGCATAAAAACAATGTTTACTCTAAAGCTAATCCCCGTCCCCTCCAACTAGAGGATTTTCATATACACTATAAAGGGTCCATAAATACACATTCCAAAGCTAAAATATAACTGGATAACAACAATAACCACAACAACATACCCAATATAATCCCACAAGGCCACAAGTGGGGTCTGGGGAGAATAGTATGTACGCAGATCTTACCCCTACCTTGTGAGGGGTAGAGAGGTTGTTTCCGATAGACCCTCGGCACAACAAAGCATTACCAAGACAAGATAGAAGGAAAAAAAATAACAACAGCAAAGTAACAAGATAGACATAGCCAATGAAGCAACAAGTAACAATAAAAACAAAGTAAAAGACACTATTAAAGAGCAAGTACTAAATAGAACTTAATACTGCTGCTAATAAAGAGAAAAGGAGAAATGAGACTAGCCCCTTATCCCTCCCACATAAAGGTGCTACAACACTCCATCTACTTACTATTATTTTATCCTAATCCTCGACCACCAAACCTTCCTATCTAGAGCCATGGAGGTGTGCCATGTACTATCGATTCACCTCACCCAATTCTTTTTCGACCTACCTCTACCTCTCCAAACACACACTATGGCCGACCAACCTATAACTAGATAATAAGAGGGCAAATAAATTACTAATGCTCAATAGTAACATTTAGGGAAAAGATCTCTATAAAAATCAAAACTAATACTAATTGGAATATGAAATGTATAATACTTAGTTGGGTTTCACCTGATGTAAAAAAAAAACAAATTGACGGCCCTAGGGTTCCTCTGCACAATCGCTGTCGTGTATAGGTGGCAGTTCCTTCTTCGCCGCATATATGATTGGTTTTGGGCTTCAATTCTAGTTATTCATTTTTTCAGTTAATATAAACAAAGTGATCAAGCAGAAAAAGATTCTAGGAAGTTTAAATTATGGCTTTTAATTTGTGTTCTCTATTCATATTATCCGATTTACTTATTTCTTATTCGTATTAAATATGGATGGTCGCTATTTTATTAATTTTTTAAATCCATTTTCAATTCTCCCACATCCAATCTGACCTGCTTGCTTGCTACTCCTACTCACCAATCTTGAGCCTTGTCTTGGCATATATACAAGCAATGGGGAGTTGGTGTTAGTGATTAGTAATTGTGATAGTGATAGTTGTGATGGTAGAGGTGATTAATATTGTAGGCATGATAGTGGAGTTTGTTAATGTTAGTAGTTGGCGGTGTTAATAGTGGCGGCGGCTTAAGAATGTGTCGTGGTTGAATATGTATTTTGGTGATAGTTAGGAGGTGACGACAGTGGATATAATTATAACAAGGGAGGTGGTAAGTGTTGTAGTGACCAACAACAGTGGTGGTTTCCAATGATTTTTGTGAGCAGAGGTGGTTGACAACGATATTGATGGTTGACAGTGATGGTGGTAGTAGTTGTGAGGACATCGTGGTTGTGGTGGTGAAAATTGTCAAACATAAACATACCTCATAATAATATTAAGACTTTGTTCATAATCTATTCAGGCCAAATAAATCTTAAGATAAACAAATGCATTTAATAATCTAAAATCCGAATCATTCAAGATTCAAACGTCTATTAAGTGCAAACAAATGAGACCGTCTCTTTCCCGCCCTCCAACACTCCCACTTCCACCTCCCATAGACCCCATACCCACCATCCTCACACTACCCCCATCCCTAAGTGTTTGCCTAGATTAAATACAGGTAATTTTGAAACAATAACTTCTGCTTACTTATCAAACACAAGAAAATAAGTAAAAATATCACTTATTTCTTGAAAAACCAAACACACCCTAAATATAAAAATATCTGTTTATATTTGTTCTTGGTATACAATTATAAGGCTTAATCCCAAAGCACTGGGTTCTGCGAATTCGTGAACCCATGGTTGACACTTCACTCTACCATTACCCCTTGCCCTTGGGCACTAAAACCTTGAAAATTCAAGAGCATTGAAGATTTTTTTTAAGTTAGTAGTATTCAAGGATGACCATCAAGAACAATTTTACACAAATGAACTGGAAAAGGCCTTTTACTGCCTGGAAGCAAATGCACCACAGGTTAGGTATCCCAGCTAAACCACATCGATGAATGACTAACTCGCAACAGTCGCAACGGCAATGATGCTGTAGGGGAACAACAAATCTGCATCATTTTCGTATTCCTACCTGACTATGCAAAATGAATGGCTCTCATAAATATTTTTCCTAAAGAATTACAACATCTAAACCATCCTATGAATCCAGAACAACATGCAAATCGTTTTGAAGTAGAACTTTGTTCCAGTTAAACAATTTCCTGTGGATGAGAGCACCCAGCCAATTCTAGAAAGCCATGCGCCCTGCAAGTCTGCTTTCCGATATTCTTCTGTCTATTGCCGCATCTATTGAGGTCATCTGAAAGAAGGAAACACAGGACAGGAAATTTTAGGATAGAAACGTGAAAAGGTTAGGTAATCAACACGATGCGAATCAAAATCATAGCCTACTTCAATGACAATAAATTCTGACCTGGGCCAAATTTGAACCACTGTTCAACCATAAATATCTATAAATAATCACAGTAATTCGCAAACATCTGTTGGGTTATGCTTGCTCACACAACCCAACTCTTTCAAGGTCAAAGTAAAGCTCAAGGAGAACATGGAAAGTTCCAAGAACTAATACAAGCACTCTGTTGATATTCCTTGAGTAGATGGCAGCATAGTAGTCAGAAATGTCATTACTTAACTACCAGCAAAAGATGATAAAGATACATACTTGAATCTTTGATGACCACTAAATCGTTGGGATTGCTTGCCAACCGGAGAATGGAGAATGGCCAAACGAAGATAAAAGAAGCCCATAAATTAATGGGGTTGAAACATACACTATAATTGATTGATTATCAGATACTCATCCAAGAGTACTAGCTATTTCCAAGAAGATGAAGGAGAACGAAAAGACTTACAAATTTGCTTTACGAATACGAAAGAATAGTAAACAACTGAATCCGAGACATGAAACTAACACCAACCATCTGGATAAATGTACAACACAAGTCCATATCCATAGGAACGAATACTAGTATTAGGTAATTATAACTTACCTGGCTAGTCTCATCATGAACCTGATATTTTGGCAAGGACATTCTTCTTTCCTCCTGCAAATATTCCACACACTCAGTATCACAAACTAACTGTAAGATCTTAATTCCATGAAAAAGCAAACATTACTGACCATGGACATGGCCTCATCATCCCAAACTAAGTAGACCTCATTAGTTGCTGGTTGGTTAGCTGGAGCTTTGTTTGTAATAACAGGTGGTGGACCAATTGAGGGCCCACCAGTATTTGGGCCAGAGGCATAAGAATGTGAATTTACTGGTACTGGGGCTGCAGCTGCAGAAAGAGCAGATGAAATGAGAAAGGAAGAACCAAAGAGCTTTTCCACATTCTAAATGGGCCTTGATTATTATAACGCATTACTTACTTAGCCAAAATTGAAATATAAAAGCATAAATCAAACTCTACCACTAAGCAAAGCTCTATCAGAAAATCAGGTAAGATAGCTTGTATACTATTTAGCGGAAAATATTATATGAGGAAGAAATAGGATGTTCTTTTCCTGTGCTTCCATAGTGATTCAGGTCAGAATGCTAAGAAAAACTGCATACTGTACGAAGCCTGTAGACTGTAGCTAACAGCTTCGATGTCGAATTTCATCATTATAAAGAAGTTTGAAACTAAGAACCCATTATCCCATTTTCCCACCGAGGGCTGCATAGAAAAGTTTTATGACACCTAGATTAATCCTCACTATCACTTCTAAATATTGCACAAGGTTAAAACCAACAAAATAATCTGATACCATGGGCTGGCCATTGTTTTATGGTTTCTCACCAAGATATACGAGCATGTACATCAAATGAAGTTTGTACCATATACGCCTAACAAATTTTCTCTCTGTTTGAGAGTGTCCGACCTTTAACAGAATGGATAAACATATTACTATTCAAGACCTTGAATACCTGATAACTGATAGCCAATGGAGGCAGGAGCGTTTGGGTCAATGAAGCTCCTTGCTTCAGCTGCAGAGCTCAATGGCACACTTGTTGACAGCATTGGCGCTGAAAATGGTGAACTTTGGGCAAGGTGGTTGTTATTTGGAACAACATGAAACAAGGGCTGAGACACAGGAACAGGTGGGGTAGATGCTGGGAGCCCTGGAGGAGCAACATGTGTTCGTGGTGCAGTGGCTGGCATTGGAGGCCTCATATTTTGCACAGGAAATAATGGTTGTTGCGGCAGACCCATCGGTGGAACCGAGCCAGCAGGATACTGTGGATACCAAGGTGGGGGGCGAGGAGGGACTGGCCAACCAGCAGGAGGCATAGGCAGAGCAGGATTATAGCTACAGCAAACAGGCCATATCCGTGTAAGAATTTATATACCTATTAGAGTTGCTGATTAAAACTCTAAAGCAGCTAATAAATTCAAAGCATGCCAAAAACAACAAAATGTAGAGGAGAAGGTTGACAAAAAGATATAAATGCAAACGCTAATTTTCCTTAATATCTTTTTTTCTTTTGTGATGATGGTGGTATCTATTCCAAGTTGTGTGCTCTTGACTAATCCAGCAGGTAGCTAGTTACCACCCACAAGCATAGGTGCTTCCATGCCGGTAACCCTGATCCATCAAGACTAGAAAAAGTAGGTCTCCATACTAAGTGTTGTAACAGGGATTTGAACATGGAATCTCCAGATTGTTACTCTGATTCTTCAACATGGATCATACTATAATAATGAGCTTGATTCTTATTTCATATATTCATTATTTCGCTCGTTTGACCAAGTAATACTACTAACATAGGGATTCTTTCAGAAGCCTGGGATAGAGAAACAAAGCAAGATGTATCTGCCCCCCTCCCTCCCTGGTGATAAGCAAAAACAAGTCGAAGATGCCCGCCCTCCCTGGTGATAAGCAAAAAACAAATAATAATCCTTAAAAAGATCAGCAGTCAACTATAGAAAGAACTAAACTTTAGGTCAAAGAGGGAGCTTGCCTCTTGTCTTTTGCTAATCCATTGGCTCGGGATGGGTTCCATATTAAAATATTCTTAATTATACCTTCTTAAAAGAATTAGCTGTTTTGTACTCTCTGCTGATGCTTGTGTCATCGACTAGTCAAAATTGAAAATGTTTTCTTGTTTTCAAGAAATAATATGTTTCTTCGCATTTATTCTGTATTAAACACAGAAACTTATTCAAATTCAATCTTAAACAAAACTTATTCAAATTCAATCTTAAACCGGTAGAACGGATAAAGGAAACTGACACCAGATTTCAAGCACAAAATGAAGAGACCATGTCCAGGATCTTATGCAGGCATGCATTCTCACGGATCCCAAATATTTATGGCTAATAGAAAAATCGTCCATATCCATAGATTTAGCATGCAGCATACAACAATAAAATGTTTTTTAAATAAGTAACGCATGCAACAGCATGTGAAAATGATGGTGTATCTTAATGTATTCAAGGCTCAAGCATAGGGAAATTAAAAAGAATAAGAAGCATTTCCATGAGAAACATACAGTGGCGGCACTGCACCAAAAGTTGCCCGGGGAGGATAACCTGGAATTGCACCACCAAGGTACTGGGATGACAGGATGTCCACTTTGGCAGTTTTTGCTGGGGCCTCGTCATCTACAGGAAAATAAAATCCATCAGAAAAAACGATTTAGCTTTATTTAATCATGAAAGCGAGCCGCCGGAACAGACATATTAGTATCTGAGGAAAAGATCTGCAGAAAGCCTAAAAGGTAATAAGCTCATAATGACTCAAAGATGAGAAAAAGAAAAGCACTAAAAGATCAAACACAGAGGCAAAAAGATTTAAACGCCTAAACCAGTGGACAGGAAGTAAATATTTTTTTTTTTGAAATGGAAGACGGGAAGTAAGTAATTCAGACATCAATTGTTAGTAGTTTAGCAAGATGCAAGGTTGAAAAGCTTAAAAACAAGCTCCCAATTTCTGCATGACACAGAGTTCTACAGAAGTAGAAATTCCCGGGAACCCATAATGAACAGACTTAAAAGCCCAATAGCAGTGAGATAGCAAGATACAAGATCAAGATGCCCCCTCGGGGTTAAGGAGATATTCTTTTATTGGTAACCGATAAATCTCCGAGGGCCAGTGGTGCATGGTTCGAAATTCGGTGGATAATGGGTCCCCTCTTTAAGTTGATGAAACATTCTTGCCACAAGAATAGTGATTCAACAGTAACAATACAACAATTCAGCAAACCATAGGGCTCCTACATCTCACTCAAACAGGCAAATTTAAGCACATCACAATACCGCTCGTACCTTCGTCTCCATAGTGAGCTGCTAAGACATCAGGTGGGATTCCTTGCATTCCATATACTTCAATATCTGTTGACTCCCTACCGGGTTTGGCATTCGGTACCCTGTAACAGGCAAATATGCTAGCTTAATACATTTATAGCCAAAAAAGGGGACAAAATGCAAAATAAAAAGTAGCATGAAACATTATCAGCATATCCGATTCCTCACTGCAAAGGCTCCCTTGGTAATTAGAGCAGGCAAGAAAATTTGGCAAGAAGCTTTAGGAATTTTGCAGATATATGTGGGTCGAAAAAACAAGGTCAAACTTGCTTTAAACTTCAAAAGCACCCATCTACAACATCATCAACTGCTATGTCTCCATCCCAAAATAGTTAAGGTGGTCCGCTATATGAATTCCTAACATCTATTCTGCTCCGTTGGACCTGTTTTACTGCAATACTACAATTTAACTTGGTATCACCTATATGGATCATTTGCTTCCAGTGTGTTCTATTCTACCCAAAGTAGTATGACATTCACAATTCTTTTACTTTTGCATCAACATGTAACAGAATGCTCTTCTACCATAACATTTAACTTCTGAGACAGAGTGAATGACTTCTTTCTGAAGCTTCACATTAGGCAATAGGCATATAATATCTATTTTTTAGGAGATGTTGTAAACCATAAGGCTGACCTACTTTAGATGATGCTTTTTTTAGTGTAAATAATTTCTTCATGACGGGAAACCCCCAATGCACATTTATGGATCAAGGGATATCCTAACAAGAGTACCTATAATTATGGGTGGCAAAATCAGCCCAAACCCATTTGACCCGCCCAAGCTTTAATGGGTTTGGGCTAGAGTGATTTTGAAGATGGGCTGATTTGGACAAGCCCAAGTTGACCCATCACAAATCATCAGCCCAAATTGACCCATCAAATAAGCCCAAATTGACCTATCAACTGCCATCCGTTTAAAAGTGTAAAAGATACAAAAAAATGATTAACTTTTTTAAAAAAAAAAAATCAATTTTTCATAATAATTTTTATTTGTTTTTTATTTAAATTTTATAATAATTTTTTAGTTTTTAGTTTTATAAAAAAAAAAATTTGAATTTTTTATTTTTTTATTTCTTAAAAAAAATTAGTTTCTCAAAATGTTTGAGAAGTGGGTTAAGTTGAGCTGGTTGGGTTATGGCCCATCATTTAGTCATCTAGACCCAACCCATCTTAATCTTAGTCCAAACAAGCTTTGGACAGGGTTGGGCATTGGCCCACCTATTGGTTCAACCCATTTTGACCCGCCCAACTTCAGTCCAAACGGCTCATTTGACACCCCTACCTATAATACACAAAAAAAAATCTTGTCTTATAGTGGACATGAATTACTTACATGTTACACGACAAATTTTAAGTTTAAATTTTCTCCATCAGTCACATCAATAAAACAATACCATTCTCTAATATGACCAAATTGTCAAGCTACTTCTGATTCTTTTGTGTCCCAGAATATTCTCATTAACAGAACTATATTCTTACACTTGTATCTGCTCAAACCTGTATCCAAAAGCAAACACCCACTCACTTCTACAAAACTTTTCTTTACATTTTTAATGAATGGCATTGAAAGAGGGACTAAAAGGAAGCTCATAAAGAAGTGTTTCTCAAAGAAAATGCAGTAACAAGGAGGACGAGTATCCTAGAAGCAGCATAATGCAGTTTTCCTCTTTTCCAATACTCATATTTATTTTCCTTGAATCGTTTGAAAGAGTGTATCTTCATTTTTTTGGAACATATATATGTTAGGAAGGTGTGGTGGTCAAGGATTAGGCTAAGGTTAGTAGGTAGAGTGTTCTTCTTTTTAGTAGTATTAGCTAGTAATCACGTAGTTTCTTTTCCTCAATGTGTATTACTATCTGTTGTTTCATTAACTTTTTATCTTACTTCATATCTTTTTTCTTTTCTTTCAGCTGGGGGTCTATCGGAAACAACCTCACTATAGGGTAAGGTCCTGCGTACATCCTACCCTCTCTAGACCCAACTTATGGGACTACATGGGTATGTTGTTGTTGTATATATGTCAGAAACCAGAATTAATATATTTCTTCTTGTAAAAGTTCTATCCTGGCAAAAAATTTGTCCTGACTATGAGATTCAAAGAATCAACCAATTCTCATTGGGATCGCTTTGCAGCTCACACTTATCTAAAGCACATGGCTGCGCCCTTAAAGGGATGACCCTCACTTCAACAACATCACCAACAAAACATACCAAATACCACACTTCATGCGAAAAAACAAGCAATTTATCAACAAATAGGGCTAAAAATGGCAAAGTTGAGAATGTAGCTAAAGAATTAACCATAAAAGAAAATTAAAAAAAAGGGGAATTATTACGCACTTGGTGACGGTTTCTTTGTGAACCTGAAGAACGTGAATGGCCATGCCACCAGCAGTTGAAAGCTTCTTATGGCAAACATGGCATTTGAAGTGTTTAGCCTTTTGATGCTGAACCAATATCTTCTCATCATCGAATTCCCTATCACAGTAATAGCACCATACTTTATCCGATGCTCTCTTCTTCTTCTTCCCCATTTATCCCCCTAGGGTTCCGAAATTACTTTGTGCCGATCCGCTAGGGTTCCGAAATCGATTTGGGGTCTCTCTCTCTCTCTCTAGGGTTTCTGAATTCCCTATCACAGTAAATAAAATTCTTTTCGCTTTTATGTACATAAGGAAAATCTAAAAAGATAAAGAAAACAATAGGATTACGTAACTATCCTAATAAAAAATATTAGTCGTAAAATCGCTAATAGTGGAGAAATGAAAAAAAATACTTATTATCTACTTAGATGGTGTTTGACTAAGCTTCTCAGAAACACTTCTGGTCAAACACTCTCTTTCCAGAAATTAAAAAGTATTTCTGGAAAGAGAAGTAGAAACACCAATTTGATGCTTATTTTTTTTGGGCTCATTTACTATTTTCTTTTCATAAAATTCTTTTTAATCTCATATAATATCCCCATATAAAATAGAAATTTGGAAATAGGGATAGGGTGGGGTAGGGCGGGGGTAAAAAAAAATCTTTTTTTTTGTATAAAAGTAACAAAAAATATGAAATAAAAATTTGAGGATGGGTAGGGCAATGGGGTGGGTGGGGTGGGGTAGGGGTAGGTGAGTAGGGGTAAGAAAAAAATTCATATTTTTTAATAATTTTTTTATAAAAATAACAAAAAATATAAAATTGAAATTTGAGGATGGGTAGGGCAATGGGGTGGGGTGGGGACAGGGGGTTGGTCGGGGTAAGATTTTTTTTTTTATATATAAAAGTAACAAAAAATATGAAATATAAATTTGAGGATGGGGTAGGGCAATGGGGTGGGTTGGGGGTAGGGCGGGGGTAAGGGGGAAGAAAAAAATTCATATTTTTTTATAAAAGTAAAAATAATATGACATAGAAATTTGAGGATGGTGTGGGATAGATGTGGGTAGGGCGGGGGTAGGTTTGGACATATTTGAGTCATTGACTATCATATTGTCGTTACATTTCTTATGTACAATATAATATTATTTTTTGATTAAATGTTGCAATTAAATAATTTTAAAAAAATTATTAAATTGTAAAGATATACTAATTTTTAAAAACATATGATAGAAAATAATATTTTAAATAATTTTAAATCTATTAAAAAGAATATTCTAATACATTTGTATAAATGTTGGTCAAACGGAAAACTGTTTCTATTTTTCATAAGCACTTCTATAATTATAGGCCAAACACCCTAACTGATTCTCCAGAAATAATTTCTGCAGAACTACTTCTGAGAAACAGAAACACCTTTCTAAAAGCTTGGTCAAACAGATCCTTACTTCGGGCCACTTCCACGTTGCATAATTAAGTGTACTAGTTTGATTCTGCATGAACAATAAAGTTTGAAATGTACAACCATTGATTTTTAACTTTTTATTAGGAAAATTAAGGAACACAGACTTGCTAACGCGAGATATTTTGTGTATCAAGCTCCCCAAGAACATTATTTCATCATGATAAAAGGTATATTAAGAATATTAAATTTGCGCTCCATTTCATTTATTTTATAGAGTAAAATATAATTTAAAAGTTTAATTTTTTAAATGAACATTTTTTTGGCATGTATTGAAAACAAAAGCTATATTTAAATTTAAACTATTAATAAGTGGAAGTTCTGTGTAGGGTTGTTATCGGTCCGATCCGGATATCGACATATCAAAACTGGATCGATAAAGTTATCGGATATTTCGGTCCGGATCCTTATATCTGGTACTCATATTCGAACAGTTAACTTTTCGGTCCGGATATTTTAATTCGATTCTTAAGTGGTTCTCGAGTGTATCCGGACCGACAAGTATAGAGGATGTGATAGAAGAGTGCAACTCTTTCTACTTTGTTGGTCAAGAAACAACTGCAACTTTGTTAACATGGACCGCAATTGTTTTGATAATGCATCCAGATTGGCAAGACAAAGCCAAGAAAGAAGTTCTTGAAATCATTGGAAAAGATGAGCCTAAGTTCGATCAACTGAACCAACTAAAGATTGTAAGATACTCCCCCTTTTTTTCATTTTAAATGACACTTTTTCCTTAGTTGAGAGTATCATCTTTATATTTGGAAATGTTTTACTACTTTAAATGTCTAATATTATCATTAACGACATTCTCCTAAACCATAGAAATAGGGATGGATTAATTAGGGATACCGTATCCAGTAGGTTACTGGTCCGGATATCGACATACCGGAACCAGATTGATAAGGTTATTGGGTATTTCGGTCCGGATCCTTATGTCTGGTATTCGTATCCGGACCGTTAACTTTTCGATCCGGGTATTTTGGTCCGGTTCTCGGGTGGTTCTCGGATATATCCGGACCGATAACAGCCCTAGTTTTGTGTGCGATGAAGGGTATATTCGTAAATATACAGTGTTTTACGGCTAAATTGTAAATGATTTTTTAACTTCAATGGCAAACACGTGTAATCTTTGTTGTAAAAAACTGATACGTCTTCCTACAAAAAAGTGCTCTCACCGATTCTCTGGAATTATTCAGCTGAGGGTTGATTGGTTTATTTCTTGTCTTGTTATATTGTTATTAGTTGATAGTTGCATGTGTTATATTTTGTTTGTATGTATCAATTTGTTATTTAATTTGATTCCTTCACATAAAATATTTTCTAGTTGTATCAAATTGTTGAATTTGGAGAGTAGCTCAACTATATATAGTTTTTTGATGCAAAAACTAATCAATTGAAGCATTGCACATCAGTTGTTTGTGAAAACGCATGTATGGATAATTATTGTCTACCATTTTCAGTTTTTCATAATGAGCTAAAGTTCAACATGTCCCTTAAAAAGTGATGAAGTTTGTGATTTTACATTAATTAAATAGATGAGTGAACGATACTATTAGCAATATTCTTCGAATATTCATAGTATATTTTGTAATTATGATTGTTGTATATTTATGGCAACTTAGGATTCTTACTGTATTAAGAATCAACATATGTACAACTATATAGATTGTGAATTAATGAAAATAAAGGGAAATTATTTTAAACTTATATGGTATCAGTAGCTAAATCCTAAACTCCACTTCTCTTTATTCTCCATGTATCGCCCCCCCCCCCCCCCCTTATACTCCTATCGACGGCCAACATACACAAATTTCTTCCAAATTTTGTGACTATCATGTCTCCTCCCACTTCCCCTAAAACATCTGGTTCATCCACCGGTGTATTTGACAACCACCCTCCATCTTCATCATCCGGCTTTTGTTGTTACTAACATTAAGAATTTCATCCATAATTCTTGATCAAGAAGATTGTCAATATTCCTTGTGGGTAGAACTTTTTTATATCCATGCTTGTGCGTACAACGTACTAGACCACATTGATGATTATGTTCCTCATCCCACGGATGTTGCAGACTCGACATGGCGACACCTTGACGCCATCGTCAAACAGTGGATATACGGTACTATATCAAAAGACTTGTTGTGTACACTGGGTATGTTATTATTTTTGTAAACGTGTATAATTAGACATCCTACAATAATTAGAATATATCTCATATATTGTGTAAATATTTAGTGATATATAATTATGGTAAACTAGGATTCCTCTTGTAATTAGGACTAGGATTTCTATTGTATTAGAGGTGTATATTGTACACTATATATATTGATATTAATGAGAAAGACTCCTTAAGGGAGATTAATATCATCTTACATGGTATCAAGAGCTAAAATCATAGTCTTCTTTTTCTAAAGCAGTCCCCCACCCCCCTTAAAGTGTATGTATGTCATAGAGACAATTTGTATTAGAACAAATGTACTTTATACACATTCATATCTATATTAATTGAGATTAATATTATGGCATTTGCATTTGTTGAATTATTAGTTGATTGTTTATAATATTCTATAAATGCATCCTAGAGGTTACGTGGTTATTAATAATGTGAGAGATTAATATTATAACGTAAACTCTTAAACTGCCTCGACTAATGATCATTGAGAATGGGATATCGATAATATGTGATACGTCGACTTGTGGTCTGCATCATATCCTTAGGGATGTAGTATGTCTCACCTGCTACGAGTTATGACAACTCGTGATGGACACATGAATATTTGTTGAAATATTGGTATACCCTGCTGATGCACTGTTTGTTATATATGTCTAAAGTGTCATCGACGTGTAGGAGATAGAAGTCCTTAGACTTGAGGTCGATACCACCTTGCTTACAGAGTAATGTACTTTGATCCTGTCCTAAGCTCAAATGTCTTATAGGTTGTGTCGCGCCCATTTTCGACCGCGGCATTTATTTTCTAAAGGATGCTAAAATTGCAAAAGAGGCTAAAAGTGCAAAAGATGCTAAAGTTCTTGCTAGAATGCTAAATTAATTGGGTGAATTAGGACACCTAAATGTTTAAAAGATTAATTTTGAAAGTAAAAGTGCTAAAAGTAAAAGGATGCTAAATGTTAAGGTGCTAGAAATGCTAAGATGTTAGCTTTATGGACTAATTATATGAGATTATTTACTAATTGTGTATCTTTGCTAGCTAAATTAATCTTGGTTTAGGAAAAAATAATTTTAATAAACAAAAATGCGCCATTTGAATAAGCTCGCGATGAGTCTCGCCATGAAAAGGAAGATAAGGATTAGTAATTGTCCAAATATTTATTAATCGTATTTCACATATTTGAATCATTTTGTGTTCCCAATTTGGAATAATGGGCCCATAATTAATGGGATATAAGAAACTAAAAAAGCTGTGTAGTATTGAGCTTAGAAATATGTACACATGCTCTTGATGGATTAGATATAGGATAGTTATAAAATGAAAGACAAAATTTATTTAAATTTTAAGCGGGAACCAAAGGAAATGACACATATTCTATAGCTAATTTAGACAAAGGTATACGATTATCGTATTTATCATTTAGCAATTTTGGTTTTATTTAAATAGCACATGAGGAAGACTTATTTTTAAAAAATGAAGCACATACTCGAGATAGTCTAAACATGATTAGAATCGTTTAGCAATAACAGGACTGAATATGGGTCAGTTATTCACATTATCAAAGAAAGGATAATCCTTGTTAGGATGAGCACCGTGCTTAAACCATATTCAGTACAACAAAAGTAGGGCATGCGGGAACAAATGCCTTGATGCCAACAACACATATAAGACTCGATAAGATGTATTCTTATATTTTGAGCTCGTCATATTGACTATCATATCTTGTGAATACTAACGTCTTACTAGGGTGAACCAATTAAGAAGTAGCAAAGTAAGACATGATTCGATTCTAACATAATCGGCGAGCATCCAAAATCTCATTTAGTTAAGACTACTTAATACTCCTCATAAATCTAAGCCATATATTCAACGATTCTTAACACCAACTAATTGTAAATATTGATTATATTTACATATTGATATTGAACAACATTAAAATGAATCGCCATACTTATAGTCACGATTTAGGTTGAGAATTTGGTAAGTTTTCTTTTAATATTTAATTTAATTCTAGGTAAGTGTATTATTAATTAATTAACAAATGTGATTAAATTAATTAGGTGCTTTATTATAATTATCTAATTATTTAGGTGCTAAATTAGTCTAATTATTTAGGTGCTAAATATTTAATTAATGCTTAATACTTTAGAATGCGACGCTATTATTTAAAATCTTATTGTTATGCATTATTGCGAAGTTAAATTAAAATTGCATTGAGTTTATATTAAATTACTTAAATGTCAAATGCAAGTATAATATTTAAGAATTGTTTAAGGCTTTTATAAATGCGGCGCTATTATTCAAAATGATTTTAAATTACAAATGATTACTAATAAATGCGGCTATGCTACCTGACACGATGTTATCGCTAAATTATTTCTTTTATGCATTTATTAATCATTTAAAATTACAAATCCTAAAAATTATTTGGAAGAATCTTGGTTTGTCTCGATCTTCAAAATCAAAATTATTGTTAGATAGACGAAAGTGTGAAAAAAAGAAAAAAAATGTCGATTAACAGTGATGACGACCTTTGACATACGAATCAAAGACGCTGCTAGGACACGCTGTGCTAAAAAGGCGAGCATGTCGTCGATGTGATGTTTAGATTTGTAAGGTAAAGTAAATAAAATAAGCGAACACAGGGTGGGCTCTTTATGGCTTGTTCTCTTTGGGTTTGGGTTGGGTTACGAAGTGGGCCAAATGAAGCGGCGAGAGCGCACCTTGATGTGGGGAAGGTTGGCGGCCGTTGGTGCCGTTGTTAAAGAAAATCCGTACGTTAAACTGCTTTGGCTGCTGCTCTTTTACAAGCGGTAAATATATATTTTTTTGTCATATCTTAAAAAGACTCAAGAAAATCTTAAGAACGCATAATCCTTACACCCGGATATGTTAAAAATGATGTAGACGAGGAAATCATTCCGATCTAACTCTTTGTTGGGCGTATTTTGTATACGTCTTTTGAGTAATTTTTAGTTGATATTTTACTCGTTTTTGTTGTGTTTAGTATAGTAGTAGGGGTTTTTCTTTCTTTTGAGTCACAGCGGTGCAAAAAGGCAAAATGACAAAAAGGAACGAGAAATGGGCAGAAAAGGTGCTCGCGGTCAGAAACTCCTGACTTCTCAAAGACCTGAATGGCTGCGATCTTGGTGATGGCCGCGGTGCTTTCTTCGCCTGAGTTGCCAACTTTCGTCCTTTTCGCCTCGGGAGCACCTTTTCTGCCCATTTCTCGTTCCTTTTTGTCATTTTGTCTTTTTGCACCACTGTGACTCAAAAGAAAGAAAAACAAACCTACTACTATACTAAACACAACAAAAATGAGTACAATACCAACTAAAATGACTCAAAATGCGTATGCAAAATACGCCTAACAAAACATTTGCTCGCCCTCGAGCAAAAATCAAAACAAGAACAAAGACACAAAAATAAAAGACTCAAAGGCTCAAATCACGCAGCTGCACAAGGTTACTTAGAAACACATGAACTTCAGTTGGGATAATATGTAGGAACATATATAACATGAATTTAGCAATCTAAAATTTCAAGTCAGATATTTCGCAAATTCATCTCAATCATAAGTAATGGAAGTATGAATACCTAACATATGCATGCCAATTTCATTTAGTTCTACGGGCCTGTTTACTTGCTATTCTCCACTAATCATAGACATACATACTAGAGATCCTCATGACTTTTCAGGGTTGTAATGTAGGTTGAGGCAGGGGTAGGCAAAAGAATGCATTTAGACTCAATTTACGTATCATAAGCGTTTTTCTCATCAACCGTTTTGTCCTTCTTTTTGGTATTCTTTTCAGTTCATACCTATCATTCCCCTTTTCTATTTTTGAGAGCATGAATCAATTCATATAGACACCCTCAAACTTAAGCTTTTACATTTTTTTATTGGGGTGCATCACTTTTTCACTCTCTTTTTGTATTCTTTTTCACTCTTTTTCATCCCAATTTTTCAATTATTACTTATGGCACATGAGGGAATCATGAGGTGTCAAAGAAAACAACTTATTTTAGACTCAGCGGGGCTGACTAGGGATACAATTTATTGTCAGGATGGGTAATGAAAGGTAAGAAGGGCTATCAAAGAAATGTCTGAATCATCTCTCTAATATGTACATTTTAACTATTTCGCCTCAAATAACAAGCAAGCAAACTTCACAAACATTTTTCACTTGACAACACATAGGCTAAGCATCAAATATTCCAAATAATTAAATTTTCATGAAATTTTGGCATATCTAACTTAAGCACACAGATTTTAGTTTCTCATTCCACTACATTATCCCACTTAGTTCACTAGGCGTTCCAAATAAGCACAGCATGCATGATAAAAAAATTGACTCGCATAAAATACAAAAACAACAAAAGACTCACAAAAATAAAATAAAATGAAAACTTCCCCCCAAACTTAAACTACATATTGTCCTAAATGTGTAAAAGACTCAAAAATTCAAATGGGACGACTTACAGACATACAACGGTTCAAAATGGTGGTGATGGCGGCGGATACTGTATTGTCCATTTTAGTGCTTTTTATTTTTCGGAAACGTGTTCAGGCACCGCGATTACAGACGACCGCGCGGTCCTAAACTCTGTGGTCACTCGATCTTTCAAGACAAATGTGCGTGATGATGCTGGTCAAACTCCTGATTCAGTGTTTTTCAGCGTTGTTTTCCTGTTTAATGTCCCATTCTTTCACCTGCATCACCACACAACAAAATATCAAAAGTGAGACTGTTCTAATTAAACTAAATTGCATAATTTAAAAATTGGGTTGCCTCCAAAGTAGCGATGTCTTTAACGTCTTGTAGTCGGACGCAAGTTACTCGTTAAATCATTGAGGTATTTTAACCCCACTACCTATCCATTTCAAAATCCTCCTCCTCTTTCTCACTCTGTTTTTCTTTTTTACAATAGGGGGTTCAGTAAGACTTATATGTTCGACGGCTTCCATGACATTCATTTTTGTTTAAGCATTCTTGTTGACATGTGGGTTCACCGTTGTATGAATGATCTCTCTAGCTTTGTCTGTCTTTGGCCGAATCACTGTGTCGCTATGCCGATCATAAACACTTGCTGATGGCTTGGGATTCAATGGTGGAATTGAACACTTTGAACACCATTTCTTTCTCCTGAACCCTTAGTCTGAGTTCTCTCTTTTCTACATCAATCAGGGCTCTCCAAGTTGCAAGGAATGGTCTCCCCAAAATGATGGGTATTTCACCATCTTCCTCCATATCAAGAATGAGGAAGTCTGCTGGGAAGAAGAATTTTCCCACCTTGACTAGCACATCTTCTATTATGCCTCTGGGTGCACTACGGTTCGGTCGACCAACTGCAAATTCACTGTGGTTGGTTTGGCTTCACCCAAACCCAATCTCTTGAAGACAAACAGAGGCATGAGATTGATACTGGCCCCTAGATCACACAGCGCCTTGTTGCATGTCACCTTACCAATAGTGCATGGCAAGGTGAAGCTCCTTGGGAGAGTCCCCTGCGGCCTGTTGGTTACCATTTTTGCAAGTTGCCCAACCTGTGTTTCGAAGCTCCTGAGAGAGGACCTTGTTTCAGACATGAAAGATTCTGCGAATTGGTGAGTGTAAGCAATGCAACTCTCAGTTCATCAGGCTTCTCCTGTTGTATAGGTGGTCTAAACTGCTGGGATGAAGTGGCCTGATTTTGCATCTGCTGGTTCTGGTAACCACATTGATATGGTTGCTGCCGAGGCTGATCGTTCCTCCACGAAAAGTTAGGGTGATTTCTCCACCCTGGGTTGTATGTGTTGGAATTATAAGGCCTCTGAAAGTTCTCAATCGCCTGTATGCCGGTATGCAGAACCGCGGTGCTGACGCGGGAAATTTAGTTCCGAAGGCAAATTGGATAAGGGCGGATTGGTCCATAGGGCATGAAGATTAGAGGATATTTAAGCCTTGGGGATTAATGCTATGAAGAGAGGTTGGTCATTCTACAACACAACACAAGACGGATTTGGAGCTACAATTGAAGACTTTGTTCTACGTAATTTTCTTTCTTTCATTTTTAATTCAGTTTATGTATGGATATTGTGTTAATTCTTAGTGTGACTATGGCTAGGAGCTAAATACTCTATGAGGGCTTTCCTTATGAATCGCTTGAAATTTTTATTCATGAATTAATGCAGTGGTTTGATTTCTTCTTCACTTGATTAAGATTTAGTCAATATTTGGTATGAATGTTTGATAATTAATTGATCACTAATTATCATAACCTATATGATTTCGAATAAAAAACCGAGAGGAGAGATTTGAATATGCTGTAATTGACTAGACATAGGTTAAAATCGTGGACGAAAGTACCCCGATACTTGTGTATCATTATAGGTTACTGTTCTTAATTCTCCTATGTGGTAAATCCTATCATAGAAATATAGAAGGGTTTTGCACTAGGGTTGAATGATTATATGTCCTAACCGGAATATAAGACATTCTAGTTAACCGATATCTTAACGAAGAAGAAGAATCATTTTAGTTGCATTAAGGATTGAATAAAGTGGATAGTCGAGGATTTTGGAAGCCCTAATTCATTCATAACTGATTACAACTTTATTAGTTTAAATCTTGTAATTATTCTAGTAGTTAAATAAATACATCAATCAAATATCGATTGTCAAATAGATAACATAAAATAGATGAACGATACTTAAAAACCAGTCTATGTGGACGATATTCGGTCTTACAGACTATATTACTTATGAACGATGCGTACGCTTGCGTGAGCAGTCGAAATATCACTAACACTCTTTCAAGTTGATATGCGTAACCGGTTTGTTTCGAACATGATGCATTGAGACGATGAATGTGAAGGGATTGGATGGTGGTCGATGAACGTGTTGTTTAATGGTGAAGGAGATACGAGGATAAATCTGGAAATCTGATCCTGAACCAGTTTTAGGGCTTCAAAATTTCAGTTTTGCATTTCTGGGACAGAGACGCCGCGGCTCCACGATGGAGCATCGTAGCTCCTACTATGGTTTGGTGGCGGCGCCGCGGTGCTGCCTGGGGTTTGTCAGAAGCGTCGCGGCGCTGTTCATCCCGAAGCTTAAAATAAAATTTTCGAACTTACTGCATCTGAGGCGACGCGGCGCCACCCATTAGGTCTGCGACGCCGACGGTGATTTAAAAAAAATTGAAACCAGAAACTTAAGTTTTCAATATTCTGATTCTAAAGATTTTAAAATATTCAGAATCTGAAATTAAAGCTTTTAATTGGACATATTTGGTCCTTTCGAGCAATTCTGTAATTAAACAAAGATTCTGAAAATCAAAATTTTTAAATCTGAAAATTACAGACAGGTCCCTGAAACATGAAAATATTTTCTGAAAAATAAAGTTATATTTTCTGAATTTAATAGGGTTCAAATTGATTTTTTAAATTCTTGAGGGATTAAACTGTAAATTTTAAAAGTATACAAAATTTCTTGAAAATCAGAAAATGTTGAGGGACTGTTTGTCATAGACATATATTTTAGAGTTTAGACAAATAGACCATGGTTATCATTACTAGTATATTATTGTATAATATACAAATGTGCTAAGTGTTTTAAATGTGATCATTTAAATTATTAGCATAATGTCCGCTATTATTGTCTGAGTAGGCGACGCTCAGTAATTGATCTACATAAATGACCGCAATAACTATCTGGATAGGCGGCGCCAGTAGTTGATTAAAATCATTTTATATCATGTCTATTGGGTTGATGGTTTTCCATCTAAATGTGTTTTAGAAATTGCATGATAAGATGTCGTATGATGTATGACATGTATGTTGATCTTGGTAGAAATCACCGAAAACTAAAAATATTCCTCAAACTTAAATACAAGTCTAAAATTAAAACGTGTTGTCCATTATAATTGTTAGGGTGCAAAATCCTTTTCGGCGATACGAGTATTTATGCCAAAACATTTGCTCGAAGTCTACGAGGACTCAGACCCTTTCATAGATGTGTTAAACGTAAAAGTAGATGATAAACATTTGTGGGTATTTACACCAAAATGTTTGCTCGCAAATGCCAAGTTTACTTAGGTACATAAACACAGTCGTGTAATGGGTTGACTTGCTTAAATAAATCTTGGCGCCAAAGTGTCGGACTAATCTAAGGACGCAGGATTAAAATGAAAGATATTTAATCAAACCAGGAGTTGCAGATAAGCTTTGCAATTGGTCTAGAACTTACCAAAATGTGTTATTGAAGGTATCAGCCAAATTAAACACACATATAGTATATGTTTGGATCTTGACCCATTATGACCTTATAATGATTTTAGGTTTGTATTCTACCTTGGGCTAGTAGAAGTATGCTAAAATAGTGGGAGCTAATTAAATAAAAAGATATCTCAAATTAGTTTAAAATAAATGTGTATAATCAGGAGAATTAATTTTGATTGCATTTTCCTTTCTATCTATATCTTCAGATCTTCAGAATGTCGATTATATCACTTCAAATAATAATGGACACGAACAAGCTCACCAGACTGAATTATCTTGATTGGCTTAGGAATCTTAGGATTGTCCTAAGACAAGAGAGAATCGAATATGTATTGGATAAGGTTTTTCCCATAGTGCTTGATGAGGACTCTGTCGAATATGCTAATTTTGACAAGGTTGTCTATCAGAAATACCTTGATGATGCTACATATGCACAGTTCGTTATGCTATCTTCCATGTCAATGGATTTGCAGATGCATCATAAGAACATGGGTCCTAATGAGATGCTAGGACACTTAAAGAGCCTCTATGACTCTCGGTCTCATACTATGGAGTATGAGTTGCTTATAGATTTTTTTAAGTGTAAGTTGATCTATTAGGGCCAAGTGTCTCAGCATGTGCTGAAGATGATTGGGCTGATTGAAAGGTTGTCATCTATTGATATTAAGTTTCATGACAGAGTTGTTTCCACGCTTATTCTAAATTCACTTCCTCGTTCGTTTGAGAGTTTTATCATCAATTACAACATGAATGGAACTAAAGCGAGTCTGCCAAAATTACATAATATGTTTAAAACTTTTGAATCTTCAATCTCTAAGAGCAAAGTTGTGCTTATGGTTAGCTTCTCTAGTCATTCCAAACCAAAAGGTAAGGAATCTCAGAAGAGGAAGGGAAAAGCTATCGCTGCGCCCATAACAATGATGGAGAAGAAAGTTATTTCGACTAAGAATGTGTGCATGAATTGCAATAAGAAAGGGCATTAGAAGAAATATTGCACTGCTCCAGGAGGAGGGAAGGCACATGGTGCTTCAGCCTCTAGTGGACAAGATATGTTTATAATTGAAATAAGTATATCTATTAATAATTCTCATTCATGGGTACTAGATACCGCTTGTGGCTCACATATTTGTACAAATGTGCAGGGGCTAACTGACAACAGGAAGGTCGGACTTCGAGAGGTGGACATGCGCATAGAAAATGGGGCACGAGTTGATGCTGATCGCGTGGGAACCTATAGATTAGATTTACCTTCTAGCAAATGTTTAGTGTTGAACAATTGTTTTTATGTTCCCTCATTAACAAGGAACATCATTTCCATTCCTGTTTTAGACGAAGAGGGTTTTTCCTCAAACATTATTAATGGTAGTATGATTTTGTATTTTAATGATGTTGTATTTGGAATTGCGCAAAATTTTCAATATACAAAACAAAAGAGCTAAAATATGTAAAAGAAATTCTACCTACATGTGGCATTGTAGACTTGGTCATATCAATCAAACAATGATAGAACGGTTGAGGAAACTTAACTACCTTGAACCATTTGACTTAGAATCTTATGGTAACTTGGAATCCGGTTTGAAAAGGTAAAATGACCAATAAGCCTCTTTCTGAAAAGGGAATACGAGCCAAAAAGGTGTTTGAGTTGGTACATACTTACGTATGTGGACCATTTTAGACTCAAACTAGAGGAGGTTTCCCTTACTTCACCATTTTTACAGACGACCTGACAAGGTATGTATATGTGTATCTTATGAAACACAAGTCTGAGGCCTTCGTAAAGTTTAGGGAGTACAAGTGTGAAGTAGAGAAACAACTCTCAAAGAGTATCAAGACTGTTCGATCTAATCGAGGAGGTGAATAGTTAAGTAAAGAATTTTTAGATTACTTGAAGCTACGTGGAGTTCATTCAGAATGGATACCTCCTGGAACACCACAGATGAATGGTGTTGCCGAACCCTACTTGATATGGTTCGATCCATGATGAGCTTTTCAGCTTTACCTACATACCTTTGGGGATATGCTATACAAACCTCCATTTATGTTCTAAACAAGGTTATTTCTAAATCAGTTGAAAAGACACTATATGAGGTATGGTGTGGCAAAAAGTCAACTCTTAGACATGTGAGGCCCTGGGGTGCCCTGCATATGTCAATAAGATGCTCACTGATAAGTTGGAATCCAAGAGTGAGAAATGTTACTTTGTAGGGTATCCAAAGGAAACTAAGGGAAACTATTTCTATCTTCCTAGCAAACATAAGATCATTGTTTCTAGGAACACAACTTTCTTTGAAGAAGAATATGTTTACAAGAAAGAGAGATCCACAAAGATAGAACTTGAAGAAATTCAAGAACAACAAAGTAACATAGAGGTTGAGTCCTTGCCAGATGATCAAGACAAGAATTCAGTGGGAGCTTTTGACGAAGATTGGGTACTTAGGGTATGCCCTTCGGCCATTGAGAGTGTTGCGAGGAATGATGCAGAAATGCAAGACCATCCTACACAGACCTTGGGAGCAAGTGCAGTTATTGCACCTCCTCCATTCAAGAAAGACATGAAAATGATATTTCTGAAATCTCTCATATTGGTGGATCAACCAACACACAAGAACCTTCTCACAGTCAGAACATACCTAGAACTGAACTGTAAAACAATCAACTCTGTAGGTCGACTAGAACTCATCGTCCTCCAGAAAGACTAATTCTACTTATGGAAATACATAGTGAGATAGATATTACAGATGATGGTGAGCCTACAACCTACAACGAAGCAATGGTGGACATTGATTCGAAGAGATGGCAAGAAGTCATGAAATTCGAAATGGAATCTATGTATGTCAATCAAGTGTGGAACTTGGTTGATTTGCCAAATGGGGTTAAACCCATAGGATGCAAATGGGTCTTCAAGAAGAAGATTGATGCCAAATGGGGTTAAACCCATCAGCGTCCTGGTGTGGATTATGATGAAACATTTTCGCTAGTTGCTAAGATAAAGTCTATTCGGATTTTGCTTGCGATAGTTGCACATTATGACTATGACATTTGGCAGATGATGCGCGAAAAGATGCACACACTTTACGCAAGTGCACGTTATCGTGACAAGTAATATAGTCCTGGTAAGACCGAATATCGTCCACAAGGATTAGGGTTCAAGTATTAACTATCTATCTTTTGGTATCTATTTGGTGATTGATATTTGAGTTTGTGGTTTATAACTAGTAATTATAAAAGCTAATTTAACTATATGTTTATTTCAGTTGTGATGGGAATAGGGCTTCCATGTCTCTTCAACTATCTGCTTATGTTATTTATTAATGCAACGAACTATGGTCTTCTTCTTTCGGAGAAAGCATGTTTACGAAATCGTTTTATACTCCCGTTAGGGTTATATAAACACTCAACCCCAGTATCGCACCTTACCTACCTTTCGGTGATAAGGATAACTCTATAGGAGGATTAAGAGCAAAAACCTAGTTAACCGTCACGCACCATGCGCAAAATTAAGGTTGTTAAGCCTCTCATTAACGCTACATAAATAATTGAGGTATTTTCATCCCCAATCCAAGAATGTATACCCAACTTACAGCATATTCACAATCTCTCCTTTCGAAGTAAATTAGAAATCATATAGTGATAATTAGTTGTCAATTAATTACCAAGCATTCAACGCAATTATTGGATAAATCTCTCAAAGAAGAATAATAACCATAAACATGCATTAATTCATAACATAAGTTTCTAGAGAATTAACATGGAAAACCCTATAAGAGAATTAGTTCCTAGCCATAGATATGACAAGAACTAATTCAAAGTTCATCATACAAAAACTGAAATAAAGAGAAGAAAAAGGAAAAGAAAATACTTAAGAATGAGTCTCCAAGCCAAGCATCCAAGGGTTGTGTTGTGGAATATTTACAAGATGGATTGGTGGAAGGATGGATGTAGAATGGTGAATGGTGGAATGGAGAATGAATAATTCTTCTAATGATGTAGAGTATTTATAGCCAAAGAATCCTTTTGGTGAAAGGTTAGAGATTTTGTAGGTAGGAAAAGTTATTAGAATCCTTTTAGGTAAGGGTTTTAAGGTAGGAAAAGTTATCCCTTTAGGTAGGAAAAGTTATCCCTTTAGGTAGGAAAATTTATCCCTTTAGGATTCTGAAAACATGTCAAATTCGGCCCAGCACTTCATAATTTCCGCGTCGGCGCAGATCAGCCATGCGCTCGAAAATCAGAGATCTTTGGACGGCTTGGTCGGCGCCACTGCCGCCAGCGCCGCGCGGCTCTGGTGACAGAATTCTTCCAGAGTTTTCGTTTCTTCGTCCTTTGTTTGTCCGGTCTTCGTCTGATCTCCTCTATAATTCCCGGAACTTCTTAGACTTCCTTTCTTGGCCCTTTTTGTGTGCAATTCCATCTCAATTAAGCTCATTTTCTCTTCTTTTCATCATTTCTCCATTTCTGACCGTTGTGACACAAAAGAAAGGAAAACGACCCTAATACTATACTAAACATAAACAAAATGAGTAAAATACTAACTAAAATTGACTCAAAAAGTGTATATAAAATACGCCGATCAAATACCCCCAAACTTAACCTTTGCTCGCCCTCGAGCAAAGATAGAAAGAAAGAAATAAAGGACTCAAGAAAACGATAAATAAAAGACTCACTGACATTGATCACTTTTGCTGCATTGATGTTATCTAGCAAAACATGAAGGTTAGCAGAATAATATGCAGGAACATATAGCATGAGATTTTTAGCACACTAAACACATTAAGCTAGATATTTCGCAAACTCATTTTTATCATGCTTAATGGAAGTCAACATACTGAATCATGCTTGTAAAATTCAAAAATCCTATGACATGTTTACTTGCTATTCTCCACTAATCCTGGATATGCATAAAAGAGATCTTCAGGACTTTTAAGGGTTGTAATGTAGGCTTAGGTATAGGTAGGTAAAAATAGACATTTAAGCTCATTTCGTGTACCATAAGCTCTTTAGCTTTTCCAATTTTTCCCTTTTCTTTTTATTCTTTCCTTCACTTCAAATATATCTTTCCCCTCTTTTGTTTTGGGAGAGTGAAGTGTATCATAATAACAGGCACCCCCAAACTTAGGCTTTCGCCTATTTCTTATTATTCTTTTTATTGGGGTGCATCAAATTTGTTCACTTTTTTTTTTTAACACAATTTATTCCACTTTTTCACATTTTTACTTATGGCACAATTTGTGGGAATATAGGGTGTCAAAGAAGGAGTTTCAATGTTTAGGCTCAATGGGGCTGACTAGGGATACTTTTAAAGTCAGGGATATAAAAAAGTGGTAAGAATTGGCTATCAAAGAAATGCCTGAGTCATCTCCCTAACATGCATATCCTAGCTATTTCGCCTCAAATAGCAAGCAATCATAACACATAGGTTTAAGTCATTTAGCATGCACAATTCAAGCAAGAAACTCCAAATAGACAGATTATGTGAGTTTTTGGCATATCTAACCTAGGTGTTTAGATAATTGCTTCTAATTCCATTACATTATTTCACATTACTTCACTAGGTGTTTCTAGTAACTACAACATACATAATCTTTTGACAGACAATTATGACTCAAAAGAAAAAAAAAATCGTGACTCAAAAATACACAAAAAACAACAAGAAAAACTTAACATACTTATAACATGACACAAATAAAAAACAATAAAACATCCCCCCAAACTTAAATCACACATTGTCCCCAATGTGTGCAAGACTCAAAGAAAATAAAAGAAAAAAACAAGACAACTTACTGACACAACACAACGGTCATAACGGAGGTCTAGGAGGAAAAATTCTGGAATTTGCACGGAAATATAGCTCTCAAGTTCGTGCGCGGCACGATAGTCGGCGCGGCCACTGCTAAATCTTGTCGCCCTCGAGTTCAGGCCGCGCTGACGCTTTCCTTTTTTCAGCGTTTTTGCTCCTTTTTCCTCGGTTTTAGCTTTCAGTCCACCTGTCATCCAACAACACAAAACAAGAACCCAAGACCGTGAGACTGTTCAAGACAAAATAAAATAAAATAAAGACAGAAATTAAAATAACATAATTAAAAACGTTGGGTTGCCTCCCAACAAGCGTTGTCTTTAATGTCTTTTAGCCGGACGCAATTAACCTTTTCGAGTGCCCATTGGATCCTTCTGCGAACTGCTTGCAATCCGCAGAGTTATTGTTGTAGGTCTCAATTTCCCTACGACCATTTGTTCAAACAAGAGCCTTACATATACAATTATCCCCCAAGTAGGCTTGTCTTTTATGCTTTCTATAATGTAGGAATCTGTGAACTTCTCTACATCTCTCAACTCTATGGGGTACCCTTGATGGTATGGGATTCCTAATTGGGAATCAGCCGTGATAGCTAGTGGTGTTTCTTCTGCAATAGGTGCAAGAAAAAGAATTTCCACGTAATCCAAGGTAAATAATCGATCTCTGCAATCTTTTCCTTCTTTACACCAACTATCTCACCGCATTCCTCAATAGTCAGCGTGGTTCATGCTCCTCAATTTGATGTTCATTGCTCAAAATCACCTCGATTTAGGTTCGCGCGCCCACGCTCTTTGGCGCCGCGGCTCTCACTCTCTGCATCGTCTCGAATCTTCGCGCGCTCGACCATCGGCATGCGCCCACTGCCTTCGCGAACTCTCTATCTCCCCTGATTCGGCATCCTTCAGGTCAATTGCCTGACATTGTGTTTCCTCATTGCCTACCCTCAGGTGCAGATTGCTCTTCTTGCGTTTCGCTGTTGAATATGATCGCGAGTTCTGCTATTTGCGTTTCCAACTTCTTCATGGCCAATCTCGTTTCGTCCATGAACTGATTTTGGTACCTCGTGAAACTGAGTATAGCCTCTCGCAATTCCTCCCTCTCTTCCTCTATGGTTGGAGCTCGATCATATTGACAGTAGAAATCCATGTCTTAAGGATCCCTGAGATGAATCAAAACCAACAACGAATCACGACACACTTTTTTTTTTCCAAAAGAAAATAAAATAAATAATTTAAAGAAACAAAAATAAAAACCAAATTAGAAATTAAAAATAGATAAATTTGATATTGAACTATGCCTAATCCCCGGCAACGGCGCCAAAAACTTGATGCGCGAAAAGATGCACACACTTTAACGCAAGTGCACGTTATCGTGACAAGTAATATAGTCCTGGTAAGACAGAATATCGTCCACAAGGATTAGGGTTCAAGTACCAACTATCTATCTTTTGGTATCTATTTGGTGATTGATATTTGAGTTTGTGGTTTATAACTAGTAATTATAAAAGCTAATTTAACTATAAGTTTATTTCAGTTGTGATGGGAATAGGACTTTCATGTCTCTTCAACTATCTGCTTATGTTATTTATTAATGCAACGAACTATGGTCTTCTTCTTTCGGAGAAAACATGTTTACGAAATCGTTTTATACTCCCGTTAGGGTTATATAAACACTCAACCACAGTATCGCACCTTACCTACCTTTCAGTGATAAGGATAACTCTATAAGAGGATTAAGAGCAAAAACCTAGTTAACCGTCACGCACCATGCACAAAATTAGGGTTGTTAAGCCTCTCATTAACGCTACATAAATAATTGAGGTATTTTCATCCCCAATCCAAGAATGTCTACCCAACTTACAGCATATTCACAATCTCTCCTTTCGAAGTAAATTAGAAATCATATAGTGATAATTAGTTGTCAATTAATTACCAAGCATTCAACGCAATTATTGGATAAATCTCTCAAAGAAGAATAATAACCATAAACATGCATTAATTCATAACATAAGTTTCTAAAGAATTAACATGGAAAACCCTATAAGAGAATTAGTTCCTAGCCATAGATATGACAAGAACTAATTCAAAGTTCATCATACAAAAACTGAAATAAAGAGAAGAAAAAGGAAAAGAAAATACTTAAGAATGAGTCTCCAAGCCAAGCATCCAAGGGTTGTGTTGTGGAATATTTACAAGATGGATTTGTGGAAGGATGGATGTAGAATGGTGAATGGTGGAATGGAGAATGAATAATTCTTCTAATGATGTAGAGTATTTATAGCCAAAGAATCCTTTTGGTGAAGGGTTAGGGATTTTGTAGGAAGGAAAAGTTATTAGAATCCTTTTAGGTAAGGGTTTTAAGGTAGGAAACGTTATCCCTTTAGGTAGGAAAAGTTATCCCTTTAGGTAGGAAAATTTATCCCTTTAGGATTCTCAAAACATGTCAAATTCGGCCCAGCACTTCATAATTTCCGCGTCGGCGCCATGCAGATCAGCCGCGCGCTGAAAATCGAGATCTTTGGATGGCTTGGTGGTCGGCGCTAGCTGCCGCTGCTTGCGGCTGCCAGCGCCCGCGGCCGCGTGTATTCTTTTTTCTTCGTTTTCGTTTTCGTCCTTTGTTCGCCTCGATCTCCTCTATAATTCCTAACTTAGACTTTCTTTCTTTGCCCTTTTTGTGTGCAATTCCATCTCAATTAATCTCATTTTCTCTTCTTTTCGTCATTTCTCCATTTCTGACCGCTGTGACACAAAATAAAGGAAAACGACTCTAATACTATACTAAACATAAACAAAATGAGTAAAATACTAACTAAAATTGACTCAAAAGTGTATATAAAATACACCGATCAACAGATTGACATCAAAACTGCATTCCTCAATGAAAATCTAATTGAGGAAGTGTATATTAAACAACCCGAGGGGTTTTCATCCGAGTCCAGACCAAATGTTGTGTGCAAGCTACAGAAGTCCATTTATGGACTTAAGTAAGCCTCTAGGAGTTGGAATATTTACTTTGACAAGGCTATCAAGTCATTTGATTTCATCAGAAGCAAAGAAAATCCTTGTGTTTATATTAAACGCAAGGATTGGGGTATTGACTTATTTGTTATATATGTTGATGACATATTGATAATAAAAGACAATAAGACTCTCATGCAATCATTTAAGGAATGGTTGTCCAATACCTTCACGATGAAGAACTTAGATGAAGTCTGCTATATTCTGGGAATTAGAATCTATAGAGATAAACCTAATAGATTGTTGGGGATGTCACAGTCGGTCTACATAGACAAAGTGCTTAGACATTTTTCTATGGAGAATTTCAAGAAAGACGGTCTTCCAATGGGTCAAGACATCAAGTTATCTAAGAAGAATTGCCCTTCTAGTATTGTAGAACTTGAGCGCATGAAAAGGATCCCATAGACTTCGGCTATAAGATCAATCATGTATGTCATGACCTGTACTAGGCCAGATGTGGCCTATGCACTTAGTATGACTTGCAAGTTCCAGTAGAATCCTGGTGAGGAACACTGGAAGGCAGTCAAAAGTATTCTTAAGTATCTCAGACGTACTAAAGATTACTTCTTGTTCTATGGTGGTGATGAGAAGCTAGTTTCTACTGGTTACACTGATGTTAGCTTCCAGACAGATGTTGATGACTTCAAATCTCAGTCTGGTTACATGTTTATTTTCAATAGTGGAGCAGTGTGTTAGAAGAGTTCCAAACAAGCTACAACTGTTGATTCGACAACTGAAGCAGAGTACATTGCTGGATCGGAAGTTGCTAAAGAAGTTGTCGCGATTTCTGAGTTCCTGAAGGAACTTGGGGTTGTTCCGAGTGCTAGTTGTCCAATAACCATTTATTGTGACAACACTGGTGTAATTGCACAGGAAAAGGAACCAAGATCAACAAACATAAATAAGCATGTACCAAGAAAGTACCACATTCTCAGAGAGATGGTAGAGGCTGAAGATATTATATTAGATTATGTTTCCACAGATAATAATCTAGCAGACCCATTTACTAAACCATTAAGCTTGGTTAAGCATAATGGTCATTTTGAGAATATGGGTATTAGATATGTTGGTGATTGACTCTAGGTCAAGTGGAAGATTGAAAGTATATGTATGTCCTAGAGACAATCTATATTAGGACAAATGTACTTTATACACATTCATATCTATATTAATGGAGATTAATAATATGGCATTTGCATTTGTTGAATTATTAGTTGATTGTTTATAATATTCTATAAATGCATCCTTAGAAGTTACGTGGTTATTAATAATGTGAGAGATTAATATTATAACGTGAACTCTTAAACTGCCTCGATTAATGATCATCGAGAATGGGATATCGATGATATGTGATACATCGACATGTGGTCTGCATCATATCCTTAGGGATATAGTATGTCTCACCTGCTACGAGTTATTGCAACTCGTGATGGACACATGGATACTTATTGAAGTATTGGTATACCCTGTTGATGCACTGTTTGTTATATATGTCTAAAATGTCATCAGCGTGTGGGAGATAGAAGTCTTTACACTTGAGGTCAGTACCACATTGTTTACAGAGTAATGTACTTTGATCCTGTCCTAAGCTCAAATGCTTTATAGGTTGATACACGACTTGTTTTGGGTACATTGCGAAGTGGATTAAAGGTTATAGTTGAGCCAAGATTAGGATTCATTCCTCGAATGCATCTTCGAGAGAACACTCAGATTCTCATATGATATTAGGTTGACTAAGTCGTTGACCAACGCAGTAGACATATCTATGATATGGTCTTTTTGTCAGCTAATATAGATGAGATATAATGATCAAGTCATTTGGATAGACATTTGACAGATCCTAAGCTTGATCGAGTGTATCGTGAATGAAAGGATTTTATCTACCCACATAGAGGTTCAGTTCACAGGTTTCATGTAACTATACTTCACATATTGAGTTCGTCTTCCAGCGCCATCTATGAGTTCTGTGTAGACCCTAATGATATTAGTCTCGATATGTCAAGGCTTGTAGGGTAACACTAAGTTAATTGTTCCGTCGATTCAAGGATGTAATCAGAGAGAATATATATGTTCGTTTTATATTCGAGACATTAGAATAAAATAGAAACGAGGCAGAATTGGACCAGGGCCGCAACGCGTAAGACCCAGGGTCGCGGTGCCATAGCGCCGTGGCACCACTTATGTAGAGTCGTGGTACCACATGTCCAGTGGGTCTGAGTGACCCACTCTATTTCAGTTTCTGGGGCTGGCCTACTTAGGGAACCCTAGCTGATTCTGCAGCTATATATAGTGGGTTGAGCCAAGGATTTTATACACCCAATTCAATAGAATTAAACTCTGCTGAATCTGTGCTGGATTTCCTAGCTTTCCAAAAAAGAATTTTTTTCAAAGTGTTGAACTTGCAAATCGAGGGACGGTTGCGTGCTCACCCTAAACTACTGTAAAATCCAGGGAATTTCTTTTTGTTTTAAACAAAAATATATATATAATATATACATTCCGACAATAATGTCCTTAGTGAAGCTTATAAGAATATGTTCTAGTGAAAATGATACATCAAACTAACATAAGGGTGTTATTTTATTCCTAAAAGGAAAAAAGCATATTAATAAACTTATGGTATTATTTCAATTCCTAAAAGGTCTGTTGGTAAATGCAATGGAACTCATGGCCTTCACCTAGACATGTGGACTGAACGTCCACTTTCCCCTAACCCCTACTCTTTTAATTTCCTCCAACTCTTGTCTTTCCACCTCCTTTATATTACACACAAACATCTCTAGTTATATATGTTATTTATACACAAATAAAATACCTAGCACAAAGAATAGGAAATCAGAAAAAAACAAGTGAAAAGAAGAGGAAAAAAATCTGGAAAAAATACCAAGAGGGCAAGAAGAACAAGAATCAAAATACTAGAGAGTAAGGATCATTTTAGCAACCAAACAACAATAATCTTCAGACTTACAAGGTGAGTTTTCTCACTCAGAAATTCTTAGTAACATCCTTTATTTTACGTTCAATACATGTTAGAATAAGAATTGAGTGTTGAAAAGAAATATTGAACTTTTGATTGTTTAGACAACTAGTTGCGTCATGAACTTTACGAAATGTTCTCATTGAGTTATAATTGTTAGAATTTGATGAAATTCGGAAGAATAGTACACCTCTCTATTATGATCATATAGAATAAAAAATGAGGTAAAATGGACATACGGTTTAAAAGTTATCATAGTTCAAAGTTTCTGCCTTAGATTTGGCCGAAATTCGGAAAGGCATAATTATGGACTGTTTTTATTGAGTTTTACTTATTAGAATTATATAAAAATTTACATGGTTGTAAATATCTCTGTTACGGACATATATATCTAAAGATAGGTTAAAACGGACTTACGAGTTGAGAGTTATTGTAGTTTGAAGTTGCTGCATCGGATTCATCGGAATTCAGAAGGGCAGGACGTTGAAACGTAAAACTGTACTAATCTGTGGGAAATATGAAAATTGGTGTTAAATGAAAGTTCTATATCTCTCTGTTTTGGACATTTTGAGACCTTACGGAGGTCTCTGCGACTTACGAATTGAGAGTTATCGTTGTTTAAAGTTTCTGCCTCGGATCTATCGAGATCCAGGAAGGGCAGTGAATAAAAGTGCAAAACTGTACCAAATGGTACAGAATATGAAAGGATGGTTCACATGGAGACGTGTAGCTCTATGTTCTCGTCGTTTTGAGATTTTATGGGGCTTGAACGGGTTTACAGATTAGGAGTTATGACTATTCTAAGATTTGGTTCTGTTTAATAAAAATTCTGCCGAAACAAATTTCATGTGGCTGTTTTGAGGATAAATTTATGTTAGTTACCCAAAGTAGTTTTAAATGAAATTTGGTACAGTGAAAGATCCCCGTCTTACCTTATTTTTCGCTTGAGAAACACCTTAGTTGGAGTTATGGTTAAAAAGTTATAATCGTTACAAGTATGAATGACAGAATGTTGGGAAAGAGAATATTATTTATTCGATCTTCTGAAAAATATGAAAAGTGAACACGTGTTCACATAAATATATAAATATATAAATATATAAATATATAATGGATCGGGTTGCACGCCGCAACAAAACGTAAAGTGAATACGCGTTCACAAATACGTAAACATAATGGATCGGGTTGCACGTCGCAACAAAACATAAAGTGAATATGCGTTCACAAATACATAAACATAATGGATTGGGTTGCACGCCGCAACAAAACGTAAAGTGAATACGTGTTCACAAATACGTAAATATAATGGATCGGTTGCACACCGCAACAAATATGAAAGATGAATACATGTTCACCTATATATAAATATGAAAAGTGAATACGCATTCACAAATATATAAATGTAATAAACATATGGAAATGCAGGGAAATGTCTTAACGTATAATACGAGATAAAATGAAGTGTTAGTTAAACTGAGAATTTCCTATGAGGAGTTGCTGCATATTTAAAAGTGTTGTAACCTGATATGTTTTTGTAATATGCTTATTACGTTATAATGTGATTGCACTTGGAATATTGTGGTGTTACTTTGAATTGCAGAGTAAGGTTCTCACTCAGCCCCAGATGGTAGGACTGACTCTTTATTTAACATGTTTCAGGAAAGCGTGATAGAGGAAAGGCTCTACGCCAAGGATATCGATCGTTCCGCAGCCTCTTGTCATACCAAGTCCATTGCTTCAGGCTTGGTGCTCGTCAGGTTCAGAATATCAGTTCCAGTGTCTCGGGAAATGCCCGTGTGGAATTGTCTCCCTTCCAACTTAGAATAATCTTTCTCAGTATGTCTATGTAGAAATAATATTTGCACGAGCATGGGCTCGCGTTATGTTTTCAATAAAGTCATAAACAAATTTCGTTATTGTTATTTTTATTAATAGCTCTGTATTTGAATATAAGTTTAAATTTCTAAATAAAGAGAATTAAATGATGCTCCTGGTGGGAAATAATTATCCAGGTGTCATCACGCCCTAAGTAAAGGCTTAAGAAAAGTCGGGGCGTGGCAACTACACACTTGAAGATTCAAGAAGAAGGCTCCAGATTTGCAAACTGTAAGTTTTCGTTCGAAGCATTACAGTTTCTATGTGTTTTACATTATATATTCATCCTACAATTTGATCGCTATGTCGGGTTTGAAACATAAATTTTCAAATTCCGTTGCGTGTACGAATCCGACAAAATCCTACGCCCCCTCTCTCGGCTTACCGCCGCGGCGGCCTCCCCTTCCCCCATAGGGTTTGTTATATCTTTTCCTACTAAATTTTATCCACCATCATGACTTCTCCTCCAACATCTACAACCTTCTCATCCACCATTATCACTTCCGAAGCACCAAACCCATCTTTTCATTCAGCCCTAACCGTTACCAACATAAAGAATTGTCTTCCCATACTTCTTGATCAAGAAAACGGTCAGTACTCTCCATGGGTTGAACTGTTTCACATTCATGCATGTGTCTATAACATGCTTGATCATATCGATAACTCTATTCCACACCCTCCCTGAGGTTGATGATTCTACATGGCTTCGTCTCGACGTCGTCGTCAAACAGTGGATATATGAAAGTATTTCTCAGGATCTACTTCTCACTATCATGAAATCCGGTGCTTCAGCCCGCGTCTTGTGGATTCGTTTGGAGGAAATCTTTCAAAATAACAAACACACACGTATTGTGTATTTGGAGGAACAATTTAATGCAACACATCTTGAAAACTTCCCCAACATGACTGAGTATTGCAAACAGTTGAAACTCATGGCGGATCAACTTTTCAACGTCGACACGCCTGTCTCTAAAACTAAGATGGTCTTACAGTTAATTACAGGACTCCCAAAAGGTGAATATGATACTTTAGCCACCATGATTCAACGGGCGAATCCGTTACCAAGTTTCAACAAAGCTCGTTCGCAATTGTTGCTCGAAGAAACCCGTCGTGCTAAATAGGAGAACATAATCAAAAGGCGTTAGCCGTCGAAACACCTCCTCAAAATCATAATCCTGCACGCCAAACCCCACCGGAAAACTCCTAACTGCGGCAGGGGTGGCAAGGGCCGCGATGGCAGAGGAGGCCGTGGTTGTGGTTGTGGCAAGGGTCGCCGCTAGCAAAACCAACAGCAGCCAATGCCCAGTCCCCAGTTCGGTTGGTCCGCGTCGCCTCAACAGTTACAGCAGAGCGCCGCGACGCCTCAACAGTACCATCAACAATCCTTCAACCCGTATGTTCAACAAGGGTTGTTAGGCCCAAAGACTTCGGCAACCGGCCCGATCAAGAAGAAGCCACTTTATGTAGGCGGTTCAACGGCCCGCAGCGTAACTCCCATCGATTTGGATCAGGCCTTCAGCGGCCTAAACTTGCATCTACCGGACAACACTTTGATACATGGACTCGGGAACCACATCTCACCTCACCCGGTCTGCAGGTAATATTTCCAAAATATTTAGTTTAAAGCATCTTCAATATATTACAGTTGGCAATGGCCACCGCATTTCAATATAGGGCTATGGTACATCCTACACACAACCACCTCATCCATCATTCTCCCTTAAATGTCCTATATGCCCCACACATTATTAAGAACCTAATTTCAGTCCGCAAATTTACTCGTCATAACTCTGTCTCTGTTGACTTTGACCCTTTTGGTTTTATTGTGAAAGATCTTCATACGGGGATACCTCTTACGAGATGCAATAGCACGTAGGATATCTATCCATTCTCATCCACCTCCGCTGCCAGATCTTGCTCTCCCATCTCTTTAGCGACTATCTCTCCATCCATATGACATAATAGGCTTGGTCATCCAAGAGCCCCAATTTTTAGTTTTCTTAGAGACGATAATTTTATTCCATGTAATAATGAGAAACCAGCCCAACACTGTGTTTCTTGTTCTTTAGGCAAACATACGCGTCTTCCATTTAAATCATCTACTAGTGTTACTTTTACACCTTTTGATATTATACATGCCGATTTATGGGCATCTCCTATCCCTAGTTCCCTCGGTCATAAATATTATCTTGTATTGCTAGATGATTTTTCTCACTATTATTTGGGTATATCCTCTTAAATATAAATCGGAAGTATTTGCCAAATTTCTTGAGTTTCACACTTTTATCCAAACACAGTTTAAAAAAGCTAAAAAATATTTTCAGTGCGATAATGGTTGTGAATTCAATAACTCCACCTTTCACCAGTTTTGTACAAATAATGGCATTTTCGATTCTCATCTCCTCACACCTCTCCACAAAAAGGTAAAGCTGAACGAATCATTCGCACCATTAATAATATGATTCGTACTATATTGATTCATGCATCTCTTCCTCCGTCATTCTGGATATATGCCGCAAAATGGTCAGAATATATTCTAATATTCTCCCGACAAGTACCCTTCACAATATGACCCCCACCGAAATCCTCTACCGTAGAATTCCTTCTTACGATCATTTATGGATATTCGGTTGTCTCTGTTATCTAACCTTGCCTCCAATGCCCCTCATAAAGTAGCCCCCGGACCACACCATATGTCTTTGTAGGCTTCACACCGAACCATAGGGGCTATGTCTGCTATGATTTTTCCACTCGTCAAATTCATATTTTCCGTCACGTCACGTTCGACGAGACTATATTCTTGTTTTCGAATCCTCAGAAATTCCAAAAACCGGATTACTCATTTCTTGACGAGCATGCCATCTCTCCCATCATTCTCAGTCAACTTCAGTCATCACCGTCGTCAGTGCTGCGGCCCATCGGGGAGGCGCCGCAGTGCCAACCTTCCAGTGAACAAAATGTTTCCACACCGTCGTCAGCGCTGCGGCCCATCGATGAGGCATCACGACACCTAATCTCCAGTGAACAAAGTGCTTCCACACCATCATCAGCGTCGTGACCCATCGATGAGGCGTTGTGGTGCCTCAGCTCCAGTAGCCACTGGACCTCGAGCGCCGCAGCTCCTGATTGCGGCGACACGGCGCCTCCGATAGATTTTCTACCACCCTTCCCATATCCCACCATACCATCTGTCTCGGATCCTGCCACTCAGCCGTTACAACCACCCACTGTCTCCACTCACCAAATGGAAACTCGTGTTAAATACGAGATTTTCAAACCCAAAATCCAATTTAACTTCTCTGTCCAAATCATCTTTCTAATTTCCAAGAACCCCAAATTGGCCAAACAAGATCATAATTGAAATGCGGCTATGTATGAAGAATTAAATATTTTAACTATGCAGCACACGTAGGATCTAGTACCTAGACCGGAGTGGGTGAATGTGATACGTTGTATGTGGGTTTTTTCACCACAAATTTAGAGACAATGGAGATCTAGAGAGGTTTAATGGCACAAACCAACATGTGGGCATTGATTGTGGTGAGACATTCAGCCCGATTGTCAAACCGGCTACCATTCGCACTGTTCTGAGCATATCCATGAGCAAACACTGGCCGATACATCAACTTGATGTGAAAAATGCATTTTTACATGGGGACCTAAAAGAGACAGTCTACATGCATCAGCCGTCTGAGTTCGCCCATCCAGCAGTCTCTCACTATGTGTGTCGTCTCCGTAAGTCACTATATGACCTGAAACAACCCCCCGTGCGTGATGTGATCGTTTTGCCAGGTACATTTTGCAGATTGGATTTGTATATAGTAGGAGTGATACTTCACTTTTCATTTTTTATCGAGGTAGTAGCATTGCTTACTTACTATTATATTTGGATGATATTGTCCTTACTGCCTCATCTGATAGGTTGAAAATGAGATTAATGCTTTACTTAAGACCGAATTTGCAATGACTGATTTAGGCAAGTTGAGTTACTTCTTGGGGATATCAGTGACCAGGTCTGCCAATCACATGTTCTTGAGTTAGCGTAAGTATGCAGAGGAGATTGTGTACATGGCTAAGATGACGAATTGCAAAATCATGCCCACTCCGGTTGATTCAAAATCCAAGCTCAGTGCTATGGATGATGCTCATGTCTCTGATCCTACTCTTTATAGGAGCCTGCAGGTGCACTTCAGTATCTCACATTTACCAGGGCAGATATTTTTTATGTTGTTCAGCAGGTATGTCTCTTTATGCATGCCCCAGTGAGTCTCGTTTCACTGCTCTTAAGCGTATCATCCGATACATTAAGGGCACACTTGATTATGGTTTGCACATATACACATCTGCACCAAACAAGTTGCTCTATTATACGGATGCAAATTGGGCAGGTACGGACACGCGACGCTCCAACTCCGGCTATTGTATTTTTTAGGGTATAATCTAATCTCATGATCTGCCAAGCGACAGACCACCCTATCCCGTTCTAGTACCGATGCAGAGTACAGAGGCATTACAAATGTGGTAGATGAGATTTGTTGGCTCAGAAATTTACTGTTAGAGCTCCAGTGTCCTTTGCGTCAGGCATCTATTGTGTGTTGTGATAACATATCTGCAATTTATCTTTCTCACAACCCGGTTCAACATCAGGGAACAAAACACATTGAGATAAACATACATTTCTTTCGTGAAAAAGTTGCGCTAGGACATGTCAGAGTATTACATGTGCCCTCAACATATCAGTACGCAGATATATTTACCAAAGGACTTACTGCATGCTTATTTCTTGATTTGAGATCCGCCTCGATTCCTGGTCTCCGCTCCGATCAAGGGGTGTGTAAACGTGTATAATTAGACATCCTACCATAATTAGAATATATATCATATATTGTGTAAATATTTAGTGATATATTATTACGGTAAACTAGGATTCCTCTTATAATTAGGACTAGAATTCCTATTGTATTAGGGATATATATTGTACAATATATATATTGATATTAATGAGAAAGATTCCTCAAGGGAAACTAATATCATCCTACAATTTTATTGTTGATGAATGGGATTCACGAAGAGCATTCGTTGAATCAGTATATGAATTACAATCAATTTTGACCACACTCAGGGTGTGTTTGGATTAGCGGTGGACATAATTGATTCTGGCATAAGTGATTTATGTTTGGATGCAACAATGTAAAAATGATTCTTATAATTGATTTATGTTTGGATAGTTTTGATCAAAATTACTTTTGAATGTAGAATTACCAAAATGGACATATGTATAAATAAAAATTACTATACATATAAATAGATGTAAGTATGTAAATAAAAATTACAAATAGATAATAGATTTTAAAGTGCAATATAATACTTAAATATTGGTAGAATATTATTACAATACTAATTTAATTTAAATATTATTACAATACTAATTTTGCATGTGATTTTTCCCTCGGGAGGTAATTCTTCAAAAATAATTAACTTTTCGATACTTCAACTTGAGTATATATATTTCTTGTTTGTTCAAAATATAATATATTATATTAATAATATTCGGAGTATTTGAAAAAAGACAATAGAAAAAGGAGAAGGATAATCCTCGTAGATTATATTAAAAATGTTTGAGAAGTTTAAAGTTTCAATCTACAATTACACATGAACAAATGTCAACTTTAGTCAGCGTGTATGAAGTTAAAGCTCGAAGAAGTATGATAATAGATAATCATATCGAAAAGTAAAAAAGAAATTAAGTACAAAACCGAAAAAGGATAACATATTTTATAACAATGCCAAGTAAATAAAATATTTGAAGCCAAATGAGTTGCACTATTGTCATTCATAAGTACGAAAAAGATCCTAAAATTAACAATAACATATTCAAAATAAAACATGAGTAGTATATTTGATTTTTTTAGTAATTATTTCTAGATATTTAAAGAGGGTAATGAAAGTTGTATATTTGAAAAAAAAAATTAGTAATTATTTCTAGATATTTAAAGAGGATAATGAAAGTTGTATATTTGAATTTTTTTTATTAATTATTTCTAGATATTTAAAGAGAGTAATGAAAGTAGATAGAGTTGTTGATGAAAATTAAAGAGGGTAATAAAGGAAATGATAAAATTCAAATTGAAATTAATAGCAAAATTGACATTTTTGGATTGACTTGCAAGAAGTGATTATGGTGCCAGAATCAATTGTACCATTTATTTCAATTTGAATTTTACCATTTCCTTTATTACCCTCTTTAATTTTTATCAACAAGTAATCTGGACCGGTTCAACCGGGTAAGCAAGTAATCCGCACCGGTTCAACCCGGTAAAGGTCTACCGGTCCGAACCGGATCGATCCGGTAGACAAGTATAATTGAAACTAGAAGAAACAACTAGACTACTATATATATATAGGGAAGGTAAATAAACCATTTCACTATATATAGTGACGCGGATGAATAGTGACGCGGGTGAATAGTGACGCGGATGAATAGTGACGCGGGTGAATAGTCAATTTACTAAAATATCCTTGTAATAGTAAAATATATATATATATATATATATATATATATATATATGGATGCATTTGGTTTATTTTGGTTCATGTTGGTTGTTAGATTATCGCATTCAGTATCTCTTTTTCATGTTTATTATATACTTACTACTCCATTATATAAACACAAAAGCATGAAACTCTCATACCATATTGTTAACACACTCAATCCCATTCATATGAGACCACAAGACATTGTTATTAACAATTTACAATCACATCAAGGGATAATGACGGGGGACGGGCAATATAGTTAAGCATGTATAGAAAGTTCAGCCGACACACTGATCAACAACAAATTAAGTATAAAAATAAAGATGCAGTTACATTATTAGATAACAATAACTCTGCTACTAATCTTCGTTCTAGTTCTGCTTCTGTTCTACATCTGCAGGATTCAATGAAGACGATGATAATAAATCTAGATATATGGAGCACTTTTACAACAACAACACAAGTTGCGGCGGAACCGCGGAAGCGGGACTGGAATGAATACTCCAGATTTAGCGGCTATGGATCCACAACAATTCAATGAACCTATAAATTACGAAGAACTTGTTAGAAGGATGCATAATATATAAATGAAATTATTATTACTTCATTATGATTATGTACTCTTTTTAACATTATGAATAATGAAAGTTCGAAAGTTTACATCTTATCATTAGTTTTTATTTTATTATTTCTTTAGTTGTTAACTTATGAATTATGTCTACTAATTTAATAAATTAATAAAAGTATAACTACAATATAAACTATAAAGTATAAAGTTATAAACTATAAAATACAAAGTTAACTTTAAATTTTAAAATGTAAAACTACATTATATTACATATTTAATTTGAATTTAGTTTACATTTTCGAATATTTTTTTAAAAAAAAAATCGGTCCGATTCGACCGGTTTAACCCGGAACCGCACGGGTCGACCGGAAATTCGGTAATGACCCGGTCCGATGAGCCCGGTAAGCCGATAATCCGGACCGGTAACCAGTTCGGAATCGGTTCAACCCGGTAAGGGTCTACCGGTCTGGACTAATAGTTACTAAAAAATATTTACAAATAGTTACTAAAAAAATTCAAATATACAACTTTCATTACCCTCTTTAAATATCTAGAAATAATTCCTAAAAAAATCAAATATACAACTTTCATTACCTTCTTTAAATATCTAGAAATAATTCCTAAAAAAAAATCAAAATATACAACTTCCATTACCCTCTTTAAATATCTAGAAATAATTACTAAAAAAATAATCAAATATACTACTCATGTTCTGTTTTAATTAAAAAAATCAAATATACTACTAAAGTTGACATTTGTTCATGTGTAATTGCATATTGGAACTTTAAACTCCTCAAACATCCCAACGTTGTCCGATTATACGAGCATTATCTTTCTCCTTTTTCTATTGTCTTCTTTCAAGTACTCCGAATATTATTACTATAATATATTATATTTTGAACAAACAAGAAATAAATATACCCAAGTTGAAGTATCGAAAAGTTTTATTATTTTTTGAAGAATTGCCTGAAGAGCCGCGGCGCCTCCTCCCAAGGGCCGCGACGCCTGTGGCGTAAAAAATCAATGGAAATTAAGCGTCGCGGCGCCCTACCGTAGGGCCTCGGCGCTTCTGCGTCCTTTCATAATTAATTATGTATATTCAATGCTTCTTTTGGTTGGTGCACCAACATTTCTCACGATTAAAGTGAGTAGAATGTTGGACATTAGTTGAACATGATTTAAAGTCTTCTAAAAAATGGGAGTTGAAGAAATGGTTGCAATATTTTTAGTTGTTGTTGGTCACGGGGTAGGTAATTGTTACACCCCGTAATTCCAGGATATGTTTAAGAGAATGTACGTAAGGAAACAAGACTTAAAAATTTTGAATAAAAAGAAGAAAGAATTGTTTTCCAAGGAAAAATCTTCCGAACCTCGGGAAGGAAAATTGTTCGTTAATGAGAATTGGGTTCTCAGAATATTTATTTGAGACTATTGGAATTTATCGGAATTAATAAATTCTATTTTCAGAGTTGGATACGTGGGGCCCACCCGAGAAATTTTAACGTTTTTGTAGGGCCCACGAGGTTTTCGATCTTTTGACCAATTATGAAAATTTCGGGAAATGAAATATTTTAGACCAATGAGAGGGCGACATGTGTCACCCTCCACATGGGTTTGTTGGTTGAAGAAAAATAATGGACCAAGTCAAATAGTCAAGTGAGCTTGATATTATTGACCACATCTTAGCCATTCATATTTTTAATCCTAGCCATTGGTTTCCTTATATAATCCTACTACTAGTGCAAGACTAGATCATTCAACACTTAGAAAAAATTTGAAAAACCTTAGGTGCTCCATTAGAGGCTCTCGGCAATGTCCATTTCCCACACAAAATAATTTGCAATCTTGCTTCATAAATCCCAATACTTAAACCCAAGGTTCCTAGGGGTATTATAAGGATATCTCAATAGAAAGATCCCGGGAAAACTACGTTTTTACGTTAGTCGCAAGGTGAAAACTTAAGGTGTTCTTCAACTTTGAAGTTGGAAATAGAAGAGGAGTTCTTCACAAGCTTCTTAGGGTTGCAAATAGCGGATTGGAACGTCAAGAAGAGGAGTTAAAGTTGCTAAGGATCTACTTTGAATCTTGGATTGGATTTGGGCTTATTGAGGTATAAATCTTCGTCTTACTATTGTGATTGAAGATTTCATGTTATGATAAGTTAGAAATGATCATGTGATATATATTATGAAGATTGATAAGTGTTATGGAATTTTGGAAGCCTAAATCCGAAAAGTTCATGTTAGCCATTAAGATTGTAATTTAATTTAATTGTTAGTTACGATCGTCGCACATTATAGAAATAAGGGATTATAGTTGTTATAATCGATTGAGGCTATATAACATGTTAGAATAACAATTTGGATTGAAAAGGAATTGGAATGAACTTTATGTTGTTACACATTTTGAGCCGAGAATTGCCTTAATTATTGGACATTTCGTATTAATTGTTAGGCAGAATTTTACACGGCCGGTTAGGCGTATAATCCCCTTTGGTTAACTGAATTATTGAGCCTTAAATGTGGCATTTGGTTATTGATTTTCGGGCCTTGAAAAAGGTGGAAAAGTACGTAGAAACAAAGGAAGTGCTGCCCAAATTTCCGTAGAATAAGAGACATAGCACTTAGTATTATTCCACGTTGATAAGCTAGGAGTTGATAGACATGTTATGATTACTATAGGTTGAAGTACTACGTGTAGCGTATTCTACTTGAAGGGTGGAAAGGCTAACAAGGTTGAAGTACTTTGGAGCATTTTGCTACTTGTCGATAGTCGTCGCGAGGTATGTGAACTTCTTCCTTCTTTTGGCATGTTCTATGTATGGAATATACATGTGGTGTTATTTCATGATTCCTTCTACTCTTAGAAGTTAAGAGGTACGTATGTTGATTTACTCTATAAAAAAGGTATGTCTAAGTTATCCTAAGTTCTTACCAAGTCTTATGGGGGATGTTGGTAAGAGTCGTTAGGAAGTGTGTGGAGTCGAGGTGACTTTGCTAATTTACTACACTAATGAGAATAAGTATCGAACAAGCCATTGCAGCGTTAATAAAAGAAAATGTATCGACAATCAATTATATTAAAATAAGTAGAATTCTCCATCTGCATAGAAACTAAGATAAGACAAAATTGTATTACATTTTCTAGATCATGGCTGCTTTAATAAGATCGTTATAAACGAGTATAACATATTCACAACTCATAAAAGTATATGTTACTTAAATTAAAAGAGTTTATGTTATGAAGTTTTAAGACTATGAACCTTGAATTCTAAAAAAGTTATGAGACTTTATTTTTCAAGTTATGGGACTTGATTCTTAAAGAAAGGAATGATTTGATTTAAAAAGTTTGGTTGCCATGAATTATTTCAAAAGATAAGCGGCTTGATTTCAAAAGAGAATGCCACTTGAGTTTTCAAAAGAAGAAGTTTATTGATTTAAAAGAGAAGGAGTTTTATGATTCTTTTTTTAAGTATGTATGTACGTAGTACTTCTGGGTTTTATCTTCCCTAAAGTAATAAGAAATAAAAGTGCCTTAAGTTCTCTAAAGTGAAAGGTTGTTATAATAGCTTTATGGGAAGTTGTTATAATGACTTAAGAAGAAGTGAAAAGATGGTTTAAAATGTTATGTAAAGAGACTTGATCGCGTCCCAGGAATGGGTCGGGCAATATATCTTTATGGGCAGACTTATATGACTTTATCGCGTCCAGAATGGTAGGCGGTATACCTTTATGGGCGGACTTATATCACTTTATCGCGTCCATGAATGAGCCGACAAGATACCTTTACGGGCGCACTTATATGACTTTATCGCGTCCGTGAATGGTAGGCAGTATACCTTTATGGGCAGACTTATATGAATTTATCGCGTCCCAGGAATGGGTCGGACAGTATACCTCTATGGGTAGACTTATATGACTTTATCGCGTCCCAGGAATGGGCCGGGCAGTATACCTTTATGGGCAGACTTATATGACTTTATCGCATTCCAGGAATGAGCCGGACAATATACCTTTATGGGCAGACTTGTATGACTTTATCGCGTCCCAGGAATGGGCCGGGCAGTATACCTTTATGGGCAGACTTATATGACTTTATCGCATCCCAGAATGGGCCGGACAATATACCTTCGTGGGAAGACTTTTTATGAATTCGCCGTGTCCCGCAAATGGGTCGGGTTACGTTATCACGTATGGATAATCAAAGTGAACTCCAAAATGAGGCGTCCCTCCATAAAGGGCCAGATTATGTTATGCAAGATACGTAAGTTATGTGGTTATGAACTTGATAATTTTTCCTAAGTATGTACGTAAGAATTTGACTATAACTCTTATTGAAATATGGGAAAAGATAATAATGTGCGATTAAGTTCATGAGTTGTAATGACACGGTAGGATCTGATATTTACTTTTATACTTGCCCCTGTCATTCTTTTGTACAGTTATGATTTGCTTACTGTACCGTATTTTTCGTTCCATACTTGCACTGTTTGTGACCCGCCCGAAGTGCGTTCATGCCCGCAGTTTAGGTACGAGTTGGTGATCCTCGCCTAGATCTCTGTCGATTTTGGATAAAAGCTCCATTCACTCCGGAGGCTTATCTTTGGTTCGGATCCCTGGTATTGTCGGTTGTTGTACATTCAGGGGTATGGCGGGGTCATGTCCCATCACAGATGTTATGTCAATACTCTTAGATGTCTGTAGTCATATCTTGTGGGTCAGCTTGTAAAAGAAAAATGATGTAACTGCTTTTGGCTATATATATATATATATATATATATATATATATATATATATATATATATATATATGTCGGGTAGCCTTATCGGCTAACCTGTTGTTTATTTCTTGTTGATTTATGTTATAAGTTTGATGTATGTTCCGCTGATTATATCTGATGTATACCTATAAGGGTGCCCAGGTAGGGCACTAGTCGCGACCCGGGGTTGGGTCGTGACAGTAATAGAATGATTCAAGAAAGGTTTCAACACTCGGGTGAGACTGTGAGTAGACATTTTCATCGGGTACTTCATGCTTGCCTTAAGTTGTCAATGAAATATATTAAACCCGAAGATCCTATGTTTTGTCATTGTCATTCCAAAATTAAAAATGATCAACGATATTGGCCATTTTTAAGAATGCTATAGGAGCAATTTATGGTACACATGTTTCATGTGTAGTTAGTGCCAACGAGCAACCTAGGTTTATTGGAAGAAAGAGATATCCAACACAAAATATAATGGTTGTATGTGATTGAAATATGTGTTTCACTTTTGTATTAGCTGGTTGGGAAGGTACTGCCCATGATGCTCGTGTTTTTAGGCAGACTCTCACAAATGCGAACCTTAATTTTTCACACCCTCATTCATGTAAGTATTATTTGGTAGATTCTAATTATCCAACACCAATTGGGTACATTGGTCCCTACAGATGTGAACGCTACTACCTTCCTGATTTTAGGCGTTCTAACGGGTATGCAAATCATAATGAAGTATTTAATTATTACCACTCAAGTTTAAGGTCCACAATAGAAAGAACTTTTGGGGTATGGAAGAACAGATTTGCAATTTTACGTCGCATGCCCAGGTTCAATTTTGAAACACATGTTCAAATAGTCGTCGCAACAATGACTATACACAACTTTATTAGAAGGAATGCATAAATGGATATTGATTTTGATCTTTATGAAGATGAAAGCACAATCATTCACCATGATGATTATCATATATCATCTAACTTGGATCAATCACAGATTTTTAATGTAGCTTCTTCATCAGAGATGAATCACGTTCGAGACTTAGTCCGCAATCAAATTATAGAGTACATGCAAAATTAGTATTGTAATAATATTTAAATACTATTTACACTTTAAATTAGTATTGTAATAATATTCTACTAATATTTAAGTACTATATTGTACTTTAAATTCTATTATCTATTTGTAATTTTTATTTACGCACTTCCATTTATTAGTAATTTTTGTTTATATGTATTGACTAAATGTCCATTTTGGTAATTCTACATTCAAAAGCAATTTTGATCAAAACTATTCAAATATCATTTATTGATAACAATCACTTTTACATTGTTGCATCCAAACATAAATCAATTCTGTCAAAATCAATTATGACAAATCAATTCTGTCAGAATCACTTCTGCCCACCGCCAATCCAAACAGGCACAAAATCTCTTTCCAAAAGTTTAATTTACTTTATTCTTTTATTAATATTTGCATTTATAAATAAATAATTTTAGTCTAAGTAACATACTACTATATCTTTTAAAAAATCATAAATAAAAATATATTTTAATGTATTACTCTTATCTTTCTCTAATAAATTCACTCTAATTAATATTGGTTACTTTAAAAAATAATTAATATTAAGAAAAATTAATTAATCCTATCTTAATTTTGTAAATTAATAAGTATTTTGAAATAATTATTTTTAATAATGTGAACAACTCATATGGAGCTGACCCACAGAAGGAGTAGTAGAGAAACTTCACGAGTGAACTTCAAATATCAAATGATTAATGTGTACATGTACAAGTCTTTGATTCTTAGAATAAAGAGTTTATATCATTGAGATTATTCTAATTCTTCTATATATATTTGGTGAAGAGAATATTCCTATTTCGAACCACTAAAATACAATTGGAACTTGACAACACAATAAAAAAAGGGGATGGTAGCCTAAAGCAAGGAGTTCCATGTAAAACTTCTGATTAAAGATGTGGAAGAAAAAATAGATGACCCCCAACTCAAATTGGATAGAACTTTTGGAATAGTATACTTCTTTGAAATGTCCCATACATTCTGGTCAATTTAGTGATAAGTTTGGTCATATGGAGTAGTACTATGCATGGGAATTAGTTCGATTTTATATATACTAAAAGGTTATGTTATTCATTTTTGGGGCAAAAGGCGAGATTCCTCGCCACGCGCTTCCATTCGACTGATAAGACGGTGGAAGAGGTAAATCATGATATTTCGATCATTGGGTGAGAACAATGATCACAGTCTTGCGAGAACCATCCCCCACAAAAGAGGAATGAAATTCTCACACTTCAGCTGCCTGGGCTCGAACCTGCCTACTTGGGAACAATCTATCACCCTGGAACCAACTGAGCTACGCCCATGCGGGCGTATGTTATTCATTCTTATTTCTAGAAAATGTTCACTTACCACACAAACCTCATCTGATCTAAATTTATCCCACATAAAGCCTATTAAAGGAGAAAACACTTTCTACTATATTTTTTTCATATTAAGGGCTCGAATTTAATACTTATCTTCTGATTAAGGGTGGGACAATCATATCCACTTCACCACAATCTTTAATAATAATTTTGTCTTAGTCTAATTAACTACTACTATTATATGGTTTTTTATAGGTGCATTCTTGTAATTGTTTCTGTACGAAACATCCATTTTTCCTATACTTCAAATCAAACATTGGAATTGACTACCTGGTCATATTAGTATAATTAAATTTCTTTTATCACAGTTAACAGGAGATCAACTTGATTTTGACAATTCTTTTCTAATGATGGAGCATATCACAAAGGGATGACATAAGTTGATATAATAAAATAATATAAGGTCAAATACCTGTGAAACTAAAAACTATATACGTCATAATTTAGCTTAGAAATTACAGGAGTCCGATGAAATTATGCCCCACCCCATTTTGCCAATAATGACATACAACAAGCTCCCATAACAAGTGATACATTGGCAATCATTTGGAGTTTGAAACTACTCTGTAATTTAGGGTCCATAAAATCAGTTGCAAGAAGATCCACAAGTGCCATGTAAATTAAAATCCCAGCTGATGCTGAATTAAGAACCCCTTGCACAATCAATGCTGCTGAGCTTTGCTCATTGTAACCTTTTGATATCATCATTCCAATAGCTATTCCAGTTGGAGTAGTAAGAGTGAAGAACAATACCATAATTGTGATTGTTCTTGCCTTATACTTAGCCTGCACATGCATATATATCATGTACAATCTTCATTATAGTGATCAAGTTTTCTTTTGGAATTAATTTTTTACGTTATGTTACAACAATATTTTGATATAATAGTAAAAGAATATCCGAACAAATAACACCGTAATAAAAGATTTGACTATAACACAACTTGTGCTATGTTGCTTTCTGATGGCAGAACCAAGAAATCCTATAAGGGGATTCAAAAAATTACTACAATGTCACATCTAGGATTTGAATTCGTGACATAAAGTAATTCTTGACTCCACTCAGCTGCTTCATTAAAATCTTCTTTTATGTTAACGGTTAAGAGTCCCACATCGGATATGAAATGAAAATATGGACTTCTTATATGGACTTGGACAATCGTCACTCTACAAGTTAACTTTTGGGGTTGAGTTAGGCCCAAGATCCATTCTTACATGGTATTAGAGTCAGACCCATTTCAATTAATTATATTATCCACGTTCCAGTTAACAAGGTCTGGACGTGCGGGAGAGTGTTAAAAATCCCACATCGAATATGAAATGAAAACTTAGACTCCTTATATGAACTTGAACAATCCTTGATCCATTCTTACATTAACAAGATTCAACAATTATATAACATAAATTTTCTCTTTTTGACGCATTTGCACAGTATAATTTTGCACGGCAAAATATATAGCATTTGTTCATAAAAATTAGAGAGAAAGAGTACACTAATTAACCTGGGAAATGCAGCCACCAAGTCCCATGCCTTCAAAAAATTGATGAAAACTCAAAGCTATTATTAGGGGTTTTATTGTTTTGGGATTTTCTGTAGTTCCAAGGGAAATGCCAATAATCACAGAATGAACCAAAATTCCCAACTCCAAAACCTGCAAAATTTGTAGAATTATTTTAAGAATAGTCGTATGTCAAAGGATAGGGCAGCCATGATTTGAAATTTGTGGGTTCAAAGGTTATAATTCTTTAAAGTTATTGGGTTTTAAATTAATAATTTATATATATATATTTGACAAAATATTTAATACAAATATATGATTCGGATCAAAGCTACTGAATTCGATGGAACTCATGCCCGAAGGACTAGCTCCGCCCGGCAGTGTAAATTATGAATATGAGTATAAGTTATATATGTCAGTCTATTTGAACTTTTTAAAATGACAACGGGTGCGTATTGGATCGGCCTTCAATAGTGATACATTTTTGAAGAATTTGACAGGGGTGTGCGACAATATTTTGAAAGATTAATCCCAGCAACATAATAACTAGTGTAATATACAGATCCTCCAAAGTAATCGAAGGATACGATAATAGTGAGGCAACATTTTTAAAGAATCTTTATTTTTTTCACCCCAGATCAGCCAAAGGATATTTACCTGTGATATTAACCTATGCCGAATAAGACTTGAAGAATTGGATCTTTCTAGAAAAATTTGAGGGCCATGACTATGCTCATGTCCACCACTTGCTACATCATTTTCTTGATCATCATCATCTCCAATATTCACTGGCTGAGATTTTCTCAGTTCAGCTCTTCTATGGTAACCAGTTGCAAAAGACTCCATCATCAGAGTAAAAATAGCAGACATCATTGCAACAAATCCAGCAAATGGGAAACTCCCCCATAATTTTTCACTAAGGCAAGGGCTAGTCAAGCTCTCAAATGCATCCGGGAGAATGTGGATGAATCCAGTGGCTAGGATCACGCCCGCGGCGAAGGCCTTAATCAAGAAATTAAGGGACGAATAGTCATTTTTTTGTAAGGATTTGAAGTTTTTCAAGAGAATTGGGATGATGACTCCAAGTGCACTTGCACAAAGGATTGAGGATATGGCTACTAGTTTGTAGGATAGGGCTTTGTGTTTGATTTGCTGATTATATTTGTTGTCTTGGGGTTCACATGTACAATTTGCAAAGATTAGGGTTGATTGGAGAAGGATTGAGAAGTATATAAGGGTTGTGATTTTGAGGAGAAAATTTTGAGTATTCATTGTTTGTTTTATGGAGAAGAAGGATAAGTAGCTAAGTGTTTGAAGCTTTTTATATATGGAGCTTAGACAAGTTGCAAATGAAGATATGATAGGTTTATTGGAATTTTTTTGAAAGTATCTAATACCAATTTGAAAGGATTTTATATACTTCAAAATAGTAATGTACATAGAAGTGAAGATTTAACCATAGATCTTACAGAGTAGGAGGTGGGTGAAGCTTGATCTTACTCAAACTTTTAATTAATAATCTCAATATTGAATTAAAAAAATAATAATCTCAACTATATATCTCACCGCACTTCCCACAAAGAATAGGTAGTAATACCCATATTTATGATAATACAAATCCTAAGTTGGCTAAAAGTTAGAATACATATTATTTGTAGGATTTTACACAAGCAGTATATCAACTCATTCTACTAGTAAGTGAATTAATTGGCAGGTCCAGGATTGTGCAAATTTTAAGAGTTTATTCCTATCCCAAATTGTATTCATTTTCTATTTATTTCTAAGCATTATCAATTATCGTATATGTGTGTATATATATTGTTGGAGGAGATGATCTAAGTAGTTAAAGAAGTTAAGAAAGTTATTTAGTTGTAAAGATGGTTAGAAAATTAAAACTACTTCTAAATATCTAGCTAACTAATCAAGTAAATGAATGTACTATAAATACATGTATATCAGATGTAATCAATGAACAATTCTAATGAGAAATGAAATCACCCTAAATTCTCTCTTCTTCTTCTTCTTCATATTTTCTGCTTGTCTTCAACAATCTGTACATTAGTGTATATAACACAATATCTACATGATATTGAATGTATGAAATGAGGTGTATCAACATGGTATCAAAGCCTTCGATCTAATCAGAGGGTTAACATCAATTTCACAACATTTTGTAGACAAACAACTGATCTCTGGGTATTTCTGATTATCTGCTTCTATTTCTGTTCTTTTCTGCTTCTGTATTCTTCTTTCTTCTGATTCTGTTTCTCTGGGACATCAACTTCTGATGTGCTAAATTCTGATTTCGGTGTTTCTTTTATTCTTGCTTTCTTCTATTCTGGTTGAGAATATTGCGTCTCGACTTGAGAAAACAAAAGGGACTATAATAGAAAGTTCGTTTCTCTGAAAAAACTGAAAAAATATTCAGAATATACTCTTTGATAAATAAAGATTCACTAATTTCTTGTTTACTACAATGGATCTTACTTTTACCACAACTGAAAACAACCAAGATACCACAAATAGAATTGAAGTCACAAGAGTTATAGATCATAATCATCCCTTGTTCCTACAATCTTCAGATATCAGTGGAGTATCATTACTTTCATTTCAGCTAGTAGGCTCTGAAAATTATGCATTATGGAGTAAGTCTGTGAAAATAGCACTGCTTGGAAGGAATAAAATAAAATTTATTAATGGGAAATGTAAAAAAGGAAGACTATGGAGAGGAACTGTGGGATCAATAGGATAGGGTGAATGTTGTAGTTCAGGCCTGGATGATGAACTTAGTGTCAAATGGTTTGCTCAGTGGTGTTCTAAATGCAGATACAACATATGAGGTGTGAGAAGATTTAAAAGAACGGGTTGATAAGGTAGATGGTTCAAGAACATATGATCTTCATAGAGAAATAACCACCTTAACACTAGGGTTGTCCAATGGGGCGGGGTGGGGTTGGGGTGGGCGGGATTGGGGTCTGGAGGGGTCGGGGCTGGCGGGGTGTGCTGCTGCCCCGTCCCGATCCAAAGGGGGTGTGGGTTGGGGTTGGGTTGGGGTCGGGTAGGGTCATTTTTTATTTGTCTTTAAATTAAATTAATAAATAACACACATACACAACAAAGATAGTTTAATAAAAATATCTCAAGACTGTTTTTGTGCCTCTTATATTATTCGAGTAGAAGTTTTGATTTTTTTTGTAATACAATTTCAAAATTGCAACTTCGTGATATTGAAAGTTGTAAATAAATAACATAGTAAAATACTAAAATTACAATTAAAAGAATAACATTTTAAGAAACATATTTTCTAATTTCTTTATAATGTCCTGTGGTTCTTCGGTTGAAATTGGTATATCTTGGTCAAATTGGACGACGTCGCTTGCACATCCGTCGGATAAGATTTCGTTGTAGTTGTAGTCTTCTTCTTCGTCGATCTCCGGTTGGTCGCACCTCCTATGCTCCGCACGAATCCGATCTCTTAATAGAACTGCAATCCCTAATGAGTCTCCTGCCAATGAATGTCTGTGCTCCCCTATTTAAAAATTTTCCGCAGAAAATGCGCTTTCGGACGCTGTTGATGACGCTTGAATGTTCAACACATCTCGGGCCATCTTTGCTAGTGTTGAAAAATTCTTGTCATTCTCCATCCAGTATTTTAGCAAGTCTTCACGTCCCTCTTCATTTTCAATTGATTGGTACGGTGCAATACCGTGCAAAATAAAAACATCTAACTCGCTAACTTGGTTAGAAACGGTACCACTATACATTCTTTGTCTGAGGCTTTGAATATTAGCCATAGAAACATCATGTCGTTTTTGAGGTTATGTTGAAGAAGAAGAAGAAGATGACATGAAAGCCTGTTGGTTGCTAGCATTTTCTTGTTGGTAATACGTATATACTTTTTTACATTCATCTTGAATGCTAGACAACACTTATTCTCTACTTATTTCAACAGGTGGTGGGTCATTTGAATTTTTAGGAGTTGGAGGTGGAAGTGTATCTATGCAATCGTAAATAGTTTTTCAACAAGATTTTTACAACCGTCTATTTTAATAGACGGATTTAATACATCACTAATCAAATAAATTGGGGGAAGAGGAATAAAATATTTTTTCATTTTTTAAAACATTTTTTTAATAGGTTCCTAATAAGTTGGTTTTTCCATATATTCGCTAAGTAATATAAATAATAGAGCTATATAAAATAACATTGATGAAATAGTAGGATAATAAATCCCGGAAAATTCTTTAGTAGCTATATAAAATTTCTCTAAAAATACATTAAGTTCTAAAACTGTATTCCAATCGGAATCTATAAGCATATCACTAGAAATTCGATTACGGGCGTTAAAAAATTGGGTTATAGGCTGTCTATACTCATAAGCAACACGTAGTTGGTTGTATACATAATTCCATCTAGTGCATCCTTTACAACTAAGTTATAAATATGACACACACATTTGATATGAAAATGTTTTGAAAAAGACGGAGTTAAAACTTCTTTTAAAACATAAATATCAGAATTGTTAGAAGATTCATTATCTAATGTAATACTCATAACTTTATCAGTTATTACGTAATAATCGCAGACTAAATAAATATTTTGTGAAATAAACTCACCAGTGTGCCTACTATCTATATATCTATATGCTAAAATACGTTTTTGCATAGACCATTTATAATCTATCCAATGCCAGGTTACCGTTAAATAATCATGGTCGTTAGTACTACGACCTATATCAGAAGTTAGAGCGACTTTGCAATTTAAATGATATAATGAATAACGCAAATATTGTTGATATTCGTGTGCAAATTTAAACACGTCTCTCTTAACCGTTGATCTAGGAAAACTTTTATAAGCAGGATTATACATATCTCTAATATAATGAATAAAACCAGACGATTCAGGAAATGAAAAAGGCAAACCCTCCACAGCAACTAATTTTGCTAGTGCGTCCCTATCTTTATGTTTATCGTATTTAGGGCCTACAACTCCCCCCGTCATAGGGTTAATTTGACCATGTACTTTGTCCGGGACAGTATGTGAACTTTGTCCCGATTGAGAGGATGCTTGCTCACCATCTTTTTCAATAAGGTATTGGGCATGCAAGACTTTGTGTTTTTGCAATAGGTGTCTTGCTAAACCCCCCGTCCCACCATTACCTTGTCCAGTTTTAAAAGAATAAACAGATTTACAAGTTTTACATATTGCTACTTGATTCGGTACGTCCCTGTGAAAATATTTCCATACAGCTGATGTTAATGGTCGTTTTGCCGGACCTCGTCTCATACTAGGGGGGATAGGAGACATTTCACTAGTGGGTGTATCATCATCTACATTAGTAGGTGTATCATCATCTAGAGTGTCATCTAAATTAAAATCTTCTTCATTTTGAGGATAAACATCTGTGTCAAGATCATATGGTATTTCAGGAAACAGTTCAGGATCTATAAAATCATCTTGTCTAGGAATACTAGAAGAAGTACCCTTGCCCTTGCCCTTGCCCTTGCCCTTGCCCTTGCCCTTGCCCTTCATACCCAAGGCCTTGCCCAAAACATTTTTTATTCTTTTCATTTTAATTATGATAATAAATAGTTAAAGACTTAAAAAGTTAAAGATAATGAAATTAAATGTGCTAAATGAAATAAAAACAAAATAATAATTTAATGAGAGAACGAATGTACCAAACGCCGACGTAGAGTCGATGTGTAATCGAGAGAGGTTGAAAATTGAAACTTTGCTCGATAGATTAATCCTCAAGCTAGTTGCCAACTTCACTCCCAATTCTCAAATTAATAAATAGAGTGAATATGTAGTAGACAATGTTGTATAGAAATAGATTGATTGAGATTTGAGAGATTAGAGATTGTAGGAAGATTTGTGAGAAATAAGAAGAGAAAATGAGGTATTTATAGTTGGAAAATTGGGTTAAAGTGTAAATATAATAATTTAGGGGTTAAAAATAAATATAAAAGGGGTAAGGGGGGTTGGGGGAGTAGGGGAAGCCAAAAATGGTCGTTGCAATAACGGCCAAAATGTAAAATGGTCGTTATTGCAACGACTATTTTTGGTAATTGGCGGGACTGAGGCGGGATCGGGACGGGTCGGGTCCTGGCGGGACCGGGTCGGGCGGGACCATATCATGTCCCGTCCAGGTTCGAGCCCCGGACCCGTTATTTTTATTTAAACAGGCGATGCGGGGCCTGTCGGGTCGGGGCCGGTCGGCGACCTCTTGGTCACTTAATGAAACATTAGAAGAAGCGTTATTTAATGTAATAGTCATGACTTTATCACTAATGCCATAATAATCGCAAACAGAAGAAATATTTTCTTGAATAAAAATACAAGTGTGCATACTATCTATATATCTATATGCTAAAATACGTTTTTGCATAGATCATTTATAGTCTATCCAATGACATGTTACAGTTAAATAATCATGACTGTTAGTACTACGACCTATATCAGATGTGATAGATACTTTTTCAGGGTAATGATATAAATAATAACGTAAATATTGTTGATATTCGTGTGCAAATTTAAAAACATTTCTCCTAACAGTTGATCTAGGAAAACCGTTATAAGCAGGATTGTACATTGTTCTTATATAATGAATAAAATCAGGAGAATCAGAAAATGAAAAAGGCGAACTCTCCACTGCAACTAATTTTGATAATTCTTCCCTATCTTTCATTTTATCGTATTTAGGGCCTACAACTGTCCCAGTCATAGGGTCAATTTGACCCTGTACCTGGTGTGAGATAATATGTGAAACTTGTCCCGACTGAAAGACCATTGTTGACTCACCCTTCACTTGAGCCGTATATTCATCCCACCTAAGTTTGTGTTTGTTATTCAAATGCGTAGTTAAGCCTCCCGTCCCGCTCCGACCTTTTCCCATTTTAAATTTATAAACATTTTTACAAATTTTGCATGTAGCAACTTGATTTTGTACGTCTTTATAAAAAAAAAAACTCATACATGTGATGTTAATTTTCGTTCTGGTGGCCCTCGTCTCATACTAGGGGGAATTATAGGTGTTTCAGTTTGAGGTGCATTAGTTGGCGTGTCATCTAGATTAGTTGGTGTGTCATCTAGATGTTCTAAATTAAATTCTTGTTGATTTTTAGAAAATAACTCATCGTCTAAATCAAAATCTAATGGTACTTCAGGAAAATTTTGAGTATCAATAAAATCATCATGTCTAGGACTAGGAGGAATAGGATGACTAGAAGAAGGACTCTTTCCCTTGTTACCCCTACTAGTAGAACCAGAAATAATCTTACCCAACATACCTCAGACACCTTTCATTTTAATTTATGCTAATAAATAGTTAAAACTTAAAGATAATGAAATTAAGTACGCTAATTAAAATAAAGAAATAATAATAATTTAATAAAGGAACGAATGTACCAAATGCAGACGTAACGTCGACGTGTAATCGAGAGATGTTGAAAATTGAAACTTTGCTCAACGGATGATCCTCAAGCTAGTTGCCAATTCCCAAATGAATAAATTAAATTGAATATTTAGAAGACAATGTAAAGAGAATGAGAGATAGATTGAGAGAGTATTAGAGAGATTGTAATTGTAGGAAGATTTGTGAGAAAGAATGAAGAGAAAATGAAGTATTTATAGTTGAAAAAATTGGGTTAAAGTGTAAATATAATAACTTAAGGGTTAAAAATAAATATTAGGGGGTAGGGGTATTTTGGCCGTTGCTCAACGGCTAGAAGAGGGAGGGGGGAAATTGGCCGTTGGCAACGGCTAGAAGAGGGAGGAGGAGGGGTTCTGGGATGGGTCGGGGTCGGGGTGGGGTCAGGGTGGGGTCGGGGTAGGGTCGGGGTCGGTTTTTTTTGTCGACCCCGTACCGGTACCGATACCGAATACCGATACCGCTACAGTGGGGGTGGTGTCGGGGCGGGGTCGGTATACCCCGCCCCGTTGGACAACCCTACTTAACACAAGGTAATTTAAGTGTGGCTGAGTATTTTTCTAAACTTAAGACTATATGGGTGAAGTTCCAATCCTTAGTGCCCCATCATAGTTGTGGTTGTCCTAAATCTAAGGAGTTTGTACTCATTGTAGAATACATTCAGAGGCAGAAACTGTACCAGTTCTTGATGGGACTGAATGAAAATTACATGTAGGCAAGGAGCCAAATCCTACTTATGTCTCCCTTACCTACTATTAACAAAGTCTACTCCACGATTATCAGTTTTGAGAGCAAAAAATCAGTAACTACTAAGTGTGCAGGTCTCTTAGGTGTTGGTCCTAATAGTTTTAGTCACAGTGCAAGTCATGATCCTGCAGCTATGTATTCTAGGTCAGATGTACACACACTGAAGTTTAAAAAGTTAGGAAACCTGTTATGTGAAGTGTGCAAAATAAGGGACATACTAAAGATACTTGCTACAAAGTGGTTGGATACTCTGCAAACTTTAAGTCTAAGAGAAAGGAGTATACTACACACAATGCATGTGCAACATATACTGATGGTCTGACAGGAAAGCTGAATAGGAACATTGATGAGTATGGTCAGTCCAATAGTATGTCAAGACACAACTTCTAAGGTCAAGAAGCTCCACTGATGTCCGATTCATAATATGAGCAAATAATAAAGCTATTCAATTACAACATGGAAAAGAAGGAAATCAATCATAAATCACAAGAAGAAACTCTTATACATCCATCTGCAAATGCAACAGGTATGAGTAAATATAAGTATGTATATGACACAAGTGTGAATAGTCATAAATTCTTAGTTGTAGCTAATGTTCTTAAACAGTGGATTATTGATACTGGTCCACTAACCATATGGTGTCTGATCTGAACATGTTAAATAAGGCAATTAGAGTAGATGATACATCTAAGCCTAAACAAGTACATTTACCAAATGTTGAAATGGTTAAAGTAACATATATTGGATCCAGTAGCATTTCTAACAGGAGTACTCTTAAGGATGTGTTCTACTTGCCACAGTTTAAGTTCAACTTAATGTATGTGTCCCAATTAACTAGAGAATTAAATTGTGCTGCCATCTTCTACCCTGATTTCTGTGTATTTCAGGATCTTTACAATGGGATGATGAATGAGATTAGTAGACTACAAGATGGACTATATATGTTAGTGAATCAGACATCCAGAAATCCTTTAAAAGAAGAAATGAAGTTAGGATTATATGGGAAAACAATCAGAGACTCTACTGCTGTAACTAAAGAAGAGATTGAGTTGTGGCATAAAAAATTTGGTCATACCTCTAGCACTGTTCTAGTAAGCTAATTAGATCAAGTATTAGTGATATATTCAGTACCTTAAGAAACTGTTATTGTCACGACCCGACCCCGGGCCCGCGACTGGTGCCCTAACTGGGCACCCTTACAAGTATACATCAGAGATAATCAACGGAACATACATAAAATTAACAGAAGATAAATAACAGGCTAGCCAATAAAGTCACCTTCCAAAAATATACACGTAACCCAAAAAGCAGTTACCTTTTTTTTTTCTTTCCACAACTCAATCCACAAGATATGACTACAGACCTCTAAGAATTTTTGACGTAATAATCGTGGAGACGGGGCCGCCGTACACTCGAATGTACATAAATCTACAACCTCAGGGAACTGTACCAAACGACAAAGCCTCCGGAGAAAGGGAGTTTTCCAAGAACTGAACAGTGATCCTAAAAGTGCGGATCGAAGCTATGTACCTCAACTGCGGCATGAGCAGCGGCCCCGAAGGAGGTCGATGCGAAATATGTACCAAGTATGTGGAAACTGAAAATCAGAATGAAATCATAACGATCATATAAAGTCGAGACATGTATGATAACCAAAATAACGATAATCGTGTCTTGCCAAAGTGAAAGTAATGAAACTCGCTTTACCTTTTAAAGACTATTTCAACATACGAACAATAGTCACAGGCTCTGCATACAAGCCCTCAAATATCATCACATAGTCCAGATGGGGTCTCAAGCCCACAAATATCAAAGCGTGCGTGGAATCCCCATCACCGCCGACACCATAAGTGTAAAATATAACCGTGACGCGCCGTGGCATCCCACTTGTCGGCGTACACATATATACTACATATATATATCTCCGCCCGTGGAATCCCCATCGCCGAAGCGGTAGTAAGTGTAACATATAACCATGTGACGCGCCCGTGGCATCCTACCTCACTGTCGGCGTACACATATACAACACATATATATATATATATATATCTCATGCCCGTGGAATCCCTCATCTCGGGTACATGACTTCATGGAGAGCTAATCCATGTGGTAATAATCGTATATAACATGCCCGTGGAATCCCTCATCTCGGGTACATGTCTTCATGGGGAGCTAGTCCATGGAGTAATAGTACATAACATGGTCGCATGCCCCGGAATCCCTCATCGTATAAGCATGGCCATGGAGTAATAATCGTATATAACATGCCCGTGGAATCCCTCATCTCGGGTACATGTCTTCATGGGGAGCTAGTCCATGGAGTAATAAAACAAATCCGGGAATCTAACCCGCCTCCTGGTCGCATGCCCCGGAATCCCACATCGTATAAGCATGTCCAAGGAGTAATAAAAATAATCCGGGAATCTAACCCGCATCCTGGTCGCATGCCCCGGAATCCCACATCGTATAAGCATGTCCAATGATCAATCACAATGGAAGCATACCCGTGGAAGCCTCCGTCACTGTCGGTACGTCTAAGTAAATTCATAACAAGACAGCCGACCCTTCAACTGAGAGTCACGACAGCGTAAACATATAATACTTGCACTCTATGCTATCACAAGCAAGCATAAGCAAATTCATAAAATCTGTAGACTTTCATTTTATATACTCAAGGCACTTTTCGTTTCACATAAAAAATCCGGGAATTTAACCCAAAGTACTACGTACTTACATTCTTTTCAAAAGACTCTTTTTCATATAAAACCCCAAGATACTAACACCCGTAGTATCAAGACATGTCTATTTATCAAACAAGTCACTACATTTTTAGAAATACATTTCTAGGCTTCTAAATCAAGTGACCCTTACTTTAAAACTTTAAGCAATTGATACATTTAGATCAAATTGCCTTTCCTTATTTCAAATCATTTCTTTGTTTACCAGAGAAAACCATTCTTTTAACCCTCCATAAAGTTGTTATAACCAACTTCCCATAAAGCCGTTATACTAACTTTATGCTTAGACAAATTCATTCTTTTTATAACCAAGAGACTTGTACTTTCGAATCAAGTTACATAGCTTTCAAAATACTTCAAGTGTCTTAAATTTTAAGAAATCAAGCTTCTTATCTTTAGAATGGCAAGAAATCAATACTTTCCAAATCAAGTATTCTATACTTTTAAATCAATTCATTTATTCCTTTAAGAATCAAGTCTCATAACTGGAAAAATAAAGTCTCTTAACCTTTATAGAATTTAAGGTTCATAGTCTTAAAACTTCGTAACGTAAACTCTTTAAATTAAGTAACATATACTTTTATGCGTGTGAGTAGGTTATACTCTTTTATAACGATCTTATTAAAACAGCCATGATCTAGAAAATGTAATACAATTTTGTCTTATCTTAGCTTCTATGCAGATAGAGAATTCTACTCATTTTAATATAATTAATTGTCGTTACATTTTCCTTTATTAACGCTGCAATGGTTTGTTCGATACTTATTCTCATTCGTGCAGTAAATTAGCCAAGTCAACTCGACTTCAAATACCTCCTAACGACTCTTACCAACATCCCCATAAGACTTGGTAAGAACTTAGGATAACTTAGACATAACTTTCACATAGAGTAAATCAACATACATACCACTTAATTTTTAAGAGTAGAAGGAATCATGAAATAACACCACATGTATATTCCATACATAGAATCATGCCAAAAGGAGGAAGAGGTTAACATACCTCGCGACGATTATCGACAAGTAGCAAAATGCTCCAAAGTACTTCAACCTTGAGTTATTCCATCCTTTAAGTAGAATACGCTACTCGTAGTACTTCAACATATATTAATCATAACATGTCTATCAACTCCTCACTTTTTAACGTAGAATCATACTAAGTGTAAGGTCTCTTATTCTACGGAAAATCGGGCAGCACTTCCTTTGTTTATACGTACTTTTCCACCTTTTTCAAGGCCCGAAAATCAATAACCAAACGCCACATTTAAGGCCCAACAATTCAGAAAATACAAAGGGGATTACACGCCTAATAGGACGTGTAAAATTCTGCCCCACAATCAATATAAAACTGTCCAATCATTCCAAGCCCTATTCGGCTACAATGTCACAAAAATTATCAAATTCCTTTCAATTCCTTTTTCAATCCAAGTTGTTATTCCAACATGATACATACATAATAACAATTACAACAACTATAAATCCTTTCTTCCTTAACATGCGACGATTGTAACTACCGTCCAAATTGATTACAACATTAATGACTAACTTGTCCATTTTCGGTTTTTAACATGTCGACATGATCCAAATCTTTTCAAACTTCATTCTATATACCACATGCTCATTTTTTAACTACTATAACATGTAATCTTCAATTACATTAAAAAGATGAAGATTTTACCTTAATAAGCCCTAATAAAGTCCAAGCGTAAAAGTCGATCCTTAGCAACTTTTAGCTCCTCTTCTTATGTTCCAATCCGCTCCAAGCACTCCTTAGAAGCTCATGAAGAACTCCTCTTCAAGTTACATCTTCAAAGTTGAAGAACACCCTAGGGTTTCGCCTTGCGACTAACGTAAAAACGTCGTTTTTCCGGGATCTTTCTATTGAGATATCCTTACAATACCCCTAGGAACCTTGGGTTAAAGTCTTGTGAATAATGAACCACAAATGAAATTTTTTCTCTTCCAATATGGCACAAAGCCGAGAGCACACATAACTCTCTCTAAGTGTTCTAGTTTTTTTTCTAAGTGTTAGAGACAAGTCTTGCTACAAGGATGATTATATAAAACATTGGAGGGTCAAGATTATAACACTTGTTAGGTTTGGATGAAAGAGATCAAGCCAAGTGGCTCTTGACTTAGTCAATTATCTCAAGCTCTTAGCTTGCAAGACTTGGTCATCTATACTTTGGTCAAATGACCATTTTGTCCTTGGCATAATTCGAACAAGCCCATGTGGGGGGGGGGGGGGGTGACACGTGACGCCCTCCCATTCATCCATAAAATTTCGTAACCCTCGTGGGCCCCACAAAACGTAAAATTTCTCGGGTGGGCCCTACGTGACCAAATCCGTAAAATACATTTCCATAATGATAATAAATTCTATAATCCTCAAATAATGTATTTTGAGAATCTAATTCTCATCAACGAACATTTTTCCTTTCCGAAGTTCGGAAGATTTTCCTCCGGAAAAACAATTCTTTCTTTCGTACCAATTTTCAAGTCTTGCGCTCTCGCGTCTATTCTCTTATTCATGTCCTGGAATTACGGGGTGTAACAGTTATGTGTGTCCTTGTGCTAAGCAATGTAGACTACATTTTCCTATTAGTAAGAGTACAAGCATATCTAGTTTTGATTTGATACATATGGATGTTTGGGGCCCTTATAAAGTGCCAACTTATAATGGAAATAAGTATTTTCTTACAATAGTAGATGATTTCACAAAAATGACATGAATTTACTTGCTCAAACTAAAATTAGATGTGAGTGTTGTTATTCAACATTTTCTTACCATTGTACATACTCAGTTCAATAAACTAGTAAAGATAGTCAGGTCTGATAATGGTACAGAGTTTGTAAATGACACTTGTACAAACTTGTTTCTAAAGCTAGGATTCCTACATCAAATGTCATGTCCTTATACTCTACAACAAATTGGAGTGGCTGAAAGAAAACATAGACTAGAAATAATAGAGTTGCGAGACTACATGCAAATATACCATTGAAATTCTGGGGAGTCTGTGTACAAGCTGCTGTCTATTTGATAAATACATTACCCTCTTCTGTTAATGGGAAAACACCGTATGAGAAACTATACAAGAGAAAACCATCAATTGGCCATCTAAATGTGTTAGGATGTTTGTGTTTTGCAAATGATCTAACTGTGTCTGATAAGTTACAGTCTAAAGTGAAGTCTTGTGTCATGATGGGATATTCTGAAAACCAGAATGGATACATACTATATGATATACATAATAGAACATTTTTTGTGAATAGAGATGTTGTTTTTAGGAAAACATAATTTCCTTTCCAAACAGAAACATCAATAGATCCAATTTTCTTAGATAATACAGTTGGTAAAACTGATGACTGCTATAACACACACACATACGTAAATATACTTATATGTAACCAACAACTTGGTGCACAAGAAAGAACACTCATCTCAGAAAATAACTATAATAATTCCACAGAGTACTCAACTATTACTAACTCACCAGAAGATATAAATCAAATAACTCAGAGTCTAATACAATCTAGTGACAATAACTCTATACCTATCAGAAAGTTCACTAGATCAAAACAACCTCCCAATTTGGCTAAAAGACTTTGTCACAAAGAAAACAAATACTACAAATGTTCCATATTCTATAGTCAATTAAAAATGGTAACTGTTAGAATCATCCTATCAAATGGATGTGTACAGTGTTTTCCTACAATGAGATCTCAATAATGAAATATACATGGAACTACCACAAAAATTTATTATCCAGGGGACAAACATGTGTGTAGACTAATTAAATTCTTATATGGCCTAAAACAAGCACTAAGACAATGAAACTTTAAGAAGCACTGCATAATATGAAATTCAAACAATCAGAATATGATTATTCATTATTTATAAAGACACAAACAAAGGATTAATATTAGTATTAGTCTATGTGAATGATATGCTTATCACACGTGTCATATAGAACTGATAAAAGAAACAAAACAGGCTCTACAACAAGTCTTCAAAATGAAGGATTGGGAGAACTAAAATATTTCCTAGGTATAGAGTTTGCAAGGTCAGAAAGAGGAATTCTAATGCACCAAAGAAAATATGCATTGTAGCTTATTTCTAAATTTGGTTTAGCTGCAGCCAAACCCATAAACATACCCATTGAGTGCAATATAAAACTAACTACTAAGCAGTATGATGACTATATTCAAAATCAGCAGAAAACAGAAACAGAAAAGTCAACAACAGAAGATGAGACATTGAAGGATGTAAGTTCTTATCAAAGACTAATAGACAAGTTACTCTATCTCTCAATCACAAGACCAGACATAACATACATTGTTCAGACACTTAGTTAGTTCTTACAGCAATCAAATAAGTCACATTTCAATGCGGCAATAAGGATTGTAAGGTACTTAAAAAATCAGCCTAGACAAGGTATACTGATGTCCAGTAATGAACAAAAAAAAGTGTCTGCCTACTGTGATGCAGACTGGGCTGCTTGTCCTCACACAAGAAAATTAGTCACATGATACATTGTTAAATTTGGTGATTCTATTATATCATGGAAATAAAAGAAACAAACTACAATTTCCAGAAGTTCAGCTGAGGCAAAATACAAAAGTTCAGCAGGAATAGTTGATGAACTAATATGGATACTTGGCTTACTAGAAGAAATTGGAATCAACAACAGTCTTCCAAAACAGTGTTCTCAGATAGCAAGTCAGCAATGCAAATTGTTGCAAACCCTGTATTTCATGAAAGGGCCAAGCATATAAAAATTAATCTACATTCATAAGAGATAAAATTCAGAAAGGAGTGGTGAAAACAGAATACATCAACACAGCAAACCAACCAGCAGATCTACTAACCAAAGGATTGAGCAGAATACAACACCAACACTTATGTTCCAAGATTGGATTGCTAAACATCTTCACAACATCCAGCTTGAGGTGGACTGTTGGAGGAGATGATCTAAGTAGTTAGTTATTTAGTTAGTTAGTTGTAAAGGTGGTTAGAAAGTTAAAACTACTTCTAAATATCTAGCTAACTAATCAAGTAAATGAATGTACTATAAATACATGTATATCAGATGTAATCAATGAATGATTCTAGTGAGAAATGAAATCACCCTAAATTCTCTCTTCTTACATCTTCTTCATCATATTTTCTGCTTATCTTCAACAATCTATATATTGGTGTATATCAATGTATTACACAATATCTGATCTTGAATGTATGAAATGAGGTGAATGAACATATATATATATATATAATCTCTAATTTTGAGCATCCATCATGACGATAATTTAGTGGATTTCATATTTAAGCCTTTTCGAAATAAAGAAGAAAAAAATAGGGATAAATATTTCTCATTTGTGTCATAAAAAAAATCATGACGCAATGAGGTAAAAGTATATGGCATAAATCCCAAAACAATCATAATTCTAAGTAAACGTAAAGTTAAACAGGACTTGGCTCTAGATATGTCTTTAAGAGACAAGTTTAACAAGATGCATTTTAATTTCAACTTATAATATAGATTAGAAATTAGATTCGGGAGTATAAGAATATTTGCCTTCCATATATGAAGAAAAGTTAAAAGGAAACAGATAAAAAGAAAGAAAACAGTTCAAGAGAACAAAAAAAATATAGAGTACTAATTAATAGTGTATGCTGGAATTCCTAGACGATGCATGCCATCAACAAGGTAATTTGAGTACCAACACAACACATGGAATGTTTGACGGATTCAGAATTTAAATTAAAGCTCGGGTTTACAATTTTAGCTAGCAATTCAATTTAGTGATCCGAAATTTATCATTTGATGTTACTTCGTGAATATATATATATATAATAAATCATGTCATTAACACAAATTGCTGGCTCCAAAGATATATATGCTTAATGAAATTATTGTCCTCTAATGTTCGAAAAAGGAATTATTCCTCTAATGAAAACAACTAATTAACGACGACTTTTCCCATGTTGTATTGTACATAAATAAATCAGGAAAATGAAAATATGGGTCTTGTCGAACACCAAAGTCAGGATTAGTGAATATTGATAAGTAACAAATAGTCTTTTAACATTATCAAATTTTATATGTTCCTTAACAATGTTAACATAGGAAACTCCATCCGCCAAAATTACTATAAATAATTTAGCATGTCATTTGCTTGCCTGTTTTAGTATAATTACTCCTAACACTTAAATTATATGGGGCGGATGTGTGTTGTTCACAACTTGTTAGGTTGAACAAGTGTGATTTTTTTTGCAGTGCTATTTTCTACTTTTGAACAAACACAACATCCTCATTCCCTTATACAACGCTGTAATTTTTTTTCCGAACAATCACTTCAAACGACGTAGATCCGCCACTGGCGTTTAGTAGGTCATATAAGAAAATCCATTGTCATATAAGTAATGCAATGTTTGATTGAAGGTATTAAATAATATCCGTATTAAATTGTATTATTTCATGCGACGTAAATTGTGCATGAAATTGAAATTTGTGTATTAGTAATACAAGATAAACAACTTAAAGAGAAAAATACCCTTAAAGCTGTAAAAATCCATAACATATATGGTTCAATTAAATTAATTTTTGTATGCTTCTCAAACGTCATACATTTTTAACGCCATTAGTCTACAATTTCTTGGACGCTGAAATATGAGTAACTCTATACAAATTAGTTAATCCCTGATCGGTGAAATTGTCTTTGACTACATGCGGTGTCTTCAAGACATTTACTTCAAAAACGAAAAAATTTAGGGTTCTTTTTTCATTTTTTATTAAGTAGTATTAGCAAAAATTTACTATAAATGCCAATAATTCGCAGGTCTTAGTCCAATTAAGGGTTCACTTTTACGAATTAGAACAAGACCCCAAAATGTTTGAGACGACCGTGGTGATATGCCTATCTTTGTCTTGTTCCGCACACTTTTTTTCATGTGGTCAAGTTTTATTCTCCAATCCCTATACTACACAAGTAATTATTCCCAACATGTCTGGATGCCATAGACTTCAATTATTTGATGGGAATGTCCTCCATATGTCTCTAGAGTTAGAACTAGCTAGGTCAAGAGCACGTGTTATGTCATATTTGTTCTTCTTTTTGATAGACCAAGAAAGAAGATCTTAATTCCATAAGAAATAATCAATGAACTTATTATAGATCATCTCTATAATGTTGTTTGCATTTTTGTTCGGGAAAGAGACACTTTAAATAATTTACTTTCCAAATTGTTTTTTCTCCATTATTCGAACAAGAATGGACTTATCATGGTCCCATAGATTTGGAAGAAGAGGAAAATTTGGATGGCGAAAGCAGTTGATGTGATAATCAATGATGTACCAATTAGGGTGTGTTCGACACAAAATAAAATGTTTCCATGATAAATAGTTTTTAAAAAATAAGCGGGTTTCTTATTTTTTTTATGTTCGGTACATAAGAAAAATCAGACTTGGAAGAAGTAACAATTGTGGAACTAGCCAAAGCAAAGTGAGAAATTACTTAATTTCTTGTGTTTGATACGTACGATTTTTTTTAATTCTAAAAACATCTGTATATAATCTAAATAAATGCTATGGGAGGTGGGGTGGAGGTAGGGGCTATGAGGGTGGGATTAATGATGAGGTGTGTTAGAGGGAGAGAACACAATCAATGTGGAATACCACTCGTGGAACTTGTGTTTCCCACTTTCACTAGGAAAATCATTTTCTGTTTATATATCTACACACACATACATAGTGAAAAGGGAATCAATAAAAAATAAGATTGGTGGTACAGGTTGTGTAATATGAACATGTTAAACATTACAACTAAAAACATAATAATTAGTAAACAAGTATAATAATACATAGCATGTAATATGTTCTCAACAACGAAACAGAACTCAAAAGCAAATAAATAAGCACAGGTATGCACTTGATGGTCGAAAATACAACAACAAATGGATTGATTCGACTTTCAAATCCCTGTAACTTTTCAGATGTAGAGGATGATCATTTTTAGCAATTGATTATAGCATATTAAGAGATCCAAACTCTCCTTTTTGAGGAATGCAATTTCCATGTTTTTCATCGAAAAACCAAGATTTTTAACTCTAAGGAGTGTTTGGTGGTAGAAGAGATAGAACAACAATATCAAGATTTGAGTCGATTGTCTAAACTTTGATGAATCGAGTTATTCAATATGTGTCTACTTTGGTATATGGAATTCACAGTTATTCCTATCCATTAAAATTTTCTATACTTTGTTCAAAGAAATTAAAAGCTGCAATATAACTCCAACTTGTTCTCCTAACAGTAACTAGTGTTGCACACAACTATAGCCAGCATCAAACAACTCATGTTCCGGTCATAGGTATTCATAAACATAAACTCATTTTGCAAGCAACTTCTTACCCTAAAGCTTTTAGATGAACTTACACTGTTATATGCCTGAATTTGGATATCCATGCCTCACAAGTAAAACATAAATCAAAAGCAAGATTTGTAACAGATAGGCAGTTGCTAATTTGTAACAGATAGGCAGTTGCTAACTAGTTGGTTCAGAACGTAAAAATTAGATAGCGAATAATGTATCAGAGGTTTTTCTGAGCAAATATAAACATCATGAGCCAAAAGAAGGCACATACCACTAACACGATGGAACCATATCTAAAGATAAGTTATGAAGTTCTGAGTAAAGCAACGAAACTTATTGACCTAGAAAATTAAGAGCAGTCATGTGCGGTACTACTGTTGGTTAGCAGCTAATCGAACAGAGAAAAGACTGCAGATATGTATTTATGGAGAACCCTTAGTCCTCTTTGATGGTGCTTCATCAAACGCCTCATCTTTAAGACCAAGTGATTTTCCAGTTTTATCCATCAACCACCTATAAAAAACGTGAACAAAGAGTTATTAGTGTCCATGCAACATAGTATAAAGAAGATGAATTGTGTTATCAATACCTTTTCCAGCTGAATTTCTCAACTACTTCTGTTTCTTGCCCTTCACATTCCATCTCAATTAATGTCCAATCATCATCTTCGTGATCAGAACCAACTGGTAAAGAATTTTCTGATGCAGCATCGATAACACCAGTTGGCTGGACACTATAATCCATTCCTCCTTCCGCAGTTGGTCTAGATAGCTCTCCACACTCCTTCCCTTGCAACAAAGGACTAGTTTCAGGGTTACCAAGCATATTTTGTTCCTCAGCCAATAGCTTTTCTTCTGCACCCTCCTCCGTAATAGAGGTTTCCATAGGACCCTCCTTTATCTCAAGCAACTTCATCTTATCTGCAAGCTTTCTTGACGAATTTTCCTCCTCGAATACCTTGTTTTCTTCAGGTTTGTTTTGCTCAACTGGTCCACCGTTATCCACTCTCCCGTCAGTAAGCAACGAAGACGATGTTTCACCCTTATTCTCCAGCAATGACTTCTCTTCTTTGGGTGTCTGTGACAAATAAGACTTATCATCCATTGACTTAATTTTGGCTAACTCAGAGAATGATACTGCATTTGCAGTTTCTGCACCATCGCCTGTTCCCAAAGACAACATCTGAAATTCCTTAGGTAAATTCCCCTGTTCAAGCAGATTGGTCAAAGCATCGTGTACATATGCAATTTCAAACATTTTGGAACGAGAAAGAATCCCTATCTCCATAGACTCCCCGACAATACATCCAACAACAAGGGGGCACCGGTTTGCTCCAATATACATCTGGCACAAAGTCTTTTTTAACCAATCTTCACATTGCTCTCCTCTTCTCTTCAGTTGGACAGAAACAGTAACCTTGGCAACCATTGTCATACGAATTCCAATTGTACGAAGCCTAGAGAAACTTTCCTTGGTGCAAAGAAATTCTATTCCAGTGTCGGTAAAAACAGTTGTGGTTTCCGGAAACTCATCACCAAGCAACCACACTAAAAAGCTAGACGATATAGGACGAGACAAGGTTTCTCGTTGCCCCACTGATTGCGTACTAATCACCAAAACATCTGATTTTCCCCATTGCTCTTCTTTGTATTCCCTCCAGCTAGAGTAGAAGGCTGTCAATCTTTCCGTAAGTATCTTCTTCTCCATCGATTGAGGAGGCTGGTCGATCCTGCCTCTCTTTCCTCCAACTTTACACTTCTGTTCACCATCTTTCTTTCCTTCTCCAAACTTAAACAGCAGATCACCATCTTTGTTACCTTCCTTTGACTTTCCATCTTTACCATCCCATTTACTTGCCCCAAGCTTAAACACCTGATCACCATTTTTGCTTATTTCATTTGACTTGTCCTCTTTAACATCCCATCTACTAGCCCCAAACTTAAAAACCTGATCACCATCTTTATTTCCTGCCTTTAAATTGTCTTCTTTACCATCCAACCAATTTCCTCCAAACTTAAACAGCGCATCACTATATACGTTTGCTACCCTTAACTTGTCCTGTTTTCCACTAGACGAAGAGGAGGACAGATCAAGATTCCCCACCAACGAAACAGTTTCGTTCACCCTGCTCATCGATGATTTAATTGATACAGCTTTAAATTTGGAATCCAAATTGCTCCTCCCCTTTCCCCCCAAGCCTATACGCTCGAATTTAGATTCAAGATTGCTCTTTTCCTTCTCCAACACAGCAGATTCATTACCCTTTTCAAAGTACTGCAAAAACTCATGTTCATCATGTTTACTCCACAAATTGCTCTCAAAACCCTTCAAATTCTTAGTATTTGTTTCCAAACCCCTTTTTTCTTTCCAAGCATCAACAGGACGTCTAAATATATGCTTAGGTGGAAGTTCAACTGATTTCAACACCTCATTAGACAACCCAATCTTAAAATCTTGTTTATCAACAGTATTAATAATCTTATTAAGACCATAATTAACAGTAACAGCTTTATACTTTTTAGGTTCTAAATCATTAATACAACTCCAAAAAAGCTTAGATTTAGGGTACTCACCTTCTACATAACCAACAACAAAAGGGTAACTCCGATCATCATCAAAAACATCAAGAAACACCTTATTATTACGAATTACCTTAGCGTTACGTATCGTTGAATCAATTAACACAAACACATCATCGTTCTTGGGCTTCAATTGAACAGAAACAGGAATTTTGTTCATAAGAGTTGTTGGACAACATAAAGAACGAACCTTGGAATAGTTTTTTTGGGTACAGATAAAGTATATAGCAGATGGGGTAAAGATTGTTGTTGTATCATGAAGTTCTTCATCAACAAGCCATAAATAGAATTGTGATGACTTAGAATTATTTGGGTTTTGTTCTTGTTGTGTATGGATGACAACAACATCAGAGTTACCCCATAAATCTTGTTTGTTCAAACTCAAACTGTTGTAAAAGGTACTAAGCCTTTTTTGAAACAACTCTTTCATCATGTTCTTGAAGAGTACTGTAGTAGTAGAATGATGAATGTTTTTTAATGTGCAAAAAGACTTGGGTTTAGGATCTTTGTACAAATAGTCAAAGTTATGGAAATTGAGTCATAATAGGATTATATGAATGATGAATCATATACATGAAATGAAATATGATTGGAGGAGTCCATTATTGTATAACTTGGAAGTTACGGAAATAAAGGAAAGTTAGTAGTAAATGTGATCCTCAAACTTTCCATTTATTATACATTTTTTTATTACATAAAAGTTGTCTTTATCACAAGAATTACTTTGCACGAATTTTATACTGCCTCATCTCTAATTATTAAAAATAATTATTTCAAATTATTTATTATTTTAATAATTTAACGCACGATTAATTATCTTTTTCTCATTAATAAAAAATAACACATAAATAGATTAAACATTTAACGGATAGAGACATAAATAAGGGTACATTAGTAAAATAGAATTCCTAATTAATATTTCTTAAGGAGCGTATAAAATAAAATAAAAAATGACAAATAATTTGAGACAGATTTAGTAACATGCTTAATACATAGATAGCCCCTTAAATTTGTCAAGATATTATATTTAGACACACGAATTAAGACATATTTCAACCGAATACATCAATTCCTAATAAAATATTTCAATTAAAAACTTTGAGTTCAAAATTTGAAAAATAATATAATAATTGCGCGTGTGTTCATCCGTCTATTAGATAGTTAAATTAACACCATGAAATATGTCGTTTCCTATAATTATAGGTATTTGGCTCAACAAGCCATAAATCCCCATGCATTTTATACTTTAGGTTGATGCGTATAATTAAAGAGATGACATGTTTTTATTGATTAACTGAACTATCTAATAGACGAATAAAAATACAGCTAAAAAAATTTAAAATTTGTACTGAAAGTGTCTAGTTAAAACATTTCTTACGAGTTGAAATGTTCAATTGAAATAAATCTTAGTTTGAGTGTCTAAATATAATATCTTGACAACTTTAAAGGATTAGCTGTGTGTTAAGCCTTTATAAAACTCTCACTTCAAAAGTGGTGTAATAGCCTTAAGTATTGTATTTATTTAATTAAATAGGATCAATGTGTTAAACCCCCATTATACCCATAAAAGTCCCACCAGAAAATGTATTTTCTTCCTGTAATCAGAATTTCTTAATGTAATTCAAGACATGAAAAAGTAAAATTTGAAAGTATATTTATGTCTTAGAGACAGTCTGTATTAGGACAAATATACTTTATACACATTCGTAGTATTATTAATGAAAATTAATATTTTGGCATTTGCAATTACTGAATTATTAATTGATTGTTTGTAATATTTTATAATATGCATCCCTAGAGATTACGTCGTTATTAATAGTGTGAGATATTAATATTATAACGTAACTCTTAAAATAGCCTCGACTAATGATCATCGAGAATGGGATATCGATGATATGTGATAAGTCGATATGTGGTCTGCATCACATCCTTAGAGGATGTAGTATGTCTCACATGCTACGAGTAATGGTTACTCGTGATGGACACATGGATACTTTAGAAGTATTGGTATACCATGCTCATATATTGTTTGTTATACAATGTCTAAAGTATGATCAGCGTGTGGAGATAGAAGTGCTTAGACTTGAGGTCGATACACACCTTGTTTACAGAGTAATATATTTTGATCATGTCCTAAGCTCAAATGCCTTATAGGTTGAGATACCGTTTGTATTTGGTACATTACGATGTGGATTAAAGGTGGTAGTTGAGCCAAGATTATGATTCATTCCTCGAATGTATATTCGAGAGAACACTCAAATTCTCATGTTATATTAGGTTGACTAAGTCGTTGGCCAACGCAATAGGCATATCCATGATATAGTCTTGTTGCCAATCAATATAGATGATAAATAATGATCAAGCCATTTGGATAGACACTTGGCAAATCCTAAGCTTGATCGAGTGTGTCGTGAATGAAATAATTTTATCTTCTCACATAGAGGTCCAGTTTACCAGATTCGTGTAAATATACTTTACATATTGAGTTCGTCTTCCGACGTCGTCTAAGAGTTTCGTGTAGACCCTAATATGATTAGTGTCGATATGTGAAGGTTTGTAGGGTAACACTAAGTCAATTGTTCCTTCGATCTAAGGATGTAATGAGATAATATAAATGTTCGATTTATAATCGAGGCATTTGAATGAATAATGATTATTTAATTAAATCGAAATTGGATTTCAGATTTCATTAAAATGAAAACGAGACGACGTCCCACAATGGACTAGGGTCGCAATGCCTCATATTTTGAGTCACGCCGCCGCCAAGGCAGTGGGCCAGTTTGTCTAACCCATTGCGCCTCATTTTCTGGGCCTGGCCCACGTGTAACCCTAACTGTGTTTTAGACCTAAAATGCAACTATAAATAGAGAGTTCAATTCATTATTCTATACACTACATTTCATATATCATTCTAAGTCTCAGAGACCTAGAATTAAAATATTCTCTCAAACCTCTGCCAGATTTCCTAGCTGTTTGAAAGAGGATTACATCGGAGTTATAGAAACTTGCAATCGAGGATCAGTTGCATGCGCACCCTCGGACATTATACTAAAAGACTCCAAATATATCAAACTGTAAGTATTATATCGATGCATTACGGTTACTATACATGTTATATGATTACATGTATTTATATTACTGCATAATCATCCTACAGTCCGTTGTTTGTTGGATTTGAAATACAAATTTTCAAATTCCGCCGCGTACATGAACCCAACAAAATCCTTCCGACCCAACAAAATTATGTAAGGATAGTTGAAAAAATATGAACAATTTGCTCAATGAAAAGTATTCAACGTTATAGTGCACATAAACATATTCAAGAAACGTGCAAAAGATATGTGTCTCCACACCTAATACAAATGTGGATTCAAAGATTTTTAGTGTATGAGATTTGGATCACAATACTTTTTATTTATGGAATTCTGAATAAATTATTTATATATATTAAATATTTTTTATATAAGTACAGGATTTGAGCCAATATTATTGAGTTCTGCCGCATTTAGTTATAACTCCTTAATTGGCTCCATCCCTACATATATGTTGTAAATGTGAATGCAAGTGGGCTCCAAGTTCCTAGGCTTGACAGTTGTGATACCATTCACATGTGAAAGAGAAAGGCTTGACAGCTGTGGACCTCTTTATTATTCTCGAGAAAGAGGAAGACAGACCTCTTCGATACATTCAAGAAAGAGGAAGAAAAAAGAAGAAAAGAGGAAAGAAGGGAAATCAGAAGTTGGGGAATGGAGAAGACACTAGAGAGAGAAGGGGGAAGTTTTGTATTTCATTTATTGAAAAACTTACTTTGTACACTTTACATTGCTGTGTATTTATAATGAAGATCATTCAGTTGCTCACAATAATAAATCTAACTAATTATTAACTGTTTCTCAACTCCTTCAACAGCCTCCTCTTCGGGAAGATGTTCGATGGCAAGCTTGGAGCATAAGTGTTGATGTTGGCTTCTGTTCAATCCCTTCGTAAGTAGATCTGCTAATTGATTTGTTGTGTGTATATATTCTGTCTTCACCATCCCTACTTGAATTTTTTCTCTTACAAAATGTAGATCAATCTCTATATGTTTAGTTCTCTCATGGAACACAGGATTTGCCGCAATCTGTATTGCTGATTTGCTGTCTGAGAAAATGGTTACTGGATTTTCAATGTTAGTCCCAATATCTTTCAATAAGCCAAGTATCCAAGTTAATTCAGCCACTGTACTTGCTAAGCTCCTGTATTCAGATTGTGCTGAACTTCTGGAGATTGTATTTTGTTTCTTCGACTTCCATGATATAAGAGAATCACCAAATTTTATTATATAACACATGAATCGATTTTCTAGTATGTGGGCAATGACTACCGCATCACAACGGGTCATCACTTTTTCCTGTCTATTATTGGACATAAGAATGCCTTGCCCAGGCTGATTCTTAACATATCTTACTATCCTTAGTGCTGCATTTAGGTGTGACCTTTTTGGTTGCTGTAAGAATTGGCTAAGTGTTTGAACACTATAGGCTATATCAGGTCTTGTTATTGTGAGATATAGTAGTTTTCCTATTAACCTTTGATATGAATTTATATCTTCTATTAGATCATCTTCAGATGTGAACTTTTCCTTTCCTTCTTTCTGTTGAGTTTGTGTGTATTCATCATACTGTTTAGTGGTTAATTTTATGTTGCAGTCCATAGGTGTGTTAATAGGTTTAGCTGCATCTAGTCCTAATTCAGAAATAAGTTCTAAAGTATATTTTCTTTGATGCATTAAAATTCCTTTATCAGATCTTGCAAACTCTATTCTCAAGAAATACCTTAGCTCCCCTAAATCCTTCATTTTGAATGCCTTTTGTAAAGACTGTTTTGTTTCCTCTATTAATAACAGTTTATCTCTTGTTATAAGCATATCATCTACATAAACTAGTACTACAACCAGTCCTTGTTCAGACTGTTTTATAAACAGTGAATGATCATATTGAGATTGCCTAAACTTCATATGCATTAGAGCCTCTGTAAGTTTAAAATTCCATTGTCTAGGTGTTTGTTTTAGTCCATACAAGGATTTAACCAACCTACATGTTTGTCTGTCCCCCTGGCTGGTGAATCCTTGTGGTAACTCCATATAGATTTCATCATGTAGATCTCCTTGAAGAAAGGCATTGTATACATCCATTTGATGTATGTGCCATTTCCTGGAGGCTGCTATAGATATAATAGTTCTTACAGTGACCATCTTAACTACTGGAGAGAAGGTTTCATTATAATTTATTCCTTCTTTTTTACTATATCCCTTTGCTACAAGTCTAGCTTTGAGCCTTTCAATATCACTTGTAGCCTTATATTTGATTTTATACACCCATTTACAACCTATAGGAACCTTATTGGCTGGTAAAGTAACAATGTCCCATGTGTGATTATCTTGTAGAGCTTGAATTTCAGCTTTCATAGCCTCTATCCATCTAGGATCTTGTGAAGCTTCTTTATATGTTTTTGGTTCAACTATTTCTGAACTAGCTGTAAGAAAACTTCTGTATGTTGGACTGATATTGTTATAAGAAATGTAATTAGCTATAGGATATGGTGTATTATTTGTTGTAACAAAATCTTTAAGCCAAATGGGAGGTTGTTTTGCTCTTGTGGATTTTCTAGCTATTGTTCTTTCAGACTGATTCATCTCTTGACCCTGTACTATATTTTGAGAGATATCTTGCACTGTGGTGTCAGTAGTATTAGTATCCCTAAGATTCTCTGATATAGTCATAGTGTTATTATTGTGCTGATGGATCACTGGTACTTGTACAAGAACCTCAGTTAACTGATAATTGCTAGAATTATCCTGAAAAATTGCCTTATCTGATGTATTTAAAGTAAAAGGGAATTCATTCTCTCTGAATATTACATCTCTATTAACAAGAAATAACCCCCTCTCTATATCATATAGAATGTATCCTTTCTTAGTTTCAGAATATCCCATGAAGGCACATTTTCTTGTCCTAGATTGCATCTTATCAGTAACAGACAAATTCTTAGCAAAACATAAACACCCTAAGACTCTTAAATGACTCATGATAGGCTTCTTATTGTATAATTGTTCATAGGGAGTTTTCCCAGTTATAGATGAAGGTAATCTGTTTATTATATACACTGCTTCCTGAACACACAGACCCCAGAATTTTATTGGTATATGTCCTTGAAATCTTAAAGCTCTTGTTATCTCAAGTATGTGTCTATGTTTCCTTTCTGCTACTCCATTTTATTGAGGTGTATATACACAAGATTTTTGATGTATAACCCCTAGTTCAAGTAACATATCAACACATATTTCATTAACAAATTCAGCCCCATTATCAGTCCTAACTATCTTTACTGTTTTATTGAACTGAGTTTGAACAAAAGCCAGAAAATACTTCAGGACAATATACACATCTGACTTAAGTTTTAGCAAATATATCCAAGTCATTCTAGTGTAATCATCTACTATTGTAAGGAAATATTTCTTCTCATCATGACTTGGTACTTTGTAAGGACCCTAAACATCCATGTGAACAAGATCAAACTCTTTTTTACTTTTATTCTTACTCAAATGAAAAGGCAACCTACATTGTTTTGCACATGGACATATATTACATTTTTTATAGTCCTAGCTATAGAATCAGATCCTGCTCTAAGTATTTTACTCAACACAGTACTAGAAGTATGACCAAGTCTTTTGTGCCACAGCTCTATTGTTTCTTCAGAAATTTCTTCAAGCCCAGTATTTCTTTTTACACTTAAGCCTAACTTCACTTGTCCATTTAGTAGTTGTGATGAAGGCTGATTCACTAGTATGTATAGTCCATTTTGTACTCTACCAATCTCCTTCACCTTCCCACTGTAAAGATCTTGAAAAATGCAGAATTCTGGATAAAAACTTATTGCACATTTGAGTTGTTTAGTTAGTTGAGACACAGACATTAAGTTAAACTTAAACTGTGGTAAATATAAGACATTGTGTAGTGTATTCTGTCTGAAATGTTACTTGAACCAGTATGTGTTATTTTAACTGTCTCCCCATTAGGTAGATGTACTTTTTTGGAATCAGAAAAGTCTTGTACTTTAGTAGCATTGTCTATGAGTTTTATATCTGAGACCATATGATTAGTAGCCCCTGTATCAATTATCCACTGTCTCACTATGTTAGCTACCAGCAAGGCTTTATGACTAAAAGACTTGGGATTAGATATACCTGCAGCAGCAACATCTGAAGATGAAGATGGCAATTCCTTATTCTGATTTTGTGCTAAGCCTTGATTCAACAGTCTTACTATTTGATCATACTGATATGAGGAAAATCTAGGAGCTCCATCTACCTGCCAATTGTCTGAGCTTGTATTTTCACATGTAGAACCATCATTGATGTCCCCTTTGTATTTTTTTCCAGTCACTCCAACCTCTCCAATACTACATTATGAGCAGCATATTATTTCCTTTTGGATTTGAAATTTGGTGGATATCCTATCACCTTATAGCATTTCTCTTTTGTATGCCCTTTCATCTTGCAAACCTCACAGTACAGATTATAGTTATTTCTTTTCCACTGTGAGTTGGAGTTGGAACTAGTAGAGTTAAAACCTCCTTTTGAGTACATAGCACTTGGATCATGTCCAACCCCCTGAATGAATTTTCCAGGTCCTACTCCTAAGAGCCCAGCAGACCTTGCAGAGATGGATTTCTGACTCTCATCACTTGTTATCATTGAATAAGCCTTATTGACAGAGGGTAGGGGGGTCATCAATAGAATCTGACTTCTTGCTTGCATGTAGTTCTCATTTAATCCCATTAAGAATTGGTACAACTGTTGCCTCTGAAGATATTCCAGAAAATCTTTGGACTTAGGACATCCACAACTAGGTGGAGGAACCAAGGATTGGAATTCTACCCAAAGACCTTTTAATTTTGTAAAGTATTCAGATACACTGGAAGTTTCCTGGGCAAGAGTAGACATTTCTCTATGAATGTCATAGGTTCTTGAACCATCCACTTTATCAAACCTTTCCTTGAGATCCTCCCAGACTTCATAGGCTGTTTCAGCATACAGAACACCACTCAACAAGCCACTGGAAACTGAGTTCATGAGCCAAGATTGAACTACAGCATTGACTCTGTCCCACTGATCCCATAGCTCTTCTCTATAAAGTTCCTTTTTGCAACTACCATTGACAAAGCCTATTTTGTTCCTTCCTAGAAGAGCAATTCTCATTGATTTACTCCACAATGCGTAATTCTCAGACCCCAGCAATTGCAAAGAAATTAAAGACACACCACTAATATCAGAGGCCTGTAGAAACAGTGGGTGGTTGTGATAAAAAACCAAAGTGGTAATCTGTTGATTTCCTGAAGTATCTCCCATGTTAAACTCACTTTTCTTGATTTTTTTTCCAGATATCAAGAATCAAAGGAGTCTTTACGATATAGAAAGATATCAAGAATCAAAGGAGTCTTTACGATACAGAAATTCAACCAGATGATTTCTCAGACGAATCTCTTCGAAAAAATCAGTATAGAAGAATGTTCTTGAAGCCAATAAAGAGCAAGAAAAAAAGATCGAGAATACAGAAAAGTAGACAGAAAGAGATTACAGAGAAGGCTCTGATACCATGTTGTAAATGTGAATGCAAGTGGGCTCCAAGTTCCTAGGCTTGACAGCTGTGATACCATTCACATGTGAAAGAGAAAGGCTTGACAGCCGTGGACCTCTTTATTATTCTCGAGAAAGAGGAAGACAGACCTCTTCGATACATTCAAGAAAGAGGAAGAAAAAAGAAGAAAAGAGGAAAGAAGGGAAATCAGAAGTTGGGGAATGGAGAAGACACTGGAGAGAGAAGGGGGAAGTTTTGTATTTCATTTATTGAAAAACTTACTTTGTACACTTTACATTGCTGTGTATTTATAATGAAGATCATTCAGTTGCTCACAATAATAAATCTAACTAATTATTAACTGTTTCTCAACTCCTTCAACAATATATACAAACCGAAGATAAAATCTGATTACTGTATAATATTTCAGGATGGTAATAATTTCAGTTTAGACAAAACTAGGAGATGTTAAGTTGTCGTAAAATTAAAATATATAAATAATTTTTTGAATAAATTTATGGCACAACTTGTATATTGTTCCTACAATATATTATGAAATGATGGGTAACGATCATCCAAACAAGTTGGTATGCATTTACACTCTCCCACTTTCCAAAATTATGTTTAATAGAAAAAGTTATATTTGATTTTAACTAACTTTTTACCAAAGTTATTAGGAGTAGTATATTGTTCTTTCATTGTCAAAATTAGTCCATTAAAAGTTGAACTCAACCTTGACCGTGGGAAACATTGCGTAGCAAGAGCTAACACTACGAGAAATTTGTCATATACCAACGGACATTTTTAATGACTGTCAACAAAATCATTGATATAGATAGCATATACCTACTGAAATTTCTGACCGTTGGTATAGGTAAATCATACAACAATATACCGGTTCCGTTGGTATAGGGTTATGTGGATATCTATGCTTATTGACATGAGTTTTGTTGGTATATGATTCAGTGGACTTCAATTTTTTAACATTATTTCGGTGTTATTTTTAGAATTTTCATCTTCCCTCCCTTATTTTTTTTTTCCCTCCTTCATAAGTGAAATCCCATTTTTAAACCTCAGTCCCTAAATCTCTAACCCCAAAAAACCCCAAAACTCCACCCCTCCCAAAAAACCCGAAATACTCTCATTTTCGGCGATTTCGCCTAGTGAACAGTGAAACCACCGGAGTTTCGCCATTTTCTGCCAATTTCGGGGACGAGACTTAATCCAATAGCTTCGTCTCTTCAAGCCCGTCATTTCTATACCAAGTACCCCCATCGATTCATTCTACATCTCCGTCAATTTCAGATCGAAAAACTCACTGCAAGCCCGTCGATTCCGGTCGGGTTTTTGCAAAATTCCGATCGATTCCGGCGATTTCAAGGTTCGGTGTTGGTACCATCATACTCGCCATCACCTTCCCGTCATTTTGACACCCCCACGTTGTTCGATTCTCACCAAAACGCCACAACACCCAATCGAAAAATCTGAAAACCCTAGTCGCCATAACATTTTCTGTTGTTCGATTCTCATCAAAACGCCACAACACCCAATTGACACCCCCCACGTTGTTTGATATGTTTGTAAGACTTGTAAGTTTTACATGTTTGTAAGACTTCTTAGTTTGATAATATAATTGATTTTTTTTATTTTGCTTTAAATTTTGTGTGGTGCATATAAAAAATATTCTCAAACTTTTATTATTAAAAAATATTTATTTGAGGCAAAAATATTATTTATAAAAAGAAATCAGACCTATACCAACAGATAATGTGGTCCTATACCTACGGAAACAAGTTATTAAATAGGTGTCATTAGTCGTTGGTATAGCTTCAAACTTTTGTCCAACAGATTGAAACTGCTATAGGTATAGGCTATTGCGATGACTAATTTGCCATTGGTATAGCGAATCAAAGTTGATGGAACAAACTTCCGTTGGTATAGGTCATTTTTGGACCTTTACCTACGGATTTATGCCGTTGGTATATGAAATTTTTGGAATAGTTACGGAATCTCCATGAATAGGATCAAACCTTATTCCATGGTATTTACATGAGGTTCCTCTTTAAGAAAGTCCCCGAGAGGGCTTAGTTGATCCATGAATTATGTTTCATCTTTCGTTTCTTTTTCGTTCGTTTCGAGAAATCTATCGATCAATTCCGATTCTTTCAAACAAATTTCTTGTAGTGAATAGATCGGATGGATATATATTATAGGTATATTTAGTACATTAATCCAAGCCAATTAAGTAAATGCATGATAATCAGAGCAAGGTAAGGCAAATTTTATGTAACAAAAGAAAAAGTTTTTGTTTTTGGTGTGCAATAAATACAACACCAGATGACTATTCGTGAAATTTACAATTGAAAATCTTGTAACTTTAATTATATGATATTTCTCCTTTATTGTTCCCTTATTTACCGTAATTCCCAATTTCCATAAAAATGACTTTTAAGTTTTATGTAATGAATGACCACCCAAAATTTACTAGATTTTCAACAAACTTTCGAGGGAAAAAAATTCTGATAGGATGAGAGAGAATTGTGAGGAAGTTGCGTGAGGAAACTGACAAGAATGAGAAAATAGCTTATTTTTAGGGCTTTATGCAGCAAACAAGCCTAAAAAAGACCCAAGACTTGGCAAACAATCATAACACAACAGTGCATTTACCTTCTGAGAAACTTGTTGTTGCTTTATTTGAATAGGAGTCATTGTTTATCACACTTATTTCGTGCCCGTTTGGTTAAGCTTATGGGAAGCCTTTAAAATAAGTGTGTGGTTGAAAAAAGAGTAGCGCTTGGTGCTATAAACACTTATTCCATAAGTCTAAAATTTGAGCTTACGGGAGTAGAACTTATTTTGGCCTAACAATTTTTTTGTTTTTTATATAAAAATATTTTTTTATTGACAACCAAACAGCTAACAACTTTTTGATAAAAGTTCTAATTGAAAAAGTTCTACTCTTATAAGCTCTTTTTAATAAGTTGTACCAAACGGGCCCTAATAGCTTGCATTATGTAAAGAAAAAATAATTCTATTTTTTTGTGTATATATTACTTAAGACATGTAATTGACTTTAGGTCTCTAATTTATAGTATAATAGAAATCTGGCACTATGTTGGTACTAAGAAATTATCCTCTTTTATCTCTTTGTATGCCAATCTTTTCTTCTCGACAAGGAGTAGCCTCTCTGCATAAATTGAATCATAGGGATAGTATGGCCACACCTGCCACATAAGAATATTCATGCATAAAAAGATGACGGGACGGATCTTTACCTTTTGTACTAAATATTTACTTATATGATCCTACGAGGACAAACAAACCTCTTTATGAAGACCTGTTCCGTAAAAAATCCTTTTTTTAACTGTTTTCCAGACTTTGACATTTCTACTCTTGTCCAGGAAAGCAAATTGTTTCCCAAAACAAGTGGCTTATTGTCAATCTACAGAAGAAAGTTTGCTTGGACGTTGTAGTCTTGGTAGTAAGGGTGGTCAGTGGGCCGGGGCGGGCCAGGGAGTTTATGTCGGGTTCGTACACGTAGCAGAATTTAAAAATTTATGTTTCAAACCCGATAACGGTCGAACTGCAGTATGATAAGTAATGAAAATACAAACACAGAGAATAATGTAAAACTTCGACAAAAGACTTACATTCTCGAAGCAATCAGCTAAGCAGTTGAATCTTCTCGAACTTTGTGTAGTCCGAGGATGCACACGCAAACGTCCATCGATTTGCAAGTTATAAAACTTTGATGTAATTGCTAAGTCAGGAATGCTAGGAATTCTGACAGAGCTTTAGAAGAGATTGACCTCTCTTAGGTTTTGTCTTGTGTTGAAATGGGAGGGTAAGCCCTCTATTTATAGTTTTAAGCAGAGACTTAGGGTTTCCGTGGGCTGGGCCCAGCAGAAAATTAGGCGAGCACTGGATCGGACCACGCGCCCGACACCGCGGTCCTCGCAGCAGGCACCGCGGTGCCGCATCGCGTTCTCGCACCGCGGTCCTGAATCAAGGCACCGCGGTTCCGTCCAATTTTCTGCCTACTTTCCCATTTTAATGTCCCGGTCATCAACCGAACATTTAGGTATAATCTCATTCTAATTACATTCTTCAATCGACGGAACATTTGACTTAGTGTTACCCTTCAGGCCTTTACATATCGTCACTAATTACATTAGGATCTTCACGGAACTACTAGGCTGCGCTGGAAGACGAACCCAATATGTAAAGTTTAGCTACACAAAATATGCTAACTGAACCTATATGTGAGAAGATAAAATCTCTTCATTCATGACACACTCAATCAAGCTTAGGATTTGTCAAGTGTCTATCTAAATGGCATGATTATTATAACTCATCTATATAGTTGACAGCAGGACCATGTCACAGACATGTTCATTGCATTGGCCAATGACTTAGTCAACCTAATACCATATGAGTACCTGAGTGTTCACTCGAATATAAATTCAAGGAATGAATCCTTTCTTGGTTCACATACCACCTTTAATCTACTTCGTAATGCACCCAAAATAAGCCGCGTCTCAACCTATAAGACATTTGAGCTTAGGACAGGATCAAAGTACATTACTCCGTAAACAAGATGATATTGACCTCAAGTCTAAGGACTTTTATCTCCCACACGCCGATGACATTATAGACATATAACAAAACAGTACATCAGCAGGGCATACCAATACTTCAACAAGTATCCATGTGTCCATCACGAGTTACCATAACTCGTAGTCACCCCCTAAGGATATGATGCAGACCACATGTCGACGTATCGCATATCATCGATATCCCAATTTTGATGATCAATAATCGAGGTAATATAAGAGTTACGTGATAACATTAATTCTCACATCATTAATAAACATGTAACCTCTAGGGATGCATTTATAGAAAATTATAAAAAATCAACTAATAATTCAACAAATGCAAATTGCCATAATATTAGTCATCATTAATATAAATACGAATGTGTATAAAGTACATTGTGTCCTAATACAAATTGTCTCTAGAACATACATATACTTTCACCAGGATAGTTTGTTATGTGGTGGTGAGTTCTTTCACGTGCGTTTCTGCTCATATTTTGAATTTGATTATTCATGAGGGTTTAAAACAGCTAGTGATTCCTTGTTTGCCATTAGAAAAAGTGTTAAGTATGTTAAAGGATCTGATGGGAGAATGCAAAAATTTAAGCAACGTGTAAGAGAAGTTGGAATTAAAACAACTCCTTAGCTTACGTTTGGATGTATTAACCAGATGGAACTCGACATATTTGATGCTTCATAGTGCACTCCAGTATGAAAAGGCGTTTGCTAGCTAGTATACATGTGATTGACAAAAAATATGTTTATTGTCCTACATTCGATCAATGGAGAAGGGCAGAGAAATTATATCAATTCTTGGAATATTTTTATGAGACAACTAACTTGATTTATGGTTCAAGTTACCCAACCTCCAACTTATATTTTATGCAGGTTTGGAGAATTGAATGCATACTAAAAAAGAATTTGAATAGTGAGGATAATGTTATTAAGGAAATGGCTACAAAAATGCGTGAAAAGTTCAAAAATTAATACTGGAATTTGTATAGTGTAGTACTTGCATTTGAAGCAATCCTTGATCCTCGCATGAAGTTCTAAGTTCTAAACTTTTGTTACTCCAAGTTGGATCCCGTTGGAAATTTACTAATGTGGAATTAAGTTTAACCCATTATTTATAACTCGAACAATTGAGGTATCGCACATCGGAAATGTCCTTTCCCACACGTGCACACGTAGTGTCAAGTATCTTAAATTTCATTAGTGAAAGAGATATTGGTACGTGAGTAAATGTTTGAGACATGAAATGATGGACGATTGTTGGTTAAATGACACGTGTTCCACGTTGTTAAATGAATGAAGAAATGTACGATGTGTAAAAGATGAAACGAGTCGGAAATCGCCGCGGAGCTGTGAAGGGCCGCGACGCAACACCGTCGGAGCCGCAGCGCCTTGGTGTCAGTTGGTCACTGGAGCCGCGGTGCTTCGGAGCCAGAATGGTCGACGGAAGATGGGAAGTTTCTGACTTTTGAGCTGGTTTTGAAGCATTGATCCTCCATTACTTGACACTTGAATTCAACCATTATTTGGTTGAATGACACCTCTCCTTAAGTGTCATTACATGGACATTGATTGTCATTAGTTGGCTAGATGAGAGGTCATCTTACACACACTATAAATTGAGGTTCTTGGCTCAATTGTAGAACACACCTCACTTTTGTATAGTTCAAATTTTTCTGAACTTCTTCCTCTCTAGCATATCTTTCAAACACTCAAAGGTTCTTCTTGAGAAATACTTGAGTTTTCTTTGCTCACTTGTTTTATGTTGTTTTATCTTGGAAGACAGTTGCCCATAAACGTAAAAGGATATATACGGGGCAATAATGTTTTAAGGACATAGTGCTAACATTCGATTCAATACAGTTGTAACAAGTAGAATTTAGTGTCTCTTGATTTCAGGGTATCAATATCAAGGAGCTTGTTGCAATAGGAACGAAGATCTAGGATGACAGATCCAAGATTGATACAAGACAGAAGATCAAGATCACAAAACTTATTATTGTCACAACTCTTGTTAGGCTTCAAGTCTGTTGTATTGTAATTCATTATTAATGTTTATTTTTTCAAAGCACTAATAATAGTTGTATACTATTCTCGTACATCCATTATGTATATGACATATCCTACTTCTGCCCAAGAAAAGATAGAATACCTGAAGAGTAAATTGTACAAGCTCTATGGTCATTATGCAAATAAGCAAAATGTAGCAAGGCGTTTCTTCTAATGTTCTCAGTTCTCACTACATCAAGTGAAGTTAGAAAGTAAATCCAAAAAAAAAGGGATTAATTTTTTTCGATGTAAGTGATTTCATCTTTCTGTAAATTAAATACTTTTTATTTATATCTTATATTTCTTATTATTATTATTATTATTATTATTATTATTATTATTTGTTGTTGTTATACGAATTATCATATTTTTAACTTCATAGGAATTCAAAGCATTTGAGAATGAATCTGCTTCTAATGATGACAAATCAGAGTTGGACCTTATTTAGAGGAACCAAAGCTTGATCATTGAGAAGTTTCAAGAAATGGACGTTATCATGTATTGGAATGATCATTCTAAAAAATATCCCCATCTTTTAATGATGGCCAGTGATGTGCTTAGTATTCCGATTACTATTGTACCATCGGAGTCTGCATTCAGCATTGGTGGTCGTGTTGTATCCATCATGAAAATGTAAGACACTTGTTGCTACTCGAAATTAGTTGCACCAATTTATCCAAATTCAAAATGATAATATTTTATGTGAATTTAATATTATTAATTTTTAATATTTATTTATTTGTTAATGTTTAACGATAAAATTACATATGAATTGTAGATGAAGATGATATATTAGTGTTGGATATGTAACTTCTTTAAATTTTTTTATTTAGTTTTGGACCTAAGATTTGGTATATTTGATTGTTGAACTTTTATTTGCTATATTTGATTGAACGTTTCATGATTTGGACAATTATTTAGTTCCCTAATTTCACTTAACAAAATATTCTAAGTATTGTTGGCTAAAGTTTTAAGCAATATGTGTGCTTCAGTTTGCAAGTTTGTTTTGCAAGTTTTTGTTGGAAATTTAAATTCCTATTAAATTATGACTCAAATAATTAAAGTCCCGCATGTCGGAAATATGATTTCTACACATGTGTACATAAAGTGCCAATAATCGTAATTTCATTAAATGGAAGAGATATTGGTACGTATACAAATTGTTTTGAGACGTAAGGTAATAGACGGTTATTGGTCAAATATTGGAAAAAGCGTAAGTTTCATCTTTTGTCGAAATCTACAAGGTGAATGATGTCACTCGAATGAGCTTTAAAGGCTTTTCAAGACCATCCAAGGCTTTCCATTCGCAAGGCGTATAGAGCGCTTTTCTTCTGATGAGCAAGCTCGATTTCCGCGACCATTTTCAAATTGTTGGAGAAGAATAAAAACTGACGTTTGAGCTGACTTTGGAGGATTAACTCTTCATTATTCTGCTCTTGAATTCAGACATTATTGGCTGAATTGTAACTTCATACTAATGACCATTACTTGGTCATTCAAAGCCATAAATTGGCTAGTTGGAGAGTCTTCTTCTCAACACTATAAACTGAGGCCTTTGACTCATTTGCAAATTACACTTGACACAATACATTTCTGAAAGTATTCTTCCTCTATTGCAATCACAAATACTCAAAGATCTTTCTTCCAAAGCAAACACTTGAGTTCCCTTTGCTCATTTGTTTGATTGTTGTTTTATCTTGAGAGATAAGTTGTCATTACAACCGTTGAAAGGATATACGGGGCAATATTATCTTAAAGATATATTAAGAATTTGATCGACTCAGCAAACCCTCATATTTGATCATTTCCAGATTTCTAACAAATAGTTGTTATTTTTCCGTTCTACATATTGCCACTCACATTTTTCATTATTTGTTTATTTATCAGAAAAGACTGTTTTATTTAATTTTTTATATATTTTTGTGCTAGATTTTTATCTAGAATTATTGACTCCACATAACTGTTTGTCACTTTTTGGTTTGAGAATCTTTTTATTTTCTTGGTATTATATATTTCAGATATAGTGTTGAAGCTCCATTACTCATAAGTCATATGTATCATGTATGTTACTATTGTAATTTTTATATACTTTTTTATAATTTGTTAGCAATGTTAATATATTGGCAGAATTTTAAGTTTGAATTTATATAGAAAAGAAAAAAAACTAAAAAAATGAAGGGCTAACCAGGAACCCAGCCCGAGACCCTTTTAGGGCTTGATTGGGCTGACCATTTTAAGGCCCTTTCAAATGAAGGACCGCCCATTCCAGCCCATCAAAAATCATTGGCCCGTGAGGCTTCGACTGGGCTAGCCCATTTTGACAGCTCTATTCATGAATTTGTAGGATTTGCAAGATGTATTTTCACGAGAATATGTGTCTCTTTATAAGGCGTGATTTAGAATTTATGGTAGAGTAGTTAACTTTTGTCTCGCAAATTAATTTTAAAGCGAATAATTTGTAATTTTTTTTATTATGTCTTAAGTAGCGGGCCTCCAAGCGACTATTTGTGCACTTCCCCCAAGACCTCAAATGAATAGGCCCACGCGGGGCCCCGCATTCAAGAACATGTATTTGGGTGTTTGCACAACAGGATCATTTAAGGACGTTAATTAAATTGTGTTTTTGTTAATTTTGTGAAAAAATAACTCCACGAACCATAATATCTTCACAAATTATGTACTTTAACAAGTTTTGTATGGAGGATCATAATGTTGGTACAAATTGTTCAAAGATTTAACCAGATGAGTCAAATTTGCATTGTTCATAAGTTACGGTCTTACGTATATAACCAGATTTAACCAGATGATTTTGATTTTAATTTTGATTTGCCACGAGTCCTATCCATTGCTAAATTAGTTTCAATCCTCCTATATTAGCTCCTTCAAGAAAATAAACCCATAGCTCAAATATAGATACTTAATCCATGTTTTCACATTTGAAAAACAATATGTATTATATTCTTTTTGTTAGTACAAATGCAACCACCTTAAATTGTTCGCTATCTTTCTTAGAAGAAAAGCATAGTTATTTTCTAAAACTTATAAGAAAAAAAATTAATAGCAATTGGTTAATTACTTTAATTTATGATACAATGTCTTCAATCAAATCTAATGCTCCACTACTCTAATGACTCTTTTTTTAAGTTGGCCCTATAAAAATTAAGAGTTTTTCACATTTGAAAAGTTTTAAATTTTAAGTATTGAGATATATGATCGGTGTATTTTATACACACTTTTTGAGTCATTTTTAGTTAGTATTTTACTCATTTCATTTATGTTTAGTATAGTATTAGGGTCGTTTTCCTTTCAATTGTGTCACAGAGGTCATAAAGGGAGAAATGACGAAAAGAAGATGAAATAGGCTTAATTGAGATGAAATTGCACACTTAAATGGGCCAATAAATGAAGTCTAAGAAGTCCGGGAAGTATAGAAAAGATCAGACGGCTTGATGAAAATCGGAGGACGGCGAAGAATCAGAAAAACGCCACCGTGCGCCACGAAGTTGTCCAAACTCTCGATTTTCAGCGCCGTGGCGCCGATCGCAGGCTACGGCGCCGACGCGGTATTTTTGACGTTTTGGACCGAATTTGACACGTTTTCAGGGTCCAAAAGGGATAATTTTTTCTACCTACATAATCCCTAACCCTTGACCTAAAGGATTCTTGGGCTATATATATTCTCTACATCATTCTCTAGAGAGTGGATTCATTTCATCCATTGTACGTACAACACAACTTAGGAGGCTAAGACTTTGGGAGGCTTTTCAAGTATTTTCTTTTCTTTCTTTTCTTTGTTTTAATTCAGTTTAGGTTGGAGATTGTATTAGCTCTTAGCGTGACTATGACTACGAGCTAATTACTTTTATTAGGAATATTCTTGTGATTCACTTGAAACTCTATTCATGAATTAATATATTAGTTTGGTTTCTTCTTCACTTGTTTAAGATTTATTCAATAGTTATTTTGATAGCTTGATAATTAACTGATCACTAGTTATCATCACTTATATGAGTTCTAATCGAAATCCGAAAGGGGAGATTGTGAATATGCTATAGTTGAATAAACATAGGTTTAAATCGTGGACGAAAGTACCCCGATACTTGTGTAGCTTAATAGGTTATTGCTCTTAATCCTCCTTTGTAGTCAATCTTGTCATCGAAAGATAAAAGGGTTCTCCATTGGGGTTGAGTGTTTATATTACCTTAACAGGAGTATAAAACGGTCTAGTTAACCTGCTATCTTAACGTAGAAGAAGAAGTTAGTCTAATTGTATTAAGGATTGAATAGAGTGGATAATTGATGATTTTGGAAGCCCTAATTCTCCATCATAACTGATTTAAATCAAAGTATTTTCATAATTAGTTTATTTCCTGCATTATTAGTTTAGAATTCCAACCCAATTAACGTTAACCAAATAGAAACTAAAGCATAGATAATCGGTACTTGAAAACCAGTTCCTGAGGACGATATTCGGTCTTACCTAGACTATATTACTTGCAACGATACGTGCACTTGCGTTTAGCGTGTGTATAAATCGCACATCAATATACAAGTCAATTAAGTGTTGATTAAATTTGTTAGAGTTAGTTAAGTTTGTTTTAAGTATAGTGATTAAGAATTAGTTAGTAGTATAACTAAGTTAGCCTCTATAAATAAGAGTCATATATACAATGTAACTTTAAGCTTTGTATAATGAAATAATAAGAAAAGCTCCACAAAACAAAACTCTTTTTTCTTCCTCTTTTCTTTCCCCTGCATTTGCAGTGTTAATATCACATAAAATCCAGAAATTAACATGGTATCAGAGCCTCGTCAATGATCCAGAGGCAGTGACAGTTCATCAACGAGCTGGAATCTCTTTGTTTATTGTTCTATGCATTTCCACACAAATTGAAACTGAATTGAAGATATTTCTTCATTTTTTGAGAAATTTCTTTGAGTCTATAAGGAAATCTGATCGTCAAATGGAGCAAGTTATCTTCCGCAATCGATCCTAGTTGATATCTTCCGCAATCGAGTTTTTTTTTTTTGGTAAAATCGCATTCATCAATTCATTTTTCTCTTCAATTTTCAAAATCGCAATTGGCGATCACAGTCCGTGATTTCTCTCGAATTTTTACCGTAATTTTTCAATCGAGCAATAGATCTGTTATACGAACCCTAGAATTTCAAAAGGAATCGACAATTTTCGTAAATATGGCGAATGAAAGATCAAAATTGCTCTTTTTTATTGTTCATTTTATCGTGCTCTTTAATCGCCGCTGCATCGAAGAGTTTCTATGATATCTTGCAAACTCCGAAAGGTGCTTCGGATGAACATATCAAATGTGCTTATAGAAAGATTGTGTTGAAGTATCACCCTAATAAAAATCAGGAAAATGAGGAGGCCAATAAGAAATTTGCAGAAATTAGTAATGGTACGGAGAATTATGCCATTTGGAGTCGAATGATGCTGCTCATCTTAAGAGTGAAGAGCAAGTTAGGTTTCATTTTGGGAACTTATAAAAGGAGTGATTATATTCACTGATATCGAAGAGCAGTGGGACAAATCCAATGTGTTTGTCTTAACATAAATAATGAACACAGTTACAAAGGAATTGATGAGTGGAATTGTATATGCATCTATTGCGATATTTCTAAGTGCTTACGCAAGTATACGTATCGTTCAAGTAATAAAGATCTGTAAGACCGAGTTTATCGTCCACATAGACTGGTTTATTAAGTACCGATTATCTTTCCTATGATATCTATTTGGTTGACGTTCTTTAGTTTGAGAATTATAATTAGGAATTAAGTGCAGAAAATAAACTAAAGATTATAATAATTTGGGTTTATAACAGTTATGTAGAAAATAGGACTTCCAATCTCCTCAATTATCCACTCTTTCACGTGTTAATACAATGCTAATGACTCTTCTTCTTATTAAGATAACATGTTAACTAATCTGTCATTATATTCCGGTTAGGACATACAAGAGCTCAACCTTGTGCAAAAACCTTCTATATTTCTATGATAAATTTTATCACACGGGAGGATTAAGAACAGTAACCTTAATTACTACACAAGTATCGGGGTACTTTCGTCCACTATTTTAACCTATGTCTAAACAACTACATCATATTCAAATCTCCCTTCTCGGATCTTGATTCGAAATCATACAAGTTATGACAATTAATAGCTAGTTAATTATCAAGCAATCATAACAATATTGAATAGATCTTAATACGCTGAAGAAGAAATCAATAATCAATGCATTAACTATATGAAAGAGTTTCAAGAAGATTCGACGGAAACCCTACAAAAATAATTAGCTCCTAAACATTGTCATGTCAATAACTAAATTACAATCCAACATAAACTGAAATAAAGTAAAGGAAGGAAAAAGAACTTGAACAAGAGTCTCCAATTGTAGCCTCCTTCTTGCCTCCCAAAAGTATGATTTGTAATATGGTATAAGGTATGACATAATGAGCAGAGTTTTATAGTTGGGAAAAATTGCTCTTTCGGACCCTGAAAACGTATTAAACTCGGCCCAAAAATCAGATTTTCCGCCTCAGCATCGTGTCCCTGAAGGCTGGCGCCACGACGCCGAAAGTACCGCAATGAAATCAGAGCACACATGTGTTTTAGCGTCGCGGTGCCGGCGGTGTTCCTCTACCGGATTTTCTGATATTTTATCATTTTCTCGTCCGGACTTCGTCTGATTTTTTTTATACTTCCCGAAACTTTTTAGACTTCATTTCTTGGCCTTTTTAGTGTGCAATTCCATCTCAAAAGTAGTATCCTTTATAACCGTTGTGACACAAAATGAAGAAAAACACACCTAACAATATACTAAACACAAAATAAAAGAGTAAAATACTAACTAAAAATGACTCAAAAGTTATACAAAATACACTTAACAGCATCAGACACATCAGTTGCATAGGCAGATCAATACGATTGTTCAAGATGAAGGACAAGTTTACAACACGATCGTATAATTCGAATGATTTGGGAGAATCTACTACTTTGTATGATGGTAATGTTGGTAGGAGAACTGATAATTTTTAGAGGTACGAGAAGAATCCTATTTTTTGTGAGATCTGCAAGTTAAGAAATCATACTGCAGAGAGATGCTACAGAGAAATAGATTGATAGAAGGATCGAGGAGTTTTCAGCTGCAAATCAACTGAGAACTGAGGGATACTTCGTTGGAAGCAATCTGGATTGAGTTAAAGCTCAATTTACAGAGTTTTTCATTTCATTTGTTTACCTCAGGACAGGAGAATAGAGGAATTTTTAGCCGTAATTGACTAGAAATTGAGGGAGACTCCACTACATGTCCGAGCTTATTATAATAGCTTACGTAGGGAGAATCGAGGGATTCTCTAGTCCGAGTGTGACTAGAGAACGAGGGGTTCTTGTCGTCGTTTTTTTCATAGGGAGAATCGATGGATTTCTCTAGTCCGAGTGTGACTAGAGAACGAGGGGTTCTTCGTTCTTGTTAATGTTGTTTACTCCGCAGCTGTACAGTTGTTGTAGATGTTGCAGCTGCTGCTAGAGTTGTGGTGTGGCTGCTATTAACAGTCGGGAATTATAGAGTTTATGCAGCACATTGGTCAGGGAAACAGACGAGTGCTAGCAACTGATGAGTGGCTGCGTGTTGAGGGACAATTGATGGAGTGATTGTAACACCCCATTTTAACCGGAGTCGAAAACGGGAGTACTACGTATGGTATGATTCGTAAATGTATTTAAAGGAGTCGCCACCTAATTATTTCAGTGAATTAGGACACTTGATTTATTGCAATAAAAATACTGCAATTAATCTTCATTTAATGGTCTGCGAAATTGATGAGATTCTGGATCAGGGTTCTTTATTATCCTAAAGGGAAGGAGTTATGCATCCTTTAAGATCCGCTAACTTGCGATTATCCGTTCAAACCTAGGTTAATTATATTGGCCTTTATTCTACCTATTTTAAGTATTTTTACATAATTTACAATTAAAATAAAACACAATGCAAAATAATAAAACTGAAATTAAATGCGGCATAAAATAAACTCCGGGACATTCTTTTGAAATGCATCTCCGGCTACCTGCATAAACACTTAGTAAAAGTGTTAGTAATAGAATAAAATAATTTTAAAGTAATAGCAGGAATTAATAAATAAAGCAAAAATAAATACGTCTTTTGTACATGGAAGGCTTTGGAAATCAGACGGAGATTCCTTCATCGGCCAATATTGCTAAAAAATAATAAAATAAATAAAATCTTCGGATCCGCGCCAAAACAGTAATAGTTTTAAACACGGAGGGCTCAGATATATATAAAAAATAGAGTAGAGACCAAACAAGTGCGCATGAGAATTCGCCACAAATGCATGTTGGTTATCCTGTAAGTGGAAGAAATCATCATTGCCCGTAAAGCTTTATTTATTTTATTTTCCGTCTTTGCAAATGTGGCGGCCTCAAAAATCGACGGATAACTTTTTCATTGGCCAAAGTATAGTATCATGTTCAAAATCAGTAAATACCCAATATTCAAATGTAGCAATTTGTTCAAAATCAATTTAATAAAAGAATAAAAGGGCAGAATCTCAAAACCAGCCCAAATTCTGTCTGAAAACCAGCGAGAATCAGTGACATCTTTTCACAAGTATAGAAATCTGTCCAATTCAGTTTAGTAAAAAGGGGGCAAAATAGTCCAAGGCCAGTGCGGGACAAATAAATAGTAGCCAAGCCACAACAACATGACGAACGCAATCAGTCCGCGAAATAGTGGAAGCAACAACAATATAGTTCGCCGGAAATCTCATAACGTTGCTGGAGACAGTCCAAACATTATAAAATTTTGTTAAAGGGTTAAAGGGTCAAAGTGTCAAAACCAGTCCAAAATGTTCGCAACAGTAGCCTCCGATCGCCAAAAAATATTAGAACGTCGCCACATATCCAAAATAAAAAAAAGACAGTCCATTAGCCATAATAGAGGATAGATACCAAAATTAAATCAAAAGCAAGGTCGCCGGAGTTTAGAACTCCGGCGAGTTACCCAAAATAGAACTGAATCAGTCCACGACCAACAAATAAAAAAATGAAGTCAGATCAGTTCATAGCCAAACAATATACCCACCAGCAACAAATAGTCGCGAAACCAAGTTTCGCCGGAGTTTAAGAACTCCGACGTATTACCAAAACAACAAAAGAAAATCAAATCAGTCCCACGAACGAAGGAGAACATAAAACGTAACCACAAGGGAGATTAAATACGGTATCATCGCCAGCATCAAAGGAGTGGCGGCGTCACTTCCACGGCTAACGCCGGAGCGACGTTGCCTCACCGATGCCAACAGTGGTGGAATAGGGGGCAGTGGTGTAATGTTCGCCGGAACAAATGGTGGACAACGACGGGACAACGGTGGTGTTGGTTTGCTAGGGCGACGGGACAATGGTGTGGAGGTGAGTTGGTCGCCGGTGTTGTTGGGATGGAGGGTTCGACGAGGGAGAGTGATGGTGTTGGGACAGTGTTTCGTCGACGGTGGGGTGATGGGTGTGAGAGAGAGAAGGCTGGGAGTTCAGTGGTTGGTGAGGGTGAAAGGGAATGAGGAGTGTTGTGGGCATGTGGGAGAGGGAGCTAGGTTTTTAAGGAGATGGGACTAGACGGCTATGGTTAGTAATAGGGGCGGCTGGGCTGATGAAGTAGGGTAGAGGGTGGAGGTTGGAGAGGGGTTAGGAAATGGGAGAGTGCTGGAAGGGTTAAGGGGGGAAAGAGGCGGCTGGGGTAGAAATAGGGTTGAGGGAGAAAGTGAGGGCTGCTGAGAGTTTAAGTAGAAGGGGGTGTGCGGCTAGGGTATTGGGTATTGGGTATTGGAGGGAAAAGATGAAAGGTGTATTGGGCCTCAGTTTGGCTTCGGTTTTTGGCGGATTGGATTGATCCAGATTGTGCCTTGGACTGGACTGGTTTGGCAAAAAATGCAAAAATGGATTAATTATTTAAAAGAAAATTATTTAAAGATACAAAATTATTAAAATGCAAATGCCGATGCAATAATAATAAAATACAGTATTTAGCAAATATTTAATGCCTGATTAAAAGTAAAGACGTCCCGTCAGTTTATTATTTAAAGAGATGCAAAATTAGTAAAACAAAATGATCGCGCAACAATAATAACATAATATTTAAAAATATTTAATACCTAATTAAAGTAAAAACATGATGTCAATTTACAAAAAATAAAACAACATAGAATGTTAGGTAAAAAATATACAAAAATGTCAAAAAGGGTGATAAAATGCGGTGTCCTAGAATGCTTAAAATTGCAAGAAATGACTAAAAGATTGGTCAAAATCGTGTCAGCATTGTCCTCTTTGACCGAAGACGATGAAAGTGTTTTCGGACAAAGACGTTGACTTGTAGCCAATTTTGTTCCCATCGTCAGCATTTAAACAAGGATCAAACAAAGAATGGGCAAAGGCCGACACTGGGTCGTTGTGATGCCAAGATAAGAGACAAAGCTGATGCAGATTTAAAATTTGTCCCAGTGTCGAATTATGAGAACACTGGGTTGCTGCAATGCTAGAAAATAAAAGCAGGCAGACGCAAATTCAAAATTTGTCCCAGTGTCGAAGTATGATTGACACCGGTTGCGTGATGTGCGCCGAGAAGACATGGTGTTTGTAGATGTTGATGAAGTGATGTGATGATACGTCGTCTTGTATAGGCGAGATGCAGATGACGCCTTGTGTGGGCGTTGTCGTCTTGTATGGACTAGATGCAAATGACGCTTTGTATGGGCGTTGTCGTCATGTATGGACGAAATGCAAATGACGCCTTGTATGGGTGGAATCGTCTTGTATGGAAGAAATGCAAATGACGCCTTGTATGGGCGTTTTCGTCTTGTATGGACGAAATGCAAATGACGCCTTGTATGGGAGGAATCGTCTTGTATGGACGAAATACAAATGACGCCAGATGGACGTTTCGTCTCAGATGGATTTAAATGCAAATGACGCCAGATGGGCGTTATCGCCTTTGTATGGACGAAATGCAAATGACGCCAGATGTGCGGAATCGCCTTGTATGGGCGAAATGCAAATGACGTCTCAGATGGCGCGGTCGCTTTGTATGGACGAGATGCAAATGAAGCCTTGTATGGGCGTTGTCGTCTTGTATGGACGAAATGCAAATGACGCCTTGTATGGGCGTTGTCGTCTTGTATGGACGAAGTGCAAATGACGCCTTGTATGGACGTGGTCGTCTTGTATGGACGAAATGCAAATGATGTCTTGTGTGGACGTTGTCGTCTTGTATGGACGAGATGCAAATGACGCTCGCGGCGTTGTCGCTTGTATGGACGAGATGCAATGACGCTTGTTCGGGCGTTGTCGCTTGTATGGACGAATGCAAATGACGCCAGTATGGGCGTTGTCGCCTTGTATGGACGAGATGCAAATGACGTCTTGTGCAGGCGTTGTCGCCTTGTATGGACGAAATGCAAATGACGCCAGATGGGCGTTGTCGCTTGTATGGACGACGCAGATGACGCCTTGTGTGGCGTTGTCGCTTGTATGGACGAGACGCAGATGACGCCATGTGGCGTTATGCTTGTATGGACGAAATGCAAATGACCTCAGATGGGCGTTGTCGTCTTGTATGGACGAAATGCAATGACGCCAGTATGAAGCGTTGTCGCTGTATGGACGAAATGCAAATGACGCCAGATGGCGTTGTCGCCTTGTATGGACGAAATGCAAATGACGCCTTGTATGGCGTTGTCGCTCAGATGGACGAAATGCAGATGATGCCTTGTATGGCGTTGTCGTCTTGTATGGACGATGAAATGACGCCAGTATGAAGCGTTGTCGTATTGTATGGACGAGATGCAAATGACGCCTTTCGGGCGTTGTCGTCTTGTATGGATGGAATACAATGACGCCTTGTGCTGGCGTTATCGCTTGTATGGACAAGATGCAAATGACGTCTTGTATGGGCGTTGCCGCTTTGTATGGATTTAGACGCAAATGACGCCAGCGGGCGCGTTATCGCTTGTATGGACGAAATGCAAATGACGCTTGTTCGGGCGTTGTCGCTTTGTATGGACGAGATGCAAATGACGCCAGATGGGCCTTGTCGTCTTGTATGGACGATGCAATAACGCCAGATGGGCGTTGTCGCCTTGTATGGACGAGTTGCAAATGACGCCTTGTGTGGCGTTGTCGCCTTGTATGGACGAGATGCAAATGACGCCAGATGGCGTTGTCGCCTTGTATGGACGAAATGCAAATGTCGCCAGATGGGCGTTATCGCCTTGTATGGACGAGATGCAAATGACGCCAGATGGGCGCGTTATCGCTCAGATGGACGAAATGCAAATTACGCCTTGTATGGGCGTTGTCGTCTTGTATGGACGAGATGCAAATGACGCCTTGTGTGGGCGTTATCGTCTTGTATGGACGAAACATGGATGAAGCCGTTGCATAGGCTTACATGAAAATGCGTCGTTGCATAGACGCGATGCAGATGTTCGTCGTTGCATAGACGAAACATAGATGAAGCCGTTGCATAAGCTTGCAATGAAATGATGTCATTTTATGGACGTACCTGCTTTATGACTCGCCCGGGTTGAGATAACCTCATTGCATAGACGCCAGGCGCTTGTAACCGCACGGCTTTGTTGTGCTCCCGCCTTTGCTGATATGAAGATCCTGTAAAACGTGATGGCGGTTGTTTTGATGTGATGCTGCAAATGTTGAGATTTCGTCCTTGCACGGACGTGTTGAATGTTGTGTGCTCGCTGAATGCTGCGATTGCTGATTGCTTTTGGAATCCTTATTATGATCTCTTCATGGTGCATTTACCAAAATTGTCCCAGTTTTCGTTATGCGGGGCGCATGGGAAAGACTTAACTCTGGCGGAAATTGCTCATATCTCTTTTCAGAATAATCAACGCATTTCGTCGCACACGAGCCAATGGGAAGATTTCTAATGGTGTGACCGAAACCGATTTAGGTCGCCTACGTATCCCGCTGAGGGAATCAGGTCAAGACGTAGTTCGTGATGCAAAAAATGAGGATTTTATGGGTTTTCAAACAATGTGGACCGAAGCCAATGTGGCCGCCTACGTATCCCGCTGAGGGAATCAGGTCAAGACGTAGTTCGTGATGCAAAAATGATTGTTTTATATGCATTTTTTTTTTGAAAAGTGGAAAGACAGCATCACGTTCTGACTTCAGTTGGTACCAACAATTAGTATTGTGCTTAGGAATTCCGTTATTCACTTCCAGTCTAACCAAGACTGACTTCTGGGTAATTCCTATAGTTTCAAATGGTACCTCAGACACCGAAGTATCGACACACTTGCTTGCAACCAAGGTTTCGAACTACACGTAATCTCACGTTTCAAGTGCCCTCACTGAAAGAAAGTCCCATTTCTCACATATATTCCAGTATTTTGAATTTGGGACGCGAGAAGCACGCCACACTCAAAAGGATGTTCAACGATGCAATCATTGTGATACCATAGCTCGGGCCATGTAAGTATCCACTAATGTGAGAACCCTCGGATAAGATCATGTAGGGCTTGTCACGGGCTTGTAATGTAGGTTTGGGGGAAGAGATGGATATCATTTGGGTAAAAAGTGACTAATCCTTCCTCGAGCGTTGGACTACGTCCGTGCTTGACATTTGTGTGATTTAATGCTGACCTGCTTTCTTTTTGTCCCAGTTTTTCTGTACTGACTTCTTTTTGAATTTTCGTTTGGAGCCCGCTTTTCGAAGATTATTCTCTCATTTCATTCATTTTTGTCTGTAATGCCGGGGCTTTTGATTTCTTCTTTTGTGAAGTCGTCATTTGTGTTTTCTTTTCCCTTTTGGGACTTTGACAACTTTCGTCTTTGCAAACCTCGACGCAGAATTTCGTCAGCCACTTGCACATTTCCAAAATGCTCAAGGAGGTCGCCAAGAGAGGATAGTGCGACGCACTCGTAGCGGTATATGTGTAATATGCGGTTGTCAAAAGAATAGGCTTTTGGCTCAAAAGAGGTGTACTACGGATAATGTTATTTGGTAGGCTGAAAAAGGCTCAAACGGGTCAAAGAAAGCCTACGATCATTTCACACACCGAGTGTTACTCAGGATTTCACCTCAACAAACATTCGAGCCAAGTTCTAGATCACAATGCAATGCAATTGAACTGATTCTAAAAACTCCCCACACAATGCACATGAAACGATGAGGTTGGTTTCGTTCTTATCTTAGAAGTATGCAAGACAATGTCATTTACGGGTGAATAAGAGGTACCAAAAGAATCTATGGTTTACCACGAAGTCAGCCCATATTGATTATTACACGTTCTTTCCTATGCACACTCCCAACTGTGTTGGTATCAACCAAGTCAAATAATGATACTAAAAAAATGTTTTTTGTTTTTTTGGATAACATTTTTTGTATTATGAACAAGATATTTTTTTTTGTATTTTTTGAATAAATGGTACCGAATCCGAGTAGGGCTGCCTACGTATCTTATCTTTGACGAGAATCAGGTGTGCGTAGTTCGTTCAGATATGTTATAAAACGTACGATTTAAAAGAATTTATTCATGAAAGAAATGCAAAAGTAAAACTGTACAAAACAAATGATTGTTCATTATAAGACTAATGCAAAGTAAAAGAATGTAATGAAAAAAAAGAATGAATGGATGTGATGAAATGCATGAATGAATGTGATAGAGTGATTGAAATGCAATAATGAATGTCCATGATTGGATAAATGCAATGAATGAGTGAACGAAATATGTCATTTTTTTTCTTTTTTTTATTTTTTATGTGGTGGTGTCGAACCCTAGATGGGTTGCCTAGTATCACACCGTATGGTGAGAATCAGACACGCGTAGTTCGGAATGATTATGTTGTAAAATGCATGATAAAGAATTATGTAATCAATACTAGACATATTAATTGGGTTTGCAAATACGTATAAAGATACAAAATAAGGGCCCAGAGCGATGCTTCTTTGACTCTGACTTCTTTCTGTCAACATAACTCCAGCTCATTCTTGGGATGATTTATTTTCTTTTCTTTTTCTTCCTCTTTTTGTTGTCCGCCCTCGACTATTTGCGAGGACGGTCTTCATGCAAAATATGACAAATGGGTGAGAGTAGGCAAGCCACAAAAATAATAAAATGTAAGGGCGTGGCAATATAGTCAAAGACTCCCCTGATTGGTTCGACCGGACTGGTGGTTGATGCTTCACAAAGTCCCAATCGCGCTGTTCAAGGGCGATTTACGCAGTAGAAGTCCTGATTGCAATGTGACAACAAAAAGTGCAAAATGCAAATGCACGTGGCCGGAATTATGTTATACCCCGTGGTTCGGGCCTGGACCGCGTCCAGGTCTCAGGCCGCATACGAGGCGGCCGCGCGCCAAGGCGCTGAAGTGCGGTGAGGCGCGAAGCTGGTTCCAGCGCGCCAGCCGAAGGCGCGCCAAAGATCCGAGGGTCCGCAGAGTGCGGCCATGCGCCGGGATGCAGGGCCGCGGCGCCGAGGCGGGAAATTTGGGCGGAAAAACTTAGAAAGTCTGATTTTTGTTTTAAAAGAGGCCATGGGAGGGTGACAAGTGTCCCCCCCCCATCTGATTTCTGCTACATGCATTATATTGACCAAGACTTGGTCATTTCTTTCAACTTTTCATCTTTACACTCCATCTCTCTCTAAGTTAAAAGCTCATCCTTCTCTCTAAATTCCCAAGAGGAATTCTAGCCTAAGGGAAAATTCTGAAAAGTGTAATAGGAGGGAAAGGTTATTACAAGCTTGTGAAGACTATTGTGGTGGTGTTCTTGGAGAAAAAGGCTAGCAAGGTGTTGGAATAAGTTTGGCTAAAACTTAAGGTAACACTTCTTCTCTTGTAGTTGGTATTGGGTGTTGCATGTTTAATAGGAAGAACTTGTAGTTGGGAAAAAAATGCACTTAGAGTAGTTGCATGTAAGAAATGGGGTTTGATTATGAAAGAATTGGTTAGGGGGATATTATGAGCATGTTGTTGCCTAAATACTACATTAGACTTGTTGGGTTAGTTGTTGTAACTTGTGGGGCTGAATTTTACACACCAAAATTTAGGTGTGTAATCCCTGGTGTTGGTTGGTTGTTGAGCCTTAAACATGGCATTTGAGCGTTAAAAATCGACCTTGGAAAAGGTGGCAAAGTATGTAGAAACAAAGGAAACGCTGCCCAATTTTCCGTAGGAAATTGGTGACTTTAACTTGGAAAAATTCTGCATTATAAATTAGAGCTTGATAAACGTATTGTGGTCATTTTAGGTTGACATACTACGTGCGGTAAATTGGACTTAGCTTGTGGATTGACCGAAGAGGTATGTGGAGCTTTCCTATCTCTTGAGCATGATTAGTTGTACCTATGTAGTACGGTAAACGTACAAGATTTGGAAATCTTCGTTTGTTATAAGTATTTGATACTTGCTTCGTTTTAAAAGAAAAGTATAAAAATCCCTTGGACTTAAGGGAATGTGTTTTACTATTGTTTAACTCTAGTATAACGGCTTTATGGGGAGTTGGTTATATTAGTTTGTGAAAGTTTAATGGAGAAAGGTTTTGATGATTTGAACTTGTGGAAGGAAAATGGTTTTAAGGCATGAAGTGCCTAAGGTTTTACAAGAAATGAAGTCACTTAATTTAGAAGCTTGAGATAGTTTTAAAAGGAAATGTGACTTGTTTTGAAAAGAAATCGTAACTTGATACTATGGTGATTAGTATCTTGGATTTTTTTTGTATAAAAAGAGTTATTTCTTAAAAGGTTAGAGGTACATGATACTTGGGTTAAATTCCCGAATTTTTATTAAAAGACATGATCGTGCCTTAGGTATACTAAAATGAGAGGATGTATTAATACTATTAATAAGAAGTTAGGTGATTCTTAACTTGCTTAAGTTATGATAGGCGGTAGTGCTTATGTTGTGATGTGATAGGCGGTAGTGCTTATGTTATGTTTAATAATGGGATGAGCTATGTTATATATATTTATATTGTTACTGTAAACCCCGGGTTATTATTTATGCCATGGATTTGCTACCCATGATGCGAGCGGCGCTTGTACTCATGCGGATCTGGACCATGGATCCATGCGGGTGAAATAGTCCCACGCGAGTACGCGATGGTACTCATGCGGATCCACGGGATCCATGCGGGTGAAATAGTCTCACGCGGGTGAAATAGTCCTATGACGGCGGATGACCTCATGCGGGTCCACAGGACCTATGCGGGTGAAATAGTCCTGAGTAGGATTGCTTAATGATACTACAGGCGAGGTACCTGTTTTGATCATGAGCCTCCTATTTTTATGCTATAAAATGTATACTTGTTACTCTCATTATTAGTAAGGCACGGCAACATAATTTGGTTTTATCTATAACTTTAATGTATTTTGGACTTATGATATTACTACAGTATTTTCGATTTACATACTTGGTACGTCAGGTCTCGACCCTTCCTGGGGCGCTCATGCCGCAGTAAGGTGAAAGCGGTGGTAGATCCTCATTCCTAGGATCTTGTACTCGTGTCGTGAGCTCCATTTCTTGGAGGCTCGACTTTTGGTATGGTTTTCCCTGGAGTCGTTGTGATTTTGTACATTCAGGGGCATGACGGGACCCAGTCCCCTCATAGTGTTATTCAATATTAGAGGCCTGGAGTCTTGTCACAACTTGGTTCGTTAAGGATGTTAATGTTCGGTTTATGTAATTTGTGTTAGCCATTTTGGGCTAGACTATTCTATATCTTAATGGTTGTTTATCTTGAGTTTATATTCCGTTGGTTTTCTCTGATGTTGTGTCACTAGGGTGCCCGGGTTAAGGCACCGGTCACGGGTCCGGGTTCGGGTCGTGACAAAAGTGGTATCAGAGCAGTTAATCCTCGGAAAGAGTCTACAGGCCGTATCTAGTAGAGTCTTGATTATCGGTGTGTTGTGCACCACATCTATAATCGTGAGGTCGCAGGATATTTAGGATTGGTTCCCATTCTTTCACTCTAAGATCGTGCGATAGAGTCGTGTGGTTAGTGGTCGTCTCTCCTAACAGGTTATGGTGTTTGCAGCCACGAAAGCAGATGACCAGGGGAAGATTATGCGGATTGCGTATCGGGTTGGTAATACTTGTAGTATAGTTGGTATTGTGACATACAATATACGGATTTACGTGAGGTCACATATGTGTCGCCTAGAATGATTTTAGATTACCGTGATTTGGTAAGGACTAAATAGATACCGAAGGTGTGAGCAGTTAAGGAACTCTCATCGAGGTTTTACGTGCTAGTTTGAGATAATTAGGAGATGATGAGTTGTCGAAAAGTAATGGAACCTAAGAAGCTTAATTAAGGGGCCCAATGGGAGGCTATGTTTGTAAACTAAGCTACGTGGTATGCTTAAGAGGGTAGTACGGATGAGATCCGTGTGGAGTAAGTAATGGTTGTTGTGATCAAGACGACACAGTCATAGTATTATGAGAAGTTAGGGTACCCGCATGGGTGGGATCATTGATAGTAGTCCCGCCACGCGATGGTCACGCGAGGAACAAGCTCGAGTCCAGTTAATCGTTATGCAGGTTCGTGGACGCATTCCACCGGAACCAGGTTGTGAGAGCCGGAAATGGCCTTATATTGTTTGACTTAGTAACTCCAAGATTGGGGGCCAGCTTTATTATGGAAGTTATGTACGTAAGCTAGAATAAGTTGGGAGTACGAAAAAGAGTACGACCGGTAAGGAAGTGAGCAACCAGGTGTGAAAGAAATAGAGCCCGAATCCATGAGAACCTTTGGAGGTAACTACACCCGTGAGTGATGGGTGGTAGCTGAGCGGGTGTATACTAATTGCCGGAGACGATACAGTCATCGGACCTTAGCAGAGCTGTTATGACAGACGTTGAGGTCATTATGAGTACGGACTATTTGGCCTCTTGTTATGCCAACGTGGACTACAGAAGAGAGATTGATTCGGTACCAGTTTCCCGGTAAGTCGGTTATTGAAGTGGAAAGGAAGTGAAGTAGTAGTAACCAGTGAATTATCCTTCCTTCTTTGGCATCATTGTTTTTAATAAGTCGGTGTGACTTGTTCATTGGGAAAAATTGACGCAGAAAGTAAGTAATACTTGGATTTGAAGGAATTTATGTTAAGTGCCCTTGGAGGTACTTGGAGTTGGTTTGGTGTGGCGGTCGTACACGACCTTCCTGATAATTTCAAGGAAATGCAAGGCAAGAATAAAATAAGTACGGCGCCTACAGAAAGTGAGGCATCTTTGGTAGGTTTTGAAAATCTACACGATTTTAAGACGGTGCGTAATGATTAGATATTTACAGGACCACGAGAGGACCCGGTGATTATGTCACGACCCGAACCCGGACCCGTGACCGGTGCCTAACCCGGGCACCCTAGTGACACAACATCAGAGAAAACCAGCGGAATACAAACTCAAGATAAACAACCATTACGATATAGAATAGTCTAGCCCAAAATGGCTAACCCAAAAGTACATAAACCCAACAGTTACATCCTTAACGAACCAAGTTCTGACAAGACTACAGGCCTCTAAGAATGAATAACACTATGACGGGACAGGCCCCGTCATGCCCCCGAATGTACAAAATAACAACAACCTGGGAGAACCATACCAAAAGTCGAGCCTCAGAAGAAATGGAGCTCCCGACACTGAGTACAAGATCCTAGAACGAGGATCTACCACCGCTTCCCTTACTCGCGGATAACGCAGCCCAGGAAGCGGGTCGACACAACGTACAAGTATGTAAATCGAAAATATCGTAGTAATATCATAAGTCCAAAATACATTAAAGTTATAGATAAAACCAAATTATGTCAGCCTTACTAATAATGAGAGTAACAAGTATACATTTTCTAGCATAAAAATAGGAGGCTCATGATCAAAACAGGGTACCTCGCCAGTAGTATCATTAAGCAATCCTACTCCTGGGACTATTTCACCCGCATAGGTCCTGTGGACCCGCATGAGGTCATCCGCCTCGTCATAGGACTATTTCACCCGCATGGGACTATTTCACCCGCATGGATCCTGTGGATCCGCATGAGTACCATCGCGTACTCGCATGGGACTATTTCACCCGCACGATCCTATGGTCCGATCCGCGTGAGTACAAGCGCGCACTCGCATCATGGGTAGCAAATCCATGGCATAAATAATAACCGGGGTTTACCCAATAATATATATATAACATAGCTCATCCATTATCATACATAACATAAGCCCTACCGCCTATCATATCATAACATAAGCACTACGCCTATCATATCATAGCATAAGCACTACCGGCCTATCATATCATAACATAAGCACTACCGGCCTATCATATCATAACATAAGCACTACCGGCCTATCATATCATAACATAAGCACTACCGGCCTATCATATCATAACATAAGCACTACCGGCCTATCATATCATAACATAAGCACTACCGGCCTATCATAACTTAAGCAAGTTAAGAATCACCTAACTCCTTATTAATAGTATTAATACATCCTCTCATTTTAGTATACCTAAGGCACGATCATGTCTTTTAATAAAAATCCGGGAATTTAACCCAAGTATCATGTACTTAACCTTTTAAGGAATAACCCTTTTAGACCAAAAATTCCAAGATACCAATCACCATAGTATCAAGTTACGATTTCTTTTCAAAACAAGTCACATTTCCTTTTAAAACTATCTCAAGCTTCTAAATTAAGTGACTTCATTTCTTGTAAAACCTTAGGCAATTCATGCCTTAAAACCATTTTCCTTCCACAAGTTCAAAACATCAAAACCTTTCTCCATTAAACTTTCACAAACTAATATAACCAACTCCCATAAAGCCGTTATATTAGAGTTAACAATAGTAAAACACATTCCCTTAAGTCGAGGATTCTTATACTTTTCTTTTAAAACGAAGCAAGTATCAAATGCTTATAACAAACGAAGATTTTCAAATCTTGACGTCTACCGTCTACATAGGTACAACTAATCATGCTCAAGAGATAGAAAGCTCCACATACCTCTTCTGGTCAATCCACAAGCTAAGTCCAATTTACCGCACGTAGTATGTCAACCTAAAATGACCACAATACGTTTATCAAGCTCTAATTACAAATGCATTTCCAAGTTAAAGTCACCAATTTCCTACGGAAAATCGGGGCGTTCCTTTGTTTCTACTCACTTTGCCACCTTTCTCAAGGCCGAATTTATCATCCAACACACCACATTCAAGGCTCAATCAATCCAACAATTCAAAGGGGGTTTCACACCCAAAATTCTGCCCCATAAGTTCACTACAATTTACTTAACAATTCAAAGGTGGTTTTAGGCTACAACATGCTCATACTCTCTTCTTAACCCATTCTTCATATCCAAACCACATTTTCTAGCATGCAATGACTCTAAGTGCATTATTTTACTACCACAAGATCTTTCTTCTAAGCATGCAACACTAGAACTAATTCTAAAGGAAGAAATGTTACCTTAAAGTTTTAGCCAAAACTTATTCCAAAACCTTGCTAGCCTTTTTCTCCAAGAACACCACCACAATAGTCTTCACAAGCTTGTAACAACCTTTCCTTCCTATTACACTTTTCAGATTTTTCCCTTAGGCTAGAATTCCTCTTGGGAATTTAGAGAGAAGGATGAGCTTTTTAACTTAGAGAGAGATGGAGTGTAGAGATGAAAATGTTGAAAGAAATGACCAAGTCTTGGTCAATATAATGCATGTAGCAGAATCGACGTGGGGACACTTGTCACCCTCCCATGGCCTTTTTTAAACAAAATCGACTTTCTAAGTTTTTCCGCCAAATTTCGCCTCGGCCAGCCATCGCCGCCGCTTCTGCGAGACTCCGGATCAGCGGTCCAGCGAACCACGGTATAACATTCTCCCTTAGAAACATTCGTCCGAATGTCTTCTAGCCTCACACAAAACACAATATAAACATGTCTTCTTAACTATTCCTTTGCAAATAAGAATGCTCGAGCCACAACATTACTCAAGCATAATCAACTAAATCAAAACTAACAAGGAAAGTGGGTTACCCGGAGGTGTAGGAATAAGTGAGGATACTTCTTCATCATGTCATCCTCTCGCTTCCACGTCATTTCCTCCTCGTTCGCCCGCCATAAGACCTGACGGAAGCCACGCCCTTCGTCCAAGTCGTCTAACTCGACGATCGAGTATCGCTATGGGACTCTCCTCATACGATAACTTCTCTCACACCGACATCCTGAATCGTGTACTCTGACGGATCTCCAACGCATTTCCGTAACATAGACACATGAAAAACTGGATGTCTCGCCACAAGATCGGATCCAACTCATAGGCAACCTTGCCCACTCTTCTGACAATCGATACGCCCAATGTACTTGGGCCGAGTTTCCTTCCTTCCAAATCTCATCACACCCTTCATGGGTGACACTTTCGTAAAGACCCAATCATTAACCTCAAACTCTAAGTGTCGACGCCGATGATCTGCATATGATTTGCCGACTGGCTGCCAATAACCGCTCTCGGATAAGCTTCACCTTATCCATCGTCACTGAACCAACCGCCCGATTAATCGCACTTCTCCCACTTCAAACCAACCTGGGTGACTCTGCACTTCTCCCGTATAAGGCCTCATAAGGCGCCATCCGAACACTAATGGTAGCCGTTGTTATAAGCAAACTCCACAAGAGGTAAATGATCCTCCCACCCCAAATCAAAACACAAGCCCGCAACATATCCTCGTTGTCGATAGTGCGCTCGGCTGTCCGTCCGTCGAGGATGAACGCCGTCTTTGAGACTCACTGTGTCCCTAATCCCTTCGGAAGGACCTCCGGAAGTTAGCCGTGAACTGGCTCTCTATCTGAAATAATCGACACCGACTCCGTGCAATCTCACAATCTCTAATATATAACTTTGGCATAGTCCTCACAAAACGCCGTCCCGATCGAAGAAAGTGGGCTGATTTCGACCACAACAATAACCCAAATGGAATCATGTCTCTCCGGGTGCGAGGTAACCCCGTAATAAAGTCCATGTTGACCACCTCCCACTTCCACATCGGAATATCAATTGCTCGTAATAGCCCACCGCTTCGGTGCTCAACCTTAACTCGCCGACAATTAGGACAGGCAACAAAACCGCCACGCCCTCTTCAAACCATCCCACCAATACACGCACTGAGGTCATGGTACATCTTAGTCGACCGGATGAATCGAATAACGAGCACCGCGTGCCTCACATCGAAGTCTGTCACATCGGGAACACACAACCGCCTCGAATCTTAGCACCCATCCGGCTACCTCAAATAGACTCTTCTCTTCCCGAGAGCTGCATCTCTGCCGCACCAAAATTGGATCCTCATCTGCCGCCTCTTCACCTCCGACGATGGAAGACTGCGACCTTCGAACCCGAATTCGTTACAGCGGAATCAACCAAACGAACCCCAAGGCTTGCTAATCGTGTAACTCTCGGACCATATCCCTTTTCTCTGCTGAACATCGGATAGACTACCCATTGATCTGCGGCTAGGCATCCGCCACTACATTGGCTTTCCCGGATGGTACGAATATCAACATCGTAATCCTTAAGTAGCTCCAACCACCGCCTGCGCCAAGTTCACTCCTCTGGCCGAAGATGTCTTCGAGACTCTTGTGGTCTGTGTAAATGTCCACATGAACTCCATATAAATAATGCCTGGATCTTCAAGGCATGAATCATCACATCGCCAGTCATGTGTGGGATAGTTCTTCTCATGTTTCCTGTCGGGATCATAAGCTATAACCTTGCCGTGGCCGCGACGCACTCAAGCCCGACGCCGACGTCACAATAAAACCACATATCCTCTAAACCCTCCGGAAGAGTAAGAACGGGCGGCCAACTTCTCCTTTAGCAACCGAAACTTTCTCACAAGTATCCGTCCATCGAACATAGCCGCTTAGTCGGCTTAGTCAAAGGTGAAATAGAAGCAAACTTCTCCACAAACCTCCGATAATAACCCGCAAGGCCCAAAAGCGCGCACTGCCGTTGTAGTGGGTCTAGGCCAAGTCTTCGCCTCAATCTTTCTCAGACAACCCGAATACCATCGGCTCCGATAACATGTCCTAAGAAAGCCAAACCCACCAAAACTCGCGTTTCGAGAACTTGGCATACAATCCGGCCCACGAGGACTCCCAACACCGCCTCAAATGATGCAGATGCTCACGCTCAAGCGTGAATACACCAAGATATCATCAATGAACACTATAACGAACATATCCAAGAATGGCCTGAACACCCTATTCATCAAATCCATGAATACTGCTGGAGCGTTGGTCAATCCAAAAGACATTACTCTGAACTCATAGTGCCCATACCGGGTCCTAAATGCGGTCTTTGGGATATCTGCCTCTCTAACTCGCACCTGATGATAACCAGATCGCAGGTCGATCTTGGAAAAACATCTCGCACCCTGCAACTGGTCAAACAAATCATCAATCCTGGGGAGGGGATATCTATTTTTGATGGTTACCTTATTCAGCTGCCTGTAATCAATACACATACGCAACGTCCCATCTTTCTTCTTTACAAACAACACTGGCGCTCCCCAGGGAGAGACACTAGGCCTGATAAAGCCTTTTTCTAGCAAGTCCTTCAGCTGGTCTTTCAGTTCCTCAACTCGGCCATCCTCAGATGGCGGGATAGATATTGGTCGAGTGTCGGGTGCCAAATCAATACAAAACTCAATCTCCCTCTCAGGAGGGATACCCGGAAGCTCGTCTGGGAAAACGTCTGGAAACTCTCTAACCACCGGACCGATCAAGGTCCAGATCTCATTTCGATCGAATACCCAACCAAATGGTAAATATACCCTTCCGTACATCTTCCTAGCCTTGAGGTAAGAAATAAACCTACCGGCGATGCGGCATTTCCTTCCACTCGATAACCGGCTCACCAGAAACCGAACCGAACTAACCTCTCTGCGGTCTACATTGGCATAGCAAGACGATAGCCAATCCATACCCATAATCACATCGAAGTCATGTCCAACTCTATCAAGTCAGCTAGAGTCTGACGACCATCTATAGTCACTGGGCAAGCCTTATATACCCGCTCAGCTAACACCGAAGCACCTACCGGCGTAGCCACCTCAAAGGATTCTATGGACTCGGGCTCTATCCCTATTCTACCAGCAATATGAGGAGATATATAGGACAAGGTAGAACCTGAATCTATAAAAGCATAAACATCACAGCAAGAGACCAATAATGTACCGGTGACGACATCGTGGCGCCTCGATCTGGCGGTGGACATAGCATAAATGCGCTCGAGACCGAACCCCTACCACGACCCCTGCCGCGGTGTGAACACCCGCTCTCCGGCGCCACCATCAAGATGAAGACCCGAACTCGTGAGCCATGGCACTCCCGCCACCTGGACGGACAATCTTCTTCAAATGGCCTGCGTACAGAGTAACAAGCTCACGGAGTAACACGACATCTCCCATAATGGCAATCACCACATCGACCACACCAGGCATAGGTGGCCTCATCTGACCCGGAACTCGTCCTCTGAAACCCGAAGCCACGAACCTGCCCCGCCTCAATACTCAGACGCCCCAAGATGGTGGAGGAGCGCTGGACCGTGGTGCAAATCTGTTCTTTGGGTTGTCTACCCTAAAACTACCAGGACCTCGCTGTCTGCCCTCTTCGCTGATACTGCCGATCCGCTCACACCCGAGGGCATGTGCACGCGCAATGTCCATGCCCAAAGAGCCACCCCGAGCAACTCTCGCCAAGTGATCATCGAGTCTGTGACATAGCGGTGCACCCTCCATGTTCGCTACCAATGCGGCACATACCTAATGAGTCAAACTCCACGTTGTATTCGGACCGCCTCCCATTCTCGCTCGGGCAAAAATCTATCGGCGAGCCCTCCTCATCTGCGGAGGCAAGAAATGGCTAAGAATGCCTCGAGAACTCGTCCCCAACGGCTGAGCGCATGCCTCCGGGCGATCCCCATGAATCATACCGATCAATCGCCAGTATCCGCGGCGATGCGAACTCAAGCCCCGATCACCGCCATGATCCACAGAATCGCCGGATAAACTCGAGATCATCTCGTGTCTCGACCGTAAAACTCGTGGGTTACAACTCAAAAGTCCTCGAGCTGCTCTCAACCTATCCTCCACGATCTCGGCGAATCGCTATCTCCTTGTAGCCCATATCCTCCGCCCGACTGGGCTCGTGTATCGCGTCTCGATGAGTTGCTGCCGCGCTTCCGGGTTGGCGACGTCGTAGAACTCACCGTCCAAACACCTCGTGTAGGGCCGGGCGCGTGGTAGTTCTCCGCCTTGCCCTTCGGGCTGCGGTTGCACGCGAGACATAATCGATACAGAAAATACGTCGGAGGAAATTCAACCTATAACATGCATTGCACGATCTTAGAGTGAAAGAACGGGAACAATCCTAAATATCCTGCGACCTCGATTATAGATGTGGTGCACAACACACCGATAATCAAGACTCTACTAGATACGGCACGTAGACTCTTTCCGAGGATTAATCGCTCGATACCACTTTTGTCACGACCCGACCGGACGTGACTAACCCGGGCACCCTAGTGACACAACATCGAGAAAACCAATGAATACAAACTCAAGATAAACAACCATTACGATATAGAATAGTTCAGCCCAAAATGGCTAACCAAAGTACATAAACCATACATCCTTAACGAACCAAGTTCGACAAGACTACAGCCTCAGAATGAATAACACTATGACGGATGCGCCCCGCCTGAATGTACAAAATAACAACAACTCCGGGAGAACCGTACCAAAAGTCGAGCCTCCAAGAAATGGAGCTCACGACACTGAGTACAAGATCCTAGGAACGAGGATCTACCACCGCTTCTTACTCGCAGATTGAAGGGGTCGATGCAACGTACAGTATGTAAAGCGAAAATCTGTAGTAATATCATAAGTCCAAAATACATTAAAGTTATAGATAAAACCAAATTATGTTCAGCCTTACTAATAATGAGAGTAACAAGTATACATTTTATAGCATAAAAATAGAGGCTCGTGATCAAAACAGGTACCTCGCAGTATCATTAAGCAATCCTACTCCGGGACTATTTCACCCGCATAGGTCCTGTGGACCCGCATGAGGTCATCCGCCGCCATAGGACTATTTCACCCGCGTGGGACTATTTCACCCGCACGGATCCTGTGGATCCGCATGAGTACCATCGCGTACTCGCACGGGACTATTTCACCCGCATGGATCCTATGGTCCGATCCGCATGAGTACAAGCGCCGCACTCGCGTCATGGGTAGCAAATCCATGGCATAAATAATAACCCGGGTTTACCCGCAATAATATATATATAACATAGCTCATCCGCTATCATACATAACATAAGCCCTACCGCCTATCATATCATAACATAAGCACTACCTACTATCATATCATAGCATAAGCACTACCGCCTATCATATCATAACATAAGCACTACCGCCTATCATATCATAACATAAGCACTACCGCCTATCATATCATAACATAAGCACTACCGCCTATCATATCATAACATAAGCACTACCGCCTATCATATCATAACATAAGCACTACCGCCTATCATAACTTAAGCAAGTTAAGAATCACCTAACTCCTTATTAATAGTATTAATACATCCTCTCATTTTAGTATACCTAAGGCACGATCATGTCTTTTAATAAAAATCAGAATTTAACCCAAGTATCATGTACTCTAACCTTTTAAGGAATAACCCTTTTATACCAAAAATTCCAAGATACAATCACCATAGTATCAAGTTACGATTTCTTTTCAAAACAAGTCACATTTCCTTTTAAAACTATCTCAAGCTTCTAAATTAAGTGACTTCATTTCTTGTAAAACCTTAGGCAATTCATGCCTTAAAACCATTTTCCTTCCACAAGTTCAAAACATCAAAACCTTTCTCCATTAAACTTTCACAAACTAATATAACCAACTCATAAAGCCGTTATATTAGAGTTAACAATAGTAAAACACATTCCCTTAAGTCCAGGATTCTTATACTTTTCTTTTAAAACGGCAAGTATCAAATGCTTATAACAAACGAAGATTTTCAAATCTTGTCGACCGTCGTACAACTAATCATGCTCAAGAGATAGGAAAGCTCCACATACCTCTTGGTCGATCCACAAGCTAAGTCCAATTTACCGCACGTAGTATGTCAACCTAAAATGACCACAATCGTTTATCAAGCTCTAATTACAAATGCAATTTCCGTTAAAGTCACCAATTTCCTACGGAAAATTGGGCAGCGTTCCTTTGTTTCTACTCACTTTGCCACCTTTCTCAAGGCCGAATTTATCATCCAACACACCACATTCAAGGCTCAATCAATCCAACAATTCAAAGGGGTTTCACACCCAAAATTCTGCCCCATAAGTTCACTACAATTTACTTAACAATTCAAAGGTGGTTTTTAGGCTACAACATGCTCATACTCTCTTAACCCATTCTTCATATCCAAACCACATTTTCTAGCATGCAATGACTCTAAGTGCATTATTTTACTACCACAAGATCTTTCTTCTAAGCATGCAACACTAGAACTAATTCTAAAGGAAGAAATGTTACCTTAAAGTTTTAGCCAAAACTTATTCCAAAACCTTGCTAGCCTTTTTCTCCAAGAACACCACCACAATAGTCTTAGCTTGTAACAACCTTTCCTTCCTATTACACTTTTCAGATTTTTCCTTAGGCTAGAATTCTCTGGGAATTTAGAAGGATGAGCTTTTAACTTAGAGAGAGATGGAGTGTAGAGATGAAAATGTTGAAAGAAATGACCAAGTCTTGGTCAATATAATGCATGTAAATCGGATGGGGACACTTGTCACCCTCCCATGGCCTTTTTTAAACAAAATCAGACTTTCTAAGTTTTTCCGCCCAAATCCCGGCCAAGGATCTTTTGGCGCCCGCTTCCAGCGACCCTCAGCATTTCGAGCCGCGGCCCGACTTCCGCGCTGCAATCACCGCGCCAGCGCCGCGGCCACCTCCGGCCGAGACTCGACGCGGTCCAGGCCCGAACCACGGGGTATAACAGATTAGGGTTGTGACTCCAGGGAAAGTTTATTGAAGGGAGATAGGTTCTCTCCCCTACATAAAAGAATAGCCTTACGTATTATGGAGTTATGTGTACCCATGTAGTTAGACGAAGGATGGGAGACGGGTAGGTCTTCAGTATCGTCATGCCATAAGTTACAGTTTTAGATATCCGTGGAAAAAGTATTGTGTTGGGGGTAATTAAGAACAACGTTACGAAATGGTCAGGGAAGTGTCGTAAGAAAAATGAAGGTAGTACGCATATTTGAAACTGTACGATTATGGATCAAATTAGAAACACTTTACTATTAATGAGCATAAGGTAGGTTATGACCAGAAGGATAAAAGAGAATATAACTATGGTTGTGTAAGTTGCACGAGATACAGTTACCCCGGACTAGTGTAAGACCATTAGCAAGTAATGGGCAGTAGGAACACCTCGAGGAAAGGTAGTAGCATCTGTACTGACGAGAAAGATAGTAAGAGAATACGGAGGGGTAAGGGACCCCAGGACAACTTGAAATAGCTTATAAAGGAAAGACGAGTAGACACTCGAACGATAAGAAATCTTGACAAGTCATTGGATTATGTAATACCGTGAATTGAGGTTGAACACCGGACTATAAGCTCTACGAGCTGGGAGAGAATAATAGGATTACTACTTGACGAGAGCAAGGAAGTCTCCCCCTAAATTGTGATTGGCAGGAAGTCTTAGCCATGCGGCAAGCAAAGGAATCAGATCTAAGTGTAGTAACCAAGTTTGGTTGCAACAGAGAAAGGGGAAACAGGAACCATAATTGAGACTTAGGATGCCCGAATATTTCGCAAATACAAGAAAGGATTCCAGTTATCGGAAGAGACGTTGACCACGACTACAGTTCTAACCCCTCTTGAGAGACTAGAGGGTTAGGGTATTATTGTAATACGTTGGGTGTTAGGCTGGCCGACGCAACACGATAAGGTTAGAGCTTATGTTTCCGGCGGTTAGGAAGCATAAAAGGAATTACGCTACTCACGATTTAGAGTCGTGGCGATTAATCGCACTCAAGATTTGGAGGCAATTCCTTATATAGATTTCATGTGGATATTTGTGCAGACCACAAGAGACTCCGGTATATCTTCAGACTGAGGCAGCTGAATTTGCGACAGAGACGATGATTAGGGTTACTCAAGGATTATGACATTGATATCCTATACCACCCAGGAAGGCCAATGTAGTTGCATGCCGCTTTGTCGCGGTCGATGGGTAGTCCGTCGGGTGCAACAGGAGGCGAGGTTCGTGAGTTACATCAGCTAGCGAGCCTTGAGATTCGTTTGTTTGATTCTGACAGTGATGGAATTCGGGTTCGAGAGGTCGCCGAGTCTTCCATCTTCGAGGAGGTGAAGAGGCGACACTATGAGGATCCGATTTTGGTACGGTACCGAGATGCAGCTCTCCAGGAAGAGAAGAGTCTATTTGAGGTAGCACCGGATGGGGTGCTAAGATTCGAGGGTCGGTTGTGTGTTCCCGATGTGACAGGACTTCGTCAGCAGATTCTGGGGGAGGCACATAGTGCTCGTTATTCGATTTATCCGGGGTCGACTAAGATGTACCATGACCTCAGGTGCATGTATTGGTGGGATGGTTTGAAGAGGGACGTGGCCGGTTTTGTTGCCCAGTGTCCTAATTGTCGCAGTTAAGGTTGAGCACCGAAGCCCTGGGCTATTACAGTGCTATTGATATTTCATGTGGAAGTGGGAGGTGGTCAACATGGACTTTTTTACAGGTTACCTCGCACCGCAGGAGACATGATTCCATTTGGGTTATTGTTGACAGTCGACAAATCAGCCCACTTTCTTCCAGACGACGTTTTACCGAGGACTATGCCGATTATATATTAGAGAGATTGTGAGATTGCACGAGTCCCGGTCGATTATATCGATAGAGAGCCCAGTTCACGGCTAACTTCGAGGTCTTTCCGAAGGATTAGGGACACAGTGAGTCTCAAGACGACGCTTCATCCTCGTGACGGACGGACAGCCGAGCGCACTATCCGAACACTCGAGGATATGCTGCGGGCTTGTTATTGATTTCGAGGTAGTTGGGAGGATCATTTACCTCTTGTGGAGTTTGCTTATAACAACGATTACCATTCTAGTGTTCGGATGGCGCCTTATGAGGCCTTATACGGGAGAAGTGCAGTCACCGATAGGTTGGTTTGAAGTGGGAGAAGTGCGATTAATCGCCGCGATTTTGGTTCAGCGATGGATAAAGTGAAGCTTATCCGAGAGCGGTTATTGGCAGCCCAGTCGATGTAAATCATATGTAGATCATCGGCGTCGACACTTAGAGTTTGAGGTTAATGATTGGGTCTTTTCGAAAGTGTCACCCACGGGTGTGATGAGATTTGGGAGGAAGAAACTCACCCAAGGTACATTGGGCCGTATCAGTTGTCCAAGAAGTGGGCAAGGTTGCCTATGAGTTGGATCTGCCGTCCGATTTGAGGCGGTACATCCGCTTTTTCACGTGTCCATGTTACGGAAATGCGTTGAGATCCGTCAGAGTGCACCCGATTCAGATATCCGGTGACAGGAGTTGTCGTATGAGGAGAGTCCCATAGCGATACTCGATCGTCGTTAGACGACTCGGACGAATGAGGTGGCTTCCACAAGGTTTTATGGCGAACGAGAGAGGAGATGATGACGCGTGGAAGCGGAGGATGATATGATGAAGAAATACCCACACTTATTCCTTATACCTCCGGGTAACCCCTTCCTACCGATTGGTGTTAATTTAGTTGATTATGCTTGAGTAATGTTGTGGCTCGGGAGCATTCTTATTTGCAAAGGAATAGTTAAGATATGTTTATATTGTGTTTTGTGTAAGGCTAGAAGGAACATTCGACGAATGTTTCTAAAGGGAGAATGTTATACCCGTGGTTCGCCCGACCGGCCATGATCGAGTCTCAGCATGGCCGCGGCCGAGGCGGCGCGCCAAGCTGTGAAGTGCGGTGGCGCTGAAGTTCCAGTACAGCGCGGAAGCAGGCAGCGCTACCAAAGATCCGAGGGTCCGCAGAGTTGCGCGCCATGGACGCAGGGATGCGCCGAGGCGGGAAATTTGGGCGGAAAAACTTAGAAAGTCTGATTTTTGTTTTAAAAGAGGCCATGGGAGGGTGACAAGTGTCCCCCCCCATCTGATTTCTGCTACATGCATTATATTGACCAAGACTTGGTCATTTCTTTCAACTTTTCATCTTTACACTCCATCTCTCTCTAAGTTAAAAGCTCATCCTTCTCTCTATATTCCCAAGAGGAATTCTAGCCTAAGGAAAATTCAAAAGTGTAATAGGAGGAAAGGTTATTACAAGCTTGTGAAGACTATTGTGGTGGTGTTCTTGGAGAAAAGGCTAGCAAGGTGTTGGAATAAGTTTGGCTAAAACTTAAGGTAACATTTCTTCTCTTGTAGTTGGTATTGGGTGTTGCATGTTTAATAGGAAGAACTTGTAGTTGGGAAAAAAATGCACTTAGAGTAGTTGCATGTAAGAAATGGGGTTTGATTATGAAAGAATTGGTTAGGGGGATATTATGAGCATGTTGTTGCCTAAATACTACATTAGACTTGTTGGGTTAGTTGTTGTAACTTGTGGGGCTGAATTTTACACACCAAAATTTAGGTGTGTAATCCCCTTGGTGTTGGTTGGTTGTTGAGCCTTAAACATGGCATTTGAGCGTTAAAAATCGACCTTGGAAAAGGTGGCAAAGTATGTAGAAACAAAGGAAACGCTGCCCAAATTTTCCGTAGGAAATTGGTGACTTTAACTTGGAAAAATTCTGCATTATAAATTAGAGCTTGATAAACGTATTGTGGTCATTTTAGGTTGACATACTACGCGGTAAATTGGACTTAGCTTGTGGATTGACCAAGAGGTATGTGGAGCTTTCCTATCTCTTGAGCATGATTAGTTGTACCTATGTAGTACGGTAGACGTACAAGATTTGGAAATCTTCGTTTGTTATAAGTATTTGATACTTGCTTCGTTTTAAAAGAAAAGTATAAAAATCCCTTGGACTTAAGGGAATGTGTTTTACTATTGTTTAACTCTAGTATAACGGCTTTATGGGGAGTTGGTTATATTAGTTTGTGAAAGTTTAATGGAGAAAGGTTTTGATGATTTGAACTTGTGGAAGGAAAATGGTTTTAAGGCATGAAGTGCCTAAGGTTTTACAAGAAATGAAGTCACTTAATTTAGAAGCTTGAGATAGTTTTAAAAGGAAATGTGACTTGTTTTGAAAAGAAATCGTAACTTGATACTATGGTGATTAGTATCTTGGATTTTTTTTGTATAAAAAGAGTTATTTCTTAAAAGGTTAAGGTACATGATACTTGGGTTAAATTCGAATTTTTATTAAAAGACATGATCGTGCCTTAGGTATACTAAAATGAGAGGATGTATTAATACTATTAATAAGTTAGGTGATTCTTAACTTGCTTAAGTTATGATAGGCAGTAGTGCTTATGTTGTGATGTGATAGGCGGTAGTGCTTATGTTATGTTTAATAGCCGGATGAGCTATGTTATATATATTTATATTGTTACGTAAACCGGGTTATTATTTATGCCATGGATTTGCTACCCGTGACGCGAGCGCGCTTGTACTCGTGCGGATCCGACCATGGGATCCACGCGGTGAAATAGTCCCACGCGAGTGCGCGATGGTACTCATGCGGATCCACAGATCCGTGCGGTGAAATAGTCCCGTGCGGGTGAAATAGTCCTATGGCGAGGCGGATGACCTCATGCGGGTCCACAGACCTATGCGGGTGAAATAGTCCCGCGAGTAGGATTGCTTAATGATACTACGCGAGGTACCTGTTTTGATCATGAGCCTCCTATTTTTATGCTATAAAATGTATACTTGTTACTCTCATTATTAGTAAGGCACAAGGCAACATAATTTGGTTTTATCTATAACTTTAATGTATTTTGGACTTATGATATTACTACGATATTTTCGCTTTACATACTTGATACGTTGTGTCTTGACCCGCCTCGGGGGCTACGTTAAATCTGCGAGTAAGGAAGCGGTGGTAGATCCTCATTCCTAGGATCTTGTACTCAGTGTCGTGAGCTCCATTTCTTGGAGGCTCGACTTTTGGTATGGTTATCCACAGGTCGTTGTTATTTTGTACATTCAGGGCATGGCGGGGCCCGTCCGTCATAGTGTTATTCATTCTTAGAGGCCTGTAGTCTTGTCAGAACTTGGTTCGTTAAGGATGTAACTGTTCGGTTTATGTACTTTGGGTTAGCCATTTTGGGCTAGACTATTCTATATCTTAATGGTTGTTTATCTTGAGTTTATATTCCGCTGGTTTTCTCTGATGTTGTGTCACTAGGGTGCCCGGGTTAAGGCACCGGTCACGGGTCCGGGTTCGGGTCGTGACAAATTATAAGCATGATATGTGCATGAGTTAAAAGGGTAATTATTGCATTAAATAACATGTACAGAATTGCTAGCGACAACAATAGTAAACAAAGGCATGCAAATCAAGCGCGCGACTAATATGCATGAGACCTCTCTTATGCCAGAGGTCGGCCTAAACGCCAAATATGCGAGATTATGATAAATAGGTCCAAGCCGTTAAACTGCAATGTTTTGTTGGAAATGGCGACCAAATGACGGTGCACTTTTTCCAATTTCAGTGTGTCATGACCAGACTTGGATCCGTCTATCATCATCACGCTACACATAGTATGCTAATGGGTCGTTGGGTTGTGAAACCCGTCGACAAGTTTTGGTGGATTTCTAATTGTGGCGTTAATACCAAGGATTAACCCACCTAAGGTTTATGCATTCATGACTTAATAAAAAAGAGTGGTATAGCTCTATCTTAAGCTTTCTAAGATTTGGCTTACTAGACGCATGGTTCCCGAGCGGACAACTCGAGTGAGAAGGCTACGCGGCTGATCAAACGAATCGATCTAACTCCGCGCAAGCGCCAACTCTCCTAAATTTTGGGTATTTTTGAAAGAAATTCGCGGGTGCGCGAAGCACACCAACGCGTGTAGTGTGTGACAATGTGAATTTTTCAGAGTGGAAGAAATATGAGCGGAATGCCAATTTAAGGAAATCAGTAAAAACAAATAGCAATTAAAACAGTTAAACATACAAAATTAAAGCAAACAATTTTAAGGCATTTAAAATAAATAAAAGCAAATAAAGCCAAACAATAATAAACCTAGGTTTGCTATGGTCAAGAACCTGATTATCCCCAGCGGAGTCGCCATCTGTAACACCCCATTTTAACCGGAGTCGAAAACGGTAGTACTACGTATGGTATGATTCCTAAATGTATTTAAAGGAGTCGCCACCTAATTATTTAAGTGAATTAGGACACTTGATTTATTGCAATAAAAATACTGCAATTAATCTCCATTTAATGGTCTACGAAATTGATGAGATTCTGGATCAGGGTTCTTTATTATCCTAAAGGGAAGGGGTTAGGCATCATTTAAGATCCGCTAACTTGCGATTATCCGTTCAAATCCAGGTTAATTATATTGGCCTTTATTCTACCTATTTTAAGTATTTTTACATAATTTACAATTAAAATAAAACACAATGCAAAATAATAAAACTGAAATTAAATGCGGCATAAAATAAACTCCGGGACATTCTTTTGAAATGCATCTCATTTCTGCATAAACACTTAGTAAAAGTGTTAGTAATAGAATAAAATAATTTTAAAGTAATAGCAGGAATTAATAAATAAAGCAAAAATAAATACGTCTTTTGTACATGGAAGGCTTTGGAAATCAGACGGAGATTCCTTCATCGGCCAATATTGCTAAAAAATAATAAAATAAATAAAATCTTCGGATCCGCGCCAAAACAGTAATAGTTTTAAACACGGAGGGCTCAGATATATATAAAAAATAGAGTAGGACAGCCTAAACAAGTGCGGCTGCGAGAATTCGCCTTGCCAGCGCATGTTGGTTATCCGGTGTAAGTGGAAGAAATCATCATTGCCCAGAAAGCTTCATTTATTTTATTTTCCGTCTTTGCAAATGTGGAGGCCTCAAAAATCGACGGATAACTTTTTCATTGGCCAAAGTATAGTATCATGTTCAAAATCAGTAAATACCCAATATTCAAATGTAGCAATTTGTTCAAAATCAATTTAATAAAAGAATAAAAGGGCAGAATCTCAAAACCAGCCCAAAATCTGTCTGAAAACCAGCGAGAATCAGTGACATCTTTTCACAAGTATAGAAATCTGTCCAATTCAGTTTAGTAAAAAGGGGGCAAAATAGTCCAAGGCCAGTGCGGGACAAATAAATAGTAGCCAAGCCACAACAACATGACGAACGCAATCAGTCCGCGAAATAGTGGAAGCAACAACAATATAGTTCGCCGGAAATCTCATAACGTTGCTGGAGACAGTCCAAACATTATAAAAATTTGTTAAAGGGTTAAAGGGTCAAAGTGTCAAAACCAGTCCAAAATGTTCGCAACAGTAGCCTCCGATCGCCAAAAAATATTAGAACGTCGCCACATATCCAAAATAAAAAAAAGACAGTCCATTAGCCATAACAGAGGATAGATACCAAAATAAAATCAAAAGCGAGTCGTGGAGTTTAGAACTCGGCGAGTTACAAATAGAAGCGAATCGATCGCGACCAACAAAATAAAAAAATGAAGTCAGATCAGTTCATAGCCAAACAATATACCCACCAGCAACAAATAGTCGCGAAATCAAGTTTCACGAGTTTAAGAACTCAGACGTATTACCAACGACAAAAAAATCAAATCGGTCCACGAGCGAAGGAGAACCTAAACGTAACCCTGAGGAAATTAAATACGGTATCATCGCCGACATCAAAGGAGTGGCGGCGTCACTTCCACGGCTAACGCCGGAGCGACGCCGCCTCACCGATGCCAACCGTGGTGGAATGAGGGGTAGTGGTGTAATGTTCGCCGGAACAAATGGTGCACAGCGACGGGACATTGGTGGTGTTGGTTTGCTAGGGCGACGGGACAATGGTGTGGAGGTGAGTTGGTCGCCGGTGTTGTTGGGAAGGAGGGTTCGACGAGGGAGAGTGATGGTGTTGGGACAGTGTTTCCTCGACGGTGGGGTGATGGGTGTGAGAGAGAGATGGCTGGGAGTTCAGTGGTTGGTATGGGTGAAAGGGAATGAGGAGTGTTGTGGGCCTGTGGGAGAGGGAGCTAGGGCGTTAGGTTTTTAAGGAGAGGGGACTAGACGGCTAGGGTTAGTAATAGGGGCGGCTGGGCTGATGAAGTAGGGTAGAGGGTGGAGGTTGGAGAGGGGTTAGGAAATGGGAGAGTGCTGGAAGGGTTAAGGGGGGAGAGAGACAGCTGGGGTAGAAGTAGGGTTGAGGGAGAAAGTGAGGGCAGTTGAGAGTTTAAGAAGAAGGGGGTGTGCGGCTAGGGTATTGGGTATTGGGCTTTGGGTATTGGGTATTGGGTATTGGAGGGAAAAGATGAAAGGTGTATTGGGCCTCACTTTGGTTTCGGTTTTTGGCGGATTGGACTGGACTGGTTTGACAAAAAATGCAAAAATGGATTAATTATTTAAAAGAAAATTATTTAAAGATACAAAATTATTAAAATGCAAATGCCGATGCAATAATAATAAAATACAGTATTTAGCAAATATTTAATGCCTGAATAAAAGTAAAGACGTCCCGTCAGTTAATTATTTAAAGAGATGCAAAATTAGTAAAACAAAATGATCGCGCAACAATAATAACATAATATTTAAAAATGTTTAATACCTAATTAAAGTAAAAACATGATGTCAATTTACAAAAAATAAAACAACATAGAATGTTAGGTAAAAAATATACAAAAATGTCAAAAAGGGTGATAAAATGCGGTGTCCTAGAATGCTTAAAATTGCAAGAAATGACTAAAAGATGGGTCAAAATTGGATGTCAACAGTGATTGTTTGGTCAACTGGCCTTGCGAAATTTGTTGCTGAAGAAGTGGATGTAGCTTTTGCTGTTATCTTAGGTACAAGGACCAATGCAGCTTATGTGGAACTGGTGCAGGTAATTCCAAAGTGGCATGGTCCTATGCCAAAATTTGGTGAAATGGTTATCAATATGGAATGAGATATTTGAGAAGATGACTTCTGGCATGTACTTGGGAGAAATTTTATGCAGAGTTCTACTCAAGGTGGCTGAAGAAGCTGACGTTTTTTGTGATGAGGTCCCTCAAAAGCTCAAGAATCCATTTGTGTTGAGGGACAGGACAACGTATTGTGCAACAATCAACCAACGTAAAGTCATGGAAGATTGCTGCTATATTTCATAAGGCAGACAAGGATAACTCCGGAACACTTACAGTCAAAGAATTTCAGGAAGTCCTTAAGGACATTGTTTCCAAGCTAGGACTGAAAATTCTGTTTTCAGTGCCTAATTTGAGGGGATGTTGATATATACAAATCAATTAAGTGTTGATTAAGTTTGTTAGAGTTAGTTAAGTTTGTTTTAAGTATAGTGGTTAAGAGTTGGTTAGTAATATAACTAAGTTAGCCTCTATAAATAAGAGTCATATATACAATGTAACTTTGAGCTTTGTATAATAAAATAATAAGAAAAGCTTCACAAAACAAAACTCTCTTTTCTTCATCTTTTCTTTCTCCTGCATTTGCATTGTTAATATCACATAAAATCCAGAAATTAACATTAAGTTTCTTATATTGATAAAACAATTAAGCTTATAGGTGATCATTCAACTTTCATTTTGTTACACCTAATTCACTAAATTAATTCTTGTAACAAAAAATTATTTGACTTTGCCCAAGTGTCACAAATAGTCACCAAACTAATTTTTGTAACAAAAAATTGCAGAATTTTGCCTAAATATCACAAAAAAGTTACTAAATAACTTTTTATAACTAAAATTTGTTTAACTTTGTCCATGTATCATAAAAAGAAACTATTTTATTTTCTCCCGATGACTTTATGTAATATTTAGGCAGAGTTGTGTACCGGAGACGGAGACTTTATGTAAATTCGTTCAAAAAAATAGTAATAATTTTTATTGAATTACTGTACTGGATTCTATTCCGTTAAACGAAATGCCCCTATTTTTCCCCAAAAGAGAAGGGAACATAGTAAATGGCTTGGATAAGAAAGAGGCCCCACCATAAGTTCCAAGTTAATCGAATACACACACTGACACACACAACCAAATCTAATTCGTAGAGACTAAGCACAGCTTCACTGTCACATCACATCCCCCAAAAATTGAAAAGAGAAGTGATGCCGTCGGAATCGCGCCGGTGGTCGGTGCCGGAGATGACCGAAATCCTATCAAATAAGATCCCTAAAGATGAACTCAAGCCTGGAGATCACATTTATTCTTGGAGAAACTCTTACCTCTACGCTCATCACGGTCCATTTCCCCATATTTTTTTGCTTTCTAATTTCTGTTTGTATCTACGTTTTGATTGATCTTTATACAAGTTTTTGGGTCAAAGTTTCAATTTTTATGCTAATAATTAATTGTGGAGTGATTTGATATATTATAGATTCGTTAGGATTGTTAATATATCAAAACAACTCTCTAAAATAATATAGGGGGGGTCTCTTATATATAAACTTTCTACCACCCCCCACCTGGGGATAAACTGGTTGTTGTTTGTTGTTGGAGATTGGAGCTGGTAATAATATATATGATAATTGAGTGATTTTGATAAATTATAGATTCGTTAGGAAAGTTAGTATAAAGGAAGGAACTTTTATTTTTGTGTCGTTTTGGAAATGTAACAAGGTGGGATTTCTTTAAGGTGGACATGAGTTATGGGATTTCACTGGGTATATTGTTATTGTTTGTTGTTGGAAATGTAACAACAACATACCCCGTGATGAAAAAAATTGAGAGGGTAGAGGTAGTCTGTCTTGTCTCTCTAACTTGAGAGGTAGACAGCTCGGCATGAGGACAATCAATTCAAAACAGTATGGAAAAAGAAATAATGGAAACGAATAAACCAGGGTCGTTTAGGAAATGTATAATTGGGTTATTAGAATCTTGGAGTTTACCTATTGGATTGAATGTTGATTAAAGTTTGTGTCTAAATAGCTTCAACATTTTGTTGATTATAATCTGAAAGTACATTTTGGAGCTTATTAATAAACGACGTAATTTGAGTTGGTAAAAAAAGTGGCTTTACTTCTATATTTGCTAATTATGGCTGTGAATGAGCATTGATGTACCTCAAAACTTATGTAGTGGAAATAAGTGAGTTGAATATGACCAATTTTGGTAAAAAGAGGCTTGGGATTTTATGTGTGTGTGTGTGTTCTCATTTATGTTGACTTTTAAGCCTTTATCAGTTCTATATTTGACTATTCAGCCATCATTGTTTATCCAAATTAGTGTGTGAGGGAAAAAAAGGATGAGAAGATATATTGGGTATTCTTCTTTTTGTTAATTATTATAGTCTTTGTGAAAATCCATTTTATGTCAATAAATTATGGCAGGGGTGATACTTTTGGAGTATTAATTTTTCTTATATTGAACTTAGCATGCTCGGGTAGGTGAAGTAGGTTGACCACCATGAGGTTTCAGATTTAAATCCTAGTTTTTTTTTTTTGAAATTGGCAACTGTCAAATCCTAGGTGATTTCTTCCCATATGTTGTTCTAGCCTTGGTGGACAGCGTCATCCGGTACCTGTTACTGGTGGAAAGTGGCAGATATCATGTGGAATTAGTCGACGTGCGCGTAAGCCGACCCGGACACCACAATTATCCAATAAAAAGAAAAAAACTTAGCATGCTCGGTTAGGAATATAGCCTCTAACACCTGCATTCTGTAGTGGACTCACCTAACCTCAACTTGAAAAGATTGCATTTAAGAGGTTATATTGCTTGGTGTCAGTCTATTGGGTTGATGATGGTTTTACATTTCAAGTACCTGAACAAAAAGACGTGCTTTCAGTTTTGGATAAATATTGAAAGTATATGTATGTCCTAGAGACAATCTGTATTAGGACACAATATACTTTATACACATTCGTATTTATATAATGATGATTAATATTATGACAATTTGCATTTGTTGAATTATTAGTTGATTGTTTATAATATTCTATAAATGCATCCCTAGAGGTTACGTGTTTATTAATGATGTGAGCATTAATGTTATAACGTAACTCTTAAATTACCTCGACTAATGATCATCGAAATAGGAATATCGATGATATGCGATACGTCGACATGTGGTCTACATCATATCCTTAGGAGATATAGTATGTCTCACTTGCTACGAGTTATGACAACTCGTGATGGACACATAGATTCTTGTTGAAGTATTGGTATGCCCTGTTGATGTACTGTTTTGTTATATGTCTATAATGTCATCGGCGTGTGAGAGATAAAAGTCCTTAGACTTGAGGTTAATATCATCTTGTTTACGGAGTAATGTACTTTGACCCTGTCCTAAGCTCAAATGCCTTATAGGTTGAGACGCGACTCATTTTGGGTGCATTACGAAGTAGATTAAAGGTGGTATGTGAGCCAAGATTAGGATTCATTCCTTGAATATATATTCGAGTGAACACTCAGGTACTCATATGGTATTAGATTGACTAAGTCATTGACCAATGCAATGGATATGTCTGTGATATGGTCCTGTTGTCAACTAATATAGATAAGTTATAATAAGCAAGTTATTTGGATAGACACTTGACAGATCCTAAGCTTGATTGAGTGTGTCATGAATGAAAGGATTTTATCTTTCCCACATATAGGTTCAGTTCACATATTTTGTGTAGCTAAACTTTACATATTAGGTTCGTCTTCCGGCGCAGTCTAGGAGTTCCGTGAAGATCCTAATGTAATTAGTGACGATATGTAAAGGCCTGAAGAGTAACACTACGTCAAATGTTTCATCGATTGAAGGATGTAATTAGAAGGAGATTACCTATATGTTCGGTTGATGATCGGGACATTAAAATGGGAAAATGAGTAGAAAATAGGACGGGACCGCGGTGCCAGGGCGTGGCTTGACAGTCCGAATTTTGCCCAGTTCGTTTCTGCTGGGCCTGGCCCTACTGAAACCCTTGAGCTCTTATTTTATCCTATAAATAGGAAGCTCCTCTTCTCATTTAAACACACAAAACCTAAGAGAGATAAATCTCTTCTAAAGTTCTGTCAGAATCCTTAGCATTCCTGACTTAGCAAATTATATCACAGTTTTCAGAACTTAGAACTTACAAATCGAGGGACGTTTGCGTGTGCACCCTCGGACTACACAAAGATCCAGAAGATTCGCTTGGCTGATTGCTTCGAGAATGTAAGTCTTCCATCGAAGTTTTACATTATACTTTGTGTTTGTATTTTCATTACATATCATACTGCAGTTCGACTGCCTATGTCGGATTTGAAACATAAATTTTCAAATTCCGCTGCGTGTACGAACCCGACGTAAACTCCTACAAATATAAATAAGGATGACTTTTGTCCAGAGGACTTCAAGTTCTTTTAAGGTTTGTTATCACCTTACAACAAGCAGCTAAAGACTCGCGTCTGCTTTTAAAATATTTTATGAAGCCTTTTGCGGTTTTGAAAATCACCTATGTGCTATTACAACTTTGACAATTTGGATTGCTGAACATCAAATAAGGTTTATGCATTTGTTCTCATGTGATATGTAGTCAAAATTTCAGATAATCTTGAGTTGGATTACTGATAACTGGGGGAAATCATTGCATTAATATCTGTAACAATTTAGAAGAGAATATTTCCATCAAGTATGACAAATTAGATGCTCATAAATTGTCACGAGACAAAAAGATCCAAAGCAACTTTAGTTCCTGGGGTTGGGGGGTTATATTAAGATGCTTTAATGGTGTGAATGACATGCACACATTTTTCTTTTTGTTCTGATCCTTTCAGGTATATATGTTGGCGATGGTATGGTTATCCATTTTACTCGAGCTGCAGGTCAAGAGATTGGAACTGGAACAGTTTTAGACCGTTTCATATTCAGCTCATCTCCTTTACATCCCTCTGACTCCCCATGTCCCCGATGTGGTGATCAATCAAGGACCGAAGGTGTTATCTCATCATGCCTGGAATGTTTTCTTTCTGGGGGTGAACTGTATCTTTTTCAGTATGGTGTCTCCTCAGGCCTTTTTATTGCTAAAACTCGAGGAGGAACATGCACAATTGCCCCTTCTGATCCACCGGAGCACGTCCTGCACCGTGCTGTATTCCTCCTTCAGAACGGTTTCGGGTGTTACAACATATTCAAGAACAACTGTGAGGATTTCGCTATCTACTGCAAGACAGGTTTGCTAGTCTTAACAAATATCAGTGTAGGCCGGAGTGGGCAGGCAACATCCTTTTTAGCTGCCACAACTGTAATTGTTTCAGCACCACTGTGCTTTCTAACTATAGGTGTTTCTGGTCTACCGGCCGTGGGTTACGGTGTTTACTGTATCAGTCGGTATCTTTCTGATATTGGTGTACGTCGTGATGTCATGAAGATCCCTGTTGAGGGTGTTTACTGTATCGGTTGGTATCTTTCTGATATTGGTGTACGTCGTGATGTCATGAAGATCCCTGTTGAGAGACTTATCCTATGCCCTGGCCCTCTAGAGTCTGAGCCTGCTACTACTACTGATACATCAAAGGAAAAGGGGTCGTAGTTCTATGTAAGTGGACTGCATTTATATGGATCTCAAGTAGTTTACTACAACATACAATATGTTGTAGGTGTTGCTTTTTGTGAGAGGTTTGGTTATTATTGAAACCTTGGTTATTTAAACAGGTCTTGCAGGCAACTAAATTAATTAAACATAGGAAGTCCAAAGTATTGTATCGTTGATTAAAAGATTTAACGTAAAGTTGGAACTTTCAAATGTTGGCTACTATTAATTGAAACTAAACCTGTCTAACGGTCCGAGTTGACCTGGAACCGGGCCGGTCGACCCGGTAAAAAATCTGGTCCGGGAAGGCTTACCGGGTTGGGGGTTAGTTTGGCCCCGACCCCAACCCGCATGGGTTATACAAAAATCCGTGAGGCCAGGACCCGTGTGAAGCAGTAACCTTCTGGTTAACCGTCCGATGAGGAAAAAATAAAATAAATAAATAAAGAAAGTGTTGGTGCTTGCGGTAACATTCTGGATTGGACTTGAAATTTGAGGTAGGGTCGATTGGACGTTTGGCTTATATATATATATATATATTTTTTTTTTTTTTTTTTATTTATTAATTACATTTTTACCCTTTAAAAAATCTATAAATAATCTATATTTTCTCATTTGTATCACATCATTTCTACAATTCTTTCAATTTTCATACTCTCTTAATTTTCTCTATTATCAATTCTCAAGTTATTATTATTATTATTATTAATTTCAAAGTAGCAAGACGGAAGATTTCAAGCTTCGAGTTTCACTTTCAATTGAATTCTGAATCTCGAAGTTTGGTACACTTGTTTCGTTTTTTAATTATTTTATTAAATTGTCATATTTATTTGTTGATTATTTAAATTAAATATTTTATAATGAATTTGTTAAACAAATTGGGTGGTAAAGGTAAAGGTAAATATGTTTCAACTTCAAGGGGTAAAAAATCTAGAGGTTCTTCATCATCTAATCAAAATATAGATATAGATTATAATCAAATGCAAGAAGATTTTGGAATAGAAGATTTAGATAATAAATATGATAATGTTGAAACTGAAATTCCTACACCTACTAGTGTCTTCTGTGAATGTTAGTACTACTAGTGGTAGAGATATACCTCTTTACCAGAACCAGAAGTAACGATTAGGGAAAAAAGGAGTAAAGTGTGAAAGTTTTATGATAGAATTGAAGACACTGATAGAGTTAGATGTAATATTTGTAGGAAAACTTATAAACATAAGAGAGGGGGTGGTGACGGGGGGACGGACACTATAAGTAGGCATTTAACGAAAGATCATCCGGTAGAGTGGGGTTTAGTCCCTGATTTAGAATCCGGTCAATAACAAATTAATCCATTAACGGGGCTTGTTAAGTACGATCCAAAGAAGGATCTCATTGAATTAGCAAAAATGATTGTCGCAGGTTGTTTACCTTTTTCTTTTGCTTCTTCTTCATATTTAATTACATATATTCAACGAGTATATAATCTTTTATTTAAAGGTGTTCCTCGTACTACTTGTAGAGCCGATGTTTTTAGAATTTATACTGAGTATGTTATTTATTTGCAACATTTATTCGCTAACATTCCATACACGGTAGAGATTATTTATGTCACGACCCGACCCCAGGCCCGCGACTGGTGCCCTACCTGGGCACCCCTCAGGTATACATCAGAGAATAGCAGCGGAACATACACAACTCAAAAAAACGCTTAGACATTAAACATCAACAGGCTAGCCGATAAGGTCACCTTTCGTAAAATATACATAATCCAAAAATAAAATAGTACATCTCTGTTCTTAAAACCCAATCCACAAATATGACTACAGACCTCTAAGAATAACAACTGTGGCGGGACAGGCCCCCGCCATACCCCTGAATGTACATAAATCTACAACATCATGGAAAACCGTACCAAAAGATAAGCCTCCGGAGAAATGGGGCTTCTGAAACCTGATCAGTGATCCTAAGAATGAGGATCCACCACCTGCTTACCCCTACATGCGGCATGAGCGGCCAGAAAGGGGTCGATACAGATGTACCAAGTATGTAAAACTGAAAGTACTGAAATGAAATCATAGAATCTAAAAATAAAGCTGGAGACATGTATGATAACTCAAATAATAGTACACTGTGCCTTACTAACAATGAGAGTAAACAAGTGTATACTTTACTACACAAAAATAGGAGGCTCATGATCAAAGTAGGGTCACCCGCCCGTAGTATCATTAAGCAATCTTACTCCTGGGACTATTTCACCCGCATAGGTCCTGTGGACCCGCAATGAGGTCATCCGCCTCGCATGGACTATTTCATCCGCATAGGACTATTTCACCCGCATGGGTCCGGTGGGCCCGCAATGAGTACAAACGCCGCACTCGCATCATGGGTAGCAAATCCATGGAATAACTAGTAGCCCGGGGGTTTACCCCGTAAGAATAACATAACCTAGCACAACCGGTTATCATACATAACATAAGCACCACCGGCTTATCATACATAACATAAGCACTACCGGCTATTATACGTAACATAAGCAAGTTAAGAAATCCCCTAACTTCTTATTAGCTTTGTTTATACACTCTCATTTTAGTTTACTTAAGGCACTAACATGTCATTATAAAATCCGGGAATTTAACCCAAAGTACTACGTACTTCTATTCTTTTAAAATGACGTTTTTTCATATAAAACTTCTAAGATACTAATAACCGTAGTATCAAGTCATCTCTACTTTTCAAGACAAGTCACAATACCTTTTAGAAATACATTTATAGGCTTCTAAATCAAGTGACTTCTTTCTTTAAGACCTTAAGCAATTGATGCCTTCAAATCAATTTGCATTTCTTCATTTCAAGTCATTTATCATTATTTACATTACTAGAGTAAACCACTCTTTCATCTTTCCATAAAGTTATTATAACCAACTTCTCATAAAGTCGTTATACTAACTTTATACTTTAGATACTTACATTCTTTTTATAACCAAAAGACTTATACTTTCGAAAACCAAGTATCGTATACTTTCAAAATACTTCAAGTCTCTTAACTTTTAGAAGCTAAGATATCCTTAATCTTTTAAACAAGCGAGTTAATTCCCTAACTCAACCAACTTGGACATTCTTAAAACAAGTCAAAGATATCAAATGAAACTAGATTCGTCAAAATCTCGTACGTCTACCGTACTATATATTTACAACTACTCATGCTCAAGAGATAAGAAAGTTCCACATACCTCTTCGGTTCAATCCACTTGCTAAGTCCAATATGCCGTACGTAATATGTCAACCTATAATGACCATAACACGTCTATTAACTTCTAACTTCAAACGTAGAATATTCTAAGTGCAAAGTCACTAAATTCTACGGAAAATCAGACAACACTTCCGTTGTTTCTACATACTTTTCCACCTTTTTCAAGGCCCGAATTCAATAACCAAACACGCCACATTTAAGGCTCAACAATGTAGTTAACAATAGGGGATTACACGCCTAACAAGACGTGTAAAATTCCGCCCCACAATTGATATCAAACTAGTCCAAAAGACAATGTCATTTTCGGCAATTTGAGGTACAACAACACAAAGTCTTTTCCAATTCCTTTTTAATTCAAGTTGTTTAGTATAACATGTTATCAAGCCACAATCGATTATAACGACTACAATCTTCAAGTAGATAACATGCGACGATTCTAATTATCGACCAAATTGTATTTCAATTTCAAATGGCTAGCAATGTCATTTCGGATTTAGGCTTCCAATAGCCACAACACTTATCAAACTTCAATACATATACTTCATGCTAGTTAAAATGTAAGGCTACAACAATTATGTAATCTTATAACACTTAAGAGAACAAGATTGTTACCTTGACGAGCCTTAATCCAACTTCAAGATCCGAAGTCGCTCCCTAGAAACTTAGAGCCTCTCCTTGACACTCCAATCCGCCACTTGAAGCCCTTAGAAGATCACAAACAACTTTCCTTTAATTTCCAATCCAAACCTATGAAAGCGACTTAGGTTTTCACCTTGCGACTAATACAAAAACGACCCTTTTCCGGGATCTTTCTATTGAGATACCCTTACAATACCCTTAGGAACCTAGGTTTAAAGTATGGAGATTATAGAACAACAAACGAAAAATTTTCTTCTTGGAACCCTAGTGAACCCGAGAGCAACATTGTAGTCTTCAAAGTTTTCTTCAAATTTTTCTAAGTGTAGAAACCTTGTCTTGCTACTAGTATGTTTAAATAACACTATGGAGGGTCAAGATTAGCACATATGGGTGGCTTGGATACATTCCACTAAAAGATCAAGCCATGTGGCCCTTGGACTTAGTCAACATTATCAAGCTCTTAGCCTAGCAAGACTTGTTCATCTTTAACATTGGCCAAATGACCAATTTAGCTTTGGTCCATTCGACCATGACCATCCAAGGGGGGGTGACACGTGTCACCCTCCCGTTCGTCGCAATATTTCGTTTCCCGACATTTCCATAATTCCGATAAATTTTTACTAGTCTCAAATCTTAACATTTTTGAGTTCTTACGTACGTTCTTATAAACATGTCATAGAATTACGGGGTGTAACAATTTAACAATTACTTGTCATTGGATTGATGAAAATTTTAGAATGAAAAAACGTATTATTTCTTTTCTGTATGACGAGGATCAAAGTCATTGTCACGCCCCGACTTTTCCTAAGCCTTTACTTAGGGCGTGATGACACCTGGACAATTATTTCCCACCAGGAGCACCATTTAATTCTCTTTATTTAGAAATTTAAATTTATATTCAAATACGGAGCTATTAATAAAAATAACAATAAAGAAATTTGTTTATGACTTTATTGAAAACATAACGCGAGCCCATGCTCGTGCAAATGTTGTTTCTACATAGACATACTGACAAATATTATTCTAAGTTGGAAGGGAGACCATTCCACACGGGCATTTTCCGAGACACTGGAACTGACATTCTGAACCTGACGAGTACCAAGCCCGAAGCAATGGACTTGGTATGACAAGAGGCTGCGGGACGATCGCTAGCCTTGGCGTGGAGCCTATCCTCTATCACGCTTTCCTGAAACATGTTAAGTAAAAAGTCAGCTCTACCATCTGGGGCTGAGTGAGAACCTTACCCTGCAATTCAAAGTAACACCACAATACTCCAAGTGCAATCACATTATAACGTAATAAGCATATTGCAAAAACATATCAGGTTACAACATTTTTAAATATGCAACAACTCCTCATAGGAAATTCTCGGTTTAACTAACACTTCATTTTATCTCGTATTATACGTTAAGACATTTTCCTGCATTTCCATATGTTTGTTACATTTATATATTTGTGAACGCGTATTCACTTTTCATATTTATATATAGGTGAACATGTATTCATCTTTCATATTTGTTGCGGCGTGCAACCCGATCCATTATATTTACGTATTTGTGAACACGTATTCACTTTACGTTTTGTTGCGGCGTGCAACCCGATCCGTTATGTTTACGTATTTGTGAACGCATATTCACTTTACGTTTTGTTGCGGCGTGTAACCCGATCCATTATGTTTACGTATTTGTGAACGCGTATTCACTTTACGTTTTGTTGCGGCGTGCAACCCGATCCATTATATATTTATATATTTATGTGAACACGTATTCACTTTTCATATTTGTCAGAAGATCGAATAAATACTATTCTCTTTCCCAACATTCTGTCATTCATACTGGTAACGATTATAACTTTTTAACCATAACTCCAACTAAGGTGTTTCTCAAGCGGAAACTAAGGTAAGACGGGGATATTTCACTGTACCAAATTTCATTTAAAGCTACTTTGGGTAACTAACACAAATTTATCCTCAAAACAGCCACATGAAATTTGTTTCGGCAAAATTTTTATTAAACATAACCAAATCTTAGAATAATCATAACTCCTAATCTGTAAACCCGTTCAAGCCCCATAAAATCTCAAAACGACGAGAAACAGAGAGCTACACATCTCCATGTGAACCATACTTTCATATTCTGTACCATTTGATACAGTTTTACACTTTTATTCGCTGCCCTTCCTGGATCTCGATAGATCCGAGGCAGAAACTTTAAACAGCGATAACTCTCAATCCGTAAGTCGGATAGACCTCCGTAAGGTATCAAAATGTTCACAACAGAGAGATCTAGAACTTTAATTTAATGCCAATCTTCATATTTTCCCCGGATTAGTACAGTTTTACGTTTCAACGTCCTGCCCTTTTGGATTCCGATGAATCCGAGGCAGCAACTTCAAACTACAATAACTATCAACTCGTAAGTCCATTTTAACCTCTCTTTAGCTATATCTGTCCGTAACAGAGAGATTTACAACCATGTAAATGTTTATATAATTCTAATAAGTAAAACTCAATAAAAACAGTCTGTAATTATGCCTTTCCGAATTTCGGCCAAATCTAAGGCAGGAACTTTGAACTATGATAACTTTCAAACCGTATGTCCATTTTACCTCATTTTTGTTTCTATATGATCATAATAGAGAGGTGTACCATTCTTCCGAATTTCATCAAATTCTAACAATTATAACTCAGTGAAACCAGTTCGTAAAGTTCATGACGCAACTAGTTGTTTAAACAATCAAAAGCTCATTATTTATTTTCAACACCCAATTCTTATTCTAACATGTATTGAACTTAAAATAAAGGATATTACCAAGAATTTCTGAGTGAGAAAACTCACCTTGTAGTGTGAAGATTATTGTTGTTTGGTTGCTAAAATGATCCTTACTCTCTAGTATTTTGATTCTTGTTCTTCTTGCCCTCTTGGTATTTTTCCAGATTTTTTTCCTCTTCTTTTCACTCGTTTTTTTTTCTGATTTCCTATTCTTTGTGCTAGATATTTTATTTGTGTCATGTACAATGTATAAGTAGAAAAGTTTTCTATAACCTATGGGAGGTGGAATGACAAGAGTTGGAGGAAATGAAGGGGAGGGAAAGGGACGTGCATTTGACCTTTTTTTTTTTTTCCATTTTATCTATCTATTTATCTAACTTTAACACTAACTCCATCCCATGCAATTTATTCTTTGTTTTCTTATATATATATATATTTTTATTAACCCAACCAACAACTATATATTATTATTTTTTTCCGAATTTTACAGTCATACTGAAAAATATATAAGCGAATCTATTTGTGATGTTGCAAAATGTATGAATCTTTTTCAAAAAGTACTTATTATATCATTCGATAATGCATCTAATAATATTGTTGATGTAGATCTTTTAAAAGCGGAATTACAACCGCCACTTTCTGATATATTTCATGTTTGTTGTGCTTGTCATATTTATAATTTAATTATTCAAAGTGGTCTTGATTTATTTGAAACTGAATTAGCTCTTGTCCGAAGAGCTGTTGGAGTTATTCAGGGTAAAAAATGTCCGAAGAGCTGTTGGAGCTGTCCGAAGAAAAATGTAAAAATTTTAATTTGAGACCAAAATTCATGCCAGATGAGGTTTTTACACGGTAAAATTATACTTATTTATTTTTAAAAGAATGTTACAAGTATAAAGACCCATAACACATGTTTCAAATGCTTATTATAAGAACGTGATTCATATGTTAACCGACGAACATTGTAAATCAATTTCTGAACTTTTAAAAAATTTACGTAAATTTTACACTGCTACTGTTGAATTTTCAGGATCTTATTACCCATACAGTTTGTAATGGTTTAGCTCATATAGTTGAAATTTCGTATTTTTTTTATGGTTTAAAATCAAATATAAAATATAAAGCTGCAGTTACAGTTATGTTTGAAAAAATTTAAAAATATTTTTTTCATATTCCTGATATTTATTGTATTGGTGCAGTCTTAAATCCTTCTATTAAAAAAGTAGATTGTCATAATTTAATAATTAGTTTATATAATTATATGGAAGTAGGTGCAACAGAAACTCCATCTTCAATTAATTGCATAGGTAAACTTGATACTAATTTAAGTAAATTATATTAATATTATGCTACATTATATGATAACAACAACTCTGCTACTAATCTTTCTTATAGTTCTGCTTCTATTATGTCTACATCTGCAAGATTCAATGAAGATGATGATAATGAATCTTTAGACATTTGGAACACTTTTATAACAACACAACCAACCAACCATAAGTCGAAATTGTGATGAGCTGCAATTTTATTTACTAAAGCCAACGAAGCCGAAGAAGAACTTTCAACCTTTACAATGGTGACGGTATAACAGAAGACAATTTCCGGTACTTGAAGCTATGGCACGGGATGTTCTTAATGTGCATATCTCAACAGTGGCATCTGAAAGTGCATTCAGCCAAGCACGAGACCAAATAGGAGACACATGTTACTCATTGAGCGGAGAAACATTAGAAATCTTAGTCTGCTTAAGGGATTGGATCAGATCAGAGAGAAGAAATCAAGGATACGTAGACGTTGACAATCCGAAAGATGAAGAAATTGGTAATATTTTGGAAACCGGGAGCAGGAGCACAAGTTACATCAGAACCGGGACTGGAATGAATACTCCAGATTTAACAGCTATGGATCCACAACAATTTAATGAACCTATAAATTACGCAAAACTTGTTAGAAGGATGCATAATATATAAATAAAATTATTATTACTTCATTATGTACTCTTTTTAACATTATGAATAATGAAAGTTCGAAAGTTTACATCTTACATTAATTTTTATTTTATTATTTCTTTAGTTGTTAACTTATGTTTTCTAAAGTTCTAATATAATAAATTAATAAAAGTATAACTACAATATAAACTATAACAGTATAAAGTATAAAGTTATAAACTATAAAATACAAAGTTAACTTTAAATTTTAAAATATAACACTATATTATATTAATATTACATATTTAATTTGAATTTAGTTTACATTTTTGAAATTAAAAAAAACCAAAATCGGTCGGTCCGTGTTCAACCTGAACCGCATCAGTCGAAGGAAATTCGATCTTGAACCGGACGTAAGCAAATGTCGGACCGGTTCAACGGTAAAGTCTGCGTCCGACCGATCGATTCGGTAGACAAGTATAATTGAAACTAGAAGAAACAACTAGACTACTATATAATATATGAATGCATTTGGTTTATTTTGGTTCATGTTGGTTGTTAGATTATCGCATTCAGTATCTCTTTTTCATGTTTATTATATACTTACTACTCCATTATATAAGCACAAAAGCATGAAACTCCCATACCATCTTGTTAACACACTCAATCTTATTCATATGAGACCACATGACATTGTTATTAACAATTTACAATCACATCAAGGCATTCACTTGATGGAAGAATATGTTGGGTTAAAGCCCTTTTAAGTGTACGGGAAATAGTAAAATTACTATTACAAGTGGTAGGAAAGGATAATCACTTATATGTTACAATAGACTTGATGCCAACAAGAGTTGTGGCAACAATTGTGTTTGGTGGTCTTGATCTTTATACTTGAATTCGTCTTGAATATTCCGCCCTTGGATCTTTGTTACAATTTCAACAAGTTCTTTGAATCTTGTTAACCTGAAACCAATAGACACTAAATACGTTTTCTGAGTCGATGGTTTCTCCAATCTTCCCTTAAGACAATATTGCCCGTATACATGCTTTGTACGGATGAATTGCAACTTGTCTCCAAGGTAAAACAACTGAAAAATATCACTTATGCAAAGCAAACAGAAGTGATCATTGCGAAGAAAACAAACATGAACGATTGCTATATATAATGGAAAAGGAAGAACTTGTTCTTTGTATGTTCTGCAGTGGTTTTCTCCACTGTTTTATGTTGTATTTCTTGTCTCTCCAAATCTGAGAATAAGATATGAATATATAGTGTTTAAGGAGGAGGAGAGGTGTTAAAGGCATTTAGGAGGGGTTAAGAGGGTTGTTAATGGACCCCATAACGACTAGAAACGTTTAGGCATAAGTGTCAAAACGTTCAGCAAGTTAATGCCATCAATTCCCTGATTATTACCGTTTCTCTGGACATTTAGCGTCACGACGCTGGTCATGCAGGGCCGCGGCGCCGACAGAAATCGCCCTCCATAAAACTTTCGGGACAAAACTCTAATTAAAAATAAAGTCTGGGGTCCAAAAGGATAATATCCGACCCGGGACGGGCGGATGGTGGTGGTGACACGCGTGTGGGCCTAGTCTCGAACCCAAACACACCTAGGCCCTCCCTCATTCAAACACATGGGTTACCCCTTGGGGTCCCAATCTCTTATTCAGTTTAAAGACTTATAACATGAACAATTCTTCCATTTCCCATCGATGTGGTAGATTGTCCCACACCACTATTTCATGTCTCAAACACCTAACTTCGTGAACCAATATATCTTCCATTTCTCAATGGAATTTGATGATTCTTGGCCCTACGGTCATCTACTTACTTAGTAGATTAAGAACGTGTGAAGAACCAGGTTCTCCAATATATGAAACCATGATGTTTAAGTCATTGAATATGGGCGGACCCAACCTCCACCAGAGGCAAATTTCCAACAATCCCCTCTTGGAAGAGATTTTGGTGCACACACATGGTGCTTTCTTTCAGCAATCTTACAGCGGGAAGATATTGCATCTGGAGAGGTAGCTGGAGCTTTGAACCTTTCATAGTAGAATACCATCGGACATATTTACTGCGCGGTGAACGTGATGTCTTGAACCGTCAGTGTTTAGTATATGCCAAGATAATGATATCAACACCATAACCCCCCTTATTCGTTTTCCTTCTTATAGTTCTGTCCGTTTCTGGTCGTGGACACACTTGGATTCTTAAGTGCGTTCATTTGAGGCGGCCTGTCCTCGCACTTAAATAGGTGGTCTCCTACAAGGTATACTGCAATACCTAGCTTCACAAGCGTTAGAAACCATTAAAAGTTTTCACAATCTAACCTCAATTGTTGAGGATCATTAAAGATTTGGAAACTTATCCTTTACCCCTCTACAGGTAGCATTTTTTTCTATCATGGGAACGACCTTGAATTATGTTTCTTAAGAATAAATCATTATCCGAAGTGCTCTTGCTTCCATCGAAGCGCTCAACTGGACCTTTACAGTTTAGTTTTCCGATTGAACCTTATTCCTGGGATCTCCAGTCTGTAAGGTTGGGTGTCCATTATATCAGTTCGTATTGATTGGTTTTAAGCCCATTCCCCTAGACATGCAGAACTCTTGATATTCGGGTAACCCTTTACCTTTAAAAGTGGTCCGCTTATCACGACCAACCGGGGCGCGATCGTACCTGCCGGGGTACCCTATCAGGTATATGTCAGAGAATAGCAGCGGAACATACATAACACGTAACTTATAAGAAGGGTAAACATCACTGGTCAACCGATAAGGCTGCCTTCCATGAAACATACTTAAACAAGGTATAGTAGTACAACTGGTTCTTAGAGCCCAAAACATAAATGTGACCACAGACCTCTAAAGATAACAACTGTGGCGGGACAGGGCCCCGCCATACCCCTGAATGTACAAAATACCTATAGCGTCGGGGAATGTCGTACTGATAAACAAGCTTCCGAGGAATGAAGTTTCGACAGGAATAGTGATCCAAGAACGAGGATCCTGATCACCTTACCGCCTGCGGCATGAGCGGCCGAGAAGTCGATGCCTGACGTACCAAGTATGTAAAGCGGAAAATCGTAGTAATATCATAAGTCCAAAAATAATTTGAGTCATAAACGAAAATCGGTTTACTTTGCAGCGTGCCTTACTAACGATGAGAGCAACAAATGTATATATATATCTTTGCGTAAAAATAGGAAGCTCGTGATCAAAGCGGTACCTCGCCCATAGTATCATTAAGCGATCCTACTCGCGAGACTATTTCACCGCGTAGGTCCTGTGGACTGCGTGAGGTCATCCGCCGTCGTGGGACTATTTCACCCGCGTGGGACTATTTCACCGCATGGATCCTGTGGACCCGCGTGAGTACCATCGCGTACTCGCGTGGGACTATTTCACCCGCGTGGATCCGTGGACCGGATCCGCGTAGTACAAGCGCGCTCGCGTCATGGGTAGCAAATCCATGGCATAAGTAGTAAACCATCCTATTGGAGCATACGTGGGCCACCCATCGTGTCGGTATGTCCAAGGAAATAACAAGAATCCAGCATACGTGGGCACCCGCGTGTTAGTATGCCAACAGAATTAACAAGAATAAATAGTGAACCATCCTAATGAGCATACCGTGGACCGTCCATCGTGTCGGTATGTTAAAGGAAATAACAAGAATAACCGAGTCTAACGTGTAGAACATATCACCTAGCACAACCTGGCTATCATACATAACATAAGCGCTACTGGCTATCATATCATAACATAAAGCGCTACTTCTTATCATAACATAAGCAAGTTAAGAAATCCCTAACTTTATTAACATTATTAACATATCCTCTCATTTTAGTATACCTAAGGCACCAACATGTCTTTTAATAGAAAAATCCGAATTCAACCCAGTACCATGTACTTCTAACTTTCAAGAAAAACTCTTTTTATACAAAGATTCCAAGATACTATTCACCTAGTATCAAGTTACGATTTCTTTTCAAGACACGTCACATTTCCTTTTAGAAATATAATAGGCTTAAATCAAGTGACTTCATTTCCTTTAAAACCTTAGGCAACCAATGCCTAAAAATCAATTCACCTTTCTTAGTTTCAAATCTTTTACCCGCATTTGTTTTAATTAGAGTAAACCTTTCTTTGTGAACCTTTCAAAAACTAATATAACAACTTCCCATAAAGTCATTATATTAGCGCTATCCCTTTGTCAAATACATTTTCCCTCAATCCAAGGACTTATACTTTTGAAATGAAACAAGTATCATATACTTTAAAACAAGTGTAGATTATCAAATCTTGTGCATTATCGTACTACATAGATACAACTATTCATGCTCGAGAGATAGGAAAGCTCTACATACCTCTTGGTCGATCCACACTAAGTCCAACTACATGAGTAATATGTCAACCTATAATAACCATAGTGCGTTTATTAACCTCTAATTTCAATGTAGAAATTCCAACTTCAAGTTACAATTTCTAAGGAAAATTGGGCGACCTTTCCTTTGTTTACTCACTTTGCCACCTTTTCAAAGCCGATTTTCAACACTCAAACGCCTCATTAAGGCCCAACATCCAAACCAACACAAAAGGGATTACACACCTAATCTTGGGTGTGTAAAATTCTGCCCCACAAGTTACAACAATTCACTTAACAATTCTAAAGTAGTTTTTAGGCTACAACATGCTCATAATATCTTTTTAGCCAAATCCTTCATACCCAACCCACATTTCTTGCATGCAATGACTCTAATAGCATTATTTACTACCACAAGTACTTTCTTCTTAACATGCAACACTAAAAACTAATAATAGAGGGAGAATCATTACCTTAGAGCTTTAGCCAAATTTATCCAACAATTTGCTAGCTTCTATTCCAAGAACACCACCACAACAACCTTCACAAGCTAGCCACAAGCTTCCTTCTTGCTTTTATTTTTTTCAGATTTTTCCTAAGGCTAGAATGTCTCTTGGGATTTTAGAGAGAAGGAGGAGCTTGAACTTTTAAGAGAGAGGGAAGAGCTTTTGTCTAAGAGAGAGAGATGAAGTATGACCAAGTCTTGAAGACTTGGTCAATATAATGCATGCAAAATCAGATGGGGGGGACACTTGTCACCCTCCCAAGGTCTTTTAAAAGAAAAATCTGACTTTTCCTAAGTTTTTCCGCCCAGAATCCCGCCTCGGCGCGCGGCCACCCGGCGCGCGGCTGCAACTCTGCGGACCCTGGATCTTTCGGCGCGCGCCCTGCTTCCGGCGCGCGGCTGAAACTTCAGCGACCTCGTACTTTCGAGCCGCGGCCTGCGTCCGGCGCGGCCTCGCGCTTTGTCAAACACATTTCTGTCATTGCATGCCGAACTTGTAATTCTCATAACTTCCTACTCTGATGTCCTATCGACGAACGGTTGGTTGCGTTGGAATCTAGACTCAACGAACTACGCCCTAGGCCTTTGAAACACTTAGGAACTCTCAATGTACCAGGTCATAACCCGCCTCAAAGTTGACTAAAACCCGTCCGGAACAATCCGTCAACCTATCCTTTGGAAATTTGAAGTCTTACATGCTTTCGTACACTCTCATACGTAGGGTCAGAACTACGGGGTATAACAGCTACATCCTTCGATTTGTAGTCAAGGATGTGTCACCCGATCAACTGTCATACGGTCTTACATCTGCGACATGTATGTCCTGACACCGCCATACGTGACTTTACAGTGTATAACTGACATAGGTACGAGTTACTTCCAGTAAGGGAAATACTCTAAGAAGTCATGAAGTTACTCAATTTCTCATCATTCTTTGTGTGAAGCGATGAACTCCGATTCCATCATGAATCGTACGATGCAATGTTTGCTTAGAGGATTTTCCTAAGACACACCATGCACATTGGTGTTCTTCAAGTCTTATGTCCAGTTTGCATCATTTTATTCTCCTAGAATAACTGGACATCCAGAATATCATAAGTCATAGATAAACGAATAATTCAAATGTCGTCACATCCAATTTACCCGCCTTATGTTGATCATTTCCAGAATTATTAGTGAACCTTAGTTCAACTGGTCTTCTTTTATGAACCGATACCAGGTCAATTGTTGTGTGGCCTGAGCATATCCCTTCTGTCATATGGGTGCACCATGATTCCAATCAACTCTATGATTCAAATCCACTGGTGACTTCAACGAGACTGTCGAACTCATCATAGATGAGTTTGGAATAAGACGAGTTCGTTAGATGTCTTAGGGATTCCAACTCCTAAGAAGTCATCTGTATTATCCATATCTTTTCATGTTGGAACATGTATCTGAGGAGAAATGTTTCGTGCCAATATTTGAGGCATGTTTTGGCCCGCACAGAGATTTGACAAGCCGACAGACTTTCTTCTCTCTCCTGAAACATCAACCCCTCTAGTTGTTTCGTATTACTTTCTTCTTCCACTTTCGGACTTATGGTTTTTCTAACTATTGGCTTTCTGACTTCAGAGTCAATGTTTCAGCAGTTAGATTCATTGTTTCTGTTTTATCTGAAACTTCCAGGACCAAAATGTAGACATTTCAGGGACCATACATGAGTTTCGAGAACAAGCCCAACAATCCTCAAACCCAACTCTCCGGTTAGGAAGGTTGTCTCAACATCCATGTCACGCCGCACAGCGGTGGCCCTGGATGTTAAGCTATTCACATGGGAACACATATCTTGATAGCCGAGGCCTTATACTTGTCAATAGATTTATCTAATGTATACTCAACTCGAGTATCCACTATTACAACCCAAAGGTTATTTTCCCGAAGGAAGATCAACCATAACATAAGTATGGTTCTATCTGACGAAATTTATTCCTTAGCTTCTTTCCAAAGCAGCGCTTCTGGAGATGACAATTCTCAATTTGTCCATGGTTTATTCTTAGCCATATAAGCTATATGGCATGGAACAAGTCTTTGTCCCCTCTTTTGCCCTGGTTTGGTTCAACATCAAGAATCCTTGAGTTCTGTAGATCTTGAACATTAAGTTCCGGATAACCAACAACTTTCGAGTCTTGTAGATCTGGAACGTCCAGTTTCGTACAATCAAGCACTCGCGGGTTCTTGTTAACCTCGAGTAATTACTTCTTTTTCCTCTTCAAGGAAAGATAACTTCAAAGAAATTCAGAACTCGTGGGAGGCGTCACGGCTCCTGAAAGATCAGTTTTAGCGCGGCTCTCTTGGTGGCACAGTGTTGCGCGACCCTGCTGGGAGCGCGCGCGCTGAAACCGAAGAGTTTACGGCGTGGCGCGCCGTGACCGCTACGGCTCCGCATCATTTCTGACTCGTTTCATCTTTGTTCTTCAACAAAGGAGGCAATACGTTGTATCATCATCAATTAAGATCACAACGTACTTGTATCCCCCCTCTATTTGTACAAACTTTAAATCTCCCATGTAGGTGTTACTAAGTTATAGAGGAGCGGTGCTTCTTTCTCTATTTCTTTGATGGAACGGAAAGGTGATTTTGCCTCTTCGCCTACCTCACATTCATTTGAGGGTTTATATCGACAAATGGTAACAATCTCAACTTAGTTAGCTTTTGAATGACTTTCGATTTAATGTGTCTTAATCTATGATGGCATAGATGCACATATTACCAAATATATCATTCATTTGGCTACAGTTTTACTGCACCACTTTTTGGTTATTATCGACCTGTGGGAGATGAGGCGAAAAACTCAAGCCATATTGTCCAACAGCGTCCTTAAAACCAAATTCATGACATGTATCACTTCTTCTAAGAGTGATCTCATTTCTTAAGTCCTTTTGAAGACAACCTCTTCAACATCTTCTATTTTGAAGGTAGCGTTGGTTCATATGAACAACCTTTTGTCCGTGGTTAGGACGTAACCGGATCACAAGTGATCTAGACTCTCTGGCCCACTCCAGTTGTCTTGGCAGACTGAGTGTCCAATTTCTTTTCTGTCTTTCTTTTGGCCTTCAGATCTATTGACATCTGGTAACTCTGAACCACTCCAGTCACCCGTAGGATTTGTATGACTGAGTGTTCAATATCGTCAAGTCATGTGACGAATATGGCCCACTCCAGTCACCCATAGGCTTTGTATGACTGAGTGTCCGCTACTATCCTGTCAAAAGATGGATCTTCTGTCAGAAAACGGCGACAGGATTATCTCTAGTCCTTGTCTTTAGTCCTCTAGTCCTCTTCCCTTGCTTAGGAATTTATTACAATCTAAGTCCATATCTTTGAGGCCGTTGTTTATAACAATCCAATATTTAAACGGGAAGGTATGTGAGATTAAACTCCTGAATTTAAAGTGTATGGAATATAATTTTCTTGAACCATTTTCATATTCATATCCTTACTTTTACTTATTTTATTCAGACGTGATTTAATCTTCTTATTGACAAAGAGAAAAGTTTACTTAACTCATCTTCAGATTCCTTGTCTGGGATAGGTGTAACCCTTCAGCTACAAGATAGACCATCATTTTCAGCCTCCTCCTTTTGTCCCAATTGATATCCTCCACCTCTCGTGGACGTTTGTTTCAACCACTCTCGGGAGCGGTGGCAACAATTCTTCTTTGATCCTTAGCTTTTCCAACATGACTATCAGCAGTATCTTCAAGTTCAGGATCACCAGCAGAGATCTCCCTTTTGACGGAAATAGATTTATAGCTATCGTTAAAGAGAGATCCAAAACTAGGACCAGATCTGTTGACAACGACAGTGTTTGAACTGTTTATAGAACTGTCAACGAAACTGGTTTCAACAAGAAAGTCACAACCAGATTCGGGAGTATCGTTAGACGATTTCCACACGCGCAAAACGCAAATGTATGTATCGTCTCAAGTAATATAGTCTGTAAGACCGAATATCGTCCACAGAGACTGATTTCTAAGTACCGAGCATCTATTTTGTGTTTTCTATTTGGCGAACGAATATTGATTGGGGTTTTTATTTAACTATCGGAATGATTGCAAGAAATAAGTAAACTAATTAGGTTATATTCAAATTATGAAGGAATTAGGGCTTCCAAAATCATCAACTATCCACTTTATTCAATCCTTAATGCGTTCTAGAATGATTCTTCTTCTATGTTAAGATAACGGTTAACTAGACTGTCTTATATTTCGGTTAGGATATATAATCACTCAACCCCAGTGCAGAACCCTTCTATATTTCTATGATAGGATTTACCACATAGGAGGATTAAGAACAATAACCTATAAAGCTATACAAGTATCGAATGCGTAGTCACGATTTTAACCTATGTCTATTCAACTACAGCATATCCAAATCTCTCCTCTCGGTTGTTGATTCGAAATCATATATGTTATGATATTTAGTGATCAATTAACTATCAAACATTCACACCAATTATTGAATAGATCTTAACAACGGAAGAAGTAATCAAACTATTGCATCAAATCATGAATAAAAATTCAAGTGAATCATAAAGAAAGCCCTAATTAAGTGTTTAGTTCCTAGCCATACACATGTTATGAAGTATGAACTAACACAATATCCAACATAAAACTGAAATAAAAACTAAAGATAGAAAATTACGAAGATTAAAGTCTCCAATTGTTGCTCCAAGTGCCTTGTGTTGTTCTTGTGTTCAAGAATGGACTCCCCCCCTAAAAACTGATCCTAGGGCTTTAAATAGGTATCAATTTCGTGCCCTAGGGACCCTATTGCTTTGGCCAATTCCAACTCGAAACTGAAAAATTCCGTCTGGCAAGCACCGCGGTCTGCAGTCGATCATGCAGAAACTCCTGTAACTCTCTGAATAAATGGCATCGCGATTACATGCGAATGCACCGGTCTTTGAATGCACCATGATCTTCTTTGTAATTTTAGTCATCGATTTTCGACCTTTTTCTGCCTCGGGACCTCCTTTTATGCCAACTTTTCGCTCCTTTTTGTTATTTTGCCTTTTTGAACCGCTGAGACTCAAAAGAAAGAAAAACAACCCTAAAACTGTACTAGACGCAACAAAGGTAAAATACTAATCGAAAATGACTCAAAATAGGTATATGAAATATGCCTAACAAGTATATTTGGTGACAAACATCTTTCTAACATTATTACAAATATTATCTTAAGATTGTTGGGTTAAAGCCCTTTTGAGTGTACGGGAAATAGTAAAATTACTATTACAAGTGCTAGGAAAGGATAATAACTTATATGTTACAATAGACTTGATGCCAACAAGAGTTGTGACAACAATTGTGTTTGGTGGTCTTGATCTTTATATTTGAATTCGTCTTGAATCTTCCGCCCTTGGATCTTTGTTACAATTTCAGCAAGTTCCTTGAATCTTGTTAACCTGAAACCAATAAACACTAAATTTATTTGCTGAGTCGATGATTTCTCCAATCTTCCCTTAAGACAATATTGCCCGTTTACATGCTTTGTACGGATGAATTGCAACTTGTCTTCCAAGGTAAAACAGCTGAAAAATATCACTTATGCAAAGCAAACAGAAGTGATCCTTGCGAAGAAAACAAACACGAACGATTGCTATATATAGTGGAAAAGGAAGAACTTGTTCTTTGTATGTTCTGTAGTGGTTTTCTCCACTGTTTTATGTTGTATCTCTTGTCTCTCCAAATCTGAGAATAAAATATGAATATATAGTGTTTTAGGAGGAGGAGGAGAGGTGTTAAAGGCATTTAGGAGGGGTTAAGATGACTGTTAATGGACCCCATAACGACTAGAAACGTTTAGGCATAAGTGCCAAAACGTTCAGCAAGTTAATGCCATCAATTCCCTGAAATTGCCCTCCAGAAAACTTTCGGGACCAAACTGTAATTAAAAATAAAGTCTGGGGTCCAAAAGGATAATATCCGGCCCCGGTCGGGCGGGTGGCGGCGCGCGTGTGGGCCTAGTCTCGAACCCAAGCACATCTAGGTCCTCCCTCCTTCAAACACATGGGTTACCCCTTGGGTCCAAATCCGTTATTAAGTTTAGAGACTTATAACATGAACAATTCTTCCATTTCCCACTGATGTGGTAGATTGCCCTACACCACTCTTTCATGTCTCAAACACCTAACTTCGTGGACCAATATTTCTTTCATTTCTCAATGAAATTTGATGATTTTTGGCCCTACGGTCATCTACTTACTTAGTAGATTAAGAACGTGTGAAGAATCAGGTTCTCCAATATGTGGAACCATGATATTTAACCCATTGAAGATGGGCGGACCCAATCTCCACCAGAAGCAAATTTCGAACAGAATACACAGTAGCGTTGCACATTATGCTCCTTGTACGCAGCCTACTTAAAGTAATATAAATAGTTATCTTCCGGACCAAATAAAATATGCATTCTTCATTATGTCAAATCTTAATTAAGGTTTGAATTTTCCTAATTGTGAAGTTTCAATTAGGGTAGCTGAAGTTGCTTTGTGAAGATAGTATGTTCCAAACAATTCTATTGCTCAAACCCTATTCATATAACTTTTTAAAAAAAAAGTCAAGCTCAAACCTACCAAATTCACATGGATAATCCATTCAGATAATACTTCGAGGTCTAGGCAAACATTGGTTTGCGCAGATTGTTCCTTCAAAGACACGTGTCTTTAATTTTTGTCATTCGCTTAAAAAAGTGATTGAAAATATCCCGAGGCCTCGGGTTCAAACTCCCGCTCAGTAAAAAATTTAAAAAGAATTCGCAAGTCTGAGTTTGGATTTCGCAAGACATAATTTGCCTGCAAACTCTTGGAGTTTTCCTTCAGGTATAAGACAAACTCTGTCTTAAGGTAGAGTTTCCTCATGCCTGAAAGCAAGTTATGCCTTGCGAAATTCAAACCATTCCTTATAAATTTTTTAAATTTTTAACTGAGCTGAGGTTTGAAATCAGAACCCAGAAATTTTTAGACGAAGGGCAAAAATTAAAGATTACTAGTACTTATGCGCCGCAGGCTGTCTTTGACGAGAAGGAGAAGAGGTACTTTTGTGAGATTTTGGACGAGGTGATGGGTGGTATACTGAGAAGTTATTTGTATGAGGAGATTCTTTCGGGGGTTATGACGACGTGCATGAAGACTTTAGCCTCGGGTACAAGAATGGTGGAGACGTCTCACTTTTGGAGTTTGCTAGAGCTTTTGGGATCCCTTTTTTGCTCAGCAGAATGCCAAATAATGACAGAATCATTAGCCATACTGGATAGAATGATGATCAAGAAAGATAATAGAGTTGTGACTCAGATTCTAGTACAATGAACTAATCTATTACCTGAAGAAGCTATTTGGGAAAAATTTCAGTTTATAAGGTCACAATTTTCAGAGATAGACTTTTGAAGATAGAAGCTTATTCTCAAGGGAAATGGTATTGTGATAAAGTTTGCATAATTTAAATTAGGTTCCACAAGTCTTTAAGTGGTCATTTCTAGTCTAATAATTATAAATTCAGTTATGAAGTTATATTTATTGCATTTTAGTACCCCTAGTTAGTAGTCATCTATAATGAGTCCCTTATAGGCTGTTATAGCTGGAACACTGTTGCATTGGGAATTTATATAGAAAAATTTAACTTTGTCTTCTTCTTTCTTCTTATTTCTGTTACTTAACATATGTAGCAAGAGTTCTTTTCCTTTCACGAATGGTTTATTTCACCATCGATCTTCCTTTTCCTATACTAATATATTTACGTACTAACAACTTGCTGGCCAGTGGGTCGGGCCGATCCGACCCCGTCCCGGTCCCGATCCCGTCCCGGTCCCGACCCGACCCCGACCCCGACACGACCCCGCTAAAAAAAAAAAACGGGATCGGGGCTCGAACCGGGGCGGGACAGGGTATGGTCCCGCCAGGCCCGACCCCGCCAGGCCCCGATCAGGCCCCGATCCCGCCCCAACCCCGCCCCAGTCCCTCGTTGCGAAAATAGCGTTGTCAACGGCCATTTATTTTGGCGTTAGACAACAGCGGCCATTTTTGGCTTCCTCCCAACCCCTACCCATTTATATTTATTTTTAACCCCTGACTTAGTATATTTACACTTTAACCCAATTTCCCAACTATAAATACCTCATTTCCTCCTCTTATTATTTTCACAAATCTTTCTACTCTCTAATCTCTCAATCAATCAATCTCTATTCTCTATACAACATTGTCTACTACATATTCAATCTATTTATTAATTTGAGAATTGAGAGTGAAGTTGACAACTAACGAGGATTATCTATGAGCAAAGTTTCAATTTTCAACCTCTCGATTACACGTCGACTCTGCGTGGCGTTTGGTACTGTCGTTCTCATTAAATTATTATTTTGTCTTTATTTCATTTAACACATTTAATTTCATTATCTTTAAGTCTTTAACTATTTATTACCATAATTAAAATGAAAGGATTAAGAAGTATGTTGGGTAAGGGTAAGAACTTACAGTAGTAGTAGGGGTATGAGGGCAAAGTACTTCTTCTAGTATTCCAATTATTCCTAGACAAGATGATTTTATAGATCTGAGCAGTTTCTGAAATACCATATGATCTTGCGACCATGTATTTTCTCAAAATGAAGAAGACTTTGATTTAGATGTCCTCTAGATGATGATACACCTACTAATGAAGATGATGATACACCACTAGTGAAATGCCTCCAATCCCCCCTACTAAGAGACGAGGTCCGGCAAAACGACCATTAAAATCAGTTGTATGGAAAAATTTTGTGAGGACGTGCAGAATCAAGTAGTCAGTATGTAAAACTTGTAAAAATGTTTATTCTTTTAAAAGCTGGACAAGGTCATGGTGGGGACGGGGTTTAGGAAGACACATTGCAAAAACACAAAGCCTTGCATGCCTAATACATGATTGAAAAAGCGGTGAGCAAGCGTCCTCTCAATCGGGACAAGGTTCACATCTTGTCTGGACAAAGTACATGGTCAAATTAACCCTATGACGGGGGGAGTTGTAGGCCCTAAATACGATAAACATAAAGATAGGGAAACACTAGCAAAATTAGTTGCTGTGGAGGGTTTGCCTTTTTCATTTCCTGAATCTCCTGGTTTTATTCATTATATTAGAGATATTTATAATCCTGCTTATAAAGGTTTTCCTAGATCAACTGTTAAAAGAGATGTATTTAAATTTGCACATGAATATCAACAGTATTTACGTTATGCATTATATCATTTAAATTGCAAAGTCTCTCTAACTTCTGATATAGGTCGTAGTACTAACGGTCATGATTATTTAACGGTAACTTGTCATTGGATAGATTATAAATGGTCTATGCAAAAACGTATTTTAGCATATAGATATATAGATAGTAGGCACACTGGTGAGTTTATTTCAGAAAATATTTATTTAGTCTGCGATTATTACGGAATAACTGATAAAGTTATGAGTATTACATTAGATAATGCATCTTCTAACAATTCTGCTATTAGTATTTTAAGAGATGTTTTAACTCCGTCTTTTTCAAAACATTTTCATATCAAATGTGCGTGCCATATTTATAACTTAGTTGTAAAGGATGGTCTTTCACTTTTTCAAGATATTCTTGAAAAAATACAATTTGCTATACACTTTATTTTTAAAAATAATAGAATTCAACAGAGAAAAGAATATAAAAAAACTTATCACGATTGTGGACTATCTTACAGAAAAATCCCGAAGAAGTACCAACTACTTTATATGACCAACTAGTTGTTGCTTATGACTATAGAAAACCTATTACTTTATTTTTTAACGCCCATAATCAAAATCCAAATGATATGATTGTGGATAATGATTGGGACAAAATTAGAGAACTTATTGTATTTTTAGAAAATTTTCAACGAGCAACAAAAGAATTTTCTACTTTATATTATCCTACTATTTCAACTATGTTGTTTTATATAGCTATAATATTTTTACTTCTTAAAGAATATATGGAAAAACACCTTATCTTGCTATTAAAAAAATGTTTATGAGATTAAAGAAATATTTTATTCCTATTCCCCCTATTTATATTATTGGTGTTGTATTAAACCCGACTATAAAAATAGAGGGTTGTAAAAGTCTTATTGAAATATTTATACATGTATGGACGTATTACCACCTCCAACTCCAAAAAATTTAAATATTGAGCCACCTATTGAACTAACGCTAGAAGAAGTGTTGAATAGCGTAGAAGATGAATGCAAAAAGTATATCGGCATTACCAAAGTGAAAGTGCTAGTAACCAACCGACTTTTGTACCATTCTTCTTCAACACTGACCTAAAAAAGACATGTTGTTTACGTGGCTAGTATTAATTCTATTGAAAGCCTCGAAATAGAATGTGCGGTGTAATGATGCTAACCAAATTAGCGAGTTCGATGTTTTTGTTATGCGGGGTAATTTACCTTACAGCGATTATCAATGAAGAAGGAAAGGAAGACTTCTGAAATATTGGATGCGAATGAGAAGACATTTCGACACTTTCAATGATGGCGAGATATTTTGAACATTCAAAGCGTCATCAATCGCTTCGAAGCGCTTTTACTGTGACGATTTCAAATAGGAGGAAACCTGAACACTCGTTAGCGGAGACGGCTTGGAGATAGCGGTACTATTCGGATATTGGATACGAGCGGAGGCGAAGGAGTCGGATCGACGGAGATTAACGAAGAAGAAGGCGACAACTACAACGACATTTTATCCGAAGGCATGAGTAGCGGCGTGGAACAATTTGACCAAGATATACCAATTCCAAGAAGAACCACAAGAAATTATAAAGAAACTAGAAAAATATTTTCAAATTGGTAATTTATTTTCATTGCAATTTTTAATTTTTCTATGTCTTTTGCAATTTTTTCAACAACGATACACTCTGATGTTGTAATTTTGAATCTTGTATATTTCAATGAAATAATTAATAATATAATAGGCACAAAAACAGACTTGGGATTTTTTTTTTACACTATTCTTGTCTTTGTTTAATTATTTAGTTTATACTCTATACTTTATAGTTTATACTTTATAAATATATTATATATATGAGTATAATACTATAATTATAATACTATAAGTCTATAATATTATAGTATATGTATATGACTATATGACAAGTATATGTTAATGTTACTTTGTTAGTAATTTAGTATTTTTAATTTAGTGAAAAAATTTTAAAAAACAAAAAACAAAACCCGGACAGTCCGTCTGACAGGCAGTCAGGCAGGCTGTCAGGCCCACATGTTACACCCCGTATTTACAGGACATGTTTTAAAGAACGTACGTGAAAATTTCTAAATGTTAAGATTAGAGACTTGTAAAAATTTATCGAAATTATGGAATTTTCGGAAAACGTAATATTGTGACGAATGGGAGGGCGACACGTGTCACCCCCCCTTATAGATGTCTTGGACGAATTACATGGGCACAAGGGTCATTTGACCCTTGTTAGGAAGACAAGTCTTGCAACTTGTAGAGCTTGAGATAATTGACTTGGTCAATGGGACCACAAGACTTGATATTTAGTAGAAACTCATCCAAGCCACCCATTTGGTTACATCTTGACCCTCCATGTTACTATATAATACTACTAGTAGTGATACAAGTTCCACACTTAGCCAAAATTTCAAGAAAATTGGATGAACAAACAAATGTGCTCTCGGGTTCTTCAACTAGAAGAAAGAAAAAAAAAATTGTTTGTTGTCCATTAAGCTCCACACTTTAAACCAAGGTTCATGAGGGTATTGTAAGGGTATCTCAATAGAAAAATCCCTGAAAAAATAGTTTTCGTATTAGTCGCAAGGTGAAAACCTAGTTGCTTTTCTAGGTTTTGATTGGAAGTTTTAAGGCAAGTGGTTTGTGATATTCTAAGGGTCTCAAGTAGTGGATTGGAGTGTCAAGGAGGGGCTCTAAGTTGCTAAGGAGCGAATTCGGATTTGGAGTTGGATTAAGATTCGTTGAGGTATAATCTTGTCTCTTAAAAGTGTTACAAGATTATATATATATTGTTTGTTGTTAGCTTTACATGTTGCTAGCATGAGGTTTATATGTTGAAGTTTGATAAGTATTATGGATTGATTGTAGTCTTAAATCCGAAATGTCATTTAAGCCTTGTGAAGTTGGATTACAATTTGGTCGTTTATTAGAATTGTCGCATGTTAATTACTTGAAGATTATAGTGGTTATAATCGATTGCGACTTGATATCATGTTATGCTAACAACTTGGATTGAAATAGAAATTGGATAAGAATTGGTGTTATTATACTCTGTGGCGAATTGGACTTGTAGGTTGTATTAGTTTGATATCGTTTGTGGGTGAATTTTACGTCTAGTAGGCGTGTAATCCTATTGATTAATTGCATTGATTGGACCTTAAATGTGGCGTGTTTGGTTATTGAATTCGGCCTTGAAAAGGTGGCAAAGTAAGTAGAAACAAAGGAGGTCTTTGTCAGATTTTCCGTAGAATTTAGTGACTTAGCACTTAGAATATTCTACGTTTGAAGTAAGAGGTTAATGGACGTATTGTGACCATTATAGGTTGAAGTACTAAGTATAGCGTATCCTACTTGAAGGATGGAATAGCTATCAAGGTTGAAGTACTTTGGAGCATTTTGCTCTTGTCGATAATCGTCGAGGTATGTGAACCTCTTCCTTCCTTTGGCATGATTCTATGTATGGAATATACATGTGGTATTATTTCATGTTTCCTTCTACTCTTAGAAGTTAAGAGGTATGTGTGTAATTTACTCTATGTAAAGTTTATGTCAAGGTTATCCTAAGTCCTTACTAAGTCTTATGGGGGATGTGGTAAGAGTCGTTAGGAGGTACTTTGGAGCCAAATTGACTTGGCTAATTTATGGCACAAATGAGAATAAGTATCGAGCAAGCCATTGCAGCGTTAATAAAGGAAAATGTAATGACAATCAAATTATGTTAAAATGAGTAGAATTCTCCATCTGCATAGAAGCTAAGATAAGACAAAATTGTATTACATTTTCTAGATCATGGCTACTTGAATAAGATCGTTATAAATAAGTATAACTTATTCACTGGCACCAAAGTATATGTTACTTAACTTATAAGAATTTACGTATGAAGTTTTAAGACTATGGATCTCAAATTCTTAAAAGTTAAGAGATTTTATTTTTCAAGTTAGGAGACTTGATTCTTAAAGGAAGAAATGAATTGATTTACAAGTATAGAATACTCGATTTGGAAAGACTTGATTTATAAAGTTAAGAAACTTGTTTTCTTAAAAGTTAAGGGACTTGAAGAGTTTTAAAGTATGTGATACTTGTTAGTTTTAAGCGTATAAGTCCTTGGATAGGAAATTGTATTTGGCTAAGGTATAAAGTAAATATAACGACTTTATGGGAAGTTGGTTATATTTGCTTTATGGAAAGATAAATGACTTGATTTAATGAAAAGGCAATTTGATTTTAAGGCATCAATTGCCTAAGGTTTTATAAGAAAATGAGTCACTTGATTTAGAAACCTAACTGTATTTCTAAAAAGGTATTGTGACTTGTCTTGAAAGTAGATATGACTTGATACTATGGTTGTTAGTATCTTGGAAGTTTTATTTGAAAAAGAGTCTTTCTAAAAGAGTAGAGGTGCGTAGTACTTGGGGTTAAATTCCCGGATTTTTATGTGTGAAACGGAAGTGCCATGAGTTTATAAAAATGGAAGTCTAAAGGTTTAATGAACTTGCCTATGTTTGCTTGTGATAGCTTTGAGTGCAAGTATTATATGTTTACGTTGTGACGCGTCAGGTGTCGGGCTTGGGTGCGTGCTGATGCAGCACGGCAAGGTTATAGCTTATGCATCTCGACAGCTTAGGAAGCATGAGAAGAACTATCCACGTGACTTGGAGTTAGCGGTGATGATTCATGCCTTAAAGATCTGGAGACATTATTTATATGGAGTTCATGTGGACATTTACAGACCAGAGTCTCGATACATCTTGACGAGAGGAGTGAACTTGCGGCGGCGGTGGTTGGAGCTACTTAAGGATTACGATGTTGATATTACGTACCACCGGGGAAGGCGATGTAGTTGCGGATGCCCGAGTCGCATATCGATGGGTAGTGCATGCGATGTTCACCGAGAGAAGAGGATATGGTCAGAAGTTACATCGGCGAGCAGCCTTGGGGTTCGTTTGGTTGGATTCGGTAGTAGCGAATTGGGTTCGAGAGGTTGCGAGTCTTCCATCGTCGAGGAGGTGAAGAGGCGGCGATATGAGGATCCGATTTTGATACGATGCGAGATGCGGCTCTCGAGAAGGAAGAGTCTATTTGAGTAGCGCTGATGGGGTGCTAAGGTTGAGGCGGTTGTGTGTTCCCGATATGACGAGACTTCGTCGGCCAGTGCAGGGAGCACTGCGGTGCTCGTTATTCTATTCATCGAGTGCGACTAAGATGTATCATGACCTCGAATCGTGTATTGGTAGGATGGCCTAAGAGGGGCGTTGCGAGTTCGTGCACGATGCGAATTATCGCGAGTTAAGATTGAGCACGAAGCACGGTGGGCTATTGCGAGCTATTGATATTCCGACTTGGAAGTGGGAGGTGATAAATATGGATTTTATTACGGGGCTACCTACCACCGGAGAGCATGATTCCATTTGGGTGATTGTCGTGGTGGCGAAATCGCCCATTTTCTTCCTCGAGCGGCGTTCTCGGTGAGACTATGCGGACTATATATTAGAGATTGTGAGATTGCGAGTCGGTGTCGATTATATCGAGATAGAGCCCGGTTCTCGGCTAACACGGAGGTCTTTTCGAAGGGATTAGGGACACGGTGAGTCTCGATGCGGCGTTTCATCCTCGGGCCAAGCGGGCGGGCGGCGCACTATCGGACAACGAGGATATGTTGCGGGCTTGTGTTATCGACTTCAGGGGTAGCTGGGAGGATCATTTGCCTCTTGTTGAGTTTGCTTACAACAACAGCTACCATTCCAGCATTCAGATGGCGCCTTATGAGGCCTTATACGGGAGGAAGTGCAGGTCACCGATAGGCTGGTTCGAGGTGGGAGAAGTTCGATTAGTCGGGCGGACTTAGTTCGTGGCGATGGATAAGTGAAGCTTATCGGGAAGCGGTTGTTGGCGGCTCGAGTCGGCCAGTCGTATGCAGATCATCGGCGTCGACACTTGGAATTTGAGATAGATGATTGGGTTTTTCTAAAGGTATCGCCCATGAAGGGCGTGATGAGATTTGGAAAGAAGGGGAAGCTTAGCCCAAGGTACATTGGGCCGTATCGGATTGTTCGTAGGGTAGCGGGGTTGCACATGAGTTAGATCTGCCCGATTTGGAGGCGGTACATCCGATCTTCCATGTGTCCATGTTGCGGAAATGTATTGGAGATCCATCTAGAGTGCACGGTTCGGGATGTCCAGTAGCGGAGGAGTTATCGTATGAGGAGAGTCTCATAGCGATACTCGATCGTCGAGTTAGACGACTTCGGACGAAGGACGTGGCTTCCGTCAAGGTCTTATGGCGGAACGAGAACAGAGAGGAAATGACGTGGGAAGCAGAGGATGACATGATGAAGAAGTACCCTCACCTATTTCCTATACCTCCAGGTAACCCACTTTCCTGCTTGTTAGTTTTGATTTAGCATTTACGCTTCAGTATGTTGTGGCTCATGGAGCTTCTTTATTTGCAAAAGAATAGTTAAGAGGGTCTATGTCGATGTTGTGATTTGAGTAAGCCTAGAAGGAACATTCGGGACGAATGTTTCTAAGGGGGGGAGAATGTTATACCCCGTAGTTCTGACCCTACGTATGAGAGCGTACGAAAGCATGTAAGACTTAAAATTTTCAAAGGATAGGTTGTGGATTATTAGGACGGGTTTTAGTCAACTTTGAGGCGGGTTATGACCCGATTCATTGAGAGTTCCTAAGTGTTTCAAAGGCCTAGGGCATAGTTCGTGAGTCTAGATTCCAACGCAACCAACCGTTAAATCGATAGGGCGTCGGAGTAGAAAGTTATGAGAGTTACAAGTTCGGTCTTGTGATCGGACAGAAATGTGTTTGGACAAAGCGGCGGGCGGCGCGGATGCGAGCGCGGCGCCGAAAGTACTGAGGGGTCGCTGAAGTTGCAGCGCCGCGACACCGAAAGTTCAGAGAGGCTGCGGAGGTTTCAGCGCCGCGGCGCCTGAGGCGGGGCCGCGGCGGGATTTTTGGGCGGAAAGACTTAGGAAAAGTCAGATTTTTCTTTTAAAAGACCTTGGGAGGGTGACAAGTGTCCCCCCCCATCTGATTTCTTGCATGCAATATATTGACCAAGTCTTGAAGACTTGGTCATCTTCCAATTTCTCTCTCTCTCTAAAGCAAAAGCTCTTCCTTCTCTCTACATTTCCAAAGGAAATCCAAGCCTAAGGAAAAATCTGAAAGTTATGAACAAGAAAAGGAAGCTTGTAGCTAGCTTGTGGTGGTGTTCTTGGCAAGGAAGCTAGCAAAACATTTGGAATAAGTTTGGCTAAAACTTTAAGGTAATGATTCTTCTTTTAGATTTAGTTTATAGTGTTGCATGTTAAGAAGAAAGAACTTGTGGTAGTAAATAATGCTCTTAGAGTCATCATGCTTTAGAAATGTGGTTTGGATATGAAAAATGGGTTAAGAAGAGATTATGAGCATGTTGTAGCCTAAAAACTACCTTAGAATTGTTAAGTGAATTGTTGTAACTTATGGGGCAGAATTTTACACACCCAAGTTTAGGTGTGTAATCCCCTTTGAATTGTTGGATTGATTGAGCCTTAAAATGTGGCAATTGAATGATAAATTCGGCCTTGAGAAAGGTGGCAAAGTGAGTAGAAACAAAGGAAATGCTGCCCAATTTTCCATAGAATTTAGTGACTTTGAACTTGGATTGTTCTACATTAAGATTAGAGGTTAATAAACGTATCATGACTATTATAGGTTGAAATATTACTTGCGGTAGTTTGGACTTGGCAAGTGGATTGACCAAAGAGGTATGTGAAGCTTTCCTATCTCTTGAGCATGAATAGATGAAACTATGTAGTACGGTAGACGTACAAGATTTGGTATTCTTACTTGTTTTAAGTGTATAATGACTTGTTTCATTTTAAAAATGTATAAGTCCCTTAGTTAGGGGAAAAGTATGATTTTACTAAAGTGTAGAGTTAATATAACAACTTTATGGGAAGTTGGTTTATTAGCTTCATAAAAGGTTAATGAGAAGAGATTTACTCTAAGTAAGATAAGTATATGGTGAGGCAAATTGGTTTTAAGGCATCAATTGCCCAAGAGTTTTATGTATAAAGAAGAGTCATTTTTAAAAGAGTTGAAGCATGTAGTACTTGGGTTAAACTTCCGGTGTTCTTTTATTAAAGATATGATTAAGTGCCTTAAGTAAACTAAAATGAGAGGGTATATGAACAAGACTAATAAGAAGTTATAAGTTTCTTAACTTATTTATGATTATGATATGATGACAGTTTGAGCTAGGGTAAGAGTATATCTGAGATCTGAGGGGCAAGCCCCAAGATCGTTATACCACCTACTCCAGGGTAAGAGTATGTCTGAGGGGCAAGCCCCAAGATCGTCATACCACCTTCTTCAGTGTAAGAGTATATCTGAGGGGCAAGCCCCAAGATCGTTATACCATCTGCTTCAGTGTAAGAGTATATCTGAGGGGCAAGCCCCAAGATCGTTATACCATCTGCTTGGGGTAAGAGTATATCGAGGAAAGTCCCAGATCGTTATACCACCTCCCGTGGATTTGCTACCCACGATGCGAGGAATACCTCATGCGAGTCCTTATGGGCTTATGCGGGTGAAATAGTCCCGTGCGGTGAGTACGACTATGCGAGGAATACCTCATGCGGGTCCACGGGACTATCGCGGTGAAATAGTCCCGAGAGTAGGGGTGCTTATTGATCTACAGGCGAGGTACCTGTTTTGATCCTAAGGCCCCTATTTTATGCGATTATATATATATACTTGTCACTCTCATTGTTAGTAAGGCCTGATAAAAGGTATTTTGACTTTCTTCCATGACTCATTACTTTTAGACTTATGATATTTTCATCACGATATTTTCCGTTTACATACTTGGTACATATTGTGTAATCGACCCCTTCCTCGGGGGCTGCGTTCATGCCGCAGGTAAAGGTAAGCAGATTGAGGATCCTCGTTCTTAAGATCACTATTCCGGTGTCAGAAGCTCCATTTATTGGTACGGATATTCCCTGATGCTATAGGTATTTTGTACATTCAGGGGTATGGCGGGGCCCTGTCCCGCCACAGTTGTTATCGTTAGAGGTTTGTGGTCACATATATGTTTTGGGCTATAAGAACCAGTTGTACTACTCTACTTTGTTTAAGTATGTTTTATGGAAGGTATCACGACCGACCGGCGCGATCGTACCTCGGAGTACTATCGGTATCGTCGAGAGAATAGCGTGAACATCGTGAAACAAAATCAGATAAGGTGAACATCACTAGCAAGCCGATAAGGCCGCCTTTCATAAAATAACTTAACCGAAAGTGAAACAGTACACCTTATCATTACAGCCCAAACCACAAACGTGACTACAGACCTCTAGGAATAACAACTGTGGCGGGACAGGGCCCCGCCATACCCCCTGAATGTACAAAAGTAAATAACCTCAGGGAATCATACCAAAAGACAAAGCCTCCGGAGGGATGGAGCTTTCCAGAAAATGAACAGTGATCCTAAGAGTGTGGACCAGCAAGCTACGTATCTCGACCTGCGGCATGAACGCAGCCCCCCGAGGTCGATAACAGTACCAAGTATGTGAACGAGAAAATGCGAAAATACCTCATAAGTCTAAAATAAGCGGGGACATGTATAAAATCGGTTTACGAACATGCATCTACCAACAATGAGAATATCAATCATATACTATACTGCATGAAAATAGGAAGCTCATAATCAACACGTCCAAGTAAACTCATATAGAGACCATGGAAGCATACCCGTGGAATCCTTCATCACTGGCGGCACGTCCAACAAACTCATACTAAGACAATCGAAGCATACCCCTGGAATCCTTCGCCATCAAGTGACGTCAATAAGCTCATACTAAAACAATGGAAGCATACGTGGAATCCTTCATCACCGGCGCACGTCCAATAAACTCATACTAAAACAATGGAAGCATACCCGTGGAATCCTTCATCACTGTCGGCACGTCCAATAAAATCAACAGGAGGTATGACGATATTGGGGATTGCCCCTCAGTCATACTCTTACCCTGAAGAGGGTGGTATAACGATCTTGGGGCTTGCCCTCATTTATACTCTTACCCTTCATATCGCATGCGGAATCCTTCATCGTAAGCATGTCCAAGTGCATACCCGTGGAATCCTTCATCATCAAGCAGATGCGTCCAAGTAAACTCATAATCAACAATGAAGTATACGTGGAATCCTTCATCATCGATGCGTCCAAGTAACTCATGGCGAACAATGGAAGCATACCGTGGAATCGCCATCGGCGGTACGTCCAAGTAACTCATAACTGAACAATGGAAGCATACCCGTGGAATCCTTCATCACTGGCGGTACGTCCAAGTAACTCATAACTGAACGATGGAAGCATACCCGTGGAATCCTTCATCACTGGCGGTACGTCCAAGTAACTCATAACTTCTTTAGGCTTTCATTAACATACAAATGAATCTCATTTTCATGACCTTATTCAAGAAAACCCAACTCTTTAACCTTTCATAAAGTTATTATAACTAACTCCCATAAAGCGTTATACTAACTTTATGCTTTAAAGCTTAGACGTTCATACTCTTTCATAAGGCGTTCTGACTAACCTCATAAAGCGTTATAACTCCTTATGTTTCAAAAGATTTCGTTCTTTTTATTAACCAAGAGACTTATACTTCAAATCAAACTCACACAATTTCGTAATACTTCTTCATGTCACGAAATCCTTATCTACCTTATTTAGGTTAAACCATTACTTAGGAATAAGTGGGTTAGCTCTCTAACCCAACCAACTTAGACATTTTCGTAAAACAAGTCAAGTACAACAAATAGATTTACTTCATTTAAAACACGTACGTCTACCGTACTATATAGTTCAAACTACTCATGCTCAAGAGATAAGAAAGCTCCACATACCTCTTTGGTCAATCCACTTGCTAAGCTCAACTACATGAGTAATATTTCAACTATAATAACCATGATATGTTCATTAACCTCTAATTCCAATGTAGAATAATCTAACTCAAAGCCACTAAAATTCTATAGAAAATTGGGCAGCATTTCCTTTGTTTCTACTCACTTTGCCACCTTTCTCAAGGCCGAATTTACCATCAAAACACCACATTGTAAGGCTCAATCAATCCAACATTTTAAAGGGGATTACACCCAAAATTCTGTCCCATAAGTTTACAATAATTCACTTAACAATCCTAAGGTAGTTTTTAGGCTTCAACATGCTCATAAACTCTTCTTAACCCATTTTTCATATTCAAAACACATTTCTAGCATGCAATGACTCTAAGAGCATTATTTACTACCACAAGTTCTTTCTTCTTAACATGCAAAACTAAATCTAAAGAAAGAATCATTACCTTAAAGTTTTAGCCCAAACTTATTCCAAATATTGCTAGCTTCCTTGCCAAGAACACCACCACAACAATGCCAACAAGCTAGCTACAAGCTTCCTTTTTGGTTCTTAACTATTCAGATTTTTCTAAGGGTTTTTAGAGAGAAGGGGGCGCAATTTGAGAGAGAGAGAGAAGATGAAAGATAGAAAATGTCAAGTCTTGGTCAATATATTGCATGCAACAGAAAATCAGATGGGGACACTTGTCACCTCCCATGGTCTCTTTAAAACAAAAATCAGCCTTTCTAATTTTTTCGGCCAAAAATCCGCCTCGGCGCGGCCCGCCGCTGCGCCCTTGGCCTGAACCTCCGCAGCTCTCGATCTTTGGCGCGCGGCCACGCTGTCGGCGCGCGGCTGCAACTTCAGCGACCCTTGAACTTTGGCGCGCATGCATCGGCCGCGGCGCCGCGCCGCCGAAACACATTTACGTCCATTGCGCGCGAACTTGTAACTCTCGCAACTTTCTACTCGGCGTCCTATCGACGAGCGGTTGGTTGCGTTGGAATCAGACTCAACGATCTACGCCCTAGGCCTTTAAAACACTTAGGAACTCTCAATGTACCGGGTCATAACCCGCCTCAAAGTTGACTAAAACCGCGGAATAATCCGTCAACCTATCCTTTGAAAATTTTAAGTCTTACCCCCTTTCGTACGTACTCAAACGCATGACCTGAACTACGGGGTGTAACAAAGGCAGCCTTATCGGCTGACCAATGATGTTTACCCTTTTTATAAAGTTATGTGTTATGTATGTTCATTCTATTCTCGACGTATACGACGGTACCGGTGGTACGATCAGCGACCGGGGTTGGGTTGTGACAAAAGTGGTATCAGAGCAGTTAGTCCTCGGAAAGTGTCCACAGACCGTGTCTAGTAGAGTCTTGATTATCGATTGTGTCGTGCACCACATCTATAATCGTGAGGCTGCGGGATATTTAGGATTGGTTTCCATTCTTTCACTCTAGATCGTGCAATAGAGTGAGTTTAGGTTGAATCTCCTCGATGTTTTCCTTTATGTATCGATTATGCCTCACGCAAGGCAACCGCGGCCCGAAGGGCAAAGGCTGCGAGAGTCTTTGCTAGTGGGACGCGGAGAGTCACGAGGCAGCCTGAGCCGATCCTTACGAGAGATGATGTTTAGGGTGGCGAGTTCCACGTCGTCGCCCGGCCTCAGCAGTTCGGCGTGAGCGCGGCTCACGAGCCGCGATGCGGAGCCTCGATCCACGATCGAGTGCGAAATGAGATTACGAGAGCGGTCGATTCTTGACCCGGCATAGTGGCGAGCGGCCGCGAGAAGCGACGACCGGCCAAGCGATTTCTGGTTCGGATTTCTTGAGTTGTCACCCACGAGTTCTATGGTTCGAGATTTGAGAGGATCGCAGGAGTTTGTCCGGCGATTACAACGGACCATGCAGTCCTTAGGGCATCGGGGAGTGATGCATTATACTAGCTTCTACCGATTACGCGATATTGCGTTGGCGGTTTGAGTCATGGGTATTGTCGAGGTGAGGATGCTCTTCCGGTGATTGGGAGGAGTTCACGAGGCGTTCCTAGACCACTTCTTGCCTTACGAGGTGAGAAGAGCCGCGTAGATAGGTTCTTGACCTTGAGGCGGGGCGGGAGGACTATCGGGAGTCTGACTGAGTTCGACTCCTTGGCGAATATCGCACACCATAAGGCGACATGACGAGTGATTCATCGATATGTGATGGGGTTAGACCGTCATATGATTCTTGCATGCTTGAGGTGGCTCTTGGCCGGGATGGATATTGCGGAGATGCAGCGTCTGCGCGAGGATTGAGGCAGAGGCGGGATCGGCTAGATTTGGGCGGCCAGAGGCGGGGCAGCGAGTTCTCGGGCGATTTTGGCGGGCGGCCTGGCGGCGAACTAGGTCACATTCCGGCCCGGCCGAGTGCTCCTTCTCGATTTCCGGCGGGAGGTCCGTCAGCGAGGTTATTCGAGGCGGTCGGGGCTCGGGACTTGAGTTTCGCGAGGCGAGACCGGCGCTGTCGAGACCACCTACCTCGGTGCGTTCGTCACGGTAGGTCTCATCCGGCGAAGTGCCGTATGGGTTGAGGCGTGCTACTCTTGTGGCAGCGGGGCCATCGAAGAAGGATTGTCCGTCGCCTTGGCGGCGGGAGCGTGCAGTTCAGCCGGCGGTGCATTCTTTGGATCTTCATCTTGATGGTTAGACGCCGGAGGGCGAGTGCGTATGGGCGGCGAGGCGGCGGAATCGTGGTAGGGGTTCGATTCTAGCGGTCCTCGAGCCGCGTATATGCTATGTCGGTCGATAGGACCGGGGCGTCCCGGATGTAAATCGCAATACATTATTGGTTTTTTGTTGTGATGTATATGCTTTGATAGATCCAGGTTCTACGTTGTCCTACATATCTCCTCATATTGCCAGTAGAATAGGGATAGATCCCGAGTCCATAAGACATTTTGAGGTGGCTACGCCAGTAGGTGATTCAGTGGTAGCTGAGCGGGTGTATAAGGCTTGCCCTGTGACTATAGATAGCCCGTCGGACTCTGGCGACTTGATAGAGTTGGATATGACGGACTTTGATGTGATTATGGGTATGGATTGGCTAGCATCTTACTATGCCAACGTGACCGTAGAGAGAGATTAGTTCGGTTTTGGTTTCCGTGGCCGATTATCGAGTGGAAGGGAATCTTGCGTCGTAGGGTAAGTTTATTTCTTACCTCAAGGCTAGAAAGATGGTGCGGAAGGGGTATATATACCATATGGTTCGGGTATTCGATACTGAGGCTGAAATACCGTACCTTCAGTCAGTTCCGGTCGTTAGAGAGTTTCCAGATGTATTCCCAGATGAGCTCCCGGGTATCCCTCATGAGAGGGAGATTGAGTTTTGCATTGATTTGGCGCCAGATACTCGACCGATATCTATTCCGCCATACAGGATGGCACCTGCCGAGCTGAAGGAGTTGAAGGACCAGCTGAAAGATTTGCTAGAGAAGGGCTTTATTAGGCCAAGTGTTTCTCCCTGGGGAGCACCAGTGTTATTTGTAAAGAAGAAGGATGGGACGCTGCGTATGTGTATTGATTCTGACGGTGAACAAGGTAACCATCAAAACGATATCCCTCCCGGGATTGGTGATTTGTTTGACCGATTGCGGGGTGCAAAGTGTTTTCAAGATAGACTGCGATGCGGTTATCATCAGTGCGAGTTAGAGATAGATATCCCAAAGATCGCATTCGGGACCGGTATGGGCACTATGAGTTCGAGGTGATGTCTTTCGGTTTGACCAGCGCCCAGTATTCATGGACTTGATGAATAGGGTGTTCGAGCCATTCTTGGATATGTTCGTTATAGTGCTCATTGATGATATCTTGGTGTATTGTATTCGCGCCTGAGCGAGCATCTGGTCATTTGAGGCGGTATTAGAGTCCTCGAGGCCGGCGATTGTATGTCAAGTTCTCGAAGTGCGAGTTAGTTAGCTTCAGTGGCTTTCTTAGGGCATGTTATCGGGGCGATGGTATTCGGATTGATCTGGCGAATTGAAGCGATCAAGACTTGGCGGACCAGCTACACCGGAGTGCGCGGCTTTGGGCCTTGCGAGGATATTATCGGAGGTTTGTAGAAATTTTGCTTCTATTTCAAACCTTTGACTAAAATGACTCGGAAAGCGCTATGTTCGATGGGCGGATACTTGTGAGAAAGTTTCAGTTGCTAAAGGAGAAGTTGGCGACCGCCCGATTCTTACTCTTCCGGAGGGCCTAGATGGATATGGTTTTATTGTGGCGTCGGTGTCGGGCTTGGAGTGCGTCTTTGATGCGGCCGCGGCAGGTTATAACTTATGCGTCTCGGGCTTAGGAAGCATGAGAAGAACTATCCCACCCATGACTTGGAGTTAGCGGCGGTGATTCATGCCTTAAAGATGCGGAGACATTATTTATATGGAGTTCATGTGGACATTTACACGCACCACAAGAGTCTCAGATCATCTTCGGCCGAGGAGGTGAACTTGCGGCGGCGGTGGTTGGAGCTACTTGGGATTACGATGTTGATATTACGTACCACCCGGGAAGGCGATGTAGTTGCGGATGCCTCAGTCGCATATCGATGGGTAGTCTGCATTGATGTTCAGCGGAGAAGAGGATATGGTCAGAGTTACATCGGCAGCGAGCCTTGGGGTTCGTTTGGTTGATTCTGTTAGTGTGAGTCGGGTTCGAGAGGTTGCGAGTCTTCCATCGTCGAGGTGAAGAAGCGGCGATATGAGGATCCGATTTTGATGCGATCGAGATCGCATCTCGAAGGAGAAGAGTCTATTTGAGTAGCGCTGATGGGGTGCTAAGGTTCGGCGGTTGTGTGTTCCGATATGACGAGATTTGTCGGCCAGTGCAGGGAGGCACACGGTGCTCGTTATTCTATTCATCGGGTGCGACTAAGATGTATCATGACCTCGGATCGTGTATTGGTAGGATGGCCTAAAGAGGGGCGTTGCGGAGTTCGTGTAGCCGGTGCGAATTATCGGAGTTAAGATTGAGCACGAAGCGGTGGGCTATTGCGAGCTATTGATATTCCGACTTGGAAGTGGGAGGTGATAAATATGGATTTTATTACGGGGCTACCTACCACTCGGAGGAAGCGTGATTCCATTTGGGTGATTGTCGGCGGTGGCGAAATCGGCCATTTTCTTCCTCGAGCGACGTTCTCGGTGAGACTATGCGGACTATATATTAGAGAGATTGTGAGATTGCGAGTCGGTGTCGATTATATCGGATAGAGGCCCGGTTCTCGGCTAACTTCGGAGGTCTTTTGAAGGGATTAGGGACACAGGTGAGTCTCGATGCGGCGTTTCATCCTCGTGACGCCAGACGGGCGGCACTATCGAAACGAGGATATGTTGCGGGCTTGTGTTATCGACTTCAGGGGTAGCTGGGAGGATCATTTGCCTCTTGTTGAGTTTGCTTACAACAACAGCTACCATTCCAGCATTCAGATGGCGCCTTATGAGGCCTTATACGGGAGGAAGTGCAGGTCACCGATAGGCTGGTTCGAGGTGGGAGAAGTTCAGTTAGTCGGGCGGACTTAGTTCGTGACGATGGATAAGGTGAAGCTTATCCGGGAAGGCGGTTGTTGGCGGCTCGAGTCGTGAAGTCGTATGCAGATCATCGGCGTCGACACTTGGAATTTGAGATAGATGATTGGGTTTTTCTAAAGGTATCGCCCATGAAGGGTGTGATGAGATTTGGAAAGAAGGGGAAGCTTAGCCCAAGGTACATTGGGCCGTATCGGATTGTCCGTAGGGTAGGCGAGTTGCTATGAGTTAGATCTGCCGTCGATTTGTAGGCGGTACATCCGATCTTCCATGTGTCCATGTTGCGGAAATGTATTGGAGATCCATCTAGAGTGCACCGGTTCGGGATGTCCAAGTGACGGAGGTTATCGTATGAGGAGAGTCATGGCGATACTCGATCGTCGAGTTAGACGACTTGGACGAAGGGCGTGGCTTCCGTCAAGGTCTTATGGCGGAACGAGCAGAGAGGAAATGGCGTGGGAAGCGAGAGGATGACATGATGAAGAAGTACCCTCACTTTATTTCCTATACCTCCAGGTAACCCACTTTCTGCTTGTTAGTTTTGATTTAGCATTTACGCTTGGTATGTTGTGGCTCGTGGAGCTTCTTTATTTGCAAAGAATAGTTAAGAGGTCTATGTCGATGTTGTGATTTGAGTAAGCCTAGAAGGAACATTCGGGACGAATGTTTCTAAGGGAGAATGTTATACCCGTAGTTCTGACCTACGTATGAGGCGTCAAGCATGTAAGACTTAAAATTTTCAAAGGATAGGTTGTGGATTATTAGGACGGGTTTTAGTCAACTTTGAGGCGGGTTATGACCCGATTCATTGAGAGTTCCTAAGTGTTTCAAAGGCCTAGGGCATAGTTCGTGAGTCTAGATTCCAGCGCAACCAACCGTTAAATCGATAGGGCGTCGGAGTAGAAAGTGATGAGAGTTCCAAGTTCGGTCTGTGATCGGACAGAAATGTGTTTCGGACAAAGCGGCGGGGCGGCGCGGATGCGAGGCGCGGCGCCTAAAGTCGAGGGTCGCTGAAGTTGCAGCGCGCGCCAGAGACAGCAGCGGCGCCGAAAGTTCGAAGGGCGGAGGTTTAGCGCTGGCCGAGGCGGGATTTTTGGGCGGAAAGACTTAGGAAAAGTCATATTTTCTTTTAAAAGACCTTGGGAGGGTGACAAGTGTCCCCCCCATCTGATTTCTTGCATGCAATATATTGACCAAGTCTTGAAGACTTGGTCATCTTCCAATTTCTCTCTCTCTCTAAAGCAAAAGCTCTTCCTTCTCTCTACATTTCCAAAGGAAATCCAAGCCTAAGGAAAAATCTGAAAGTTAAGAACAAGAAAAGGAAGCTTGTAGCTAGCTTGTGGTGGTGTTCTTGGCAAGGAAGCTAGCAAAACATTTGGAATAAGTTTGGCTAAAACCTTAAGGTAATGATTCTTCTTTTAGATTTAGTTTATAGTGTTGCATGTTAAGAAGAAAGAACTTGTGGTAGTAAATAATGCTCTTAGAGTCATTGCATGCTAGAAATGTGGTTTGGATATGAAAAATGGGTTAAGAAGAGATTATGAGCATGTTGTAGCCTAAAAACTACCTTAGAATTGTTAAGTGAATTGTTGTAACTTATGGGGCAGAATTTTACACACCCAAGTTTAGGTGTGTAATCCCCTTTGAATTGTTGGATTGATTGAGCCTTAAAATGTGGCAATTGAATGATAAATTCGGCCTTGAGAAAGGTGGCAAAGTGAGTAGAAACAAAGGAAATGCTGCCCAATTTTCCATAGAATTTAGTGACTTTGAACTTGGATTGTTCTACATTAAGATTAGAGGTTAATAAACGTATCATGACTATTATAGGTTGAAATATTACTTGCGGTAGTTTGGACTTGGCAAGTGGATTGACCAAAGAGGTATGTGAAGCTTTCCTATCTTTTGAGCATGAATAGATGAAACTATGTATGCGGTAGCGTCTGAGATTTGGTATTCTTACTTGTTTTAAGTGTATAATGACTTGTTTCATTTTAAAAATGTATAAGTCTCTTAGTTAGGGGAAAAGTATGATTTTACTAAAGTGTAGAGTTAATATAACAACTTTATGGGAAGTTGGTTTATTAGCTTCATAAAAGGTTAATGAGAAGAGATTTACTCTAAGTAAGATAAGTATATGGTGAGGCAAATTGGTTTTAAGGCATCAATTGCCCAAGAGTTTTATGTATAAAGAAGAGTCATTTTTAAAAGAGTTGAAGCATGTAGTACTTGGGTTAAACTTCCGGTGTTCTTTTATTAAAGATATGATTAAGTGCCTTAAGTAAACTAAAATGAGAGGGTATATGAACAAGACTAATAAGAAGTTATAAGTTTCTTAACTTATTTATGATTATGATATGATGACAGTTTGAGCTAGGGTAAGAGTATATCTGAGATCTGAGGGGCAAGCCACAAGATCGTTATACCACCTACTCGAGTAAGAGTATGTCGAGGCAAGCCCAAGATCGTCATACCACCTTCTTCAGTAAGAGTATATCGAGGCAAGCCCCAGATCGTTATACCATCCGCTTGATGTAGAGTATATCGAGGCAAGCCCCAAGATCGTTATACCATCGCCGGGGTAAGAGTATATCGAGGAAAGTCCCAGATCGTTATACCACTGTCGTGGATTTGCTACCCACGATCGAGGAATACCTCATGCGAGTCCTTATGGGCTTATGCGGGTGAAATAGTCCCGTGCGGGCGGTACGACTATCACGAGAATACCTCGTGCGGGTCCGGGACTATCACGGGTGAAATAGTCCCGAGTAGGGGTGCTTATTGATCTACAGGCGAGTACCTGTTTTGATCCTAAGGCCCTATTTTATGCGATTATATATATATATACTTGTCACTCTCATTGTTAGTAAGGCACGATAAAGGTATTTTGACTTTCTTCCATGACTCAAACACTTTTAGACTTATGATATTTTCATCACGGTATTTTCGACTTTACATACTTGGTACATATTGTGTCTTGACCCCCTTCGCCGGGCTGCGTTAAATCTGCGGTAAAGTAGCGATTGAGGATCCTCGTTCTTAGGATCACTATTAGGTGTCGAAGCTCCATTCCTCCGGAAGCTTGTTTATTAGTGCGGATATTCCACGATCTTATAGGTATTTTATGCATTCGAAGTGCGGGGCCTGTCCACACGATTATTATCTTTAAGTGCGTGGTCACATATATGTTTTGGGCTATAAGAACCGGTTGTACTACTCTACTTTGTTTAAGTATGTTTTATGGAAAGCGGCACTTATCGGTGGCGATGATGTTTACCCTTTTATAAAGTTATGTGTTATGTATGTTCATTGCTATTCTTTGACATATACACGGCGGTACCCGATAAGTACGATCGCGACCGAGGTTGGGTCGTGACAGTATGCTTCCATTATGATTGATCCTTGGACATCTTGCTCGATGTGGGATTAGGGCATGTGACGAGGCGGGTTAGATTCGGTTGTTTTATTACCCGTGGTCACGCTTATACGATGAGGATTAGGCATGCGACCGTGCTATGTACGATTATTACTCCGTGGGCTAGCTCCCGTGAAGAGATGTACTCGCGATGAGGATTAGGGGCATGTTATATTATTACTCCATGGGCTAGCTCCCGTGAAGACTGCGCCTACGATGAGGATACCGAGGCACGTTATGGCCGTGCTTATACGATGAGGATTAGGGCATGCGCCACGTTATATATATATATATATATATATATATATATATATATATATATATATATATGTGTGTGTTGTGTATGTATGCCTGTGGTGAGGTGGGATGCCAGCGCGTCACGTGGTTATATGTTACACTACTGTGTCGGCGATGATGTGGGATTCCACGGCGGGAGATATATATGTATTGTGTATGTATGCAAGCGGTGAGGTGGGATGCCAGGCGCGTCACGTGGTTATATTTTACACTTATAGGTATCGGCGGTGATGGGGATTCCACGACGCGCTTTGATATTTGTGTGATTTGATCGCGTCCCAGTTGGTAGGGTAGTATATCGTCCCTCCATAAAGGGTGGATTATGTTATGAAAGATAAGTAAGTTATATGGTAATGAACTTGCGATTTTTTCCAAACATGCGTAAGAAAGTGACTATAACTTTTATTGAAAAGGAAAAGATAATAAGGTATGATTAAGTTCATAAGTGGTAATGACACGGCGAGGATCCGGTATGTCTTCTTTTATACTTGTCATGTCATTCTTTTATGCAGTTATGATCATCTTGTACTTAGTTTTACATTCCATATTCGGTACTGTTGTACTAACCCCGCCGGGCTGCGTTAAATGCCGCGAGTTTTAGGTACCGAGTTGGTGATCCTTGCTCTTAGGATCTCGGTTGATTTTGGAAAAAGCTCCATTTGCTCGGAGGCTTATCTCTTGATGCGATTTTCCACGATGTTGTAGATTCATGTATATTGAGGTATGGCGGGGCCTGTCCATGCATTGTTGTTACGTTAAAACTCTTAGAGGTGCATAGTCACATGTGTGGGTCGGTTTGTAAAGGAAAGGAGGAGCTGCCCGTTTATGTATGTCGGGAAGGTAGCTCTATCGGCTAACCTGGTGTTTTACGTCTGTTGTTTTATTTGGTCAGTTTCATGTATGTTCTTGATTTTCTCGATGTATACTGTAAAGTGCGGAGTAGGGCACGATCGTGAGCCGGTGGACCTGGCCTGACCCACTGGCCAGCCCAGAGTAACAAGAGCTGTCCCTCTCCGAGCAATGATAGCCAAAAATCAAAATCATGTCAGACCCATATGACCTGATTTTATAATATATATATGCCTTGCTATGTCTTATGTTTCACTCCACATTGCCCAATTTTAGGATCTAGCTAAGTCAATGCTAGCTATTGATCATTTTGTGGCATCAGCAAATTTTTTTTCAAGCGTGTCTGACCAGCTAGCTTATACCTCAATTATTTCAGTTAATCAGGTGTAAATTTAGAAGTTTGATTACATATTCACGTGAATGAAACCTATAATTTTTAAATTTACCTCTATAAGATATATGTTATTTGGGACCAATATAAATATTAGATAACTCAGTCCCTCAGTTTAGGCGAATAAAAAATCACATATTCTAATATTTTCTTTGTCTCTAATGAGATTTCTTACCCAAGAAAAATTATGGTAGATCCGAAGCCCTAGACCAGTTGGTCTTGAAGGCAGAGGGTATCCTCATTGGGTGGTGTGGGAGAGCTTGATCACAAGTTCGAAACCCCAAGGTAACGTCTGGCCTGCCTTCGCCTCTTGGGGGCGCATCGTGACTTGTCAGTGTGGTTTAAGCCCGACGTGGTTTGCGAGTTATTGCGTCGATCAGGGGTTTCTATTCGCCGTCAAAAAAAAGAAAAGAAAAATTATGGTAGGATTCTTAAGAGAATAGAATACTACTTATAAATTAAAGTTCACTGTTGATTTAATTAGGATGCTCCGTACCCATTTCCTATATTAAGTTTGCCAAGAATCTCCAAAGTTGACTTCAAGAGCTCTTGCTCCTTTGTGTCAAAATAATTACTTACTAATAACACAACAAAAATTAGTAAAAGGTTTTCGAATGTCCGGGCAACTATTTTTTTGTTTCTCATTCGGTGTGCTATATTCATATTAAGGTTCGATTAAATTCATATCGCGCGTGATTTTTAACAGATATATAATTTAAATCAGTAGATCTAAGGTTTTTTTATCAGTACAGAAGAGGTTAAAGTTCATTAATAACTGCAAGTTAGTATACACCCAAAAAAAAAAAAAACTGCAAGTTAGTATCCAAACCAACCAACCAATATGCAAAGCCGTATTATATATAGACTGTATTCACTAGTCAAAGTTTCCTTCTTTTTCTACTCAATAAAGCGTTCAAATCGGAACTTGAAATTGATAAGGACTACCATATCCCCTTTGATTTGACATATCGTTAAAGTCTATTCATTTCCCTGAATAAAAGATAATTAATTCTAAAATTAGATTTGAGATGAAACTATTTTACGTTTGATCAAAATAAAATAGTAATATAATTAATCTGGAAACTAGTTATTTCATTCCTACAGGAGAATAAGATAACAATACCAATATAACTTGGTTGCCAACCAAACGACACTTATAGTGTCCTGTTACTATTACTGATCAACTTCTTCAACTTCAAGAAAACATAGAAAAAAGGTCCCCTGGTTTACTTGAAACATCCCAATACAGTCATCTATTTCTCATCAACTTCTACAATATATATATATATAGTCAAATAACCATCTCACCTTCAACAAAACAAAGAAAAAAAACAACCCCACAAACCCATTTTTGTGTGGCGATGGATAAATCCAATAGTGTAAACAGAAACAGAAAGAAAAATGATGACACCCAAAATCAAGGAGAAGCCATGGAATCTGTAGAGAGAATTTTTGAGTCAAAAGAAGTGCCACCATGGCAGAAACAGTTAACATTGAGGGCCTTTTGTGTGAGTTTCATATTGGGAATTCTTTTCACTTTCATTGTCATGAAACTAAGTCTCACAACTGGTATTATACCTTCACTCAATGTTTCTGCTGGACTTTTGGGCTTCTTTTTTGTAAAGATTTGGACTAGACTTGTTGAGAAATCTGGGTTTCTTAAACAACCTTTTACTCGTCAAGAAAACACCGTTATTCAGACATGTGTTGTTGCTACTTCTGGCATTGCATTTAGCGGTATGTATTAATTAATTCTCTTTCAAGCCTTTTATCAAACAGTTAAGCTGCATATGTAGAACAATTAGTGTTATCATGCATTTATTTAAGTTTAATTATTTGTACTACTTTGATCTGATAGATAATTGTGCTTTCCATATTTAAGATCTTGTTGAAATCCGGTTAGCAGAAGTGACGCAAAAGTAGTGGGGGTTAAAGGAGAATTAAGCTAAACTATAGAGATTAAAGTGTATTTTGTTTTGTATATTAAGCCATGCATTAATATCGCAGTTAGTTAAAGATTTGGATAAAGCCAAAAGTACTAGAAAAACTAGAAAGATTGTACGTTGAATCATTAATTTGGGCCACCGGTTATTTCTCATGGGCCCTTTTTGGGCTCAAGCCTTTGTGGGTTGGGTGTGGGGTCCATCTCAGCTAGAGCTGGACATAGTGGTGGTCCCATCTTTTTAGGCCCTGTCTTGATAGTTACATGAGAATTGCTTTTTAGTACTATAGTTAAGTATTTAGTTTTCTTGTTGAGTCAAACTAACAAAGAACAAATTTTCAGTGATGGAGTAATATATAAGTAGTTGGAAAGTGGTTTTCTAGATGGCTCGTATCTACAATTAATGCGATGAGTTTGATGATGGCTCAAGATACGACTAACTGAAAGTTTAAAATAGTGTCATTTACTTGACTTCTTGGGTTAGGTTGACTTCACTCTTACGCAAATTTAATGAAATTTTGTACTAATTCTTTAATGAATTTAACTTGTACACTCGGTGTTATTTAACGTGTTACAGCTAGCAGGTCGTCTACATTATATTTTATGTTATTGATTCCACTACTTACGAAATAATTAGTAAATTTATGTGCAAGTGATCTATGTTGCTTGGACTCTCTAAATATGTTGCCGCACCCGTGTCGAATCCTTCAATAATACACTGCTTTTGGAGGACCGATACGCACCGATCGATATTTTTAAAGAGTCCGAGCAACATAGTGCGTAACTATCCATAAATAAGTGAATTAAAAAAAGGCAGGCAACTATCATTAAGTTATTGGGTTCTAAATCAATAATATGTACATATTAAATGAATTTTTAAGGAACCAAAGCTACTAGGTTCAACCGAACCTGTAGCCGACACTCTAGCTCAGCCCCCGTCGTCAGTTGTCCAGTATACAAAATCTGCAGATGAAGCCACAACATTATCACTTTATTAGGGTATTCAGACTTCATTATATTGTTCCATTTTCCATTGTGCAGACTATCAACATGGAAAAATATTTACTTGCATTCAGTATTTGTATCAAATCAATAAATTCATGACAATATTTCATTTAAAATTTTCAAGTTGTTAAGCCGCACTATGAAAGTCTAGGAGAGAGTTATCGAGATAAGGATGAAAAGGGATATTTCGATATCAGAGAACCCAGTTCGGATTCATGCCGGGGCGATCGACCACATAAGCGATTCATCTTGTCAGGAGATTGATGGAGCAGTATAGGGACAAAAAAAGAGACCTACACATATGTTCATTGATCTAGAGAAAACATACGATAAAGTCCCCTAGGAGGTCCTTTGGAGATGTTTGGAGTCTAGAGGTGTGTCGGTGGTCTACATCAGGGCAATTAAGGACATGTACGAAGGTGCCAAGACAAGGGTTAGGACTGTAATAGTTGACTCTGAACACTTTCCAGTCATGATGGGGTTGTATCAGGACCAACCCTTAGTCCATTTTTATTTGTCTTAGTGATGGATGAATTGACTCAGCATATTCAAGAGGAAGTGATGTGGTGTATGCAGATGATTGATGAGACGTGCATCGGGGTTAACGATATATTGAAAGTTTGGAGAGCGATCTTAGAATCTAAAGGATTTAGGTTAAGCAGGACTAGGACAAAGTATATGGAGTGTAAGTTCAGTAACATGATGCAGGGATGAATGTGGAACTGAAGATTGAGGCACAAGCTATACCTAAAAGAAAAAGCTTCAAGTATCTCGAGTCCATATTACAAGGAGACGGGGAGATCGACGATGATGTCGCATACCGTATTGGAGCATTGTGGATGAAATGAAGGCTCCCCTCTGGGGTGCTTTGTGATAAGAAGATGTCGCCTGGGCTGAAAGGTAAATTTTATCGAGTGGTGGTTAGACCAGTGATGTTGTATGGGGCACTCAATAACGTCCACATGCAGAAGATGAAGGTAGCGGAGATGAGAATGCTCAGATGAATGTGTGGTCATACTAGAAGAGACATGATTAGAAATGAAGTTATACGATACAAGGCCGGAGTGACCTCCATGACGGACAAGATGAGAGAAACGAGATTGAGGTGATTTGGGCATGTGAAGATGAGGTGTGAGGATGCGCCAGTTAGGAGGTGTGAGGATGCGCCAATTAGGAGGTGTGAGAGACTGGCGATAGCAGAAGTTAGGAGAGGTAGAGGTAGGCCGAAGAAGAATTGGGGAGAGATTATTAGACAAGACATGACACAACTTCAGCTGACTCTGAAGACATGACTCTAGATAGGAAGATTTGGTGGTCAAGAATTAGGGTAAAAAATTAATAGGTAGTTGAGTTTATCTCACTGTGTGTGAGACGGGTAGGGGGTTAGCCTCTGCTTCCCCCTCCTCCCTTTCTTTGTAGTATTATTTAGTTTTCGTATAGATCCATACTCTTATGTATGTATTCCTATGTGTTGTTTTATTTATTTTTATTGTTATCTTGCTATCTTAGTTTCCTTAAAGTTTTGCATTGACTAAGTTCTTTTGAGCCGAGGGTCTATCGGAAACAACTTCTCTACCCCACAAAGGTAGAGGTAAGATGTGCGTACATTTTACCCTCCTCAGCCCCCACTATGTGGGATTACACTGGGTATATTGTTGTATATTTCATTTAAAGTTTAGTGTTGCCACATATATCAAGTTTTGTCTGACCTCTTAGTCAAGCTGTTGATACATTCATTATTTTTCTGGCGTTCATTGGATTTGCTTTCATGAAATTTGAGTTTATTGGAAAGTTTTGGTAAACGGAATTGGTAAGTAGGTGATAGCATATGACATACTGAAAAACTATTAGAAGAATAAATTAGGAAGCTTTGACTGAAAAGATGACATTAGTCTAAGGTAAAACAAGATCACGATCTTAACAAGTTCTATAGAATCTAGTCGACTTTTTCCCCAAAGGGATGCTTAATATTGTACATACGAAATCTGCTAGGTCTTTCTTGCCAAGTTTAATCAAGATAAAAACTTGTTGCAGCTTTGTTTGGCTAATTCCAATTAAGAATGGGATGTAATGTAAACTGAGGTCCTTGCTCTTCCTTTTCATTTTAAGAATCAAAATGTGACTGCTAACTATATATGGGTGCCACTTTGCCAATGTTGAGCCTTGTTATTCCACACAACTTTGTTCATAATGGAATTTCCTTTGATAAATCCAGCATTATCGCGCAACAATGCTAGCTCATTGAGTTAGCAACAGCCTTTTATTTTTCCTTCATCCATTTATTTGAAAAGATGTGCAAATGTTTCCTATCTTCTTAAGAATGATATAACCATCTCAAGTTCAATAACTCTTAATTTCTGTTTTTTTTTCACTTTGGGTGAGCAGGAGGTTTTGGCAGCTATCTGTTTGCCATGAGTGAAGTTGCTGCCAAACAGTCAACTGAAGCTAATAATGCATTTAATATTAAGAACCCCTCTTTGGGATGGATGATAGGGTTTCTTTTCGTTGTTAGCTTTCTTGGGCTTTTCTCAGTGGTTCCTCTTCGTAAGGTATTTTCTATTCTCAGGATATGTGGAATGCACATGCATAACAAAATTTCTTGCAAAAGATAAAATCTGTTCTCAGGATTTTGTTTTCTGGAGTTATCAGTTTTACTTTTTATTTATAATTAAATTTTATTCTTCTAACTCATATCTTGATAATTATGTTTCAGATTATGATCGTAGACTTCAAACTGACTTATCCAAGTGGCACTGCAACGGCTCACCTGATCAATAGTTTCCATACCCCACAAGGAGCTAAGCTAGCAAAGTAAGCAAGTTACACAACTTTAGTAAATTCTGTCAGCATTACAGATGGTATGCTTACAATTTTATCGTTTCTTTCCAATTGATCACTACAGGAAACAAGTAAAAACTCTGGCGAAATTCTTCTCCTTCAGCTTCTTATGGGGTTTCTTCCAATGGTTTTTCACTGCTGGGGATGACTGTGGATTTGCGAGTTTTCCCACGTTTGGTCTCAAAGCATATGAAAACAAGTAGGTTCTAATTTCAAACTTACCTACATGATAAATGTTCAATTCCAGTCATCTCTCTGGCAATTGAAAGAGATGATATAGTTTGTTTACCTTGATTTAACATTTCAATTTTTCCAATAAATCAGGTTTTACTTTGACTTCTCAGCAACATATGTTGGTGTAGGGATGATATGTCCCTATCTAATCAACATATCTTTGCTACTTGGATCTATCCTTTCTTGGGGTATAATGTGGCCTCTGATTCAGGAAAGAAAGGGTCACTGGTTCCCTGCAGATCAGAGTCCCAGCAGCCTTCATGGCTTGCAGGGATATAAGGTAATCTCCTCCCTTTTTGTTTAGAGCAGAAAGACCAAATTGAAGCACAGTTTTAATTCTTAAGGTATATTTTCCACAATTCTCTTCTATTGCAGGTCTTCATAGCAATAGCCATGATCCTTGGTGATGGTCTCTACAATTTCTGCAAGGTATTTGGACGAACATTATATGGTTTATATTTGCAATTCCGCAATAACAATGAAGGAGTAGTCCTGCCAGTTGGAGCTCCTACAGAGCCTTCCATGTCTTTTGATGATCAGCGACGAACAGAGCTTTTCCTCAAGGATCAAATTCCAACATGGCTTTCCATAGTCGGTTATGTTGGCATTGCCATCATCTCTACTATAACACTTCCACACATTTTCCCTCAACTTAAGTGGTACCATATCGTCGTGATTTATATCTTTGCACCGGTATTAGCCTTCTGTAATGCTTATGGTTGTGGTCTAACTGACTGGTCTTTGGCATCCACCTACGGAAAGTTGGCAATCTTTACGATTGGTGCATGGGCCGGTCTTTCTCATGGAGGGGTTCTTGCTGGACTAGCCGCCTGTGGTGTCATGATGAACATAGTCTCCACTGCATCCGACCTAACACAGGATTTTAAGACTGGTTATATGACATTGGCTTCCCCTCGGTCCATGTTCGTAAGCCAAATTATTGGCACAGCAATGGGTTGTCTCATCTCACCATGTGTATTTTGGCTCTTCTATAAGGCGTTCCCTGACTTAGGTACCCAAGGTTCAGCATACCCTGCCCCTTATGCACTGGTGTATCGTAACATGTCTATCATCGGAGTTGAAGGTTTCTCAGCTCTTCCGAAGAACTGCCTCACCCTTTGCTACGTATTCTTCATAGGAGCTATTGTGATCAATGGCATCAGAGATCTCGTGGGAAAGAACAAGGCAAAGTACATTCCTCTCCCAATGGCGATGGCCATTCCCTTCTATCTTGGCTCCTACTTTGCTATTGATATGTGTCTCGGGAGCTTGATTTTGTTCGTTTGGACAAAGATTAACAAGGCCAAGGCTGATGCATTTGGGCCTGCCGTGGCTTCTGGTCTGATTTGTGGTGATGGGATATGGACCTTACCCAGTTCAGTACTGGCTTTGGCAGGAGTGAAACCGCCCATTTGCATGAAGTTTCTGTCTAGGATGGATAACAATAGGGTTGATAGTTTCTTAAATTCTTGAACCCCCTTTCTAGTAGGTGTTTATCATTCTCTCTTATTCTGTTAGTATTGTCACATTTACACTGAAATTGTTCGTGTACATATTGAGTGCTACAATTGTCATAAACCATTTTAGCTCAATTGAAACATGAATTGCTAATGCTGAGTTTATGTGCATTGACTAACATATATACTTTTTAAAGTTCATTGTATTTCTCTATTCTCATTAATTGGTTAGCTTTGGATAATATTACAGAATAACCCCAACAAATTTATGTTATTTAAAGCTGAAAAATAAGCATGGAAGAAAAAGAAAAGCCAACCGTCCCTTATGTCTGTATCAACTTTATTTATTGAGAAAGTACATTTTTCATCGAAAACTCACTTTGAGCAATTAAATTTTACTCACAATTTTTATCCCCTAAATAACTTATGCATGAATTAAAATAAACTTTACTTTGTCCAGATCAGCTGAGAGTTAGATGTTGTTTCACCTGTCGCTCTTTGATTGGTCCACCTCATATAATATATTTTTTATAAATTCGGCAAAACTAACTAAAAATAATTAAATAAATCCTAAACCGCCAAAATAAAGAACCGGACTGTATGTCATCTGCTTTTCCTTAATTAGGTTTTCTTAATTTCTAATTGGCACGGAAGGGTTTAGATTTTCTTTTTCTTGGCCGTCAATGGTGGCGGTAGTCTCGGTAGCGGCATGGAATAGGGGGACGAAGCTATGAAAGTACAACTTCTATGAAAAAATAGGGGAGACGATGATGGAGATAAGTGGTGCGACAGTGAAATAGGATAAATCTGAAGTCACCGGTTTCCGGCGAGACGCCACTGGCTGAGGAACGACCACCGTAAAACGAGTAGGGACCTCGTGAGTTTAATTAGCGTTCATTATTGTTGTTGTTGTTTCTAGCGTTGGATCTGCTACAATATGAGAAGTTGTTGCTGAAGAAAAATTAAAAAGTGGGACCCACTAATTTGATTTGTCTCAAAACAATTCGTATAATTTAAAATATATGTATTAATATATCAAGAATAGAATATTAAAAGTATTAAATATATGTTGGCCAATTAAAAAATAATATATGTATGATTTGTCTGATTTTAAAATAAAATTTTCATTATCACTTGTTTCTAGGAAGGTGATTGTATTGTACTCTCTCTTTTATGTCACATCTTAAGAGATATTTAATACACTATCGATAAGAATAAGGGGGTAAAAAATTATCGATATAGTTATAATATTAAAATAATTTTTCGGTGCAAGTTTGAAGATGAAAAGATACATTTATTTTGTTGGAAAGATAATTATGTGATCTCTTTACTGTTGGAAAGACAAATATGAAAAGAGAATGTTAGAGAAAAGGACATAAATGGTCCCTTAATTATGAAAGTAGGTTCAAAATAGTTTCTTAATTATGTATTTAACAGTTTTTATCCTTTAAATTCGAAGTTAATACAAATGATCTCCTTAGGTAAGTTAAAAGTAATTTTTTAACTATGCACTTAACAGTTTTGGTCCTTTAAGTTCGCTAAAAATTAACATTTTTAGTCTTTGACAAAATATTTAACGAACTCTGTTTGTTTGATTTGAGGGACTATGAAAAAAAAAGGAAATTAATAAGAACTCACATTTAGAGGTAGACACTACTAAAGAAAAGGTCAAATACCCCATGACAAAATCGACAGTTATTTTCGAGCAAAAAAGCACGGAAACTATTTTTTCAAAACAAATTCATTATAATGAAAATATTTATTTTTATATTGATTTTTTTAATAAAAATCGAGTAAGTATATTTTACCTAGTCGATGAACTCCCAATGTTTTAACCGATAAAATCCGTCCATTTTTTTGTGTTATGAGATATTATTTTCTAACATTATCAAGTCAGTTAATTTTTTTCTACGACCAATGGATATCTATAGTTTTGTCCATATTTTCTTTAATAATGTGTACCTCTAAAACATAAGTTCTTGCTAAAAAAAATTCCCCTTAATTTTCGTCAAATCTAACGCGCTGAGAGTTCCAAAAATATTTTGTCCGTGTCTCGAGAATGTTATCCAGAAGCATACAAACAAAAAAAGAGTTTGAAGACGTCAACACGTGTTGTACTTGAGTCTCTTCCTTCTAGATATTACTAGCTTTTTCCAGATTCCCATATCTTTGTGAATATATATGTCTCCTTTGTCTTAATCCAACAACCCCACCATTGTGACTCTGTTTCTGTTCTGCCATATCTTAGTTACTTCCTAGTGATCTAAGCTACTTTTATTGCAAACCTGCAAGTTAATAGACAGAAGAAGGAAAAAATAGATTTGCTGCTAATCTTGAATCAGAGAGAAGGGAAGTTGAAGATGTGTTTGGTGTTTGTATGTGATGAAGATGAAAGGGTGTTACAAAGACAGGCAGCTCCAGGGGCTTGTCCTTATTGTGGAGGGATGGTTCAAGCCTTGGATGTGGAGAGCCAGTGGAGATTCTGCTTTCTCCCTCTTTATTTCAAGACTAAACGCAGATATTACTGTACCCTTTGCACCAGGCGCCTCATCATATGATATAGCCTTCTTTCTTTATTAATCTTGTGTGTCCTTGAACTTTCAAGAAACAAAGATGTATAATCTTGTTCATATGTTATCTAAGTTTGATTTATGAAATTATTAGCAAAAGATTGTTTTGGTGCAATTGAGCAACTGTTCTTGTTATATCAAGACTTCCTTGTTTTGGCGTTTGATTTTTCGAGTTTTCTTTTCTGAATTCCTTGTTGGTCATCTATAGACTAAATACTCTGACTGGTTCCAGAATGTTTAATGAGGGGGTAAATTATTAGCTTAGACTTCCAAATGAGGAACGGGAAAAGGTTCAAATATTATTATTTTTATTTTTTTTTCTGAAGGCTGCGGTGCTCTTTCTTTCGAGTGCGCGAACAGTAAACCCCATGACGTAATAGCGCAAACCACGTCAGTCGATTAACCACACTTGACAAGCCATGTGTGGCGAGAACAGTAACCCCGGTGACGTAATAGCGCGCAAACCCACGATTAACCACACTTGCGCCCATGCGCGTGTGTGCGCCAACCAAGAAGGTTTATGCAGGGGATCGAATACCTATGACTTATGCGATTTTTCTTACGTTTGCCTTTGTTAACCTCTCGGTCCATGAAATTCCACATTATTATCTTTCGTCTCAAATATGCCCTTCCAAATACCATGGGAAAATCGCTCTGATTTGGCTATTATGTGTGAGTTACAACAATTGCAGAAACGGGAAGTAATCAACTATTATAAAGATTACAATCTGGAAACGTCAATATTCACTCTGTCCTTAAGACAATATTGTCTCGTATAGATTATTTTACGGTAATGGACAACTTATCTCCCAAGATGAAACAACAACTAACAAATGAGCAAAAGAAACTTAAGTCTTTACTAAAAGAAGACCTTTGAGTGTTTGAGAGATTGCTTAGAGAGGAAGAAGATCAGAAAATCTGAGTTGTGTCTATTCTCCAATTGAGCCAAGTTCTCAATTTATAGTGTAAAGAAGATGACCTTTCAACTAGCCAACTAATGGCCTTCAATAGCATATAATGACTCTTAATTGAGAGGTTACAATCAGTCAATAATGCTACCAAATAATGGTTGAGTTATGAAGGAAAAACTGGCATTTGAATGCTCCAAAACGTTTTCATAATCAGCCAAACTTTTGGACTTCCGTTGCACAGACACTGTCCGGGTAGAGCCGCGGCGCAACCCTTGGGGCTCAGCCTCGGAAGCGCCGATCCGTTCCAATCTTTACACTTCATCCTTCATTTACCAATATAAAACACTCGTTATTTGGTCAACAACCGTTAATCATTTTACGTCTCAAACATTTTATTTACGTACCAATATCTCTTTCACTAAGGAAATTTACGATAATTGGTACAACGTATGCACGTGTGTGAAAACAACGTTTTCGACGTGCGGACCTCCAATTATTTGAATTATAAATAATGGGATAAAATTTATTGTACGTTAATAAATTTTCAACAATATGATAGAAGCCATATATGGTTACATTCGTTCAAACATTTTGTCTAGATATACTAATCCAAGTAGACTGCAATTCAGCATGATCTTGAAACTAGTAAAGACTATACATAATTTTAATAGAATATTTTTTAAATATTTTTTCATTAATCTTATCTCTTATTTTAGATAGAATTGTATGTGTATTGTATTTAGATCTACTATTTTAGGGTGATAGAATTATATTAGTTACCTAGTGTAGATATTCTTGTACTACTATATATATTGTACATTATTAATGAATAAAATTAAGGAACATATTCGTTTATGTTATCAGAGTCAATACTCATTTCAATTCTTTGTTCACCGATGTTGGGCCCCAAATTATATTATTCACGCTCCATTTAACAAGTTAATGAGAACATGAACTCCCTTGTACAATCCTCACCCTACAAACTACTTTTGAGATTGAGTTAGGTTCAAGATCCATTCTTTACAAATTTTTACTCATTAGTGAAAATGAGTTTCATCAAGATTCCAGTGGAAATGACTTAAACCAATATAAAATAAGCTGTTGTGGTATAAAATATTTCCTCTCAACAATATCAGCCATCCAATACCATAATTAGAGCATAGTTAGTTGCTAGAAGTATTTTCCTTTTTGAATCCTTATAGTGCATTCTTATTGGTTCAAACCTTGGATATGGTCTGCACCAGGAGTCTAATCATCCAATAACTGTTCCAATCTATATGAGATGAGCTTCTTTCTCTCTGTCTCGGCACTTCCACAAAAAAGATGATATTGACTCCACATATGATGGCCATCAGGCCATGTATATTGTTATTTAGTTATCTACGTATATTAGTTATAGAAGCTTATATTTAGAAAACAATTGTTAGTTGGATCTGGGTAGGCGTGTTGGTGCAATTGTGCAGTTGCTCTCATTATTTCAAGACTTCCCTTCTCCTTTTCCTTTTGTTTCTTGGTTTTAAGTTTATGTACCAAGTCTTTTGCCAATAGTAGTCACAAATGTAGTGTCTATTTGACGTGAAATACTAAAATGCTTTATTTTGAAGGACAGATCTTTATAGACGAAGTAAATGAAGATTATATTACATTGATCTTGCTATCTGCGCTACACTATACATGTAAAATCTGGTGAAAGCATTTAGTTTCTGCAGCTGTAAATTGGAAGTAACTTTGCTTAGGCCTCAATTAATTCTCTAATTGGTTTATTGTTTATGTTAGCTGATGGGATACTAGTGAATTCCGAGAGTATAGCTTTGAACTCATCTCCTGTAAGAGTCTCCTTTTCTAGCAGCACGTCCACTAATTTGTCGATTGGCTCCCTGTTGTTCCTTATGTGGTTCTTTGCAATTTCATATGCTCTCTCAATTATGTGCCTTACAGATGCATCAATGTCTTCTGCTAGTTTCTCGGAAATTTGGTTCCTCGCCAGCATTCTCAGCACCACATCGCCACTTTGTGATGCTGGATCCAGTAACACCCATGGTCCAATCTCAGACATCCCAAACATTGTCACCATCTGCTCAAGTTAATACTAGTGAGTATTCGATTACGTTGTAGTTTTATTTGGTGCAACAGGAAGATGTGTTAAGTAAATACCTGTCTTGCTATTTGAGCTATTTGTTGCAAGTCTCCTGCTGCACCAGTAGTGATTTCTGGTTCACCAAAAATTATTTTCTCTGCTGCTCTACCTCCTAAACCTCCCACTATTCTAGCAAAAAGTTGCTGCTTAGAGATCAAGGTTGGATCATCACCAGGAATGAACCATGTAAGACCGCGAGCTTGCCCTCTTGGGATCAATGTGACTTTCTGTACTGCATCATGGCCGGGAGTCAATGTCCTACATGCACGAGAATTCACTCTTAGTACTTTGTCTTTTGATTACAAGACCTAACTCCTAACCTCGTCCGCTTTTTTCATTTAGACACCTTATCTAAGGGACTGACCTATTGAACACCTGATGTTAGTTGAAAAACGAATAGAAAATGATTGTTAACTTACGCGCAGACAGCATGTCCAACTTCATGGTATGCTACTAGAATCTTGTTCTTTCCATCTGTCATCTTGGTTCCTTCCATTCCAGCTACAATTCTATCAATAGAATCATCTATCTCTTTCGAGGTAATCGTATCTTTTCCTCTCCTTCCAGCTAGAATGGCAGCTTCATCATGAGGTTTGCAAGATCTGCACCACTGAATCCTGGTGTTCTCATTGCAATAACACTTAGAGACACATCTTTATCAAGCTTCTTGTTATTACTGTGAACCTTCAATATTTCCTCCCTTCCTCTTATATCAGGCAGTCCAACACTTACCTATTGTATTACAAAATAAATGTAATATCAATATTAGTGAAATGTATCCTAGAAACCCTGATCTTGTTTCACAATAAAAGACTCATTTCTTACCTGTCTATCAAACCTTCCAGGTCTAAGCAAAGCCTGATCAACAATTTCAGGCCTATTAGTAGCAGCAATGACAATGACTCCAGTGTTTCCAGTAAAACCAACCAATTCAGTGAGAAGTTGGTTGAGTGTCTGCTCTCTTTCATCATTTCCTCCACCAATACCTGTTCCTCTCTGCCTCCCAACAGCATCAATTTCATCAATAAAGATTATGCAAGGAGAATTTTGTTTCGCCTTGCTGAATAAGTCTCTAACTCTTGAAGCTCCTACACCGACAAACATCTCAATGAACTCTGAACCAGAGAGAGAAAAGAATGGCACCCCTGCTTCTCCGGCGATCGCCTTGGCCAGCAATGTCTTTCCTGTCCCTGGTGGACCCACTAACAGCACTCCCTTTGTATCTTTGCTCCAACTGCAGCAAACTTTTCTGGGGTCTTCAAGAATTCAACAATCTCTTGAAAATCTTGTTTTGCTTCATTAACTCCAGCCACATCATCAAATGTTACTCCTGTATTTGGTTCCATCTGGAATTTGGCTTTGTTCCTGCATTGTCCACAAACAAGTAGTTGCTAGTAGTGTTGAAGATCAATTCATTAGATAGGCTGAATACGTCATTGCCAGTAAATTTCATTTAGGCACCCGAACTAAGGCATGTTTCGATTGATCACCTAAACACATGATAAAGTATTTCCATTAGACACTTCCGACTCAAAATTTTGAAAAAGCTTTTGTGGATGTACCCAAACGCTCATTACGTAGACAAATTAACCACTTAAAATATGTCACCTCCTTTAATTATACAAATTAGCCGTAATACCTCATGCATGTTTCAACTGATGTTGATATGTGTAATTAAAGGAGGATGCATATTTTATGTTATTAACTTATTTACTTAATGGACATTTGTGAATACACAAAGAAACATTTCCAAAATATGAGCCGAAGTTGTTTAAGAGAAATATTTTATCGTGTTCAGGTGCTCAATTGAAACACGTCATAGTTCGAGTGTCTGAATGAAATTTATTGACAAATTTTAGGGGTTGTAGATATATTCAGCCCCATTAGATATAAAGTTCAATCTTCATCATGTTTATGGACTTTCCAGTCTAGCATACCTTCCTAATCCAAAAGGCAAGCTTGGCCCTCCAGGGGTATTTGAAGAACTTCTCAACAGCAAAGAGCCAAGCAATATCAAGGGAAAAGCTAAATTCCCAAGTAAATCAAGAAGGGGCCCAATGACACTCATCTCAGGGAGATGAGCAGCAAAATCTACATCCTTTTCTCTAAGTTTCCTCACCAATTCTGGTGGCAATCCTGGCAACTGAACTTTAACTCTCTGGACTTTATTGAGATTAGGATTGAATATCTCAGCAACAGCAGTATTCTCAAAGAAATCAACTTTCTTAACAGCACCTTGATTCAAGTACTCCAAGAATCTTGAATATGACATTCTACTTGAAGTTGCTTCAACTGGTGCTTCAGTTTCAGCTCTTGCTGGTTTAGACAAAGTACCAGCTACTAGGCTCAAACCACTAGTACTCAACAGCTTCCTCCTGTTTATTCTTGTGTCTGAATGTGTTTTCTGACATGGCGTTTCTTTATTTGAGATTTTAGGACTGAGTACCCTTAGAAAAGTCTTGGGATTTACGTAGGGGAAATTGAGAGGCAGATAAAGATAGGGCAGGTGACATTTTCATTTTCTCAGCTTAGGCTTTTGTGTTTATGAATTATATGTATTTCACTTTTCGGAAGTTGAAGACAGTTGACAACTTTGGAGGTAGAGTTGGTAAGAATGTTATAATATAGTACTACTATATATAGGATTTGAAGGAGATGTTTCTAGGACTACTTTGTTTGGAATTATGTTTGTGATATTTTTGGTAGTATGTACTTGGTTATTCATGAAGGCTCTAGAGTAAATGACTTGTGGATTATATTAGGATATGATGCGATGGAAATAGAGAAGAATTCTTAACAGTTCATGTTTATAATTAGCATACATGAAGTCTCAAGTTTAACCATACACTTGGAGAAATTGTGGTCTCTTGTTTGGACAAATTCTGGTGGGCTCTTTTACCTTGACTTTTGTTTCTCCCAAAAAAGATGAAGCTCAAGAAGCAATTTTTTTTATATCCAGACTATAGATACCGATCCTCAACAGTACTATCAGTAAATGGCGGAATGATCAGGGTTTGAGAACAGAGCAACTGATATCACCTATAAGGTTAGAATTCGAACTCACGCTTCAGACCTCTAGCTGAATTTTAAGTTCACCTCCTTTGTCATCCAACTATGCCCGGGACTTTAAGAAGCAATTTTAAGCTTATTTCAGGAGGATGCCATGTATATTCTGGGCCCTGGGATCTTTGTCTTTTCCTCGAGACCTTCCTTCTCAATTCTCATGTTGTAGAAGTTCCTATATTATTAAATGAGGTCTGTCATCTAAATACAAATTTTCTATTAGTTTTAATTTATATAACACTCTTTTGATATTATAACAAGTCTTAACATTATTATCAATTTTTTAGTTTTAGATTCATTAATCAGATAGATGATTTTTTTGATGGAAGTGAGATAGGTAAACGGTAAAATATTATCACATCAGTTAAGTGACCAGAAATATAATCCTAATGTACTGAGTGACTTTATGATTGAAATTGCAAAAGTAGAGGGACTTTTTGTTATAAAATTTTAAAACAAATGACTTTGATCTTAAATGACAAAATCGAATTTTTGTTACAATACAAAAGAAATAGTGATTTTCTTAAATAATTTTTATGAGGTGAATGACCATTTGCGTAAACAACTCTAATGATTTTTTTGGTTTTAGTCGGTATTCGTATTGAAGTTTGATTATATACGAATTCGCGCCGCGTAGGGTCTCGTACAAGGGAAACTCAATGATTTTTTTATACTCATGACTAAAACTTGAAACCTCTGATTAAAGGAGAAGCGGATCCATTCAATGCACCACATTGTTTGATAGTAAACTCCAATGAATCTATTAGGAGTAATGGTCAAACAATCCTTTTAATTAACGTAAATACGTAATTACACAATGAGTGTGTCATCCTAGAAAGATACTCCTTCCGGTTTTTTTTACTTGACCCATATTGACTTGAGATTAGGGGTGCACAGAAGGTTAAAACCAGATCGGACCAGACCCAATCGGACCGGACCGAAGATCGAGAATCCCAATTACTTGGACCGAAGATCGGACCGAATTTCTCGGTCCGGTCCGGGTCATTCGATGCAGTTCGGTCTATGGGCAATTCCCCTCCAGTCCCAGCAGCCCCCAGTCCCCAGGCAGCCCCGCCAGCCCAACCCCTTTGCCGGACGTATTGACATATCAAATATAAGTTGTAAATTAGTGAAACTTTAAATGGTCATAACTTTGCGCTCGGACGTCCGTTTGATCTAATATTTTTTTGATTTCGCGTATTTTTTCGAGACGAAGCCATCCCATTGCTTCAGCCGATTTCTCCAAAAACGTCCGCCTTGCTCCTCAATTTCACTTTTCCCCCAAATCGTTACGTTTTTCTCCTTTTCAAACCTAAATATCTCGCGATGTACAATAGATTTCAACGTAAAAAAATTGTGGTAATGTGTCCGAGAATGTCAATTTCAGTATTGGAAATTCAATTTTAAAAAATAAAATGGGCCCCGGAACCCGACCCGAAATTATATATATATTATATATTAGGAATTTAGAAAATTAGGAATTATATAATTCAATATATATTAGGAATTATATAAATTATATATATTATAAAAAAAATTAAAATTTTGGTCGGACCGAACTGACTGGCCGACCAGGACCGAAACTTATATTTCAAAGGACCGGATCGAAAAATTCGATCCGATTCGGTCCGGTCCAAACAGGTCCGGTCCGATCTATTTTTTCGGTCCGGACCGATTTTTGTGCACCCCTACTTGAGACTCCTTTTGAGAAATACTCACTTAAGTTCAAAATAAGTGAATTTTTGGAGTGTGGTACAAGAAAGTTAATTAATTATCATAATTAAGGGTAATTTGATAATATTATCCTTTCACTTTCTCCAAACTTTTTTTAAAAGTAAAAATAGTCATCGTTGAGATTTTGAAAAACCCATTTAAAAGAAGGGTAACTTTGAAAAAAAAATCAATTAATATCTTTTTGGGATTTGAAAATTTCATTTATTTTGGACCAAAGAAATAGCGGTAGAAATTTACTCATTTTGAACGGGAAAAGAGTATTTCTTAGAAGTTTATATTATTAAATACCTTATTAATTATGCTTTGAAAATTTAAATTTGACTACTACTACTACTTTACGTTGTTAAAATGAACTACTAATAAAAAAGAAAATTTTATTTTTCGCTAAGGACGCATAAACTTTTATGGAATGGATGAAGTATTTAAAAAGGATAGGAAGGAGTAATGATATTTAAGCCGTAAAATTAGATAATGTAGCATATAGCCCGTATGAACGTAGCTCAGTTGGTTCCAGGGATAGATTGTCCCCAAGTAGGCAGGTTCAAGCCCTAGCAGCCGCCGTGTGAGAGTTTCCATTCCTCTCAATAGCATTGGATCGGGAATGTGGTCATCAATGTAAGAGAATCGCTGAGTCACCATGATTTACTTCCTCCATCAATCTCTGTCGGACCGAGATGGGGGCCCGTAGGCGAGAGAGATTTCACCTTTTGACCGAAGATAATGTAGCATCTAGCATGTAGAATCCACTTAATAGTGGGTACACGGACGAAGTGTTTATAATATCGAGAAACGGACAAAATGCCTTTTCATGTCGCGCTTTATGGTCAGTTGACACTGTACGAGGAGTTGGATTTTAAGAAAAGAAGGAACAAACTCATTTATTAATGCATTCGAACTTTCCGGTTTTTGCTCTTCTTTTGTCTTTCCATTTCCTGGTAAGTTGTAAGTAAACGAGAAAAATGGAACAAGCAAAACAAGAACTGGAAATTTTGGAAACTCAGTACCCAAACAAGTTTGAGTATCTGAAGTTGGAGCTAAGATCCTTTATCTCTCTTCTTGAATCTCACTACTCTGACCCTGTTCCTTCTTCCTCCTATGTTGCTACTCAAGGTTACTGCTTCTGTCTTTTTTTTTGCTATCATATGTTTGCACTTGTGATTATAGATGAATGTAGTGTAAAATGCTGATATGTTTGTCTATGTTTGTACTTATGTTTGTACTCACTACCCAAATATGCCGATATGCTTGCGTAAAATTAGTATACATGCCTAAAGGTGTGACATAGTGCTTAATGAAGTAGTGCAGACCTTGGGATAGGGTCTAAATCCTGAGCAAAGTCAGAAAAATATCTGTTAATATCCAGAGTTTGATGATGAGAGGTAGCAGCCTAGCAGGTCCTAATAGTTAAGGTGTGCACAAACAAATCCAGATACCGCTAGTATAAATGAAAAAAGTAAAATCATGTGTACACCACTGTCCGGGTAGATGTATGTGTATACTGCCTTCACTAGTTTAAAATCCAGAATTAGACTATGTTTTTACTTTGGAGTATATTTTATCTAGTTAGTTTTCTATGCTAATGTTGATGAGTTTGTTGTTTCTGGGGTTTGTATAGAGTCATCAAGCAACAGGAAGAGGAAAAATGGAAGCTTTGTTAGTCAAGAAGAACCCAAGAAGAAACTGCAAAAGGTAGTGCAGGATACTGCGGGTTGTACCAAGAGGAGTAGGATTGATGTTGTCATGGAGAAGGCTCAGGCATGTCTTCGGAAAATTCAACGATTCAAAACCAGTAACAAGTGACTTTTTTGCAATACCTCTGATTTTGAAGGTAGAGGCACATGATTATAGGTCATTTGCATGAAGTAAACAGTGACGAATCAATGATCTTATTATATGTATACAAGAATTCTTTTCCCTTGGTACAATCGTTTGAAAAGTGAGGTTCTTGGATTATGTTCTATTAACAAATGGGAAACTTTAAAGGCCATTGGGCTTGCATTAGTAATGATCTTCACCAACATCATGTAATAGCAACAAATATGTATATAAGAAATCAAGCTGCCACACTTGCTAGACTCTTTATGTCCCTATGCTTGTAGTTATCTGTGTACTCCTTTTGGTTTTTGTGAAACTTTTCTGATGCAAAAGAGGCATCATTAATCCTGAGGGGCTCAGTGAACTGTCACTTCTTAAGGTGAAGATCCTGCATTAAGTGCCAAGTTAAAAAGACCTGCTAAATACACCCCCACCGGCCACCACCAAAAAAAATCAATTCAAATAGTGCACACTATTTTTTTTCGCGATGAGGTCCACATAAAAACTGATTAAGCTTATGCCAAAACAACTTTTAACTATACTCGACATATCCAAAGAAACAGTATGCAGCGTTTGGTGGTTTGATTTAAGGACATCAGTTGGTTATCCCGGCAACACGAATTCTGCGACTCTTAAAGGTTGATAAGAAAGCTGAATGTGAGCCGTGAGAGACGGAAAGCAGAAAGAATAATTCAAAGGATGGTATGAAAAAAGAGTGGAATATCAAATATAGGAAATCTAACAAATACTAACTCCTAGGGACTGTATCATATGGTGCATCCTTCCAAACCAAATTCCAAAATTTTAGTTTACATTCTTCTTCAACTAATATCAGCTTACATCACAACTCATACATAAAAAGGAGGGACAAATGACCCCCAGAATTTTGTCAAAAATAAAGGTGTTTGAAACTTCATGCACCTCGACTATCTCACTTGGTACTTGCATGCACCTCGACTATCTCACTTGGTACCTGTTACCTCCTGCAGGCAAAGGTATCAAGGCTTAGGCAGATTGACAAAAACACACATGGTTTTTGTCTTTGCTAGGATTTGAGAGTAAAGTACAACACAACTTGAGAAGCGTAATTCTTAAATGACCACAATTATTTGTGAGCAAAGTGAGATACTCAGTAACATTTGCTCAAGTATCCGTTTGAATTGCTCCACACCCCAAATCATGCAGGATCTATACTTCCTTTTCCAAGATACACTGAATGCTCAGATTCCTTTCACTGGCTTTCCCACCTTCACAGTTTCTAGAAGTTATAAGCGGAGCTGGTATCTATGTTGGCTAAGTAGATTTGCACAACCGAACAGAGTCACACATAGTTCAGAAAGCAGGACACCACAAGCATTACAGATTGTGCTTCAGCCAAAGATCATAAGTTCTAATGACAAGCAACTCTCTTAAGGTATCAACTAAACATTCACTTGCACAGGTCATCTGTTACAAAGCAGCACATCTTGCAGCACTGTTACACTTATAATTAGTAAAGGAGACTCGGCCTCTTTCTCAGATGCAGGTGTCTATGTTAATTGGAGGATAATTCATTCTCACTGATGACAGTTTCTGCTAGTTCAGATGTGACACATCTCCCTGAAAGTTAACAATAGGACAAAATCAATGAACCAGATATACAGCTTAAAGCTTTTCTTTTCTCAATATGGAAAAATCTAGACATGACTGCTAGGACTATTCTGTCAATGAATCCTGGATGCACATGGATATAATGTATTCAAATAATTCTTGCATTTATCTATCAACTTGAACTAGATACATATGCAAACTCTCAAAGATCAGCCAACCTACCATATTAGTTGAAAGGTAGCTAAACATTTCGTTTTGAGCTTTATTTCAGACACATGCATTCATGTTGGATGTGTTTCACGTGCATAAGATTTTTTGCATTGCATTGGTTTTCGCTTAGTTAAGTTAGACAGACCTCAAGTGGTAAGATTAGCTTCTTTGATCCTAAGACATAAAAGAAACAGATGATAATACATAATAAATGAGATATATTTAACTTGTTTCTGCCTCTCATTCCAATTCTATGTTATGTCATCCATGCTTCAGTTAACGGGGTCTGGGCGTACGGAGGGAATGTTAAGAGTCCACATTGGAAATGAAATGGGAATATGAACTCCTTATATGGACTTGGACAATCCTCACCCTACAAGCTAGCTTTTGGGGTTGAGTTAGATCCAAGATCCCTTCTTTACAAAAAGATATGCTCTTTATGGAAGATTGTAATGGAATGAGTCAAGTAGAGTTGAATGGATATATACAATTAATATAGCCGACCCTGATTACTTAGGAATTGAGGCATAGTGATCGAGAATATTTTGAAATGCCATGGACTATAATGTCGTAGTCCACCTGAAAGTAAAATGAAAACAATGGTTGTGCTTTTGAATCAAAGGGCTTTCAAATCAACCCGAGAAAATGAACAATATAGAACACGTGTTCTCAATCCTTACCTCCATCTTATGTTGCTAAGAATTTGTTCAAGCCTCCTGACTTCTATGACCCTTCCCGTCAGGGCCTTTAGCAACTGTAAAACATCCAACATTCATGGTATGTATGCGAGCTCTCAATAATTCAATCTTCATCTGAATCAGTCTTCACCTCCTCCATGTCACCATCTTCACCCTGGCTCACAGCTGTTGGCTCAGAATGACCTCTAGACAACCCACGCCGTCCCAAAATAACAAGATCAAGAAGCTTCCTCCTAGCCTCATACACTGGATTTGATTCAATCAAACATCCCCTTTCATAAGCCTCCCTCAAAAACACTGTATGCCTATACCCTTTCGTCGACATATAAAATATCCCTGGATGATCCAAAAACAAGTCCCTTATATTCAAATCAACCCCAAACCACTTCCTAAAATGACTAATCTTCTCTACCTCAACCATCTTCTCCACCGTCAGACTCAAAAACTCGTGCACAATCCCAACTGCCCTCTTCTCCATCTCCATCATCCCAATCTTACTCTTCCTCTTCTTCTCTCCAATCTCCACCGCCTCATACGGCCCCACATACTTCAACCCTTGCCATTCCTTAACCTTTACCTTAAAACTCCTCCTCAACTTCATCCCTGGTGGATAAGTATGCTTAAAACTATACGACATGTCATTCCTATCAACCCCGCAATCCTCTTTACAACATTCCAATACCCTCCAATTATCAACAGCAGCAACTAACTCACCCTTCGGTATATCCCCAACAAATTTCAACAAATGAGTATTTGGTTCATTCCCACTATCAACAAGTACAAAAAGATCAGATTTTTTCAAGATTACACTATCCTCAAAATCATCAGGCAAACCAAGTTCCCTAGAAACCTTAAAAATAGCTCTAAGGGGCAATGCTTTAGTCAACGACATCAACAACAAACGCACTAAACGGTTGACTACAAGTGGTAAAGTATCATTAATAGCTGTAGCTTCTTGTTGGGTGATGTTAAATGCGGTTTGTGTGAGTGTACAAAAAGGTTGTAGCTTTATGGGGTGGTGGAAAATTTGGAAGATGTGGGGGTATTTACGGAGGAAATGGGTGGCTCCACGGTTGAGATGGAGGCGTTGGGATAGACGGTTGAGGAAGTCCAGGGAGACGGCGGCGTTGGTGGTGGTTGTGCCGAGGATGAGGTCTTGAATTGAAATGACTTTGAAGAGGTTTTTGTATTTGTCCATGAGCTTTTCGAAAGTGGGGTCTCGGTTTCTTGAAGCTACGTATTCAGCTGAGGTGGTTTTACGGCGGAGGAGGACGGTGGTGGTGGTGGCTGGTGGTTTGGGGTTTATTTTTTGGAGGAAATGGGTCAGCATGGTTTTGCGCCGTGGTTGTTAACGGCGGTTTTTGGTGGTGGGTGAAAGCACTAGTGGTGGTTCCCGGCGGAGTGGCATTTACTGGCCGCTTTGTGGATCTGGACCGGGACGTGTTTGCTATTAGCTCTGGATCTGAACTTGGACTTGGCCCAAAGGATTAGTAAGGCTTGCTGGGCTTCTTCTGTTGTTGCTGCTGCTTCCCAAATTTTTGTACGGATTGTGCTTCAAAAGCACTGATCCTTCATTTTTTCTCATCTTACATGTGATCTTTAATTTTTGTTTATGCTGTTTATTTAATGAAAATATCTAAATATATTATCGACATAAGTTGTGTAATATTTTTATTTTCAAAAATTAAATTTTTATTGTATTAAGCACAAATTCTGTATGAATTAAGTTATACTGCATAAGTTGTATAATATTTTTCAGATTATTATGAGTGTTGAAAGTTTTGCCTTTAACTACATAATTTGTGTGTATGTTACGATATCGGAAGCTAAACGCTAACTATGCCAGCTTTTTAGACTTATATCTTTTTTCATATTATGTTGATTATTGAAAGTTTTGCTTTATCCGACATAACTTGTGAGATGTTATGATATATATGTTGAAGATAAACACTAACTTTATCGACCGAAATTTAATTATATTGCATCAAAAATGTTAGAGGGTAAAAATTAAAGACCACAAATTTAAAAAGCAAAAATTTAAAGACCACCTGAATAGGGACATTTGTGCGAATAACCCCTTCTTTCACATATCTTCATGTCCATTTTAGAATGTCGGGTCCAAAGTTAGGTTATGGGTTTGTTCAGTATGGAAAAAAATATTTTCCATGAAAAATGTTTTGCTAGAAAATGTGTTTTTTTTTAAATAAGTGAATTTTTTACTTATTTTTTTTTATGAAAAATAAATAAATGTTTTACTTATTTTCTCATGTTCGGTTGATTAGTAGATTTTTTTTTCTTGAAAATGCTCACCCAAGCCCCATCAACCCCACCACCCCATCCCACACCCACCACCCACATCAAGCACCCACCCTTTATCACCCCTCCGCCCACCAACCAAATCCACCCCCACCCTCGAACGCATTTCATCTTCACTCACCCGAGTAGGAGCGGTTTACAATCGTTCTTGGTTGGTTTCACCTCTTTGCAGGGTGATGACACCAGTAGCTGTGGAGCACAGATGACCATTTCTGTCACTATTTAATTCCAACTTTTCCAAAGTGGGTACTCTAAAAGGTCTTTTTTGGTTATTTTATTGTGCTTCGATCGGAAAGAAGACTTGGAGACATTGAAAGATATGAAAAGAGCGAATCGGTAATCAGGAATAGCGGAAAGCTATCCCACACCACCACACCCACCCCAACCCCACTCCACCTCACACCACCGTTCCTCTCAACCTCCTTCCAATTTTCTATTTCATATATTTTATTTTATTTTTATAATAAAATTATAAAAAATGTGATTTTTTTCTCACCCTCGCTCACCCACCCACACCGAATTTAACAATGCAAATTTTTTATTTTTATTAAAATTTTATAAAAGTAAAATAAAATATATGAACTATTCGGGAGTGCGGGATGGGGGGAGGGAGTGGGATTGGTGGATGGTGTAGATAAAATTAATAACTCCAATTAAAGAATTTTTTTTGGAGAGGTGGTGGGGTCAGGGTGTAAAAAACCTACGAAAAACTAATTTTAAAAAAAAATCAGATGGTTGTAGAAAACTAAAACAAATTGGAGGGGTCGGGGGGTGAATTGGTTGGTTGTGGTTTTTAGGGGTGGAGGTGCGTAGTATGATGAGAGTGGTTGGGATTTGGTGGAGTGGGGGGGGGGATGAATGGTGGTGGGTTAGTTGATTGAATGTCACTTATGAGACTTGTTTTCCCTGCTTTCATTAGGAAAATCATTTTCCTCATTTTAACGAAGGAGTGGGGATTGGTGGATGGTGTAGAAAAAAATTAATAACTCCAATTAAAGAAAACAAATTGGAGAGGTGGTGGGGTCGGGATGTAAAAACCCTAAGAAAAACTAATTTAAAAAAAAATCAGAGGGTTGTAAAGGTGGGGTGTGGGGGATAGGGGTAGGGGTGGGAAAAGTGGTGTAGAAAACTAAAAAACATTGGAGGGGTCGAGGTGAATTGGGTGGTGGTGGGTTTTAGGGGTGGAGGTGTGTAGGATGATGAGAGTAGTTGGGATTTGGCGGAGTGGGTGGTTGGGGGATGAGTGGTGGTGGTTAGTTGATTGGATATCACTTATGAGACTTATTTTCTTCCCTTTCATTAGAGAAGTTATTTTTTTTCATTTTTAAGGAATTTATTTTTCTAAAAAAACAACCATTTTTTTTTACCAAACGAACATGAGAAAATTGGAAATATTTTAATAAAATATTTTCCTCCATTCCGAACACACCCTATTGTAGAGTTTAAATTAAATAGAAAATACATTTTTCACTCCTAAACTTGCACCGAAAACTTACTTTAGCAATTAAACTCTACTTGTAATCTCACCCCCTAAACAACTTTCAAGTGAATTATGTTAAACCCGTCATTTTCCAGACCAATCTTATAATAGGCTGTGACTTCACCACGTCAGCGTCACGTCAACAATTGATTAAATATTAAATTTTAACTCTTTTTGTATTCTTTGTAGTTTTCATTCAATCTTTTTCTTTTTTAAAAGTCAAAATTCGATTTTAAGGAAAAAAACTTTTCAACCCTTCTTCTCCACAAAACCCACTTATGAACTTCTTTCTAACCATCTCCTTAATTGATCTCAATTTGTTTTTTTTAAAAAAAAAACTGCAAAACACAAATTCAATAATAAGTATGTATTTCCCATTTTATATAACATTTTTAGAATAAAATAAAGCTTAAGATGTTAAATTTGATATATATTATATTATTGATAAGAAATAAAAATATATTGAAATAATAGTTACAAATTTAACATAAAAACACAAATTCTATAAGGTTTGCAAATGAACTAGTAATACCAACTTCATACAAGTAAAACCAATAAAATGTCTCAAATAGCTGAACCAGTACATCTGCATATCTCTGGTATCTGGAAACACAAAATTGGTATGTTAGCATTCCATGAACAAACCATGCTGTTAAAATAATATATGCATCGATCATAACAATTACAGAGAACAATTTTGGAGTAGTGAAGAGCCTAGATGGGCAGCCATCAAGTAAACTTGAGGCAACTCGACGATAATGACATCTCTGTGTAATGCAGCTGCCTCATGATGCAGCTTGCATCTGAAGCACTTCATACTCCCGTATTGACGGAACTTGTTCCCCTTAAATCGGAGATACAAGATCGATTTGATCTTATACTTTTCTTTTTCTTTTTTGGTGATAAGGATTTTTGGGCTTAAGCTTACCACCAAAATACAGCTGTATTTATTATCAAAATGCAATAAATCTGCTTCCACCACCACCACCAACAGACCTTACCTCTACCTCGGGAGGTAGAGAGGCTGAGAGGTTGTTTCCGATAAACCCTCGGCTCAGAATAAAGTAATAACAGAGCAGGTTAAATAGGAAAAAATAGCGAAGAACAAGAGACAGTAAATAATAACAGAAATCGAAGGACAAGAAACTACAGGAGAAATATCACGACTAATAGTAAGGAAGGAGCAATAGCTACAACAAAATAGTATGTCAAGCGGAGAACACGAGACAATAAATAACAACAGAAATCAAAGAACAAGAAACTACAGCAAAAATACTACAACTACTAGTAATAAGGAAGAATAAGTGAGGCACCACTCTACTACCTACTAACCCTCTAATCTAATTCGTGCCCTCCACAACCCCTATCAATGACCATGTCCTCGGTAAGCTGCAACTGCGCCATGTCTCATCTAATCACATCTCCCCAATATTTCTTCGAGCTACCTCTGTTCCTCCTGAAGCCATCTATAGTCAGCCGCTCACACCTCCGCACTGGGGCCTCCACACATCTCCTTTACAGATGCCCAAACCATCTCAATCTCGCTTCCCGCATCTTGTCCTCTATCGAGGCCACTCCCACCTTGTCTCTAATATCTTCATTTTTAATCCTATCTCTCCTAGTATGCCTATATATCCACTGCAACATCGTCATTTGCGCAACTTTCATCTTCTGAATGTGAGAGATCTTGACTGGTCAACACTCCGTTACATACAACAAAGTTGGTCTAACCATCACTCTGTAAAACTTGTCTTTGAGTTTTGATGACACCTTCTTATCACACTCTTGAAGCGAGCCTCATTTTCATCCCCCGCTCCAGTGCGATGTGCGACATCATCTCAATCTCTCCAAGGTAAGTAATAGTCTCAAGATACTTGAAGCTTCCTTTCTTTTGGATGACATGTTCTGTTTCCACCATCGGAATAATTTAACAGCTTAAAAAATGCTTGAGCAGCGGGAAATGACAAAATTACTTTCCTCCCTTCAATTCACTTCCCCTTGTTTTTAATTAGTCTGACAAATACCAAGCAAGTCAAAACAAGTTTGCTAATATCCTACTGAATAATAGGGGTAGGTTATGTAACTATACTATTTATAGAAATAGTAGACAGAAATACTTCAAGAACAACAAACAACAACAATATACCCAGTGTAATCCACACAGTGGGATCTGAGGAGGGTAAGATGTACGTAGATCTTACATGTACTTTTGTGGGGTAGAGAGGTTGTTTCTGATACCCTTGGCTCAAAAGAACGTAGTCAATGCAGGAACCATTGGCTAAATAGAAACATTTCTATATAAGTGGGCTGATCCTAGTTCTGGAAACTCACATTGTAGGCAGCGAATCATCATGCATGTAAAATCACATTTGAGCCAATTCCAATCTTGTTGCTTGAAAGTGTAGACGCCATGAGAATGATCGGATAAATGATCCTCTATAAAGCTCTTCAGTTCAGTTCTCTAACCCTAAAACAGTGAAAAAATCAAATGTATGCGGGTGAAACGCACACCGTATGTATGTTATACAAAAGAACCAGTGTTTAGGATGGCGAGGCGTGGCGACAAGGGCTTGCCTCACGCCTCATGGCGAGGCGTGGCGAGCGCTTTTTAAAAGCGAGGCGAGAAGTAACACAAAAAAATAAAATATTAAATATGCATATATAAATACCCAAAAACTCAACAAAATACTAGCAAATATTTCAATTGAAATACTAAAAGTAGATAGTTGATATTAACAATAAAAGGCAAAAACTCATATAACTTAAATAAATAACAATACTGAAATGGAAAAAAAGTCTGCCGGAATTGGGTCACCAGCCAGCTGTTGGAAAAGTCAGATCTGCCTGAAAAAGGCTAATCTGCTGCAGCGGCTACCGGAAAAGTCAAAGAGAGAAGAAAAAAAAGAAGGAAGACGAAGAAAAAGAAGAAGAACAAAGACACAGGGCTTACCCGAAAGTTAAGATGGAAACGCAGCAGCTGAAAGTGAAAGTGAAACTAAAAATAATCTTTTGCTCTCTTTATTCTGTTTTGTTTTAAGTTAGACACGTCTTTTTTTTAATTAAAAGGCGGCGTCGTGCTCGCCATTAGCCGCAACTCGCCATTCTCGCCTCAACCTCACCTTTTACAAAACGCCACGCCTTCCTAAACACTGAAAAGAACTTATGAAGCTTAACAAAATCCACATGGGAAACAACACATTCATGATTTGTCTTCTCCTAAGCAAGTTATCAAATCATTCATACTCCAAATTGTAGCCACTAGTCTACTACTCTTAGGTATCCCAAGAAAATTCCATTGGAAATATTTTAACAATTTAGCCAAAAGTTAATATAGGAAAGGAATTGACCAGAATGATCAAAACGAGCCACACCAACATCACTACTTAGACATGGAAAGGGGTGCACCTCACCCTAGTAAACCAACAAAAGATCTAGTGCTTTTCATCTTTCGCTTTATGGATGAGTGCTCTTGGAGTAGTTGGTCTAGCCCTGACTCGCCTATGACTTCGTTTCTCAGGAAATTCGCATAGCGGAAGATCCTAAATTTGAGACTTTCTACACCAAAAATATTCTCTTGTGCTAATTTGTGTCACTAGTCAAGTGCGCTCATCCGGGCTTGGGTATGATTGTTATTTTTTTTAATAAAAATACTTTGGGCAGCAGAATGGCGGGGTTCTTGCCATAATAAATACGTCCTTGAAAATTCCAAAATTAAGGTTGGGGTGGCCTACGTCGTTGTTCAAAGCGGCCAAGGCGGCGATTCCTTTCTCGACAACCGCGATCTTGCGCTTATTTCTAAAAGTCAAGAAATCTTGCATTTTATGCCTATTACACCGATCGGTCGTATGCCCTGTTAGTGTAATTTGGCATTCGATCTCTATCTACCCCGCAATGGATGGTACTAGAGGGCAGCGGCCACTTTGGGGTTCGCCAGGGCCGATTCACTCTGCGTGATTGGTGAACGCAGAAAACCTTCCACCGCGGCGATCGTGTTTTTCACGAGATTTTTCGTTACTCGTATCGGCATTCTCATACGATATCTCGGTCTTGTCACCAAAAACCTTCCCGATTGTGAGCGTTCCGCGACACTTGAAAGCGACTTTCAAGGTCTCGCCGCCGGTGAATCACTTGAGCCACGATACATTTTCGGTGCCATGGAGCTAGACGGTGAGCTATTACGCTTTCTTGAAGGATGGTGCTTCAAGCCCACCTCACAGTTGTCATCGCTCGATCACTTCCTTTCCACTAAGTGATTGCTTAGGGACCTTAGCGTCGATGCGGCTGTTTCCCTCTCGACTTTGGATCTTAGCACCCAAAAAGTGCATGCGTACAAACGATCTAGGCACTGTATTCGGAGTTTCCACAGGGTTGGTAAGGCGAAATGAGGCCACCCTAGCCCGTTGAGTGCTCTACCTCGGCCATCGACATCATACGCTCTTGAAATAGATTTCGCGGAAAACCTAAATTCGATCTTGGTTGGCCTTTCACCCTAGCCACAAGTCATCCTCGTATTTTGCCACATACGTGGGTTCGGTCCTCCAAGGCACTGTTAGAGCTCTCTTGACTTTGTTCATGGCTAGATCGATCGGTTTCGGGTCAAATAGGAAGAACTAGAAGATTCCACCTCTGGAAAGCGCCTACACCTAATGGCTTAAGCCGCTGTTCCCATTTCCTCGCTGACCCATCATGCAAAAGGTACGCCGTTAGAGTGAGTGCGCTTTACATAAAGGAGCTAAAAGCAACATTAAGACACTTCTCGTATTCGGACTATCAAGATCGACTAAATGAGAGTGTGGCTGACATGGTAAAAGAACAAATCGACCACTTTTACGGACCGGGAAAGGATAGTGGGTAGGGCTTATCTTTCCCCCAGACTACTTTACTCACTGGAAATCATTCCACGTACAGGAACTGGAAAAAAAAAGGTTATATTAGAACATCGGTGGAAAGGTCGAGAAGGCACCTAAAAATAGCTTTAGAAGCCAGATTAGGAAACTGTTTCCCGAGTTCGAGCAAATGCAATGCGCCTTTTCTTCCCTGCCTCCTCGACCTTCATTCCCATCCTGCAGCCAAAGTGATAGCGGCTGTAGCATCCACCGGTAATGTGTGGAAGAGGGTAAGATTTCTATGTGGATAGGGCGTATCAACACCTTTTGCATCTTTTCATTTGAAAGGAAATATAGTGGAATAATATAGTGTTGGGTCCTGAGGACCAGGATGGCCGAAGATCAAAACCTAAATGTGCGGGTTGATCATCAAGCACAGGCAATAACGATTAAGGAATTTGGCTGATGTAGCTAAGAGCCACCTTCATAGTCAATTCATTAGGGTTGTCACCTTCACCCGGAAAAGTATCCACCCTTTTCTTTATCTGTTAAGCCTCACTACTATGGGACTTCCTAAAGATGCAATCGCGATTTATCAACCACTCACAAGACCACGAGATCTTCGACTTAGCTCCCAAAGGTAATCCACCCACTTTCCCAACCTATACTGAGAGCGGAAGATAACGAAAGGAGACAAGGTCCTAACTAAATATAACACAAACTACCATTCCATCTATCATATCGGTCAGTCGATCCGATTCGTTCTTATCTATAGATAAGGCAAGAGAGAACTTATGACCTCGCGGATGGAGAGGATTCGAACCCCAGATTTCACAAAATACTTGGTTTTCAAGACCGACTCTTTCAACCGCCGGACATCCATCCGCCCGGCGCCGCGCCTATCCATCCATGCTGGCGGTAGGGCTTATCTATGTGGTTCGCGACCATTTTACACAAACCTCGCCCGTCGCTCGATCCGCTTCTTTCCTCCTCTTTTTCCTTTCCGCTCTTTATACCAATGTGATTGAATTCAGTGCATATTTCAATTACGTCTTCCATGATTCTTAGATCCGGTAGCACCGGTCCATCAATAGCAAGATCCCTTCCTCTCGCACGGTCTAGTATCTCTTGGTCGATATCCGGTAGCTCGATGCTTGCAGCAGAGGAGAAGATCGGTAGTAGAAGGTAACGAACTAGAGACTCGAGAGAGATCGGAAGCAAAACTCGGCAAGGAAAGGCGGAACCAGTGCTACACTAAACTAGGCGTTACACAGGGCCGCACGACTCGGCAGACTCTCGTCACGAGTGCCTATTTCGCTTTAGGAGGTATCGAGCGGAGTTTTGGGTAAAAACCTTCGATTTGCTAATTCTCTTCTTGTTGTACCATGTACATGGCGATAGCGATGGAGTCTTTGTCGGTGGCGTGTTGTTAAGGAAAGACTCGAGATCGAGTGACCCAACTTGATGGCAAGGTCGACCATTTGGGCGGACAAGTGTAGACTATGGCGAGAAGCGGGGAATCGGAATCGTTGGTCACGTGACGCCGCTAATGAGTACCGCGTCTTCCCAGTGAAGTAGAGCCGTCTTCATGGGGCCTCAACGATCCGGTGGCGATGTCAGCGTGACGGACCGGGTCAAATTGAGAGCTTCTTTGTGGAGATAGGTTTCGGTTCGTGAACCGAATGTCTCACTGGCGACTCGGACTTAAGTCCGGAACCACGCGGCCATTCAACGGATTCAAATGCCAAGGCTCAAGACCTGCAGGACATGGAGCGATTGCTAAGGCTTCGTGCCCGCTGACGACCAAGGCACAATGGCAACAATCTATCTCTCGGGGATGCGAAGAATATTTGAAAGCGACTTTCGAACCATCACACGTATTCCACCCAACTACCGTAAGAACGAATGGAAGGGCAAAAAGGATTCTATCTTGTGACGTGAAAGCTCTATCAATAGAAAGATTGACGCTTCTTTTTCTTTTATTTAGAGAGGAATGATTCCCTCGTCTGAGAACCGCCATTCACGTACTATTCCTCCCCACTAAAAAGAGAGGAAAGCCCTACCCACTTCAATCTATGTTCCTGTACGTGGAATGATTTCCAGTGAGTAAAGTAGTCTGGGGGAAAGATAAGCCCTACCCACTATCCTTTTCCCCGGGTCCAGAAAAGTCACTCGGCTTGCAGGTCTTCGCCTGTAGTTCACTCCGCCGGTCAGTCGGTTGCCCTGCCGGTCAGGCCTTGATGTAGCCTGTCGCTGTCGAGTTGCTCTGTGCTTGCTCATTCTAGCTAGTCGTGACGACGTCTCATTATTAAGTTTTCCAGTCGATCACGAAAGCACGCGACTGGAAAAGGAGTGAAAGGGTTCCTCGCTAAATAAAACCAAAGTTCCACTACAACCAAGGAAAGCTCATATCTCGAAATATATGAGGAACCCATCAACATCATTGGGTAAGCTAAAGCTTGTTGATGGCTCTACTACTCCGGAGTGGTACTGTGAAAGAAAACCATCTCGTCCTTACCCTTGAATTCTCTTTTATATGTTCCGTCTTTTAATCTCTTGTCTGTGAGCTCCTCTCCAACTTTATAATCAAGCAAGTGAAAATGGCTTTTCACGCCTCTCCTTATAGTCGAGTGGCTAAAGCTCCTTAACAAAAAAGCACGAACTCGGTGTAACTTTCGTCTCGATCGGTGTCTTTTTTGGACCAGGGGCGGGGATCCTTGGGAGTGGACGTGAGGACAAGGGGCTCTACAAAACATCCTTGAGACTTCTGGTCTTATGTCCTCCACACAGGCCTTGAATGCTTCTTCTTATAATGAAGTCGAGTTATGGCATCGTAGATTAGGGCATCTTCATGTGTCAAAGATGCGAGTCTTAGTTCCTAGTTTATCTGAATCAGGTGTGTCTGAGTTGCAGTCTTATGTATGTAAAAGGGCTAAGCATATTCTAAAAAAACGGAACAACGCTTCTCACTGACTACATCAGAAGCGAAATCCTCAACTTCAAATACAATGCGAGCTGGAACGGGGTTGCCTTAGCTACTGTGGTGTACATATGCCAGGAATCACACCATAGCCGGAGTCGATCGAGTGAGGATAAACCTACCTACCTTGGGGAAGGGCCCTGACCCTGCCAACCAAGTATCAAAAAGAAAGAAGAGAAAGAAAGGAGAAGAGAACTTCGTATTTTGGTAACTCTCTAGGAGTCATCTTTAACCTTGAATGCTATTAATAGATTCTACAGCAATAGTCCCTCGGACTCGGAAAGTAATAACGAAAATAGCTAACCCAATAGCAGATTCCGCAGCTGCCACCGTTGGAACCAATGAAGCAAATGATTGACCCATCATATCATCCGAAGAAACAGAAAATACCAAAAAGTTCGGTGGTGCGGGATCGACTTCTAGTTTTGCGGGGAATCGTCGACTTAAGGAAAGAAAGAAAGTAAGCAGTCGACTTCTTGGCAGGTCTTCAAGTAAGAGCTCTTGGTTTTACTGTGTTTTTATTGTTCCTTACCATCTTTCTATAGTCCTGTCCTGCTCTCTTCTTATTTCCTTCCCGTACGGCCGTACGCAAGTCTACTTCTCTTCTTTCTTTAGCTTCCTCTGACGCTACTGTTCTCATCTCATCTCAGCTTTCTGATCTCATCGAAAGGAAGACATCACATTAGTTATTTCACTCCCCTCGCTCTGCTAATTGGTATGATAACCAGTAAAGGGAGGGAACGCATAAAAGCATGATAGTTGTGGAATAGTGAAGTAGACCATGGGTATGGGATACGAACGAGTCTGAAAGAGTCTTCTTCAATGCTTTCATCAGAAGGTCGATTAGCACATATCTAAAGCCAGCTAGTTAGCTAGGCTGGCCGGTAAGGGCTTGTTAGGAAGGTCGGGCTCGGGTGGAATAGGAGTAGAAGTGGATTAGCTCTTCTTTGCATCTCTCCTTGAGTGTGTGAATCCAATCTTTTCCCACTTCAGTCCGCCCATTATTCAACCATTTCTCTGGGAATTGCATACAAAAGGAAAAGGTATTAACAGGTCGAATCTCGTTCTATCACAAGTAAGGTAAATCATCTCTTTTGGTAGAAGCTCGGCTCCGTTCTTCCTGTCATTCATCACAAGTCTCCCAGTTAACGCATTTCATCTGCCCACCCACGGATAGAGGCCAGACAGGTTCAACACTTAGTTCTTCCACGCCTGGGGAAGGGATATATGGCTCTCGTGCCAAGAGTCGGCGAAGAAAGAAGCTGGGGGAATCCATGCTCAATAGGGGCTTCTTTAACGGATATTTGGTGATCCACAAAGACAGGTTTCATCCCCGAATCATCCATGAGATTTTTTCAATAGAAAGAGCAGATCCGAGTTCTTCCCGGTGGGAGTCACGAGGCTACCTACCTTTCTCAGCTGTTGACTGCTCCCACTTCGAATCAACTAACTAGAAAGTGAAATGGAGCAGACAAAGTCCTGATCCAAGGATGAATTTCCCTTAGCCCTTAAGCTTCAAGCTAGAAAGCCGAAAGCCTTTTAGTCAACAAGTACGGATTTTTAGACTGGCATCTTAGAATAAGAAAGGAAAGCCCTACCCACTATCCTTGAGCTAAAAGGACCTTTCTCGTGTGGTGATTCTTTAGCTATAATAAGATGAAAGTGTCATTTTGTCGAGGTTCGAATATTCTAGTAAGCTTGATGAAATATCTCTTATTAGAATACTTGAAAAGAGTTGTTGCTTACTTTACTATGGGGGGTGTGGCACTTGAAAAAGAAAATCCCAAGAGTGAGAGGTAATTTCTCTCCTCAATGCCTTTCTTCAGCGTATTCAATCGGCTGGAAAGCCTCATTTATGGCTCAATTTGTGTAAAAAGCAGTAGGGGCCTAAACTCTTGAGTAGATTGCCCATGGAAAGGAGCTTACTCCAAGATCTGACTCCCCCCGTGTAGGAGTTCGGGAAGGCCAGAAGTAAACAAAGAGCGGTAGAAGAGAATAAAGTGTTGCGCCCATTCTTTTCTTTCATAGCTGGAGCAAATGGAAGGAGACGTCGTGCAAGCCGAAGACTTTGACAGGTGTCGGTAGGCACGCCTCTGATAAGGGCTCGATCCTGAGAATCAATCCCAATCGAATCTATGGAAGGGAGACCCTCTATCCTCTTAATCTTTAGAGTAGATATTATATATAGGTAAGGATAATCAGTCCACTGCGGTGCCCAAGACAAGGCAAGATGAATAGGAATGTTGAAGGGACATAAGGCTCAGCTAAGGTAAGGAAAGACCCTGACCATCTAGGTCACCAATCTTCTTTTTTAGGGAGTCGGAGACGATCGAAGAGGCAGCAAAATAGGAACTTTCGATCAGGAAGAGCTCAACAAGGTCGAGACCAAGATGATGGATATTCCAAGGAAGATCGAAGAAGATGAATGAAGGGTTATACCTACCCCTAACTGGCACTATGAATCCAATCCCATCTACATAGATGTTCCTAGCCACGAGATGAGGGGGTTCTCTCTTACTGTTAAGCCGTCTTCAACTCTTCTTTCTTTACTCCTTTTCGCATCGGGGCTGATAATTGGATAGAATCTCCTTAAATAAAGAAAGGGGGCGTATAAATTGGGTTTTTGGCTCGCAATAAAGCTAGGGTCCTGATCGAGCAACTAGTAGTCCTATCTATCCACCTCTCCAGACACAATATCTTGAGTACCTATGATGGTGACCACATCTGCTGGCATGTGATGTTTGGACATAGAATCGAGGATCCCATGCTCTCCTTTGAGCAGAAATGCGACAACTTTTTGGCTAGGTAACATAATGGCAATGTATTGGACTGCAAATCCTTCACACCGCTGGCAAATTCCACCATTTCCCCAGCTTGAATCTCGTTCAATCCATAAACACGTGCAATCCCATCTCCAACTGAGACCACTCGACCGATTTCATCCACTTGTTCCAGAACCCATCTCGTATAAGTGCCTGGTTTAGTTTCGTTACCGGCCTTCCGCTCCTCTCCTTACTTATAATAAAGTCGAGTGGCTTCCACGCCTCTCTTTCCTTATAGTCAAGAGAGTTGCCTTCCGCTCCTCTCCTTATAGTCGAGTGGCTTTCGCTCCTCTATATTATTATTAATATTAGTTAAGGCTGTGTAAGGGTGTGTCTATTTTCTTTCTCTTAACTCAGAAGTTCTTTTTTTTTGCTCCTCTTCTGGAGCTTCTTTTGAGAGCCCTACTTCCTTTGATTGATAACCGACCCGATCCGGAGCTTCTTAAGCCTTATGCATAAAGCCTGGTTCAAGAATTGATCACTATCGTGGTGGCACGGATGTCCAAGGCATATTCTAGAGTGAGTCTACGTTTACTTAGTTTATTTATCACTTTCATTCTATTTTGCATTTGACAACTTGTCCAACACATGTGTAGTCGCGCGTGGTGAATCTGACTTGCGTGGAATGGCTCTCTCAGTTGACTTCTTCCTCCTCGGTTCGCTCCATATATGTTGTTCGTTCTCCTCGTATGTAGCTCGTACCTTTGTTTGTAAAGTGTATCTAACTCGTTCTCTCTTGGTCGAGCGTCTTCAAACCGAATTGGGTTCCGCTCTATCAATTCCGTAACTCTGATCTACGATAACAGCAAAACTCCACTTCTTCAAAAGGAAAAGGAGAAAAGATCATATCGGCAACAGCAAGTAAAGTGTGAAATGCCTCAGAAGCAAGTCTTGGCTTAGCTGCATTATCTTCCTACCGATGTCATACTAGACTCTATTATGACACGAGGTGGTGAACTACCTTCCCGTAACCCGGAGAGCATAGCCAACGGCGATTCTTCTACCGCCGTGCGACTTCTCTCCGCTTAGACGGGTTTTGTCGAGACGATGGATTCGACGGGTTTCCAACCGTTTCCGATACAGAGTTTCTCGTTAACTGCCTTTCGCTTCGGAGGTTAGGAGGTTTACACGCACCGATATTGAAAGAGAGGGGTTTCATTCTGAGCCTTAGAATCTAAGCCTTTTGAAGCGCCAGTAGTTGTAGCTGTGGCCACACCAACCCTTTCGTTCTTATCGCTCCGGATTCCGATCTATATGACCTCCGGGCGGTACAAAGTAAACCTCTTCCGTAGAAGCAGGTAGTAACCTAACCTTTCAGAATTTGTTCAAGGGAGGACCCTCTGATCTATCAATGGAAAGATCTCCATGTGTTCCTGAATCAAATAGAGCAAGCAAGTCCGTATTCTGTTCGGCTTACGGCTTCATTCCCAGAGTAAGGAGAAAGAAGACACAGCGCCGGGGAATAGCTCCGAGAGGGACTTCTCTGAGTAAAGAGAGAAGTAAGGGTAAGAGTCATTCCAATTCAGTAGGTGAAGAGTGTCACGTACGGTTCCTTTGAGAAGGGTGAAGAGGCGGCTCCATACTGGGATACATCCTCGTAATGAAAATAGAGTGGAAACATGAGTTGATCCATAATGAGTATTAGATTGAAGTTCTCTTAAAGAAGACCGCCAGCTCCTATCCCGAAGATACAAAGCGCCCGGTCCTCTTCTCTTGTGTCGAAGTGTAGTGTAGTGTGGTGAGGTTTTGCCTCACAGAAAGAGTGGGAAATTGGGAGAAAAAAAGGCATAATTTCGAATCTCAAAAATATGCCATCTTCCTTATACTTTGACTATTAATTCATGTGCACAAACCTCCCTCACAAAGGAAAGCGGGAAAGTCATCTTTGCAAACAAAGGCCTTCTTCTTATACTATGGCATCTTGTCCAAAGGCGAAGGAAAGACCCCCATTTCATAGCGCCTGGGGAACGCAAGTTTGATCGAGGATTGGAGAGGAGAGGTGGAAGAAAGGGCTCGGGATGGATTTAGGAGTCTTTGTGCGAGCCGTATGCGGTGAGAGTCGCACGTACGGTAACGAGGGGGGTTCGCGTCTATACGTGTAATGTGGTGCTTAGGCCTACCCACCCTATTTGTTCCATGATCTATGGGTCTACTGGAGCTACCCACTTCGATCAATTAGCCAAGATTTTGACCGGATACGAAATCACTGGTGCTCGATCTAGTGGTATTTTTATGGGGATTCTATTTATCGCTGTAGGATCCCTATTCAAGATCACTGCAGTTCCTTTTCGGGCGGCTGTAGGACGGCCGCCTATAGGTGGTAGGGTAGGGTGGGTGGTACCGCTCTGCGGCCAATCTTCCTAACCGCTAAGGGCCGGGCTTAGAGCGCGTGAAACTCATCACTACCTCGTAAGGGCGTTGAGACCATAGCATGTTACACGAAAGCGCCGCTTTCTCTGTAGTGTTGTCACACAGCTGCCCGCCTAGAAGAGCAACTCGCTCTGTAGTGTTGTCACACAAGATAAGCACGCCGCCCGCCTGCTGGCCGGGCGAATCGAAGTTATCTTCCGGTCAACTGTCCACCCAGTCAAGTGCAAAAAACACAGTAGAATCACGCAACGCACGCTGCTGGTGTGCTTCCTGCTCGCGAGGAAAGAAAGAAGAGCGACAGGGTTCAGTTCAGATTTGACTGTTTGCAGCATGGGAGCAGATTCCCCAAAAAATCCCTGGGAACAATGAAAAAAAAAAGATATCTCGGTAACGAAAACTATAGGGGGCTGTATTGGCGAGATCCAACGGTGAACAGCTGCCCAAAAGAAAAACCGCCTGGAAGTCCGAGGACCTTTAGTACTGTACTCTACCCCCGAACCAGCAGCCTTCGCGCCAAGCAAGACCGCCCTTGTCCCTTTCCTTTCTCCATTCCGCCTCCTTCTTTGCTTTGTTCCAATAGAGTCTAAGGCAAAGTGGTTCGTATGCCTACTTTACCTACTTGACGAAAGGGAACGAACAACCTTTCATTTCCGGGTTTATGGATTGGATTCAGTCAGCCTCACGACATAATCAGAGTGAGGCTTTGGTTACCGGCAAACGCTTCTCCAAAGGCGACCCTCTCCTCGTTCCGCCCTTCCTATTGGGATAGCAGCCTTCGGGCTTTGCCTGCCCTTTCTAATCCAAAATTCCGGCTCGGCCCGGGAAAGCGCTGGCAACAACTGAAAGGAAGGGGTCCATGTAGCTGCTGTGTCCGCCCCCTTCTTAGTCAATGGGGCACAGCAGGTTCGGCATCTACTACAAAAGAGAGAATCCACTTCAGATAACCACGTCTCTGCTAGGCAGCGTGTGGAATGGCCGAGAGCGGACCTTTTTGGATATATAATCCAAGTCGAGAGTAGAGTTACAGGAAAAGCCGTCTGATGGAAAACGACTTTCACGTTCGGTTCAGAGAGCACTTTTTTCGTTGAGAATTCCTCGTTCCCTTTCGTGTGAATTCCCCAGCGGCGAATTCAAAACTTGTGGGGCCCTATCTATTCCATCTCTCGAGCCCCGAAGAAAACCCCCTACCCTTCGGACTCCATATATCTTTTGACTCTATATATGTGGGCACCTGATATCTATGAGGGTTCACCCACCCCGGTTACAGCATTCCTTTCTATTGCGCCTAAAATCTCTATTTCTGCTAATATTTCACGTGTTTCTATTTATGGTTCTTATGGAGCTACATTGCAACAAATCTTCTTTTTCTGCAGCATTGCTTCTATGATCTTAGGAGCACTGGCCGCCATGGCCCAAACGAAAGTAAAAAGACTTCTAGCTCATAGTTCAATTGGACATGTAGGTTATATTCGTACTGGTTTCTCATGTGGAACCATAGAAGGAATTCAATCACTACTAATTGGTATCTTTATTTATGCATCAATGACGATAGATGCATTCGCCATAGTTTTAGCATTACGGCAAACCCTTCTTTCTTTGGCGCTTGCCTGGATCGCTATCTTACTAGCAGTAGTGTTGTTTTCTATTTGAGCTTCCCTTTTTCCGCATAATGATTCTTTTTTATTTTTAAGTCATCCGTTGTCACTTTCTAAGGGTATGGTAGAGAGGCTTGAGAAGGTGGACAATCCTTCAGTGAAGACCTAACGAGAGGCTGAATTCAAACACACCCAAAATCCACAAGAATCGTTTAACGTTTATGGGCGTAGCGAGGAACCTTGGCCGACTCGTCACCTCACTCAATCCTACAATGAAACTCGAGTCGGCGCGCAAGCGAGCAAAGAAGCACTTCTTGTAACCAAAACGAAAACCCATGGATCGTGAGCATTACGGACCACTAGCGTCATTGAGACTGCCACCTTCCTATTTGAGTAAGGAATGAATATCGGACCCTACTGACGTTCAACCGACGACCGGGCCTAGTGGTGCTTGCGGCTTTTCTCAGTTGCTATCCCTACTTCTCTCATACGAGAGCTATGTTAGTAGTATATCCGGCGTATCACAGGATTATGAAGGTCATTTAGAAATGTGGTTGGATTTCGGGGATAAGGTCCATATTTTTCCGGAAGGAATAAGCAAAAATTCGCTACACCCGTGAATATGAAGAAAAATAAGGCATTAAGCGGTAGTAGTCGATTATTTCTAAGTCGATTGGAGAGGAAAGTCGTCTCGCAACTATGCCAAGCAAAATATTGATTCCAATCTGCGGAGGCGGTGCTGGCGATCGAACTAATCTACTTTGGGATTCACCTAGCGACTTTTAATAGGAAAGCTCGCTCCACCACTTCGACAAATTCATTCGCGGCTTGAATCGAACCGGCTATCAGCGTGAGCGAGAGAAAAACAAAGCCCATTACTCGATCGAGGATCTAAGCCACGGCTCTATTCCGACTAGAAATCTATAAAGGGCTTGTTTATTATTCCCGAGTACGATGTTAGGGTGTAGCGGGAAAAGAGGTCATGCGTGAAAGAGTACTCAGACGAAAGTGCTCTTTCTTGGCCATTGGATCGCCAGGGTGTGATTCGGATGGATCGAGAAGACCAGTCTGTTGTGGTGGGAAGTCTGGAAGAAGGAGAGAAGCGGCGGCGATGGTGAAGTGGATGCTCGAAGTCATTTTAGATACGGCAAGACGGCTCGGGAGGAGTAGAAAGTTGCCACAACCTAGGAGGTTTATAGGAAGCCAAAAACGTGAGCCTTTTTACATAATAAAGGGAGCGCCGGAGAACGTCGAGACGCCATCGCTTTGGAGCGCGAGGCCAGCGGAGCTTGCTGCGCAGGAGATAAGAAAAGGCTCGTGAGAGGATCCGTAAGCTGTTATGAATGTGGAGGAGTGGGGCATTTTCTGTTCTCGTTCCAATGTTGACGGACGAATCTTTGCTAGGAAGTGCGAGAATAGACCGGTGAAGATGGAAGAGTGAGCGTTGTCGAGCCTAGAGCAGGAAGTGACGAGAGGCGAGGTTCAGGAGGAAGAGGCGTGGAAAGAAGAACAGCGTAGCATCGCTACTAATAGGAAGGAGGAGAGGAGTCGTTGAAGAAACGTGAAACGGCAGACGGACTATAGAGAGGCGGGCCGCTGAACGAGACTTACAGACGTTCCAAGCTACTCGCCGATCAACTCTCCTTAAAGCGAGAAGCTGAAGCAACGATGGAAGAAGAGCACTTAGAAGCTGAAGCAGAGGTAGGGAGTGGAAAGCTTTAGCCGCTCGGAGTGTTGTTGAAGAACGACTACGCAACAAGCCTTACGTGATAGGGGTGAAAGCGACTCGACTTAGAACAGCTACGCGCCCTCTCCTTATAGTAAGAGTTTTCTTATAACAGCGTAGCAAGAAATAGAATAGTGAAATTCTAATAATAGAATAGTGAAATTCTAATAATAGAATAGTGAAATTCGGCCAGGATCGATAGCCGTTCGACCTGAGGAAAGTGCGGTCAGATTCAGAATCCCCAATGTCTTGGTCTTTACCTTCGCTTCGAGGGACAAGCACCGCATCTAGGTAAGCGGCATCTAATTGAATTGATTCCCCGGATCTGTAGTCTACGAAAATGGAAGAGATGTCTGTTAAGGTCGGCTTCATGAAAGCAAGAAAGGAAGCAAGTTTAGCGAACATAGAGATGGAAAGAGATGGATTTTGCCCGGTGTTGTCGGATCAATTCCCATTCATTCTTTAATGGAATAGGAACGAGGCAGTGCGGCTATCGTGAATGGGCGGCGACAGCCTATGACTAAAAGCGCCGACTATCTATGAATGACCAGGATCGGAATGTCAATCGACGAGATGAGCCTACGAAAGATTTCAAGTTCAGACTATGATGACTGGCATCCTCACTTACGCAACGAAATTTAGTTGATAGAGTAGCCAGTGCCCTTGAGTTATTCTCTTCGGTATCGCCTTCTCTCATCGTTAAAGGCGCCGCAAGGCACTCGACTAGAAGGAGTGGATGTTAGGCACGCAGGGAAGACTCTGACTATGTGTCGCGCCCTTTTTCGGCCGCGGCATTTTTTCTAAACTCCTTCTGCTCAAATTAAAAAGGTTAGAAAAATAAAAATAGAAAATGCTTTAAAAGAATGTTAAAATCGCAAAAGAGGCTAAAGGTGCAAAAGATGCTAAATGTTGCAAAGGGCTAAGAATGCTAAGGGTTCGCGGAGTCGCCACCTAATTAATTTGGGTGAATTAGGACACCTAAATGTTTAACTAGTTTGAAGTAAAACATTAACTCCATTTTAATGGTCTGCTAAACTTAATGAGATTCTGGGTAAGGGTTCTTTATTAATCTAGAGGGAAGGGGTTAGGCACCCTCTAAGATCCGCTAACTTGCGGTTGTCCTGCCAAACCTAGGGTAATTATTATATTTTAAAAAATGCAACGCAAAAGATCTTCCCGCTTAATAAAATGTTAAAAAAAATGTTTAAAGGTGCTTAAGTCTAAAAAGGGCAAAGGGTGCTATATGCTAAAGTACAAAGAATGCTAGGAAGGTGCTAAAATGTTACTAAAGTTTAAAGCATGCCTTAAATAATATATAATGCAAAAATAGACTAATTGACTAAATATACACATTTGCCTACCTTGATTAGTATAACACATGCTTAAGGGGGTTTTCTTAATATGAAAAATAAGATTTCTATATGGGTGCTATAGCAAATGAGTTAGAAATCTTGAAAAATAATATCATAGCTATATGTGATTAGTTATGCAAGTTAAGATTTAATGACGGAAATAATGTCTAGACTACTAGAGTAATTATGTGATTAAATGGTTTAATAATTTAGGCAATTAACTTAAGAGGGGCAAACTACCTTCTAATTTATTGCGTCAATGTTTAACTACTCCAAATGTTTTACTAATAGCGTAATGTTAGACAATTATATTACAATAAATGAATGGGCGAAGCGAGAAAATAAAATGACCACTAAGGAATGGTAGCGAGAGCATTCGCTTGTGGCTTTAGGATATCGGATGTGAGATCAACGAGGAATGTAGGCACGGATCTTCATTTGGGAAAATAGCGATGAGTCTCGTATTGAGACTCCTCCCTTTGCTCCAAGGCATGTGTTTCATGTAAAATAAGAAAAGATAAGGATTAGTATATGCCCCAAAATACCGAATCGGAGTCTAAAGCATATAATTCAACTTAGACAACCAACAAATAGAGTAGTGCAAATCCATAAATAAAACTATGCAGTTACGTGAGAATGTTCTATTCAAATAGTAGACCGAATGGGCACGGCCATAAATGTAATAGCGATGAGTAACAATACCATAACTAAATGGGCTTAGCCCACACATGCAAAAACGAGACTTAAGGGTTACGGGCGACATCTTATGTGTATCGCAAATGGAGCAGTGGGCTTTGACAAACTCAACAACTAAAGCCAATTTATCAACACATGCACAGATAGTAATTGCTAACAGAAACGGTCAGAATATACCCAAAAATACACACAATATACCTGAAGACCTGCTGCAGTATATGGGTTCTCAAATATGTTGTAAATACACTAAAATTAGACTGTATACTCCTACAGGTGGTGGTTAAAAGCTTAAAATGCTACACGTTGTCATTAAGGCATTACACTTTTAGGCAAGCAAAGGGAAATGTATGACCAATTTGAATACACGGGAGACAAACAATAAGATTAGTGACCATTTTAGGACATCATCTTAAGTATGCAGGTTGTGGATATGGAAGACATGAGCAACCACCTTAGCAATTTCCTTTTAGGTAATGACCTTCTCAATATAAGTATAGTGATCAAATTTGGATACCCAAGAAGAGAAGAAAATATATGATCATTATAGACGGATGTCAAAGCAAAATAAGCGATTCAGATTTAGTTAGAGAGACTACGAATTCTTTGATATGAATCATACATGATATAACCAACTAAGGATACATATGCGTGTATTTGAGCAAGATGGTGATGCGATGGGTTTTAATGCACGTAAAGCGACTATGTCCTCATAACGTTACGAGAATAGGTGAAACGATTCACTCTAAGATCACCCTTAACATATTCACTATATGACGCATGGTTACAAACTAAAGGTAAACTGCAAATAGGGATACATTTTACCATGCCATGATTCTGGACTCTAAATGCATTTATAGGAAGATACATGTACAAACCTTATCACGATCCCAACAAGGAAACTTAAGAATTGTTATGACATGGCTAATTGATAAGCAGGCATTCATATATACAGATAACTCATTCTTGATTATTAATATGGTAACATGGTCTAAAATGTGCCGACAATAAAATTAAAATCAATCTCAACACTTGCTGATCTCGACTCTCATCTTCAAGTGCAAAACAGACCTTACGACACAATTCACTTGACAGAACAACATCCATTTAACCAAACTTGCTTATAACATCGGATCTTATGCAACCTATCAAGTTAATATGAAGGAAATAATGATCTACAATAGTTCTAACAAAAAACAACTTCGACAGATACCAAACAAATTCACATAGGCTACAGACTTGTATACAAATGACTCAAGTAGCAACGACAGCACACAATACGCCATTTATCTATCTAAAACATATTGCACAGTAACCTTTAGGCTCAACAAATATCATTTAACACATATTTGATACAAATACGCACAGAAATACAAGAATGAACTGAAATCGAGAGGGAGTCGAATTTACCTTCTCGGACAACGACCGGCGTATCAAGTCGTCGGTCCAATCGACGGGTTTTGGGTTTGCGATGCGAATAGAAGGGACAAGGTTTGCTCGCTGATTTTTAACTGGAATTAAAAGAAAAGGGGTATTCGAACTACCTATTCTCTTGAGTTGTCATTCGCTAGAAAAGCGATTCCCGACTCGACCTCTGTTCCACTCTCTTCATGCGTGTTGTCGCCATCTTGAGAGTCTCAATCGACGTTGTGTCTTCTCCTTTCGATGCTATCTGGGTCTCTGCTGCTACTAAGGGTGAACTGATTACTATCTCCTGAGCCCTTAATCGATGCCATTGCCGCCCCCTTTTGATTCCCCCTTTGCATGTGCTTATATAGCCATGTTTTGGGTTCCCTATTAGGTAAGTAATAAAAGGCCGATTCTGTGTATTGATAATTCGTGCTGATTCGTGCTTGAATCGTGCGATTTGTTACTGATTTCGTGTCATTTTTAGGACGAGATTTGGGGTGTGTTTATGGTAAGAAATCACTGAAGACGTGTGTGCAGGTGAAGGGAAAGGAAGGTGGGGTGCAGTATTTCCGGCGAGAATCGCGGGGGCTGGGGGCGTGGGTGCTGGCGGCGGTTGCTTTAGGTTTAGTTGGGTTTTGTGTTTTTTCGTTAAGAACGAAGATGAGAGAGTTGAGGGCTTAAAGGGATGCTGGGGGCAAGGGCGTGGGCTTTGCGGGTGTGGGCTTCGCGGGTCGCGGAAATTGAAATTTGGGTAGTTAATTAATTAGGGTATTAGATTAGTTAAGTTATTTAATTAGTTTTAGGCTTTTAATTAGTTTAATTAGGTATTTTAATTAGGTAATGTTTAATTAATTAGTGCTAAATAAACTAATAAATTGTGATTAAATTATTTAGGCGCTTTAAAATTATTTAGGTGCTAAATTAGTCTAATTATTTAGGTGCTAAATTAGTCTAATTATTTAGGTGCTGAATTAGTCTAATTTCGAGTTATAAAACTATTACGATGATAAATGCGGGCGTGTTGTTTAATTAATGCTTAATGCTTTAGAATGCGACGCTATTATTTAAATTTTATTGTTATGCATTATTGCGAAGTTAAATTAAAATTAAAATGAGCTTAGATTGAATTATTTAAATGCTAAATGCAAATATGATTTTTAAGAATTGTTTAAAGCTTTTTATAAATGCGACGCTATTAAATGCATGTATTAGATTAAAATTGATTTTAAATTACAAATGATTACTAATAAATGCGGCCATGCTACCTGACACGACGTTATCGCTAAATTATTTATTTTATGCATTTATTAATTATTTAAGAATTACGACAAAGCTTAAAGTTAATAAGTGCGGGCGCGGGACTCTAAATGCTTAAAACTCTACGTAAGACGCGATGCCATTATTAAATTAATTATTAATGCCTGTATTTATGTTTTATTGTTGTATTTTATTATAAAAATCCTAAAGAATTATTTTACAAAATTAGTGTAATTTTATAGTTAATGGCTGGACGGGAGGGTCAAAATTGGGTGTCAACAGATGTCCCTCTTTGTATGGAGATGATGGAAGAATCTTCGGACAAAGACGTTGACTCATAGCCAATTTTGTCTCGATCTTCGAGAATTGCAAAATCTTTGGCGGTAGACAAAGTGTACGCAAATCGAATCGTCGATGTCGAGTTATGGCGACAATCGATACCATGGTCAAAACACTAAAGGCGGGCTAATGCGGACTCGAAATGTCGATGTCGAGTTATGGCGACCTTTGAGTTACCATGGTCAAAACACGAGCGGGCTAACGCGGACTTAAAGATGTCGATGTCGAGTTATGGCGACCTTTGGGTTATGTCTAAAAAGTAAAAGAATATAAGCGGCTTGAACACAGGGTGTCTTGCTATGGCTTGTGGTCTTGGGTTCTATGGTGATGTGGAGCGAGTGGGCCACGCTGAGGCGCCTCGCGATCGTTGGGAAGGTTGGCCCGGCAGATTGCCGGTTATTTGTAAGAAAATCCACGTTGTGCTCTGCCGCATGCTAAGACTTGAACAAGCGGTTAGTGCATATCGCTAAGGCAAAATAATTTTAAAAACAATGTATCGTGAATAGAAAAGATTATCACTGTAAAGCGATGCACTGTTGTGTTGATGCGATTTTGCGAATCTTTGTGATTTTCGTCCTTGCATAGACGTGTTGCGATTGTGAACGCGGGTATATTGTCCTTGTTGCAATTGTCCCTGTATACTAAAGCTCAAGAAAGAGTTAGTGCATAACTGCTAAGACAAAATAATAAATGAAAAAAAAATGCAATTATGAGAATAGAGAAAATCTTCCTTGTGTAGATGTAATATGCTGATGGTGGCGTCGTTTTGGACTTCTTTGTCTTTGATAACGTCGTTACTGGACGATATTCTTCTTGGCGTCGTTACTGGACTCTTGTCTTGATAACGTCGTTACTGGGCGTATTCTTCTTGGCGTCGTTGCGTAGACTTGCCGATTACGTCGTTGTTTGGGCGTGTTCTTCTTTGGCGTCGTTGCATGGACTTCTTGATTACGCCGTTATGCGGGCGTGTTCTTTCTGGCGTCGTTGCATGGACTTCTTGATTACGTCGTTATGCGGGCGTGTTCTTTCTTGGCGTCGTTGCATGGACTTCGATTACGTCGTTATGCGGGCGTGTTCTTCTTGGCGTCGTTGCATGGACTTGCTGATTACGTCGTTGTCTGGACGTGTTGCTGCTGGCGTCGTTGCATGGACTTGCTGATTACGTCGTTATGCGGGCGTGTTCTTCTTGGCGTCGTTGCGGACTTGCGATTACGTCGTTATGCGGGCGTGTTGTTCTTTGGCGTCGTTGCGTGGACTTGCTGATTACGTCGTTGTTTGGACGTGTTGCTGCTGCTATAGAATAAATGCTCCTGCAAGCTAAGCTTGGGAAAACGTTAGTGTATACCTGTTTAAACAAAATGATAAATATATATGAGAAGTGCAATTTTATGGATAGAGATGTCGTCCCTGATATGCCTGACGAATACTGAGATCTTGCCCTTGCACTGCAACTGACGAATTGTTATGATGCCTTTGTTGTGTGCGATGCGCTGGTTGCCAGTTTTATGCTAGGTTTTGTTGCGGAACTCTGAACTTTGATTGCCGATTGTTGATGCCCCTTTCTGCTGCTGCTGCTCTTGCTGCGGACTTTGGATTGTTGTCATCCTCTGCCTTTGTTGCTTTCTATGCGAAGAGACTTTCGCCGTATTTTACGCCTTAATTTGCACTTTATGCTTCATTTAAAGACTGCGCTCAAAGAAAATTTGTGAGTTTTGGGGGGGGGAGTCGATTCGCATTTGACTTCGCGCTTGTCCTTGATGTCTGCGTGCAGCTTGTTTGGACTTACAACCCCATGCAGTTTCCTACCGTCGATTTTGAAAAAGTGTCCGCCTAAAATGGGTCTCAATGTAGTTGCTTGTAGGCTATGTGCATTCTTGTCATTTTCAAAGCAAAGGAAAGTTTCCTAATGGTGTGACTGCCGATTTAGGCCGCCACGTATCCCAGTGAGGAATCAGTCGAACGTAGTTCATTACAAGTGAAATTGGGTAAAATTAAAATTTCTAGATGTGGGGACCGGCGAGACGGCCGCTACGTATCCACTAAGGAATCGTGTCAAAGCGTAGTTCATTACAAGCAAAACGAAAGAAAACATTATTAAAGCTTAAATATGAGTTTATAAATTATTACGCTAAAATAAATCGTTTTCCTATCCGTGCTCTGGCGGACCAAGACAAGGGTGCAAATCCAACCAATACACCTTCTGCTCTGCATCGTGGTGGCCGGGTCTTCGTGCTCTGTCGATATCTCCTTCTTTTGGCTTCGCGTGGTGCCGCTTGGATAAATAATCGATTCAAAGCGGAGCGGGTTACAGCAAGGAACACCTCTCTTCCTTTGGGGTTCATTGTACTCATTAGGGTAAGCCTCCACCGAATGACTCCTCGCCCGATCGCCTCCTTACTTTGTCTCTGAGTGTATAACACCTTCCCACGTCGTGTCCGATGGCTCCAGAATGGTATGCACAGCTTTTGTTTCCATCATGAGCTTTGGACTTTGGGATTGGGCACATTCTTTGGAATTGGCTGGAGTATCCCTGCAAACCTCAACCTCTCGTACAACTGCGATAAAGGCTCGGCTAAATGGGCGTATATTTTGGCCGCCTTTCGTGGTATTTAGGCGGGGTGTGAAGATATTCGGTGGGCGGGCTTGTGGCATATACACATATGGGTATCGCAAAGGGTTGCCATATGCATTGCGAGAATGGGTTTGTGGTGGCCTTTGGTTCGTGTTTAGCTGGAGTACGTTAGGCATTCGGTTTTGTGTGGGATATATGGGTGCATTGTATATTGGCTGAATGGGATATGTAGTGCTGCATCGTAATAATTTGGAGATTTTTGACTTTTGGTTATTTGCGATGTGAGTGCTCTGGTGAGGTTCTTGAGCCTTTTGATTTCGGCTGCGAGGTTGCCATTTGTTGTGGTAATTGTGCGAGTTGCTCATTGGATCTATCTTTGTCTTTCTCTCCCGAGACCTCTGCTTTGCTTATAGGAACCAAGACAGTTCCGGCTCGTTCCTTCGGATGTCCTTGAATCGGTCATGTTCTTTGGACCGCACCTTTGATCTTGTGAAATATTGATGCTCTGCCATTGCTTAGTCAAATCTGAACCGACCGCTTTGGGAGGATGATAAATCTTTCTAAAATGCAACAAAGCGGTGTTAGCATAAAGCACATAATTTGCAAGTATGTAGCGGATATATCGCATACAGCACATTCAAACGTTTCCTAACATGCGCGGGGACCTCTTTATGCGGTAAGCCTAAACGCCACTTATGCGAGATTATGGATTTGTCCAAGTCGTCCAACTATAATGCCTTTGTTGGAAATGGCGACCAAATGACGGTGCACTTTTCCCAATTTCAGCATGTCATGATTGGGTTTGGATTTGTCATAATGTCACGCTACACATAATATCTTTGGTTGGTCGTTGGGTTGAGAAACCGTCGACAAGTTTAGTGTCTTCCTAATTGTGGTGTCGATGCGGATTGACCACCTAAGGTAAATGCATGCCCTAAAATAAAGCGTGGTATAGCTCTATCTTAAGTTTCTAAGATTTGGCTTTTACGGGCCTTGAGTTCCGAGCGGACAACTCGAGTGAGAAGGCTACGCTGGTGATCGGACGAACCGATCTAACTCACGCAGCGCCAACTCTCCTAAAATTTGGATATTTTTGAAAGGAATTTGCGGGTGCGCGGAGCACACCAGCGCGTGAGTGTGTGATTTTGTGTGAATTTTCCAGAATGGAAGAAATATGAGCGGAATGCCAGTTTAAGGAAAGCAGTAAAGCAGGTAGCAATTTAAAATAAACAAAACAAAATACAGCACACAAAAATTAAATGCAAAAGTAATTGCCAAATAATTATCCTAGGTTTGTTGTGGTTAAGAACCTAAAATCCCCAGTGGAGTCGCCATTTCTGTCGCGCCCTTTTTCGGCCGCGACTTTATGAAATAATAATAATAGCGAGTCCTGCTTAAAATGCAAATGTTAGAAAAATAAAATAACAAAATGCTATTAATGTTCAAAAATGCTTAAAGGAATGTTAAAATCGCAAAAGAGGCTAAAGGTGCAAAAGATGCTAAATGTTGCAAAGGGCTAAGAATGCTAAGGGTTCGCGGAGTCGCCACCTAATTAATTTGGGTGAATTAGGACACCTAAATGTTTAACTAGTTTGAAGTAAAACATTAACTCCATTTTAATGGTGCTAAACTTAATGAGATTACAGGTAAGGGTTCTTTATTAATCTAGAGGAAGGGTTAGGCACCTCTAAGATCCGCTAACTTGGTTGTCTGCCAAACCTAGGGTAATTATTATATTTTAAAAAATGCAACGCAAAAGATCTTCCCGCTTAATAAAATGTTAAAAAAAATGTTTAAAGGTGCTTAAGTCTAAAAAGGGCAAAGGGTGCTATATGCTAAAGTACAAAGAATGCTAGGAAGGTGCTAAAATGTTACTAAAGTTTAAAGCATGCCTTAAATAATATATAATGCAAAAATAGACTAATTGACTAAATATACACATTTGCCTACCTTGATTAGTATAACACATGCTTAAGGGGGTTTTCTTAATATGAAAAATAAGATTTCTATATGGGTGCTATAGCAAATGAGTTAGAAATCTTGAAAAATAATATCATAGCTATATGTGATTAGTTATGCAAGTTAAGATTTAATGACGGAAATAATGTCTAGACTACCCGAGTAATTATGTGATTAAATGGTTTAATAATTTAGGCAATTAACTTAAGAGGGGGGCAAACTACCTTCTAATTTATTGCGTCAATGTTTAACTACTCCAAATGTTTTACTAATAGCGTAATGTTAGACAATTATATTACAATAAATGAATGGGGCGGGGAAGCAGAAAATAAAATGACCCTAAGGAATGGTAGCGAGAGCATTTCGCTTGTGGCTTTAGGATATCAGATGTGAGATGCAACGAGGAATGTAGGCACGGATCTTCATTTGGGAAAATAGCGATGAGTCTCGTATTGAGACTCCTCCCTTTGCTCCAAGGCATGTGTTTCATGTAAAATAAGAAAAGATAAGGATTAGTATATGCCCCAAAATACCGAATCAGAGTCTAAAGCATATAATTCAACTTAGACAACCAACAAATAGAGTAGTGCAAATCCATAAATAAAACTATGCGATTCGTGAGAATGTTCTATTCAAAGTAGACCGAATGGGCACGCCATAAATGTAATAGCCGGTGAGTAACAATACCATAACTAAATGGGCTTAGCCCACACATGCAAAAACGAGACTTAAGGGTTACGGACATCTTATGTGGATCGCAAATGAGCGTGGGCTTTGACAAACTCAACAACTAAAGCCAATTTATCAACACATGCACGGATAGTAATTGCTAATGAAACGGTCGAATATACCCAAAATACACACAATATACGAAGACCACTGCAGTATATGGGTTCTCAAATATGTTGTAAATACACTAAAATTAGACTGTATACTCCTACAGGTGGTGGTTAAAAGCTTAAAATGCTACACGTTGTCATTAAGGCATTACACTTTTAGGCAAGCAAAGGGAAATGTATGACCAATTTGAATACACACAGGAGACAAACAATAAGATTAGTGACCATTTTAGGACATCATCTTAAGTATGCAGGTTGTGGATATGGAAGACATGAGCAACCACCTTGTAGCAATTTCCTTTTAGAGTAATGACCTTCCAATATAAGTATAGTGATCAAATTTGGATACCCAAGAAGAGAAGAGAAAATATATGATCATTATAGACGGATGTCAAAGCAAAATAGGCAGATTCAGATTTAGTTAGAGAGACTACGAATTCTTTGATATGAATCATACATGATATAACCAACTAAGGATACATGTACGTGTATTTGAGCAAGATGGTGATGCAGTAGGTTTTTAATGCACGTAAGCGACCTATGTCCTCATAACGTTACAGGAATAGGTGAAACAGTTCAGTCTAAGATCACCCTTAACAGCTTCACTATATGACGCTTGGTTACAAACTAAAGGTAAACTGCAAATAGGGATACATTTTACCATGCCATGATTCTGGACTCTAAATGCATTTATAGGAAGATACATGTACAAACCTTATGCAGTCCCAACAAGGAAACTTAAGAATTGTTATGACATGGCTAATTGATAAGCAGGCATTCATATATACAGATAACTCATTCTTGATTATTAATATGGTAACATGGTCTAAAATGTGCCGACAATAAAATTAAAATCAATCTCAACACTTGCTGATCTCGACTCTCATCTTCAAGTGCAAAACAGACCTTACGACACAATTCACTTGACAGAACAACATCCATTTAACCAAACTTGCTTATAACATCAGATCTTATGCAACCTATCAAGTTAATATGAAGGAAATAATGATCTACAATAGTTCTAACAAAAACAACTTCGACAGATACCAAACAAATTCACATAGGCTACAGACTTGTATACAAATGACTCAAGTAGCAACGACAGCACACAATACGCCATTTATCTATCTAAAACATATTGCACAGTAACCTTTAGGCTCAACAAATATCATTTAACACATATTTGATACAAATACGCACAGAAATACAAGAATGAACTGAAATCGAGAGGGAGTCGAATTTACCTTCTCCGGACAGCGACCCGGGGCAGCGTATCAAGTCGTCGGTCCAATCGACGGGTTTTGGGTTTGCGATGCGAATAGAAGGGACAAGGTTTGCTCGCTGATTTTTAACTGGAATTAAAAGAAAAGGGGTATTCGAACTACCTATTCTCTTGAGTTGTCGACTGCTGCTAGAGAAAACGATTCCCCTGACTCTGACCTCTGTTCCACTCTCTTACTGTCTGTGTTGTCGCCTACTGCTGGGAGTCTCCAATCGACGTTGTGTCTTCTCCCTTTCGATGCTATCTGGGTCTCCTAACTGCTACTAAGGGTGAACTGATTACTATCTCCTGAGCCCTTAATCGATGCCATCGCTGCCCCCTTTTGATTCCCCTTTGCATGTGCTTATATAGCCATGTTTTGGGTTCCCTATTAGGTAAGTAATAAAAGGCCGATTCTGTGTATTGATAATTCGTGCTGATTCGTGCTTGAATCGTGCGATTTATTCACGATTTCGTGTCATTTTAGGGCCGAGATTTGGGGTGTGTTTATGGTAAGAAATCACCAAGGCGTGTGTGCGGTGAAGGGAAAGGAAGGTGGGGTGCGATATTCCGCGAGAATCGCGGGGCGTGGAGTCTTTGGCGGCGGTTGCTTTAGGTTTAGTTGGGTTTTGTGTTTTTTCGTTAAGAACGAAGATGAGAGAGTTGAGGGCTTAAAGGGATGCTGGGGGCAAGGGCGTGGGCTTTGCGGGTGTGGGCTTCGCGGGTCGCGGGAAATTGGGCTGGGTAGTTAATTAATTAGGGTATTAGATTAGTTAAGTTATTTAATTAGTTTTAGGCTTTTAATTAGTTTAATTAGGTATTTTAATTAGGTAATGTTTAATTAATTAGTGCTAAATAAACTAATAAATTGTGATTAAATTATTTAGGCGCTTTAAAATTATTTAGGTGCTAAATTAGTCTAATTATTTAGGTGCTAAATTAGTCTAATTATTTAGGTGCTGAATTAGTCTAATTTCGAGTTATAAAACTATTACGATGATAAATGCGGGCGTGTTGTTTAATTAATGCTTAATGCTTTAGAATGCGACGCTATTATTTAAATTTTATTGTTATGCATTATTGCGAAGTTAAATTAAAATTAAAATGAGCTTAGATTGAATTATTTAAATGCTAAATGCAAATATGATTTTTAAGAATTGTTTAAAGCTTTTTATAAATGCGACGCTATTAAATGCATGTATTAGATTAAAATTGATTTTAAATTACAAATGATTACTAATAAATGCGGCCATGCTACCTGACACGACGTTATCGCTAAATTATTTATTTTATGCATTTATTAATTATTTAAGAATTACGACAAAGCTTAAAGTTAATAAGTGCGGGCGCGGGATTCTAAATGCTTAAAACTCTACGTAAGACGCGATGCCATTATTAAATTAATTATTAATGCCTGTATTTATGTTTTATTGTTGTATTTTATTATAAAAATCCTAAAGAATTATTTTACAAAATTAGTGTAATTTTATAGTTAATGGCTGGACGGGAGGGTCAAAATTGGGTGTCAACACTATGCGCTGGCACTAGCCCTGGGCATGGATTCTTCTTTGATTGAAGGAACGGGACAGAAGAGAACCAGAACCATATCCTTCACATTCGATGCGATCTTATCTGCTATTGCCGATCATGTATTGTATTAGATTAGTTATCCGTCTCCCGCCTGTTAGAAACGATGCAGTGCAGTAACAACACACTGAAGGAAGCCGTTCCTAATAGGAAGTTTCTAGCCGTCTTTCTTGAAGAGCGAGAAAGAGAGGAAATGAACGAGATGGTTTGGCCACTACATTTTATTCAAAAGGTAGAGATGAATCCCCAGCGGAGAGATCGGAAGGAAGTAGGCTCTTAGATAGGGCATTCCCGCTTAGCCCTGGCTTACCTAAACCATTGTTAGCATGTTAGCACGAGTGGATCGGGGAATCGAAAATGCTTCTTTGATTGTTGAGTAAGGAAGCGTAGCAGGGGAAGGGGATAGCACCGGTCTTGACTCTAATACTATTCTTCTTTGAGTAGATGTCGGCATAACCACTGCTATTTCATCTGCAGCTCTTACCGTTGAAGGAATAAGTATTGAATTGGCTTTCTTGCTTTCACAATCATACCCATGCGGCAAATCTGTTTGTGGTGGAAAAAAGTCAACAATAAAGAAAAAAGGGCGGATAACGCAGCGGATGATACGTACTTGGAAATAAGCAGATCATAGATAAGTTTTTTCATGGAGATTATTGGGAACGGAAATGTGCCTGGGGTTAAGAACAACGAGAAAACTGCCTTCTGTCTGTTGCCATGGAATGTATAGGTAGGGATTGTTTTATGCTTGGAAAGCCCGTTCCGCGCTCTCTATCCCCTTTTTTTGGGGTCCCCATGAACCGTTTTTTAGTATTCGTCTTCTCATTTTCACGTGTGCGCATTATTGTTGATTAGTCTGTTTTTTCTGGAGTAAGAAATCCAATAGGGATTCAAAATCTACCATAACATAAGCTTCTTCATGTGACAGACATCGCAAAAGTAGTCCGTTGAACGATCGCCGATCGAGGGCATCATAATAGTATACAATTTTGGAACCCTGATGGCTTTCGCAGTCGACCATTTGATAGCCCTGTTCCTGAATATACACAGAATAGGGCTTCGATGAGCCCTAGATGTAAAGGGGCGTAAGCACTTCTACTTCTAAGCAATTAGAAGAGCGCGGAATTGGACCTCCCTCAAATAGATGGATCTGGGATTGATTGTGGAACCGAGCATAGAGAACCGGGGGCGGGCAGGAAGATAGGCTAGGCGGAGTAGTCGCTCTGGGCGGAGTTCTTATTTGGATCAATGCATGTATGAACCCTAAAAAAATCCCGAAGGTCTAGTCTAGAAAAAACCCGGATTTTGTTGGGTTAGCTTTTTGGTAGGAAAGGCGGTCACAGGAAGAAATGCCCTACCAATGAATAGATTAGTCTACTAACGTCAACAATCTCTTTCTTCATATACGAGACCGTCTGCTTTTATATCCTAAACTATAGATATGAAAGAAAAAAGAAAGATAGATATTCCCATGGTAGGAATAGGGCAGTTGCACTAAGGAAGAGAGCTAGGGATTTGATAAAGGTGATAGGACAGGGTTCCAAACCTGCCTTAGTCTCAAATAGGGCGCAAGCTAGGGACATTACTATATGAATGAGACTTCATCCTTATTACATTACAAGCGATACCTCAAATTCCTAAAATGCTCCTCTAGTCCCGAGCTTGGTAAATAAGGCCGTGGGAAATTCTTTTCTTCCGGCCTTGTTGTGATAGGGGGGAGTCACTCTTGCGTTCTCTCTCTTGGGTAGGTCAGTCTCGCTCTCTATGAGTAAGGTTCTTCCCGGAAGGACGGAAAGAGAAGCGAAACTTCCGTTCGGTTCGCTGCCTATCCATCACGGTGTATCGCTTGACGACCTCTTCGCTCTGGACGACTTATCTAAGGTTTTTAATCCTTTGTCTCTTCCAGATTGGTGACCCGGATAGAAGGAAGAGAAGGAACGGAAGCACCCCAAGCCACTCGCGCCCACCTTCGAATGTCTTTTCGTCGTATACTGCGTTGACATCCAAAGTAGAATCCACGTAATGCTTGACCTGAAGCCATTCGATGGTCTTGCCACTAGCGGCGTAGTTCATACTCGAGAAGCGATGAAGTTCTAGGGTAAGATTTTCTATCACATCTGTATTCGCCAATCAGTTCGTAAGACTTAGCGCGACCAAGATAGAGTGATTCGACCGTTGGATGCTAGTAAAGGGATACGAGGAAGCTTGGCGGAGTAAAAGTGGCGTCCTTTTCTTTCGATCAATGCAGTCGTCGCCAACATTCAATTCAACCAAAGATCATAAATAAACATCAAGTCGGAAACCTCGTATCGTGGCCACGCTTCAAATGAAATGTTGTAAGTCGTTCTCGATCTATTCTATCGGCTAAGATCGATCGAAGGCCTTACCGTCCGTCGGACGACGATACAGTCACCGCACCTCTAGTTAAGCCGTCTCAATGCGTTTTGGCTCATCTAAAGTAAAATGTCATACGTAAAGAAGCAATTCTGCTCCTAATAAGCTCGGAAAGAGAGAAGAAAGATAAGCGGACCTTCGTTTGGGCAAATCCTATTTAAGTAAGACAAGGTGCTCCTTCCGTCGATCGATCTACTTATCGTGATGGATCCATATGCAATTTCCTTTGCATTTGTGGTAGGCTCTTTGCCACATAAGGAGTTTGGGTCGGCGTTCAATAACCGAACGAATGTCGTGTCCCGAGGCCTCGGTAGAGTTCCTTAATCTTGGGAAAGAGAGTTCGGGTAGCCTTTGTGCTCTCGCCCGCCCCTACCTCTCGCAACCTTTACTTCCTAATTCCTCTACACTAAGAAGACCACCTATCTACGAAGAATACCGACATCAGGATCAAGGCGAAAGAAGAAAGATGAAGGGCGATCGGCGACCACTGCTAAAAGATGACCTTTCGCAATTGATAGAATGAGGCGACCGTGAGCAATAAAGGTAAGGGACGAAGGTCTTAGCAAACAATCGCCACTAGACATGTTAATAATAATAAGTGTACTGCAACTTAGATGTTTTATCTTTTTGAGTTAGACACGTCTTTTTTTTAATTAAAAGGCGGCGTCGTGCTCGCCATTAGCCGCAACTCGCCATTCTCGCCTCAACCTCACCTTTTACAAAACGCCACGCCTTCCTAAACACTGAAAAGAACTTATGAAGCTTAACAAAATCCACATGGGAAACAACACATTCATGATTTGTCTTCTCCTAAGCAAGTTATCAAATCATTCATACTCCAAATTGTAGCCACTAGTCTACTACTCTTAGGTATCCCAAGAAAATTCCATTGGAAATATTTTAACAATTTAGCCAAAAGTTAATATAGGAAAGGAATTGACCAGAATGATCAAAACGAGCCACACCAACATCACTACTTAGACATGGAAAGGGGTGCACCTCACCCTAGTAAACCAACAAAAGATCTAGTGCTTTTCATCTTTCGCTTTATGGATGAGTGCTCTTGGAGTAGTTGGTCTAGCCCTGACTCGCCTATGACTTCGTTTCTCAGGAAATTCGCATAGCGGAAGATCCTAAATTTGAGACTTTCTACACCAAAAATATTCTCTTGTGCTAATTTGTGTCACTAGTCAAGTGCTTACCTCCAAAAAACTCAAGGCCAAAGAATGCAAGTAGATTCAAAGGCCATTTACAGAGGAAGAAGTAGTTGATGCACACACGCAATTTGATGGGGATAAAGCCCCTGCACCCGATGGATTCAACATGTCCTTTCAAAAAATTTGGTCCACTGTCAGGAGTGATATAAATGAAAACATTGGCCCTTTTATAGCAGGCACGTTTGAGAGGAGCTTCACTGCTGCTTTCATAGCTCTCATTCCTAAGAAGAAAGGGGCAATGGAGTTTAAGGACTTTAAACCTATTAGCCTCTTGGTAGCATTTACAAACTCATCGCAAAGGTTCTTGCCAAAAGATTGAAGACAAGTGATAAGCAAACTCATTTCAGGTACAACCAAAATGCCTTCATTAAAGGTAGACAAATTGTAGATGTGTCATTAATTGCAAATGAATGTCTTGACTACTACTCGAGAAAGGGGAAGGCTGGAGTAATATGCAAGTTTGATTTAGAAAAGGCATTTGATCATGTAAACTGGCATTTTCTATTGGAAGTCATGAAACTTATGAACTTTTGGGGATAGGTGGATACAATGGATCGATACATGCATCTCTACAGACTCTCAGTTTTCATTAATGGAAGCCCTGAAGGATTCTTTAAGTCTCAAAGAGGCCTAAGACAAGGAGACCCTCTCTTTCCTTATCTTTTTGTGATTGGCATGGAAGCCCTAAGCTTAATGCTTAAGAGACCTGAAGAAATACTTGCATCTCTACTGTCAGACTTTCGGTTTTCATTAATGGAAGCCCTGAAGGCTTCTTTAAGTCTCAAAGAGGCCTAAAACAAGGAGACCCTCTCTCCTTATCTTTTTGTGATTGGCATGGAAGCCCTAAGCTTAATGCTTAACAGACCTGAAGATTTGGGCTGGATTAGAGGGTTTTGCATTTCTGGTGAAGATGGCAGAGACTGTTTGACTCGTGTTCTTTATGCTGATGACAGACTTCTTATATCTGATGCTGACAGTAATCAACTCCTACACTTAAAAGCTAGTATGCTTGCATTCAAGGCTATTTCGGGTCCCCAAAAAAGATAATATTGTCTACCTCTGCCCTATATCAAAGATGCTAGGCAGCATCAGCAAATTGATTCATACAAACAGAGCCTTTTTGAGAAATGGTAAGTGTTCTATAATTAAATAAAAGCACCAAGAAGGTGCTGTCAAAAGAATCTACAATCTGCCCAAAAGAAATAAAATTAAAAATTTCCTTTCCATTCTTAAAAGGATACAATAAGATCTATAACAGCTTCATCATCACTAACAAAGTTCTATTTGCACCAAAATTACAACAAAAGTAAACAATCTATTTTGATCTTCTGAATGGAATTTCCTTCATCTTCGAAGCATATAGCGTTTCGCTCCCTCCACAAAGCACAAAGCTGCATGAGCTTTGCAGAGTAAGGAAAAGAAGGTATAGTTCTTCGGCTCTGTAAAGAAACTTACCATATTATCTACGAGCAAACAACCCATGCAGGGAACCAGCTACACCACGTCGTCTTCCCTATGATATAGAAATAGAAACTCTGGCTTGAGAGATATATTTGCTGCAATTTTAGCTACAATAATACAAGTCATATTACTGACCTTTTCATTGTTAAACAGGTCTTCGCCAACAGCTTCCATCTGTTTTCTTTTTTTCTCTTCTTTAATGGATTCAGCAAAATCCTCATTCTTACACTCAGATTCTCTGCCATCATGATCACGGATCAACATCGAAGGAATATAATACGCCATAAAGAATACCAAGAAAACAGAGATCAACTTAGCTGCTTACTGATATGGATACTTGGAGAACCGAATGAAGATTTCAAAGCTATTCTGGGGTGGAACATTTGTCTACAAAATTAGGTCACAAGACAGCAAAAATTAGCATTTAAAGTGTAGCATAATAATCAAATCCACTGACCAAAGAAGAAGAGGAACCAAACCTAAAGTTAAGATGCATCAATTTAAATTGCAATTCATGGACAGAACTTAATGTACTTTCAGAAGCAATAAAGTTACAGAGAACTTTAGAGAGCAATTTTGTTTAAAAAGGACCTTCGTTAAGCAATATTATATCTAAAAACTGATATGCTTCCTGGACTTGCAATCAAATCAAACCTAGGATTTTACTTGACCGCCGCATATTAGACAATCAAAACGGACACATGGATAGTCATCATAGCCAATATTAGACTTTCCAACACTAATTATAACACTTAATCGAACAAGATCAAGCTGAAACTGCTAGCTGAACTCTGATGCTGATAAATGTCTGACATTTCAGCAATAAAGGAAAAGCATGTTGAAGAAGAAAGTGAAGTGGGAAATTTTCGTTCTCCTATGAATATATTTCATATAAGACATTGCAATAGATACAAACCTTACGGAAGCGCTTAAAGTTTGTAACTCCGCCATTTGTTGAAGAAGAGACTGGTAATGACATGATAGAATCTCTAACAATTAAATCTTGGCTATATATGATCCCATTTTCCCGCTCATCAGTGATATCTTCTTTTGTCACTGTATTATCACTTTTGACACCTAAGCGCCTGATATAACCACCTTCAGGGTCATGGATGGTAGCATCATCATGTGGTATGTGACCTCCATCATGTTTAACAGGTTTTGTTGAACTGGGAGATGTGTCCCTCATGGATACATTATCTCTAGGTGTAACTATTTGAACAGAGAACTTATCTTCGTTATAATATTCAACAGATTCTAATTTGTGTGTAGAAGTTGTTCTCTTGCTGTCATGCTCCGAAGTTTCTATTGAACAGACAGCAGCAGTAATGTGATCTGATTTTGTACTTTCTGTTTCTGCATCTGAGTCTGCAACCACTGTTTCGTCTGTGGAGCATGAAGATGTAACGAGCACTGCAAAGGACTATTATTTAGATAAATTTGGCAGAGAACATAGATTCATAACAATGCAATTATCAGCACTGGGTTGTACTAGAATGCCCTGATAAAGACTTCAATGAATTTTCACTTCTTTTGTAACCTTTTTGCATCTTCCTAACGCCTTTTATGATATATCCTACTTCATTAAAAAAAAGACTTCTACACATGTACTTCTTGAAATCAGAAAAGTAAAATAAGTTATCAACGCGTTAAAAACATCTCACAATTCCATTCTACAAGCAATTTCTTTCTGTAAGAAACTTCTAGAATCCATTTTGAGCAATTTTATAAAGCAGGGATTTGCAAATAGTAAAGCATTAAAAAACTTATTGTGACAAGAAAACTGTTGCCTTTCTGTTAGTTATGTACTTATGTTCTTATGTCCAAGCCTAAAGACACTACCAGCTGCAAGATCAATGACCATTACAGTGCTCATGATTAGTGAGTTTCTATCTAGCTAAAGGGATTGGTAAGTCGCACTAATAATGAATCTCCCATAGTCAAAAATCTACTCAACCAGCATAAAAAAGGTGGTGCAAGGTTTTATGAAAAGTTTCATTGCACGATTAGTTGACCTTATCAACCCGTCTAAAGCCACACTTTTAAACCTCTTGGCTAGTCTAACCAACATTTTTTATTTGTTTTTGTAAAACAGCAGGCACAGTGATAAAAGGACCTAATACTTCACCACCTCAAATAATCATGAGGTTACACCCAAGTTAGTCAATGGTTCATAATCTGTTTAACAAGCTTCAAAATGATGATCCTCTGCAAATTAGTGGTCAATACCTGAGCATGTAACTTGTAAATTCAATACATATCATGTTTTGCAGTCTGAATCTGCTGGTAAAAGTTCCAAACCAAAAATTAAGGGGGGAAAGGGTTGGGAAGGAGGCAAGTGAACATGAGTGAGCAAAGAAAGACAGGAATATAGAAAATAGCAATGTATGTACATAGAAAGCGGATTGACATATCAAGCGCAAAGGAAAAGACATAAATCCTAAAGTTAAACTACACTCACCCGGTGGGGATGTGATTAGAGAAGGATCCAGATATCCGGATAGAACCGCAGAAACGAGATCTATCTCACTCACCGAAGGCAAGGAACTATGGTTAGAAAAACACTTAAAGCTGCTTGATCCTGCTGGAACCACACATACCAGACGGTCATTTCCATTTTTCTCCGAGGCCTAAAAGTAGATGAAATGAACCAGTAAGTTTAAACAGGAATACTTACAATCTTCTGTGGCTCAATACTCAATAGTATGTATCTTGCACGCAAAACCATGAGCAAACATCTAGTCTCGATAATTTTCACCTTGAATGCCAAAACCATGAGCACCATGGAAACCCCACCCCACGAAAAAGGAAAAAGAAAGAGAAGTTGAAAGTTGGCGTCAAATCACAAAAATGGAAATGTAAAGGTATGATTCAACAACCGGGACTCATGCAGTATATTTGTAGTTGTATGAATCAAAAATCTCATCAGTTTGTATCTAGCCATTCCCACAATAGGCCATCTTCTCTCTCTCTCTCCCTCTCCTTTATTTTTTGTGGATAAGGCCTCCTCTTTTATGCCTTCAATTCTTAACCTGGTTCGTCATTCCATGTTAAGAGAGTTTCTCACCTCTCTGAGAATTAATCACTGAAACAAATTTCAGTATAAGTTTGCTTAGTAAGCCATTATGTCTGACTTAATGAAGTAAAAATTAGGGAACACGCTACAGGAAGTGAGGCAGCAACAGTTAACTATCCCAAGCCTTGTAATCAGGGTAGTTTAATAAGGTGTTACTCTTTATGTTTACATCCTACACCCCAGACCCCCACTTGTGGGATTGCACAGTTGTTGTTTGTGTTACTCTGTATGCACCTTTGTGAGTTACCGTAAACCTTTTTCACTTGTCTACTAAGGGTCTTGAATCAACTCAACAACAACAACAACAACCCAATGTAATCCCACCAGAGGGGTTTGGGAGGGTGGGGTGTACGCAAATCTTACTCCTATCTTTGTGGGGTAGAGAGGCTGCTTTCGATAGACCCTCGGCAACTCAAATAAAAAAATTACCACCACTTTGCTGACTGTTGAAGACACCTTTATCTACCAAACTCAAAGTAATATATTTCCTGGTACAAGTACAAAGAGGCATTTACCAAGTCCTATGAAAAAAGGGAAAAGGACAACAAGGATGAACTTAAGTGAGTTGACAATTTTTGATATGCTTCTTTAGGCAATTTGTATCTTCAAAATGTTTGGCGTCTGTTAGGCGATTTCCACGTGCTCACGCAAGTGTACGTATCGTTACAAGTAATATAGTCTTGTAAGACCGAGTTTATCGTCCACAGAGACTGGTTTCTAATTACCGAACATCTATTCTAGGTTATCTATTTGGCAAACGATAATTGATTTGAGTTTTTATCTAACTACTAGAATAATTGCAAGAAGTAAACTAAATTGTTGAGGTTTAATCAGTTATGAAGGAATTAGGGCTTCCAATATCTTCGACTATCCACTCTTTTCAATCTCTAATGCAACTAGAATGACTTTTTCTTCTACTTTAAGATAGCGGTTAACTAGACTATCTTATATTCCGGTTAGGATATATAATCGCTCAACCCCAGTGCAGAACTCTTCTATATTTCTATGATAGGATTTACCACATAGGAGGATTAAGAACAATAACCTATAATGCTACACAAGTATCGGGGTACTTTCGTCCGCTATTTTAACATATGTCTATTCAATTACAGCATATCCAAATCTCTCCTCTCGGTTCTTGATTCGAAATTATATAGATTATGATAATTAATGGTCAGTTAACTATCAAACATTCATACCAAATATTGAATAAATCTTAATCAAGTGAAAAAGAAATCAAACTAATGCATTAATTCATGAAATAGAGTTTCAAGCGATTCAATAGGAAAGCTCTAATAAAGTGTTTAGCTCCTAGCCATAGTCACGCTAAGAACTAATACAAATACCAACATAAACTGAATTGAAAACTAAAGAAAGAAAAAATACTTAGAACTAGGTCTCCAATTGTAGCCTCCAAATTGTCTTCAACGGTGTTGTGTGATAGAATGTCCAACTCCTTCAATAAAATAATCCCTAGGGCTTAAGTATGTTGCAAATTTCGTGCCCTCTGGACCCTTCTGCCCTTGGCCAAATTTAGTTCGGATTCTGAATTTCCCGCATCGGCACCGCGATTCGAGAATGGCACGATTCGAGAATGGCACCGCGCCGAAAGTCTGTGGGTTCTCGATCTTAGCCGCGGATCCTAGCTGCACCGCGGTCTTTCTTTATTGGCCGCGGTCTTTGCTTTGCCTTGCGAATCTCCAATTTTCAACCTTTTGCTGCCTCGGGACCTTCCTTTTATGCCCACTTTTCGCTCCTTTTCGCCATTTTGCCTTTTTGAACCGTTGTGACTCAAAAGAAAGGAAAACGACCCTAACACTACACTTATTTAAACGGAAATGGGGGAAATACTAACTAAAAATGACTCAAAAACGTATACAAAATACGCCTAACACCCCCTTCCAACAAGCATTCCGATTTATGAACTTGACCCCCTATCCGTTAAGAAATACATCATCCAAGAGGCTGTGCCGTGTACCTTTCTCAAACATGCTAGGAGTTACCAAATTAGTTCAATCTTAAGGGATGAGTTATATAGAAGATGCAGAGAGGAAAACCAAGGAAAGAGGGGAAGGGGGAGCAGGCAACAATAACATAGGCCATTAGGACAGACCATTTCAGCAGAAGCAACATTGGCACCCCCAACTTCCAAAAAGGACTGCAACCTGCCCTCAAATTTATACTGCAAGGAAAAGGGAATAATGATCTTAGTCAAGCACAAGTATCTAAGTAATTCCCAATCAAGTCATCTTCAATGACTTGCTTGATGTAATAGCAAAACAGTAGCAGAGGCTCTGAATAAACGCAAAGAAATCAAAACTTTGCAGCATTACTTCTGACTCTCAGCTGAACTAATGGGATAACTAGTTAAGCTTATTATGCATAACTACTCAACAAAAATCTACATAAGCTATAGACGACTCTGAACTGAACCCACAAGACAGAAACTGGAATACTGGAAAAACTAAGGAAACAATCACCTTGTTTTCTGATTCCAGCAAAAAAGTATATTCTTTCAAACAACACTCCCGAGACTGAGGATCTACCACTTTCACGGACACTCCTTCCAGTATCAAGTTTGGTGCATGACTGGGTAACACAAGCATACAAAAGAGAATGTTGTACATGGCGTTTCCGATCAGCAAAACATAATGTAACTAATCTTAATGCAGTACTTACGAACTGCAGCTTGGGATATCAGTGCAAATATTTTTTCCTGCAATTAGCTGAAATTCATAGTTAACCAATTAGAAAATGATCTCAGATCTCAAGTTTGAATGGAAAAAATATATAAACAAGACGAAAATAACTTCTTCGTGGTAGGATATTGTAAGAGCTTGATGCTACGAAATGAAGAGCTAAGGGGTAAGTTCTGGATGAGTAAAAAGTATCCATTTCAACAACCCGCCAAAACGAAGTTCTGACCTCAAAATTACGAAAGATACAAAGATGTAGGTCTCTTTTAAAGAGTAAGGAGACACTAAATCCACGGAAACATTTATGTCATGCACGTTTTTGAAGGTGCACCAGAAAGCTGAACTATAAACTGAAGTGTTTCATAGCCTGTTTGGCCAAGCTTCTAAAATCAGCTTATTTTTAGAAGCGCTTTTTTCAAAAGTGCTTTTCAAAAAAGTATTTTTTGCTGTTTGGCGAATTAATTTTAAAAGCACTTTTGAGCAGTAATTAGTGGTTGGCCAAACTCTTAAAAAGTGTTTCTAAATGCATTTTTCTCAAAAGTGCTTTTGGGAAAAGCTATTTTTTAGCTTCCGAAAAACTGCTTCTGCTACTCCCCAGAAGCACTTATTTTCTCCCAAAAGCTTGTCCAAATACCTCACTTTTAAAATAAGCACTTATTGGGAAAAAAAACTTTTGGGGAAAATAACCTTGGCCAAACAGGCTATCAAGCTACATCGGGATTTCCTAATTCCTTCAATCAATATTTGGCTTCTCTTCTATATAACCCATACAATGCATAATCCATATAACCCATAGGGCTCGTTTGGTACGTCGCACTGGACTGTATAATTTTGCATGGACTGTACTGTATTGTAATGGACTGTATTAATATATAATGAACGGTATTAAAGTATTAATACATAATGGACTGTATTTTTTATTTTTAGTACAGTCTAGGGAGGCCCATCTAGTATTTATTTTTTATTTTTAGTACAGATGGGCCTCAAAAATGGCAGTTGGAGTGTACTATTTTTAGAAATAGTACATTCCAGTCCGACTGAAAACGCCCACCAGTGCAGTTAGCGTAATACAGCGTACCAAACGTGCCCATATGGTGCAGAAAGATAATATTTCAGATCTTTTATTTTTTTTGAACAGATATTTCAGATCCTTTCTCAGAACAAAAAAGATAATTTTTCAGACCACACTTGTGCTTCTTCTCTACATAGGTCCCTTTTCAAAGGGTAAGGAGCCACAAATCCAAGAAAACATTTATATCATGTACGCTTTTTAAGCTGCACCAGAAAGCTGAAACTGTAAACTAAAGTATTGCAAGCTATGTAGGGAATTCTTAATTCCTTCAAAGAATCTTTGCTTCTTAACTAAAATAATGCATAGACATAATATTTCAGACCACGCTTGTGCTTAGTCTATTATAGCAAGACTCATTAACTAAACCCATTTTTCCTGATGCAAAGGGAAGAGAAAATTATCTGATGTTATTGAGCATCACAGAAATAAAAGCATAACGCTACCATTGATTATATCACTCAAATTATGAAGTCTACACATAATGATACCCACATGTTTATGTTTGCATCCCTCTGGAAGATTGAATATCTCAAATTTTCAGACTAACGAAGGGAAAGGACAAAGATCTGACATAATATAAGGTAGGAAAAGCACAATCACGAAACTCTAAATGCAAATAGACATGTTTGTTGGCGGATTATACTTGCAAAAATCGTAGGTGATTTATACAAAGAATACCTCAACCCAACTATATTGAACCAAGGGTTTTCTAGCGACAATAGCATCAATCAGATCCTCACTCAGGGGAAAGGAGGCATCTACAAGCACATGTGAGCAGTCCAAACTCCACTTTTTAGTTATACTGGCACCTGCAAGGAGATTGATAATATTAGGAATATGATATCCTCTGCGCATATGTATACATATAGCGGAAAGAATTGGCACTGAGTTTTGAGATTTATAATATAATCTAGGGAAAATGGTCAAATATACCCTAAAACTTTAGTAAAAGGATCATATATACCCTATGTCAAAGTATGGGGTCATATATACCCTCCGTTAGGGTAAACTTATCAAATTTACCCTTTTTTAACGGATTGGACATGTGACAGCCACATGGCAGCCACGTCATCCACTGGAACAGAGACCACCACCACCGCTACAGAAAAGCTACGATGCAGCCGCGCGCTCTGATGATTCCGGCCACCACAGCAAGCCAACGCCGACGAGTCTTATACCAAAAGACTCGTCTCGTCACCCTCAACACGTCTATACTACCCAACACCTTCGATTTCATCATTTTCAGTCTCGTCGAAATTTTTGGACGGAATTGACCCTGACGGAGATTTGCAAATTCCGGCGACCTGAGTGAAAATCGAAGGCAGTGGTTTATACCACTATGACCGCCCTCTCCTCCCCGCCATTTCTATACCCACCCCGTAGTTCAATTCGACCCAAATCGAAACAACCACCAAATCGCAACTCTGCAAACCCTAGCCACCGCCGATTGATTTTCCGACCACCTGAGCTTCAGTCGACGATCGAGGCTAGTACCAGTAGATTCACCGTCGTCTTGCCGAAATTCTACACCAACCCATCACCCTCAATTCTTCACCAAACGTCCGGTCGACCAACTCAGTTTTTCCGATCTGTGTTTGCATTTTCCGGTCATCTCCGGCATTGACAGCGGCGGTGGGTGGTACCATTGTGTTCGTTTCTTTATCCTCTTCGTCATACACCCACTCCCGAAGGTCGATTTCAACTTGGAAGTGAAACACCATTTTTTCTGTCCAACAGCTGGCGGGTGATTGGGTTCTCCGTTCCAGTGGATGACGTGGCTGTCATGTGTCCAATCCGTTAAAAAAGGGTAAATTTGATAAGTTTATCCTAACGGAGGGTATATATGACCCCATACTTTAACATAGGGTATATATGATCCTTTTACTAAAGTTTTAGGGTATATTTGACCCTTTTCTCCCTATAATCTAGGTATTCCCTCTATCGCAGGTTCCATGTGCTTTTTCGACTTTAGACTACTATGATCGTGACATTCTAAAATGCATGAAAACATTCAAGATACTTTCTGTGTTTGTAAGCACAAATAATATAGGTATTTAATCTTTTTTTAATAATATATAGGTATTTATTCTTTTAATGTAACAACAATAAAACAAGTAGCAAATCTGGTTTCTAGGGTTATATATGAGGTCATATTTTGATATTCTCTTGCAGTTTTGGTCCTTTTGACCACAGCACCATAACTTAGGTATCGAAGACTAATATGATTCACATCAAACCTTTATTTTATTTTTGGCTTCTGAATTGTGATCATTCCTTGCATCATTTTCTCCACCGAACAATGGTTTAACATTAGCAGGGGAAAAAAATTGAACAAAGGCGCATCAAGAATTGAACAGATCACACTGGAAATATTATAAGCAGCCTGAAACACAAAAGTGCATAAACCATCTGAGCAGATATTTATGTACATAGCATAAATGATCACTCACCTATTGATGACACCTTCTTTGTAATAAGTTGATTTGTCTTTGAATGCTTCGGGGAGCAAATGAAAAATATGAAGGACACATAAGAGAATCTGTTTGATATAAATGATCACATCAATATGTTGTTCAGTGGGCTTGATGGTCCACTAATAAGAGGTACTATATAGGAGGTAAGAGTCACAATATGTAACTTTAATCACCTGTAAGTTGCATTACCAGTCCCAAATGAAACTAGATCCCCATCCTTGAGCATTGTTTCTTTATTTGGAAACTCATGAACTTTCTCCTTTGAATCAAGATTCCTGTTGAGGAATGTACCATACTTTGAGCAGTCTTTTATGCGTACTTTAGACAAAATATTTGAGGGTTTCTTTGACTGATCCAAAGAAATCATCTCATCTATTAAAATCTCTGCATGGATCCTTGAAACTCCTTTATCCTTGTTCACAATGACATCACATCCTGTGAACAAAACGTTTAAGGGCAGTATAAGTTAACTTTTAAGCATAACACCTTAAGAGTACTATTTGACAAATATGCACTTTCAAGTGACAGAAGGTAAGGCGCAACAATGACTCAAATCCCACAACATAGATGTAACTAGCCTACAAATAGCAATGGTACAATAGCAAAGATGAATACGAGATTAAGATGCTCAAAAGCTTATAGACGAAAGTGGACCTAGGATTTGAAAGTCCTCGGTGTACCACCGCCTTTAATGTAAATATGTCAATCACCATAATGACCGAATAAGACTATGCATTTGGTCAGTTTTGGATATAATTTTGGTTAATGTTACTCGGGTAATCTTCACAAAATGAAAATAAGTCTGGTTTGTTCTCTCTTAATTCACATATAAAAGAAAAGGGCAGTCCAGTGCATTAAGCTCCCGTTATGCGCGGGGTCCGGGGAAGGGCCGGACCACAAGGGTCTATTATACGCAATCTTACATTTCTGCAAGAGGCTGTTTCTACGGCTTGAACTCGTGACCTCCTAGTCACATAGCATCAACTTTACCAGTTAATCCAAGGCTCCACTGCAAATTCACATATACTAAATAAAACTAGAGAAAAGAATGACAAGTCAAGAAAGGGCATTTATCACTTAGATAATTTGATGAAAAGAGTGGAGTACTAAACTTCAATGTCTTTGTTTAATTAAACTAATTGCCTTTTGAATTTTTTATATATTTTTCCATCTCAATTCAAAAGAGGCTATTTTTTCCAACAAACTGAAAAGGGGTTGTCTGTTTTGTTATATATCAATGGAGTCTTGAGTAGCAACAATAACATACCCAGTAAAATCCCACAACGTGGGGTCTGGGAGGGTAGAGTGTACGCAGACCTTACATCTAGGTAAGTAGAGAGGTTGTTTCGAAAGACCCTCGGCTCAAGAAAAGCATAAGCACAAGCGAACAAGAAATTTAGAGCAGTATAAAAATAAGAGTAAGAATAAGCGATAAAGCATTCTGAAAAAAGAAAAAGTAACTAACGCATGTAAAAAAATGGCAGCCCGGTGCACTAAGCTCCCGCTATGCGCGGGGTCCGGGGATAGCAACAGAAATCAAACGACAGGGGTCTATAAAGCAATATTGTGCCTACTAGTATGATAATCTAAGATGTTCAACTACATACTACCCTTCTATCATAATTTGTGTCCTCCACAACCCCCTATCTAAGGTCATGTCCTCAGTAAGTTGCACCTGCGCCATATCCCGTCTAATAAACTCTCCCCAATATTCCTCCGTCAATCATATTCCCCTCCTGAACCCGTCCATAGTCAATCTCTCACATCTCCGCAACTCAAGTACCCCGTTCATTTTTTATCTTCTTTATCTCACTAAGCCAGCTCACAAATCTTGACTATATCAAATGTTGCTTCTTGATTCCTGCTCAATGATTAGACTCAGAGAATATTACAACCCCAGCACCACAAGGTCCTATTCCCCATTAAAATTGAATAGGTAAATATCTGTTTATTTATAACATAAGAATTATCCATTTAGTGCTCTTGTTCTTTTCTCTCCAACTAGAACACCGTGTGAGCTGGAAACAAGAAGCTACCACCAGGAAAGAGTTACATCATCACATCCAATGGTCCCCTTCCAAAACTCACTACTGACTACAACTCCAAAGAAGGATGACTCATCCATTTTGACCAATAGACACCCGGCCATTCACCTTGAAATTGAATAACAAGAGTACCAGCAATTTAATTTTTTAATCAGTAAAACGATATCTATCCATGCATCTATCAGAAACTTCCAATGAAGTTTCAATACTAAAAGGCAGATCATAGAAAAAAGGTAAACACACTCAATTAAGACATTTGAGAGGCTTGACCTGATGGAAACTGCTGCTCTCGAATAAAAGATGTCTCACGAAGAGAGAGAGAGAGAGAGAGAGAGAGAGAGAGTTTCTTTACAAAGAATCTCTACGCAAAAGTACATCTAGTGCATTGCCCAGAGAACCTGTGTCTCCTAGTCCCAACTAAAGGGAAAAAGAACAACGCTTACTTTGTGCTCTTGGAAAATTCACAATGGAAAAAGTAGCTTTGTTTAAGATATTAGTAGCAAAGGCTTTGCAGAATTAATTCCAGGTAACCTCTTTGTATTCACTGCTCAATGGACTATTTAAGTCACTTCTTTAATTGATATTCTTCGTATCATTATATTACTAAAATATTAGGATATTTAGTACTCACTCAAGGTGAGCATCGAATGCCTTCATCTTCTTTTCATACATGGTAATTACAAGGCTTAATACATACTTTCCCCTCCAAACTTGTAACGATATCCCTTTGACACACCCCTCCTTCACGGACAACCTTTTACACATCCAAACTTTCCCTAACTGTGTCTATTTTTGAAAACCAATAATAATAATAATGTTAATAATAATAAACATAGTTGGTGTTCAATCACTTTTTCCAAACAAGTGCATGTCACACATCAATGACTATGTGACACGTATCATTAACTAAAAAAAAAAAAGATAACACTTTACAACAAGACACCCAGTGTAATCCCACAAGTGGGGTCTGGGGAGAGTGGTGTGTAAGTAGTCTTACCCCTACCTAGTGAAGGTAGAGAGGCTGTTTCAAAAGGGATAACACTTTAAAATTACAATTACAGCCTCATCTTCTTCATCTCTCCATTTTCATCTACATGGCAGAAGACCACTCCCACGTTTTCTGTTTTTTCTTCCCAGTAACCATGGCAGATAAAAGTAGGAGAGATGGTAGAGGAGGAGATCATACGCAACAAAAGTTTCAACTTGAAACAACAAAAGCTAGATGATTTGACAAAATGCGAGGGTTAAGCAGTAACCATTCACTGTGAGTGCGCCAGCAATTATGACAGGAGGTTTATTTCGGGGAAGATTTTAACCCAACTTGTTGCACTTTCTGGAGACCATGGGAGATGAAAACTGGGAAGTGCCAGGCTTTGCTCTTATTCAAAATTTCCAGCTTCCCAGGGTTAATTCTTAACCTCCGGCAACTAAGATCTCTTGTTGTATCTAATTGTGTGGCTACGAATTGTTTACCAAGAGGAATTAGTGATTTTTACATAATATTGGACTAGATGATGGAGAGATTGGGTGGTGAAGCACCCATAGCAGAATTAATATGGGTCTAAATAAGGAAGAAGATGACCCAATTTAAAATAAACAATAATAAATTTTTGACACGTGATGCATCTGATACAAAAATTCTCTTGCTCACGCGCTTCATTTGTTGGTAAAAAGATGTGCATGCCAACTGAGCAAACGTGGTGTGTATTAGACACGGTTGGGGAAAGTTTTTGGTGTCTAAAATGTTGTCCGTGAAGGCAAAGAAATTTTGTTACAAGCTAGGGGCAAAGTATGTATTAAGCCTAGTTAAAATGAACCATCAGCAAACCAATTATGGCAAGTTTTAATGCTATTGTCATGACCAATGACTTAGAATGAAGGCAGATCACATCAGATAGTGTGGCATCTAAGTCATCTCATCAACAAGATTAATCAGAAAAGGAAGCACTGACAGCAACCCTGAGTAACCAAGCTAAGAGTATTAACTCGAAAATTAATGCCTTGTAAGGGATTAGAAAAAACATTACAAAAACTTTACGAGAGTGCATAATTGAGGAAGATTACCTTTTCGACCCACTTTATATGTACCTTTATTGAAGAAATAGTAATTATCTTCACCTGTCACATAAACAAGGAGCAGTGTATTAGTACATCGACAATACGAAAGTTTATAAGATGATAAATCAGTCAGAATGAAACCAACAAAACTCATTACCAAAATGTGATCAACAAAAGCCATGATCGACTTGTTTCAGCTTTCCACATTAGTAAAACTAGTTCATACATGAAATGTTGTGTTGTAACTATGACTAAAACAATTGATATTTTGCGCATATGTTTATTTATAGGACATAAGTGCTCAATCAATCAATCAATTATGCCTCGAAGCCCAACAAGTTGAGTCTGGCTATATTGATCTATATATCCATCCTGCTTTATTCAGTCACATTCGGTTCCAATAGTAGTAAATGAAATTGTCTTCTTTTTTTTAATAACGGTGGTGCAGACCAACTTGCGCGCACCTCAAAAATTCTACTGGGGACCTTCTACCTTCCACTGGGGCAGGTGCTGCGTAACTCTGCTACTTCGACAGTTCGAAATAAATCATCCCTTTTTTGCCACTGGTAGCATATGAATCCTATCTCCCATGGTTTTCATATCAATTAATTGACTGTTATGCCGAACCCCTAGGTGCAGTTTATCCAGTTTATCTTTTTAAGGCAAACTTGGAGGTTCTCTAAAGCTAATGTTTCTATAAATCATCCTACACTAAAATACAAGCCTCTAGTCTGACCAAAGAGACTCTTGTCAAACACCAAATGTAATATATGCATAATAACAGCAACTAAGACATAACCCTGGTATCACTTCCCTTTTTTTCTTTTTTTTCTATGATAGTGGTGTCCGAGCAGCTTAAGCACAGCACAAGTACCGTAACTCAGCCCACCAAGGGTTATGTGGAGGCGAAGAAATCACCTAGTTTGGCCTCCACTGGGATCTTAAAACCTGAGACAGCATGGCTCTCCTCCCACATTATTGCTCATTAGGCCACACCTTGAGTGGTTAATCCCAATATCACCTATATAGATTATTTGCTTCAAATATGCTCTAAACTTAGATAAACCCGTTATAGGGTGTCAGTCTTAAGAAACAAAAAGGGATTATAATCAATTTCACTCCTAGAAATTCCTTAGTGTCATTGCTTTCTCAGTTACAAGGTAAAGCATACCCCAATGTGATGTAGGGTCCATTCCCATATCATATCCCATGATTCATGGGATGTGTTTTCTACTTTGTTTGACAAAAGAAGAGAAGACACATTAATTTTCTTCCTCAAGTGATGTCAGTGATGACATCGGCAGGTCTAATTCATCCCTATATATAGGGAAGCTCTCTATCAATTGAAACACACCAACAAAGAGAAGAAAACATAAGAGTGAAGTGAGGTATTTCATAGATTGTGTAAGAAAATAGTCTATGAAGAAAAAAAATAGTGTGAGCTATATTGTAGTAAGGTGGAAAAATCAAAAGAGTATTATTTCTTTTGAGTGTGTAGTGGTCTTTGGAGTATTTATACTTGCGACTACACAGTGTAAAATTCCTTGATATTTCTTTTAACCATAACTTAGTGTTTCGCGTTTATCGGATATATTTTATTCCCAAGAGTGGTATCAGAGCCAAGGTTCTGTCTGAGTATGCTCTGTGGTTGCAGCACGGTCTGAATTTCCATATCAGAAAATTACTTTAGTCTCCTGCTAATAAATAGTATCTGAATTTGTGATAAACGATGGAAGCCAACACTAGTAAAATGGTTACTTTGAGTGGCGTTAATTATGTTATTTGGAAGGGCCATATGGAAGATTTGGTCTATGTTAAGAATTTTTACCAACCATTCTTTGCCACTAAAACGCCTGATAAAAAATCAGAAGAATGGAATATGTTACACAGACAGGTTTGCGGCTTTATTAGACAGTGGGTTGACGATAATGTGTTGAATCATATTTCTAGAGAGACACATGCTCGGACCCTATGAAAGTATATTGAAAGTTTGTATGCTCGAAAGACAAGAAACAACAAGATGTTCTTGATTAAGAGTTGGATTTAAAGTACCATGATGATTCTCCGATGATAAATCATCTGAATAACTAGTTATTGCTATGGGCATTAAATTTGATGAAGAAATTCAAGATTTAATTCTACTTGGTTCCTTACTAGATTCATGGGAAACTTTTAGATCTTCATTGTCAAATTCTGCTCTGGATGGTGTGATCTCTATGGATCTTGCCAAGAGTAGTGTTTTAAATGAAGAGATGAGAAGAGATGTCTTGGTGACCGACTCTAGTGAGAGAAGCAAGAATCGCGGTTTCAAAATAGAGAATATAATAGAAGTAAATCTAGAGGCAGACTTAAAGATATTGAGTGATATCACTGTGGGAAGAAAATGCACACAAAAAAGTTCTGCCGGATATTGAAAAAGGAGAACAGAGACAAGGAGAAAAAGAAAGAAGATGGCGATGAAAATTGTGTAGCCACTGAAAATCTTGTTATTGTCCTTAATGCGAATATTATAAATATTGTTTGTGATTAGTCAAGCTGGGTTGTGGACACTGGTGCCGCATCTCACATGACATAAAGGAAGGGTTTTTTCTCATCCTATACTACATGTGATTTTGGAACTTTGAGTATGGGTAATGAGATTGTATCTAGGGTGGTTGGCATTGGAACAATTTATTTGAAAACTAGTACTGGAACTAAACTAGTTTTGAATAATGTAAAGCATGCACCTGATGTTCGTTTGCACTTTGATTTCTGTTGGTGTTCTGGATGATGAGGGTTATGTTAGTACCAATAGTGCTGGAAAATAGAAACTCACTAAGGGTTCCTTGATTGTGGCTCGTGGTAAAAATTATCATGGTCTATACTGGACTACTGCTTCTACTTGTGCTAATATGGTGAATGTAGTTGAGAGTGAGCTCTTCAACGTTATGGCACAAGAGGCTTAGCCACATCAGTGGGAAAGGACTCAATGTCCTGGCCAAGAAGAAATTGTTGTCAAATTTCGAAAGTGCTAAATTAGAAAAGTGTGAGCATTGCTCGGCTGAAAAACAAAATAGAGTTTCTTTCAAGTCTCATCCTCCTTCAAGAAAGATAGAGTTGCTTGAGTTGGTGCATTCAGATTTATATGGTCCTGTGAAGACAAGGACTTTGGGTGGTGCACTTTAGTTTGCTACATTTATTGATGATTGCTCAAGAAAACTTTGGGTCTATGTCTTGAAGACTAAAGACCAAGTGTTGGGTGTCTTTAAACAGTTTCAGGCTTCAATTGGAAGAGAAGCAGGAAAGAAGCTGAAGTATATTCGTACTGATAACGGTGGTGAATATTGTGAACCATTTGATGAATACTGCAAGCAACAGGGTATCAAACACCAGAAGACTCCTCCTAAGACTCCTCACCTTAAGTTTGGCAGAGATAATGAACAGGACCTTGATGCAAAAAGTCATATGTTTGCTTTCTGAAGCAAAGTTGTTGAATTCCTTTTGGGGTGAGGCTTTATTGACCGATGCACATGTTATTAACCTATCTTCTTGTTGTTGCTTTGCAAAGTGATGTTCCAAATAGAGTTTGGTATGACAAGGATGTTTTCTATGACTATTTGAAAGTATTTTGTTGTAAAGCTTTTGTACATGTTCTTAAAGATGAGAGGTCAAAGTTAGCTGCCAAGACAAAGCAGTGCATCTTCACTGGATATGGCCTTGATGAGATTGGTTACGTGTTATATGATCCAGTTGAGAAGAAGGTTGTGAGAAGTCGTGATGTCTTCGTGGAGGATCAATATTGACAGAACGGATAAGCTAAAATCTTCAAGTTATGATGCTTTAGTTAATCTTGATCAAGTTCCTCATACAACTGTGGATGACGTTGGTGCGCTCGATGATGACGGTGATGCCCGGAATCATGTTCCAGATCATCATATTAATGCTGATGATAATGATTTCGCTCTTGATGAGGTAGATGCTCCTACTTATGAAGTTGTGGACGAGTCAAATATTCCACGAGATCTAATAGACAACACATTCCTTCTTCCTACTATTCTCCTAATGAGTATGTATTACTCACTGATGGGGGGAGAACGTGAATGTTATGAGCAGGCCATGGAATATGAGCACAAGGATCAATAGATTGAAGCCATGCAAGATGAGATAAAATATCTGCATGAGAACTAAACTTATGAGTTGGTGAAATTATCTAAAGACACGAGAGCTTTGAAGAATAAGTGGGTGTTCAAAGTTAAATTGAATAGCACAGCTTAAAGCTCATGTACAAAGCACTGGTCGTTACGAGATTTGGTCAAAGAAAGGGTATTGACTTTGGCAAAATATTTTCTCCCGTTGTGAAAATGTCCTCCATTTGTACAGTCCTTGGTTTGACGGCTAGTCTTGATTTGGAGATGCAGATGAATGTGAAGACTGCTTTTCTTCATGGTGACTTAGAAGAAGAGATTTATATGAAACAGTCTGAGGGATTCAAGACAAAAGGTAAAGAAAATCATGTGTGCAAACTTAAGAAGAGTCGCTATGGATTGAAGCAAGCTCACAGACAGCGATACAAGAAGTTTGAATCTGTTATGAGGGAGCACGACTATAAGAATACCTCTTAGATCACTGTGTGTTTGCACAAAGATTTTCTGATAATGATTTTATCATCCCTATATGTGGATGATATGTTGATTGTGGGCAGGAATGCTCCAAAGATTGACGAGTTGAAGAAACAATTGAGTAAGTATTTTGTTATGAAAGACTTGATTCATGCTAAGAAGATTATGGGCACGAGGATTACTCATTTCAGATATGAAAGAAAGTTTTATTTGTCACAAGAGAAGTACATTGAACGTGTACTAGAGCGCTTCAACATGAAGAGTACTAAGCATGTTAGCTCACCTCTTGCTGGTCATCTAAAACTGAGCAAGAAGATGTGCCCTACAAAAATGAAGGAGAAAGAGAGCATGGCAAGAATACTATATTCCTCTGCCGTCGGAAGTTTGATGTATGGTATGCACTAGACCATCTATTGCTCACGCAGTCAATTTTGACAGTAGGGAGATTGACGGGTAGTGAGATAGCATACTCGTGAACTGGATACTCATGTATCTAAGAGGAAGCTCAAATGAATGCTTGCCTTGCCTCCTTCAGGTGAATGAGACTGGAATGGGAGATTTGTAGGGTCCCTTTGGAGTATTTATACTCGTGATTATATAGTGTAAAATTTCTTGATATATTCAGAAGTGTTTCTACATAAAAAATCTTGGTGTTATTATTGCTCTTTATTCTTGCTAATTAACCATAACTTAGTGTTCTGCGTTTATTATTAATATCGTGAATATTATTTTTGCGGGTCTATTTTATTCCCAACATGTGACGCATGGATAAGCAGATTATTTCGGCGTTCAAGGCAATAATTTTTAAGGAAAGAATCTACAAGTAGAGAGAAGCTTGTATAGAACCTGGAAGTGGGTCAATAGGAAAAAGGCCCCAAACCATTGTCTTTGCAAAATTGTACACCAAAGAGGATGTTTCTAGTAACAGCGAAATGGATGGTTCAGTGGTTAACCGGAAGTTGTATTGATACCGAGAAAGTTGTGGAACGCCGTCGGAACCGGGTGGCTTGTCTCCGTAGAGATGGAGAAATTTTCTTATTAATATTTCAAGAGAGTTGTGTACACTCTTTTTGTTCTTCAATTTCTACACTCTTTTTCCCCTATGGCCTATGCGGATCAAAATACATATTAAGAAATAATAATGTAATGTGAAATTTACTAAATTACATTTATTTAATAAAATAAATTATTTTATTTCTTGATAAGAGCCTGCATGGGTAGTAATCATTTATAAGAGTATAGTTTTTTTTTGTTGAAGGCGAACTCGCATTCTTTCTTTCAGTCAAGACAGGATAAACTCCGACCGACGCAATAGCAAACCACGTCGCCCGCTTAAACCACACTTGGCAAGCGTGTGACAGCTCCCAAGGCGGCGGTCAAAGCGTTACCCTGGGGTCTCGAACTTGTGACCAAGCTCTCCCACACCACCCAATGAGGATACCTCTGCCTTCAAGACCAATTTCTTGATAAGAGCCTGCATGGGTAGTAATCATTTATAAGAGTATAGTTAATTTATGTCTTGAATTCATAACATGACACTTATTTTAGTAGATTTTTTTTTGTTAATATGACACTTATTATGAGAGAGAGTACTATTTTCTAGACAAAAATAGTTAATTTAACTAACATACCACTAATTAAATAGGTGTTAAGATTTGGTCAACTAACACTTGATAAGGGCAAATATAAAAAAGTAAGGTTAATTCTTTCTTGATTAGATAAATGCATTTTTTTACTCAAAAATAAAGGTTAAAGGTGTATTCGGTATGGAAGAAAATATTTTTTTTATGAAAAATGTGTTCTTAAAAAAAAGTGAATTTCTATTTATTTTCTCATTTCGTTTGGATAGTAAAAAATAAGTGAATTTCTTACTTATTTTTTCGTGTTCACTTAATTTAATAAAAAAAAAATTGAAAATATTCACCCAAGCCCCACCAACCCCACCCCATACCACACCAACCCCCACACCCATGCCACCACAACCAAATTCCACCATCAAACGCACTTTATCTTCACTCATGGTTATCCCACACCACTGCTCCATCCAATCCGCCCACTCCCTCCCAAATATTTTATTTCATATATTTTATTTTAATTTTATAAAAAAAAATATAAAAAATGGAGTAAAAAAATCTTACCCACCCCACTATCATCCACTATCCTCACCCCCACCAACCCCCACACCAAATTTAACCACGCAAACTTTTATTTTTATAAAGGTAAAATTAAATTTGAAGTAAAAATTTTGAGAAGGGATAGGGTGTCAGGGTGAGACGGTGAGTGTAGAAAATCAGAAAATAAAACTTTCAAAATTCTTTTTTTTTTAAAATAATTTGGGAGGGGGTAGTAGAAAACAAAAAAGAAACTTTTCAATTTTTTTCTTATAAAAAGAATATTATTTTTGGAGAGGGTAGTCGGGGTTGGGGTGGGGGAGGAGGTGTGATGATGTGTCGTAGAAAACAAAAAAAAATGGTGGGGAGTGGGTGGGGGTGGTTTACAGAACCAAAAAAAAGAAAAAAAATTAAATCATTTTTTAAAGAAAATAGGGGTGGGCAGGCCCAGCCTAGCCCGTCAAATTCCAAAGCTCGCGTGTCGGATAAGTTGGGATGCGCCAGCCTATAATTATATTGACAGTTTAAAGCAAAGGCAGGAGCTATCAAGCAGCCGTTGATGCACTGAATGGTATCAAGCATGGTGATCCTCCGAGAGTTTGGTCACAAGTTGAAACCCTGTAACGCCTGACCGCCGCTCTTGGGAAGTCACACCCTTGCCAAGTGTGGTTTAAGCGGGCGACGTGGTTTGGCGCTATCGTCGGTCAGGTTTAACTCAGGCGCACTGAAAGAAAGAAGCCAGTGGTTCCTTCGTCAAAAAAAAAAAAAAAATATTAGGAGGAGCTGTCTCCTCATCATTAATCCTCATCATCTTTCTGCAGATTTCTCCAACATGCAATGCTAGGAGGAGCTGTCTCCCTTCTGCTTGTGGTCATATCTGTGATATAAGCTACCTTCTTTTTCTTAAACACCACCGACTTAAATTACGGTTTTCCATTAGTTGAATTAGCTTGTGAAGGTAACCAAACGGTTATATCGTTATTCTCCAACAAGTTTTATGTTCAAGTCATAAACTATGATAAGCAGACAATTCACCTGGTAGATCCAACTTTACAAACACAAGATATATGCTCTCTACCTCAACTTACCTTAAACTAAAACAATAGTATCTATTAGCACGTGTACATAGGCACATATTTACCATATTTTGTGTTGTATAATTATGGTTATACAACACAAAATATGGTAAATATGTGCCTATGTGCACGTGCTAATAGTATCGTTGACTAGAGTCGTCTCAAACATTTGGGGGTTGTGTTCTAATTCGTAAAAGTGGGTTTTAATTGGAGTAAGACCTGCGAATTATGGGTCTTTACAGTAAATTCTGGCTAATACTACTTAATAAAAATGAAAAAAAGACCCTAAATTTTTTCATTTTTCGGGGCTCTGTGCGGTAGCACACCTCGCACGGGTCCAAAGACGTTCCTGTCGTTGACTCATGTTATTACAATAACGGAGCAGAGTGTTTCGGAAGAGTAGCCGAGCCTATTTTCATGTTCAACTGTCCATTTGCTACTAATAGTACTTCCACATTTCTGGAAATTAGTGGCTGCGAATTAAACCGACACACTTATTTAAAGATTGGAGAAATGAATGCATCAGAAGTCAATGATGGATGCAGAGTACAACTTATAGCTATGACTTCTTGGCATAATATTAAAGATAACAACAACATTTCCCATTATGATTTTCATCAAGCATTCATATATGGGCTTGATCTCTCTTATCATGATTGTTTGGTGATACGATCCCGAGGAGCACACACGATTCAAATTGCTTCACTCGAGGCTGAGCCAAGGAACTTCAAGCACTACAAGTCATGTTGATGCAAAGAGAGGCTTTGGAGACCTTTGAGGAGCTTCACAGGAGAGCGTATGACGTATGGGTGATTGCTTGGTCGCGTGGAGTGAAGATGAGATGGAGGGGAACGATGGTGACTAGCCATGCAAAGAGTTTATTTTCTAAATTCAAGCCATCATCCATAAAGAAGACTATCAAACAAGGTCCTAACTTTATTAAGCGTATTATTGTAATAACTAGTTTAGTCTTCTTTAGCTTGTTTAGTATAAATATCAGGTCATTTCATTACTTAGTTTTGGATGATGTTGAGATGAATACTCTTAGAGAGTGATAGTTAGTATGGTAGTTTAGTGTAGTGTTAATTTAGTGATTAGTGTTAGTGATAGTTAATTATGGTGAATTTATTGTTGGCTATTGAAACTCTTTCCATTGATTTTGATATACAGTTGTTCATTTGTGGGTTCATTTGAATTACTCTTTGTTGAAGATCAAATAGTATAGGTTCTCAGGGTTGATTTCAATTGTAAGGATTTAGGTTTCATATACCTAAGTTTGCCCATAGAATCATTACTCTTTGGGTTTTTTTTATATCCCTCTATTCTCATCCCAATTTATTCAATTTTCATTCTCAATTTTCTTGTTATTTTAGTTTCCGCATTTTTATTGTTTAAATCTGTGTCTTCCCCAAGCGGAATCGTATCACTTGGGCAATGACTACATATTTGTTTACTTCTTCAATTAGTAGATGCTCCTTAACATCCCTTTCATACAAATTATTCACTACACTTTTCTTCATGTCTTTGTAGGTACTTTAAAAATGATTATCCGTAAGGACTCAAACTTTTCATCTATTCTGTCTAGGGGGTGAGCATTCTGGCCGTTGGATTGATTTGAAAATTTCAGTTTGGATTTTTGGTTTTCAGATCGAAGAAATTACAATCCAAATCCAATACAATCCAAATAAGCTCGGATCCATTGGACTTGTGAAGTTCGGTTTCGGATTAATCGGTTTAGATATTTCGGATTTTCGATTTTGACTTTTGAGTTTTTAAGACATGCTTATTAGGAATGAAATTCATGTACCCCAGTTACCAAGTTACATATCTTAGCATAATGTGAAACCAAATATGTTAGCAAAGAGTTGTTATCACTAAACCAAAAGGTATCAACTCATTCAGTTCTACATTATTCCCTCTGTTTCATTGGAAGTTGCCTTATTCTTAAAGAAGTGAAGTAAAATTCAGCTTTGCAAGCTATATTATATTTAATTTAGTAGAAAATTTTATATTGGACTTAATATTATAATTTAGCATTTCATTGATCTTATCTGTATTATCTGGCCTGACATCACCTCTCAAACATGCAGTCTATTTGGGAGCAAAGTCTGTAATCGGCCTTCCATTCGTAATTGCATTTCTGATGTTCAAATTCAAAAGGAGGCATTTGTTGATATCGATTGAAGGCTTTTTGCAAACACAAAACAATTTCATGCCAATCAGATATAATTACTCCAACATTAAGAGAATGACCAGAGGGTTCAAAGAAACATTAGGGGAGGGAGGCTATGGTAGTGTATACAAAGGAAAGCTTCGAAGTGGTATGGATGTAGCACTTAGCAGTGAAGATGTTGAGAAAACCTAAAGCTGGTGGTCAAGATTTTATGAATGAAGTCGCTACCATTGGAAGGATCCATCATGTCAATGTGGTCGGACTCGTGGGGTATTGTGTTGAGAGAACAAAGCGTGCTCTTGTATACGACTTCATGCCCAACGGATCACTTGATAAGGACATCACTAGTCAAGAAGGAAGTCCTCTATTATGCTGGCAGAGGAAGTATGATATTATTTTTGCAGTGGCTCGAGGAATCGAGCATTTGCATAGAGGTTGTGACATACGATTTTGCACTTTTACATCAAGCCACAACATTCTTCTGGATGAGAATTTCATTCCAAATATTTCTGACATTGGGCTTGCGAAATTATATCCAACAGATAATAGCATTGTGACTCTCACAGCTGCTCGTGGAACGATCTGGATATGTAGCTCCTGAGTTGATCAGCAGAAGCATTGGAGCAATCTCTTACAAAGCTGATGTTTACATCTCTGGAATGCTACTAATGGTAATGCTGGACTTGAAGAGAAATGTAGTTGCAAATGAAGAAACCTCTAGCCAATATTTTCCTCATTGGATTTATGATAAGTTCAACAAGGGCAAGGAGATAGTGGTGGACGAATAAGCAACTGATGATGAAAAGAAGATGACTAGAAAGCCGAGTTTAGTTGGGTTGTGGTGCATACAAACAATCCAGCAGAGCGCCCTTCGATGAGTAAAGTAGTAGAAATGCTTGAAGGTGAAGTGCCAGAAGTACCTCCTCAACCTCTTCAATCTCAACCAGTTGTTCCATTGTTTCATCAGATCATGGAAAGTTCCGTGACGTTTTCGTCTGATTCAATGGCTTTATTAGAAAATTCTGCTGATAATCCCGTTGAAGTAGACAGTGATTAATTCATAGTTGATGTATAGTTTATGTGACATGACATACTGACCCAACGTATTTGGGACTGAAGCGTTGTTGTCATTGTTGTTTGTTGTACTAATTATGCCAACCACATGATTGCTGCAGTGAATGACTGATATTTATAGTTGTGCAATGCTCTTGTCAGAAATGGTTGATGGGGGATGAAGATGGATCCTAAGACATTTGATCACAGCAAAGTGAATTCTTTGGCAATGGATTTACAGACATTTGGAGAAAGGGGAAAAACTAAAGATTCGGATAGAGGAAGAATGGGATGGTAAAATAGTGAGAAAGTTAGCTATTGTAGGACTTTGGTGCATTCAGTGGCATCCCATTGATAGGCTTCAATAAAAGAAGTTATTCAGATGCTGGAAGTAGATGGAAGCCATCTCATGAACTTGTCCCCAAATCCATTTATCGCTGGCTACTAATATGCCTGAGTTTAATTCAAGTCCTCATTGTGAAGATCTAGAAAAGGAAATAGTATAATTGTTGCTAAAGTATTTTGTTACTCGATTTGTATGTGTTTATGTTATCCTTACAGTGACATCATGTTAACCTTCTCTGTATCATTCAAATTTTATTGAATTTCCACAAAGGGAAAGCAATAAGCTGAATGATAAATGGCCAAATGGGTTCATTTCCTCTGTGAAATGGAGCTACTGAGCAATAGTCGTTTCAATTGCTAGCATCCAGAAAGGCCTCTTTTCTTTCATCTAACAGCTGGCTGGTCTCTTTTCTCCATAATTCGATTGCTAGCATCCATAATCAAATAATTGTATGGGAAAAAAAGTGAGTGAATGGGAATATACCACAAATGGGCTCGGATTGAATACATTTTCAGCGAGATTGGACCATGACATGTACGCTCCAGCTTGAGGGGGAGTTTAAGATATTGTCAAAGTGTATTTCAACTATTAGATTGTATGTCAGATATATAGTCAAAGATTGTAGTAAGAAGGCGTGATCTCAGGGATACACTCTTGACCTTTTGTGTCTAGCTTTATATATATATATTCTAGGTGTAAGATATCACACTAAGCATGAAGTGAAATACACTCACATCATTTTCACAGAGTAACGACTATTGCTTAGTAGCTCCATTTCACAGAGGAAATGAACCCATTTGGCCATTTATCATACATACAGCATATTGCTTTCCCTTCGTGGAAATCCGATAAAATTAGAATGATACACAGAATAACATTGTGTCAACATAAGGATGACACATACAAATCTAGACACAAAATACTTTTGCATCTTTTACTATTTGCTTTTCATTGTACAAGAGACTTTGAAGTATTATTCAATTTCTAATATCACGTCTAGATCTTCAGTATGAGGACTTGCATTAAATTTAGGCATATTAGTAGCCATAAAAGGATTTGGGGACAAGTTGAGATGGCTCCCATCTCCTTCCAGCATCTGAGTAACTTCTTTTATTGAAGGCCTATCAATTGCATGCCACTGAATGCACCAAAGGCCAACAATAGCTAGCTTTCTCACAATTGCGCCATCCCCCTCTTCCTCTATCCGAATCTTTAATTCTTCCCCTTTCTCCAAATGATTACAAATCCATTCCAAAGAAATTACTTTGCGCTGACTATTTGTATTAGAATCCATCTTTACCCTCCCACCTACCATTTCTAACAAGAGCATTCCAAAGCTATAAATATCAGACTTGTGAGAAACTTTACCAAAGTTTCTTGATAACACTTCAGGTGCAATGTAGCCAATGGTTCCCCTAGCAGCTGTCATAGTGACTACACTTTTTTCTTTCAAACACAGCTTGGCTAGGCCAAAATCGCATATTTTTGGGTTCAAGTTGTGGTCTAAAAGGATGTTTTGTGGTTTGATATCGAAATGGAGGATTTGCTGATCACATCCCTGGTGAAGATACTCAATCCCTCTTGCAGTACCAAGAGCAATTTGTTGGAGCTTGTTCCAGCTAATTACTGAGACACTATCCGAGCTCGAGCTCACTGGTAAAATGAACCTTTCAAGTGAATCATTTGGTAGGTATTCATAGATCAGAGCTCGTCTGAATCCATCAGCGCAAAAACCAACCAACCGGACCACGTTAACATGGTGAATTCTCCCAATTGTTCCGATTTCATTGATTAATTCCTCCCCTTTATCCTTGGAATCGCGTAGGACTTTGACTGCAACATAGATTTCACTGGAAAGTCTGCCTTTGTAAACAGTTCCATAACTTCCTTCTCCTAACTTTTCATTAAAATCATCTGTTATTTTCTTAATATCGGCATAAGAATATCTTGTTGGTCTGATGGCCTTGTAGTCTTCCAAAAACTTTTCAAGTCTAACTTGACTCTGTCTTTCATTTTTACTTGTCAAATATAGCTGATAAATTGAGAAAACAATAATGCAAACAAGAGCTGTACCTAAAACTACACCTACAAAATTGAATAAATAACATGTCATAAGCATAAAGGAAAATCAAGTAGGAAATTGATAAAGTGAGAACTTTGAAGAACTTGAGAAGACTAACCTGCAATCAAGGGCTGCTTAGTAATACCTACTATGGATAAAATTATAGTGTCTGTTAAGTGCTTTGTTATCAATGATGGAAAAAAGGAAGAAAGTATAAGTTGTACCTTTTTGGGTCATAGTTCGATTGAAACAATGAGTTTCCAATAGATGTGTTCCATCCTTGAAACCACAACCCATTCCTTTGAACTCACAGTTTCCACAGTGTGGTATAGACCAATTCAGCTGCAGCTTGTTGTCAAGAAATGTTGACAGTGAGTATGGGTACTGATGAATTTTTGTGCAAGGCCCAGACAAGAAGCTGTCGAGGTTAGTAGTCGAAGAAACAGCATGTACTTGGTAACCAGAAGAACCAAGACATGGAACCAAGTAATAATCTGTGAATGGTACAGAACAATTGAATAGGACTGTTTGACCTTCAACATTTTTGAAATTAGATTGCGACAAATTCAGTTGCGGTAGCTTGGCTGGTATGCACCCATCAGGATCAGAAAGGTGAATTTGCTGTGAGACATAATCATTTTTTCCAACAACTAAGTGAACAGACGATGGGAGCTCGAGTATGGTGTTGTTTTGTTTGTTACATTGCAGTTCAAAACCTGGATAGCCACAATGTTCTAGTTGATGACTGAGTCTGAATGGAAAATGAATGATGGGACCATCAAATTTGCACTGAAAATCCTCACAACCCTCTAGTCTGTCTCCTAAACTAAGCAATGGGCAAAATACTAAGAAAAATAAGAGAGATGTTAAGATCGACATTTCCAAAACTCTTATTAAAGATTTACTCCTGCATCAATTGCATTCTATAGTTTGATGCAAAATCAGTAATCACTAGTACTATGTATGACACCAACATTTTCCAACTCTTGAGTTTGGCTTATCTAACACAAATGAGCGTGGATGACCATTCCCCAATATCATTTTCTTTTAAACTATGCAGTTTGTGGACTGGATTCTCACATAGACGCGGTGCCAGGATTTCAACTTAATGGGATCCGAATTTTAGTGCGACATTTCATAATTGAATTCTAAGTTAAAATGTGTGCATATTGATGCCCGATTTATGCACACGCTAACACAAGTGCACGTGTCGTGTCAAGTAATATAGTCTAGAAGACCGAGTTATCGTCCTCAGGGATTAGTGTTCAATTCTCAAACTCTATTCTATGGTATCTATTTGGTAACCGATGATTGATGAATTGTTTATAGCTATACTTATGAATGCTAACTAAATTACGTTGTTTTACTTCAGTTATGGTGGAAATAGGGCTTCCAAATCTCCTCAACTATCCGCGCATCTTACTTATTAATGCAATCAATAATGGTTCTTCTTCTATTTTGAGATAGCAGGTTAACTAAGCCGTTTTATACTCCTGTTAAGGTAATATAAACACTCAACCCCAATATAGAACTCTTCTACATTTCGGTGATAAGATCGACTATAAAGGAGGATTAAGAGCAATAACTTATTAAACTACACAAGTATTAGAGTACTTTCGTCCACGGTTTAACCTATATTTATTCAACTATAGCATATTCACAATCTCCCCTTTCGGCTTTCGATTAGAAATCATAAAGATTGTGATAATTAGTGATCAATTAATTACCAAACATTCAAGACAAATATTGAATAAATCTCAACAATGATAAGAAGAAACCAAAACATGCATTAATTCATAAGAATGAGTTTCAAGTGATTTGATATGGAAAGCCCTAAATTAAGTTAGTTCCTAGCCATAGACATGCCAAGAACTAAACTAAAGTCCAACATAAACTATAAAGAAATAAAACAAAAAAACAAGAAATTACACAAAAGGTGGTCTCCAATCTTGAACTCCAAGGTTGTGTTGAATTGGCGGGTTTTGAAAACATTAAATCGACCTAAATCTTTGCTTTTTATGGCCTTCAAAGCGTTTTCCGTGTTTTCCTTGGACGCGCCCATTCCATTCGAATCGCGGTTTTCGCCTTGGCGAAAACCTGCGGTTCTACGAATATTGGCGCGTGGCGCTCGACTCTGTTTGGGTAGCCATGGCCACGCTTTCTTGCGGTTACGCGATTTTCGTTTTTGAGCTCGGAACCTCTGTTTTACGCCTCTTTTTGCTCCTTTTCGCTGATGAGTCACTTTAAACCATTATGACTCAAAAGAAAGAATATCTATCCTAAGACGACACGTATTTGTACAAAATTGGGCAAAAGACTAACTAAAAATGACTCAAAAGGTGTATATAAAATACACCGATCAAACACCCCCAAACTTAACATTTGCTCGCACTCGAGCAAAGATCAAAATAAAGAAATAAAGACAAGAAGAACAAGAAAATAGACTGACTCAAAGACACTGATCACTTTGCTGCACAATTGTCACTTAGAAAAGCATGAAGGTTAGCAGAATAATATGCAGGAACATATTGTTACACCCCGTATTTACAGGACATGTTTTAAAGAACGTACGTGAGAATTCCTAATGTTAAGATTAGAGACTTGTAAAAATTTATCGGAATTATGAAATTATCGGAAAACGAATATTGTGACGAATGGGAGGGCGACACATGTCACCCCCCTTATAATTGCCTTGGACGAATTGGGTCATGGCCAAAATGGTCATTGACCATAGTCTTAAGATGACAAGTCTTGCAAGTTGTGAGCTTGAGAAAATTGACTAAGTCAAAGGGTCCACAAGTCTTGATATTTAATTGAAGCTCATCCAAGCCACCCATTTGTTCACATCTTGACCCTCCATTGTGCTATATAATACTACTAGTAGTGAGACAAGTTCCACACTTAGCCAAATTTTCAAGAAAATTGGATGAACAAACAATAGTGCTCTCGGGTTCATCAACTAGAAGAAAGAAAAAAAATTTGTTTGTTGTCCATTAAGCTCCACACTTTAAACCAAGGTTCATGAGGGTATTGTAAGTGTATCTCAATAGAAAGATCCCGAAAAAATATCGTTTTCGTATTAGTCGCAAGGTGAAAACCTAGTTACTTTTCTAGGTTTTGATTGGAAGATTAAAGGGGAGTTGTTTGTGAGATTCTAAGGGTTTCAAGTGGCGGATTGAGGTGTCAAGAAGAGGCTCTAAGTTGCTAGGGAGTGACTTTGGATTTGAAGTTGGACTAAGAATCGTTGAGGTAATAATCTTGTCTCTTAAGTGTTACAAGATTTTATATTGTTGTTAGCCTTACATTTTACTAGCATGAAGTATACGTGTTGAAGTTTGATTAGTGATATGGATTGTTGTAGCCTCAAATCCGAAATGCCATTTAAGCCATTTGAAGTTGGATTACAATTTGGTCGTTAATTAGAATCGTCGCATATTACTTACTTGAACATTGTAGTAGTTGTAATCGATTGCGACTTGATTTCATGTAATACTAAACAATTTGGATTGAAAAAGAATTGTATAAGAATTGGTGTGGTTGTATCTCAAGTTGCCGAATTGGCCTAATAGTTTGTATTAGTTGATATCGTTTGTGGGGCAGAATTTTACACGTCTAGTAGGCGTGTAATCCCCTATTGATTAATTGCATTGTTGGGCCTTAAATGTGGCGTGTTTGGTTATTGAATTCGGCCTTGAAAAATGTGGCAAAGTAAGTAGAAACAAAGGAGGTGTTGTCCGATTTTCCGTAGAATTTAGTGACTTAGCACTTAGAATATTCTACGTTTGAAGTAAGAGGTTAATGGACGTATTGTGAGCATTATAGGTTGAAGTACTAAGTATAGTGTATCCTACTTGAAGGATGGAATAGCTATCAAGGTTGAAGTACTTTGGAGCATTTTGCTACTTGTCGATAATCGTCGCGAGGTATGTGAACCTCTTCCTTCCTTTGGCATGATTCTATGTATGGAATATACATGTGGTATTATTTCATGTTTCCTTCTACTCTTAGAAGTTAAGAGGTATGTGTGTGATTTACTCTATGTAAAGTTTATGTCAAAGTTATCCTAAGTCCTTACAGGAGTCTTATGGGGATGTTGGTAAGAGTCGTTAGGAGGTACTTTGGAGCCAAGTTGACTTGGCTAATTTATGGCACGAATGAGAATAAGTATCGAGCAAGCCATTGCAGCGTTAATAAAGGAAAATGTAATGACAATTGATTATATTAAAATGAGTAGAATTCTCCATCTGCATAGAAGCTAAGATAAGACAAAGTTGTATTACATTTTCTAGATCATGGCTGCTTTAATAAGATCGTTATAATCAAGTATAATCTACTCACACTCATAAGGCATATGTGCTTAACTTACAGAATTTACGTTATGAAGTTTTAAGACTGTGAACCTTAGACTCATAAAAGGTTGAGAGACCTTATTTTCAGGTAATGAAACTTGATTTCTAAAAGTTAAGAGACTAAGTGTATTTTGAAAGTTAAGAGAATTGATTTGAAAGTATATAATACTTGGTTTTAAAAAGTATAAGTCTCTTGGTTATAAAAGGAATAAGTTTGTCTAAAACCATAAAGGGTTATAACAGCTTTATGGGAAGTTGGTTATCTTGACTTTATGGAAGGTTAAGAGAATGGTTTTCTCTAATAAGGTAAACAAAGAAATAACTTGAATTAAGAAAGGCAATTTGATTTAAATGGTATCACTTGCTTAAAGCTTTAAAGTAAGTGGTCACTTGATTTAGAAAGTAGAAATGTATTTCTAAAGTATAGTGACTTATGTGAAATGTACACTGACCTTGATACTACGGGTGTTAGTATCTTGGGATTTTATATGAAAAGGAATCTTTTGAAAAGAATGGAAGTCGTGATGCGTGGTTAAATTCCCGAATTTTTATGTGTGAAACGAAAGTGCCATGAGTTTATAAAAATGGAAGTCTAAAGGTTTAATGAACTTGCCTGTGTTTGCTTGTGATAGCTTTGAGTGCAAGTATTATATGTTTACGTTGTCGTGACTCTCAGTTGGAGGGCCGGCTATCTTGTTGTAAGTTTACTTGGACGTCTTGTGATGATGTGGGATTCCACGGGTATGCTTCCATTATGATTGATCCTTGGACATGCTTATACGATGTGGGATTAGGGGCATGTGACCGGAGGCGGGTTAGATTCGGTTGTTTTATTACCCATGGCCGTGCTTATACGATGAGGATTAGGCGTGCGACCATGCATGACGACTATTACTCCGTGGGCTAGCTCCCGGCGAAGACATGTACCACGATGAGGATTCCGGGCATGTTATATTATTACTCCATGGGCTAGCTCCCACGAAGACTGCACCTACGATGAGGGATGCCGAGGGCACGTTATGGCCATGCTTATACGATGAGGGATTCCGGGGCATGCGACCACGTTATATATATATATATATGTTGTATATGTGTACGCCGACAGTGAGGTGGGATGTCACGGGCGCGTCACATGGTTATATGTTACACATGCCGCGATGATGTAGGATTCCACGCGGGAGATATATATAGGTATTGTGTATGTATGCAGAGCGGTGAGTGTGATGCCGCGGCGCGTCACGTGGTTATATTTTACACTTATGGTATCGGCGGTGATTGGGATTCCACGGGCACGCTTTGATATTTGTGTGACTTGATCGCGTCCCAGATTGGGCCGGGTAGTATATGCGTCCCTCCATAAAGGGTCGGACTATGTTATGAAAGATAAGTAAGTTATATGGTAATGACACGGTAGGATCTGGTATGTACCCTTTTTATACTTGCCCCTGTCATTCTTTTGTATGCTTATGATTTGTTTATCAGACTTTATTTTCCGTTTCCTTATTCATTTTTGTTATGCGACTTCTTCGGCCGTGCGTTCATGCCCGCAGGTTTTAGGTACACAGGTTGATGATCCTTGCTCTTAGGATCTCGGTTCAGTTTTTGGGGAAAAAGCTCCATTTGCTCCGGAGGCTTATCTCTTGGTACGATTTTCCCTGAGGTTGTAGATTCATGTATATTCGTGGTATGGCGGCCCTGTCCCGCCACCGTTGTTATGGTAAAATTCTTAGAAGTGCAGTAGTCACATATTGTGGGTCGGGCTTTGTAAAGGAAATGAGGCAACCGCTCGTTGTATATATGTATGTCGAAGGTAGCCTGTCGGCTAACTGTTGTTTTTACATTGTTTTATTTTGTAAGTTTCATGTATGTTCTGATTTTCTCGATGTATACTGTAAGGGTGCCTGTAGGGCACCGCCATGCTTCGGGTCGAGTCGTGACAAAAGTGGTATCGAGCGATTAGTCTCTGAAAGTGTCTACTGCAGGTGTCTAGTAGTCTTGATTATCGGTGTGTTGTCAGACCGACGGTGTATTTTATATACACCTTTGAGTCGATTTTAGTTAATCTTTTGTCCCATTTTGCATATATAAGTGTCGTATTAGGATAGTTTTTCGTTCTTTTGAATCAAAGTGGTTAAAATGGCCAAATGGCGGAAAAGGAGCAAAAGAGGGCAAAAGAGAGATGCAGCTGGAAACAGAGAAAGTGGCGAACGAGGCAAAATCGGACAGCCACGCGCGCCTCCTGCGATCAGCGGCGCGGCGCCCACTATTCGAGAGGCTGCGAAGATCCAGTCGCGGCGCCTCGAGCAGTCACGGTGGCGCGCGCCTAAACATCCGGAAGCTACAGAGTTCCAGGCCGCTCGCTGACAAGAGATATCGAGTCGCGCGCCAAAACACCCGACGGATTGCAGAACTTTGGCGCGCCGACGCTGAAAAATTAGGTCTTTGACGAAATTACGGGCGAACTGAAGGAAAAGAGGAGGCGGTTTTCACTTATAAAAGAGAACCTAGCGATTTTAAGGGTTCCCTTCGCACAACTCAAGACTTTTGCTTGGAGATTGGATACCATTAGTTTAGTAATTTCTTTTCCCTTTCTTGTTCTTTATTTCAGTTTTGTATGATGAACTTTGAATTAGTTCTTGTCATGTCAATGACTAGGAACTAATTCTCTTATAGGGTTTTCCATGTTGAATTACTAGAAACTTATGTTATAAATTAATGCATGCTTATGGTTATTTTTCTTATTGTGAGATCTATCCAATAATTGAGTTGAACTCTTGGTAATTAATTGACAACTAATTATCACTTTATGATTTCTAATCAGATTCCGAAAGGGGGGGTTGTGAATATGCTGTAAGTTGGGTAGACATTCTTGGATTGGGGATGAAAATACCTCAATTATTTATGTAGCGTTGATGAGAGGCTTAACAACCCTAATTTTGCGCATTGTGCGTGACGGTCAACTAGGTTTTTGTTCTTAATCCTCCTATAAAGTTATCCTTATCACCGAAAGGTAGGTAAGGTGCGATCTTTGAGGTTGAGTGTTTATATAACCCTAGCGGAGTATAAAGCGATTTCGTAAACCTGCTTTCTCCAAAAGAAGAATACCATAAGTTAATGCATTAGTAAGTAGCATAAGCGGATAGTAAGGATACATGGAAGCCCTATTCTCATCACCACTGAAATAAACCTTTATAGTTAAAATAGCTTTTATAATTCTTAGTTATAATCAACAAATCTAAATATCAATTTACCAAATAGATACCAAAAAATAGATAGTTGGTAATTGAACCCTAATCCTTGAGGACGATATTCGGTCTTATCAAGACTATACTACTTGTCACGATAACGTGCACTTGCGTTTAAAGTGTGTGCATCTTACCGCGCATCAAGTTTTTGGCGATTCTTAGGGATTAGGCATAGTTCAATATCAAATTTGTCTATTTTTAATTTTTAATTTGGTTTTTTACTTTTCTTTTAATTTTTAATTTTTACGTTTTTATTTTCGAAAAGTTCGAGTCCGTGATTCTTTGTTGGTTTTGATTTATCTCGTGAATTTTTAGATATGGATTTTACCGCCAATATGACGAGAACCGACCATAGAGGAAGAGATGGAGGAATTAAGAGAAGCGATACTCGTCTCACGAGGTACCAAAATCGGTTCATAGATGAAACAAGAATGGCCACGAAGTTGGAAACGCAAATAGCAGAGCTCGCAATCATATTCAACAGCGAAACGCATGAAGAGCAATCTGCACCTGGGGTAGGCAATGAGGAAACACAATTTCAGGAAATTGACCTGAAGGATGCCGAATCAGGGGAGATAGAGAGTTTGCAAAGCAGCCGTGCGACCGATGAGCGTGGCGCGCGCCAAGATTCTCGAGACAATGCATGAGGCGAGAAGGTTACGGCATCCGAGGCGATCGGCAGAAAGTGGCGCCGCGCGCTAAGACTGGCCGCGGCGCCGTAACCAACCGAGAAATCGGCCACCGTGGCAACCGCACCTGGTGATGATACCGTATCCTCGAAATTAAAAACACGCACCCTGACAAGCAATTCTCCAGATTCGCGAGGTCCTCAAACAATTGCAACTCAATATCCCGCTTTGAAGCATTAGAACAAATGCCGAGCTCGTCGAGTTCATGAAGGATGTGCTTAGCAAAAGAGGAGGATAGAGGATTACGAAGCGATGATGTTGGTGAGGAATGTAGTGCCATCTTACAGTGACAACTGCCTCAGAAGTTACAAGACCCTGGGAGCTTTACCATCCCATGTACTATTGGGAAGTTTGAATGTCAGAAGGCACCGTATGCGACCTGGGAAGCGAGCATAAATCGATGCCTATCTAGTTTTACGCAAACTAGAAATGGGAGAAATCGGACTACAAACATCACCTTGCGATTAGTGACCGCTCAATTGTTCATCCGAGATGAGTCATCGAAGATGTTTTAGTGAAGGTGGACAAGTTCATCTTCCCCGCCGACTTCGTTATCTTAGACATACAATATAACGATGGAATCCCCATCATACTTGGCAGACCATTCTTAGCCACAGGACAGACGCTCATTGATGTTCACAAAGGGGAATTGAAGCTTCGAGTAGACGAAGAAGAGGTGATTTTCAATGTTTTTCGAGCAGCAACTTTTCCAGAGGCCAAGGATAACTGCTCAGCCATTGATCTTAGCGAAGAAGCAGTGTCAGCCAAAGAGTTCGGATATGATGATACGCGAAGAAATCACGACCACGTGGGATGATGATAGTAGAAGCGATCGGTTGAGGAGTATGCAAATTGGATGAATGCTTATGAAAATGGGATACAAGGAAGTATGAAGAACTTGGGCAGTAAAGATCATTACCATCCACAGAGAAGGCTCCAGAGTTAGAGTTAAAACCCTACCCAATCATCTACAATACCAATACCTAGGTGAAGAAAAAACCTTACCGTGATCATTTCACGCCACCTATCCACGAAGAGATTGACAAAGCGCTAAGAGTACTAAAGAATCACTGGCGGGCCATTGGATGGACATTAGCGGACATAAAGGATAAGTCCATCAACGAATGCATAAGATCCGTCTAGATGAGGAAGCGGACCATCCATGAAGCCCAAAGGCGACTAAACCCAAACATGAAAGAGGTAGTGAGAAAGGAAATCCTAAAATGGCTCGATGCAGAGTAATCTACCCATATCCGACAAAGACACGTGGGTAAGCCCGCACAAGTGGTGCGAAAAGGGTGGAATAACGGTGGTGACTAACGAAAGAAACGAACTCATCCTCGAGAACGGTCACCGGATGGAGAATTTGCATCGACTATCGCAAGTTGAATAAAGCAACGGAAAAGACCACTTCCCGTTGTCATTCCTAGATCAAATGTTGGATGACTTGCAGGGCATAACTACTCGCTTTTTGGATGGATACTCGTGGTATCACCAGATTGCAATAGCCTAAGATCGGAAAAGACAACATTCACCTGCCCTTTTGGTACATTTGCATTCAGAAGGATGTCATTCGGACTCTGCAATGCACCTGCAATTTTTCAGAGGTGTATGATGGCAATTTTTCCAGATATGGTAGAAAGAACTATAGAGATCTTTATGTATGATTTTTCTTTGAGCATCATTCGATGAGTGTTTAAGGCATTTAGAAGCGATGTTAAGCGGTGCGAAGAATCTAACCTTGTGCTAAATTGGGAGAAGTGTCACTTCATGGTAACAGAAGGAATCGTCTTGGGACACAAAATATCAAACCAAGGTATTGAGGTGGACAAAGCAAAGATTTCTGTGATCGAAAATCTACCACCTCCAGTATCAACAAAAGGAGTCAGAAGTTTCCTTGGACATGCAGGTTTCTATAGAAGATTTATCAAGGATTTTTCAAAGGTCTCAAAGCCTCTTTCCACATTACTAATGACTGGGTTGCCTTCGACTTCAATAAAGAATGCTTAACCGCATTTCAAACGCTCGAGAAGCTCGTTTCCGCACTCCATAGTCATTGCACCAAACCGAGCTCCATTCGAACTAATGCGATGCTGGCGACTATGCGATTGGAGCGGTGCTTGGACAGAGAATCAACAAGGTATTTAGATCCATTTACTATGCTAGTAAAACTCTAAATGACGCACATTTAAATTATGCAACTACTGAAAAAGAACTACTAACTATAGTATATGCGTTTGAGAAATTCGGCCATACTTGATTGGGAATAAAGTGATAGTATACACCGACCACTCGCTATAAAGTACTTGATGACAAAGAAGGATGTGAAGCCTCGCCATTCGATGGGTCCTACTTCTACAAGAATTTGGCGTAGAGATTCGTGATAAGAAAGGAACAGAGAATTCAATTGCAGACCACTTGTCAAGACTGAAAACACAGAGAGCCAGAACACCAAGGATGTGCAAATAAATGATCACTTTCAGACGAACAACTGTTTCGAGTAAGTATGAATTCTAATTTACCTTGGTACGCTGATTTTGTTAACTTTCTTGCAGCTAAAATACTACCCTCAGGCTTGTCAAGACAGCAAGTGAAGAGGTTTTATTCAGAAGTAAAGCATTACTATTGGGAGGAACCGATGTTATACAAACACTGTGCCGACCAAGTCATCAGGCGATGTATACCAGGGGAAGAGATGCACGTGTTCTCACCCATTGTCACACCTTATCATGGTGGACATTTTGGGGCATCGAAACGGCAAAGGTATTGCAATGCGGATTCTATTGGCCATCACTTTTCAAGGATGCCCATACCTTTGTGCGGAGATGTGATAATTGTCGAGAACAGGAACATCTCAAGACGAAACGAAATGCCTTCGCAAGGGATATTGGAAGTAGAACTATTCGATGTGTGGGGAATCGATTTCATGGGGCCATTTCCGCCCTCCTTTGGAAATCAATATATCCTTCTGGCAGTTGACTATGTGTCCAAATGGGTAGAAGCAGTGGCCACCAAAGAAAACGACAGTAAGACGGTTCAAAAATTCCTCCAAAAGAATATTTTCACGCGTTCGGCACACCAAGAGCTCTCATCGATGGCGAAGCCATTTCGCAATAGGCAGTGAATTTGATGTTTTCCGATATGGAGTTTACCATCGCACTACAATCGCTACCACCCTCGCTAATGGGCAAGCGGAAGTATCAAATAGAGAAGTAAAGAGCATATTGGAAAAGACGGTGAACGGCTCAAGGAAAGACTGGTCTATCAAATTGGATGACGCATTGTGGGCATACCGGACAACATTCAAAACACCAATTGGTATGTCACCTTATAAATTAGTTTTTGGTAAAGCATGTCATTTGTCAGTAGAGTTGGAACACAGAGCATACTGGGCAATGAAGAAGTTAAACATGGATACCACGGTAGCAGGACAGAGGAGGCTGCTACAGCTGAGCGAATTAGATGAATTCCGACACAATGCCTATGAGAATGCAAAGATCTACAAGGAACGAACAAAAGCATGGCACGACAAGAATTTGATACCGAAAGACTTTCAAGAAGGACAACAAGTGCTGTTATTCAACTCAAGGTTGAGATTGTTTCCAGGCAAGTTAAAATCACGTTGGACAGGACCATACACGGTGGTAAGAGTATTCCGTATGGGCGATTGAAATAAAATGGAGAGAGGAGCGCTTCAAGGTAAACGGACAGAGGTTAAAACCCTACCTGATCAATGAAATGGAATACATGAACTTGGTAACTTCTCATACCTTAAAATAATAAGGAACTTGCGTCCGGCTAAAAGACGTTAAAGACAACGCTTGTTGGGAGGCAACCCAATGTTTTTAATTATGTTATCTCAATTTCTGTTTTTATTTCGTCTTGATCAGTCTCACGGTCTTGGGTTCTTGTATCTATGTTATGTTGACAAGTGAAAGCCAAGGATGTGGAAGGCGAAAAATGAAGAGAAGCCAAGGTTACCCAGAAAAATCGCCATAGCGCCGCGCTCTCAACACTGTGGTCAGCGCTAAATGATCGAAGACGCCGAGTTTGGCGCGCGCTAATTTGCGAGCCGCGCGCCACAAAAGAAAATATGAATGCGGAAGACACCACGATCCGGCCCTATCGCCAAATCAAAACACCAAGAATGCTCCTCCCCTCACAGAATTCAAAGTATTATCCACCGCCACCACCAACATTTTAGCCAAAGTTGTAAGTGTCTTTTCATTGTTTTTAGTGTCTTTGAGTCTACACACATTGGGGACAATGTGTGATTTAAGTTTGGGGGTGTTCTATTTGTGTCATGTTATGTTTTATTTTAGTCTTTTTGATTGTTTTTATGTTTATTTTTGAGTCACCAAAATTTTTTCCTTTTTTAAGTCATAATTGTCTGTCATAGATCATGTATGTTGTAGTTGCTAGAAACACCTAGTGAAGTAAGGTGGAATAATGTAACGGAATTGAAGCAACTATCTAAACACCTAAGTTAGATATGCCAAAACTCACGTAATCATCTATTTGGAGATTCTTGCTTGAGTTATGCATGCTAAATGATAAATACTTATGTGTTATGATTGCTTGCTATTTGAGGCGAAATAGCTAGGATATGCATGTTAGGGAGATGACTCAAACATTTATTTGATAGTCAATTCTTACCATTCTTTTCTATCCCGTACTTTAAAAATATCCCTAGTCAGCCCCATTGAGCCTAAATTTGAAACTTCTTCTTTGACACCCTATATTCCCACAAATTGTACCATAAGTGAAAATATGAAATAGTGGAATACATTGTGTTAAAAAAAAAGACAAAAAGAGTGAATAAGTCTGTGCACCCCAATACAAAAGTAATAAGAAATAGGCAAAAGCCTAAGTTTGGGGGTGCTTGTCATTATTATATACTTCACTCTCCCAAAACAAAAGAGGGAAAAGATAGAATCGAAGTGAAGGAAAGAACAAAAAGAAAAAGGGAAATACTGAAAAGCTGAAGAGCTTATGGTACACGAAATGAGCCTAAATTGCCTATTTTTACCTACCTATACCTAAGCCTACATTACAACCCTTAAAGTCCTGAAGATCTCTTTTATGCATATCCAAAATTAGTGGAGAGTGTTGACAGTCAATTTTGACCCGTTTTTGTATATTTGTTGCAATATTAAGTATTTTAGCACACCGCATTTAATCGTTATTTTGCATATTTTTACATAATATTCTATGTTTATTTCTGCACAAAAATGGCATTGCATCTTTTATTTTTAAATTAAGTATTATGTCGTTGTTAATATTATGTTTTTATTATTGTTATACCGTCGTTTTATTTTAATAATATTTGCATCTTTTTAAATAATTAGTTGACATTCCATTTTTTACTTTTAATCAGGCATTAAACATGTTTTAAATATTGCATTTTAGTATTATTGCGTCGACATTTGCATTTTTTATAATCTTGCATCTTTTTAAATAATTTTCTTTTAAATAATTAACCAGCCTTGCATTTTTGTCAAACCAGTCCAGTCCAAGACACAATTTGAATCAGTACAATCCAACACTTTTTTTATTATTTCATCCAACACCCTTTTATTTTATCTTAATCATACACATTTTATTTCCCCCCCAAAACAATACCCCACTTTTCATTTTCCCCCCCAAATACCAAACCCTAACACCCCCTATAAAACAAAACTTTCCCCTCCCCCATTATAATGATCACCGCACTTACTGCACATAATATCGCTCTCTCGAACACCCTCTCTTCCGCCCGCCGCCGCACAAAACCCTGCCCACTCCCTCACTCCCGTCGCCCTCTCCCTCTTCCCCCATCCCTGCGTCGACACGCAGACCCTCCAACCTCTTCACACCTCGTCGAACACCCTCCATAGCACCCACAACTCCGGCGACCTTCCCATCACGCAACAAATTCACCGCAACCTCACCTCTCTCGAACCACCGTCGACCACCGACGAACCTCGATATCCGGTGAACCACACCGCATTGCACCCACCATCATCGCTGGCGAACTTCACGACCACCCTAGCCGTCACTTTCTCCTCAACTCCACTCCATCACCTCTTCACACCTCACTGCCGGCGAACCCCCCTAGCAACACTCTCTCACACCACACCCCGTCGACCCGCTGCTCGCTGCCCGCTGTTTGTTTCCATTTTCGTTATTATTATGTTGTTGTGTTGTTGGACTGATTTGTTTAACTGTTTGCTGATTTTCTGGTTTTTATTGTTCGGCCGAATAAAAAAATCCGGCGACAGGTTGCATCGTTTCGGGTTATTTACTGTTGTTCGTTGGGTTGATTGCGCACTGTTAGCTGTTGTTGGCGGACTGGTTTGATTTATTGTTTGGGTGATACGCCGGAGTAAAACTCCGGCGAAGCTTTGTTGTTTTCTGGGCTGATGCTGGACCATTTTTCGTTGCTTTGTTGTTGTTTATTCCACTGTTTAGCAGCCCTTTGTTGTCACGGTTTTTGGCTATGATGCTGGACTGATTTTTAGGCTATTTTTGTTGGTTTACTGATTTGAACAAGATGCTACACTTGTTTGGCCAATGAAAAAGTTATCCGTCGATTTTTTAGGCCTCCACAGTTGCAAAGACGGAAAAAATAAAATAAATGAAGCTTTCTGGGCAAGGATGATTTCTTCCACTTACACCTGATAACCAACATGCGCTGGCAGGGCGAATTCTCGCAGCCGCACTTGTTTAGGCTGTCCCACTTTACATTTTTATATCTGAGCCCTCCGTGTTTAAAACTATTACTGTTTTGGCGCGGATATGAAAGTTTTATTTATTTTATTGCTTTTAATAATATTGGCCGATGAAGGAATCTCCGTCTGATTTCCAAGGCCTCCTCTGTGCAAAAGACGGATTTATTTATTTTTTGTCTTTACTTATTAATTCTTGTCATTGCTTTAAAATTATTTATTCTACTACTAACACGTTTATGCAGGTATCCGGAGATCATCTTGTGCAACTAGTCTAAAAGGGGTTAAAAGATGTCCCGGAGTTTTATTTTTATGTCGCATTTAATTTTAGTTTTATTATTCTGTATTGCACTTTATTTTAATTATAAATTATGAAAAATACTTAGAATAGGTAGAATAAAAAAGGGCAATAAATAATTAACCTAGGTTTGAACGAACAACCGCAAGTTAGCGGATCTTAAAGGATGCCTAACCCCTTCCCTTTAGGATAATAAAGAACCCTGATTCAGAATCTCACTAATTTCGCAGACCATTAAATGGAGGTCAATTGCAGTATTTTTATTGCAATAAACCAAGTGTCCTAATTCACTTAAATAATTAGGTGGCGACTCCTTAAAAACAGCATTAATTGCTCCATCCAGGGGAACCGCGCCAAAGAGCAACGTTGCGGATACCGTTCAGACCCCCGAGGTCGAAAACGGGCGCGACAGAGAGTATCAAGTAAGCATGTCATAGGAATTCTTGAATTTAGATGCATGATTTAGTATATTGACTTCCATTAAGCATGATGAATATGAGTTTGCGAAATATCTAGCTTAAGGTGCTGAAATTTCATGCTATATGTTCCTGAATATTATTTTGCTAACCTTCATGTTTTTCTAGTTAACACTAATGCATCAAAAAGTGATCAATGGCAGTGAGTCTTTAATTTTTCGTTCCTTTGAGTCTTTTATTTTATTTCTTTCTATCTTTGCTCGAGGGCGAGCAAAGGTTAAGTTTGGGGGTATTTGATCGGTGTATTTTATATACACCTTTTGAGTCAGTTTTAGTTAATCTTTTGTCCCATTTTGCATATATAAGTGTCGTATTAGGATAGTTTTTCGTTCTTTTGAGTCAAAGTGGTTAAAATGGCCAAATGGCGGAAAATGAGCAAAAAGAGGGCAAAGAGAGATGCCGTGGAAAGCAGAGAAAGTGGCGACGAGGCAAAAATCGAGACCAGTAGCCTTGGCTGCCACTATTCGAGAGGCTGCAGAAGATCAGCGCGGCTTCGCCGAACAGCCAGATGCAGGGGCGGCGCTAAACATCAGAAGCTACAGGAGTTCCAGCGCGGCTCGAACAGCGAATATCGGGCGCGGCGCCAAAACACCGACGGATTGCAGAACTTTCGGCCGCGGCTAAAACACCGACGGATTGCGAACTTTCGGCGCGCGGCTATGCGAACGCGACGCCGACGTGGAAAAATTAGGTCTTTTGACGAAATTCTGGGCCAGGCCTGAAGGAAAAGAGGGAGGCGATTTTCAGCCTATAAAAGGAGAACCCTAGGCAGTTTTTAAGGGTTCCCCTTCTTGCACAACTCAAAACTTTTGCTTGGAGATTGGATACCATTAGTTTAGTAATTTCTTTTCCCTTTCTTGTTCTTTATTTCAGTTTTGTATGATGAACTTTGAATTAGTTCTTGTCATGTCAATGACTAGGAACTAATTCTCTTATAGGGTTTTCCATGTTGAATTACTAGAAACTTATGTTATAAATTAATGCATGCTTATGGTTATTTTTCTTATTGTGAGATCTATCCAATAATTGAGTTGAACTCTTGGTAATTAATTGACAACTAATTATCACTATATGATTTATAATCAGTTAGAAAGGGGATTGTGAATATCTTGTAAGTTGGGTAGACATTCTTGGATTGGGGATGCAAATACCTCGATTATTTATGTAGCGTTGATGAGAGGCTTAACAACCCTAATTTTGCGCATTGTGCGTGACGGCCAACTAGGTTTTGTTCTTAATCCTCCTATAAAGTTATCCTTATCACCGAAAGGTAGGTAAGGTGCGATCTGAGGTTGAGTGTTTATATAACCCTAACGGGAGTATAAAACGATTTAAGTAAACTGCTTTCTCCGAAGAAGAATACCGTAAGTTAATGCGTTAGTAAGTAGCATAAGCGGATAGTAAGGATACATGGAAGCCCTATTCTCATCACGGCAAATAAACCTTTATAGTTAAAATAGCTTTTATAATTCTTAGTTATAATCAACAAATCTAAATATCAATTTACCAAATAGATACCAAAAATAGATAGTTGGTAATTGAACCCTAACTGAGGACGATATTCGGTCTTATCAAGACTATACTACTTGTCACGATAACGTGCACTTGCGTTTAAAGTGTGTGCATCTTACCGCGCATCAAGTTTTTGTTATGGTAAAACTCTTAAGTGCAGTAGTCACATGTGTGGGTCGGTTTGTAAGGAAAGGCAAGCTTGCCAGTTGTATATATGTATGTCGGGAAGGTAGCCATCGGCTAACTTTGTTTTTTACTGTTGTTTTATTTTGTAAGTTTCATGTATGTTCGCTGATTTTCTACGATGTATACTGTAAGGGTGCCCAGGTAGGGCACGATCGCGAGCCGGTCGAGTCGTGACAAAAGTGGTATCGAGCGATTAGTCCTCGGAAAGTGTCTACGAGGCGTGTCTAGTAGAGTCTTGATTATCGGTGTGTTGTGCACCACATCTATAATCGGAGGTGCGCATGACATTTAGGATTGATTTCCATTCTTCTCTCTTTGAGATCGTCTGATGAGATTTGTCATAGTAGGTTGAATCATCTCGACCCGCTTATTATATGATTATGCCTCACGGAAGCGTAGGGCCCAGAAGAAGGGCAAGGCAGCGGCGAGGCTGCTAGTGGTGCAGAGGGTTACGGGACTCGGGCACGAACTATGCAAGGTAGTAGGCGGATCGGCGAGCTCGGCCACGCCGCGGTATTAGAAAGGCGCGGCGGTAGCTCGAGGTTCCTGCAGAGCCTCGATTCCGCGGCCGAGCGAGTTTAGAATTATGGAGAAGCAGTTAGACTATTGACTAGCATAGTGGTAGAAGGCGTGACAGAGCGAGTAGCTAACCCTAGAGCCGGGTTTGAGGATTCGGATTTTACGGGTTGTAGCCCGCTGAGTTTTATGGTTCGAGATCGAGATGATCCTCGAAGTTCGTTCAGCGGCTACAACGGACTATCACAGATGCTTAGGGCCTCGGAGACAAAGTCGGTTGTGTTAGCTTCTACAGGATTCTGCGATATTGCGTTGAATTGGTTTGAGTCTTGGGAGGCTGTTGAGAGGTGTGTGCTCGTCCGTGATTTGGGTTGAGTTCACTGAGGCCTTTCTTGATCACTTTTGCCTCCCGAAATGAGAGAGCCCGTGTTGATATGTTCTTGTCATTGAGGCGGAATGGGAGGACCATCGGGGACTACAACACAGGTTTGACTTCGTTGTCGGTATCGCGCACTATTGTGTGGCGATATGGCGGGCAGAGTTCACCGTATGTGATGGGGCTAGGCCGTCATGATTCTGCATGCTTGGGGTGGCCGCCCGGCCGGTATAGATATTGCGGAGATACAGCGTATGCGCGAGGATAGAGGATATAGAGAGGAGGATCAGTTGACTGAGCCCGGCCAGAGGGCCGGGGCAGCGGGGTTCGAGTAACTTTGGCGGGCGGCCTCAACAGCAGAACAGTCTACATCTCAACCGGCCTGAGTGCTCCTTCCCGATCTTGGCGGAGGTTTGGTCGCCGAATATTCGGGGCAGTCGGGGGCTCGAGCTCTGAGTTCGCGGATGTCGAGAATAGTAGCGGGTAAGCCACGCTGCCCCGGATGTGGTCATTGTAGTAGATTCCATTTTGGGAGTGTCGTACTTCGACAACTTGTTATGCTTCGCGGCCAGGCCATTTCGTGAGAAGGCTGTCCGAGAGGTGGCATGGTGGGATAAGCGCGATCTTTGGATCGATTCGGGTCCTCGCCTTCCATAGCTAGGCGGGATATTTATGTCTGCGTGAGCGCAGTCGTGGTGGAAGTTCCCAGTTTGGTATGTCTTTGGCCTTTAGAAACTTGTATGCATGATAAAGTTGTGGTATGTTTTAAGTGTCTGAGCAGTTATATTGAGACTATGTATATGCTAGAAGGAGTTGGAAATGCGAAAAGATAATCTCTTTTGGGCTTATGATGGGCGGATATGCATGTGTGAGGTATTAGGGCCATGTGTGGCATTATTGGTATGTCGGGGTGGTAAAGGAAACTATGTCGCTAATTATAAGTTTGACTCAAAGAACATTCGGGCGAATGTTTCTAAGGGAAGAATGTTACACCGTATTTACGGGACATGTTTTAAAGAGCGTGCGTGAGAATTCCTAATGTTAAGATTAGAGACTTGTAAAAATTTATCTAATTATGAAATTGTCGGAAAGCGAATATTGTGAATGGGAGGGCGACACATGTCACCCCCCTTATAATTGCCTTGGACGAATTAGGTCATGGCCAAAATGGTCATTGACCATAGTCTTAAGATGACAAGTCTTGCAAGTTGTGAGCTTGAGAAAATTGACTAAGTCAAAGGGTCCACAAGTCTTGATATTTAATTGAAGCTCATCCAAGCCACCCATTTGTTCACATCTTGACCCTCCATTGTGCTATATAATACTACTAGTAGTGAGACAAGTTCCACACTTAGCCTAATTTTCAAGAAAATTGGATGAACAAACAATAATGCTCTCGGGTTCATCAACTAGAAGAAAGAAAAAAAAATTGTTTGTTGTCCATTAAGCTCCACACTTTATACCAAGGTTCATGAGGATATTGTAAGTGTATCTCAATAGAAAGATCCCGAAAAAATAGCGTTTTCGTATTAGTCGCAAGGTGAAAACCTAGTTACTTTTCTAGGTTTTGATTGGAAGATTAAAGGGGAGTTGTTTGTGAGATTCTAAGGGTTTCAAGTGGCGGATTGAGGTGTCAAGAAGAGGCTCTAAGTTGCTAGGGAGTGACTTTGGATTTGAAGTTGGACTAAGAATCGTTGCGGTAATAATCTTGTCTCTTAAGTGTTACAAGATTTTATATTGTTGTTAGCCTTACATTTTACTAGCATGAGTATATGTGTTGAAGTTTGATTAGTGATATGGATTGTTGTAGCCTCAAATCCGAAATGCCATTTAAGCCATTTGAAGTTGGATTACAATTTGATCGTTAATTAGAATCGTCGCATATTACTTACTTGAACATTGTAGTAGTTGTAATCGATTGCGACTTGATTTCATGTAATACTAAACAATTTGGATTGAAAAGGAATTGTATAAGAATTGGTGTGGTTGTATCTCAAATTGTCGAATTGGCCTAATAGTTTGTATTAGTTGATATCGTTTGTAGGGCGGAATTTTACACGTCTAGTAGGCGTGTAATCCCCTATTGATTAATTGCATTGTTGGGCATTAAATGTGGCGTGTTTGGTTATTGAATTCTGCCTTGAAAAAGGTGGCAAAGTAAGTAGAAACAAAGGAGGTGCTGTCCGATTTTTCGTAGAATTTAGTGACTTAGCACTTAGAATATTCTACGTTTGAAGTAAGAGGTTAATGGACGTATTGTGACCATTATAGGTTGAAGTACTAAGTATAGCGTATCCTACTTGAAGGATGGAATAACTATCAAGGTTGAAGTACTTTGGAGCATTTTGCTACTTGTCGATAATCGTCGCGAGGTATGTGAACCTCTTCCTTCCTTTGGCATGATTCTATGTATGGAATATACATGTGGTATTATTTCATGTTTCCTTCTACTCTTAGAAGTTAAGAGGTATGTGTGTGATTTACTCTATGTAAAGTTTATGTCAAAGTTATCCTAAGTCCTTACCGAGTCTTATGGGGGATGTTGGTAAGAGTCGTTAGGAGGTACTTTGGAGCCAAGTTGACTTGGCTAATTTATTGCACGAATGAGAATAAGTATCGAGCAAGCCATTGCAGCGTTAATAAATGAAAATGTAATGACAATTGATTATATTAAAATGAGTAGAATTCTCCATCTGCATAGAAGCTAAGATAAGACAAAATTGTATTACATTTTCTAGATCATGGTTGCTTTAATAAGATCGTTATAATCAAGTATAATCTACTCACACTCATAAGGCATATGTGCTTAACTTACAGAATTTACGTTATGAAGTTTTAAGACTGTGAACCTTAGACTCATAAAAGGTTGAGAGACCTTATTTTCAGGTAATGAAACTTGATTTCTAAAAGTTAAGAGACTAAGTGTATTTTGAAAGTATATAATACTTGGTTTTAAAAAGTATAAGTCTCTTGGTTATAAAAGGAATAAGTTTGTCTAAAATCATAAAGGGTTATAACGGCTTTATGGGAAGTTGGTTATAACAGCTTTATGGAAGGTTAAGAGAATGGTTTTCTCTAATAAGGTAAACAAAGAAATAACTTGAATTAAGAAAGGGCAATTTGATTTAAATGGTATCACTTGCTTAAAGCTTTAAAGTATGGGTCACTTGATTTAGAAGCCGAGAAATGTATTTCTAAAGTATAATGACTTATGTGAAATGTACACAAGCCTTGATACTACGGGTGTTAGTATCTTGGGGTTTTATATGAAAAGGAATCTTTTGAAAAGAATGGAAGTACGTAGTACTTTGGGTTAAATTCCCGGATTTTTATGTGTGAAACGAAAGTGCCATGAGTTTATAAAAATGGAAGTCTAAAGGTTTAATGAACTTGCCTATGTTTGCTTGTGATAGCTTTGAGTGCAAGTATTATATGTTTACGTTGTCGTGACTCTCAGTTGGAGGGCCGGCTATCTTGTTGTAAGTTTACTTGGACGTACCGACAGTGATGTGGGATTCCACGGGTATGCTTCCATTATGATTGATCCTTGGACATGCTTATACGATGTGAGATTCCGGGGCATGTGACAGGAGGCGGGTTAGATTCGGATTTGTTTTATTACCCATGGCCGTACTTATACGATGAAGGATTAGGCACGCGACCGTGCATGTCGACTATTACTCCGTGGGCTAGCTCCCGTGAAGACATGTACCACGATGAGGATTAGGGGCGTGTTATATTATTACTCCATGGGCTAGCTCCCATGAAGACTGCGCCTACGATGAGGATGCCGAGGGCACGCGTTATGGCCATCTTATACGATGAGGATTAGGGGCATGCGACCACGTTATATATATATATATATGTTGTATATGTGTACGCCGACAGTGAGGTGGGATGTCACGGGCGCGTCACATGGTTATATGTTACACCTACGGCTGCCGGCAGTGATGTGGGATTCCACGGGCAGGAGATATATATAGGTATTGTGTATGTGTACGCCGACAGTGAGGTGGGATGCCACAGGCGCGTCACATAGTTATATTTTACACTTATGGTATCGGCGGTGATGGGGATTCCAGACGCGCTTTGATATTTGTGTGACTTGATCGCGTCCCAGATTGGGCCGGGTAGTATATGCGTCCCTCCATAAAGGGCTGGACTATGTTATGAAAGATAAGTAAGTTATATGGTATTGACACGGTAGGATCTGGTATGTACCCTTTTTATATTTGCCCCTGTCATTCTTTTATCTGATTATGATTTGTTCTTGTACTTTATTTTCCGTTCCATATTAAATTTTTGTTATCGACCCCCGGCCGAGTGCGTTCATGCCCGCAGTTTAGGTACACAGGTTGGTGATCCTTGCTCTTAGGATCTCGGTTCGATTTTGGGAAAAAGCTCCATTTGCTCGGAGGCTTATCTCTTGATACGGTTTTCCCGAGGTTGTAGATTCATGTATATTCAGGTATGGCGGGGCCACTGTCCACCGTTGTTATGGTAAAACTCTTAGAGGTCTGTAGTCACTTATTGTGGGTCGGTTTGTAAAGGAAAGGAAGCTAACTTTGGTTGTATATATGTATGTCCAAGAAGGTAGCCCTATCGGCTAACCTGTTGTTTTACTTCTGTTGTTTTATTTTGTAAGTTTCATGTATGTTCCGCTGATTTTCTCTGATGTATACCTGTAAGGGTGCCCAGGTAGGGCACCAGTCGCGGGCCCGGGTCGGGTCGTGACACATATAGCATGAATTTTTATCATTCTAAACACATCAAGTTAGATATTTCGCAAATTCACTTTAATCATGCTCAATGGAAGTAATAATACCTAACTATGCATGTCAATTTCAAAATCCTATGGCATGTTTACTTGTTATTCTCCACTAATCATGAATACACATGTAAGAGATCTTCAGGGCTTTTCAGGGTTGTAATGTAGGCTTAGGCATGGTAGGTAAAAATAGGCATGTAGGTTCAATTTACGTACCATAAGCTCTTTTTCTTTCAACTCTTCCCTTTTCTTTTAATTTTCTTTTTTTTTTTCTTCATACCTATCTTTCCCCTCTTTTGTTTTGAGAGAATGAAGTGTATTATGAATAGCCAGCACCCCCAAACTTAGGCTTTTGCCTATTTATTATTACTTTTTCATTGGGGTGCATCAATATTGTTCACTCTTTTTGTCTCTTTTTTAACACTTTATATTCCAATCACCAAAATTTTCACTTATGGCACAAGTGTGGATTTATAGGGTGTCAAAGAAAAGTCTTATTTTTAGGCTCAAAGAGGCTGACTAGGGATATCATTTGAATGTCAGGGATAGGCAAAAGTAGTAAGAAAGGGCTAACAAAGAAATGTCTGAGTCATCTCCCTAACATGCATATCCTAATTATTTCGCCTCAAATAGCAAGCAATCATACACACAAGTTTAATTATTAACAATGCATAAATCAAGCAAAATACTCCAAATAGTTCGATTTCATGAATTATTGGCATATCTAACCTAAGTGTTTAGATGGTTGCTTCTAATTCCATTACATTATTCAACCTTACTTCACTAGGCGATTCCAGTAACTACAGCATGCATGATCTTTTAAAAAAAAAATCTGACTAAAAAATACTCAAAAATACACAAAATAAATCGAAAAGACTCAAAAACAATAAGACATAAGACACCCCTCCAAACTTAAATCACACATTGTCCCCAATGTGTGCAAGACTCAAAATAAATAAAAGAAAACAGGACAACTTACAGACTTTGTTTAAAGTGGTGGCGGTGGCGGCGGATAATGCATGGTAGATACGTCAGGAATCCCGTCAGAGTGGAAGGGTTTTGGATTTTTGGTTTGGAGAGAAGAAAATCGGAATCGGATTAGGGCTCCTTTTAAAATTCAGATTTTTCGTCGGCCGCGACCATTTTTGGCGCCATGAGCCCAAACTGCATTCCTCAACTTCCGTAGCCGTGGCGCAGATTTAGCCGCGCGGCTAAACTTCGAGTTCTTACGGACTTTGGCGCCGCTGCCCTCGCTGAGTCGCGATGAACTTTCTGCGCCCTTCCTGAGCTTCTGGCGCCGTGGCGCTGAGCCGATTTTTCTTTTCTTTTCTTCTTCTCCTTTGATCTCCCCGTTTTCGTCCTCCAAATTTTTGGCCCTGTACCTATCATCACAACATGCAAAAATACCTTCCGTGAGACTGTTCTAATTAAAACTAAATTGCAAAAACTAACATAAAATAAAATAACCTTGGGTTGCCTCCCAAGTAGCGCTGTCTTTAACGTCTTTTAGCCGGACGCAAGTTCCTTACTCAAGAGGCATGTGGTAGATTAACCCCACAGCCTATCCATTTCATCAACATTTTTCGTTTCCTCCTTCTGTTTTTCTTTTTCTCTTTTTTTCAAGCGGGGGTTTAGCATTGCTTACTTGTTTTGGCGGACTTATCTCCCTTGTTGTGGCTTGCGCTGGCTCAACCGATGTGCTGACAATGCTGACTGCAAAGCACTTGCTCATGACTGGGGGTTCAATGATGTGTTTGAACACCTTGAACACCATTTCTTCATTCTCCACTCTCAGTGTCAGCTCACCCTTCTCAACATCAATCAGGGCTCTCCCGGTTGCCAAGAATGGTCTTCCCAATATGATGGGGATCTCCTCATCTTCCTCCATATCAAGGACGATGAAGTCAACAGGAAAGAAGAATTTTTCCACCTTAACTAAGACATCTTCAATCGTTCCCCTGGGATGCACCACTGTCCTATCTGCTAACTGCAAGCTCACAGTGGTTGGTTTGGCCTCACCTAACCCCAACCTCTTAAAAACAGACAAGGGCATAAGATTTATGCTAGCCCCCAAATCACAAAGGGTCCTATTGCATATCACCCTGCCGACTGTGCAAGGCAATGCGAAGCTCATTGGATCGTTGAGTTTGGAGGGCAATTTCTTTTGCAAGATGGCACTGCATTCCTCTGTCAGTGCCACCGTCTCATACTCCGCCAACTTCTTCTTCTTCTTCCCAAGTATTTTCTTCATGAATTTAAAATAAGTAGGCATTTGCTCCAATGCCTCAATGAACGGAATGTTAATGTGTATCTTTCTGAATATCTCCAAGAACTTGGAGAATTGCTTATCAACCACTTTCTTTTGCAACCTCTGCGGGTAAGGAATCCTCTCAGTGTATTCCCTCACTGGGACTGTTGGAGTTTTTTCTAACGTCAGGCGGTTTTCAGCAACCTTCTCCCTCTCTGCGTCTACTCTCTGTTCAACCACAGGCTGGGGTATAAGTTGTTCTAACTGTTTTCCACTCCTCAGCTGCACCGCTTGGCACTGTTCTCTGGGGTTCATCTCTGTGTTACTAGGCAAAGTTCCATGTGGTCTGTTGTTTTCCATCTTCGCTAGTTGTCCCACATGTGTCTCCAAATTCCTAATAGATGATCTGGTCTCTGCCATGAACTGGGTCTGTGAGTTGGTGAGTGTCAACGGGGCTGCTCTCAACTCATCTGGCTTCTCTTGTTGAGCAGGTGCACTGAATTGTTGTGAAAATGAGGCCTGAGTGAATGGTTGTTGATTTTGGTACTGGCCTCGAAATTGGTTCTGCTGCCCTTGATCACCCCTCCATGAGAAGTTAGGGTGATTCCTCCATCCTGGATTGTAGGTATTTGAGTAGGGGTTGTTCTGGGGCCTTTGATAATTCCCTACTGCTTGGCATCCTGCTTGCTCGATCGAAATGTTGTTGGGATCTGCTGATGTGCACCTATCAAAGGTATGTGGACCTCCACACATCTCACAACTCACTGGCATTTGAACTGCATTCATCGACCGTGTTTTGTTGCGATTGTTTGGTCAAGAGCAACTTGTGCATTTAATGTTGTGATGACATCAATCTAAGCGAACTCCTATCGCTTCTTACTCGCCCCCTCTGTCCTCTGTTACATGATTATTGGTGGCCATGTCTTCCAATAAATCATGGGCTTCGTGTGTTGTCTTTCTCATGAAAGTTCCACCTGCGGCTGTATCAATGATCGTTCTGGTGGTCCCGCTTAACCCATTGTAGAAACTATGGACCAAATTCCACAACTCAATGCTATGATGTGGACACTTCCTTTGCAAATCTTTGAATCTTTCCCAAGCCTCATAGAGTGACTCTCCATCAGCTTGATAAAAATTGTTCAACTCCCCTCTCAGCTTCGCGGCTTTGGATGGTGGAAAGAACTTTGCTAAAAACACGTGTCACTCCCGCCATGTGAATATCGAATCAGAGGCGGAATTCAACCAAACTTTCGCTCATCACGGTGAGAAGGAAAGAGCCTCAATCGGATGGCGTCGTCGATGCGCCATTGTATTTGAAAGTTGCACACAACTCGAAGTTCGCTATGTGCGTGAGGATCTTCCGATGGCAGCCCTCCGAATTGAGCGATTACGCACCATACTCGGGATCGCGTGCTTGATCTCGAAATTATTTGCTCCATTCGGGAGCTCGATGCAAGTCGTGCTCCATTCACCATAGACATAATCTCTCAAACTTCTCTCAGCTTGGACCCGGACCCTCTCTTCTACATCGATTGGCAATCTCCGGGGCATCATTTGGTTAGGTTGATGATCACCTAACCCTTCGTTCATCTCATTGTTGTTCTGCAAACCCCTCATCGCTATTAAGGCCAAAACTCGTTGGTTTCTTCTGTTCTGTTTGCAAGTCTTTTCAATCTCTGGATTGAAGGGAACAAGTGTATAATGTATATGCTCCTCTTTTCCTTCGCATAAACTAGATGCCTGCAACAGATCAAAATCAATAAACGGATCACGGCGCACGGGTTTCACGAAATAAAGAAAAAAATACAGTAAATAAAAACAAAAATAAAAACCAAATTAGAAATTAAGAATAGATAAAATGATATTGAACTACGCCAATCCCCGGCAACGGCGCCAAAAACTTGATGCGCGATTTATGCACACACTAACGCAAGGGCACGTGTCGTGTCAAGTAATATAGTCTAGAAGACCGAGTTATCTTCCTCAGGGATTATGTTCAATTCTCAAACTCTATTCTATGGTATCTATTTGGTAACCTATGATTGATGAATTGTTTATAGATATACTTATGAATGCTAACTAAATTACGTTGTTTTACTTCAGTTATGGTGGAAATAGGGCTTCCAAATCTCCTCAACTATCCGCTCATCTTACTTATTAATGCAATCAATAATGGTTCTTCTTCTATTTTGAGATAGCAGGTTAACTAAGTCGTTTCATACTCCTGTTAAGGTAATATAAACACTCAACCCCAATATAGAACCCTTCTACCTTTCGGTGATAAGATTGACTATAAAGGAGGATTACGAGCAATAACCTATTAAACTACACAAGTATCGGAGTACTTTCGTCCACGATTTAACCTATGTTTATTCAACTATAACATATTCACAATCTCCCCTTTCGGCTTTCGATTAGAAATCATAAAGATTATGATAATTAGTGATCAATTAATTACAAAACATTCAAGACAAATATTGAATAAATCTCAACAATGATAAGAAGAAACCAAAACATGTATTAATTCATAAGAATGAGTTTCAAGTGATTTGATATAAAAAGCCCTAAATTAAGTTAGTTCCTAGCCATAGACATGCCAAGAACTAAACTAAAATCCAACATAAACTATAAAGAAATAAAACAAGAAAAAAAGAAATTACACAAAAGGTGGTCTCCAATCTTGAACTCCAAGGTTGTGTTGAATTGGCAAGGGTTTTGAAAACATTAAATCTGACCTAAATGCTGCTTTTTATGGCCTTCAAAACGTTTTCCAGGTTTTCCTTCAGACCTTGGCCCATTCCCATTCGAATCGCGGTTTTCACTTCCCGCCTGCGCATGGCAGCGCGCGGCCTAAAACTACTGCTCTGAATATCAGTGGCGCTCGACTCGCTAGCTGGGCCATGCGCATACTGCTTTCTTGCGTTCGCCACTAACTCTCGCTTTGAGCTCTGGAACCATGTTTACGTCTCTTTTTGCTCCTTTTCGCCGATGAGCCACTTTAAACCATTATGACTCAAAAGAAAGAAAATTTATCCTAAGACGACACGTATTTGTACGAAATTAGGCAAAAGACTAACTAAAAATGACTCAAAAAGTGTATATAAAATACACCGATCACATATTTAGTGATATTTTTAACACATAAAATTTGAGAAAACTTTGAGTTCGGATATATATATATATATATATATATATATATATATATATATATATATATATGAGCTTCTACCTCCGCTTTTGCACACGTCCGACTTTTCCTAAGTCTTTACTTAGGGCGTGATGGCACTGACAATTATTTCCCACCAGAGCACCATTTAATTCTCTTTATTTAGAAATTTAAACTTATATTCAAATACGAGCTATTAATAAAATAACAATAAAGAAATTTGTTTATGACTTTATTAAAAATATAACGCGAGCCCATGCTCGTGCAAATATTGTTTCAACATAGACATACTGACAAATATTATTCTAAGTTGGAAGGGAGATCATTCCACGGGCATATCCGAGACATTGGACTGACATTCGAACTGGACGAGTATCAAGCCCGAAATAATGGACTTGGTATGACAAGAGGCTGCGGGACGATCGCTAGCCTTGACGTGGAGTCTTTCCTCTATCACTCTTTCCTGAAACATGTTAAATAAAGAGTCAGCCCTACCATCCACAGGTGAGAACCTTACCCCGCAATTCAAAGTAACACCACAATATTCCAAGTGCAATCACATTATAACGTAATAAGCATATTGCAAAAACATATCGTTACAACATTTTTAAATATGCAACAACTCCTCATAGAAATTCTCGGTTTAACTAACACTTCATTTTATCTCGTATTATCGTTAAGACATTCCCTGCATTTCCACATGTTTATTACATTTATATATTTGTGAACGCGTATTCACTTTTCATATTTATATATAGGTGAACATGTATTCATCTTTCATTTTTGTTGCGCGCAACCCGATCCATTATGTTTACGTATTTGTGAACGTGTATTCACTTTACGCTTTGTTGCGCGCAACCCGATCCATTATATTTACGTATTTGTGAACGCGTATTCACTTTACGTTTTGTTGCGGCGCAACCCGATCCATTATGTTTACGTATTTGTGAACGCCGTATTCACTTTACGCTTTGTTGCGCGTGCAACCCGATCCATTATATTTACGTATTTGTGAACATATATTCACTTTACGCTTTGTTGCGTGCAACCCGATCCATTATATTTACGTATTTGTGAACATATATTCACTTTACGTTTTGTTGCGGCGTGCAACCCGATTCATTATGTTTACGCATTTGTGAACGCGTATTCACTTTACGTTTTGTTGCGGCGTGCAACCCGATCCATTATATATTTATACATTTATGTGAACACGTATTCACTTTTCATATTTTTCGTAAGATCAAATAAATACTATTCTCTTCTAACATTACATCATTCATACTTGTAATGATTATAACTTTTTAACCATAACTCCAACTAAGGTGTTTCTCAAGCGGAAACTAAGGTAAGACGGGGATCTTTCACTGTACCAAATCTCATTTAAAACTACTTTGGGTAACTAACACAAATTTATCCTCAAAACAGCCACATGAAATTTGTTTCGGCAGAATTTTTATTAAACAGCACCCAATCTTATAATAGTCATAACTCCTAATCTGTAAACCCGTTCAATCCCCATAAATTCTCAAAACGACGAGAACAGAGAGCTACACGTCTCCATTTGAACCATTCTTTCATATTCTGTACCATTTGGTACAGTTTTACACTTTTATTCACTGCCCTTCCTGGATATCGATAGATCCGAGGCAGAAACTTTAAACATAGATAACTCTCAATCCGTAAGTCGGATATACCCCCGTAAGGTCTCAAAATGTCCACAACAAAGAGATCTAGAACTTTCATTTAGCAACAATTCTCATATTCCCCACATATTAGTACAGCTTTACGTTTCAACGTCCTGCCCTTCTGGATTCCGACGAATCCGAGGCAGCAACTTCAAACTACAATAACTCTCAACTCGTAAGTCCGTTTTAATAAATCTTTATATATATCTGTCCGTAACAGAGAGATTTACAACCATGTAAATTTTCATATAATTTTAATAAGTAAAACTCAATAAAAATAGTCCGTAATTATGCCTTTCCGAATTTCGACCAAATCTAAGGCAGGAACTTTGAACTATGATAACTTTCAAACCGTATGTCCATTTTACCTCATTTTTGGTTCTATATGATCATATTAGAGAGGTGTACAATTCTTCCGAATTTCATCAAATTCTAACAATTATAACTCAGTGAGAACAGTTCGTAAAGTTCATGACGCAACTAGTTATCTAAACAATCAAAAGTTCAATATTTCTTTTCAACACTCAATTCTTATTCCAACATGTATTGAACTAAAAATAAAGGATGTTACCAAGAATTTCTGAGTGAGAAAACTCACCTTGTAAGTGTGAAAAAGATTGTGGTTCTGCTACAACCACCCTTGCTCCTTAGTGTTCTCTAATTTTCTTGCTCTCCTTCCTCCCTTGATATTTTCTTGATTTTTTTCCTTCTTGTTCACTTGTTTTTTTTTCTGATTTTCTAACCTTTATGTTATGTACTTTGTTTGTGTGTAAATACAATGTATAAATGGAGGAGTTTTCTATAACCTATGGGAGGTGAAACCAAAAGATTGAAGAGAAATGAAAAGGGAAGGGGGGAAAGGACGTGCACTTTGCTGCATGCATCTTCTTCTTTTTTTCTTTTTTTTTTCTTTTTCTTTTTCTTTTTTGTTTTTTTTTGTTTTCTTATTTTCATTTTATCTATCTATTTATCCAACTTTAACACTAACTCTATCCCATGCAATTTATTCTTTGTTTTCTTCTATATATATATATATATATATATATATATATATATATATATTTATTAACCTAACCACAACTATAAATTATTATTATTTTTTCGGATTTTACATTCTCCTCCTTAGCAACATTCCTCGAATGTGAATAAATGTAACATAATCACATGCACCCAATAATGTTTATGGTTATTGTAACAAATTTGGGGCTTCACATTCTCCATTCCTTAAGAAGATTCGTCCTCGAATGAGAATAAGGTTGTAACACATGCATAAAGACACGCAAATGACACACATACGAAGTACTATGTAATGCATTTTTTTATTACCTTAGTCAAATAGAACGGATATTTGACTTTCATCGCCTCTTCCGCTTCCTGTGTGGCTTCCTGGTGGAGTGGTTCCTCCATAGACCTTCACTAAGCAATATCTTTATTCCTAAGGCGTTTAACCTTCCTATCAAGTATTTCCACCTAACTTCTTCATATCAAGCTCCTCATTAAGAATTATCTCCTGGGAAGGATGACGTGACTTGGATCGTGCAAGTATTTTCGTAATATCGACACATGAAATACCGGATGCATCGCCCACTCTTGTGGAAGTGCTAATTCGTAAGCCACATTCCCCACTCTTCGCAAGATCTCATATGACCCAATAAACCTTGGGCTCAATTTCCCTTTCTTACCAAAGCGCATCACTCCCTTCATTGGGGACACTTTTAAAAATACTTTCTCCCCCTCTTGGAATTCAAGATCTCTTTTCCGATGATCCGCATAGGACTTATGACGACTATGAGTTGTTTTGATCCGCTCCCGAATCATCTGTACCTTATCATTTGTTTCTTGAATGACTTCAGGTCCGAACAGTTGCGTCTCACCCATCTCGAACCATCCAAGTGGAGATCTACATTTTCGTCCATATAATGCTTCAAACGGGGCCATTGTATGCTAGAGTGAAAACTATTGTTGTAGGCGAACTCAATTAGACATAGATGGTCCAACCAGCTTCCCTGAAAATCTAACACACAAGATCGCAACATGCCCTCGTGTTTGAATTGTTCGCCACTTGCCCATCTGTTTGCGGGTGGAAAGTCGTGCTTAACTTAACTTTTGTCCCGAGACCCTGCTGGAAACTTTGCCAAAAGTGTGAGGTGAACTGGGAACCCCTATCTGAAATAATTTGTAAGGGAATCCCGTGTAACCGCACAATCTCCCTCAAATAAATCTGTGTGTACTGTGGTGCGCGATACGTAGTCTTGACCGGTAAGAAATGGGCTGACTTTGTAAGCCGATCAACAATCACCCAAATGGAATCGTACCCTTCTCGAGTTTTCGGTAGACCAGTTACGAAATCCATATGAATCGCCTCCCATTTCCACATGGGGACTCCAATGTCCTGAAGTAATCCGCCAGGTTTTTGATGTTCAGCTTTCACCTGCTGACATATAAGACACCTCCCGACAAACTCCGCAACGTCTTTCTTCATCCCGTCCCACCAGTAATTTGCCTTGAGGTCCTGATACATTTTTGTTGACCCTGGATGAATGGAATATCTTGTGTTGTGACCCTCCTCTAAGATCTTCCTCCTTAGATCATTTACCTTAGGAACACATAACCTACCCTTAAACCGAAGGGTTCCGTCATTATCTCCCAATGTAAACTGTGAAGGTTTTCCCTGTTGGATTCTCTCCCGAAATCCAACAAACTCCGTATCCTCAAACTGACTTTCTTTTATTTCTGAAGCTAAGGCAGACTGCGAGGTATCATGTACCACCACCCTACCTTCACCGATCTCAGTTAAGCTAACCCCGAGGTTTCCCAATCTTTGTACCTCCCGAACAATACCCCTCTTTTGTATTGCCAAATGGGTCAAGCTGCCCATTGATCTCCTACTGAGTGCGTCAGCCACCACGTTGGCTTTCCCATGATGGTAAAGAATACTAAGGTCATAATCCTTAAGCAACTCTAACCATCTTCTTTGTCGGAGATTCAAATCCTTCGCGTGGTTATGCATCGCAAACTCTTATGATCTCAAATATATCCACATGCACACCATACAAATAATGTCTCCATATTCGTAAGGCAAACACCACCGCACTAATTCCAAGTCATGAGTTGGGTAATTCTTCTCATGTATCTTCAATTGTCTAGATGCATACGCATAACCTTTCCAAATCGCATCAAGACACGCCCTAACCCAACTCTAGAGGCATCGCGATAGATCGTGAACCCTTCCCGTCCGGATGGTAAGGTTAAGATCGCGCAGAGTCAACAATTCCTTTAGTTTCAAAACTTGCCTCACATGCTTCTCGACCATCGTACTTAACCGCTTTTGAGTCAACCGGTCAAAGGAGCGGAAGACTAGAAAAACCTTTACGAATCTTCTATAATACCTACCAAACCCAAGAAACTTCTAACCTCTGCCGGAGTGGTCGGTTTGGCCAGCTTCTTATCGCTTCTATCTTCCGGGTCTACCATAATTTCATCCTCGACACAACATGGCCCAAAAAGGCTACCTTTTCCAACCAAAATTCACACTTTGAAAATTTAGCATATAGTTTCTCCTGCTTTCAAGACTTGAAGCACTACCCTCGACGCTCTTCATGTTCTTCAACACTTTATCAGAGATTAGGATATCATCTATGAACACAATCACGAACAAATCTAGGAATGGTTTGAAGATTCTGTTCATTAAATCCATAAAAGTCGCTGGGCATCGTTAACCCAAAAGACATGACCAAGAACTCATAATGGTCGTATCGGGTTCTAAAGGCTGTTTTGGATATATCATCTGGATTTATTTTCAGCTGGTGATATTCCGAACGGAGATCAGTCTTGGAAAAATAGCTAGCTCCATGAAGTTGGTAAAAAAGATCATCGATTCTTGGTAATGGGTATCGGTTCTTGATCGTGACCTTATTGAGCTGACGATAATCGATGCACATTCGGAGCGATCCGTCTTTCTTTTTCACAAACAGATCGTGCACCGCGGAAACACTAGGCCTTATAAAGCCTTTATCCGTAAGATCCTTCAATTGTTCTTTTAACTCCTCAATTCAAATTGGGCCATTCGATATGGAGGAATAGAAATGGGTCTTGTACCGGAATTAACTCTATAGCAAACTCCACTTCTCTATCCGAGGGAAGGCCTGGAAGATCTTCAGAAAAAACCTCCGGAAAATTTCAAACAATAGGGACATCATTCACCACGAGGATTCTTTTGGGTATCCACTATATTAGCCGATATGCATACTCCACTCTGTGACTTCTCAATAAATTTTGAGCCCCAAGGTAGGAAATAAACTGACATGAGGATATTCCAATCCTACCCCTTATAACAACTTCTGGTTCTCCGGAAAAAGTTAATCTCACTATCTTTTTCGCCGACAATATAACATGGCATAACATTCCGACAACCAATCCATACCCAAAATGACGTCAAGTCTACCATATCAAGTAGTACTAGGTTCACCATTGTTCCCGCCATTCACTTCTAATGGAAAATTATTTACCACCCGAGAGGCCCAAATTGAGGCCCCTACTGGTGTCATAACCTCAAAAGGTTCACTTAAATAAGAAGGTTCTACGTGTAAATTCTTAGCGAATCTCATTGACACATATGAAAATGTAGAGCCGGGATCGTATAATACAAATGCAGGAATACTCGAGACTAGCAAAATACTTGTGACCACGGCATTAGATGTTTCTGCCTCATTCCTCTGGGGCAAAGCGTATAGCCGATTAGAATTGTTGGGTTGTTGACCTCCCTGACTCTGGCGGGGTTGGTTTCCCTGATTTCCAGAGGCACCGTGGTTGCTTCGACCTCCCCAATAGATTGAGTTTGGGTCCTCTTCGCAATCCCCGCATAGTGGCCCGACTTCTCCACGCTTATAACATGTCTTCGTAAGAGCCGACATTCTCCAAAGGTGTTTTCTTTGACAAATCTTACAAATCGGTTTGTCACCTCCGTGTTGTGGTTGGTGGCCTTGTCCTTGCTACCTTGGTAATTAGACCAACTGCGTCTCTTAGGCTTGAAATAGATCGACCAGCATTGGTTCGGTCCTGAAGATCCCTTACTAAACTCCTGCTTCTGATTTTGACTCTGGTTAAATGATCCTGACGTCCGAAATCTCTTCTGCGAATATTCTCTTTTTGCTTTAGCGAAACCTTCTACCCTCAAAGCCATATCGATAATCTGAAGATAAGTTCGATCGTTGGCTAATGCCACCACCTTCTCTGCTATGTTCGGTTTAAACCCTCTACAAATCGCTGACTCTATCCATTTCTCGTAGGACGACATGTGTGTTGTATGCCGATAACCTCACGAACCGTATCATATTCTTGTACATCGCGGTCACCTTGCTTCAATTGTTCAAACTCCCGTCTGAGCGCATCTTTGCGCGTATTAGGCATAAATTTCTCAATGAATGCCGCTCTGAACCCTTCCCAAGTCATTGGTGGTGACATCGGGGGACGATTCTTCCTAAAATTCCTCCACCACACGCCTCGCATCATCCACTAGTCGCGCGCTACCAAGTTGACGCCTGCGTCCACGCATCCCAATGTGAACATTAAGTCTTCAACTTCATCGAGGAATACCATCGGCCTTGGGTCCTTCCCCGAGTACAGTGGTTCTCTTCTCTCATAAAATTTGCCCATAGCCTATCGTGCATGCTGAGATTCTATACTCTCGGTCCGTGGTGCGATGCACCGGTCCCTGGGCCGTCTGCCTCGTTCGGCTATGAAAGAGACACTAGGTGCGGCGGAACCATGTGTGGAATCGCACTGCGGTATTAACTCTATGAGTCTATCTAGTTTTGTCCCACTGTTTCTTGGGCCATTTGACTCTCGTTCTCTCCAACATTTTCTCCGACATTTTCTCCGCTCCCTTCAGACACCACTACGTCAACTGGAGGTACATGAGCTTCGTGATGAACCTCCTCTTGAGCCCCCGGGACTTGTGAATTCACCATTTTCTGTGAAGACAAATACACTCATATTTTAGAATACGGAATGTCTACTCTAGCTCTTAAAATTTTCTTATAGTTCATAAGCATGCAACACCACAATATGCCAACAAGAAAAATAATTTAATAAAACATATCATTTCTTTCTTGTATTCATAGCACTTCATTCATCATATTTTAAAACAACAATGTCATGACTACAATACATCACATCAGGTCAACTCGCCATCGCAACCCGCTATAGCCGCTCAGACCGAACAGACCCTACTATCACGCGTTCTAAAGGGCTTAACCGCATGATTCGTCTATTCTGCAGGTTGACATTCAACTCCTTGCGAACCTTCCTTTTTGATTCTCTTTCCATATAGCTCATTCTATGCCTTACTCCTCTTACCTGATGCAGAAATTGGTGCAATGAATTTTCTGTAATATCTTCTCTTAGCATCCTTGCCTTTCTGAATGCGGAATGAAACTTTTCTGGGACGGAATTGACTATTATTTGTAGTATGACTCCAATTGGAAAGTTGAAGAAGGTAGGGTCGTATGAACGCCTTTTCCTTCTAGTCCTAAGCAAATATGTACATAGTACGATTGTGTCATCAATGTAATCATCAAAATCACCTTCTGAGTCCATCTTACGACGCATGAACTCTCTCTGAGCTCTCATTTCCTTTGCCTGTTCCATGAGTACTTCCCTTTTTGTTGGAACTCGCCTTATAATCGCCATCTACACAAATCATATTAGTCAGTATAACGTTGTACAATCCCCTTTTCTAACTCGTGTGAAGGAGGTAGTACGAGAAATCAAGTCTTTGAAAAGACTCAAGGTAGGCACGAGAAGAGTACGAAAGAAGGAAACTTTAGGATGTTATTCCGCTCACTTATTACTAAGGTGGCGCATGCACACCGTCGCAATAAGTAACCGCTCAAACACCCAACTCAAGAAAACTTCCTAGAATCTCTTAACTGGTTTAGCTTTGATACCAACTTGTCACGCCCGACTTTTCCTAAGTCTTTACTTAGGCGTGATGGCACTGACAATTATTTCCCACCGGGAGCACCATTTAATTCTCTTTATTTAGAAATTTAAACTTATATTCAAATACGAGCTATTAATAAAATAACAATAAAGAAATTTGTTTATGACTTTATTAAAAATATAACGCGAGCCCATGCTCGCAAATATTGTTTCAACATAGACATACCGACAAATATTATTCTAAGTTGGAAGGAGATCATTCCACACCGCATATCCCGAGACATCGACCGACATTCTCGAACTCGACGAGTACCAAGCCCAAACAATGGACTTGGTATGACAAGAGGTCATGGACGATCGCTAGCCTTGGCGTGGAGTCTTTCCTCTATCACCCTTTCCAAACATGTTAAATAAAAGAGTCACCAACCATCCAATGAGTGAGAACCTTACCCTGCAATTCAAAGTAACACCACAATATTCCAAGTGCAATCACATTATAACGTAATAAGCATATTGCAAAAACATATCAGGTTACAACATTTTTAAATATGCAACAACTCCTCATAGGAAATTCTCGGTTTAACTAACACTTCATTTTATCTCGTATTATACGTTAAGACATTCCCCTGCATTTCCACATGTTTATTACATTTATATATTTGTGAACGCGTATTCACTTTTCATATTTATATATAGGTGAACATGTATTCATCTTTCATTTTTATTGCGGCGTGCAACCCGATCCATTATGTTTACGTATTTGTGAACGTGTATTCACTTTACGTTTTGTTGCGGCGTGCAACCCGATCCATTATATTTACGTATTTGTGAACGCGTATTCACTTTACGTTTTGTTGCGGCGTGCAACCCGATCCATTATTTTTACGTATTTGTGAACTGGTATTCACTTTACGTTTTGTTGCGGCGTGCAACCCGATCCATTATATTTACGTATTTGTGAACATATATTCACTTTACGTTTTGTTGCGGCGTGCAACCCGATCCATTATATTTACGTATTTGTGAACATATATTCACTTTACGTTTTGTTGCGGCGTGCAACCCGATCCATTATGTTTACGTATTTGTGAACGCGTATTCATTTTACGTTTTGTTGCGGCGTGCAACCCGATCCATTATATATTTATACATTTATGTGAACACGTATGCACTTTTCATATTTTTCAGAAGATCAAATAAATACTATTCTCTCTTCTAACATTCTGTCATTCATACTTGTAACGATTATAACTTTTTAACCATAACTCCAACTAAGGTGTTTCTCAAGCGGAAACTAAGGTAAGACGGGGATCTTTCACTGTACCAAATCTCATTTAAAACTACTTTGGGTAACTAACACAAATTTATCCTCAAAACAGCCACATGAAATTTGTTTCGGCAGAATTTTTATTAAACAACACCCAATCTTATAATAGTCATAACTCCTAATCTGTAAACCCGTTCAATCCCCATAAATTCTCAAAACGACGAGAACAGAGAGCTACACGTCTCCATGTGAACCATTCTTTCATATTCTGTACCATTTGGTACAGTTTTACACTTTTATTCACTGCCCTTCCTGGATATCGATAGATCCGAGACAAAAACTTTAAACAACGATAACTCTCAATCCGTAAGTCGGATAGACCCCCGTAAGGTCTCAAAATGTCCACAACAAAGAGATATAGAACTTTAATTCAGCAACAATTCTCATATTCCCCACAGATTAGTACAGTTTTACGTTTCAACGTCCTGCCCTTCTGGATTCCGACGAATCTGAGGCAGCAACTTCAAACTAGAATAACTCTCAACTCGTAAGTCCGTTTTAATAAATCGTTATATATATCTGTCCGTAACAGAGATATTTACAACCATGTAAATTTTCATATAATTCTAATAAGTAAAACTCAATAAAAACAGTCTGTAATTATGCCTTTCCGAATTTCGACCAAATCTAAGGCAGGAACTTTGAACTATGATAACTTTTAAACCGTATGTCCATTTTACCTCATTTTTGGTTCTATATGATCATATTAGAGAGGTGTACAATTCTTCCGAATTTCATCAAATTCTAACAATTATAACTCAGTGAGAACAGTTCGTAAAGTTCATGACGCAACTAGTTATCTAAACAATCAAAAGTTCAATATTTCTTTTCAACACTTAATTCTTATTTCAACATGTATTGAACTAAAAATAAAGGATGTTCAAATTTACGAGTGAAAACTCACCTTGTAAGTGTGAAAAGATTGTGGTTCGGTTGCTACAACCACCCGCTTCCTTAGTGTTCCTAATTTTCTGCTCTCCTTCCTCCATGATATTTTCTTGATTTTTTCCTTCTTGTTCACTTGTTTTTTTAGATTTTCTAACCTTTATGTTATGTACTTTGTTTGTGTGTAAATACAATGTATAAATGGAGGAGTTTTACATAACCTATGGAGAAAAACCAAAAGATGAAGAGAAATGAAAAGGGAAGGACGTGCATCTCATATCTGCATGCATCTTTATTTTTTTTATTTTTTTTTCTTTTTTTTTCTTTTTCTTTTGTTTCTTTTTTTGTTTTTGTTTTTGTTTTCTTATTTTCATTTTATTTATCTATTTTATCCAACTTTAACACTAACTCTATCTCATGCAATTTATTCTTTGTTTTCTTCTATATATATATATATATATATATATATATATATATATTTATTAACCCAACCACAACTATAAATTATTATTATTTTTTTCCGGATTTTACACTGCCACAACCTTCTTATACTTGGAAATTTAAGGGAAGTAAATTCAGGACTAAGGGGGTGTATTCAATTAGGATTTTAAAAGACTATTTTGGGATAAATAAGTCTTGTGGTATTCAATTAAGACTTTTAAATAATTTAAACAAGTCTTGTGGTATTTAATCAAGACTATTAAGATTTTTAAAGGGGTGTTCAAATCTAGCGGTATTCAATCATGGTTTTAAACAAGTAATAAAAAGTCTTTTGGTATTAAAAAACTTGCTAAACAATCAGGATTTTAACGGATTTTGTGTGACTTTTTTGTGGAGGTATAAATACCAAACCCTATAAACAATCTCACCCTTGTGGACATGATTTTTACCCCTAGATTGCTTACTGTTTTCTCTCTTCTTTATGTGTATTCTTTCATTTCCACTTTCTACACCTACCATTTCACTTTCATCTCATCCCCCACTTTATACACTCACTTCCGACTCTGGACAATAGGTTAAAATAACAATTTAAAAATGAATTCCCTTACAATTCATTAGCTTTCCAATAAATCAAAAACTAGTAAATATAAATTCTCGGCAACGCCCAAATCAAATGATTTCCCCAAAAATATTATTAAAATCAATAGCCATAGCATCAACATCCAAATACACTAATATTGTGAAAATGTGGCGCATAACAGATGCATATTCATTTTGGAGATAAGGATCGTATTCAGAAGTAGAAATGCGTTAATGTGAAAATGTGATCGATCACCTCTCACTGATTCTTGCAAGTAAGGGTGAATTCCATGGCCCAATTTTGCTCCAATATTTGTATTATATTCTTCAAATTATTCTTCATATTCGGTCGCTTCACAATGACTCAATTACTTGTACTACTAATTTTCAACACGGAAACATGATATTTCCTTCCATCCCCATCATTAATAAATAGGTAAACGGCAAAGTCCTCCTCTCGAGGGCCCTTCAACTTGGAACTTTCTCATCAATGACCCTTCTTGTCTTAACCTTACTAGTTAAGGTGTTACCCTTACTAGATCAGTCTCCCAAGACTACCAATGTTTTATAAATTGGAAATTATGGGGAGAAGAAAAGTCAAGACCCAAATAGATGATTGATAGAGGACAAGGACATCAGAAAACTCAACCTCTTTGTTACGTTATTCTAATAATATCTCCTCAAAATGTTCCTGTCTTTGGGAAATACTAGGAAAATAAAAGAAGCACAGTAGTAGACAAATGTCTAGGGGAACCTCTCTTCCAAAATATTTTACAATAATCCTCATCATCTTTCTGAATATTTCTGAAACATGCAATGCTAGGAAGAGCCTTCTTGTGGACATATCCATGACATATGATATCCTTTTCGCTTAAAGACCGATCCAAAATATTCTTACGTTCTCCCCTTATTTACCTGTCCAAAGCGTTTTCCAAAATATGAATTAGCTTGTGAAGGTAACCAAACGGTTATATGGTTATTCTCCAAAAAGTTGCATGTTCAAACCATCGACTATGATAATCAGACAATTCACCTGGTAGATCCAACTCTACAAAGACAAGATATATGCTCTCTATTACCTCAGCTTACCAGCCTTCATCAATACATGAATAGTACGCGTTTTCGTTCATATAATAATTACACTAATGGATCAGAGTATAGTATTAAAAGAGTAGCAGAACCTATATTCATGTTCAACTGTTCATTTGCTATTAATAGTACTTCCACATTTCTGGAAATTAGTGGCTGCGAATTAAGAAGACACGCTTATTTATGAGTGTATCAGAAGTCAGTGACGGATGGAGAGTACAACTTATAGCTGTGACCTTTTGACTTAATATTAAAGATGACAACAACATTTCCCTTTCTGATTTTCATCAAGCATTCATATACGGCTTTGAGCTATATTCTATCGGATTTAAAGAAAGGATATGTAAGGATCCGCCACCATAATTTTCATTTTACTTTCTGTATTAAATGTTCGAAATTTATTAATGTGGAATAAAGTTTATCCCATTATTTATGACTCGAACAATTGGGTCTCGCACGTCGGAAACTCCGTTTGTGCATATGTTGTACCAATTATCGTAAATTTCATTAGTGAAAGAGATATTGGTACGTAAGTAAAATGTTTGAGATATAGAATGATGGACGGTCGTTGGTCAAATGACGAGTGTTCCACGTTGGTAAATGAAGGAAGAAGTGTGCATAGCGTAAAGATTGGAACGGGTCGGAAAGGGCCGTGGAACCGAGAAGGGCCGTGGCGCTAATTCAGTCCCGAGTCACTGGAGCCGCGGAGCTCCCAAGGCGCAGCCGCGACGCTACCTAGGCAGAAAGTCTGAAATGAAAATCTGATTTTGGAGATGTTTGGGCTGCCCTCAATGACATTCATTCCAGCACTATTCAGCCATTATTTGACTGATAAATGAGTGTCATTAATTGGGCAATTCATTGTCATTACATGAGTGATTCAATGTCGTTACTTGACATTTGAAGAGACAAAATCTTACACTATAAATTAAGGTCTTTGGCTTAATTGTTAAACACTTGCATTTTCAGAAATATTCTTCCTCTCTAGCATCTTTCAATATTCAAAGTTCTTCAAGAGAAACACTTGAGTTTTATTTGCTCAAGTGTGTGAGTAGTTGTTTTTTCATGGGAGAATATTGCCTAAAAACGTAAAAAGATATATATACGGGACAATCTTGTCTTAAAAAAAAGTGTAATCACTCGACTCAGCAACAATTCAGATCAAGTGTTGGTTCAGTTTCCAGTTGTTTGTTAAGGTTATTTCTTTCATTATAATCTTTTGTTCTTTATTTTTTTTAGTTTTTGTAATAAGTGTTTGCTATTTCCCGTTTGTTGCCTTTATTTTACCAACATTAAATTATCCATGGATCTCTCATTTTAAATCTGCTCATTTTTGGATCTTATTCTGACCAGGGAGGATTGATACGCTAGCTGGGATTCTCATGTGTAGGCTCTTCTCCCTTTCATTAATCTTTTATCTATTGGTTTGTCAGGACAACTCACATACTACATTCTGGCATCAATTGATTAGGAACTCAGCATGGAAAATAGTGGAACAGAAGAAGAATTCTAACTTTCTGCACTAAGGGTGTGATTGATACGAAGAAAAATGTGTTTGGAAATTTATTAATGTGGAATTAAGTTTAACCCATTATTTATGACTCGAACAATTGAGGTCTCGCACGTCGGAAATGTCGTTTTCACACACGTGCACACGTAGTGCCAAGTATCGTAAATTTCATTAGTGAAAGAGATATTGGTACGTAAGTGAAATGTTTGAAAATAGAATGATGAACGGTTATTGGTCAAATGACACGTGTTCCACGTTGGTAAATGAAGGAAGAAGTGTACGAAGTGTAAGATCGAAATGAGTCGGAAAAGGGCCGTGACGCCGCCGTAAAGTCGGGGCGCCGGCGCCCCAAGGGTAGGGACGCGACGCTAAGACTAGGTTTGGTCACTAGAGCTCAGGCGCCGCAACGCTTCGGAGGCAGTGTGATCGACGGAAGACGGAATTTTTTACTTTTGGACTGATTTTGGAGCATTAATCCTCCATTACTCGACACTTGAATTCAGCCACTATTTGGCTGAATTATAACCTCTCATTTAGTGTCATTACATGGTCTTGATTGTCATTAGTTGGCTAGATGAGAAGTCATCTTACACACACTATAATTTGAGGCCTTTGGCTCAATTCAAGGACACGTCTCACTCTTGTATAGTCAAGTTTTCTGAACTTCTTACTCTCGAGCATATCTCTCACACACTCAAAGATTCTTCTTGAGAAACACTTGAGTTTTTTTTGCTCATTTGTTTAGTTGTTGTTTTATATTGGGTGACAAGTTGTCAATAGCCGAAAGGATTCATACGGGTAATATTGTCTTAAGGACAGAGTGTCAACACTCGACTTAACACAGTTGTAACGAGTAAGGATTTAGTTTATCTTGGTTTCAAGTTATCAAGATCAATGAGCTTGTTGCAATTGAATCGAAGATCCAAGACGGATTCAAAACAGAAAATCAAGACCACAAAACTCATTGTTGTTGTAACAACTCATGTTAGGCTTCAAGTCTGTTGTATTGTAATTGTTTATCTTTTCTAAGCATTAGTAGTAGTTGTATACTATTCTCGTACATCCATTGTGTAACTCACAAAATGTTTTCCTATAAAATGTTTTTTCTTGAAAATAAGTGGGAGTTTTACCTCTTTTCATGCTGTTTGATAAGTAAGCAAAAAATATTATCTCAAAAGCATTTGTATATAATATAGAAAAACACCATGGAGGATGGGGTGGGGCCGTGGAGGTGGTGGGTTATGGAGGTTGGGTGGAGGTCGGATGTGTTGGAGGGTGGGAGGAGACGATCAATGTGTAATGACAATATAGAATTTGTTTTTCGTACTTTCAGAGAAATAATTTTTCTTATTTTTTAGAAACTTATTTTCCTAGAGAAAATATATTAGTTTGATTAACCAAACATTAGAAAATTGAAAAACATTTTCCTCCTTCAACAAATGCAAAATATACTAGCACAAGAATTTGAAATTGTACTGTTCTCATAATCAAAATAAATTATATTTAATTTTGTGCTACAAATGTCTCGTCCAATTTTCATCTTAAATTGGACCATAAATACTTATAATAACCTATAATTTAATCTTCTGTAACACTATAAAAAAGGATATGACGACATTTAGTTAGTACTACTAATATTTTTTGTAAATATCGGGAATTTCTTGGCATTTAGAAAAAAATAGTGCAAAAAAACAGTGACATCTGATACCAAAATGTCAAGAATATTACGACATTTATTTTCAATGGTAATTAACATCATTTCATTTTTCAACTAGTATATTTTAGAGTGACATATGTATTTCTATGCTATTTTATGTTAAAAAATATTAGAGAGAAACAGTTATAATTAATTACCATTTTATTTGATTGCCCACCTTATATTTTTATTATTTGAATAAGTGTACAATTTTAATCATTTGATCCGCGTTCGTTGATAAGAAGACCACTAACAAAGCAAAGCTTCTAATTAATGCTTGCTTATGGACATAATTAAAGAATGGAAACCTGACGTAGAGTTGAAAAGGGGGAAGTACATTCATTTATACATTTTCGGACTGAAACCAGCCCGGATACAAAAGATATTAACTGGGCTCAAAAGTGATCCGATAATAAAATAAAAAATTAAAATAGAAATCCGTGCGAAAGATTACGACATGTCCGCTCCATGGTCCACCGGGTATGTTTCAAGTGTTGTTAAAAAACATAAAAGATCTAAAAGTGTCACGACCCGACCCCGGGGCCGCGACTAGTACCCTTCCGGGTACCCTGTCAGGTATATATCAGAGAATAGCAGCGGAACATACATAAAACAAATATGTATAAGGTAAACATCACTAGCAAGCCGATAAGGCCGCCTTTCATAAAATAACTTAGATGGTGAAGCAAGATAACTTTATTCTTACCCAAACCACGACGTGACTACTGCACTCTAAGAATAACAAGCGTGGCGGAAGGCCCGCCATACCCCGAATATACAAAAGTCTATAACCTCGTGGAATCATACCAAAGATAAAAGCCTCGGAGGATGGAGCCTTCCAAGAAGCGGACAATGATCCTAAGAGTGCGAATCGACAAGTTATGTATCTCGACTGCGGCGTGAACGCATGGCCAAGGAGGTCGATCTAACAAGTACAGTATGTGAAGCGAAAATGCGTAATAAAAACATAAGTCCGAAAACAAAGTGGGATCGGGGATGAAATCAAATTACCTTTTCGTGCCTTACTAACAATAGGGACATCAATCGTATACTACGGCATGAATAATAGGAAGCTCATAATCAAAACACAATGAGCGTGCACTGAAATCCTTCATCATGGCGATGCGTCCAAGTAAACTCATAATCGAACAATGGAAGCATGCGTGGAATCCTTCATCATGGCGATGCGTCGAGTAACTCATAATCGAACAATGGAAGCATACGTGGAATCCTTCATCATGGCGATGCCCAAGTAACTCATAATCGAACAATGGAAGCATACGGTGGAATCTTCATCAGCGGCGTGCGTCCACGGAGCAGTGGTATAACGATCTTGGGATTTTCCTCCGGATATACTCTTACCGCAGGCGGATGGTATAACGATCTTGGGGCTGTACCTCAGATATACTCTTACACTGGAGCAGATGGTATAACGATCTTGGGGCTTGCCCCTCAGATATACTCTTATACTGGTGCAGATGGTATAACGATCTTGGATCTGCCCCTCAGATATACTCTTACCCTATCTCAAATTGTCATCATATCATAAATAAGTTAAGCAAACTTATAACTTCTTTTAGTCTTGTTCATGTACTCTCTCATTTTAGTTTATTTAAGGCACTTCATCATATCTTTAAATAAAAGAAAACCGGGAATTTAACCCAAGTAATACATACCTCATCTCTTTCAAAAGTGACTCTTCTTTATACATAAAAAGCCTTTGGGCAATTGATGCCTTTAAATCAAATTGCCTCTTCATGTAATTATCTTACTTAGAGTAAATCCCTTCTCATTAACCTTTTATGAAGCTAATAAACCAACTTCCCATAAAGTTGTTATATTAACTCTATACTTTAGTAAAATCATACTTTTCCCTTAACCACGGGACTTATACATTCTTAAAACGAAACAAGTCATTTTATACTCAAAACAGGTAAGAATACTAAATGGATTTACTTCATTTAAAACTCGTACGTCTACCGTACTATATAGTTCAAACTACTCATGCTCAAGAGATAAGAAAGCTCCACATACCTCTTTGGTCAATCCAGCTAAGCTCGACTACATGAGTAATATTTCAACCTATAATAACCATGATATGTTTATTAACCTCTAATTTCAATGTAGAATAATCTAAACTCAAAGCCACTAAATTCTATGGAAAATTGGGCAGCATTTCCTTTGTTTCTACTCACTTTGCCACCTTTCTCAAGGCCGAATTTATCATCCAAACACCACATTTAAGGTTCAACAATCCAACATTTTAAAGGGGATTACACACCCAAATACCAATTCGCCCGTAAGTTTACAACAATTCACTTAATAATTCTAAGGTAGTTTTTAGGCTACAACATGCTCATAATCTCCTCTTAACCCATTCTTCATAACTGAACCACATTTCTAGCATCTGATGACTCTAAGAGCATTATTCACTACCACAAGTTCTTTCTTAACATGCAACACTATAAACTAAATCTAAAGGAAGAATCATTACCTTAAAGTTTTGCCAAAACTTATTCCAAGTATTGCTAGCTTCCTTGCCAAGAACACCACCACAACAATGCCAACAAGCTAGCTACAAGCTTCCTTTTGGTTCTTAACTATTCAGATTTTCTAAGGGTTTTTAGAGAGGGGAGCAATTTGAGAGAGAGAGAGAGAAGATGAAAGATAGAAAATGTCCAAGTCTTGGTCAATATATTGCATGCACAGAAAATCAGATGGGGACACTTGTCACCCTCCCATAGTCTCTTTTAAAACAAAATCGACTTTAAGTTTTTCCGCCCAAAATCCGCCTCGGCGCATGTGGAAACCTCCATGAGCTCTCGATCTTTCGGCGCGCGCTATTCCGGCCATGGCTGCAGCTTCAGCGACTTCAGAACTTTAGGCGCGCCGCGTCGCATCCGCGCCGCGCCTGCCGCCGCTCAAACACATTGTCCGTCACGCCGAACTTGTAACCTCATAACTTTCTACTCCGGCGTCCTATCGACGAGCGGTTGGTTGCGTTGGAATCTAGACTCAACGAACTACGCCCGGGCCTTTGAAGAACTTATGAACTCTCGATGTACCGGGTCATAACCCGCTTAAAGTTGACTAAAACCCGTCGGAACAACCCGTCAACCTATCTTACGAAAATTTTAAGTCTTACCCTTCCGCATGCGTACTCAAACGCATGACCTGAACTACGGTGTAACATTCTCCCTTAGAAACATTCGTCCGAATGTTCTTTTGGAGCCAATCTAATATCCCCTGTACTCCCTCGCACTTTACACTAATGGAACTTTATTATGCCACACGTGGTCCTAAGATATCGTACACACATATCCACTCATCACTATCACACAAGACAACGGACCCCGGCGGTGCACTAACGCTTATCTTAATTCTTTTCAAGGCCTAAAAGGATTCTCTTATCGTACTTCCAACCCTCGCTAGCATCATACATAACCCTAATATCCTCCACTCATGGCATTCCATCATACAACAATCCTATCATGCATACTAATCTCTAAAGGGTCAAAGGTATACTGACGTCATATAAAGCGGTCAAAGGACCGCTAAAATCGGGAACCGCTACCACGACCTGCGCCCCGCCGGTGTATGAACATCTGCCTAGCCATTGAAAGTGAAGAACATGCCCGATCCGATAGATTGTGCCATCCCACTGAGGCTACTTACGGTGGACAGCCGCTAAATGGCCTTGTTGGCCGCAGTGTAACAATTTGTCGATCTAGTCCGACACTCACAAAATGAGATCTACCACAATGACCACATCGAGGCAGGTGGCCCTCGCATACTATCTTGGATACCGTGAACTGTCGCCCGAGCCTTGACTGCTCTCGAATATCCTCGACGGTCAAACCACCCACGGAAGGCGGGAAGGGCACTCGAATGTAGACCCAACTGCTTTGAGGCTGTCCACCCTGAAAGCTATCCTGAAACCTCGCTGCCCCGCCTCTTGGCCGGGTTGACTGGCCGCCTCGCTCTCCCTCGCCTCAATCCACGGCAAGCGCTGCGTCTCCGGCGATATCCATACACGTGAAGAGCCACTCCTGCATACGCGAATCATGTAACGATCTAACCCCATCACATAGTGGTGAACTCGGTCCGCCATGTTTGCCACAATAGTGGGCGCATATCTGGCCAATGAATCAAACTCTAGATTGTATTCCCTGATGGTCTTCCCATTCTGTCTCAATGCCAAAACCTATCAGCGGGCTCTCCTCGCCTCGAGGCAAAGTGACCGAGAAGGCTTAGTGAACTCATCCCAAGCGGTGGAGGAGCACCCGTACCTTTTGACAACAACCACGACTCAAACCAATTCAACGCAATATCGGCAGCAGGTGAAAGCTAACACAACGGACTCGTCTCCAGGCCCTAAGCACTGCGTGGTCCGCACGTGTCGGACAAATTCCTGCGGATCCTCATCAAATCTCGAACCATAGAACTCGGGTGGGTGACAACCCAAGAAATCCCGAATCCGTAAACTGTCGGCTCTAGGGTTAGCCACCGGCTCCTGGCGGTACTGCCCTGCCACAATGCTAGTCAACAACCTGATCTGCTCCCCGTAATCCCTATACTCTGCCTGGCCGGTGGAACGAGGCTCGTACCGCGTCTCGATGGCCGCTGTTGCTGCCGAACTCGCCGGCCGGGCGACGTCGTGGAACTCGCCGCCCGAAACATCATCTCCGGCAAAGGCGGGCACAGGCCTCGTAGCCTCTCTCTGGCCTCGCTGCTTCCTCAATCGCCTTGCCGCACGGGCTCTGGTTGCCTTACGCGAGGCATCATCGCTATAAAAGAATACGTCGGAGGAGTCCAACTTATAACACGACTCTAAGGCACGATCTCGAGTGAGAAGAATGGAAACCCATCCTAAATATCCTGCGGCTTCGATTATAGATGTGGTGCACAACACACCGATAATCAAGACTTACTAGATACGGTGCGTAGACACTTTCCGAGGACTAACGGCTCGATACCACTTTTGTCACGACCAGGGCGCGACTAGTACCCTTCCGGTACCTGTCGTATATATCGAGAATAGCAATGAACATACATAAAACAAATCAGATAAGGTAAACATCACTATGGCCGATAAGGCCGCTTTTCATAAAATAACTTAACCAGATGGTGAAACAAGATAACTTTATTCTTACAGCCCAAACCACGACGTGACTACGCACTTAAGAATAACCGTGGCGGACAGGGCCGCCATACCCTGAATATACAAAAGTCTATAACCTCGAGGAATCATACCAAAAGACAAAGCCTCGGAGGATGGAGCCTTCCAAGAATGGACAATGATCCAAGAGTGCGAATCAACAAGCTATGTATCTCGACTGCGGCATGAACGCAGCCGGGCGAGGTCGATAACAAGTACCAAGTATGTGAAATTGAAAATACTGTAATAAAAACATAAGTCTGAAAACAAGCTGGGATCAGGGATGAAATCAAATTACCTTTTACCGTGCCTTACTAACAATGGGACATCAATCGTATACTACACGGCATGAATAATAGGAAGCTCATAATCAAAACACAATGGGCGTGCAGTGGAATCCTTCATCACCGCGGATGCGTCCAAGTAAACTCATAATCAACAATGGAAGCATACCCGTGGAATCCTTCATCACCGGGCGATGCCCAAGTAACTCATAATCGAACACTGGTAGCATACCCGTGGAATCCTTCATCACTGGCGGTACGTCCAAGTAACTCATAACTGAACAATGGAAGCATACCCGTGGAATCCTTCATCATCGCGGACGCTCCAATAACAGTGGTATAACGATCTTGGGATTTTCCTCGGATATACTCTTACCCAAGCGGATGGTATAACGATCTTGGGTGTACCGGATATACTCTTACACTGGAGCGGATGGTATAACGATCTTGGGGCTTGCCGGATATACTCTTATCTTTGGTGCGGATGGTATAACGATCTTGGATCGTCCCTCGGATATACTCTTACCCTATCTCAAATCATCATATCATAAATAAGTTAAGCAAACTTATAACTTCTTTAGTCTTGTTCATGTACTCTCATTTTAGTTTATTTAAGGCACTTCATCATATCTTTAAATAAAAGAAAACCGGAATTTAACCAAGTAATACATTCATCATCTCTTTCAAAAGTGACTCTTCTTTATACATAAAAGCCTTTGGGCAATTGATGCCTTTAAATCAAATTGCCTCTTCATGTAATTATCTTACTTAGAGTAAATCCCTTCTCATTAACCTTTTATGAAGCTAATAAACCAACTTCCCATAAAGTTGTTATATTAATTCTATACTTTAGTAAAATCATACTTTTCCTTAACCACGGGACTTATACATTCTTAAAACGAAACAAGTCATTTTATACTCAAAGCAGTAAGAATACTAAATGGATTTACTTCATTTAAAACTCGACGTCACCGTACTATATAGTTCAAACTACTCATGCCAAGAGATAAGAAAGCTCCACATACCTCTTTGGTCAATCCACTTGCTAAGCTCAACTACTGAGTAATATTTCAACCTATAATAACCATGATATGTTTATTAACCTCTAATTTCAATGTAGAATAATCTAAACTCAAAGCCACTAAATTCTATGGAAAATTGGGCAGCATTTCCTTTGTTTCTACTCACTTTGCCACCTTTCTCAAGGCCGAATTTATCATCCAAACACCACATTTAAGGTTCAACAATCCAACATTTTAAAGGGGATTACACACCCAAATACCAATTCTGCCCCATAAGTTTACAACAATTCACTTAATAATTCTAAGGTAGTTTTTAGGCTACAACATGCTCATAATCTCCTCTTAACCCATTCTTCATAACCAAACCACATTTCTAGCATGCAATGACTCTAAGAGCATTATTCACTACCACAAGTTCTTTCTTCTTAACATGCAACACTATAAACTAAATCTAAAGGAAGAATCATTACCTTAAAGTTTTTGCCAAAACTTATTCCAAGTATTGCTAGCTTCCTTGCCAAGAACACCACCACAACAATGCCAACAAGCTAGCTACAAGCTTCCTTTTTGGTTCTTAACTATTCAGATTTTTCTAAGGGTTTTTAGAGGGAGCAATTTGAGAGAGAGAGAAGATGAAAGATAGAAAATGTCCAAGTCTTGGTCAATATATTGCATGCAAGAAAATCGGATGGGGACACTTGTCACCTCCCATGGTTTCTTTTAAAACAAAATCGACTTTCTAAGTTTTTCCGCCTAAAATCCGCCTCGGCGCGCACTGAAACCTCCGCAGTTTCTACGATCTTTCGGCGCGCCCTGCTGTCCGGCTGGCGGCGCTGCAACTTCAGCGACCCTTCGAACTTTAGGCGCGCCCTGCATCCGGCGGCCATGCGCCGCCGCCGAAACACATTTACGTCCATTGCGCCTTGAACTTGTAACCCTCGTAACTTTACTCCGGCGTCTATCGGCGAGCGGTTGGTTGCGTTGGAATCTGGGCTCGGCGAACTCGCCCCCGGCCTGTGAAACACTTATGAACTCTCCAGGTACCGGGTCATAACCCGCCTTAAAGTTGACTAAAACCCGTCCGGAACAACCCATCAACCTATCTTCTGAAAATTTTAAGTCTTACCCCCTTCCGTACGTACTCAAACGCATGACCTGAACTACGGGGTGTAACAAAAAGATTAGTTGGGAGATTCATCATCAGCCTCTCCGCCAGCTTCCGCATCTGAATCGTCTCTATCTCCTCGCAGAGCTTCCGACTATAACTCAGTAGCGTGGATGTCAATTTTTGCGTCCAGGAGTTCATAAGAGATACCAATCTCTGACTTGTCGGCTTCTTCAAGGGTGCCCACACAACTCTTTAGGACATCCAAATCTCTCTGAAGCTTCCATCTTTGACATTTAGCATGAAGCATGCAACTACCTTTGTGCTTCCGCTAAATCAGCAACCAACCTTGTTGTCCTCGCTTGAAGGGTCAAGTAAGTGGTGGTTAAGGCCTGAAGGAAGTTTTGCCGATCTCGTACAGAGTCAACAACATCCTGTAATTGAAGCCGGATAGAGGCTTAAAGAAAGTTCGAGTCTCTAAGATCAGCTCGGAGGTCTTCAACTTATGTCCGGAGATGTTGTATTTTTTCTTTAAACTTCTTTTCTTTCATCATTTTAGCCAAATCTGCAGTGGAGAGAGCAAATGTATGACCCTGGATGAAAAGGATGGTAACCGATAAAGAGAACGAGTTGGTATAAAAATAGTAAAAAGGAATGACTCTTTTACATGTTGAAATAAAACTGCAAGATGAGCAAGAGAAGCCTCGAGGGTAACATGGGGAGATTTCCTAGGGGAAAAAGCATATATCCCTACCTTAGTTTCGAAAGCAAGGATTGAGTTATGCTTAGAAGGATCCTCAGGGGGAACGGGCGTTTTCGCATTCGGAGCTTCTTATCGGGGGTTATATGGGCCGGTTTTTTCATTGGTCACCTTCTTTTCATCATCAATTTGAATGACACTCGTCTTATCTTTCTAATGCAGCTCTTTCTAGTACTATAAGAGTCGATGGTTGTTTCTGTCACGACCCGATCTCGGGCCCGCGACTGGTGCCTTACCCCGGGCACCCTAGTGATAACAACATCAGAGAAAATCAGCGGAAATAAAGTTTAAACAGGAAACAAGAGACAACATAAGAAAACAGGCCAACCAAACGGTTACCTTCATGTATACATAAAAACCGAACAGTTACAATCCTTTACAAACCACGCCACGGCAATACTACGGACCTCAAGAATGTAACAACAACTATGGCGGGACGGGGCCGTCATACCCCGAATGTACAAGTATCTACTGATGAGGACTATACCAAAAAGATAAGCCTCGGGAAACGGAGCTTCCCAACGACTGCGATCCATGGCGAGGATCGACAAGCGGTGTACCTCTACTGCGGCATGAACGCACGGCGGCGAGGTCGATAACAAGTACAGTATGTGGCGAAAATACGTAATGAAATCACATTTCATCATTTTATAAAACCATTTTGCGATAAGTGCATTATGCCAAGTAAGGGGCGATATCCCGAATAATCACTCGCACATAACTATGGGTCTCACGCCATAATATCACTCACGCCGTGGAACTGCGTTCTCACCGCCAGCGTTACCGATGTAAAACAACACCCGTATGTGAACTGAACACTAGATCTGCTGCGTCGTCAAACCGATCGGGCGAGTAGAATCGCCTATACCGATTCAAAGCTAGTCATAAAACTTCACGCAAGGTGCGGAAGCTAATTACGGATCAAAAGCTAGCCACGCATCGCCGAGGCAAGTACCAAAGCTAACGCATTCTAGCCAACCGTCTCACGAGATATGGCCGAGGCAAGTATCTCGCTATCTACCGACCTGTAGATACGAGAAATGACCGGACAAGTATCTAAAGTGTGCAGAACCACGTGTACAAATCAAGCGTGATCGCTCGTCGCGCGAAGCTTCGTGGATTAGCGGTCCGTGGACAAATAACATAATCCTCACGATGACCGCGTGCCCGGCATCTTACCCTCGGAAAGCATGGCCGTGAAACCATCCTGCGGGCGCGTGCGTGGATCATCCGTCGCGTCGGCGTGTCCAAAGGAAATAACAAGATAATACTCGAGGTGGGCGACGTACTCGTGGGTCACCCAGCGTCGATATGTCCAAAAGGAATAACCAGATAATACTCAATAGTGGACGCATACTCGTGGACCATCCAACGCGTCAGTATGTCCAAACAATCAATCAGATAGCCGGCCCTCCCCGAGAGACACGGTAGCACAGAATCAAAACACTTGCACACAAAGCTATCACAACAAGATAGCGAGTTCAGCGTACTTTTATTTTATGTCAACAATACGGGTTTCAACCCAAAATACTACATACTTTCCTTCTTTCAAAAAGACCCCTCTTTATGTAAAAGCCACACAATACTAATACTCGTAGTATTAAAACACGTTTCTTTTTTAAACTAAATTACTACACCTTCAGAAAATCTTTACAAGCTTTTAAAATCAAGTACTCTATACTTTTTAAACCAAGTGCTTCTCTTTTAAAACAACAACAAGTGTTCTTTTAAAACCCAAACAACTTTACTCTTTTCAAAACAAGTAACGTATACTTAAATCAAGTTACTTCTCCTTTTCCGAAATCAAGACATTTATAAGTCAAGTCTCTTATCTTTCAAGATCAAGTCTCTTAACTTTCAAAATCAAGTCGTTTATCTTTCAAAATCAAATCTTTCTTTTATCTTCATAAAGTCGTTATAACTAACTTCCCATAAAGCCATTATAACACTTTATGTTTTAAACACAATTCATTTCACACATGTACGTCTACCGTACTATATAGTTCACAACAATCATGCTCAAGAGTATAGGAAGAATCACATACCTTTTTAGCTTAAACCACAAGCCAAGTCAAGTATGCCGCGCGTAGAAGATCCACCTATAACAACCACAATACATCTATCAACTTCTAGTTCTCTTCGTAGAATATTCTAAATACAAGATTCCTTATTCTGAGAAAATTCGGCACCTCCCCGCTATCACATAAATCTTCTCCCTATCGAGGCCAAGTACTGTGCCAACAACTCGAGGATTACCGTCTAACCGGACGTGTTCAATTCTAACTTCACAATAATACTACACAAGTCTCTTTGTAAATGCAGTCGATGTAAATCTGATTCAAACCTTTATAATCATCCTTCCAATATAATATACTCAAGTATAACTACTCTGACGTGTAATATCCGATTCTGATAGGGGCATAGATTATTACCTCGATAAGCCCAAAATTATCCAAGTTTATAAGTCGATCCTGAGCAACGCGTTTAGCTCGATTCATACGCTCCAACCCGCTCCAGCGACCTTAGAAGTTTCCAAACAACTTCTAAATACTTCAACCAAGCTAGGAAGATTTTTCAGGGTTTCACTTTACGGCTATTGGAATAAAGTAGTATTTCCGGGCTCCTAGTATTGAAATAACTTTGGAAAACTACTAGGGATACTAGGCCAAGGTATTTGGGACTATACAACAATACACAAAGTATTTCTACACAAGTGGGGGAGGGTTGGACGAAAAAACTAAAGGGAGGGAGTATTTTTGCTATGGAAAATCTTGAGTGTGGGATGAATTAGTCTTGACCTTAAGGGGTATTTATAGGGAAACAAGGGGTTAAGATCAAGGCAAGTGTGTGGTGAGATCTTGGGACAAGTGTGTGTAGGTCCCACCTCCAAATGGCTACACAAAGAAGAAGACACTGGCACACGTGTAAGGCCATTTCGGCCAAGCCACTGCCCTCGACCCAGCGGCGAGGTGGCCCACGTGGGGTGACACGTGTCGCCCCTACTGCACCAAAATATTTCGTCTTCCGAAAATATCCAAAATACCGAAAATCTCAAAAACAAAGCGGGCCCCACAAAACCGTAAATTTCTCCCGTGGGCCCCACGTGACCATTTCTGAAAATAAAATCCCAAAATTCTAATATAATCCAAGAAGTCCAAATACCAAATCTGGGACTCCAATTCCCATTAACGAACCTTTTCATTCACAAAAATCGGAAACTTTTCCGTCGAAAAAAATCACATCTTTCTTTCCAAAACTTCTGTCGTATTCTCGTACGTACGTCCTCACATACATACCCTGGAACTACGGGGTATAACAGTTTCTTACCCGATAACCAATTTGCACCGGGGTCCCGTGAGCCTCATCTTGAGCTTTCACTTTCCGATTGCTAGAAGCAGATTGGAGATGTTCGACATAGTGATCGCATGAGATGATACTTTTTAGGCTGAGGACTTTCATATCGGGAGCCATGCGAATGCAGAAAAAATGTTGGAAAGGAGTCCCGGGGAATCCGGAATGAAATGCGTAAGAAAGAATTGAGGTTAAGACTTACCATTATATTTTCCATTCCATCATGCGGAAGTACTACTCTTTCATTTCCTAGTAATATTGGAGAAGCATGAAGAAGACTCACTGCACATTCAAAAATTCCTTCAATCAGTTGCGCTCAACTAAAATGATTGAAAAGTTATAACACATACATTAGGAATAAATCTTCCCCTATTTGGAAAACCATGCAAATAAGTTTGTTGGGAATAAAAAATACTCACAGGAAGAATTCCACTCTTCTGGGAAAGGATCCAAGGAAGGTTGATGAATTTGGTCAGTCTTGATTAAAATAAAGCGGTCCAACCAATCCATGTCGTAGTCTTCCTATACTTTAATGAAGTTGCGGGTTCTCTGGGATACAGATGTATAATTTCACTCTCATAAAACCCTAGGGTAATAGAGGAGGAGAAGGTAATTAGTAAATGGAACGTTGACATTGTTGGCTAACATCTGGATGCAGAAGACTAATCTCCAAATCTGAAGAGCAACGTGACCTAAGCAAATTCTATATCGGCGGAAAAAATATTCAATAATTTTTGGGATGGGGAGTTTGAAATCAATGGTGAATGCATACGTGTACGTCATGGAAACCCCGTCAATATGAAAGTGCACTCGGTCGGCATGATCGACAGTTCTGACAATTATGTCAGAGAAAAAACCACAATCTTTCACGACGTCAGGGAGAATCTTGACTATTATTTTAAATTTAAAATTCTCGACATGTGTCAAAGTTGTTTTGAACACAGATATCTCCTGATAAGTCAAAGCCCGAAGAAAGGATTTTGGCAGCATTAGAGTGTAAGACAATTTTTTGAGTTGTAGGAAAAATGAGTTCCTTATCATGTCGGAGGCTTGGAGGGTTGTTATTGCATTCATTTGAGTGTGAAAGAGAAGATTTGGTGGAAGACATTGTTGAAGAATTTTTTCAAGAAGGAAATAAGACAAATTTTGAAGAAATTTTGCAAAATTTTGGTTGCCTTTTGTCAAAGATTTTGCTTCCTATTTATGGTAAAAAAAAAACATAACGTTTTGGAGGTGAAAAGACATGTACCATCATTGCTACAGTTCACGTCGATTAGACCGATGGTTTAGTTGTCGTTGTTTCAGAAGTATTGAATGGATCTAACGTATGTCATGTTTTGTAATAATTACGGTTCAAATTTCCTGCTGAAAACACGGAGTGTTGATTAATTGATTCAAATCCACTTCCCTGTTGCACACGCCAATAAAATGCGGGGACTATCTTTATAGGGAAAAATTCATATAATACAGCTGGACAGATTATAATATGACACATGGAGCACGGTGGTGAGTCAGGACTACGTCAGCTTGAGGCACTACCGATTAGATACGAGTGGCATCAGGAGCGACACAAGCATAACCGGTAGGTAATACATGAGGCTGAAAACCATTTAAATTGTAACAGGCGACCGTTATCAAGCCAATCACACGTCTTTCAATAGAGTTTTAATGACATTTATTGAGATATTGATTATCCAATTATTACAACAATTATTCTTTTGTATTAATTAGGGCATATTTCATGGGTTGTGTATCAGTGTAGATCATGTATAAATATGATATGTTATTCCATTGTAACTCATTATATTCTAGTTATTACAAGATAATGGCTGATATTCTCTTGATTTTTGTCCTTTCTTACAAGTTATCAAAACTCTACACAAAAGTTGTCTCAAGGCAGACTAATCATACATGAAATGCCAGGAGTGTATAGAAGAAGCGGGACCGCAAGGTCACGAGTTCGATCTCATGCATAAACCTTCTTGGTTGAGCCTGTCACACATGACTTGCCAAGTGTGGTTAATCGGCTGACGTGGTTTGCAGGCTATTGCGTCAGCCCGGGGTTTACCCTGTGCGCACTCGAAAGAGTAGCGGCTGCGGGTTCCTTCGTCAAAAAAAAAAACAAAAAAAAAAGGCAGACTAATCATTACTTTACTTTGCTTTATTGTTACTTGTTTTCAGTATAATTTATCTAGATTCTTGTCTAACATGTCATTTGAGATCCACGTGTCCTTGATCACGTATATAAATTTAACTGTACCACTTTACGGGTAAACAAATTTAAAATTAATTTAAACTTCTCCACACGTAATACAAATTGGTAAATATTATTGCTATAAGTTAGGAGCAAAACGTGGAGGTTGAAAACAGCCTAATTACAACTTCTCCCTATATTTTTGATCATCATCCTTAGCCGTGTTAATAACTGCTCTTTAGTGGGCTGTAATTTTTAAATTACTCCTTAATTAATGGCTGTAATTTTGTATTTTTATTCATAAAAAATGGATAATTTTGTCCCCCCCCCCAAATTTTAGTAGATTTAAATATAAAAATCTGATAGGTTTCAAAAACTGCACGGTTTTAGGACTCCATCGTGCATACATGGAGCAGATTTTCAACTGTATATATATGTTCTTTAAAAAAAATATTATTTATATGTTTTAATTAAAAATAATAACTAACTAACTAATTTTTGTTTTAAATTTTTTTCTTTTAATAATATATAGATAAAGATATTGATACAGATGGTTAAAGCTAGGGGCGGGAATATGGGTAAAAAAATATGTATTCCGTCCGACTCAAACCATTTAAAATGGATTCAATATAGGTCAATCCATATTATCCACTTAAAATATGAATAACTTAATGAATAAAATTCACAAATTTAATAAAACAAGTTCCTTAAAAATAAGTAAAAATGATTTTATTAATAAGAAAAACAAGTCTACAAATAACATTTCACCAACTATCTCACCAGTCACCACCACCCAACCCACCCCCACCACACCACCCCACACCCCCACCATTACCCAACCCACCCCTAACCGCCCACCCCACACCCCACCACCACCCAACTCAACCCCTCCGCCACCCCGCCTCTCTTAATTATTTTCTACACCACTCACCCCACCCACACCCACACTCCACCACCCTCTAATTTTTTTCTATTTAATTTTTACACCTCCTCCCCCACCATCCCTCCAATTTTTTTTTTTAAATATTTTGGTTTTTTACCATCCACCCACCCACCTCTTCCCCTCCCGATTTTTTTACTAAATATATTATTTTACTTTTATAGAAACTTATAAATAATGGAAAATTTACGTGATTCAATTTGATGTGAGATGGGTGGTAGATTGTGATTTGGGGGAGGGGGCGGCGGGGATAAGAATTATTTATTTATTTTTTATAAAAATAAAATATATGAGATAAAATTTAGGATGAGTGGCGAGGGGATGAGGTAGTGATGTGGGGTGGGGTGAGGTTGTGGTGGGTGACAGGTTCATAAAGCAGTTCATCATTGACTCATTTTCATATCCATGCTCAGGCGAGACTTCTTCATAGATATCTTCAAGAGATTCCGAGTACCGAAATCGGTTTCGGCACTCATGACGGCCCCAACAATTAAAATAAAGGACAACTAAAGCGGAACTTAATCACCAAGGTAGAGTTGTATAAAGCCCTAATGTAACTGAAAGGGGTATGAGGGACAAGCAAGACATATAGCCCATAAAGAGGTGGAATATGTTCGTTCATACGCACACCGATTGGATCATCCACAGCGAAGATAATACTCGAAACCGTCTGCTTCCATAGAACAATATCGTGGCAACATAGACCTAAGTGGTCATATTGGATCCTTGGGAACAATCTGTCTTTGATGTCAAGCCCAGTCCCAGTAACCCATTGGATTTGATTTCTCCCTTGGGCGGACTCCATATGGGAATAACGTGATGTGGAATAAAGATGAATAAAGATGAAGTGCATTCGAAGGTGATGGTTGGATTTGGTTGGGGAGTGGATGTGGAGGGTGGGTGCAATGGGATGGAAATAGTGAGGATTGAGTAGGTATTTTTCGAAAATTATTTTTCGACCGCGCAAATGTTGAGATGCAACTATGTACTAGAGATTAGATTTGTGGACAAGAAGGTAAATTAGTTTTTTTCATATTAGCTAACATGAAGCCAACACCTTTAAATTAACTTTACATAATATGAATAATTAATTCGTTTTTATTTAACCCATTTCAACCCGTTCATACCCGAACAGACCCGCCCGTTTGCCACTGTTTAAATCATTCTTCTCTTTTAATGAGATTTTTTAACGTTTAATACTAGAATCATTTTTCTCCCTCTCAATTTTCCCCAAACACTTTCACTCCCTTTCCCTTTCCACCCAAAGTTTAAAGCATTTTAAGCTGTTATAATTGCTTCTCCGTTAGACTGTCTCCGGCCACACACACACATATATATGTCTATTGCAACGGAGGCTTAACCACAGGCTACAGCAGCACAAGGTAACAATTTCTTCTGACCAAATAACTGCTACTATATTTCCTTTCAATTTAGTAGTCTTGCAAGTTAAAATTAGGGCTCCAACTAATTTAAACCTATTGACTGATCGCATTTTGTAGTAAGCTTGAATTGCTCGCATTTTCCGTTTACATTGACGTATTTTTGCAATTCCACTTGAAATTGTATTATTTCTTTTCAAACAGTTAGCTTTTTCTATTTCATCTTAAATGACTGGTAGCATTTAGTATGCACTGACAATATTATGATGAATTTTCACGTCGACTAAACCCTAAAAAGGATTTACCGATTTCTCATGGGAAATCTTTCATTCGACAAGTTGTTGAACGAAGTGGAGTGGTTGACTTTAGGCTCTTTCTCAGGCTTGGAATTCTAATATTTGAAATTATGGTTGCTCCCGGCTATATCTCAAGCTTGGAGTTCTAAAAACTTAATTTAAGCCAAGTAAACATGTAGGTTATAGTTCTTATCCAAACCAGATTGCAGTTTCTAGGAGAATGCTTCCAAGGAAGGTCCACAACACTTAACCAGAATTGTTATGGTCTTTTAGTTTTCTTTCCTCAAAGAACTTGATATACCGAGTTTAGATGAAAGGAAAAATGTCTCAATTTCACCAAAGAAAGACTGCTCTAAAAGTTGTTATACTATTGGCTAAGACACTAAGGGCACGTTTGGTACACTGTATTAAGTTGAACTGTAATGGACACAAAAATAATACAACGTTTGGTGGGCGTTTTCAGTCGCACTAGACTACTAAGGCTGACCAGTGGGCCGGGCCGGGCCCAGTGGGATCGGGATGGGCGGGGTTGGAACGGGGTCGGGCTGGGGCGGGCCAGGCTTGGACTAGTACGAGCGGGACAATACCGTGTCCCGTCCCGGTGGGCAATGGGTCGGGACGGGACGGGCGGGACATGTTTTTTTTTTTAAAAAAATTCACTAAATTAAAAATACTAACATATAGTCATATATATTTATAAACTAAATAATTGAACAAAGACAAGAAGAGTGTAAAAAAAACATCCCAAGACTGTTTTTGTGCCTCTTAGGTTATTAATTATTTCATTGAAATATACAAGATTCAGAATTACAATATTGTAGTGTACTGTTGTTGAAAAAAATTGAAAGAGACAGAAAAAAATACTAAAATTGCAATGAAATAAATTATCAATTTGAAAATACTTTTTCTAGTTTCTTTATAATTTCGTGTGGTTCTTCGGTTGGAATCGGTATATCTTGATCAAATTGTTTCATGTTGCTACTCATGCCTTCAGATAAGATGTCGTTGTAGTTTTCGTCTTCTTCTTCGTTAATCTCTGGTTGACCGCACCTTCTTCGCTCCGCTCGTATCCAATCTCTGAATAGTACCTCCATCTCCAAGCTGTCTTCGACTAATGAGTGTCTGTGCTCTACTATTTGAAATCTGCTGGCAGAAAAAGCGCTTTCAGAAGCGATTGATGACGCTTGAATATTCAAAACATCTCGGGTCATCATTGAAAGTGTTGGAAATGTCTTCTCATTCTGCATCCAATATTTCAGCAAGTCTTCCTTTCCGTCTTGATTGACAACTGCTTGGTAAGGTAAAGTACCCTGCAAAACAAAAACATCTAACTCGCTAATTTGATTAGCAGTGCTACCACCACACATTCTATTTCTGAGGCTTTCAATACTATCCGCAGAAACATGTTTTTTTAGAGGTTGTGTTGAAGTAGAAGAAGATGGTACGAAAGCCGGTTGATTGCTAGCACTTTCTTGCTGGTAATGTCGATATACTTTTTTGTATTCATCTTCTACGCTATACAACACCTCTTCTAGCGTTTGTTCAATAGGTGGTGGGACATTTAAATTTTTGGGAGTTGGATGTGGTAGTACGTCCATACAGTTATAAATATTTTCAATAAGACTTTTACAACCGTCTACTTTAATAGTCGGGTTTAATACAACACCAATAATATAAATAGGGGGAATAAGAATAAAATATTTCTTTAATTTCATAAATATTTTTTTAATAGCTGCATTATAGCAGGTTTTTCCATATATTCTTTAAGCAGTAAAAATATTATAGCTATATAAAACAACATAGTTGAAATAGTAGGATAATATATAGTAGAAAATTCTTTTGTTGCTCGATGAAAATTCTCTAGAAATACAATAAGTTCTTTAATTTTGTCCCAATCATTATCCACAATCATATCAGTTGGATTTTGATTATGAGCGTTAAAAAATAAAGTGATAGGTTGTCTATAATCATAAGCAACGAGTAGTTGGTCATATAAAGAATTCCACCTAGTGGGTACTTCTTCGAGAATTTTTCTATAAGATAGTCCACAATCGTGACAAATTTTTTTATATTCTTTTCTCTGTTGGATTCTATTATTTTAAAAAATAAAATTTATAGCAAATTGTATTTTTTCAAGAATATCTTGAAAAAGTGAAAGACCTCATAAAAATTGGGGGCAATATAATCCTTACGTAAGGGCCATCCTATCCAACTTTCAGGCATTAAGATACGTTTCAAGCGTGGATGATTATCATAAGAGATTCCCAACATATCATATGATTCTCGTTCTTGGAAATCCACACTTTTCCAAACATGCGAGAGGAGTTCCAAGCTTCTTCCTATTCTACGCGTAACAGTTCTCATTGAACGTAGATATTTGTTGCTAAGCTGTTCCCCGTTCTCCTATTCTCATTTCACTATGGAACAAGGAGCTAAAAGCAAAAAGAAGAACAATTCTCACCCTCGGTGACCTACCTGGAAAGCTACCTTGGTTGGATAAACCCAACCGACGATTTCCAACAAGTCTCTCTTCTTTTTTTGGGTAGGAGCAGACAAAGAAAATACAATATGACTATTTCTGTTATGAGAAATAATTCATTTCGACTCTCCCCCAGCGATCTTCACTTTATGCAAAGTTCCAGAAAAGGGGCGCCCTAGCTGCAATAAAAAAACAGTCTTTACAACTAAGTTATAAATATGACACGCACGTTTGATATGAAAATGTTTTGGAAAAGACGGAGTTAAAACTTCTTTTAAAACATAAATAACAGATACGTTAGAAAATGCATTATCTAATGTAATACTCATAACTTTATCAGTTATTCCGTAATAATCGCAGACTAAATAAATATTTTTCAAATAAAGCGACCGATTATGCCTACTATCTATATATCTATATGCTAAAATACGTTTTTGCATAGACCATTTATAATCTATCAAATGACAGGTTACTGTTAAATAATCATGTCCGTTAGTACTACGACCTATATCAGAAGTTAGAACGACTTTGCCATTAAAATGATATAATGCATAACGTAAATACTGTTGATATTCATGTGCAAATTTAAATACATCTCTCTTAACAGTTGATCTAGGAAAACTTTTATAAGCAGAATTATACATATCTCTAATATAATGAATAAAATCGGGAGATTCAGGAAATGAAAAAGGCAAACCCTTCACATCAACTAATTTTGCTAGTTGCTTCCCTATCTTTATGTTTATCGTATTTAGGGGCTACAACTCCCTCCGTCATAGGGTTAATTTGACATGTACTTTGTCCGGGACAGTATGTGAACCTTGTCCCGATTGAGAGGACGCTTTCTCACTATGTTTTTCAATAATGTATTAGGCATGCAAGACTTTGTGTTTTTGCAATAGGTGTCTTCCTAAACCCCCCGTTCCACCATGACCTTGTCCAGTTTTAAAAGTATAAACAACTTTACAAGTTTTACATATAGCTACTTGATTCGGTACGTCCCTGTGAAAATATTTCCATACAGCTGATTTTAATGGTCGTTTTATCGGACCTCGTCTCATACTAGGGGGAATAAGAGGCATTTCACTAGTGGGTGTATCATCATCTACATTAGTGGGTGTATCATCATCTAGAGTGACATCTAAATCAAAGGCTTCTTCATTTTGAGAAAATACATGGTCGTCTAGATCATATGGTATTTCAGGAATCTGTTCAGGATCAATAAAATCATCTTATCTAGGAGTAGGACTAGGAATACTAGAAGAAGTACTCTTGCCCTTGTTACCCGCCCTACTAGAAGAAGTACCCTTGCCGAAAACACTTTTTACTCTTTTCATTTTAATTATGGTAATAAATAGTTAAAGACTTAAAGATAATGAAATTAAATGTGCTAAATGAAATAAAGACAAAATAATAATTCAATGAGAGAATGAATGTACCAAACGACCGACGTAGAGTCGACGTGTAATCGAGAGGTTGAAAATTGAAACTTTGATCGATAGATAATCCTCAAGCTAGTTGCCAAATTCACTCTCAATTCCCAAATTAATAAATATATTGAATATGTAGTAGACAATGTTGTATAGAGATTGATTGATTGAGAGATTAGAGATTGTAGGAAGATTTGTGAGAAATAAGAAGAGAAAATGAGGTATTTATAGTTGAAAAATTGAGTTAAAGTGTAAATATAATAACTTGGAGGTTAAAAATAAATATAAATGGGGTAGGGGGAGACCAAAAATGGCCGTTGCAAAACGACCAAAATGTAAAATGGTCGTTATTGCAACGACTATTTTTGTAATTTGTTGGGTTTCGGGCGTGACTGGGGCAGGACCGGGACGCGGGACGGGTCATCGCGGGACCGGGCCAGGCGGGACCATACCATATCCCGTCCCGGTTCGAGCCCCGGTCCCGCTATTTTTTTTTTAATTATTCGAGGCCGGGACGGGACCGGGCCGGCCCACTGGCCAGCCTACAATGGACTGTACTATTTCTTGAGACTCATCTAGCATGTGAGTCTCCCTGAACTGTACTAAAAATAAAAAAATAAAAAAATACAGTCCATTATATACTACTACTCTAATACCATCCATTATATATTAATACAGTTCAATCCAATGAAATTAGTACAGTCCAATGCGACGTACCAAACGAGCCCAAGTTATCCAGAGAGGGGGTTGTGATCTTTTAAGGGACAGGGTTGTAGAGATTACCTTATGGAAGAACCCTAGTGAAAACCCTTGTCAAAATTCGATGTCGGCTTTCTTGAAATCTAGGGATTCAGAGGTGTTTCCTTATCAATAATGATGTTAATCTCATAGGTTAAACTCAAATTAATGGTGGAAAACTTACCTTTGGAGTTGACGAAGGTACCTAGTGAAATAGTTCTTCAAAAGTCTCAAAAGGTTGTGTGGAAACACGAATGGCAAGACCATCCCCGACTTCAATTTTGTATATTACAGAACCTGGGAATCCTCAATTAATGGGTCAACCCCCGACTGCCATCCTCGATTATCACAAGTAACTCCCAACATATTTTATACTAACTCCGTCCCAATTTATAAGATGTAGTTTGATTTGCACGGAGTTTAAGAAATAAAGGAAGACTTTTGAATCTTGTGGTCTAAAACAAACCAAAGATATTTGTGTGGTTATAGATCATCTCGTTAAGCGTAAAAGGTAAAGTTTAAAGTTATATTGTTGTGAAATAAGTAAATGTGTCATTCTTTTTGGGACTAACTAAAAAGAAAGATGTGTCGTATAAACTAGGACAGGGAGTATTCAAAATAGCTCACATGACACTCATGGCCTCGAAACATAGATCTATATTCAGAATCATGTCTCTTGTGGCCCCTTTCAATATTTGAAAACATATATGGTGTAATCCAAATCACAACTGTTCTTTAAGAATTTTTCTAGTTCACTGACACGTGGCATAACTATTAAGGAGTCAGCTCGATATCCTATAATGAGGTCATGTGTTAAGAGCTCCGGGAGAAGTTAGTTGGGTTACAGATAAAGATGTGCATTGTGATAGAGATAAGGATAAACGTCAAAGCCATGTGAAGTTAATAGAATTAATGGGTCAGGAAAAATCATTAGCCCGTTTGAACAGTCTCTTTGAAGGTATACTTCAAGGGTACTCTGAGAAGAAGATCCGACAGTGAGTAGAAGGAGCTGACTCTAATTTCTTCCATTAGTAAATGATTTTTTTAATGAATGAGTTGTCCATTAGGTTTTGACCAAAAGTGACTACTCTTATAAACTTGAAGGATTATTTATGTGAATGGTAAATATATTAGGGATCAAAATAACCCTACAACTATTTTTTTTCAACTTCTATGTGGCGTTTGAGTTTGCAAAACTTATAACCTGTTTGGCCAAATTTATGGGAAGCCAAAAGTGCTTATTAGAGAGTTTAGATGTTTGATCAAGTTTTTAGAAAAATAAGTGTTTTTGAGCAGTAACGTAAGTTGTTTATTGGCAAAAGCATTTTTTAAATTGACCAGCAAACACAAACATCATATTGCTCTGGGAGACTAGGAGCACTTTTTTTTTGAGAAAAATCACTTTTTAGAATAAGCAAATTTGGAAGCTTGATAAAGAGGCTATTAGTTTTTGCGCCGTTAAAATATTGCCCTTTATTAAGATTTCTAAACTCACTTTTTTAAAAATTTACTAAAAGATTTAAAAACTGAATTTAACTTTTATATTGTTTTAAAAAAGTTCAACTAAACACAATTTGCGAAAATTCAAAATTCTTCAGCAAACCCTGCTTTAGAAAATGCTCAAACAAAAGCGACCAGAAACTAAAAAATTAGAAAGAGTAAATTCATCTCTTGGCACAATTTGCATTTTGATTCATTTTCGTGCATAAGCCTCCACGAGAAAGCCAATGCGCCTGCTTTGCTTCCCCAAAAATTTCATCTTCAGCTAAATCTAAACATCAAATCCAAAAAAATATTTTGTGAAATCTTGAAAATCCGTCCCCTCATGAGTTAAAAAGTGAACTTCTGTGGCATTGTGGTTGTTTCATAGAGTCACCTGAAGTGACGGTGTTATTGTGGAGCAATTCGCCTGCTGAAACTGAGTTGTGTCATTGCCAGTTACTTCAATTTTTGAGAGGAATTACATGGATTCAGCCGCTGGTATTTCTACTCCCTCTTCATTATGCCCATCAACTCCTGGTTGGAATCTCGATCGTCCTTTTCTTACTGGCCAATTTTATCAGGTATGCACCATTTTATCATTTGAGATATCTCGACATTTGTATGCAAAAACCCCGTCAAAAGTTCAACTAATTAGCTACCCCCTCCCCCCGTACTTCTTTTTACTTTGGCAGTTTCATTTCAATTAAATTTACGAAAATGTTCACTTTTTTCGCCTTTTCGACTCTCCACGAATGCTGTCTTTTTGGTTTTCCACCTCTCTTTTCTTCTTTTGCTTGGTTTCCTATGTTGAATTGAAACTATTTTGCCCCTTGAAAATGCATGCAGGAAACAAAGGTTACACCTGGAACTACTGAATTCAAGGGGGTTCCTATGGACTCAAGGTATCCTACTTGTCTTTCGCTTTCTGCTATTACATATTTCAAATTTCTTTTATGAATGTGTTTTACCTTGGTGTGTTTGATTCACTTTTTTTTTTAAACCAAACTGGTGACTCCTATTTGGTACATCTCCTACTTATTTTCTGGTTCTGTCTGGAATTTCTAATGCAGTTCCGGAGCGGATAAAGCCATAGGTTGCTACCATGCCACCATTCAGGTATGCCTCTGTTGATTCAACTAGATAGTTCCTTGCTCGTCTTTTTATAATTTTTGTTCTTTTTATTGTTATTATCATTGGTTGTCGCTCTTGTTGTTATTATCGAGTATAATGCCAGTAAAGAAGAAGGTATATATTTGACTCTGAACGTATAAACTTGGATCATAAGTTTTAACAAGACTGTAGTAGCCAACATATGTCATGTCCTCTTGTGCGTGTGTTGATATATTTTGCAATTTAATGTCCTGTGAACATTTGTGTACTTTTTGTTTAAGTTTTAAAGTTGAAGGGTAGTGAGGACTATTATGTTGTTGTGGTTCATCTAAAAGTTTTTTCTTGTTCATATGTTATGTCGTATATGAACTTGATGATCTTGGTTTGTAGTTTGGTTAGGGTCATATTCATTTATTAAAATCTTGTCTAAACTCGTATGCAGGAATTGATTGTTATTGATGATCTTCTTTCCACCCTGATTGGTATTGAAGGAAGGTATATTTCAATCAAGAAAGTCCGAGGCAAGGAGGATGCTATAACCTTTCAGGTTGATGCATCTATGGATTTAGCTCTTCAGGTACATAATTTGCTTTTCGAAAAGTGGCTATCTCTCCATCTTGAATCTGTTCATGGGAAAAAGAATTTTCATAGTTGATCGAAATGAAATCAAGATCTAGATTGTTGTGTTATACCTAGTTTAGTTTAGGGGTATGCATCAGGTCCATTGGAGAATCCGTGCAGAAGTTAATAGAATAGGATGCTTTGGGAGAATGTGAAAAATGAAGATTTGGAGACACTTTACCTTCTGTCAATATCAGATTTTAGTTTCCGGGACCGAATAAAGAACTCGAGCAAGTGGCCTTTAGTTTTTTTCTATTTGAAAGCAGCATTGAGCATAATTTTATCAGATCATAATAGCAGAAAGAGGCAACATAATGTTTCTAAGATATGGATTTAGTGGAACGGTTGGAGCCGAAGATTCAATGTTGCACGGTATTATTGCAATGAGCCACTATTTTTGGATAAGTAGACCGACAGGTTTGTTTTTTAGATTAAGTTAGGAAATGATGTTGCTAGTGTGTATTCTTTAAAAAGTATCAAAGTAAAGAACATAGAGAATAAAGAGCGATATCGGGGAGATATGTTTTCAGTAAGAATTGCTAGGGATAGAATGAAACATTTCATCCCTGAGATAATGTTCTAAAGTTAATTAGACAAAGCATGTTCTATCTTCAAACTTAAGCTATTAGCTTTCTTCTGAATTACTTAGACATGTTTATAAGTGCAACTTATTTTCTTCATAAAAGAAGTGCAACATATTTTATCTAGTAGTGGCTGGTATGCGTTAATGAAATTGTAAAAGTAAGTTCACAATCCATCCATGTTGAAGCGCTGAAGTATAAACAGGCATAAAGCGTATTACTGAAACACAAAGAATTGGGGAATATGAAAAGAGAATTGGAGCTAAATAAGGAAAAAAGAGAATGATACCTTTCATCTGTCTCTAATAGACAAAATTTCCTATGCTTAAAATAGTTAATAAGAGTGATTTTTTATAATTTGTTTGTTGTTCCTGGAAAAACTCCCAAAGTTTTAGAGGAGGATCTCTGATATTTCCGGTGCATGAAACTGTCAAGCTGGCTGTTCAGCAAGTTTCCTTCTAAAAAGTGTACGGGTTGATGAGGATTGATTTGGGATGCAAAATATCTTTTAGATACACTGGTATTCATGCTGATTTGATGTGAAGCTGGATCACTTTTGTCAATACTGCAAGCTCAATTTGAGCTACATCTATAATACTTACCTTTCTCTCAAAAAACATACGGGGTAATGCTGCAAAGATGATTCTCTCTAGCTTTCTGGTCTTTTCTTTAATTCAAAGATGTAACTGTAAATGGTAGTTGCTTAAAAAACAATAAAAGTACGTTAATGTTTTATGGTTAGTATTTCTTTTAATAAGACTGGTGCCGGACCAACTTGTGCGCACCTCGACTAATTCCATAGCGTACCTGCAATCTTCCACTATCACAAGCTCCTAGTAACTCTGTCCACCAAGGCGTGGACATATGAGAAGAAGTCACCTAGTGTTTTCCCTCCACTGGAATCGAGACCTCATGGTTGACCATTAGGCCACACCCTTGTGTGCTATGTGGTTAGCATTTTATGAACCAATAATCACTGTGCAACACTTTGAAAGACAAAAAGAGAAAAGGAAGTAAAAGAGTGTATATATGCTTAAAGGAACAAAATATTTTGAGGCTAAAAGTTGAGTAAACGTGAAGGAAAATCCATATTGTATCTAGTTTAAGACATTAGCTGAAATAATTTGGACTATTATGTAGGAATTCACAAAAAGGCTGTTCCCGATATGCGAAAGCTATATCTTGATTAACCAGTTTGTCGAGACAAGGTCACAATTCAAGACGGGCCTAGTCAATCATGCCTTTGCTGCTGCTCTAAGGGCACTCCTCCTTGTAAGTTTCTTATTTATGGATCCTTCTGTGGTTGCATGGTGAATTATTCTTTTCTCTATTTGTTTATCTGGTATATTATCCGTCTTATGTATAAGCTCTTCTTGAGGATATATAAATTTTACAATTGAGAAAATCACTTCTGGTAGGATGGAATCATCTTCATGATTTGTTTAATCTCTTTTGGCATATTGTAGATTCTTTACTCCTTGGTGTACTGCTTGTATACGGTAGATATTTTCAATCATTAATAAAACTATTTACCTTATAAAAAAAATCTCCTTTTGTGGATAGATAAATGTAACTATTAAAAGATTATCTCCTAGGAAGTTGAGAAAACCTGTCCGCTACATTGTTTTGGTTCAACTGATTATTTATGGTTATTTATAATTTGGATGACATACTGTATGATGCTTGGTGCCATGAGCTGTTTCCATAAATTGTCCCATGGTTCGTAATCCACTTCATACATGTGCAATGTAGTAGTAAGAGAAAGAAGTACTTTAAGAAAGGAAAACAATAATAAAGCAAAAAGGGAGAGCTAATCGAAGTGTAGAGTATATGTTTTTCAGGACTACCAAGCAATGGTGGCACAGCTTGAACATCAATTTCGCTTGGGAAAACTTTCCATACAAGGATTATGGTTTTACTGCCAAGTAACACTGCTTAAACTAATCTAATTTCCTTAGCAGTCATTTACTTTTACTCATTCTCATTGGTGCTTACTGAAGCTATTTCTTGCAGCCAATGATGGGTTCAATGCAAGCTCTATCTATGGTGGTGAAAAAGGCTGCAGCCAATAACTGTGTTGGTTCTGCAGTCCTTAACCTGTTGCAAAGCCAGGTCTGGTGTCTAATGTCATACCTTGTCATAATTTTAAGGGATCTATTGTCTGAGTTCCCCTAGAATTGTAGAGTAATGTAGGTTCGTTACCTGTGGTTTATTGCTTGAACATTGTGGTTTTATTTTGCATGGTTATCAAAATGAGAGCTGCAATTTTTATGTTTTAGTAGTTTTAGTCAATTGGCCTTTCTCATTCTGAAAATCTTCTGTTATGAAAAATTGTATATTACTACTTAATACTAATTGGAAAGAAAAGTGAGGATTCATTCAAAATTCGAGTTACTTAAATATTGGAAATACAAAAATCTAAAAGTGGTTTTTCCTTGACCTTTTCTTTTCAGTTATTCATGACTTGTATTGACAAGAAACATGAAAAGTCAAACTTTTTGTATGTATTTGTGATAGATTCTATTGTGATATGTTTAGAATTGTTCAAAAAATAAGACAAGGATGAAATAACCCCCAGGGGTTAGCTCAATTGGTGAAGGTTGAGGGACTTGTGTCTTAAATCACAAGTTCAAGCCTTGTGCCAAGCGAACTAAGTCTAGTATTTAAGTGGAGAGGGGTAAAGGGGTGGCTCATCATTCTCGAGTTTCGAAAGCTGCAGTTGCCCCAAAGGATTGGCTCCAAACGAATTTCTTGGTCATAAAAAAAAAAGATAAGGAAGGAATAATTGGTTTTCGTACCACACTCACGAATTAGAGAGCTAATGCAAACAGATCTCAAAGTCACCTGAAAAATTCGCGGTGGTCCCTTTTTTCCCTGACGTCGCTGGTGACTTCTGCACAATGAGAATTGTCTCACCACGCCTTGATACCATGTGAGAAAATAAGACAAGGAATAATTGAATGAAAACTTAGCTTGATTGCTCCCTCAAGTTGCTGTGTTTAAATATTGTATGTAGGAATGCTAAATAGGAAGGGATCACTCTAATTAATCCTAATTGGTATACAATATCACTTACAGTATTCTTAACATAAACTACATATGCTCTATTTGAGGAGGGTCTATATTATTTCCAGACTAATTATTCTGTTTTAGGCAAAGGCAATGGCTGGTGATCATGTAGTGAGGTCTTTGCTGGAAAAGATGTCACAATCAGCAAGCACTGCATATCTCGGAATATTGGAGAGGTATTTAATCTAGATTCTGCAATGGTTATCCAAGTTTGCTTAAGGTCTGGCTGACCCCTCATTGCTTGGGGATAGTTGCCTAATCAAATTTCAGCTTATGTCCTAAAATAACATGCTTCTACTTCTTATGAAGTGTAAATGAAGTTGGTGATACATAAATTGCTAGAGGTTAAAGCATTATTGCTTAATCTGCTATTTGATCTTGATGGTCCATGCTAATAATGTCTACTTTGGATATCACCAGATGGAGCGTATTACACATGTTAAAAAGTAGTGTATGTTTTGCTTAGATAATGACTTTCATCTAACCAGGAAATGCACAATTTTTTATCTTTATATTCGTCCTATGATAATAAGCAAGGAACTTACTGGTTTTATTGTCCCCTGTAGAGTAAATATTAGGTTAAACTGCCTTTTGTAGGTATTAGATATGTGTCACATTTTCTCATTTTTTCAGTACCGTCTGCTGAACTTCCCATTCTTTTTACTGTGAATTATTACTGTTGCTAAATGTGAACTACTGCAAAATTTTAGGTGGGTGTATGAAGGAGTGATTGATGATCCTTATGGTGAATTCTTTATTGCTGAGAACAAGTCTCTTCAGAAGGTACATCTTTGTCAGTAACAACACTTTTTTACTTAATTGCTGACATCTCAATAATTTCACTGTATTTCCCACAGGAGAGTCTTACTCAAGATTATGATGCCAAGTACTGGCAACAACGTTACAGTCTGAAGGATGACATTCCTAGTTTCCTTGCAAATGCAGCTGAAACAATTTTAATCACTGGAAAATATTTAAATGTCATGAGAGAGTGTGGACATAGTATTCAGGTTTTGACAAGATTTCATTGCTATTATATGTTCACCCAATAAAGCTATTCCATGTTTCTTTGCTTTACAATTCCATTAGTTATATTAGCAGAAGCTCGTGACCAAATTGTTTTGTTAGATCCCTGTGGCAGAAAAGTCAAAGTTAACAAGTGTAGGCTCAAATCATCACTACTTGGAGTGCGTCAAGTCTGCTTATGATTTTGCCAGTGGCGAACTATTAAATCTTGTTAAAAACAAGGTGTGCTGAAGCAACAAAGTTATTTTTTGACGGCTTTTTTTCCCATGTTTCTTGATTCGTGACTGCAAGTGCTTTTATTTTAGATGAAACTCCTCTCTAATGAAACCTTTCTCTTCTTTAACAGTATGATCTTATGGGGAAACTGCAATCTATCAAGCACTATCTTCTTCTTGATCAGGTACCAGCTAGCGGTTAGCAGATTATATATTTAAGCGTATGATAGTTTGGAATTGGGGGTTGGATATGAGAAACTACCTAGTAAACTTCTAATTTAAAAGTTACATGCAGAGGAAAAGCTGCAATAAGCCAATAACTTTGTTTTATTAACTCGTCAGCCCCTTCGTATTGTCTTTTCGTAGAAAGAAGATAGTTCTTGTGCTAGTAGCTGGCATTAAAATGAGTTGCAGGAGGAAGAAAATATTAAACATTCTTATCCCTATATTTTTTAAACAAGCACATCCGTCAATTGAAATACAAATTCAGAGCCATTGTATGCTTAAGCTCTCTGCTATCCGGACCTGGTTTTTGAGTTTTTCTTTGGTTTCATTCTTTATTGTCTTTATGCGTGCTCTCTGCAGATGGAATTAAAACTATTGTCACCTGATTCTGTTGCTGGTTTTGTTTTCGGTTAGATGCATTCTGGCCATTAAGAAAGTTATCTTCGTGCTCACTACAACTGGTCATGCAGGGTGATTTCTTAGTTCACTTCATGGATACAGCTAGAGAGGAGCTCATGAAGAAGTCTGATGAGATCTCTGTGGAGAAGCTACAGGTTTATACATAGTTCTTTAGTTTTCTGCTTTTTGTTAAATAGGGGAACCATTTGAAGCTCCTTGTAATGTGGTGTTCACCCTCTTTTCTTTCTTCTGAGTAGTCTCTTCTAGACCTGGCTTTGAGATCTACTGCAGCTGCCGCGGATCCTTGCCATGAGGACTTATTGTGTTGTGTGGTGAGTTATTATTACTTTGGCTTGTTTAACCTTCAGGACATGGGGATAATCTTCAGCATTCATGTTAAAATGGTCCATCTTTTCTCAGGAGAGGACCACTTTATTGAAAAGATTGAGTACATTGAAAGATCTTGAAATCAGCAGGTCTGCTCCAGATAGCAATGATTTAGAGGAACCACTAAGCATTACTGGCTTGGAAACTTTTTCTTTGAATTACAAGGTTTGTATTCTAATGTCTCTTTTCTTCTTTTTCAAAGAAATTACACCGCAGCTCCCACACGACGAAAAGAAAAGAAAGCAAAAAATTGCTTCATGAAAGCAGTTATGTATGCCTTTTATATCGATCATAGATTCAGACTGCAGTTGCTTCATAGTTTTGGATTGTAATTTAAAAGGTGCCCAATTTTAGGTGCAAAATATTAAGCATATCTAGATCTTGGCTGTTGTCCCCTTCCTTCTTTGGGCAGTCAAAGAGTGCAAACGAGAAACGCGTTTGGACATGCTCATGAAATCGGTGTTTGGTCATGTGATTTCATCTCATGAGATGAAATCCCAAGTCATCCAAAAAGGCATGATTTGGGATTCCAAATCATTATTTCAAAAAATTTAAATGTAAAAGTTGACCCATGAGTTTATAAATTTTAAAATAGATCCATAAGTTGGTAGATATATTTACCAATCATGTTTACCAACCATTTATATCAAATATTAAAAATATAAAAAGTACGTAGTATATTTATAATAAATTTACCCTTACCAACCATGTGAGAGGATTATCTTAAAGAGTAGCTACACTATAACTCATGTTTAATATTTCATTTTATTGAACTAAAGTTTTGATAAATTGATGTTGTATTTTTTAGAAAGGCATTCTAGTAGCGTATTAATTTTGCTGTCATGTGACCAGGAGGTCACGAGTTCAAGCCGTGGAAACAACCTCTTGCAGAAATGTAAGTTAAATTTGCGTCTGATAGACCGCGTGGTCCCGCTTCTCGGACCCGCACATAGCGGGAGCTTAGTGCACCGGGCTGTCATTTTATTCTAGTAGCGTATTAATTGTTATGGACTATGACTTGCTCATTTGGTAAGATTATATAAGAATTGAAAAAGTTTTGATGGTTTTCACAACTTGTGGATTTTTATGTCTATAAGAAAAAATACAACTTAAGAAATCCAAATTGCATGTCCAAACGAAATTTCAACTTCAATTCATCATGATTTCACCTCATGCTTTCATCTCATGATTTCAAATCATGTCCAAACAACTCCTTAGTCATATCAAATGAAAACAACTAGCAATGCAAGTACGCTTAGAAAACAGGTAGGATAAAACAATAATATACCCAGTGTAATCCCACAAGTGGGTCTGGGGAGGGTAGATTATACTCATACCTTACCTCTATCTTGAGAGGTAGAGAGGCTGTTTCCGACAGACCCTCGACTATAGAGCAATAACAATAAGGCAAATAAAGCAATAACTGAGCAATCCAAATAAGAAAGAAACAATAACTACACCAAAATAATATGCTACGCAGGAACGAGAGCCAGTAAACAATAAAAGAAATCGAAGGACAAAAAACTACAACAGAATAACTACTCCTACCAGTATGGAACTCTCTACTCCTACTACTCTACTACCCTAATCCGTGTCCTCCACAACCTCCTATCTAAGGTCATGTCCTTGGTAAGCTACAACTGCGCCACGTCCTGTCTAATCACCTCTCTCCAAAACTTTTTCGGCCTAACCCTACCTCTCCTAAAGCCATCCATAGCCAACCGCTCACACCTCCGCACTGGGGCATTCACGCTTCTCCTCTTCACATGTCCGAACCATCTCAGTCTCGCTTCCCGCATCTTGTCCTCTATCGAGGCCACTCCCACCTTGTCTCGTATAACCTAATTTATAATCCTATCACTCCTAGTATGCCCACACATCCACCGCAACATCCTTATTTCCGCACCTCGTCTTTTGAACGTGGGATTTCTTGACTGACCAACACTCCGTCTCATACAACAAAGCAGGTCTAACCACCACTATGTAGAACCTGCCTTTGAGTTTTGGTGGCACCTTCTTATTACAAAAGACTGGAGATGCGAGCCTCCACTTCATCCACCCCGCACCAATACGATGTGACGTCATCATCGATCTCTCAATTCCCTTGAATAAAAGACCCCGGATACTTGAAACTTTCTTAGAATGACAGGTAGGATAAAAGACCATGAAATTTGGAAAGAAATAGGCAACTAGGAAATAAAAAGCTAGCTGGTGCATAAAAAAATACATAGCAAGAAAATAAGAATGGATGTCGGATTTCGAAGATGTAGAAATAAAGCAACTGCAGATTCCCAAAGGAAGTAAGTGAAAAACCTCCCTCCTTAGTCCAAGCGCAGAACCTGTCCAGCGAATCACAGCCAGCTACTTCCCCATTTATACGATCAAAGGGATGAATTGGCTTGAGAGGGGATAATATTATGCAAGGGAGAACATATCTAATTCTCGCTTTTAGTGTCTTTGCCAACATACTAGTAACTCCTCCTTTGTCCCAGCTATCCAGTGCAGATGCTAATCACCTTGATCTGGATATCTAGAGAGAAATGCATCTATGGATGTTCTGATCTGTTCCCATAAGGGGGAGCTAGATTCTGTTGGCATTGCGTTGAAAGGAAGTCTGAGCTAAAAGTTTGTTTTAACACTGAATGGGTTCCAAGTTCCAACCAGCCACAATATATTAAATAGCATTCAGCTGGACGAAGGCACTGAGGGGAAGCAATAGCTGCTCTGATTGCATGCTACTGTGGTTTTATAGGGTAACTCTAGATGAGCTATCACCATAATCCCACAACAAGTGGTCTGTCTGCTTCTGGTGGGAGGCAATATCGTCGCCTTCGCCATCTCTTGGTCCTATACTTTTCTTGCCTCCTTTATGCTTTCTCTTGTCAGTTCTTTGTCTTGCCTCATATTTCTCTTTTTACCAACCTACATCACCTCCTTGGATGGGTTGGCTGGAAAGCATGTTCTCCAATCTTCTGCAAAAATTCCTAGTCAAAAAGTCCCATTGGCCATTACCAGCCTTAAGCATGCTATTTCGTTCGCTTTGCTATTTTTATATTTTGTTTTCTCGACTGTGTCATTTATTCCTTGCTTATAAAGTTTTCCTATTGAACAGTAGTTTGGGTATTTTCAGTACTTGTACTTGTGTAAGAGAAAACAGTCTGCCACAATCTGGCTGTTCAATAGCTGGCTAATCTGAAAAATAGTACTTAGCAGGAAAGTTGTCGATACTTTTAGCTAAGTCAAGAGAATCGAGTGGGGAATAAAATACTCAATTCTCCCTCCTTTAGGTAAGTTCACATTGTCTTATACCCGTTATACTTGTCTAATTTATATCTGCGTTACATTTTCTTTAGTTGTGTGCAATGATGTTAATCTGTTCATTGAGTGCCACCTAGCAACGGCCATATATAGATGAAGCCGAGGGAAAGCATCTTGTTTCTTCTCTTCTTTATCTGTTTTGGCGAGAATGACAACGTTAGTTGTAGCATGGTGTAATGATCTTAAAGGTCATGGTATTATTTTGGCTGGATCATTGTATTATTGTCTCCTGATCCTGGTTGCATTTTACTATTTTTCAGGTTCGATGGCCGTTATCTCTTGTAATATCACGGAAAGCCCTGACAAAATACCAGTTGATTTTCAGATTTCTATTTCACTGTAAGCATGTTGATAGACAACTCTCTGGGGCATGGCAAGTACATCAGGTATGAGCTTTCGATTACTTTTACTAACAGTAGTAAAATAGCTTCTCTTTTCCTTTTTGACTTCTGATAGATTTACTCGTTTGCTTAATTTGTTTTTATAGGGCCTCCGCAAGCTTGACATGCAAGGAACTACAGTTTCTGTATCATCTTTGTTATGCCGCAATATGCTAAAGTTCATAAATAGCCTCTTACACTATTTGACATTTGAGGCAAGTTTCATTCCTCCTTAGGGAACTGCAGTTTCTGTATTATCTTTGCGTGTCTGCCTGCCTCTGGTACATTAATTTCTGCTTGATGCTTCGAGTTTCCCTGTTCTCTTTGTTATTTTAATTTCTGGTTGCATACTGAGTTTCCCAGTTTTTCTCATTGTTCTTTTCATTACTGACAACACAGCACCACTAATGTATCCTTCTCTTTCAGGATTCATCTTCATTTTTAATGCTTGTGCTTTAGTACATCTATTTAACTAGTGAAGAGTAGGTGTTCCTTTTTTTTTTCCTCTTATTAGAATTAGAATGTTAAATGAATGAATTATATTGATTTATATACAACATGGTTGACTGTAAAAAAAATGATATTTTATTGGTTGATACTTGATATACAATAGGTTTGACCGGGAGTAACTGGTAAAGTTGCTGCCATGTGACCAGGAGGTCATGAGTTCAATCCGTGGAAACAGCCTCTTGCAGATATGCAAGGTAAGACTGCGTACAATAGACCCTTGTAGTCCGGCCCTTCCCCGGACCCCGCGCATAGCGGAAATTTAGTGCACCAGGCTGCCCTTTTTTTATTGGTTGATATACAAAAGGTTTGACTGTAATTTTTTTGATGTGTATTGCTAGTTAGATTGAACCAGCATCTTATTGTATCTTCAGGTTCTTGAACCTAACTGGCATATAATGCTCAGTAGACTTCAAACAGCGAAAAGCATTGACGAGGTAAAATGATTATGTTAAGTTCGTGCTTCTTTGTGAAACACGTTTATAGAACAGAGTCTCACAGGGATGGTCCATTTGGTTTAACTTAATGTATTGTCTCATTAGTTCTTTGATTCATCTTGGGGCAGGTTATCCAATACCATGACTTCTTTCTTGATAAGTGCTTGAGGGAGTGTTTGCTTCTATCACCAGCTCTTCTTAAGGTTAGTTTTGATTTCTAACTTCTGTTTATTGGTGGCCTTCAGTTACTTTGTTCCTAATTAGAAATTCTTCACAAAATGTGCCGATAATGATGACTAACCTTTCTGCAATGTTCAAGAAGAACCTGTTAGTGGGCATATTTCAATGTCAACTGCCAGATTACATTTTAGGTTTTGAGTCTGTTATATATTTGTTAGCTGAAGTTCCTTTTTCAGGGGATTAATTTTGGTATTTTGTTGTTGTAATTATTTTATTCTGTCCTGATTTTCTCGTGAATGTTTTTCTAAATGCAGAAGGTGGAGAGGTTGAAATTGATATGTCTGCAATATGCAGCTGCATCCCAACGGTTGATTACCTCCTCGTTGGATATTGCTGATACTGACAAGTTGTCTAATGACTCTCCCAGTATAGAAAAATATAAGAACTTGAAACTCCGGACCCCATATCAGATGCAGAAACTAGCTCCTGAAAACGTCACAGTATTTGAATCCGTTCTGTATGTTATAATGAATTTGTACTTTTGTTTTTTAATCTCTCTATCTCTGTCTCTCATAGTTTACTAATCATGTGCAGGAAATTTGAGAGGGAATTTACTTTTGAGCTTAATAGCCTGGGACCGATATTAAGCAGTGGCTCTCGGGCAGAACCGTACTTGACTCATCTTGCACAGTGGATCCTTGGTGCGGGAAAAGACCAGTAAGATGATTGTATTTGTTGCCAACAAACATAGTTTTAAAATTGCAGTTTTAGTAATCTTTCTTTTTATGTATGTCTGTTTGATTACCTGGAGGGTAAGCCTTTTCACTTGTGCACAGTATTTAAGATTAGTCTGTTTGTTCTGGAGTAAGAAATCGGAATAGATGAGTGAAAGGTGTCATGGTGGGGAACTACCCTCCTTTCCAGATCGTTCCTCTCTCTTCTTAAACCCGGTTGAGCTTGTAGAGTGTGATCATTGTGAAATCAAATCAAACTTTTGTGGCCTATTTCCCTTTAGCTTAATTTTTTATTTGCTTTTTTTTAGAGGTTAGTGTTACCTCAAAAAAGCACACAAATATGGAGTGAATCAAGTATCATTCCTCTGAGGACTGGTGATTAACTAGTAAACTACCGATCAAGCGATGCCCAATTGTCAAGCAATAAACAAGCGTGACGAATGATTAACGAAATTAGAGCTTTGAATTAAAGCAATATTGAAGAAAACAATTGAATTTTCAAACTTCTGAGGAATATGATGATTAACAGCCTAGAGTTAAGGGCTTCCTTGACATTTCACTTGCGATCCTAGGTTCTTCAAGTAAATTCATTTACAAGGATTATTAACCTACAAGTTCTTTACTCAAATGAATCGGAGTCTCTGTTACAAATTAAACCTGTATTTCACTCTGTTTATGTGAGATGTACGAATTACAATTTCCCTATATATTGGTTAAGGCAAACATATTCCTCGAAAGAAATACCTGGTTGTCCCACGAACCTAACGAAGAATAAGAGTATGTTCAACATTAATAGTGGTATCTTGTATAAGTAAATCCAACCAACAATCTTTCAATATTATATTCCCTCATTAACACGTGCCTAAAACAAAAGAATGTTGAAGTGTAAGAACCACAAAGCACATCCAAAAGTTAAAAGTGTTCAGAATAAAATTCTATTTATATATGCAAAAAAAGTATCAATAGAGTTAAACATATACTATCTCAGAGCCCTCTATAGCTATTAACTCAGAATTTACAACGTCTTACATCTAAGTATGCTTACAAACCTCACATTTGGTACTATTCAAACTAAAGGATAAGTAATAATTGAGCTAGTAATATGTAAAAGTTTTGAAGAATTCTCTTTATTGCCCATTGAATACCACATCTTTGAATCGGTATTTGGCACTAAATGAAATATTTCGTTCTACGTTTCCAAGTACAAAAAAGAAGGCAACTACCTAAACCACTAGAAAGAAAAGTAACAGACAACCTAAATACTTTAACTGTTTCCGCAGTGAAAAACAAAAAACATAATAAAAATACCAATCACCTTCAACTATTTGATTATACATTTATGAAGTAGTAACTAATCCTAACATTTTTGCTGATTCATTAAATACAACAACCGATGGCTATTGGGGTTTGTTGGCTCTAATAAATGGACCAGCACCCGCTCTTAAAGTCAAACGAGGATTTGGTATTCTAAGTCAAAAAATAAATAAAAAATCAGCGGAATTCAGTTCGGCATTGGTTTATTACTTTATTAGGAGCGTGCAAATTTCGATTTAATCAATATATTGAATCCAAAAAAAATTCTGAAATTTATTTATTGGTTTAATTGTTTGAAAATAATTTTATATTTTACGCAGTATGAAAAATGTTGATATAAAAATGAATATGCCATGATAGTGCATTATAAAAAAAAGTAAGCAGTAACTAGCACAGATAAATAAGCTAAACAAAGTACACGAAAGAACACATAACAACAGAAATCAAACTACAAGGGACTATAAAGTCATATTGCGCCTATTAGTACGATAGGCTAAGCGGGCCTACAGTAATAACACTACAACTATCAGTTTTTAACCGTAAGTAGGACTACACTCGACTACTTACTACCCTTATACCCTAATTCATGTCCTCCACAACCCCCTATCTAAGGTCATGCCCTCAGTAAGTTGAACTTGCGTCATATCCCGTCTAATCACCTCTCCCTAATACTTCTTCGGCCTACCTCTACCCTCCGGAACCCGTCCATAGCCAACCTCTGTCTCTCCTTTACACATGCCCAAACCATCTCAGTCTCACTCCCGCATCTTATTCTCCACCGAGGCCACTCACACTCTGTCTCGGATATCTTATTTCTAATTATATCAGTCCTTGTATGCCCACACATTTATCTTAACATCCTCATCTCCGCAACTTTCATCTTTTGGATGTGCAAAGTCTTGACTGGCCAATACTCCGCCCCATACAATATAGTCGGTCTAACCACCGCCCTATAGAACTTGCCTTTAAGTTTTGGTGGCACATTTTTGTCGCATAAGACTCCAGATGTGAGCCTTCATTTCATCCACCCTGCCCCAATACGATGTGTGACATCGTCATCAATCTCTCCATCCTCTTGGATAATAGACCCGAGGTACTTGACGCTTCCTTTTTTTAGGATGACTTGAGTACCAAACCTCACCTCCACGCCTGTCTCAAGGTCGCTCCTATTACTGAACTTGCACTCCAAGTATTCTGTCTTGGTCCTACTCAGCCTGAACCCTTTATACTCCAGACTCTGTCTCCAAGCCTCCAACTTAACGTTCACTCTGCTGTGATTCTCATCAATCAGGACTATATCGTCTGCGAATAACATACACCATGTCACCTCCCCTTGGATTTATTGCGTCAGTCCATCCATCACCTAAGGCAAATAAGAATGGGCTAAGAGCTGATCTCTGGTGCAGCCCCATCATCACTGAGAATTATTTGTACACATTATATTAATTATTATAAATAATTTTAAATAATTTGTTTACATTTTCATCAAAATTTTCATTATTTCAATTAGGTTAATCAACTTTACACACTAAGCCAATTTCTTAAAGGAAATCCGTGAATCCGAACTCATTTATTCTAAGGAACAACTAGTATAAGATTTACCTTAAAAATTATTATATTTTTTATAAACTTTATTCACTTGATTAAAGCTATAAATCTTAAGATATTTTCTCCATACTCTATGAAAATTATCTCTCCCACAATAAAACGGTAATAACAAATTAATTATAAGTTGGAAAGGGATGAAAAGTCTTGCTTAATCGTAGGGAAAAAAAACTAAAAAAGAGAAATACCATTAAAATAAAAAAATCAAATCAAATCGAACCAAACCAACAACCACACCGATGAATATGTATTATATTTGATTTTAATTTTAATCAAAAACTGACTCAAACCGATTCGAACCGATCAATGACCCCCTAGTTTTATATATGCACAAGACAATGTTTTATGTTTTAAATTAAAAAATATTTTATGCGAGAGAATTAAATCGTATTGGAGCGAGTGAACAGAAACGTATATATATCGTAAAGCACAAATATCATGGGGCAAAGTGTTTTTTTCTTTTTTCTTCCTTAAAGAAAAAGGAATGCTGACGAGTGATGACTGATGACACACGTTTTTGGCTTTCGAAATGTGGTAAGAAAAATACTCCTTTTTTTTTTCTTACTTGGCTCATGTTTACTTAATAATTTCCTTAAAAATGTTATTAAGATAGGGACACATCAACCTCTTTCAATAAAAGTCAAAATAAGGAAGCTTCAACATATACATTATAGATCTCGACACATAGACACTAGTTCTATTTTATTTCCAAAATACTGAAATAATAATTAAGCACTTTCGTCTTCTATATTTTATCGAGAAGTACCTAAGATGGCTGAGATTTCTTCACATGTCACAAATTCAAACCTGAAAATATAAAAACTTCAGAAGATAATGTTATTTCTTTAGTGAATCATATGTGTTGAAAGATTAATTCAAAGCTGCAATAGGAAACCTAAATTATTTAGGATTAGTATTTGCCTATTTCTTTAATTCAAGTCTAAATAGGATTTCTAGTCAGAATAATATCAGAATAAGTTTTTCAAGTTCTAGTCAAAGTAGGTTTTGCACTATTATAAATAAGATGTTAGTGCCTATTTTCTTCTTATGTGGAGATCATTAAGCAATTTATTCATGATATTATAAGTGAATTCTTTTTGTAGGTAAAATTGCATTCTTCTTGTTACTAGTCAAAGTTGGTTTTGCATAATAAAGAGGTGTTGTTACTTATTTTCTCATGTGGAGAATATCAATGATCATTAAATAATTTATTCATGCGATTATGAGTGAATTATTGATGAGGTAATTGCATCCTTCGTACCAAATACATAAAGAAAAAGAAAAAGAAAATCAAACCTCTTCCAAGATTCAAAATTTCTATATATATCAAAAATCTTAGTCAAGCCTAAGGAGAAAACCAAATACGACTCTTTAGTCTATTACATCCACCCCTTCTCCTTGCTATTGTAACTATACAAATTTTCTCCTATGGCAGATCATCAAAGAATCCATCCAGTACCTGAACCAGCACAAGAACCACCAGTACAAAACCCAACTGTTCCTTTAGTACCAAAGGGTTCTTTCATATCAGAAAAAGGTGACCCTGAGAAGCAACAACAACAAGAACAACCACCTTTTAGAAGAAGAACAATCCCATATTATCCACCACTAAAACCACCTAAGAAAAGATGTTGTACTTGCAAAAGATGTTTGTGTTGCACATGTTGTCTTTTATTCCTCCTCATCATAATCATTGGTGGCTTAGGTGCTGCTTTTTACTTTGTTTTCCAGCCAAAAATACCAAACTACTCTGTTGACAGCATGAGAATCACACAGTTCAGTTTCAACACTGACATGAGCTTATTGTTTGCTACTTTTAATGTTAATATTACTGCAAGAAACCCCAACAAGAAAATAGGAATTTATTATGAAAGTGGAAGTCATTTGAGTGTTTGGTACACTGGTGTTAAGCTATGTGAAGGGTCATTGCCAAGATTCTGTCAGGGTCATCAGAATACTACTGTACTTAGCTTGGACTTATCAGGACAAACGCAGAATGCTACTGAATTGTTGCAGGCACTGCAGGTGGATCAACAGAAAGGAAGTATTCCATTGGATCTCAGGGCTAAAGTTCCAGTGAAGCTTAAGATTGGAAAGTTAAAGCTTATGAAATGGAAGTTTTTGGTTAAGTGTAGGCTGGATGTGGATAGCTTATCTGCAAATAATGCTATCAGGATTAGGAATAGTGATTGCAAGTTTGGTTTTAGGCTTTAATTCATATTCCACCATTATAATCTTGGATTTCTTTTTTCTGTATAATTATTTTGTCTTCCTTTTTTTATAGATTTTTTTTTCAATATCTGTAGACACTGTTGTACTCATACTATTTGGATGTATATAACTAAATTATTTGTTTCCCCTTATTTTAAATTATCAGTACCTTCTTTCCTTATATGAACGTTTAGAGTAATGCTTTTTTTTAACATTGCATCTAGAATGTATTATGTTATTAGTCATTTAAGGCCATTTTTTAAAACTAGACTCTGTTTGGTGGTAGGTTGCATTTAACTCCAATGGTTGCTTCCATTTTTCGGTACGACATCATATCCAAAAGAAATTCCTGAACCCTTTAATACAATTAAAAAAGTCAGCACAGTGCACAAAATATCTCGCGTTCAAGCAGAGTTCAGGGAAGGTTGCACCGGCAAACTACTATGATGCAAGCACTAGTAGTTGATTTCACAGGTCGAACCTGTGACATATAGATCCCACGAAGACAACTTCATTGTTGATCCTAGGCTCCCCTTCTGAACAAGGTAATACAATTATTATAAGCATTTCAATCTTGACCAATGTGAAGTACAATCACTTTAAGATGCTTGCTCTGACTTGTGCACTCTAAAGATGTATAATATTTGATCTACTTTCCGATCTTCCATCTTTCGTATCTAAATTCTTACTTATTCAGTCTTTTGCCTTGTTTATTTAATTCGGACAGGTACATGTATGATGTATCTTGGTGAGACCTTCATGCCTGTGCATTTGATAAGAGCATCTGTTGCAATTTACATAGTTAATTATAAAAGTGTCATTAGATGAGTAGTTTGTATTCCTAGCACATATTCATCATATAATACTAAAAGTGGAAACTAGACCTTCAAAGTTAGATCCTTTAAAATTATTTTAAAAAAAAGAATAACAATAAAATAAATAATAGTATGTGTAACGTTGCTCTATTCTCTTCATTACTTCCAAAAGTTGAAAAGTTTTTGGAGTTAATTACATTTAATGATTTAGCGTACCACATTCATCTTGATAACTATACAAATACGTTTAAGATCTTGTCCACAATAAAAAATAGTAATAACCACTATAATAATACAATTATATATATATATATATATTGAACAGTCATAAATAAACATTTTTACAAATGAATAATTGAGCTGAATTTTATAAATTATTATTAAATAATATACATGTCAAGCTTTTTACATTTCATGTTCAGTATAATCATGTAACTTAAATACATTTGCCTCTTCGTAGTATCACTATGCCATCAATTGTAGGCAAATTAAAATGTAGGTTATTCTAATTAATTAATACTCCAATGTGAAAGGGAAGCCCAAAGAACACTAACTAAGAGACTAAGAATTATATTAATGTGATAAGCTATAAATCTTGGAATCATTTGGTTATTTCTATAAATTTTATCCTAACTTTAGCTAATATCGCAAACATTATTTTGCTCCTTTTACAGGCCATCGTTTCATGCCTCTTTTGTACCCCTTTTTCTTCTTGCAGGGATAGTAGAAGCAAGTGTTTTGAAGATTGCGTTTGCACCAACGTTGTTTCAATAGCATCGATATTAAAATTTGGTCGTATCTATTTTTTCTTTAAAAAAACCAAAACCATTACAACTAATATATTTTCTTTGGATCTACTTAATTCATAAGTAGACTTAGTTGTTCAATTTTGCAAATTCAGATGATATCTAATTACAATTTGCATTTAAGAATCAAGTCATTCGGAAAGGCCTATTGTTCATTAATGTGTATTTTTCCCTTCGGATTTTCAACTGCTCATTTATACATATGTTTTAATATTATACAAAATATTATTTTAAACAATTTTTACTAATTGATATGGGACACACGTGCAATTCACTTCACGTATCCAGAAACTAGTGAAAGAGAATAACCCCTTGATGATTTCATTCATGTAATTAACTTATATACATGATATACAATAGTCATTCTAGACTATAATTATAAAAATTAAATATTCACCTAACTAATACAAAATATTGCTACAATAATTACAGATATACAAAATCACTAATTATATCTAAAAAATATATTTGCATATATTTTATCACACCCTCGCAATCGTAGCGGGAGGTTGTCGTACGTTGAGATTGTCTCGAAAATATTCAAACAGAACTAAGGGAAGACCTTTAGTAAAGATGTCAGTAATTTGATAACGTGAAAGGACATGCAAGACACATACTTGTTCACGAGCAACCTTTTCGCGAACAAAGTGAATATTCATCTCGATATGTTTAGTGCGCGGATGTTGTACAGGATTCCCCGAGAGATATATCGCACTTATATTATCGCAATAGACCAACGCAGCTTTCCGAATAGGAAAATGAAGCTCTAAGAGGAGGTTACACAACCAGCAAGCCTTAGTCACCACATTAGCGACCCCTCGATATTCGGTCTCCGCGCTAGAGCGCGACAAAGTAGCCTGACATTTAGTCGACCATGAGACCAAGTTATCATCAAGAAATATACAATAACCAAATGAGAGTAGATACCGATGATGGAAATAGGTGTAAGCCATGATCAAGAGTGCCCTGAATGTAGTGCGCGATACGTTTGAGAGCGTGAATGTGTTCTTCCCTCAGATCATGCATGAATAAACACACCTGCTGTACTACATAAGTAATATCGGGCCTCATAAACGTGAGATATTGAAGAGCCCCTGCAAGACTATGATAGTGGGAGGGTTCCTCATATGGTGTGCTAGGTGTGGCATTCAGCTACGGTTTAATAATGCCATTAAGTTATAATAAACTAACTACTGATCTAATTATCTTCTAATATCAACATCCCCCTCAGGTTGGAGGGGGAATCCACTGCCAACTTGCCAAAGATGGAGAAATGTTTGACTCCAGTTAAAGCTTTTGTGAAGATGTCTGCAAGTTGGTTGTTGGTGGAAATGTGGTGTAGATTGAGAAGTCCTTCATGAAGCTTATCTCGAAAAAAATGGTAATCCACTTCAATATGTTTGGTACACACATGAAAAACTGGATTTTTAGCAATGTACAGTTGTACACAGTCGCTTATCAGAGGAAGTAGTCAATAAAATATCATCCACATATAACATAATGTAGGTCATATGAATAGAGAATGATCAGACTTGTTGTGAGAAAACTCAAGAGTAGACACATAATCTACAAATCTTTTGTACTAGGCTCGAGGACCCTGTTTTAGGCCATACAAGGATTTCTTTAGCAAGCACACATGATTAGGATGAGCGGGGTCCCTGAAACTCAAGGGTGGATGCATGTATACAATTTTCTTGAGTTTGTAGAGTAAGAACGCATTTTTACGTCCAGTTGATGAATGTTCCATGCTTTTGAGAGAACTGGATTGAGAATAATGCGAATAGTTATCGGTTTGACCACCAGACTAAATGTCTATCCATAATCCATGCTAATCTGTTGAGTTTTGTCATTACCTACAAGAGATGCATTATACCTCTCAAAACAAGCATACGATTTGTCCTTATGAGTAAAAATTCACATAGAACGAATCACATTAACACCAGGTGGACGGGGCACCAACTCCCACGTCTTATTTTCAATAAGAGCATTATATTTATTATCCATAACCCTTTTCTAATTCGGACCACGAAGGGCAGACACGAGATTACGTGGTTGGGGAATTTAGTGCCATTAGAGTTGAGATTAAATTGTCACTTTGGTCTAAAAATACCCTGTTGCCTACTAGTAACGGGCCTTGTCCAAGTGGGCTGGATTTGGGTGGAAGTCATGAAATGACTCAGTTCCAATGTTATGGTGTTGGATTGGATTCAGGTTGGGAGGACCTGGACTGGTGGTGGCTGGAAGGAGTTGGACCAGCAAGCAGAAGCTCAGGGACAAAATTATTTGGGCGGCGTCGGTGGGCATCTTGTGCGAGAATATGTGGACGGGGAGGTTGGGCGGCGGTGAGTGGGCTTTGGCGTGCTCGTTGGTCCATGTTCCGAGGTGTGGGCTAGATCAAATCGTGGACTACATACGGTGAGAGCCCATCATTGCGAAATTATGCAACTTAGCAAACGGAAATTGGGTTTCATAAAAAATTACATGGCGACTAATGATGACTTTATTGGAGGATAAATCATAACATTTGTAACCACGATGATTAGATGGGTAGCCCAAAAATACACAAGTGGTAGAGCGGGCTTGAAGTTTGTTTATGATAGTGGAGGGGAATATAGGATAACATAAACACCCAAATATCCTAAGCTGAGAATACGAAGGGTCTTTTTGATAAATAATTTTGAGTGGAGAGGGGTAGGCTAACCATTTGCTAGGGATTATGTTGAGAATGTAAGTTGTCATTTGTAATGCATGATGCCAAAATTAAGGTGGTAATGACGCATGTGCTAGTAAATGTACGAATAATATTATTAATGATGCAGATTTTTCTCTGGGCTTTTCCATTTTGTGATGACGTATGTGGACATGAAAATCGAAAGATATACCACTAACCTTACAAAATTCTCTAAATGACCCATTATAAATTTTTCTTCCATTATCACATTGAATGTTCTTAACTCTCCGTTCAAATTGAGTACGGATGAATGCTCTAAATGATAGGAATGTGAAATAAATCTGAGACTTTTTATATAACAAAAATGTCCACAAGAAATTAGAATAATCATCCAAGAAAAAAATATAATAACGGTGGCCCGAAGAGCTCAAAACGGGAGACGTTCAAATATCACTATGAATAATACCAAAAGGCAACATAGTACTATAATTTGAGGCAACAAAAGGCAATTTAACATGTTTTCCAAGGGGACAAGAAGGACAAGCATTAGCACTACGAGTGTTATTACACTCAATAAATTTATTGTTTTTAAGGGAGGCAAAAATAGACGCTTTACGATTTTGACTATAATTTTCAGAGAAGGATTGAGAGTCATCGGTGTCTCGGGATGTGACCATCATCATGGCGGAATGTGCTCCGGTTGCGGATTTTTTAGCTGACCCTGCTTCTTCTAGGGTGAGCATGGAACGTGCTTGGTAGAAAGGTGAGATAAGATTTCTTTGGCGAAGAAGAGTTCCAACTCCGTTATACGCCTCGGAGAGGCCCGCAACCATCTAAAGAACGAGATGATCATTTGTGATCGGCGCGCCGACATTCTTGAGTTGATCCGACAATTCCTTGAGCCTTTGAAAATATGCGGAGGCATTCAAAAATCCTCCATAGTTGTGTGAGAGAATTCTTGCTCAAGAGTTACATCACAAGAGTTTTTGTTATCTTAGAATATATCACGCAACCTATTTCAAACTTTCATTGTTGTGGCATCAAGTTTGATAATTGTATGCAAGAGGTCCGTAGAGATGGTGGAATAAATCCATTGGAGGACCCTAGCATCAAGAGTTGCCCATAACTCCATTTCATCATCGGTGGAAGGCACTTTCTCCTTGCCTTTTTCCTGTTTGATGATGTGATAAAGGACTCGATGAGATCGTGCGTGAATTTTAAACAGTTCTGCCCACGTCGCATATTGAACGTTCTCCATTTCAAGAACGATAGGGATGTTGTTCTTGATGTTGGAGACTGCAAGAGCAGGATAAAAGATATTTTTTGTGTTAGATATGATTGAGGAATAAGAATAAAAATTTGTGTGGCGGAAAAATTTAGAAGGGATGGCCGAGCCGAGTAGAGAGGGTGGCAGAAGAGTGGAGAAGGAATTTTTTTTGCCCTAGACTGCTGATACCATGAAAGAGAATAATCCCTTGATGATTTCATTCATGTAATTAGCTTATATACATGATATACAGTAGTCATCCTAGGCTATAATTACGAAAATCAAATATTCACCTAACTAATACAAAATATTGCTACAATAATTACAGATATACAAAATCACTAATTATATCAAAAGAATATATTTGCATATATTCTATCAACAAGTTTATATAAAAGTGCTCAAGGTTATATTAGGCCCCATCAATAATATGCATAGGTTGATATGCAAATTGCAATTAGCTCAATGGCAGTCCCAAAATCTAATTGTATGATATAAGTTGTCAAGAATGAGCCAAAGATGTCATAGCTGTGATCTACATATCAGGTGTAGAGAAGTATGACTTTTACAGGAAAATGATGTTCTCATCTTTTACAAAGAATTCTAATTGCTACCTCTCAGTCAGTTTGAAGTGGTATATCCAAATTACTAACTATTACATGTTTGTTGTATGCTTTTGTTCCCTGCATTAAGGTGAAAGTCCGATTCTAGCACTACGGTATTAATCATAGAACTTAGAAGAATAACTGTGACACAGATGAATAACATTTGCTTCAAGTAAATCATTTGTTCAATGAAACGAAAGGTTGCAAAGCGTACAATCTTCAATGAAAACAAAAGGCGCTGCTGCAAAGCGTGCAACCACAACTAGAAAATCTATTCCAAAACAAACTGCGTACATCTTAACAAATTGTTCGATGTTTTAAGGAGAAGCAGCAATAGAAATCGGGTGAAGACCAGCAGCACCTCTAGTTCCAACTCTGCCACGGCCTATTCCTGTTTGTTGGTTGTCAGAAGTATCCCTCCTCTTCACATTCACTCTTCTTTTGCCTTCTTCCATGTCATGTCCAATCTCAGATCCTGCATGCCTTTGAAAGCCTAGAGGCCTCCTGTTATCCTCTCTACTGTAGGATTTCGAAGAAGGCCAACAGTCGGTTGAATCAGCCGAATTTGGTTCCCATGAGGAAGGGGAAAGCCAGTTTTGCTGACCACCAATGACACTGTTGCTTCATGAGGATTCTTGCTCTTCTATATCAGTTTCCATTCTGAATGTTACATACTTCTGTATGCTTGGCTCCATTACGTCATCATTCACAGTAACTTCAGACTCCACGAACGGACCCTTGATCCCTAACCTCTTCTTAGAAGCATTATCATTCTGGTTAAATTGCTCGGCTGTGGGGTTTCTTCTCTTATCATCGGAGAAAGCACTGGACAGATTGGAGCTAGTGGTTGAGTTAAGGTCAGCAACTGCATCGAGAATTGAGCAAGCTTTTGTTACACAAGACGGTAGTGAAAATGTAGGGTTGGTGGTATTGGTTTTTTGATGGAAGTTTTGGATGTCCTCAAGCAATAATGCAGTATATGATTGAGGAGGATTTGTGAGGGCTTCCGGATTGATGTCTAGGTCTCTAGATAGCCTTAGTGACCTGCTTCTCTGGGGTTTATTATGGCTTTCGGGTCCTGAAACAATCACATTCATTGCAACATTATGCTGCTGCTCCTTGACTTTGCCATCCATAGTCCCTTTGCTGCTGCCAAGTTTGTTCTCAGTTCCTTGCTGAACAACTTTTCCATTGCTCACAGTTTCTGCATTCAACTTCTGCATAGAGAGAGCACATCAATATTGATACTATATCATCAGTTGATCAATCAAAATCCCAAAGTAATTGGGTTGGTTATATGAATCCTTTTATTCATTCCGCTCTATAGAGGCCTATTTCAGGTAAATTATTCATCTTTCAAGACAAATTAGGGTTCTCTAAATTTCACATTTATTCACACGTGGGTATACAAGTTTCTAACGAGACTACAATCAATCAAAATCCCAAACTAGTTGGGGTTGGTTATATGAATCCTCTACACTCATTCATCTCTATAGAGGTATACATTTCAGGTAAATTATTCATCTTTCAAAGCAAATCAAGGTTCTTTAAATTTCACATTTATTACTACATGGATATACAAGTTTCTAACAAGACTAAAATCAGTTTCAATTCTCTAGTTTCACACTTATCCCTACACCAGACCTACAAAACTAGAACTCATGTCAGACATATAATAAGTTCCTTTCCTAAACCAAACCATTGCATCAAAGGTTGACTAGTACAAGCAATTATTAGTCAGTCTATATACAGTATACTGTATAGGCTATAACTAAAACATGATATTAAGAATAATTTCTAGAAACTAATAAAAGGAGCCAACCTGGGAAGGGACAACATTGGTGTCAATCTCACTGAGAGGGTTTCTTCTGTAAGGAGATTGTTCTTGTTTCCTCGAATTGCTCCGGCTAAGGGACATTGGCTGCTGTTGATTATTATCTCTCTCACTCAACATCTTAGCATTCACCCTTGCTGGTGATCGAGCACGTGGAGATGCAGCAGTTCTTGGACCATCACCACCACCTGCATTATTTCTCTTCACTTGAATCCTCTTAACAGCAGCAACAGAAATATTGTCAGCTCCACCACCAGCATCAATACTCTTATCAGTAGCAGGTACAGATACCATCTTTCCTGGCCTACCACCACCATTATTTCCATTAGCATTAACAGAAGCCACATTAGTAGTAATTGGTGATTCAGATCTTCTACCAGGAGATCTACTCACCCTTCTACCCCCTCCACTACTACTACCTCTTTCTCTACTACTACCCGACCGCTGCTGCTTCTGCTCTCTCTCCCTACTCGGGGTTCTCCTTCGTCCCTGAGACGAAGAACTAGGGGTTCTAGGCTGGCGTTGACGTTGCCTATGCCTACGAACCCCATCATCCTCACAATCCACAACATTTTCTTGAACCCCCTCATTTCCATTCTCATTCTCAAAATCAAAACTCCTCTTTGAACCAGAGTACTTTCTACTACTCCTTTGAGTATTATTATTATTATTATTATTATTATTATTATTATTATTATTATTATTATCAGTAGATCCACTAGCACCCATCTTTCCAGTAGATGAACTCCTACTAAGCCTACCACATTGTATCAAAATAGCATCAACTTCTTCTTTAGTACAACTTGAAGTCCTCACTGGAGCTGATACAAAAATACTATTCTCTTTGCTACTAGTATTACCATTTTTAACACACTCAACTACTTCATTACTCTTTTTAACACTACCCTTTTCTCCTTCACACTTCCTATCAACTTCATGACTTTTTCTATGTTTACTAACAAAGATTTCTTTTTTCACACTTTCTCCTTCAACATCTTTCTTGTTCTCCACTTGGGTAGTAGTACTATTTTTGGTGGTTTCTTGATTTGTGTTTGAAACTGTAGTGGTAGAGGTACAAGTAGACTTAGAAGAAGAACAAGAAGTGTTCTTCTTGCTCAAACAACTCCCCATTTTTTTCTCTTCCAAGAATGCAACTTTTTTCAAGAATTAGAGTGAGAAGAACCAAGAAAGATTGAAGATTTTGTAACGGTAGGGGGAAAGAGATAAGAGGGAAGGGGGGGGGGGGGGGGGGGTACAGAGTTCAAGAAAACCACTCAATTAAAAATGGCAACTTTATGGGGTAATAGAAATAGATGCACAAGAGGCATTTCAAATTTTGACTGATTGCGTTCTAGGCACTCTGTCAATAGAGCCGTTAAAAGGGCTCTTTATTATTTGTTTTCAAAATATAAAATAATAAATGTTGTCACGTATCATGGGAATTTTATGTTATTCAAGGAATAAAAACAAAAAATGTTGTTGTGTTTTTTTTTTTTGACTAGGAACCCGCAACCGCTATTCTTTCGAAATACGCATGGTAAATCGGATCGACGCAATAGACGCAAACCACGTCAATCGAATAACCACTGATAGGGATCGAACTCGCGACTGGCGCGATGCCACTCTACTACACCAACTTAGCTACCCCGAAGGATATGTTGTCGTGTTAATGCTATTTTATGAAGTATGTTTGGGGAATGATGAGAATCTTGATCCATTTTTTGGATTAGGGAATCCTTCAACGATCGTTTGATCAGTGGGTCTCACGTTAAAGGCAGTCCGGTGCATTAAGTTCCCTCTATGTACGGGGTTCGAAAAAAGTCAAAACATAAGAATCTACTGTACGCAATTTTAACTCAGGAATAAGTTGTTTCCACTTCTTGAACTCATGAACTCCCAGTAATTTTCTAGAATTGAATTTTTTGCTTTGGTGTTGTGCTTGTACGATTTTTAAGTGGAAATGAGTCAATTGAACTTTGAAACCTATACTATAATTTTCTTGCATTTATTTTTCAAATCTCATACGTGTAAATTTTAAAAATATTATAATAAAGACATAAAGCAAAAATAAATTTATGTAAAAGCTACAAAATCAATTGACTGTGATATCTTCACTAGGTACTAATGAATAATTAACGCAACAATTAAACTAGGTTGCGTTAGGTGGAACATGTTTTCAAGAGGGGAGCAAGTATTATAGCAACCTTAAACCTACTAAAATTCGGTTATTTGGCCCTTTATCATGATGCTCTTTTGAATTTTCGGTAATAGAAATGGTGACAAATGTGGACTACTTTTTAAAGGATGTAATGTGAAACTCTATGAAAATAGTTTGATGACTGGTCAAATTTGAAGATTCGTAGTTGAACAATTTATTTTTAATTATATTTTAGCTAAGTTCAGCAATTTTTTTTGGTCTTTTCGGTATCCGCATTGGGGCCCGACTAATTCGGATTCGTGCCGGGTAATACCACATTGAAGGGCAAAACAGTCCCTAACAATGGTGATTCCGTACCCAAGGGGACTCGAACTTAAGACCTCTTGGTTAAGGATGGAGTAGTACCAACCACTACACCACAACCATTGTTGATAAAGTTCAACAATATGAAAGTTGGTTTCAAGTTACAATAGCATTTCATATTGCTAAGCGTAATTGAATTTTGCAATTGGTTTCTTTACTTGCGTTTAAATGATTGAACATTATAAAATAGACTAAAATTAGGGAAATTTTGGAAGAGCGTTCAAATTTTGTTACTTCTTCCCTACTATTTTATGATCTGTTCGGCCAAGCTTTTAAAAAAATATTTTCATTTGTTAGAAGTAGTTCTGCAGAAACTGTTTTTAGAGAATTTGTTAGAGTGTTTGACCTATAATTATAAAAGTACTTCTGAGAAACAGAAATACTTTTCTGTTTGGCCCACATTTATGCAAATTTACTAGAATATTCTTTTTAATAGATTTAAAACTATTTAAAATATTTTTTTCTATCCTATGTTTCTAAAAAATAGTATATCTTTACACTTTAATATTTTTTTTAAAATTATTTAGTTGCAACATTTAATCAAAAAAATATATTATATTGTACATAAGAAATGTAACGACAATATGATAGTCAATGACTCAAATATGTCCAAACCTACCTCCCGCCCTACCCACACCTATCCCCACCCCATCCTCAAATTCTATGTCATATATTTTTTTTTACTTTTATAAAAAATATGAATTTTTTTCTTCCCCCTACCCCACTCTATTGGCCTACCCCATCCTCAAATTTCTATTTCATATTTTTGTTACTTTTATAAAAATGATTGAAAATATGATTTTTTCTTACCTCCCCTACCACCCCCCACCACCACATTCTCAAATTACTATTTTATATTTTTTTACTTTTATAAATAATTTATAAAAAAAATGATTTTTCATTACCCATACCTATCCCTCCCCACCATCGCCATACCCACAGAAATTGGCGGTCGGATACTCCTGTAATTATCCGAGAACTGGACCCGAGAACTTCGGATGATACTGACCGAAACCTTATGATCGGATCACAGTACCAAAAAATACGAACGATAAGAGCCGGACCGATAACCGTAAAATATCCAGAACAACCCCAGGTCCCACTCCAGCCCCCGGCCGGTCCACTCGCGCTAATTAGTTGTAAATTAATGAAACTTTAAATGATCATAACTTTGCGCTCGAATGTCCGTTTGACCTAATTTTTTTTTTTTTGATTTAGCGTATTTTTTCGAGATAGGGCCGGACAAACAGCTAAAGCAGTTTGGAGCAGTCGATTTCTCAAAAAATATCCGTCTTGCCAATCAATTTCACTTTTACCCCAAATTGTTACCAATTGTCCATTTTCAAATCTAAATATCTCGCGCTATACAATATATTTCAATGTAAAATTTTTGTGGTAATGTGTCCGAGAATGTCAATTTCAGTATTGGAAATTCAATTTAAAAAAAAAATATCGGTCCGACCCGGGAATTTTTTACCGGTCCGGACCGAGAACCGGACCGATAAGATTTCGGTCCGGGATCGGTAAGTGGATACCCGGACCGGACCGGACCGATAACACCCCTAGCCCTACCCCATCCTCAAATTTCTATTTCATATTTTTTGTTACTTTTATAAAAAAAATTATAAAATATGAATTTTTTTCTTACCCCCCTACCCCCTCCCCCCGCCCTACTCCATTCCCAAATTTCTATTTTATATGGGGATATTATATGAGACTAAAAGGAATTTTGTGAAAACAAAAAGGTAAATGGGTCCAAAAAAAAGTTATTTAATGAGCAAAAAGGGATTCTCCAGAAGCACTTCCGGAGAAGCACCAAATTGGTGTTTCTACTTCTCTTTTCCATCTAGAAATACTTTTTGGCATCTGAAAAAAGTATTTCTACTTCTGGAAAGTAGCTGTTTGGCTTAAGAAGTGTTTCTGAGAAACAAAAACACTTTCAGAAGCTTGGCCAAACAGATACTTATTATTTTATACAATTTTCACAAACTTCAACAACTTAAATTTTTTCAACTTAATTCCTTTAAATATTCAAAATTTTATACTGTTATCGCATGATTCTCTATAAGTACAAATGTTCTTTTTTATTTTTTATATCAAACTAATCTTTCAATCACTGTTTTAATGTTTTTTTCTACTACAACTAGTATTATCTTTCACCAGTCAAGTTAATATATCTAAAAGTTGGTTCAGCCAAATGGTAATTTTTGTGCCTACTATGGTCTTGAATGCCAATGTTAAGGCCTAGGAAGGACGCTTTGAAAGAAAATAACTCCCCTGTCTCCTCCCAAAAAATTTTGCAATTTAACAGGGTTTATGCGGGCGTTTCCTCCAAAAAATTAGAGGCGTAGCTAGAATTTAAAGTTTACGGATTAAAGGAATTTTCGTCCTTTTTGTTTATTTGATTCTAAATTAATAATTTGTAGTATATATTAAATGAATTCTTAAGACAAATATAAGATTTGAACCAAATTTACTGAATTCGATCAAACCCGCTTGCTATACTCTAGCTCCGCTCTACCATAAACTTTCTCTTGGAGCACAAGTTCTTAAGAACAATTCATCTAAAACTACGGCATGTTTTGAAATATAGCTCACCCCTAAAAGGAGAAAGAAGGTGCCAAGAATAAAAAGGAACTATCTTGCGCTGACTTCTCTGTGGTGCGTATACATAGGTTTTCCAATAGGTAGGCGGAGCTACATATATTGAAAGTTGATCAGACCCTTTATCAAAATTATACTATATATATGTTAAATATTAATTTTAAACACCCTCAGGTCTTAACCAAAGTCTTTTACTTTACCATAAGACTGGATGTTGGTGCAATATGAAAACCTGTGCAAGCTGCTAACTAGGAGGGTATTTGGATTTATTTTAAGTGTTAATTGACTTTTAAGCACTTTTTTTAGTTTTAGTAGTGTTTTACAATGGAAAAAAGTACTTAAAAATACTTACTTTTAGACATGAAAAGTACAAAAATAATCTAAAAGCAAAAAATTGGACATTACCAACTTATAGTTGCTTTTAAAAGCCAATCCAAACACCTCTAGGGTGGGTATTCCAACTACAATCTTTATCTAAACCAGCTTCTGGATTGAAGTAATCCAAGTATACCATTTTTCATTTCTTGAACCATCCAGTTTTGCTCTTAGGTAATTCAAAACATTTACACATACTCCGCAGGGCGGATCGAACCCCTTTCGGCAACAAAATTACACTAGTTAAAATTATTTTTCATGTATATATAATAAATGTTGAATCCCTTTGACTTTTTCGTATGTTTACTTTTTTATATTTTAAACCTCTTAGTGAAAATCCTGACTCCGCCACGGTATACTCGGGCTAAAAAGGAATCAAGCCCGTGCATCAAAGAGCATGTTACATACCTAATGAGTACCGAATAATTTGTGTTCCCAATATGACCATTTATACTTTTAAATGAGTTGTATAACTCAATACTTCGTCATATTTACTAAGACGCAACAAGACCTAGTTAAGATCAAACAATTTCAACCATGAAGTCATATCACACTTGTCTTGAGCAATTAGGTCAATTTACAAGCAAACCTTCCATCCAAATCATCATAAATTTACTGCAACTAAAATGGCAAACACTGAAACAGTATGCAGGTGAGTTAACTTGATAAAGAAAGTACCAATTTAATTCATATTATTGACAAAATTCCACAAGAAGGCAGTGAAAGGTACAACTTAAAAAGATACAAGAGCTTGAAATTAGGAGCAACCAGGAAAACAAGAGAACAAAAGCAAAAGTCAACATCTAATGCAACAGGAAAAGACACAAGTGACATCCTTTAGTGGAAATAAAGGGAATTACAATGAGGTTGTTCCATGTGAGACTATTATTCATGACATAAGGAAATTAACTCCACAAGATATTGAGCAAACCATCAGTCCCATTATTGCCAAGAAATTATATTTCCTGCACAAAGGTAAAACCATAACAATTAGCATTCAGAACATTACACACTATTTCTTGAACTTTTCCATTCTAACCCCCCACCCAATCCCCCCCCCCCCCCTAACTCGATAAATGTTTATCTGCAGCCGATTTTACGAAACCAGGATAGGCTCCAAACACGATTTTGATTCTAAATTAGGTTTTCTATTCTGCGATAAATCTATTCTAAAGAAAGATCAACCTATACATAAGAGGGGTTGGTTCATGGTAATGAATGGTGGTATTGATTGGGGCAAGCGCAACACTCGTTCCCGCAGCCCTTGTTGCAGGTGATAGTTTCAAAAATAAGGGCACGGAGAGCTGCTTTAAGCAAAAACCTTCCGGAATAAGCTACTATAACTTTCATTTGGTTCAAAACGAGGATATCCCAGGATAGATAATAATGTAATTATACTAAAATGTTGGTGTCTATAGGAACCAGCTTCTCTACCTGCAAGGATCTACGTACATCTCACCTTTTCCAGACCCACTTGTGGACTATACTGGGTATGTTGTTGTTGTTTAAGATTTTGGTACAACTTATAAGAAATAATACCGGTTTTAGACACGGAATAAATTTAACCCCAAAATTTATGTCGACATAACCCACCTAATCCCTTGAAGCAAACGCCCGTAACAGTTAAAAATTAACCATGAAAGTGATAAATGTATGTAGGAAAGACACTTATCTTCCATTCCATTCATTAACTTGGTATAAACACCCAAGAAAGTTTTTCTCCGGCATCATAACAAGATCATAATAACTCAATTAGCTTTTTTTCAGTCTGAGCATTAGGCAAGAGCAAGTAAAGACTCACTTCACTTGTCAAAAATCAAAAGGTTCATACACCTAGCAGTGTTCTTATCTTACTTTGACACTTTTGGATACTCAAATTGCTATGAAACTCAATCTAAATGACAATTTGGTAATTGAAATAAAAGAAATCATTCAAGGAAGAGAGACTAACCCAAGAGTAAGACGATTTTGGGGATCACCAGTAGAATAGCCAGTGAAGTAGAAATAACGAGATACAATATAAACAGCTCCCAGAGATGCACAAATCAAGGGGTGCTTAATTCCTCCAACAATCATTAGCATGAAAAACATTGGCAGCATTTCCAATGAATTCTGATGACCCCTCTGCAATTACCAAACCAATATAATAAATCCATATCATTTCCTAATCTACAATTACCAAACAACATCAAGAATCATAAACTATGTGATCACCTAAAAAAGGAAACTAAGTTTACTTCTTCCTCTAAACAAAAAGTAAATACTAAAAAAATAGAGAGCAAACCTGAACACAGTTAAATTGCTTAGCGTTCTTATTTTCAGCTTCAGTAGCATACATTGTTGGATAAGAAACCTTGTACCTGTTAAGAATTTCCATTATTAATCAGTATCTCTAGATTAAATTCACAAAAAGGGTATGCCATAACTCTTTAAAAAACAGATCATTAGCTTCAAATCACAAAAGGGGTTTGCGATAACTCATTAAAAATGAATCTTTAGCTTCAAATGACAAAAGGGGTTTGGGATAATTCAATGAAAAAACGATTCTTTAGCTTCAAATGACAAAAGGGGTTTGGGATAATTCAATGAAAAAACGAATCTTTAGCTTCAAATGACAAAAGGGGTCGGGTAAAATAAGGCAAAATCAAGAAATAATCAGAGATTTTGACAAATTGAAGTGAAAAAGTGGTACTGTTTGCGAGCTTTGCCGACTTGAAAGGACATCCAGAAATTGAGGAAACAGTATAAGACAAGAGCAAGAACTACGTATCCGTATTCTTTAGGGAGCAATTCAACTCCAGCCATGGCTTGTTTTGAGAGAGTGGGAAGTTTTGGTGATTGATACTTTGCTTTGTGTCGAGGTGAGGTTTATATTGACTCGTTCCAGATCTGAAAAAGTAATGTTGTCTTGTTTGCCAAGACTGCTCCAATTGGATTTTGACCGTGTATACTATTTGTGTTCCCACATTTAATAATAGGAAATTGAAATAATACTATACTTAGCCTGCACGGCTGCACCTAATGCTGTTATCGGACCGGTCCGGTGCAGGTATCGACCTATCGACCGGTCCGATAAACTGCCGTCCCGGACGGTAAGGTTCGATCGGCGAGATCGGGCCACCGAAACCTTATCGGTCCGGTTCTCGGTCCGGACCGGTAAGAATTTTTGGGTCGGGCCATTTTTTTTTTTTTTTTAAAAAAATTTTGAATTTTCAATACTGAAATTGACATTCTCGGACGCGGTGCTACGCAATTTTTACGTTGAAATCAATTGTACATCGCGAGATATTTAGATTTGAAAAGGGAAAAAACGTAACGATTTGGGGGAAAAGTGAAATTGAGGGGCAAGATGGACGTTTTTGGAGAAGTCGGCTGAAGCAAAAAGAGCGAACAAGTTTGATGCACCCCAATAAAAAAGTAATAAGAAATAGGCAAAAGCCTAAGTTTGGAGGTGCTTGTTATTCATAATACATTTCACTCTCTCAAAACAAAAGAGGGGAAAGATAGATATGAAGTGAAGGAAAGAAATCAAAAGAAAAGGGAAAAATTGAAAAGCTAAAGAGCTTATGGTACACAAAATGAGCCTAAATGCCTATTTTTACCTACCCATGCCTAAGCCTACATTACAACCCTGAAAAGTCCTGAAGATCTCTTATATGCATATCCATGATTAGTGGAGAATAGCAAGTAAAAATGCCATAGGATTTTTTGAAATTGACATGCATAATTCAGTATTCTTACTTCCATTAAGTATGATTAAAATGAGTTTGCGAAATATCTAGTTTAATGTGTTTAGAATGCTAAAACTTCATGCTATATGTTCCTGCATATTATTCTGTTAATCTTCATGTTTTTCTAAGTAACACCAATGCAGCAAAGTGATCAATGTCGTTGAGTCTTTCTATTTTCTTTTTTTCTTGTGTCTTTATTTCTTTCTTTTGATCTTTGCTCGAGGGCGAGCAAAGGTTAAGTTTGAGGGTATTTGATCGGTGTATTTTATATACACCTTTTGAGTCATTTTTAGTTAGTATTTTACTCATTTCATTTATGTTTAGTATAGTATTAAGGTCGTTTTCCTTTCTTTTGTGTCACAGTGGTCAGAAATGGAGAAATGACGAAAAGGAGATGAAATGAGCATAAATGAGATGGAATTGCACACTAAAAGGGCCAAGAAATGAAGTCTAAGTTTGAAATTATAGAGGAGATCGACGAAGTCCGGACGAAAAAGGGCGACGAAAGCGGAATCCGCCAAAAACGCGTCATCGGCCATGCTACCGGGCGGCAGCGGCCCAATGTGCTAAAAGTTCGAAAGTTGCTGATTTTCAAGGCGCCAGCTGATCTGCTGGCCGACGCGGGATTTATGAAGTTCTGGGCCGAATTTGACATGTTTTCAGAGTCCTAAAGGAATAACTTTTCCTACCTAAAGGGATAATTTTTCCTACCTTAAAACCCTTACCTAAAAGGATTCTAATAACTTTTCCTAGCTACATAATCCTTAACCCTTCACCTAAAGGATTCTTGGTCTATAAATAGTCTCTACATCATTAGAAGAATTCATTCTCCATTCCACCATTCACCATTCTACATCCATCCATCCACCAATCCATCTTGTAAATATTCCACAACACAACCCTTGGATGCTAGAAGGCTTGGAGACTCGTTCTTAAGTATTTTCTTTTCTTTCTTTTACTTTATTTCAGTTTTATGTTGGATATTGAATTAGTTCTTGTCATGTCTATGGCTAGGAACTAATTCTAATATAGGGCTTTCCATGTCAATTCACATGAACCTTATTTTATGAATTAATGCATGTTATGGTTGTTCTTCTTATTGTTGAGATTTATCCAATAGATGTTTTGATTGCTTGGTAATTAATTGATCACTAATTATCATTATTTATATGATTTCTAATCAAACTTCGAAAGGAGGAGGTTGTGACTATGCTGTAGTTGGGTAGACATAGGTCGAATTGGGGATGAAAATACCTCAATTACTTGTGTAGCATTAATAGGATTTTTGTTCTTAATCCTCCTATAGAGTCATCCTTATCACCGAAAGGTAGAAAGGAGCGCTACTGGGGTTGAATGTTTATATAGCCTTAACGGGAGTATAAAACGAATTAGTAAACCCGCTATCTCCAAAAGAAGAAGAATCATAGTTAATTGCATTAATAAGTAATCTAAGTGGATAGTTGAGGAGACTTGGAAGCCCTATTTCCATTATCACTGAAGTAAACACATAGTTAATTAGTCTTTATAATTATTAGTTATAATCAACAACTCAAATATCGGTCACCAAATAGATAACAAAGAATAGAAGTTGGTACTTGAACACTAATCCCTGAGGACGATAACTCGGTCTTCAAGACTATATTACTTGACTCGACAACGTGCACTTGCGTTAAAGTGTGTGCATTAAATCGCGCATCAAGTTTTTGGCGCCGTTGCCGGGGATTGGCGTAGTTCAATATCGATTTATCTATTCTTATGTCTAATTTGGTTGCTCCAAGAACAAGTTCTAATTTGTTCTGCGAGCAATTTTTTATCACCTTTTGTTGTTTTTCTTATTTTGCAGGTTAAAAAAAAAAAAATCAGGACACATGGACTACTACTATCAGAGACAGTGGAGTCATCAACAACATCTTAACCCACAGGGTCCAGAGGAAGATCGAAATGAGTTGCGGGCAGACATACTTATGCTCACCAAGTGTCAGACTCAGTTTATGGCTGAGACAAGGGAGTCCCTAAAAAATTTGGAGACCCACATAGGGCAACTGATGGATGAGATGAGCAATACACCTCAAGTAAATCTGCCTAGCGACATCATTATGGGAGGTGGCAAGCAAATTGAGGAGCCTGAACCACACCCAGCTATTGAGGACTCAGGCGATATAGTTGGTGTAGAGAAGGAAAAGATCGATGAGATCCAATTATTCACCTTTTTGGATTCTGTGGAAATTCTTCTTCCTGCACCTGTTACAGAAGAAACACCACAAGCTATCACTGTTGATCCTCAAATAGGAAGTCCATACCATCAAGGGCACCCCCTAGAGTTGAGAGATGTAGGGAATTTCACTGATCCTTACATTATAGAGAGCCTAAAAGACAAGCATGCCTTGTTTACTTGGGGGATAATCGTATATCCGAGGCCCTTGTTTGAAGCAATTGTTGTAGTTGAAGTGAGACTGCAATAATAACTGCGGATTGCAAGCGATTCGCGAAGGATCGATGGGCACTCGTAAAGGTTAATCGTCCGGCTAAAGGCGTTAAAGACGCGCTTGTTGGGAGGCAACTCAATGTTTTTAATTATGTTAGTTTAATTTATGTCTTTAGTTTATTTTATTTTGTCTTGAAACGATTATCACGGTCTTGGGTTCTTGTTTTGTGTTGTTGGATGGCAGTGGGTGAAAGCTAAAGCAGGAAAAAGGAGCAAAACGCAAAAAAAGGAGAAGCGGCGCCTGAATCTCGTGAGAGCCACAAGATTAGCAGCGCGCGCGAATCTCAGGGCCACGGCGCCGGAATTTCAGAGAGCCGTATTCCGTGCAAATTTCAGAATTTTTCCTCCTAGACCTCCGTTATGACCGCTGTGTTGTGTCAGTAAGTTGTCCATATATTTTTTTTTAGTCTTGCACACATTGGGACAATGTGTGATTTAAGTTTGGGGGGGTGTCTTATTGTTTTTGATATTGTTGAGTCTTGTTGATTTGTTTTGTGTATTTTTGAGTCATAAAATTTTTTTTGAGTCATAATTTTCTGTCAAAGATCATGCGTGTTGTAGTTACTAGAAACACCTAGTGAATTAAGGTTGAATAATGTAATGGAATTAGAAGCAACTATCTAAACACTTAGGTTAGATATGCCAAAAACTCATGAAATCTGTCTATTTGGGGTTTCTGCTTGAATTGTGCATTGTTAAATGATTAAAACCTATATGTATGATTACTTGCTATTTGAGGCGAAATAGTTAGGATATGCATGTTAGGGAGATGACTCAGGCATTTCTTTGTTAGCCAATTCTTACCACTTTTTCCTATCTCTGACATTAAAAATATCCCTAGTCAGCCCCGTTGAGCCTAAACATTAAACTTTTTTTTGACACCCTATATTTCCACACTTGTGCCATAAGTAAAAATGTGAAATAATTGGAATAGAAAGTGTTAAAAAAGAGACAAAAAGAGCGAACAAGTTTGATGCACCCCAATAAAAAAGTAATAAGAAATAGGCAAAAGCCTAAGTTTGGGGGCGCTTGTTATTCATAATACACTTCACTCTCTCAAAATAAAAGAGGGGAAAGATAGATATGAAGTGAAGGAAAGAAATCAAAAGAAAAGGGAAAAATTGAAAAGCTAAAGAGCTTATGGTACACAAAATGAGCCTAAATGCCTATTTTTACCTACTCATGCCTAAGCCTACATTACAACCCTGAAAAGTCCTGAAGATCTCTTATATGCATATCCATGATTAGTGGAGAATAACAAGTAAAAATGCCATAGGATTTTTTGAAATTGACATGCATAATTCAGTATTCTTACTTCCATTAAGTATGATTAAAATGAGTTTGCGAAATATCTAGCTTAGTGTGTTTAGAATGCTAAAACTTCATGTTATATGTTCCTGCATATTATTCTGCTAATCTTCATGTTTTTCTAAGTAACACCAATGCAGCAAAGTGATCAATGTCGTTGAGTCTTTCTATTTTCTTTTTTTCTCGTGTCTTTATTTCTTTCTTTTGATCTTTGCTCGAGGGCGAGCAAAAGTTAAGTTTGAGGGTATTTGATCGGTGTATTTTATATACACATTTTGAGTCATTTTTAGTTAGTATTTTACTCATTTCATTTATGTTTAGTATAGTATTAGGGTCGTTTTCCTTTCTTTTGTGTCACAACGGTTAGAAATGGAGAAATGACGAAAAGGAGATGAAATGAGCATAAATGAGATGAAATTGCACACTAAAAGGGCCAAGAAATGAAGTCTACGAAGTTCCGGAAATTATAGAGGAGATCAGACGAAGTCCGGACGAAAAAAGGACGACGAAACGGAATCCGCCAGAAAAACGTCACCGGCGCCGCGACGCCCAATGTGCTGAAAGTTCCGAAAGTTGCTGATTTTTCAGCGCCGCTGCCAGGTCATGGCGCGACGCGGGATTTATGAAGTTCTGGGCCGAATTTGACATGTTTTCAGAGTACTAAAGGAATAATTTTTTCTACCTAAAGGGATAACTTTTCCTACCTTAAAACCCTTACCTAAAAGGATTCTAATAACTTTTCCTACCTACATAATCCTTAACCCTTCACCTAAAGGATTCTTGGTCTATAAATAGTCTCTACATCATTAGAATAATTCATTCTCCATTCCACCATTCACCATTCTACATCCATCCATCCACCAATCCATCTTGTAAATATTCCACAACACAACCCTTGGATGCTAGAAGGCTTGGAGACTCGTTCTTAAGTATTTTCTTTTCTTTCTTTTACTTTATTTCAGTTTTATGTTGGATATTGAATTAGTTCTTGTCATGTCTATGGCTAGGAACTAATTCTAATATAGGGCTTTCCATGTCAATTCACATGAACCTTATTTTATGAATTAATGCATGTTATGGTTGTTCTTCTTATTGTTGAGATTTATCCAATAGATGTTTTGATTGCTTGGTAATTAATTGATCACTAATTATCATTATTTATATGATTTCTAATCAAACTTCGAAAGGAGGAGGTTGTGACTATGCTGTAGTTGGGTAGACATAGGTCGAATTGGGGATGAAAATACCTCAATTACTTGTGTAGCATTAATAGGATTTTTGTTCTTAATCCTCCTATAGAGTCATCCTTATCACCGAAAGGTAGAAAGGAGCGCTACTGGGGTTGAATGTTTATATAGCCTTAACGGGAGTATAAAACGAATTAGTAAACCCGCTATCTCCAAAAGAAGAACAACCATAGTTAATTGCATTAATAAGTAAATCTAAGTGGATAGTTGAGGAGACTTGGAAGCCCTATTTTCATCATCACTGAAGTAAACACATAGTTAATTAGTCTTTATAATTATTAGTTATAATCAACAACTCAAATATCGGTCACCAAATAGATAACAAAGAATAGAAGTTGGTACTTGAACACTAATCCCTGAGGACGATAACTCGATCTTCAAGACTATATTACTTGACTCGACAACGTGCACTTGCGTTAAAGTGTGTGCATTAAATCGCGCATCAGTCTCCGCAAGTCATTATATGACCTGAAACAGGCCCCCGTGCGTGGTATGACAATTTACCAGGTATATTTTGCAGATTGAGTTTGTTTGTAGCAGGAGTGAATAGTGATACATCACTTTTTATTTTACATCGAGGTAGTAGCATTGCTTACTTATTACTTTATGTGGATGATATTGTTCTTACTGCCTCCTCCGATGGGTTGAAAAATGAGATTATTCCTCTGCTTAAGATCGAATTTGCAATGATTGATTTGGGCAAGATGAGTTACTTCTTAGGGATATCAGTGACCAGGTCTGCCAACCACATGTTCTTGTGTCAGCGTAAGTATGCAGAGGAAATTGTGTAGATGGCGAATTGCAAAGTCATGCCTACTCCAGTGATTCGAAATTTAAGCTCAATGCTATGAATAGTGCTCTAGTCTCCGATCCTACTCTTTATAGGAGTCTTGCAGGTGCACTTCAGTATCTTACATTTACAAGGCCAGATATTGCTTATGATGTTCAGCAGGTATGCCTATTTATGCATGCCCCCAGAGAGTCTCATTCTACTGGGCACACTGAATTATGGTTTGCACCTATACCCCTCTGCACCAAACAGGTTACTCTCTTACACAGATGCAGATTTCGAAGGGTGTCCGGACACGCGACGCTCCACCTCCGACTTTTGTGTTTTTTTAAGGGATAATCTGATTTCTTGGTCTGCCAAGCGACATGCTACCCTATCTCGTTCAAGTGCCGAGGCTGAGTGCAGAGACGTTGCAAATGTGGTAGCTGAGATTTGTTGGCTGTGTCTTTTGCGTCAGACATCTATTGTGTACTGTGATAACATCTCTGTCATCTATCTTTCTCACAATCCGGTTCAATCAGCAAACCAAACACATTGAGATAGACTTACACTTCGTTAGTAAGAAAGTTGCGCTAGGCCATGTCAGAGTATTACATGTTCCCTCCTCATATCAGTATGCATATATATTTATCAAAGGACTTCCCCGACAATTATTTCTTCACTTCAGATTCAGTCTCAGCGTCCGGCCTCCTCCCGCTCCGACTGAGGGGTGTGTAAACGTGTATAAAGATAAACTCCACCATAATTAGAATATATCTCATATATTGTGTAAATATTAGTGATATATAATTATGGTAAACTAGGACTCCTCTTATAATTAGGACTAGAATTCCTATTATATTAGGGATACATCTTGTACACATATATTAATATTAATATTAATGAGAAAGACTCCCTAAAGAAAATTAATATCATAAAGATCACATATTTTGAATTTGTACATTACTATCCAAGAAATGGGAATAGCAGTTTTTACTATATTTCAATAATAAGATTTAAATCAATTGCTTTTGCTGTTGCTCATTTCCTTGACTTCTAATTTTTTAATGTGGTCACATTTAATTTCTTTTTTCATTAATGTACATTATTAGATTCATTTGTCTCCGCGTCTTTAATTTGCTTCTTTAATATAGTGATAGAAAAAATTAGGTAATCACAATTTCTACATTTTTATCTAATTAAGTAATCACATTTTCTACATTTTTATTTAATTAAGTAATCACAATTTCTTCATTGTGTAAAAATAGCTGTAAAAATGATTAGGTCCTAAAATGAAGAAGATTAGAGATTAGAGATTTTCCGTATTTTGATATTATTAGTAAAATATTGTTATATATGTTATGTAATTAAATGTAAATATTCTAAATAATTGGACCCGTGCATGGGTATCACTAACTAGTATACTACTATACTTAGAGAAGACAATACTATTACTGAACGGCTAGCCTTTTTTTGTTGGGTGTAGGGTGGCCAGTGGGCCGGGATCGGGGTCGGGGTCGGGATCCGGCGATGTCCCGTCCCGTCGGAAAAGGGGACCAATTTTAGCGGGCCGGGTCGGTATTGGGATTTCCAATTTTTTTTGGAATTTAATTTTAAAAAATAATATATATATAAACACCTCAATAATTGAACAAGATAGTGTAATAAAAACATTTCAATATTGTTTTTGTGCATCTACACGCATAATATCATCTATTGAGGAAAATGAGAACAATAAGCCATCTGATAATAGTAACAAGATCATTATTAACTCCTCATCTCCTTCATCTTGTAACATTACTCGTTAAGACGGCTAAATGGGTAATCTGGCAAACTGCGCAAGTCTATCATATCCCTTTTCAGTTTGGAATTTGCTATGAAGGACTTGGGGTCGTTGAGTTATTTTTTGCGTATTACTGTCACTCGTCATGCATGTGGCTATTTCTCTCTTAGAGAAAGTATGCATCAGAGATTATTGAATGCGCTGACATGTCATCCTGTAAGTCATCTCCTACTCCGGTTGACACTTCTAGCACACCATACGAGGATCCCTTCCATTATCGTAGTCCTGCGGGGCTCTTCAATATCTCACGTTTACAAGACCCGATATTACTTATGCAGTGCAGCAGGTGTGTTTATTCATGCATGATCCGAGGAAAGAACATATGCACGCTCTCAAACGCATTGTGCATTACATTCAGGGCACTCTTGATTACGGTTTACACTTATATCCATCATCAGTATCTACTCTCATATCTTATACATATGTTGATTGGGGTGGATGTCCAGATATCAGGCGTTCGACATCTGGTTATTGTATTTTTCTTGGTGAAAACTTGGTCTCTTGGTCGGCTAAACGACATGCTACTTTGTCGCGATCCAGCGCGGAGGTCGCATATCGAGGGGTAGCCAATGTGGTGTCTGAGACATGTTGGTTGCGTAACCTACTCTTAGAGCTTCATTTCCCTATTCGGAAAGCTACATTGGTCTACTGCAATAATTTTAGTGCGATATATCTCTCAGGGAATCCTGTCCAACATCAGCGCACTTAGCATATCGAGATGGATATTCACTTTGTTCGCGAAAAGGTAGCTCGTGGACAAGTATGTGTCTTGCATGTCCCCTCACGTTATCAAATTGCTGACATCTTTACTAAGGGTCTTCCCTTAGTTCTGTTTGAAGATTTTAGGGACTGTACGACAACCGTCCGTTATGACTGCGAGGGTGTGATAGAATATACACCGTATATTCCTTTGATATTATTAGTGATCTTGTACATCTGTAATTATGATAGTAATCTTTTGTATTAAAAAAATGTATATTTATTTTCCGTAATTATAGGCTAGGTTTACTATTGTATATCGTGTATATAAATTAATTACATTAATGAAAATAATCAAGAAATTATTCTCTTTCAATGCATTTTTCAGTGAGCTGGTTCATGGGACTGAGGTGGAAAAATCATGTTTTATAGCACAAATTTTCTATTGAATATCGATGGAAAAAACCTTTATTTCTAGTTGTGCATAGAAACTTAATATAACACGATAAACAGCCTGTGCTAGCGTTTCAAATAGGTCTTAGTTAAAGGGACAAGAGACTTGAGTCATGTTTCTCCAAGAATCATCTACAAATGTTATCTTTGTTGTAACTTGTAACAGAGAATCAATCGATAATGATGCAAAAGATACAACCCTAACCTAAAATAGAGTATTGTAAACTGCATAAAGGACTTCTATTAACATTCTTATAAAAAACTTACATGCAACTGTTTTTGAATTTTCCTGTAAGATACATACACAATACCGAGCATTTAATTGGAAATGCAAGAAGCGAACTTCAAAGAGGCAAGCTGAGAGTGTCAACTTTTTGTGGTATAGCAATAGTACCTTGACAAAGTTGAGCAATCCATCAACGAATACCAGATTCCTCCAGCAGTTTAAGCAGACTATGTTCAGGTGCACTGACGGACGGAAGAATAACCCGATTCATGGGAGGTCTAGGTATTGTTCGAGCTGCCTCAGAGTCGGCATCTCTTTCTTCCTGCATAACTGGAATATCAGGCCTTCTAATTCGCACAGAAGGAACTCGTTCCTTCCATATTCTTCCATCCTATGAGCCAAGAAGTATACAAATTCCCATTTAGCAGTCTTAACGAGTAATGTTACAAGATGAAGGAGCTGAGGGGTTAATAATGATCTTGTTACTATTAACAACCATCATATTCCTTATCTCCATTACCAGATGGCTTATCCTCAGCCTCTGAGGATTCATGCCCCCGAACCAGTGCCATCTCCTTCGACTCAATACTCTTTTCGGACTCGATCTTCATCTCGAACGAGATGAGTTTCATCCACCGCACTTGCTCCGCTGCTCTTCTTTTGCAACTGAGTAATAGCCTCCTGTTGCTCTTCAACATATTAAAGATTCGAGCCAAATTTATTTCGTCATCCTCATCATCGTCCGGTGTTTCCTCACGTGACCTTCTAGACCTTGTTGGAACTTGTATGAAATGGAGAAGAAACAAGTGATTAAACTAATTTGTGGAATTTTGGTCGAAGGGCCGCGACACCTCACGACCAGTAACCCAAGGAAAATCACCGTCGACAGGGCCGCGATGCAGGATTTCCAATAAGCTACTGGAATTACCAAAGTGATTTAGGGCTGCAGCGCAAGGACGAAGGGCCGGAACGCCTGATTGGTAGTAAGCCACTGGAACGGGAAATTGAATTAGGGCCGCGGCGCTGAGGGCAAGAGCCGCGGCGCTTCGCAACGGTAATTTCCAGATTTGAACCAAAAGTTGTGTCTCTTCACATAAGGTCACAACCTTTAGGTGAAAGACTGTTTATGGTCGAATTTGATGCTTTATAAAGCATGTTGATCACTTGTTAGAAGATATACAATACACATAACATTGCAATCAATCATTAAATACAATTAATGATCTAAGATTGTTGTTTGATCTTCATCTTCTTCCCACAAGTATATTTCTGAAAAACACATAAAGTAAATTCATCAGGGGTGAAGTTCTTGTGCGAGAACTCTCACCTAGATAGTTGTATCCTCTAGACAGACGTCCGAAGAACTACAACACAAGTGGAAACGAATTTTTGTCTTAGGACACTGCATCAAACAAACCTATATCTACACCAAGTCAGTATGTGTTTAAGTATTTGTTGTACTTACATTTGTTGATTTAAAGTTATATTGAATTACTTTAATATTATTGTGCTTATTCATTGATGAGTCTCGATTGACACTAACAATCTAAGACATTTTTTTTTTCCAGAAAAAACATTTTTCTGATTTGTTGAGTTTGCAAAAAAAATCAGAGAAGTCATTTTCCTGATTTACAAAAATGGATCAATCTGGATCATCAATGGTGAAAAACCATGTTGAGAAACCCAAAAACTTCGAGGGTTCTGATTTCAAACGCTGGTAACAAAATATGCTGTTTTATTTGACCACTCTCCATGTGGCAAATGTACTGACTGCTGAGGCTCCAACGACGTTGCCGGAAGGAGAAGAGATGCTCCTACTGATGCGGAGAGAGCCGAAAGGCTGACGACTAATGAGACTTGGTGGAGCCAAGAGTTTCTTTGCAAGAAATACATTCTCAAAGCCTTGGATGATACTCTCTATGATATATACTCCACGTTCAGATCAACACGGGAGTTATGACAGTCATTGGAGAACAAGTACAAATCTGAGGTTGTTTGTTCGAAGAAAGTTCGTCATCGGCAAGTTCCTGAACTTCAAGATGAGCGATGCAAAGCCTGTTGTCAAGCAAGTGGAGAAACTCTAAGTCATTGTTCACGAACTAGAGGTTGAAGGTATGTGCCTTAGCCAAAATTTCCTTATTGGTGCTATTATTGAGAAATTACCTCCTTCTTGGAAGGATTTTAAGGTTTATTTGAAGCATCTAACCGAGGAAATGAGTTTTGAGCAACTAGTTCTGAAAATTCGTGTTGAACTGGAAGAATGAAATGCCTGATGCTGTTTCATTGGAGCCTAATGCCAACATGGTAGAAGACAATGCTTCAAAGGCCAAGTTTCAGAAAGGCAATGACAAGTCTGTTGGTGTCAAGCCATCTTTTACAACCGGGAGGAATGCACTCGCCCCACAAAGGACCAATGCATTCAAGAAACCACAACCAGGACTATGTTGGGTATGTGGCAAACCTGGACATAGAGCAAAAATTATCGCTTTTGCAAGAGTCAAGGTGATGGCGTTGGAGATTCGAGTAATGTCAACCAATCCAACCGACTGAAACTAAAAACCAATTCATTGGGTTGTGGTTGCTCAAGCAAATCTGGTTACTAATTCAATCGATTGGTGGATGGACACGAGTGCTACAAGACATATATGTTCAAAAAAGGACATATTTTCATCTTACCAAACCATCAAGGATGGAGAATCACTGTTCGTGGGAAATGCCGTTGTTGTGAAGGTTGAAGAGAAATGGAAGGTGACTTTGAGGCTCACTTCCGGAAATGATTTTGTGCTCACAAATGTGTTGCACGTGCCTAAAATTTGTAAGAATTTGATTTCTGGGCCTGTTTTTAGTAACAAGGGCTTCAAAATTATAATAGAATCTGACAAATTTGTACTCACCAAAGGTGGGGTGTATGTAGGAAAGGGTTACCTCAATGAGGGGATCTTCAAACTAAGTATTGTACCTACTCAGGTTGTTGCCATTATTACTGAAAATGCAGGCGATATCACTGCTTCTATGTATATGATTGATTCCCCTTCTTTGTGGCATTCTCGATTAGGCCATGTTAATTATCGTTCCTTACAAAGAATGGTAAAGATAGGCATGTTGCCAAAATATTCTATGAACAAAATGACTAAATGTGGGGTTTGCATAGAATCAAAATATGCAAGTCATCCTCATAAATATGTTGTGAAATCAAATGAAGTGATTGGTTTAATTCATAGTGATTTGTGTGATTACCAAGCAACCCCATTTCGTGGAGGAAAGAATTATTATATTTCATTCGTAGATGATTGCAGTAAATTTTGTTATGTATACTTAATACATACTAAAGATGAGGCTTTGAACATGTTTAAAACATACAAAGCAGGGGTGGAAAACCAACTTGACAAAAGAATGAAGATTCTAAGGTCAGACAGAGGTGGTGAATATCAATCGAATGAGTTCAAAGAATTCTGTTCTACTCATGGTATAGTTCATCCAACCACTGCGTCATATACTCCAAAACAAAATGGAGTTGTCGAACGTAAGAATAGAACATTGAAGAATATGATAAATTCTATGTTGATTAGTTCGGGGGCACCCCTTAGTCTATGGGGTGAAGCGTTAATTACTGCAAATATGATATTGAACAAAACTCCTCAAAAGAAAAATAATCAATCTCCCTATGAATTATAGAAAAGAAGACTGCCTACTTCCAAAAGGATGAAAGTGTGGGGTTGCCTAGCGAAAGTTCAAGTTTCTTTACCAAAGAGAGCGGATTTAGCATATACAGTGAGTCGACTTAGTCGATACTCACATAATCCTGAAAATGATCATTGAGTTGCACTAATAAGGGCAGTACAATATCTAAAGCATACAATGAACTATGAGTTGCATTATACGAAATATCTTCCCGTGTTATAAGGATATTGTGATGCGAATTGGATTTCCAACCATTCAGAAAGTAAGTCCACAAATGGTTATGTATTTACACTTGGTGGAACGTCGGTATGTTGGAAATCAGCAAAACAAACGGTAAATACGTGATCAATTATGGAAGCAGAGTTTGTAGCCTTAGACAAAGTTGCCGAAGAGGCAGAATGTCTAAGAAACTTCCTAGAAGGTATTTCGTTGTGGACAAAGCATGTGACAATCATTTGCATATATTGTGATAGTATGGCTGCAATGACGAGGACAAATAATCAAATATACAATGGCAAGTCAAGACATATAAGACGATGTCATAATACAATACGAAGCTTGCTGAAGAATGGAATTATATCCATTGATTATGTAAAGTCAAAGGACAATATAGCAAATATTTTGACAAAAGGCCTTACAAGAGAGCAAGTCGTATCTACATCGAGGGGAATGGGCTTAAAGCCAATACAATGAGTCGTTAACTGACGGAAACCTAACCTATCATAATTGGAGATCTCATGATTTAGGTTCAATAGGAAAATTAGTTGGGGAAGACTCAAGGAGCATAAAACACACATATGCTCATTACTATGGTGTACTAAGTGTGTTAATCTGTTGATGATTAAGGGATGAATATTATTCTTAATAATACTCAAAAGCCTTTATGGTGGGATAGTACAGACTATTCTTGTTTGGTATTACCTATGTGAGATTGATGTGGGTCGCATCTGGGAGAACCGATATGACGACGTTCTCTAGTAATTCTCATGAAGAAGGAGTTGTTCACGACCTAAAAGAACACAACCGTAAGAATTGAAATATGTTGATATGATGTGTGTGATGCTTGTTGTCTCGATTTACTATAAAACGTGAATAGTTCAAGACATTTCGTTCACTATTTCATAAGCAGATCCGATATGTATTCACTATGAACGGTTCAAGTCCAAAAGACACCGTTTTCGATGCATGTCATATCGCGTTTTACAGAAATGACGATAAGTTCCTCTTTATCTTATTTTCTATCCACATGTGGGATATTGTTATATGTGTGAATAGAAAATGCGCGATATTGTTGGAACTTGTATGGAATGAAGAAGAAACAAGTGATTAAACTAATTTGTGGAATTTTGGCCGAAGGGCTGCGGCGCCTCACGACCAGTAATCCAAGGAAAATCACCATCGTCAGGGCCGCGACGCCTGATGTCAGGGCCGCAGCGCAGGATTTCCAGTAAGCTAATGGAATTACCGAAATGATTTAGGGCCGCGACGCCTGATTGGCATTAAGCCACTGGAAAATGAATTAGGGTCGCGGCGCTGAGGGCAAGAGCCGCGGCGCTTCGCAACGGTAATTTCCAAATTTGAACCAAAAGTTGTGTCTCTTCACATAAGGTCAAAGGCTGCTTATGGTCGATCATTAAATATAATTAATGATCTAAGATTGTTGCTTGATCTTCATCTTCTTCCCACAAGAATATTTCTGAAAAATACACAAAGTAAATTCACCAGGGGTGAAGTTCTTGTGCGAGAACTTGCACCTAGATAGTTGTATCCTCTAGACAGATGTCCGAAGAACTACAACACAAGTGGGGACAAATTTTTGTCTTAGGACACTGCATCAAGCAAACATCTATCTACACAAAGTCAGTATGTGTTTAAGTATTTGTTGATTTAAAGTTATATTGAATTACTTTAATATTATTGTACTTATTCATTGATAAGTCTAGATTGACACTAACAGACCCCTGTGTTAAAATCACGGGGTTATTCCGGTGCTCGCCAGTTATTGGATCAGTGGGCGGAACGTCGTTGTTGTTATTGATATTGTTAGCTCCATTGACACCGTTGTTATTGTTATCGTGGTTGCTAACCTCAACTTTGATATCACTAACCATTCTGCAAGTACTTGGTGCTAACTTGTTTTCATAATACTCAAAAGAACAAGTGAAATTTGAGATTGAACAAATCACCACAATTATCCTTAGCCCCGGTGGGCGACAATCTGTTTACCCAAAAAAAGGTACAGTTGAATTTATAAGTAGTTTTAGGATACGCGGATTGATTTGCAATATAAAGCGATAAACAATTAACAATCAACAAATAAATGAAAACAACAAGTAAGAAATATAGCCTGAATTGTCGTAAACCAAGATGAATCTTCTCAGCTAGTTTGGTCCGGGCCTTGATGACCTTCCAACATGAAGGTTGAACTCCTTTTATATCTACAAATACATGACATTAACACCCGAGAATCATTCTCCAATTAAATGACAATAATGGTATCTTAATGAGCAAGAAGTAACAACTGACGTCATATCTGAAACGGGTACACACTGGTCGATCCTCCGGTTCTTCACCCGGTGTCACCTGATTCGGTCACTACCCGGTCTTGTCTGGACATCCGGACTTGTCTCGATGCAACTCTCATCCGATGCGGATCTCTGTCGTCTTCCTCGAACTCCATACCTAAAACTTGCCACGTGTCGTATCAGTTTTTACCGTATACAAATAACTAAGACAGATTGTATAAGAAGTCTGCTAAAATCTATAAAATGCAAGCTGAAATGAAGAATGGACCAGTTAAGCTTTTATCCATAGAATGTGTTTTAATAATGTTGATGCAGTAGCACCAAACTACCAATCTGTTTGTTCTTGAATTTTTGGAGTGTGAATAGGGCACAATCCACAATAGGTGCTGAGTTTGTTATGAAAAATTCGTATTCTAACTCTTACTCGCTAATTCAGAATTAAAATTAAGGAACTGAAAAAGAACAGAGAAAAATAAAAATTGCGTGGACGGCAGGATTCGAACCTGCGCGGGCAGAGCCCACATGATTTCTAGTCATGCCCGATAACCACTCCGGCACGTCCACCTTCTATTTTAGTAATAGCCTATTGTTTTCTAGAAGCATTTACAGTCGTTTCGAGAGCAACATTTCGTCGGCTTCCCCTGTTATATGCAGATCAATTCCTGAACCTCTTCCAGAGAGAGAGAGAGATAGACCACAGCTCTAACTGATTAAAAAAATGGCGAATCAGAAAAGGGTTCTCTTACTATGTGGAGATTACGAGGTTTTCATTTATTTTCCTAAAACATTTTTTCACATTCTTGATTTCTAGTTAAGAATGATTAATAGGTGACTTATTTTCTTTTCTTTTTGTTTGTTATTGATCAGGTGATGATACCATTTCAAGCTCTACTAGCCTATGGAGTAGCTGTTGATGCAGTTTGTCCTGGTGATGTTTGCCGTACTGCTTTCTGGTCATCAGGTCCTTTCCTTTTCTTTATTATTTGAATCTGAATATGTAATGTGATTATTTACTCCACTAGTGTTTGGACCAGATTCTTGGTCAACGGTCACACTAAAAAATAATTAGAGCCTGATACATAGTGGATCCCACCTTGTTTGGGATTGAGTATAGTTTGAGAAATGATAATTTTCTGTTCTGTGCGTCCCTGATTGACTCGTGCTGGATTGTGTTGGATCATGAGTGTTTTCTTTCACTGTGTGGAGCTTTAATCTTCATCATCCGTTTGAAGACTGGATAAACATTAATCCAAAGATTCAAAGGTTCACGCTTTATGAAATTACTACCACAACAACATACCCAGTGAAATTCCACAAAGTGGTGTCTGAAGAGGGTAGATTTGTTGGAAATTTACTAAACATGAAATAAATTAATCCTATTAATTATGACTCGAACAATTGGGGCCCCGCACGTCGGAAACATGATTTTCACACACGTGCACATAAAGTGTCAAGGATCGTAATTTTCTTAAATGGAAGAGATATTGGTACGTATACAAATTATTTGAGACGTAAGAGAATAGACGGTTATTGGCCAAATGACAGTGGTTTCACGTTGGTAAACGAAGGGAAGACATGTGCAATGTGTAAAAGGTGAAACGAGTCTGAAAATACCGCGGCGCCAGAGCGCCGGGGCGCCTCATTGCAGGGCCGTGGCGCCGGCGACGCCTGAAACTCTCTAAAGTTTCGGCGCCACGCGACTGCGAAGCGCAGTGTCGAGGCCGGCGCGCTTGACTGCGAACGCGGCACCAGCGGCGCTCGAAACTCTACGAAGTTTAGCGCGCTGGCTGACTGCGAGGCTGCGGGCGTTTGAGCCGTTGAAAGATGAGCAGCGTTTTTGGGCTGACTTTGGAGCATTAATTCTCCATTTTAAGGCTCATGAATTCAGCCATTATTTGGCTGAATTATTACTCCACATTTAAGGCATTATATGGTCTTTATTGGCCATTACTTGGCTATGTGAAAGATCATCTTCTTCATACTATAAAATGGGGCACATTTGCAAACACTCCTCACACTTAACAATTCTCTGAAATTGTCTTCCTCTCTTGCAATCACAAAACACTCAAAGATCCTTCTTCCTAAGTGAACACTTGAGTTCCCGTTGCTCATTTGTTTGATAGCTGTTTTATTTTGGGAGATAAGTTGTCATTACACCGTTGAAAGGATATACGGGACAATATTATCTTAAGGATAGATTGTTCATCAAATCGACTCAGCAAGACAATTTACTTTGTTGATTTTCAGATTTTTAACTTAGTTGTTGTTGTTGTTACATTCCCATTTCCTTTGTTTCTACACTTAGTTTCCACAAGCTTAAGATAATATTGGCTGCTTTCAACAACAACATATCTGCTGAAGATCAATTCAACGCTATGAACAATCTCACCGATGCTCAAGACAATCCCATTGCCTTCAATTCCACTGCTCAAGGCACTAACGCTGCCTTCAACTCCACTGTTTTTGGCACTTCTAGTGTCACCACTGATCATGACATTCCAAATGCTTTCCAAACTACCGCTTTTGGCACTTCTAGTGCTACCGCTGCTTTTGGCACTACGAGTGTCACCACTGTTTTTGGCACAAGTAGTGTCAACACTGGTTTTGGCACAACCAATGCCTCCATTGCTGCTTCAGGCACTTGCAGTGCTTATGCTCCTGCCCAAGACGTCAACAACATCTATGCTCCTGTTAGAGGCATTCCCAACGCCTTTGCAACTCCTACACCTGCTGGTTTTCACCATGAGCGCGCCCTGAAAAGTTCAGGGTGCTCACTTTAAGCGATGGCAACAAAAGATGCTGTTTTTCTTGACGGTTATGGGAATGTCATGTTTCCTAACCGAAGACCCTCCTCTAGTTGGGGAAGACGTGGACCCTCAGCCAAATGATTTGGCGGGAGGGGGCCAAGGTAACCATGTCGCTGACGACATGAGGATGGTTCGCGAAGCATGAAAACATAGTGATTTCATGTGTAGGAACTATATTCTAAACAGTTTGTCCGATCCTCTCTACACGGTATATTGCACCGTTGAAACTGCCAAGCAGTTATGGGACAAACTTCAGAAGAAATACAACACCCAAGATGCGGGTAGTAAGAAGTTCATCATTGAGAAGTTTCTGAAATTTCAAATGGTGGACAACAAAAGTGTGTCATCCCAAATTCAGGAATTTAAAATGATTCTACATTACCTGGATTTGGAAGGATTGAAGCCCAACGAGCAATTCTTGATTGGGACATTAATCGAGAAGCTGCCTCCCTTGTGGACTGAGTTTATTATGAACTATTTGAAACTCAAAATTAAGGAGATGACCTTAGACGAACTTATTGTCAAACTCCAGATTCAGGAGGACAATAAGAAGCCAAAGGGAAAACAACCCGTTGAGGCTAAGGCGAACCTGACGGAAGTCAAAGGGAACTCAAGAAAGAAGCGGAAGTTCCAGAAGGAAGGCAAAGCCCCAAACAACTGAAAAGTTCAAGGAAAATTGTAATCACTGTGGTATAGTTGGTCACAAGGCCAAAGACTGCCGCAAGTTCAAACGTGAGAATAAAGCCAAAGGCAAGGCCAAGGCTAACATCGTTAAAGACACGCTCGTGGATGATATGATCGAGGAGTTCTCAGCGGTGGTTCTTGAAGCAAACCTCGTTGAGAATCCGGAGCAATGGTGGTTGGACACAGGTGCCACCCGCCATATATGTTCCAATAAATAAGCCTTCTCCACTTATACACCAGTCACAGATAAGAAGTTGTTCATGGGAAACAATCCTTCTTCAGGGGTGCTGGGGGGTAGGAAATGTGATCCTAAAGATGACGTCCGGGAAGGAGCTGACTCAGGAAGTGATGCACGTCCCAGAAATTCGTAGAAATCTGATTTCTGGACCTTTGTTGGTTAATGCTGGTTTTAGGCTAGTGTTAGAAGCTAACAAATTTGTAATCACTAAAAATGGAACATTTGTAGGAAGGGGCTTCGTCTGTGAAGGTCTCTTTAAGCTTAATGTTGCACCTGTAATGCCTTCTGTTTCAACTATCAATAAAATTGAGCCTTCTACTTACTTAATTGAGTCGTCTAATTTATGGCATCATAGATTAGGACATGTTAACTATCAATTTATCCAAAGATTGGTAAAGTTGGAATTATTGCCGTCTATCGACATAAACCTCAACGTAAATGTGAGGTGTGCGTAGAGGCAAAACTTTCCAAGAGTCTCTTTAGATCCGTCGAAAGGGAAACCACTCCTCTAGAACTCATACACACTGATATATGTGATTTAAAATTCGCTCAAACTAGAGGGGGAGCAAGTATTTTGTGACTTTCATAGATGATGGCACAAGGTTTTGTTACCTTTACTTACTAAAAAGTAAAGATGGAGTCTTTGAAGCATTCAAACGCTACAAAGCAGAAGTTGAGAACCAACTAAGCGTACGGATTAAAACAATCCGTAGCGATAGAGGGGGAGAATATGTAGCGCCTTTTGAAGAATTTTGTACCCAGTCGGGTATAGTTCATCAAACGACGGCTCCTTACTCAACTCAATCAAATGGTGTGGCTGAACGCAAGAACCGAACACTGAAGGAAATGATGAATGCTTTATTCATCAATTCGGGCCTTCCCAACACATGTGGGGAGAAACTGTCCTTACCGCGAATAGGATTTTTAACAGAGTCCCACACAAGGGTAAAGACAAGACTCCATACAAATATTTTAAGGTGTGGGGTTGTCTGGCCAAGGTAAAAGTTTCTATGCCAAAACAGGTCAAAATTGGACCTAAGACTGTGGATTGCATATTCATCGGATATGCCAATAACAGTAGTGCTTATCGCTTCATAGTGCATAAGTCGGATGTACCGGACAATTATGAAGGTACGATCATGGAATCAAGGAACGCGTGGTTCTTTGAAGACACATTTCCATATAAGGAAAACAACATAACCTCTCACAAACGAAGTTATGATCAAATCCCTGAGGATCAAGGAGTCGATGACTACCTAGATACAAACGGTTCAGATCTAGTGAATTATGAAGTGACAGATTATCCGGAATCCAGTATTCCAGATTCTCAGGACTTAGGAGATTCAAAGATGGAACCAAGGAGAAGCAAAAGGGCCCGGAAGGACAAGTCCTTCGGTCCAGACTTTGAAGCTTATTTGGTTCAGGATGAATCTCGGACAATCGCCGAAGAATTGTCAATTCCAGAAGCACCGCTCTGGAAGTAAGCTTTAGAAAGTAAGATAGAATCCATCCTGCATAACCACACCTGGAGTTGGCTGAACTTCCCCCGGGACACAAACCTTTGGGTTGTAAGTGGATCCTTAAACGGAAGTTAAAGACAGATGGATCTATCGACAAGTACAAGGCTAGATTGGTAGACAAGGGCTATCGCCAAAAGGAGGCCTTGATTACTTCGACACCTACGCTCCGGTGTCTAGAATGACATCCATACGTATGTTCATAGCTATCGCCGCCTTGCGGGATCTTGAAATACATCAAATAGATGTTAAGACAGCCTTCCTGAATGGTAAGTTGGAAGAAAAAATATATATGGACCAACCCGAGGGGTATGTGGTTCCAGAACAAGACACAAAAGTGTGTCGGCTTGTTAAATCATTGTACGGACTGAAACAGGTCCCTAAACAATGACACGAGAAATTTGGTAGTACTCTATTATCAAAAGGGTTCGCCATTAATAAATGTGACAAATGTGTTTACATGAAAGAAAATGCCGATTCATTCGTCATGATATGCCTTTATGTAGATGACTTGTTGATCACTGGTAGCAGTCCTAGAATAAGACTAAGAACATGTTAAAACAATGTTTCGACATGAAAAATATGGGGATCACAGATGTCATCTTAGGGATCAAGATCTCTAAGACATCTAATGGACTGGTCTTGTCTCAATCTCACTACATCGAAGATGTGTTGAAGAAATTTGAGATGTTTGACAGTTCACCGGTAAGGACACCATTGGATAGAAGTCAAAAGATTGACAAGCATCTTGGTGTACCCATACGCCAGGAGCAATACGCAAAGATGATTGGGAGTTTGATGTATGTCACAAACTGCACTCGACCAGATATCGCTTATGCAATCAATAAATTGGCTAGGTTAACCCGAAATTCGAGTGAGGATCACTGGAAAGCGTTGAATAGGGTACTACGGTTCCTGAAGTTCACACTAAATTCCGGGTTACACTATTCGAGATATCGGTATCTTAGAAGTGCGGTGATGCAAACTGGATATCTGATAGCGACGACATCAAGTCCACCAGCGGATATATTTTTACAATCGGTGGTGGAGCTGTGTATTGGAAATCCTCTCGACAAACACTTACTGCCCGATCCACGATGGAGTCGAAATTTATCGCTTTAGACAAAGCGGAGAAGAAGCTGAGTGGCTTCATGGTTTTCTAGAGGATGTCTCATGTTGGGATAAACTCATGTATTCTGTAATGATCCAATGCGATAGTCAGTCGGCTCTAGGAAGGGCACGAAGTTCTATGTACAACGGCAAGTCTCGTCATATTCGATGGAGACATGAGTCCGTTAGGTAGCTGATCACCTCAGGTGTTATTTCCATTGATTACGTAAAATCAAAGAAAAATATCGCAGATCCCTTGACGAAGGGAATGACCAGAGATCAGATGTTCTGCCTATCTAGGGGAATGGGCTTAAACCCAAACAATAAGAACCGATACAGTGGACACCCAACCTTACAGACTGGAGATCCCAGGATAAGGTTCAATGGGAAAATTAAATTGTAAAGGTTCTGTGAGCGCTTCGGTGGAAAAAGAACACTTCGGATAATGTTTTCTTCTTAAGAAACATAATCCAAGGCCGTTCCCGTGATAGACATAAAGTGCTACCTGTAGAGGGGTAAATGATAAGTTTTCAAACCTTTAATGATCCTCAATACTTGAAGTTAGGTTGAGGGGAATTTTTAATGGTTCCTAACGCTTGTGTATCGGGGTATTACAAAATACCTTGTAGGAGACCACCTATTTAAGTGCGAGGACAGACCGCCTCAAATGAGCGCACTTAAGAATCCAAGTGTGTCCACGACCCACGATGGACAAAAACATAAGAAGGATTGAGTAAGAAAGGTGTTGTGTTGATACCATTGTCTTGACATATACTAAACACTGACGGTTCAAGACATCACGTTCACCGCGCAGTAAATATGTCCGATGGTATTCTACTATGGAAGGTTCAAAGCTACGACTACCTCTCCAGATGCAACATCGATCCGCCGAGTGATTGCTCGAAAGGCACCATGTGTGTGCGCCAAAATTTCTTCCAAGAGGGGATTGTTGGAAATTTACTAAACGTGAAATAAATTAATCCTATTAATTATGACTCGAACAATTGGGGCCCCGCACGTCGGAAACATGGTTTCCACACACGTGCACATAAAGTGTCAAGGATCGTAATTTTCTTAAATGAAAGAGATATTGGTACGTATACAAATTGTTTGAGACGTAAGAGAATAGACGGTTATTGGCCAAATGACAGTGGTTTCACGTTGGTAAACGAAGGGAAGACATGTGCAATGTGTAAAAGGTGAAACGAGTCTGAAAATACCGCGCGCTGAGCGCGGCGCCTCGTGCGAGGCGCGCGGCGGCGCTGAAACTCTCGAAGTTTGGCGCCACAGCCAGTACGGCGCGGCGCCGTCAGCGCCGTGACGCTAACTGCGAACTCTGGCGCCCGGCGGCGCCGAAACTCGGTTTCGCGAAGTCGCGAGTCGCCTGCGGCAGACGTTCGAGCCGTTGGAGGATGAACGAAAACTGTTTTTGGGCTGACTTTGGAGCATTAATTCTCCATTATAAGGCTTATGGATTCAGCCATTATTTGGCTGAATTATTAGTCCACATTCAAGGCATTATATGGTCTTTATTGGCCATTACTTGGCTATGTGGAAGATCATCTTCTTCATACTATAAAATGGGGCACATTTGCAAACACACCTCACACTTAACAATTCTCTGAAATTGTCTTCCTCTTTTGCAATCACAAAACACTCAATGATCTTTCTTCCTAAGTGAACACTTGAGTTCCCTTTGCTCATTTTGCTCATTTGTTTGATAGCTGTTTTATCTTGGGAGATAAGTTGTCATTACACCGTTGAAAGGATATACGGGACAATATTATCTTAAGGATAGATTGTTCATCCAACTGACTCAGCAAGACAATTTACTTTGTTGATTTTCAGATTTTTAACTTAGTTGTTGTTGTTGTTGTTACATTCTCATCTCCTTTGGTTCTACACTTAGTTCCCACAAGATTGTACGCATACCTTACCCCTACGTAGAGAGGTTGTTTCCGATAGACCTGGACAAGCAGTTCAAAGCAGTATATAAAGTCATGGAAAAATACTACTAAAAAACATAATAAAACTAAAAGAAAAAGGACGTCGTAACTACACAAACAATATGATAATCGAAATACAAGAAACAACAAATAATAGCATAAATAAAAGGACAAAAACTACAAGGGTAATACTATGACTACTACCCTAATACGGTATGATTTTTTGAATCTGCAACGTTCTTATTCGTAGTATATATCTTTAGTAGTTTTTGGGTGGAGTTTTGGTTTTCTAATGATTAGAAGTTACATTTCTGTGGGTGGCTTATTGAGTACTGGATTGTGGTTAAAGATTGAAACTTGCTGTGTAATAATGTTCTTTTATTTTTCTGAGCTTTACTCAGTGTCAACGGATACCCAGTAATCCAAATCTCAAAACGTTCGTGCTTTATGAATTATGAGTTTGAATTCAAGGAAATAAAGGAGCTTTCATTGCTGATGGGCATAGAAGTTATGATAGTGGGATCTTTAAGTGCAGTTTTAGCTTTAAGGAATTGATTGGGTGTGTCTATATGCAGACAGCAGACCACTTAACTCAGGATAATTTAAAGCCGAGGGCAAGAGATGTGGTGGGTGAGTTCTTAGGAAAGGAGAGTGATCCTTAAAACAATTTGGCTGGAAATAGGCGGGGTCAATTGCAGTACTAGGTTTTATACAATTTCCAACAATTCCTTAACCAAATTATATGTCTATACCCTCTTGTGCAGGTCTTTAAGCAATGCACTAGTACTCTCCTGTTGTTTTATTATATTAATGTTTTTGTGGAAGCAGAGTCTAATTTAATTTCAAAATTGTTTCAGACATATTCAGAGTCCCGCGGACTCAATTTTGCTCTTAATGCAACCTTTGATGAAATTGAGGCTACAAAGTATGATGGCTTGGTCATACCAGGAGGACGTGCTCCAGAATATCTGGCCATGAATGAATCGGTGTTGGACTTGGTGAAAAGTTTTGCCAACACCATAAAGCCAATTGCCTCTATCTGTCATGGACAATATATCCTGGCTGCTGCAGATGTGGCCAGAGGTCGAAAATGCACAGCTTTTCCTTCTGTGAAACCGGTATTTCTTGCTGCTGGGCCTGGACCCATTGAGAAGAACAAAAAACGATGGCCTCATTGAAGGGTTTTGTTGGGTCTAAAAACACGTAAGGCACGGCAGAAGTTTAAAATTTGTTTAACTTACTTACCCCAACAATTCTGTCTCTGGTATGATCACAATACAATTGAAACCTGTAAAGACATGAGATATAAACTTACAATTGATATTCTTGAAGTCTTTACTAAAGGGAGAGCACACGAGTATCCTTTCGACCGCAAGCCTTGCTGTGGTATATTCCTCTGTCAGGAAAGCTAGAAAATTTTGACAGAGGTTTGAGAGGATTTTATTTTCTGAACTCTGAGTTCAGAAAGTAAGAATTGAGTTATCAATTTCAGTAACCAAAATAATGGGGTTAAATACTGAATATATATGGGAGGTTAGGTTACAAATTAGATAAGGATTAGGCTTAAAACCTGACCCAAAATCCGAGATGCAGTGGGCCCATCGAGTGGGCCCATTCCCATCAACGTCGCGACTCTCTCTCGGTAGCAAGGCCTCATGCCCTTTTAATATTTTCAGTACGTTTTGATATAATTAAATCCAAAATCTAATTTTGACTTAATTAAATAATTTTCCATCAAATAGAAATCAACCCATAATTTATTATTGGTTTAAATATCTTGATTCTAAATCAAGTATTTTACATTCTCTCAATATACCTTTAGACCGAAAAAACAACCGACTTAGTGTGACCCTTTAGGCTTTCACACATCGACATTAATCAAATTAAGGTTCACATGAAACTCCTTGACTGCGCCATCTGACGAACTCAATATGTGAAGTACGTTTACATGACTCATGTAAACACAACCTTTATGTGATATGATAAATTCTTTTCATTCGCGACACACTCGATCAAGCTTAGGATTTGCCATGTGTCTATCCAAATGACTTGATCACTTTATCTCATCTATATTAGTCGACAACTAGACCATATCCTAAATATGTCTTTTGCATTGGCCAATGACTTGGTCGACCTAATATTACTGAGAAGCTGAGTGTTCTCTCTCAAATATCCAATCGAGGAATGAATCCCATTCTTGGCTCAACTACCACCTTTGTTTACATCGCAATGTACCCAACTCAAGTCATGTCTTATCCTATAAGGAATTTAAGCTTAAGACAGGGTCAAAGTACATTACTATGTAAATTAGGTGCGTATATCTCACTGATAATACTCTAGACATGTATAACAAATAGTTTATCAGCAGAGTATACTAATACCCTTTAAGAGTATCCATGTGTCCATCACTAGTAGTAAGTGAGACATACTACATTCTCTAAGAACGTGATGCACACGTTGCAGACCACATATTGACTTATAATTTATCATTGATATCTCATTCTCAATGATCATCGGTCAAGGCTATTTTGAGAGTTACGTTCTATCATTAATATCTCACTTTATCAATGACAACGTAAGCTCAAGGGATGCACATTAATGAATAATCACAAGCAATCAAAATCATAACTCAATAATTGCAAATGCCAAATTATATTAATCTTATTAATAATATGAATGTGTTCAAGTACATTTGTCCATAAAATGATTGTTTTTAGGACATACATATTTTCACTCATGTACCGTCGACGGTAATCTCATCACTGGACCTACTTATGAAGGACATCCTGAATTCATCCGACTCTTTGTCAAGGCACTTGGTGGCAGCATAATTGGTTCTGGTAAAAGAATCCTATTTCTATGTGGAGTAAGTTATGATCATGTAGCATTATCCTTTTTAGCTGAGGGAATGTGAAATGCTTAGTTTCAAAATTTTCCGTATTATTTGTTTTGTCCTCTTTGATTCTGTACTTTCCTTTTCTAATTGCTATGATATGCGTTACATGAGCCGAGGGTCTTTTTGAAACAGCCTCTCTACCTCCACGAGGTAATGGTAAGGTCTGCATACACTCTACCCTCCCGAAACTCCACCTGTGGGATTACACTGGGTATGTTGTTGTTGTTGTTGTAGTTTCAAATTGCATTTTACTGGTAAATGGTAGTGTATGAATTAGTTGTAAAGATTGTGGTATGACTTATGACCTTTAACACGACTGCTCATCCCAACCGTTGTAGAAGAATAGACATATGTAATCCTCCTAAATATAGCTGGTTCTGTTGGTATATAGGTGACATAAATCTTTCTCCCTATTGAACTTTGAATATTTGCCATAAAAAGATTCTCTCGTTGTGTTTATTCGCTTAGGTTGTGTCATATTTCCTTGCTGCATGATGGTGAGGCATCAGATGATCACCTGATATTGTTTGAAATTTTATGCCTGTGTAGATACGAAAGAGCCTCCAGTTTAACCTGTCATCTTAAGTTTGACAATATTGATTGATTACTTATCAAGCTGTTACTTAGTTCTGGCAGTGTGTGCTCATATGTCCCATGAAGGAAGGATTTGTTGAAGAAGAGGAGATCTAGACTGCCATAGATTCCAGAGATTGAAGCTTTTCATGATGAATGAATGTGTAAGAGAAACATGTAGCTGTGAGAGTATTGTAAAAAGTGAATGTACCACGTTTCTGGTGTAATCAAGTATCAACATTTAGGAATTGTGAGAATCAAGGTAAGTAGGTGCACCTAAGGGTCTGGTCAATAAAGTTGGAATGTACCATGTGAGACTAGGTTCAAATATCAGTAGAGACAAGCAGGTAACTAATTTCTTCCCACGTGTATAAGCAGCCTTGCTGAACAGAATAGCACGTCTACCCGATACGTGTGATGGTGGAAGGTAGCAGGTACAATCTGACCCGATTGCTACTGCTATGTGTGTGTGCGTAAAGGGTGAAGGTAGGTAGGATGATACAACCAATGACTCCCTTCAATTCCTGGTTAGACTGTGTGTATTACTTCTCCACAATTTATAACAACAACAACATAACCAAACCAGTGTAATCCCACAAGTGGGGTCTGGGGAGGGTGGTGTACCCAACCTTACCCTACCTTGTGAAGGTAGAGGGGCTGTTTCCGATGACCCTCGGCTCAAGTAAAGCATATAAAAAAACAGTATGAAAAGGAAATACAGTAGTGAAGAAGCCAGATTGAAAATAATGGAGAAAAGAACAGTAGCAACAACAATTAACTTCTCCACAAATTACTCAATGTAAATTTCTAAGAATTAGGTGTTCTTGGTTTGGTTATTCACCCAAAAAGAAAAAGAATAAGAATGTGTTCTAGGTTTGGTCAGTTAAGACGTGCTTGTGATGTAGGGAGGGAGGATGGTAGAGCATGTGCTTGGTACTCTTTTGTACTGGTTCCACCAGAAGCCACTCATCAAATTTCCTAGGAATTATATTTTATTTTATGTCCCTGGTTTGGTCCATGTTAACCTATGATTGAGATGAAGGCTAGCAAAGGTAGAGGCAAATGGCACTCGTTCCTAACTCAGAGCGCTACAAACACTCCATAATAGTAAGTGGTGTATCTCTGTCGTTAAAGTGAACAGTATTGCATCTTAAAAGTTCGCCCAGGGAGCTTGTAGTAACTCTCGTAGCCCATCTTTAGGGATAAGCTCTTCACTGCCATATGCTAATGTATTTTTTCTTTGTAAGCCATTGCAGAGCGCCTTTTACCTTTTGAAATAAATGTTTAACCATTTTGTACTGCTTAATTGTATATTTGTATAGGATTACCTAACTCGTTTCTTTTAAGGAACACTGTATCGGAGTTGTCTCTGGAATATGATTTCTGGCTACTCTATCCTCCATGTTGTGTATTGTCATAGGTGTTAGTTCTTGTAATTCTCGTGGATGATTGTATTTTTGGCGCATGAGCTGTGTCATTAGCACATTTTGGTAAATGCTTCCTCCAAATAGAAAAGAAAAAGAAAGGAAAGCGTTGGCTCTTCCCGCACTCTTTCTCCACCTATGTGAATCTATGCAATGCAAATCACTGATGGTTGGGCCCTCGACTCCTTGAGGTTATTTATCTGAATGCAAATTCCTTCCAGAAGTTGGAAGGTTCACCTTGAACAGGATATACAGTGGATTTTTTTTTTCAAGTCTTACCTGTACTCCTCTGCCAGACTACTTACACGATCGAATTAGATGTACCACTTGTTTTCTATCTTCTCGAGTCACTCTTTCCAACTTTACTGACCATGTTTTCATGCTTTCTGGTACTTTATCTAATTGAGTCAATTGGTGTGTGGTCTGGGCATTGGATGTCCTGAAAGATATTCCACGAACTAGAAGGCTTGAAATTACCTCATGAGAGGCCTTAATTTTTCATTTGAGTGTGTTAGACCCCTGTAGTGTGGCCCTTCCCCGGACCCCGCGCATAGCGGGAGCGTAGTGCACCGGGCTGCCTTTATTTTGCGACTAATTTGTACGCCCTTGTGTCTACTTTCTTTGGGGTGTAGGATTTCATGGAAGACTATGAAGTGATGTTGCCTTTTCAGTCCCTTCAAGCACCTGAATGCCATGTTGATGCTGTTTGCCCCAAGAAGAAAACCGGTGAGAAATGCCCCACGGCTGTGCATGATTTTGAAGGTGACCAGACTTATAGTGAGAAGCCAGATCATGATTTTACCCTTAATGCCGATTTTGAAAGTGTGGATCCTTCAACCTACGATGGGCTCGTTATTTCTGGAGGCCGAGCTCCAGAGTATGTTGCCCTGGATGACAGTGTTATTTAGTTGGTAAAGGAATTTATGGAGTCCAAAAGACCAGTTGCATCGATCTGCCATGGCCAACAGATTCTATCTGCTGCTGGTGTTCTCAAGGTAATTCTCTTAAATATCATTTAGAATTGAAGTTAAAAACCTTGGTGCTTGCAATGATGTTTCAGTTATTCCCCCTTTCTACCAAAGACAGCAAAGTTAACAAAGGGAAAAAGAAGAAAACCAATCGAGCGATTTCCAGGAACTTTACATACTATCCACAAGTAACTTCGAGGATAATATATGCAGAAAATTTATCTCTTTAATCTTATGCAGTAACTAGAACATGTTAATGGCATGTCAACCGCCATACACTTCAGAAATGAAATAAAATGGTAACATGCGTTGTTCACGGGTGTATACATACTTTAATACGTGTCTCACTAAACGACTACAGGGTAAGAAGTGTACTGCATACCCTGCTGTGAAACTTAACGTGGTACTAGGAAGGGCGACGTGGTTAGAACCAGAACCTATAGATCGCTGCTTCTCAGACGGAAATCTCGTGACAGGGGCAGCTTGGCCAGGTCATCCTGATTTTATTTCTCAGTTCATGACATTGCTTGGAGTGCATGTAAAATATTAGGCTACATGTTTGTTTGATATGTTTAGCAAATGATATTTTTTGTGAGTTCAGGTGTATCCAAAGAACAAGTGTTTTTCTAATGTACCTAAACGTTTGCCTGTAAGTACAATAATACTACTTATGTATATATGTTATGTAGAGTATTTGTTTTGAAATAATTTCAGATTTTTCTTCTAGTACAACGTTACTTGAGGGGCAATTTTTATGTATAATTTGCTTAAACTTTTGAAACCCAGTCCTTTTTGCGAGTTAAGTTTCATCACTCCCATTCGGTAACTACCACCCCAACAACAACATACCCAATGTAAGCCCATAAATGGGGTCTGGGAGGGTAGAATGTGGGTTAGAGAGACGGTTTCTGATAAATTATCGGCTAAAAAAATATAGTTATCGGTAACTACCACACATATGGTTAATTCACATAAGAAGAAATATCAAGCCATTTTTGTTTTGCAGAGAACTTTTCCCAAAATAACTCTAAAAAGATACAATTTTGAGAAAATTGTCCACAGACATGAATATTCTACATATCTGGATACCACGAAGATTACTAAATCTCCTAAAGGAAGGGATACTTTGATTCCATTTTATACTACATTATTTCTTTATTAGATCGTTTTGTAAAAATAATATATTTTTATATTTAAATATAATTTTGAAAAACAATTATTTTCTCACTATTTTTTTTTGTGTTTGCAAGTAAATAAAAATATTATCTTAAGAGTATTTATACATAATTTAGGCAAATATTACGAGAGTGTAAATAAGAGATGGTGATCGTAGGGATGTCAGTGGGGCGGGTAAATGCGGGTACCGCCCCGCACCCGCTCCAATTGGGGCGGGTATGGGGGTGGTTTGGTGGGTGGTGGGGCGGGTATGGGTATCAAAAGTGCTACCCGCCATGGGTAGTGGGGCGGGGGTGGATTTCATATAAGACCCGCCCCGCACCCGCCCCGCACCCGCCCCGCTACCCGCACCATACCCGCACCGACTGTACCCGCACCGCCCATATCCGTATCATCTATTAGTTTATTTACGAATTTATTTGGCCCTTTCTTGATTTAAAATGTGACTTGAGCTAACCCGCACCGTAATGCACCACGTTTCTTTTTCTTATTCTCTTTGTTCTCCTTTTTTTTGTTAAATATTTTCATCTTTACTGTTTTTTAATATTCATAATATTTTGACAAGGTTTTAGAATTGATATTTGATACACAATAGTGGAAAGGTTCTTTTTTTTTTCCCTTTTTCTTATATAACTTTCATTTTGGTGACTAAAACAATCGCTAGACATTATTTGAGCATTTTATTAATGGATATCCGCCGGGTAAGTGGGTATCCGCGTGAAGTAAGTGGGGCGGGGGCGGGTGGAAGAATTACTACCGTGATGGGTGGTGGGGATGTGTTTTAGGTGGTGGGTACGGATATGGGATACCCTTCCCCCGCCCCCGCCCCGCTGACATCCCTAGGTGATCGGGATGGGGGAGGTGGCCAGGCGGGGGATTGATGGGACATGGAGGGTGTGGGGTGTAAGAAAATTTGTAGAAGATAATCATTGTAGGATGTCATTTATATGAAATTTATTTTTCCTACTTTCACCGGGAAAATTATTTTCCTGAATCTTAAGAAACTTATTTTTTAAGAGGGAATTCTTTACCAAAAAAAAATTTGAAAAACGTTTCCAAACAAATATTTTGCTCCAAATCAAGCACACCCTAAAATTTTGAATTTACTTTTAGTAAAAAGCTTTTCTAGCAATACAAATGTTATGACCTCTTCAAAATGACAATACAAGCTTCGAAAGTTTTACATCCCATTTACAAATTAAACTACATCAAATAAATTAAAACGCAGTAACATAGGAAAATTTACACCTAAAGAATCCAAGAAAGAGTTACTAAAAGTAGCACGAACACAACATATTCGAATAATTGAATCAATCATAGACCTTGTTCTTGAAGTAAATCATCACGTCACATCCAAAAGAAAAAGAAAAGATCATTTAGTTAGTAACATTCGAAGCTAGCTGGACAACGAATTAAAAGTTGTTAATAAGGAGAAAGGTTCTTCGTAATTCCCATGCATTCACGCACTAAATTAATTGAGTGCATGCCGTCAAGATAAGTGGATTATTAGGTAGTCCTTAACTTTATATTGCCAAAAGGAGCAATCATATTCTCTCTGCTTGTCCTACCTTAATAAAGTGCCTAAAATAAAATGGCAGTGGTTGTTTCTTGACAACCTTTTTAGCACTTTCCACTCAAGTTTCTAATGTTTAGAATCATATTTTAAGTACAAATGATGTGGTATTTCCTTTTAGAACTTTTGGCAATATAAATAATGTTTAACCCTTGGAAATCAATCTGTGCTAGATGCACGGTTTGTATGCAATGGACGAAGAAAACAACCATAACTATATCTTACTTTTAAAACTAATTAGATCTAGTATATTTCAAAATCTACGCATGTGAGCTTGCTCATATTGTCGGTCTTAAGAAATAATTTGGTCATGCATAGTTCTCTTAAATACAATATTTAATTTGTACGGTTTATATTTTCTGACTTTTTTTCTTTAAAAAAAGATCTTTTGAGACACTTCTCTAGGGAATTTTTTAATTAACATCCACAAGACTTTCAAAAACAAATATCAAGCACATTGTTGTAATTTGCAGAAAACTTTTCCAAAAACTTCTTTTAAAAAACTTTTTTCAGAAAAAAATTTCAAGAAAATTGTCCAAAGTGATGGGGATTCTAGATAGCCATGAAAGAGAATAATCTCCTAATTATTTTCATTAATGAAGAGGTATATATACATTACATAAAATATTTAAATATGCAAAATAAATATACATTTTCTTAATACAATACTAATACCATAATTATACTTGTACAAGAATTCTATAAATATGATAATATAACATTAATTTCGGTCCAATGTTTTGACTGTGTATACCCTTCTATCACACCCCAGCAGTCATAGCGGGCGGCTGTTGTACACTGAGACTGTCTCTAAAATCTTCAAACAGAACTAAGAGAAGACCCTTAGTAAAGATGTAAGCAATTTGGTACCTTGAAGGGACATGCAAGACACGTACTTGTCCACGAGCTATCTTTTCGCGAACAAAGTGAATATCCATCTCGATATGTTTAGTGCGCTGATGTTGGACCGGATTCTCAGAGAGATAGACTACACTAACATTATCACAGTAGACCAAGGTAGTTTTTTGAATAGGAAAGTGAAACTCTAACAAAAGATTACACATTAGACACCACATTGGCTACCCCTCGATACTTGACCTCCACACTGGATCGCGATAAAGTAGCCTGACGTTTAGCCTACCAAGAGACCAAGTTATCACCAAGAAACATACAATAACCATACGTCGAACGTTTGGTATCTGAACATCCACCCCAATCAACATTTGTATAAGACACGAGAGTAGAGACAGATGAATGATATAAACGCAATACATAATCAAGTGTGTCTTGTATGTATCGTATAATGCGTTTGAGCGCATGCATGTGCTCAATCTGTGAATCATGCATAAATAAACACACCTGCTATACTGCATAATTAATATCTGGTCTCGTGAAAGTAAGTTACTGAAGAGCCACTGCAAGACTACGATAGTGGGTGAGATCCTCATAGGGTGTGCTAGAAGTAACACTCAGCTTCGATTTGGTATCAACCGAATTAGAAGAGGACTTACAAGATGACATGCTAGCTCTCTCAATTATCTCAGTCGCATACTTCTTCTATGATAAAAATAGACCACCGTCATGACGTGTGACAACTATACCCAAAAATAACTCAAGGCCCCCAAGTCTTTCATAGCAAACTCTGAACTAAGAAGGGACATGATAGACTTGCGCAGATTATCAAAGGAGGCAGTCAATATTATATCATCCACATATAACAGAATGTATGCCAGAGAAGTACCACGATAATATATGAATAAAGAATGATCAGACATGTTGTGAGAAAACCTAATAGTATACGCATAATCTGCCAACCTCTTATACCAAGCCTGTGGGGCCTGCTTAAGCCCATAAAATGACTTCTTCAGCAACAGACATAGTGAGGATAATTAGGGTCCTTAAAACCCAAGGGTTGATGCATGTATACTGTCTCCTTAAAATCACCGTGTAAGAAAACATTTTTCACATCCAGCTGATGAATGTGTCATGCTTTCGAGAGACACAGACTAAGCACAGTGCGAATGGTTGTCGATTTGACCACTGGACTAAATGTCTCTCTACAATCCACGTCAACCTATTGTGTTTTACCATCCCCTACAAGACGTATCTTATGCCTATCAAAAGAACCGTCATAATTTTCTTTATGAGTAAAAATTCACATAAAATGAATAATATTAACAGCAGGCAGACGGGGCACCAACTCCCACGTCTTATTTTTAATAAGGGCATTATATTCATCATTCATGACCATTTTCAATTCGGGTCATGAAGGGCAGACACTAGGTTACGTGTGGTAGGGTGATTTGGTGACATTAGAATTTAGATTATAATGTCATTTATATTAAAAATATCACGTTTGCTATGACCTATGAGTAACAACCCCAGACTCGAAATAGAAGTGGTTGGAAACAAAAGGCGTGTATCTTTTTATTTTCTTTCCCATTATACTATAGCAAGATAATAAATATTTTATTGACACTACAAAAAAAGGACCTACCGTGATAGTTTGGGTGACGATTTTAACATTGACTTTCTGGTCAATGGGCTTTCGTGATATATGTGTGACGGTTTTATTAACCGTCACAGCTTTGTGACAGCTGTGTGATGGTTATTTCAACTGTCACATGTTTTTGTGACGGTTTTTAAAATACGAATTTAATTTATTTTTAAAAAATAAAATAATTTATACCCGATCCCATCCATTATTATTTTTATTTTAATTTAAAATACAAGATGTGCCTCTTATTTCTTTTTAAAACGACCGGATTCGACCCAAATGGAATGCGACCCGACCCAAATCCCCTTAAATACGCATAAAACAGCCCTAATACCCATTTTCCCTTCTCATTTGTGCGCAGAACCCTAGCTTTCTCTCTTGGACCTTCGTATTCACGCCAAAAATGGCAACCGATTAGTGTACGTTGATTTTGCTTCAGTATTGCTCATCTAAAATTGCTCTTGCCTGCACACCGTTGATGCACCACCATCCGCCATAGGTGAGGTTACCTCTCCCTTCTTTGATTTTCTACGATCCTTTAATTATTTTTTCTCATTACTATTTCAATTCCTGGATTTTCATTGATTTTGGAAGGGTTTTCCCCTCCTATTTCATTCATCCAACACCGAATGCTTTTAGGTTAGTTTAGTTTAAGTATGAGCTTAGATTACTATGCTTTGTGGATACATAAACCTATTTTAGTTGAATAATGAATCTGCTTAGTTCTAGTTTTTGTCTCTGTTTTGGGTCGCGGTTTTGGGTCTGGTCACTGACCCGGGTCGAGCATTTCCAAATCTGGAATCGAAAGGATGAAGAGCATGTTCGTTTTTTCTCGTCGCCTCGATCGCTGCTTGGCAAACATATACTCATGCCTCCTACCCTTTCACTTTAAAGTTTTGTTTTGACTTGGTTATTTTCGTTGTTGTTCTGCTCCTTAAGAATCGATCATTTCCTTTACAACTCGAAATACTAATCTTGAGACTGCTTTGATAATGCAAATGGATGTTTAATTGTGCTTAGATAAGGACTAAAATGAATAGAGTGTGTCTATTCACATCTTTGCACTCTAAGAATGCTTCTCTACTTGAGTAAATGCTTCCATATTATCATATTAAAGTCTGTTAAGTTATTTCATGTCATATTTCTATTTACTAGGTTGTTGAATGATACTTGTACTAGCATTTTGTAGGTATTTGAACTAGTTTGCATCGTGTTATGTTAATGTCCATATCGACATCCTGTGATTACCTGCAATCCGATGTTTACCTGCATCTTATGCTTACTTGCAATCCTGTTTCATCGTAGTAAGCATGTACAAGTTTACCTGCAACCCTGTTTCAGGTTATATCTGTGCGTATCTGAACTTTTTCTATTTTATGTCTTTACCGGATGAAAGCCAAAGCAAGTTTTGGGTTGGTTTAGCATCCCCGATAGCTTGTCATGCCTAAGGTTCTAGAAACCTTTTTTTGATCTTGTTGCGTCATCAGAATATGGATGGTGGTAGCCCTCTTACTTTTATTGTCTTTCATGTCTGAGGCATAGCTTGAATATGACCAGTCCCTAAATTTATTGTCTCTTAAAATATTAAGTTGTTGATTGCCTACTGATGCCTTGTTATGAGAAGATATTGCACTTGGATAAGCAACTGCTATCCTTCCGAGGTGCTGCTGTTAGCCTACTGTTGCTGTCTTAATATCCTGATAAGAATGACTTGCTGCAGCTCTGTAAATTATTTGTTGTTGTGTCTGAAGAATAACGACTGCTATACTTGGCTTATTTTTACATTTTTAAAGCAGCCAAATGTTGCACCTTAAAGCCAAGCAGTTTTGCATTATCGTTCAGCTTACCTTAAAGCAGCCAGATGTTGCACCTTTAAATCTGTTGTTATTTTGATGCTGATGAGTTGCCATTGGAACCTAAATGACTGGTAGCCCCCTTCACTGTTTTGTCTTTCAAGCTTAATGTTTGACATGTCATTTAGGATCAATCTTGAAGTTTATCTTTTAAAGTGTGTCATATTTCTTTTAAGTTGTGACATCCCCTGTATCTCTTGATATCCTTCTTCGTCTTTCTCTCTTCTTCTTTGCATGACTTGGGGAGTTTACATCTCAAATCCCATTGAGATGTTTCCTTGTTGCTACTTGCTTATTACTACCTTCTGCTACCTTGCTGCCATTGTTTCTATTGTTCTCTGTTGCTGATGAATGTTTGCTGCACTCTCGAGTTGTTGCTGAACATTGAGTCACTGCTGCTATATTTATTAAACCAAATTCTCACTTTAGCTACAACCATCATTTCTAAGGCAGTGTTGATAACTGTCACTATGTTTAAGCAAAATGGTTGCTGCCATATTTGGGTTGACTGAGCTATTGTGATACACCTAATGAGACAAACAATCAGCTTGTTCATCTCAAAAAATCCAAAATGGCTGGTAATAGCATGGGAATGAATTAGGGGGGTTGGCAAGGAGCTTGCAGAGGGAGAAAGTGGCTGATTGATATAATCATACAACAAAATGGAAAAAAATGCTTAAACTTTCTATGGTTGATTAATTTATGGTGCTTACTTTTTTTTAGTTGATTTAAAAAAAGAATATCTTTTTATATATTTAGTGACTATTTAATTTTAATATTTCACATAACATGTTTAAGAACAAACGATTCAAAAGGCATTTTCTTACATTAACACCTCTTTTATATAACACTAGATTAAAAAATATTCATATTTTCTAAACTCGGTGCTCGATTAAATTAAGACGGATGAAATAAAATGGAGTGGGTATGTTTTGAACACTATGAAAGAAGTTATTCAAATCTACTAAAAGCTAGGAAGAAGGGATTTAGTTTCTATATATTTTTCTTGTTCTGCTCCACTTAATAAAGTTTTTCTTTTGTCAGGTCATTAAACAAAAGATAGTAGCAACAATTAAAGACATTTGGCAAAGTAGGACAAACCTCAAGAATGTCACCAAGATTGACAACGAAGGCATTTGGAAGGAAGAGTATTGGGATCCAAATACCATCCTTTTTAACTTGTAAGCCATCTACCCCATACAATTGGTGAAGGATGGTGAGTCCAGTGGCATCTGAATGTGGCCTAAATCTCATAACCTGCTCTGATTTTGGGCATGGTGGATAGTAAGTCATCCTCACTGATTGCATCCCATCCTCGAACATCTCTTTTACTTCTTCTTCTCTATTAATCTCTAGAGTTTTTGCTATACATAATAGAAGCACATTAACAAGTTTTTGCAATTCAAAGAGATAAGCCTCAAGGGTATTCATGTAACGTAAAATGTGTTAGATTCCCACTTTGTGTCACATAATATAACTTTATGAAAAAATATGATATATACCTAAGTGAAGGAGGGAGATGTGGAAGAAGATGTGGTTTTCTTCTGTGATGGGTTGGTTATCATGAAAAATCTATCACCCCAATCGACGGCCTTTTGATCTTGAGAGTGTATAGTTGTTTGGCCTATCACCCCAATACACCTATTTGCTTGTTGGTCCGTTGTTATCCTGTTGCTGCTATCTCAAATGAATAGATACCACATTGGTTGAGAACTTGCTGCACTTTGGACAAGCTTAAGTCACATTGTCACTATGCATTTGGTCTAGATTTAAGGCCAAACAACGATTGTCTGTTTTAAGGCACATTGCTGCATTTTGAGACAGTTTTGAGTTAAAATATTGGTTGTCCCGTTGATGCCCTTTGTTGTTGTACTTTTGTGAGTAATTATGTTGAGGATGAAAACAGTACTACACTTGAGATGTTCCTTTGCGCAGAACAACTGCTACCTTTAATATCCAACTGTTGCTTTCATAGCAGACTACTGCTGCATCTTATTACTATAGTTTTGAGGCCATTTTTGCTGAGTATTTCAGCCTACTGTTGTTATGATTTGGCTAACATATTGGTGTATTGAAGCTGTTCCAAACAGAGTCTATTACTTCTGGTATTTACTGATTTGAACGAGTACTACACTTAGGCCAATAAAATTGAAATTGAGGCAGTCTCCCTTCGGTTTTGGTTATTTACTGATTTGAACAAGATACTACACTTAGCCAATGAAATTGACATTGAGGCCGCGTCCCTTCGATTTTGGTTATTTACTGATTTGAACATGATACTATACTTAGCCGATGAGAATAATTAATTTGAGGCCATGACCCTTCCGGAAAGGTTGTCCCTCAGTTTGCTTTCCTTCGGAAAAGGGAGATGATGAGACTTATGGATTCTTTCACACATCTACGGAAAATCAACATGCGTTGGCAAGGTGACTAAAATGACCGACGAGTCACTAGTTCGCAATCACGACATGATTGGAATGTCCTTTTACAAAAAATTTAGGTCTGAGCCCTCCTTAATTAAAACTCCTATTGTTTTATACGAATTCGAAGGTTTTACTCGCATTTATTTATTATTTTACTAACTCCTTTACTAAGTATTTTTGCAGGTACCCGGAGACGCATCCCTATGTGAAAGCCTATGCATAAAAGGAAAATAAAAGTGAAATACCGCTAAGTTCTCTTCACTCCCTCTTTATATGATTTTTTCTTTCGTTACAACCTTGTTAAATATATATCTTATTTAAATATCTGCATGCCTAGTTTAAATATCTTTTAGTTAGATTAATAATTGTAGAATACCTTTAGAATACATGCTAGCACAATAATACCAACCTAAGTTTGACCGGACAACCGCAAGTTAGCGGATCTTAGAGGATGCCCCCTTCCCTTTAGGATAATAAAGAATCCTTATCCGAAATCTCATAAATTTCACAGACCCTTAAAAATGGAGTTTAATGTTGACTTTATTTAATTAGATTAAAACTCCTATTGTTTTATACGGATCTGAAGGTTTTACTCGCATTTATTTATTTTTCTAACTTCCTTTCTTTTACACTTTGCGAGGAACATTCGAACAATACGACATATCAAAGTGGGATTCTACAGAGATGAAGATTTGCTAGAATCGCACAATTTTTCAATTGCTGAGATTCTCATATTATGTTTTGTTGTTGTTGTATTTGATGATAACATAGGATGTTTTGAAAAATAATTTGTAATGTTTCGATTTAATGTTTTAGAACAATTTCATTATGTGGGTGATATTTTAGTTATAATATATTTACAATTCTAATTTATTTTATTTAATAAATTAAAATATAAAAAAATGTCAAAAACTAATTTTTCCGCCAATTTAAATCAAATTTAATAAAAAATTCTGCCAATTTAAATTAATTTTATTTAAAAATTTTCGTTAAAAATATTAATTAATAATTTCGCGGGAAAATTTAAAAAAAGAAGGGAAAAGTCAAAGTCAAACATCACATTTTGTGACAGTTTTTATAACCGTCATAACAATCGTCACAAATTTATACTTAGAAAAACCGTACACGAAAGACTATTTTTTTTTTTTTTTTTTTAGTGTGACAAACTATGAAAACTTGAAGTCATGATGTTAGGTAAATCAAATTGGATTTTTTTTCTCTAGTGAGTTGGAACTTTGGTGTTTTTACCTAAAAATATGTTGAACAGGCGGCTCATGTATATTGGCCCAAGTGCAGTACAAGCCGAAAGAAGTTGTCTACTTTTTATCTTAGTACTTATTAATTTTTCTTAATTATACGGAGTACTTTTCTATGTATGTAATAAGTGTTAAAATAATCCCACTACTAAATGTCTGCACATATAGATAAAGTAATGCTTCGTTGGATCAAATTACCATCGACCTAATTTGATATACAACTTTTCCATTTACAAGAAGATATATCACACTTTATTGTGACGAATATATTTAAAATCCTGACTTAAAATTTGTGTTTCTTATCATCTTTTCATCAACAATTATTTACTGTTTCACAAGTCACCTTCATCTGAAAAACAAAAACAAAAACGTTTGATATACAGAATAAAAAAATTCAATCAATCACTCAAAAGTAAACCAGTTTGTTTGGACTCTTAGTCTAACGCAAATATTTTTGGGGGCAAACGATGAAATCTCTAGCCCACAGAGTCCTCACCCTCGGCCCGACAGAGATTTAGAGGATAGCGCAAACATTCTTGGTCGAGGGAATGAATATTAATAGAAGCCACACTTGAATTATGTCTTAGAAAATCTATAAAGTAGACAATGATACTTTGACTAGGGTCCTCAGTGCATGTGTTACCTATGTAGCATTATGTTTGTACTTTAATTTTTAATTTTTGGCACTTTATGTCACACCCACGTAATTAAGCTAACGCAATGCAACATAGTATCATCCTGTGACTAGCACCACTTCTTAATGTAATGACCTCATAACTATTGTTAATCTAGTTAGATCTTTTTTCTTTCCGTACGAATTGGGTAAAAAGTATTTCAAGATTAGAACGAGCTTGCCATCAAAATATTATTATCCTATTTCCGAGTGAATATTTTTGAACTCAATTATCATCAGAAACATATCAATTTAGATAGTTCTTTATAGAAACTCACACAACTTTTCAAGTCCAAAGTTTTTTTCTTTTTCATTTTTTGTCATTACTAGAAAAAAAATATTGGATTATGTAATATGTTTGCTTTGAACATCAACATCAACATCAACAAAAGTAAACATATTGCTGGACCATTATATACAACAAGTTGGGAGCATTGATGGTCTAACACACTTACACAGTTGCGCTGCGCCCATCGGAAGGTGACTCATCGTAAATTAATTTATCATATTTTGTTTTATACATATAAGTAATGTGCAATTTTCTTCTTTTTGATTTATTTATTTCTTTGCATTTGTAAACCAGCAAAATAAGGAAAAATAACGGAAACTCACTCAATAATTCTGATTCCCATCCATGTGCTATATTCACTTTATCATAAAATTGACCCGACCACCCTACCCTACCCGTACCCTACCCGGGCAACGCGGGTTATTACCCGCTTTGACCGACCCATGGATCGGTAGGGTATTAACCCGACTGTCTGAGGGTGGGTTAGGGACAGATAAGGATATAGATGTACCCTACCCGTACCCTACCCATTACCTGAGGGTAGGATACCCAACTCTACCTGACCCATGTATATATAATTGTAATTAATTTTAAATATAAATATATATATATATATAAGGTTATAAATTATTATTATTATTATTATTATAAAAATAATAAATTGAGGACCTTAATTTAATTATTTAAGTGTAAAAACATATTTTAATATTTCGTATCTTTAGATGACTCAGTTAATTAATTATTTCATCTCAAAGTACTAAATAATTAGATATTTAATTCTTCTTCATAAAGAGTACTCACTCTATATCGAATTTGAAATGTGAAATTGATAGTACTTTTCTAGGCTCATTTTCCCCAATACAAATAAAAAAATTAGAATTTTTAGGCTCGTTTTCCTCAATTTGCTAGTACTTTTCTATTATCCTTGTTATATGAACTGTATAGAGAGTACTCATTCGATATTCATTCGACTTTGCAATGTGAAATTGATTCTCATAAGTCTCATAAAATTAATTTAATTTCACAAAGACACAAAAAAAAATCAATTTTTCATAATTTGTAGGCTCGTTTTCCTCAATCCGCTAGTACTTTTCTATTATCTTTGTTAAATTAAGTATCAATATAGATAATAGTAATAAACTACATAATAAAAATATATAATCTTTAACATACAATTAACATGAATAATTAAAATTATTTTAGTTTGTAATGCTTATTAAACATTATTAGTATATATATATATGTGTGTGTGTTTTTAAATATATGTGTTAAGATAAGTGTGTGTGTGTTTTCAATAAAAAGCATTATATTTATTGTAATGCTTTTAAATTTATTTTATATATACGTGTGTGTTTTTAAATAACTCGACCTAAACTACATAGTTTAGAACAAAACTACGTAATTTTAATGTGTTAAGATAAGAACCCTAAAACCAGGTATATAATAATGTTTTTCTCAAAAGGTTCGCCTCTCTCACTCACTAATCTGAAATTGTGAATCTCAAAGCAGCTCCTCCTCAGTCCTCAAGGTAAACCGTAAACCCTAAAATCATGTATTTTATACATTTCTTGTTTAATAGTCCATCAGTCGTCAATGTAGCTGCAATCAAATGCTAAATCTGGATTTATTTTTTCTGAGATGTAGTTGAGAGTAAATCTTCCTAATCACACTCTTAACAAGATTGATGGTATGAATCTGATTAAGGACATTTCTCACTTCAATCACCTTGCGAATCTTCCAACAAGCTTGCTTAGGTACTTGTATATGCGATGTAATAGGTGTGAATCCATCAATTCCACATCTTATCAGTCTTGTGTTCAATATCCCAAAAGTTCTTTGCTTCCACAATTTCATATTAGTGATATTTAGGCCTCCTACACATTTAGGAGCACAAAGATTTTCTCATGCCATCAAGACTCTTTTCACCGAGAAAATTTGGCCGGTAACCACTTTTTGAGATGTGTTTTATTTTCCTTCATATAATGATAGACACACCATTAAGTTGCATATATTATTTGTTGAAGGATAAAAATACTCCATTGAAGATTAGCATAAGCCCACAATATTGCCAATTTCCATCAAATTGGAGGAGTAAACCAATCTGTTGGGATAATGAAACTTATTTGGTATTATATTTTATGAAATTTGTAGAATTTTTGTGTTTTGTTTGAGGAAGTGTATAACACGCGGGTACCCATTATCCGAAAGGGGCAAATAAGGGTATGTAAATTTTATAACCAATGGATAATGGATAAGGTATGAGTGGGGTAGGGTACGGGAATCTCAAAAACCGCCCCAAACCTGACCCACTACCATCCCTAATTACTATGAGCATTTTATAGTACTAGTAGTTGTTTGTAAGCTATCTATAGTTCATAATCCCACCTTCCATGTGTTTTTCTTATCATTCTTAGATGATTTTTTTCTTATTCTTGTTTTAAGTCGACATGCTTCGTTCACTAGTAAAAAATGATGTTTTTAGCGATATGAATCGCGACGGCTTGGATAACTAAAAATTGTGTTTTTAGCAAACCTAGCCTTTAGTTCTTCCCAAATATATTTAGCAATAGCATAATACAAGACACTTTCAGAAACATCTCTACATAGAGAATTCCACAATCAAGAAATGACCACATTGTTAGATCTACACCAAGCACTGCGAAGATCTGACCAAACTACATGTTCAATAGTTGAACCATCAACAAAATCAGACTTATTTGTCGCAGTCAAAGCTATCCACAACTCTTTTCCAACTCCTAAACTCTTGCTATCAAAAATTGTATTGACCAAGAGTGTTCCCACAATATCAGATGGAGATATGAAGAAATGATGAGAAGAATTAATGAGTATATGAGTTGTATCTACAACTAAAAGACTGTTTCTACATTTTCCATCATTGTAACTTAAAATTGAAATGAGAAAATATGATCACAGTAAATAAATTAGAGGTCTCGCTCTGATGCCATGAAGGGGTAAAAAGTAAAGCAAAATTGAAATACAAATGAGATAAAATTTTCTTTGTATTTCTTCTTTGCACAATGTGCGTATATATAGCTTTACAAAGGAATAATGTAACATAACAAACTGTAATGTTGTCATATTCTAATTTGTTGCTATGTAACAACCTAGTAATCACAATTGTAAATCTTAAAGAAATTTCTGAAAAAACTGAAGCTTAGCACGTGGCTGTTTGGGCTTGGAATAATTAAATGCCCAATCTTCATCTTTTTCCGCCCTCCTACCACTTTCTTCACCATAGAATCCCTGTTAGGCAAACGCTATCTTCACTTGCCTTTTCCAAACATTCTTTGCAACGTTATTTCTTTACTGTTCTCCAACACTGTTCCAATCCATAAACTCCGTTCGATTGCGCCACTACATATCCACCATTACAATTGCAGCTTTAACCTTTCTAAAAATCAAAGTCAACTGACAGAGCCATCAAAATCACTATTTCGTCAGTTTGGATTGAAGAAATTGAGATGAAAATTTAAAGACTCTATTAAAGCTCATTTAAAGAGGAAAAAATATTTTTTTTTTTTTTTTTATCTTGCTTAGATTTCATAAAATGGAGTAGAATAGCGTTTATGGTGAAGGGAGGGAAATTGAGCAAAATTATAAAATGATATTAATCTCTTCTGAGGAGTCATTCTCATTAATATCAATATATATAGTGTATAATGTTCATCCCATAAACAATAAGAATTTTAGTCTCATATACAAGAGGAATCTTAGTCTTACCATAATTATATTTACATAATATTCTAATTATGGATAGACATATTATTATACTACTTACACGTTTACACACCCCCACAGTCGGAGCGAGAGGAGGTTGGACACTGAGACTAGATCTGAAGTCAAGAAACAACTGTCTGGAAAGTCCTTTGGTAAATATATCTGCATACTGATATGATGAGGGAACATGTAACACTCTGACATGACCTAGCGCAGCTTTCTCACGAACGAAATGTATGTCCATCTCAACGTGCTTGGTTCGCTGATGTTGAACCGAGTTGTGAGAAAGGTAGATTGCAGAGATGTTATCACAGTACACATTAGATGTCTGACGGAAAGGACATTGAAGTTCTAACAGTAAATTTCTGAGCCAACAAATCTCAGCTACCACATTTGCAAAGCATATGTACTCAGCCTCGGCACTGGAACGAGATAGGGTGGCCTGTTGCTTGGCACACCATGAAATCAGATTATCCCCTAAATAAACACAAAAGTCGGAGGTGGAGCATCGCGTATCCGCACACCCTGCCCAATCTGCGTCCGTATATGAGAGCAACTTGTTTGGTGCAGAGGGGTATATGTGCAAACCATAATCAAATGTGCCATTAATGTATCGAATGATACGCTTAGAGCGATGAAATGAGACTTCGCAGGCGTGCGTAAATAAGCATACCACAATGAAGATAAACAATGTCTGGCAGACTAGCCTTGTAAATGTGAGATACTGAAGTGCACCTGCAAGACTTCTATACAGAGTATGATCGGAGACTGTAGCACCATGCATAGCACTGAGCTTAGATTTTGAATCAACTGGAGTAGGCATAACTTTGCAATTCACCATTTTAGCCCTGTACACAATCTCCTCTGCATACTTACGCTGACACAATAACATGTGGTTGGCAGTCCTGTTCACTGATATCCCCAAAAAATAACTCCGCTTTCCCAAATCAGTCATTGTAAATTCCGTCTTAAGAAAGACAATAATCTCATTTTTCAACCCATCGGAGGAGGCAGTAAGAACAATATCATTCACGTAAAGTAATAAGTAAACAATGCTACTACCTCGATAAAAAATGAAGAGTGATGTATCACTCTTGCTGCATACAAATCCAATATGCAAGATATATCTGAAAAAACGATCATACCACGCACGGGGGCCTATTTCAGGCCATATAGTGACTTACGGAGACGACACACATAATGAGGGACTGCAGGATGGGTGAACTCAGACGACTGATGCATGTAGACTGTCTCTCTCAGGTCCCCATGTAAAAATGCATTCTTCATATCAAGTTGATGTATCGGCCAGTGTCTGCCCATAGTTATGCTCAAAACTGTGTGAATGATAGCCGGTTTGACAGCCGGGCTGAATATCTCACCACAATCAATGTCCTTCTGATGATTCGTGTCATTAGCCACAAGACGTGCCTTATACCTCTCAAGATCCCCATTGTCCCTGAATTTGTGATGAAATAGCCATATACAATGAACCACATTCACCTCCTCAGGTCTAGGTACTAGATTTCATGTGTGTTGTTTAGTCAAATCATTAAATTCCTCAGACATAGCCGCATTCCAATTAGAATCCTGTTTGGCCAATTTGGAATTTTTGGTAAGTGGAGAGATGGTTTGGGCAGACATGTTAAATTGAACGTTGGGTTTGAAGATTCGGTGTCTAGCACAAGTTTCCATATGGTGAGTGGGGATAGTGGGTGTCTGTGGTGGCTGAGTGGTGGGATCCAATACAGAGGGTGAGGTCGGATAAGGGAAGGGTGTAGGAACTATCGTCGAAGGCACCGCAGCGTTGAACTACAGTCCTCTCTGGAGTTTTGGCGCCGCGGCGCCTCATCATAGGGCCGCGAAGCTGATGATGGTGGTGGAGAATTTTGGTCATAGGAGTTTTGACGTCGCGGCGCCTCATCGATGGGTTGCGGCGCTGACGACGGTACAGAAGTATCTTGGTCACTAGAAGAATGGAGCCGCGGCGTTGATGACTGTATTTGACTGAGAATGATTGGAGAAATGGCAGGCTCGTCAAAAAAAGAAGTAATCTGGTTTTTGGAATTTTTGAAGATTCAAAAACGGGAATGTGATCTCGTCGAATGTGACGTGACGAGAAATGTGTATTTGACGAGTGGACAAGTCATAACATAGATAGCCCCTATGGCTCGGCAGAAAGCCTAGGTAGACACATGGAGTGGACCTGGGGGCTAGTTTGTGAGGAGCAGTAGAGGCAAGATTAGGATAACATATACAACCAAATATCCGTAGATGATCATATTGTTACACCCCGCAATTCCAGGGCATGTTTATAAGAACGTACGTAAGAACTCAAAAATATTAAGATTTGAGACTAGTAAAAATTTATCGGAATTATGAAATTGTCGGAAAACGAAATATTGCGACGAATGGGAGGGCGGCACGTGTCACCCCTTGTTGGTCTTGGATGAATTGGACATGGGCTAAATGGTCATTTGACCATAATTTAAGATGACCAAGTCTTGCTAAGTCTTAGAGCTTGATATTGTTGACTTGGTCAAGAGCCACTTGGCTAGATCTTTTAAATGAATTGGATTCAAGCCATCCATATGTATTAATCTTGACCCTCCATAGTGTTATATATGTATACTAGTAGCAAGACAAGGCACTTAACACTTAGAAAAATTTCAAGAAAACTTTGAAGACCTCATATTGTTGCTCTCGGGTTCTTAGGGTTCCAAGAGGGAAAAAAATTTGTTTGTTGTCCAATAATCTCCACACTTTAAACCAAGGTTATTAAGGGTATTGTAAGGGTATCTCAATAGAAAGATTCCGGAAAAATGGCGTTTTTGTATTAGTCGCAAGGTGAAAACCTAAGTCACTTTCATAGGTTTGGATTGAAAGTTAAAGGAAAGTTGTTTGTGATCTTCTAAGGGCTTCAAGTGGCGGATTGGAGTGTCAAGGAGAGGCTCTAAGTTGCTAGGGAGCGACTTCGGATCTTGAATTGGATTAAGGCTCGTTAAGGTAACAATCTTGTTCTCTTAAGTGTTATATGATTCCATATTGTTGTAGCCTTACATTTTAACTAGCATGAAGTATATGTATTGAAGATTGATAAGTGATATGGATTGTAGAAGCCTAAATCCAAAATGACATTGTGAGCCATTTGAAATTGAAATACAATTTGATCGTTAATTAGAATCGTCGCATGTTATCTACTTGAAGATTGTAGTTATAATCGATTGCGACTTTATAACATGTTATACTAAACAACTTGGATTGAAAATGAATTGGAAAAGACTTTGTATTGTTGTCCCTCAAATTGCCGAAAATGATATTGTATGTTGGACTAGTTTGATATCAATTGTGGGGCGGAATTTTACACGTCTTGTAGGCGTGTAATCCCCTATTGTTAACTACAATGTTGAGCCTTAAATGTGGCGTGTTTGGTTATTGAATTCGGGCCTTGAAAAAGGTGAAAAAGTATGTAGAAACAAAGAAAGTGCTGTCCGATTTTCCGTAGAATTTAGTGATTTTGCACTTAGAATATTCTACGTTTGAAGTTAGAAGTTAATAGACGTATTATGGTCATTATAGGTTGACATACTACGTACGACATTTTGGACTTAGCAAGTGGATTGAACCGAAGAGGTATGTGGAACTTTCCTATCTCTTGAGCATGAGTAGTTGTAAATATATAGTACGGTAGACGTACGAGATCTTGATGAATCTAATTTCATTTGATATCCTTGACTTGTTTTAAGAATGTCCAAGTTGGTTGAGTTAGGGAATTAACTCACTTGTTAAAAAGATTAAGGATGTCTTAGTTTTTAAAGTTAAGGGACTTGAAGTATTTTTGAAAGTATATGATACTTGTCTTGTTGAAAGTATATGATACTTGTCTTGTTGAAAGTATAAGTCCCTTGGATATAAGGAAGAATGTAATTGCCTAATGTATAAAGTTAATATAACGACTTTATGAGAAATTGGTTATAATAGCTTTATGGAAAGTTAAAAGAGTGGTTTACTCTAAGTAATGTAAGTAATAATAAATGACTTGAAATAATGAAAGGCAAATTGATTTGAAGGCATCAATTGCTTAAGGTTTTAAAAGAAAGAAGTCACTTGATTTAGAGGTCTATAAATGTATTTCTAAAAGGTATTGTGACTTGTCTTAAAAAGTAGATATGACTTGATACTACGGTTATTAGTATCTTGGAAGTTTTATATGAAAAAAGTCATTTTAAAAGAATAGGAGTACGTAGTACTTTGGGTTAAATTCCTGGATTTTTAAAATGACATGTTAGTGCCTTAAGTAAACTAAAATGAGAGGGTATATAAAGAAGGTTAATAAGAAGTTAGGAGATTTCTTAACTTGCTTATGTTGTGATAAGCCGGTAGTTCTTATGTTATGTATGATAGCCGGTTGTGCTAGTTTAAGTTATTCTTACGGGGTAAAGCACATGCGCCCATTTCGGAGTCGGAAGCGGGATTATCTGTAGCATGGTTGGATTCCTAAAATGCATTTAAAGGAGTCGCCACCTAATTATTATAGTGAATTAGGACACTAAAATGTAGCATAAAATACTACAAATGATCTCCATTTTTAAGGTCTGTGAAACTATGTGAGATTCTAGGTAAGAGTTCTTTATTATCCTAAAGGGAAGGGGTTAGGCACCCTAAAGGATCCGCTAACTTGCGGTTATCCGTTCAAACTTAGGTTAGTATTATTTTAAAAAGCGTGTCTTTTGAAGTAAGCATAAAGTTAAGAAAAAGAGGTTGCAAAAAATTTAAATATAAATGGTTTCCATAAAATTGGCATGAGTTTTGTTTGTAAAATGTATGGAAAAGTAGTTCTTTCAAAAGTATACATTATCATAAAATATGGTTTTTATAAGAGTATATGTATGTATGGCATAAATCTATAAAACATTTGTTTTGCAATGGATAATAAGAAAAGACTTTCATTATGAAAAGAATGAATTATTTCTAAGAGCTTAATGAAATTTGAAACTTTATTTTTGCAATACTAATGATGCATAAAATGACTAACTTGTTTTGAAAAGCTTAAAAATGCATAACGGGCCTAAAAGATAAATAAATTATCGGCAAATTTTATATTATTAACTACCCTCCCTCATTAATTCTAGGCCTAATTGTCCTACGTATTCCAATAATCATACAATATTACATAATTAAATAACAACAAGAATAAAATGACGGAATCTAAAGAGTTGACGCGACTAGGAAGAGCGACAAAGTCGTCATACATTTATTTAGGAATCTTGAGGCGGAAAGATGCAATGATTGTGGAACCCGGATGTAATGAGTCTCGTAGTGAGACTCCTTGTTGCTCCCGATGCATATCATGTAAAAGAAAGAAAAAGAAAAGGATTAGCATATGTTATAAACTTTGCCAAATAATAGATAAATAGTCAAAACTTAGTGACAAAATAACCAGAAAATCAGCCTAAAAAATAGCCAGAAAACCAGTCCGGGAATAGCCAGAAAAACCAGCAACAAGCAGGCGAACAACGACATAAAGCGGCCAAAAAGCAATAAAACGAGGCCAAAATCTGTCTGAAACTGGCCCAAAAACAGCAGCTAAAAGAGGCCAAAATCAGTAGCAAAATGGCCCAAAATCAATCCGACGAACAGTGAAATCAGTCCGACAAAAAAAAAGGGCCAAAAATCAGTAGCAAAATAATCCAAAAATCAGTCCGGAGACTGGCCAAAACCAGCAGTCAAACAAGGCCAAAGCAAGAAAAATGGGGCTGAAATTCATCGAAAATGACAAAATCGGTTCATAACAGTCAAAGCAGGGTGCAAATCAGTCGAAAATGACCAAAGTCAGTCGCATAAGCAGTCCAAGCAGGGTGAAAATCGATCCGAGCGGGGCTAAAAATCGATGCGAGCAGTGAAAATCGGTCTAAGCGGATGGAAAAACCAAATATAGAACTCTTTTTACACTAAAATTTTGACCATGTTGATAGCCTACTGGTTCCTAATCATCACAGGGACATGAAAATAGCACAAGAATATGATTTAAAGGTTAGACAAGGTGGACAAGTATGAATATTTCTTTATTTCATCTTCTTTAGGCTGAACAGATACAATGCAGCACAATTCTGAGTTAAGTGAATGCAGGTTAGGTATCTAACACAGGTATCTGCAAGTGAACATATCAACTTCAACTAGCATAAGATTAATATAGGAATGTGTCAATTTAAACAAGTTTCAATCCACACAGGACCTCAGAAGCTCGGGTTCAGAAAGTCATTTTTTATTTATGTGTTCAAACTAAATGATTTAATGCTAGCGATGATATATGAATGGATTTATCTAGCACTTAAGCATTCAAGCATACAATAATTGTTTCACTCTAGATATATTTAAACTTGATACAAGGCATGGACAAACTACTCAAATAGACTTGCCATTGGCACAAGTTGAGGTAAATGCAACCACAGGAGATAATGTCATAGTAACATGTGAAAGGGAAAGATTAATCACATTAGTACCACATTGATTGAATTACACTAACATAATCCTTAGACTTAGCAAAATACTCAATAAATGCACAAAGAACCAAGACTCAAGCAACCAAGCAATAATAAGCCTCAATAAACCAAGCTAAGATTCATACATAGTTCAAATTAGCAGGATATACCTTAATTCATTTTAAATAGAACAATTCATATGTCCTAAAGGTGTAATTATTTTAGTCATGAAAACATCCTAAATGGAAACACATACTTCAGAAGATCAAACTGAACATGCTAAACAGGTAATGCACTTAACATGGTATAAACAACAGGTTCACTTATAGGGGTAGATCAAGCTTAGAGACATTCAGATAAAACAAGGGTAGGACATGTCTGTTAGTGAATCTGCTGGAAATAGAGAGGGGAAAGATCTCCAAACAGGGATAACAATTCCACAATATGCAACATCAGTCAACCTAAGCTAAACACGTGATCAAGTCAGACTATATACTGGATATATCACTTTAAATATCAATAGCAACTTAACATACTTATTAGTTATAATTATAGAACAGATATGTTAGCACTTAACTTAATAATCATAATCAGTCAATAATTCTGCTTGATTTTAACCTAATGGACATAAACAATATCTAATCATGCTCAATAATCACACTGATAAACACGAATAAACACCCAACTTAACTAAACATGCTCAGAGACTAACCCAACAGATTCAAGCAACCGACTAATATGTCTAGTAACTTAAAACGAGTTTAATAATTGCCAATCGCATAAACACATCATATTAAGTAATTTAAGACAAGAAATTTAAAAGGAGTCGCATTTACCTTCTTCGGGTAGCGAACCGAGGCGTTCTTCGACTCGTCGATTCCGCTCAGAGAATTGTTTGTATTATGCGATTGAAAAGAGGCGAAAGTTTAAGGGTATCGTCTCGTTTGAATGAAAACTTGAGTAAAAGAAAAGGTATTTCTTTATGATTTTTCCAACAGTTTCCAAGTAGTAAGAATCTGTTTTTGTTCTTGATTTTGAAAACCCGAAATTCGATCGAAAGCAAAAATGTGAGTTTTGTTCTTTGTTTCAAACCAAGACCCAATTTCAATTTTTCCTTCCAAAAAAGGGGGCCTTCAACACAAACTCGAGAAGTGTATTTATAGCCACAATTGAGGGTTTCAATTTGAAATTCAAATTGAAAAGAAAAGGAAAAAACTCGAGATTAGAGCATTTGGGGACAGTATGGGTTCAAGATATGGGGATAGGGCATGGGTTGTGCGAGAGTCGTTGATGTCGGGACAGGTATGGGAGAGTGCGTGGCGGCGGTGAAGGTGAAAGGAGGGGGGGGTCGTTGGGGGCAGAGGGTAGGGGTTGAGTTTTAGGTTTAGTTTAAGGGAGGGGGGGTGAAGAAAGAGTGAAGAGACTCTTTGGGGTTATGAAGTGGCGGGCGAGAAATAGATTTGGGGCACTTGCGGAGTGTGAGTTTGAAATTTGGGTAGTTATTTAGGTGGGCTGATTAGTTTAAATTGGGTATTAGTTTTAGAAGTTAGTTTTAGGTAAAATTAATTAGTGGTAAATTAGAAATTCAAAATGGTGATTAAATTATTTAGGTGCTTTATTAATCTAAATTATTACAAAAATAAAGACGGGCGTGCTATTTAATTAGTGCTTAATGTTTTAGAATGCGGCGCTATTATTAAAAAGCTTATTTATGCATGTATTAATATATTATTGATGCATTTTATTATAGAAAATTATTTTGCAAAAATTAGTGTAATTTTATAGTTAAGAACTGAACGGGAGGGTCAAAATTGGGTGTCAACAACTTGTCCCTCTTAGTATGGAGATGATGGAAGAGTCTTCAGACAAAGACGTTGACTTAAAGCCAATTTTGTCTCGATCCTCAGAATTAAAAAAATGTTGGGCAATTAAGACGAGGCTGACGCAAAATTCAAAATTTTGTCCCAGTGTCGAGTTATGGCGACATTTGAGCTACCATGGTAAAACACGAGGAGGCGTGCGGACTCAAAATTTGTCCCGATGTCGAATTATGATGACACGGGTTTTGTAACGCTAGAAAACCAAAGCGAGCGATTTAAAATTTGTCCCAGTGTCGAATTATGATGACACTGGGTTCTGTGATAATAGAAAAATTAAACCAAGGATAACGCGGATTTAAAAATTCATTCCAGTGTTGAATTATGATGACACTGGGGTCATTGGTGTTGCAGGATGCTGGGGGAGAGCGGATCGACGTTCGAGGTACAAATTGCCTCGGTTCGCCGTAAGAGGTAGTTTCACGTTGTGCTCCTGTTCCTGTATGCTAAGACTTAAACAAACGGTTAGTGCATAACTGTTAAGGCAAAATGATAACGCATGAATTTATAAGCAATGTAATTGTGCGAGTAGAAAATGCTATCCTGCGAAAATGCGATGCCTGCTGTAAATGCTGTGATTTCGCCGTTGCGATGCGGATATGTTGTCCTTACTGCAACTGCCCTTGTATACTAAAGCTCAAGAAAGAGTTAGTGCATAATTGTTAAGACAGAGTAATAAAGCATGAATAAGAAATGCAATTTTTGAAAGTAGATGAATTGTCCTTGCGTAGATGTGATATGCTGATGACGTCGTCTTTGGGCGGGGCGTCATTTTTGGACTTTGGCGTCGTTTTTGGACTCAGCGTAGTTGACGTCGTTTTCGGACTTGGAGTCGTTTTCGGACTCGGCGTCGTTTTCGGACGTGGCGTCGTTTTCGGACGTGGCGTCGTTTTCGGACGTGGCGTCGTTTTCGGACTTGGCGTGGCGTCGTTTTCGGACTTGGCGTGGCGTCGTTTTCGGACGTGGCGTCGTTTTCGGACGTGGCGTCGTTTTCGGACGTGGCGTCGTTTTCCGACGTGGCGTCGTTTTCGGACTTGGCGTCGTTTTCGGACGTGGCGTCGTTTTCGGACGTGGCGTCGTTTTCGGACGTGGCGTCGTTTTCGGACGTGGCGTCGTTTTGGACGTGGCGTCGTTTTGGGCGTGGCGTCGTTTTGGGCGTGGCGTCGTTTTGAACTTGGCGTCGTTTTGGGCGTGGCGTCGTTTTGCGTGGCGTCGTTTTCGGACTTAGCGTCGTTTTGAGCGTGGCGTCGTTTCGGACTTAGCGTCGTTTTGGATGTGGCGTCGTTTTGGACTTATTCGCTTCTCCCGTATACATATGATATCTGCGATGATGGCGTCGTTTTGGACTTCTTTGTCTTGATAACGTCGTTACTGGGCGTATTCTTTGTTGGCGTCGTTGCGTAGACATAATCGCGATCACGCGTCGTTGTCTTGGCGATATTCTTCTTGGCGTCGTTTTGGACTTCTTTGTCGCGATAATGTTATTTACTGGGCGTGTTGCTTTTGGCATAATCGCGATCACGTCGTTATGCGGGCGATGTTCTTCTTGGCGTCACTTTCGGACGTGGCGTCGTTTTCGGACTTGGCGTCGTTTTCGGACGTGGCGTCGTTTTCGGACGTGGCGTCGTTTTTGGACTTGTTGCTTCTTCCCCTGTGTACATATGATATGCCGATGATGGCGTCGTTTTGGACTTCTTTGTCGCGATAACGTCGTTGCACTGGGCGTGTTCTTTGTTGGCGTCGTTGCGTAGACATAATCTTGATCACGTCGTTGTCTTCGGCGATGTTCTTCTTTGCTCTTGTAGAATAAATGCTCCTGCAAGCTAAGCTTGAGAAAACGTTAGTGTATACCTGTTTAAACAAAATGATAAATATATATGAGAAGTGCAATTTTATGGGAATAGGGATGTCATCCCTGTATGATATGTGGGGTGTTGTGAATCTTTGAGATTTTGTCCTTGGCGGACATGCTAGATGTCAAGCTCTTTGAGGTGTTGTTATGATCATTTGTGAACCATATGGATTGCCACGATGTCTTTGTTGTGCGTTTGTGCACTGCATGGATTGCAATTTGACTATATGACGCTAGACTTTGTTGCGGGATTTGAACTTTGATTGTTGATGTATGTCCGTCACGCTTCTTTGCATACGCTAATATGAAGAACTGCGCCAAAGAAAATTTGTGAGTTTGAGGCGGTTGATTCGCATTGACTTTGTAGTTTTGACTCTTGTGGCGGACGTCTGCATTTGGGACTCATAACCCCGCACAGTTTCTGCCTTGTCCCGTTTGAATTTGCAGGGCATTTAGCCTAAAAGTGGGTTTCCATGGGGGTTGCTCGTATATTATGTGTGTTTTCGTTATTTTCAAAAATAAGGGAAGGTTTCCTAATGGTGTGACCGAAGCCGATTTAGGCCGCCTACGTATCCCCATGAGGGAATCAGGTCATGACGTAGTTCATTACAAGCGAATATTGGATAAAATTCTAAAGGTGGGACCGAGGCCGAAATGGCCGCCTACGTATCCCGCCGTGGGAATCAGGTCACACGTAGTTCCAACAAGCAAAAGAGAAATTGGGATTTTCTAAAAGGTGGGACCGAAGCCGATATGGCCGCCTACATATCCGCCAAGGGAATCAGGTCGAACGTAGTTCAGATTACATATAAAGGGCAAAATATATTAAACTAACTATTTCAGGACTCGGCGGGCCAAGGCAGGGGCACGAGTCCACTTCTTCTTGCTCTGTGTCTTCAATGGCCGAGTCTTCAGCGGGATCATATCTTGCAGCACACAACTAGACGAATGACTTATTCAATGGTTAAACAATCTCCGACGCGAGCACCTCTTCTCTCGGCGGTTGGTCGATGATTCAACTTTCTTCCCTTTTCACCGGGCGTAATAGTCCCTTCCGCATCGCTTTCTCCATCTTTAGCTATCATGCTCACGTGGGCATCTTCATAGCCGGGAAAAAGGTTATTGTTTACCCTGAGAGGGGCATCTTTCAGCTGAATGACTCCCTCTTCGATTAGATCCTCTATTTTGACTTTGAGTGTATAACAATTTGCGATGTCGTGCCCCTCGACACGGAGTGGTATGCACAATGTTTAGTTTTATCGCCTTGGGAAGTAGGCACAGGGTATTTCGGGAATTGGATGGAGTTTTCTTGCGGCCTTCTCATACACTTGGGCTATGGGTTGGCTAAAGATGTATAAGTTCGGTTGGCTTTCTCTCGATCTACGCGGTTTGGGTCCGTTTGGGGTGCGGTTTCGTGATTGTGGTGAGTATTTTGGGTATCTTTGGTTGGGTATGGTAAGCAGGATATGGGGTGGCAGATCTTGATAATACGTATGGGTTTGAGTGTTTTGGTTATGGTAAGAAGCGGTGGGCTTTGATACACTGGAAGTTGTTACGCCTATGCTCCCGAATGACCATGATAGAGGTGATCATCTCTTCTCCTCGTGAGGTACCTCAGATGGAATTTGACCGCATTGCTCTGTTAGTTGCTTGTAGGTCCGGGTTTGTGATCTGCTGTCTTAATGCCTTCTTCCACGGTCGCCATTCTTACGACTTACGCAAAACTTCGCCCAATTACACCGATCATCCTTTCATAATACGTCGCGTCTTTAACGCATCGCACGAGCAAGGTGGTCATTTCGCTCTGCCATGGAGGTTGGACCTTTGCGCCTCGACCGCCACTCATGGCGTATTCCCTGAAAGTTTCTGTGGATTTCTTTTCAAGTTTCATAAGATAAAATCTATCCGGTACAATGTCAGTGTTGAATCTGAATCTATCCATGAAATCTTGTGCCATGGCATTCCAACCGTCCCATTTTCGAGGGTCTTGGCATGTGTACGATCTAGCGTCTCGCCGGTAAGACTCCTGATGAATAGCTTCATGATGATTGCTTGATTTTTTCCAACTCCAATCAATTTATCGCAATATGACCTTAGATGAGCTCGAGGATTCCCCTTTCCATCAAACATGTCAAATTTGGGCACCTTGTATCCCATAGGTAATTCAACGTCGGGGTGCATGCATAAGTTTTCATATTCTAAACATTCCTCCCCCTTGTTCATTTGAATGCTTTTGAATGCCTCTTTCAAGCTACGGATTTCTTTCGCCACATTTTCATCAGCTCTAGCTCGAGTCTGCCGTTCCACTTCCTTGTATCGGTCTGTCTCTTGAGAGGATGCATGCATAATAAACGGTTGACTTTCGGTCGGATGTGCTAATGCCCCATATTGCTTGTTAGGACTAGTGATGCATGTCCTCTGCTCGTATTGGGTGACTTGGCAATTTGGGCTGAGTGGGGAGATATAAGTAGGTGGAGGTTGAGATATGTATGTAGTAAACGGATCATTTTGGAGGTCGGCTTGCAAATTGACCGGGCGAGTGACATTTTGGTGTGAGCTGGTATGTTGCGGCCTCTGCGGGGAGCTTTGGGGAAGTGGAGGCTCAAGGGCTTGTGACACGATTGCATTTGTCCCTTGCTCTGGGAGTGGTGCATTCAAGCTAATAGACAGGTTTGTGATATCTCGGAGCCTTTCTATTTCGGCTTGCATGATTTCCACTTGCTGCAATAGTTTGGCGAGGTGTTGATCATTAGTGTTTCTCCTTTCTAACGCCTCTGCGTCCTCTACAGGAACGGGGATGAGTCCTAAGTTGTTTCGTTCCGGTGCCTCTGGATTAGTCATTTATTGGATGATTGTGCTTCTACCAGTCAACGCGAATCAACCTTTTGGGGATAAGCTAGACAAAAAATAACCCTTTTTACAAATGAAGCGAACCAAGTTAGTATAATATGCAAAGAGTTGCAGGCAATAATAATAAGCAAATTGCAAATCAAGCGTGTGCTCTAATATGTTTGGGCCCTCTTTATTCCAGAGGTAGGCCTAAACGTCACATATGCGAGGTCATGATGAATTTGTCCAAGCCGTCCAACTGTAATGCCTTTGTTGGAAATGGCGACCAAATGACGGTGCACTTTTCCCAATTTCAGCATGTCATGATTAGGCTCGGATTTGTCTATCATTGTCACGCTACACATAATATGCTGGTTGGTCGTTGGGTTGAGAAACCCGTCGACAAGTTTGGTGTCTTCCTAATTGTGGCGTCGATACCAGGGATCGACCCACCTAAGATAAATGCATGCATGCCTTAAAATAAAGGGCGGTATAGCTCTATTCTGAGTTTCTAAGATTTGGCTTTACTAGACGCAAGGTTCCCGAGCGGACAACTCGAGTGAGAAGGCTACGCGGCCACCGGTTAGACCGGACACTCCACGTATATTACCAACTCTCCTAAATTTGGGTTTTGTAGAAAGAATTTTGCTGATGCACCAAGCGCACCTCGCATGTAGTGTGTGATTGTGTGAATTTTCCAGAGTGGAAGAAATATGAGCGGAATGTCAGTTTAAGGAAAGCGGTAACAAATAGCAGTTAATGCAAATATTTATATGTAAAGTAGAATAATTTAGACAAAAAAGCAAATGAATGTAAAACACAGAAGAAGCAATTTTAAGCAGATAAGAAAAATAAAGCACAGTAATTAACCTATGTTTGTTATGGTTAAGAACCTAAATATCCCCAGTGGAGTCGCCATGCTGTAACGCCCCATTTCGACCGGAGTCGGAAACGGGATTACTGCTGCGCATGGTTGGATTCCTAAAATGCATTTAAAGGAGTCGCCACCTAATTATTATAGTGAATTAGGACACTAAAATGTAGCATAAAATACTACAAATGATCTCCATTTTTAAGGTCTGTGAAACTATGTGAGATTCTAGGTAAGGGTTCTTTATTATCCTAAAGGGAAGGGGTTAGGCACCCTAAAGGATCCGCTAACTTGCGGTTATCCGTTCAAACTTAGGTTAGTATTATTTTAAAAAGCGTGTCTTTTGAAGTAAGCATAAAGTTAAGAAAAAGAGGTTGCAAAAAATTTAAATATAAATGGTTTCCATAAAATTGGCATGAGTTTTGTTTGTAAAATGTATGGAAAAGTAGTTCTTTCGAAAAGTATACATTATACGCAAAATATGGTTTTTATAAGAGTATATGTATGTATGGCATAAATCTATAAAACATTTGTTTTGCAATGGATAATAAGAAAAGACTTTCATTATGAAAAGAATGAATTATTTCTAAGAGCTTAATGAAATTTGAAACTTTATTTTTGCAATACTAATGATGCATAAAATGACTAACTTGTTTTGAAAAGCTTAAAAATGCATAACGGGCCTAAAAGATAAATAAATTATCGGCAAATTTTATATTATTAACTACCCTCCCTCATTAATTCTAGGCCTAATTGTCCTACGTATTCCAATAATCATACAATATTACATAATTAAATAACAACAAGAATAAAATGACGGAATCTAAAGAGTTGACGCGACTAGGAAGAGCGACAAAGTCGTCCCGCCCTATTTATTTAGGAATCTTGAGGCGGAAAGATGCAATGATTGTGGAACCCGGATGTAATGAGTCTCGTAGTGAGACTCCTTGTTGCTCCCGATGCATATCATGTAAAAGAAAGAAAAAGAAAAAGAAAAGGATTAGCATATGTTATAAACTTTGCCAAATAATAAATAAATAGTCAAAACTTAGTGACAAAATAACCGTTGAAAAATCACCTAAAAATAGCAAAAACTACCGAATAGCAAAAACCAAAGAACAAACAGGCCGAACAACAAAGATAAACTGCCAAAAAGCAATAAACGAGGCCAAATCTGCAAATCGCCCAAAATCAGCAGCTAAAAGAGGCCAAAATCAGTAGCAAAATGGCCCAAAATCAGTCCGACGAACAGTGAAATCGATCCGGCGAAAAGGGCCAAAAATCGTGAGCAAAATACGCCAAAAATCAGTCCGAGATCGCAAAACCAAAGATCAAACAAGGCCAAAATAAGAAAATGCTGAAATTCACCAAAATGACCAAAATCAGTCCGCAAATAACATCAAAACAGTGGTGCAAATCATCCGAAATGACCAAAGTCATCGCAAACAAGCCCAAACAGGGATCAAAATCGATCCAACGGCTAAAAATCATCTCAACAGTGAAAATCACTAAACAAAGATGGAAAAACCAAATATAGAACTCTTTTTACACTAAAATTTTGACCATGTTGATAGCCTACTGGTTCCTAATCATCACAGGGACATGAAAATAGCACAAGAATATGATTTAAAGGTTAGACAAGGTGGACAAGTATGAGTATTTCTTTATTTCATCTTCTTTAGGCTGAACAGATACAATGCAAAGACACTCGAGTTAAGTGAATGCAGGTTAGGTATCTAACACAGGTATCTGCAAGTGAACATATCAACTTCAACTAGCATAAGATTAATATAGGAATGTGTCAATTTAAACAAGTTTCAATCCACACAGACCTCGAAGCTCGTTCGAAAGTCATTTTTATTTATGTGTTCAAACTAAATGATTTAATGCTAGCAAGGTGATATATGAATGGATTTATCTAGCACTTAAGCATTCAAGCATACAATAATTGTTTCAGCTCTAGATATATTTAAACTTGATACAAGACATGGACAAACTACTCAAATAGACTTGCCATTGGCACAAGTTGAGGGTAAATGCAACCACAGGAGATAATGTCATAGTAAACATGTGAAAGGGAAAGATTAATCACATTAGTACCACATTGATTGAATTACACTAACATAATCCTTAGACTTAGCAAAATACTCAATAAATGCACAAAGAACCAAGACTCAAGCAACCAAGCAATAATAAGCCTCGATAAACCAAGCTAAGATTCATACATAGTTCAAATTAGCAGGATATACCTTAATTCATTTTAAATAACAATTCATATGTCCTAAAGGTGTAATTATTTTAGTCATGAAAACATCCTAAATGGAAACACATACTTCAGAAGATCAAACTGAACATGCTAAACAGGTAATGCACTTAACATGGTATAAACAACAGGTTCACTTATAGGGGTAGATCAAGCTTAGAGACATTCAGATAAAACAAGGGTAGGACATGTCTGTTAGTGAATCTGCTGGAAATAGAGAGGGGAAAGATCTCCAAACAGGGATAACAATTCCACAATATGCAACATCACCAACCTAAGCTAAACACGTGATCAAGTCGACTATATCTTTGGATATATCACTTTAAATATCAATAGCAACTTAACATACTTATTAGTTATAATTATAGAACAGATATGTTAGCACTTAACTTAATAATCATAATCAGTCAATAATTCTGCTTGATTTTAACCTAATGGACATAAACAATATCTAATCATGCTCAATAATCACACTGATAAACACGAATAAACACCCAACTTAACTAAACATGCTCAGAGACTAACCCAACAGATTCAAGCAACCGACTAATATGTCTAGTAACTTAAAACGAGTTTAATAATTGCCAATCGCATAAACACATCATATTAAGTAATTTAAGACAAGAAATTTAAAAGAGTCGATTTACCTTCTTCGTAATAATCGAGGCGTTCTTCGACTCGTCGATTCCGCTTCGAGAATTGTTTGTATTATGCGATTGAAAAGAGGCGAAAGTTTAAGGGTATCGTCTCATTTGAATGCGAAACTTGAGAGTAAAAGAAAAGGTATTTCTTTATGATTTTTCCAACACTTTCCAAGTAGTAAGAACTGCTTTTGTTCTTGATTTTGAAAACCCAAATTCGATCGAAAGCAAAAATGTGAGTTTTGTTCTTTGTTTCAAACCAAGACCTGAATTTCAATTTTTCCTTCCAAAAAAGGGGCCCTTCAACACAAACTCGAGGGTATTTATAGCCACAATTGAGGGTTTCAATTTGAAATTCAAATTGAAAAGAAAGGAAAAAACTCGAGATTAGAGTGTTGGGACAGGTATGGGTTCAAGATATGGGGATAGGGCATGGGTTGTGCGGAGTCGTTGATGTCGGGGACAGAGGTATGGGAGGTGCAGCGTGGCGAGGTGAAGGTGAAAGGAGAGGTCGTTGGGGCGAGAGGTAGGGGTTGAGGTTTAGGTTTAGTTTAAGGAGGGTGAAGAAAGAGTGAAGAATCTTGGGGTTATGGGTGGCGGGGCGAGAAATAGAGTTGGGCACTTGCCGTCATGGGTTTGGTGGGTAGTTATTTAGGTGGGCTGATTAGTTTAAATTGGGTATTAGTTTTAGAAGTTAGTTTTAGGTAAAATTAATTAGTGGTAAATTAGAAATTCAAAATGGTGATTAAATTATTTAGGTGCTTTATTAATCTAAATTATTACAAAAATAAAGACGGGCGTGCTATTTAATTAGTGCTTAATGTTTTAGAATGCGGCGCTATTATTAAAAAGCTTATTTGTGCATGTATTAATATATTATTGATGCATTTTATTATAGAAAATTATTTTGCAAAAATTAGTGTAATTTTATAGTTAAGAACTGAACGGGAGGGTCAAAATTGGGTGTCAACAACTTGTCCCTCTTTGTATGGAGATGATGGAAGAGTCTTCAGACAAAGACGTTGACTTAAAGCCAATTTTGTCTCGATCCTCAGAATTAAAAAAATGTTGGGCGATTAAGACGAGGCTGACGCAAAATTCAAAATTTTGTCCCAGTGTCGAGTTATGACGACGCTGGGCTACCATGGTAAAACACCAAGGAGGGCTGATGCGGACTCAAAATTTGTCCCAGTGTCGAATTATGATGACATTGCGGGTCCACATGACCTATGCGGGTGAAATATTCCCAGGAGTAGGATTGCTTAATGATACTACGGGCGGGTGACCCTACTTTGATCATGAGCCTCCTATTTTTATGCAGTAAAGTATATACTTGGTTACTCTCATTGTTAGTAAGGCACAATGTACTGTAATTTGTTTATCATACATGTCTCCGGTTTTATTTTAGGCTTATGATGTAAGTTGCAGTATTTTTCAGTTTTACATACTTGGTACATCTGTTGTACTGACCCCCTTTCCTCGAGGGATGCGTTCATGCCGCAGGTAGGGGTAAGCAGGTGGTGGATCCTCATTCTTAGGACCACTGATCAAGTGTCAAAAGCTCCATTTCTCCGGAGGCTTGTCTTTTGGTACGGTTTCCCTGATGTTGTAGATTTATGTACATTCAGGGGTATGGCGGGGCCCTGTCTCGTCACAGTTGTTATTCTTAGAGGTCTGTAGTCATATTTGTGGATTGGGTTGTAAGAACATAGATGTAACTGTTTTTATTTTGGGGTTATGTATATTTCCCGAAAGGCGGCCTTATCGGCCAGCCTGTTGATATTTGCTGTTATGTATTGTATGAGTTTTGTATGTTCCGCTGCTATTCTCTGATGTATACATGTAAGGGGTGCCCAGGTAGGGCACCAGTCGCGGGCCCGGGGTCGGGTCGTGACACATATGAGGGGACTCTATGATAGATGATTTCGGTAGGGGTCATATTGTGAAGGGTACTAGTTTGGAGAATATTTAGAATGTATTCTGACATTTTAGCAGCATATACCCAGAAAGATGGAGGGATGGAGGCATGGATCAATAGAGTGCGAATCATATTGTTAATGGTGCGGATGATTATCGCTCCCGTTTTTGACCTCGGGGTCTGAACGATATCCGCAACGTTGCTCTTTGGCGCGGTTTCCTGGATGGAGCAATAATGCTGATTTTGAGGAGTCGCCACCTAATTAATTAAGTGAATTAGGACACTTGATTTATTGCAATAAAAATACTGTAATTAATCTCCATTTAATGGTATGTGAAATTAATGAGATTCTGGATCAGAGTTCTTTAATTTCCTGAAGGGAAGGGGTTAGACTTCCTTTAAGATCTGCTAACTTGCGGTTATCCGTTCAAACCTAGGTTAATTATATATTGGCTTTTATTCTACATATTCTAAGCATTTTTACATAATTTACAATTAAAATAAAATGTAATACAAAATAATAAAACTAAAATTATATGCGACATAAGATAAAACTCCGGGACATCTTTTAGCCCTTTTTAGGCCTTCTGGACAAGATGATCTCCCGGTACCTGCATAAACACTTAGTAAAAGTGTTAGTAATAGAATAAACAATTTTAAAAGCAATAACAAGAATTAATAAGTAAAGCCAAAAATAAATCCGTCTTTGTACAGGGAGGCCTTGGAAATCAGACGGAGATTCCTTCATCGGCCAATATTGCTAGAAACAATAAAATAAATAAAACCTTCGGATCCTCGCCAAAACAATAATAGTTTTAAACACAGAGGGCTCAGATATATAAAAATAAAGTGGGACAGCCTAAACAAGTGCGGCTGCGAGAATTCGTCCTGCCAACGCATGTTGGTTATCCGGTTTAAGTGGAAGAAATCATCATTGCCCTGAAAGCTTCATTTATTTTATTTTCCGTCTTTGCAACTGTGGAGGCCTCAAAAATCGACGGATAACTTTTTCATTGGTCAAAGTGTAGTATCATATTCGAATCGGCGATATTTTTTCATAAGTGTAGCAATCTGTTCATTTCAAGATATAATAACCATTTCTCAAAGTATAGCACAACTGTTTTGCCCCAGAAAAGGCATCTGTTCGCACTCGATATTTTATCCCAAACCTAGACATCAAACTAGCCTTAAACAACAACAAATACCAATCGTAATATCTTAATCTCTCAAATGGCAGCAAACTCATTAAACATAGCATCACTATTTTTTTTAAAACGAAACAACAACAATGATTTCAAAGTGCAACTTAAGAGCCTCAAAACAGTGGTAAATTGGCTCAAATCGGCAAAGATATGGCCTCTAAACGCAAAGATTCACGGGTCAAAACACGACAAAGAAACAACCCAAAATACCGAAAAATTTCGCATTTACGAGAGACCAAAATCGTGCAAAATCACCAATTAGCAAAACAGATACCATATCCTAAAAGACAAGGCCAAACAAAGGTCGCACGAGTTTTAGAAACTCCGACGATATACCAAAAATAAGAAAAATCACCGTTAGCAAAACAACTAACAAATCCCAAAAAGATAAGCCAAACAAAGATCACTGAGTTTTAAAACTCAGGAAAGAAACCAAAAATGTCGATTCAAGATAACAACCAACTACATACATAATCGTAAGAGAACTAGAAACAATAAGCGTCCGGAGTTCAAACTCAGTAGGTTTCAACAAAAAAAGGAGGCGCGATCGTTTGATAGAGGAGAGGTGATGTGGTGTAAAAGGGGCACGAGGTAAGCACTAGTGGTGTGAAACAGTAGGGTTGTCGCGGATTTTGGGGGTGAGGTTCGCCGGTGTCGTCGGCGGTTTTTGGAGAGGAGAAGGGGAGTCCGAAAAATGAGAGGGGAGGGTGTGTGGCTGCTGAGGTGATGTTGTTGGGCGGCTGAAGGTGTTGCTGTTGAGAAAGGTGAGGGGTTAGAGAGAAATGGGGTATGTGCGGCTGAGGGTTAGATAAAGATGGAGAGAGGGGTAAACGGCTGGTGGGTCTTTTTAATGGGGGGGGGGGGGGTAAGGTTTTTATTTATAGGGGTATTTAGGTTTAGGGTTTTGGGTATTGGGTATTGAGTATTGGAGGGAAAAGATGAAAGGTGTACTGAGCTTCATTTTTGGGTCTCAGTTTGAGCTTTGGTTTCCGGCGGATTGGATTGATCCAGGTTGTGCCTCGGACTGGACTGATTTGACAAAAATGCAAAACGAGTTTATTTTTAAAAGAAAAATTATTTAAAAAGATACAAAATTATCCAAATAAAAAATGCCGACGCTATAATAATAAAATGCAATATTTAAGAAATGTTTAATGCCTAATTAAAAGTAAAAATGCGGTGTCAATTAATTATTTAAAGAGATGCAAACATTATTAAAATAAAACGACGGTGTAATAATAATAAAAACATAATATTAACAAAGACATCATGCTTAATTTAAAATAAAAAGATGCAATGCCATTTTGCGAAGGAATAAACATAGAATATTATGTAAAAAAATGCAAAAATGATGATTAAAATGCGGTGTCCTAAAATGCTTAAAATTGTAAGAAATGACTAAAAGATGGGTCAAAATTGGGTGTCAACAATGATTCTTTCAACTTTGTCATTTTGTGGAGAGGTGTGAGGACATGAGAAGCGAAAAACCATGCCATTATTAGTACAAACATTGTGAAACATACAGTTGTTGAATTCACGACCATTATCGCACTGAAAAGATATTATACCTTTTTCAAATTGTGTTTGAATGAATGTTCGAGACTCAATAAATTTGGCAAACACTTCCGATTTAAATTTGAGAGGATATAACCAAACATAGTGGGAAAAATCATCTAGTAAGACACGATAATATTTATGACCGAGAGAACTAGTAATAGGTGATGTTCATAAATCAACATGTATAATATCAAATTATGCAAATGTAACACTAGTAGATAATTTAAATGAAAGACGAGTATGTTTGTCTAAAGAACAAGAAACACAGTTTTGGGCAAGGTTTCCATTATTACAAGTAATGAAATTATAGCCTCTATAAAAATTAAAAACTGAGGCTCCGGGATGACCAAACCTATTATGCCATGTTGATGAAGAAATAACCGCTAGAGAGATGGAAGAGCAAGATCCGGCAGCGGAGGTGGAAGGGGATGGATAGAGATCCACCGTGCTATTGCATCTCGTAAGAGGTGTCCCCGTATACAGATCATTCACAGTGAAACCAAAAGGATCAAAGTCAACAGAGACAGAGTTATTACGAATAAATTTGCGGACATAAATTAGGTTCTTCATGATGTGTGGGGCATATAGGATATTTTTAAGGGAGAAGGGTGGATGAGGAAGTGGTGTGTAGGATGTACCATAGCCCTGTATTGGAATGCGGTGGTCATTGCTAACTGTAATAAATTGAGGATGCTTTAAACTAAACATTTTAGGAATGTTACCTCTAGACCGGGTGAGGTGAGATGTGGCACCGGAGTCCATGATCCAACAATTGTACGGTTGTTGCAGGTTGAGGCTGCTGAAGGCCTGACCTAAGTCAGATGGGGTCATACCGCGGGCCGGAAACCGCCTCATACGAATTGGTCTCACGCGGTACCGGGCTTGTCGGCGGGTCGAGCTGGGCCTAACAACACGTGTTGAGAATATTGGTTGAAGGACAACTGGTACTGAAAAGGGGTCGGCGCCGCAACTCTGTATTGGGGCGCCACGACGATGTACTGGTACTGTTGAGGCGCCGCGGCCCAGTTCTTCTGTGGACTTTGATGTTGATGGTTCTCTTGACCGCGACCCTTGTCACGACCACGACCTCCTCTGCCGCTACGACCCTTGTCGCCCTTGCCGTCGCAGCCCTGACGCGGTTGAGAATTTTCCGGCGACGTTGGGTCTTGGGGTTGCGTGTCGACAGCTAACGCCTACTGATTGTGCTCATCTTGCTTATACAACGTGTTTCTTCGAGCAACAACTGTGAGCGAGCTTTGTTAAAACTAGGTAACAGATCCCCCTGTTGAATCATGGTGGCCAAAGTATCATATTCGCCTTTAGGAAGACCTGCAATCATTTGTAATACCATTTTAGTTTCAGAGACAGGCGTGCCGACGTTAGAGAGTTGATCCGCCACAAGTTTTAGCTGCTTGCAATACTCAGTCACTTAGAGAAGTTTTCAAGACGTATTTTGTTAATCTGTTCCTCCAAATACACAGCACGAGTGTGTTTGTTATCCTGAAAAATTTCCTCCAAACGAATCCACAATTCACTGGCGGTGGCGCCAGATTTCATATTAGTCAGAGAAGATCCTGAGATATACTACCATATATCCACTGTTTGACGGCAGCGTCGAGACGATGCCATATAGAATCATCAACCTCCGGGGGGCGAGGAATAGTGTTATCGATATGATCAAGCACGTTATAGACACATACATGAATGGAAAACAACTCAACCTAAGGAGAATACTGACCTTTTTCTTGATCAAGAAGAATGAGAATGCAGTTCTTGATGTTGGTAACAGCTAGGGCTGGATGAAAAGATGATATTGGTGTTTCGGGAGTGATAACGTTGGAGGAGGAGGTTGTAGGGGATTCAGGAGGAGTCATGAGAGTGGATGTAATTTATGAGAGAAGAAGAAAGAAAAGAAACAAAGAATTTTGAAAGGGGAGGCGCCGCGACTGAGATGCCCGAGGGGGGAGAGGGGGGGGGGGGTTGCTCAAGAAAATTCTAGGGTTTTTGGTTTAGACTCTTAATACCATGTAAGAAGATATTAATCTCCCTTGGGGAGTCTTTCTCATTAATATCATTATATATAGTGTACAATGTTCATCCCATATACAAGAGGAATCATAGTCTTACCATAATTATATTTACATAATATTCTAATTATGGGTAGAGATATTATTATACTACTATACATGTTTACAAAAACATATGTGGGTGGGGCGACCCTTAGAAAATAAGATTTTGTTTTTGGGTTTTAATTAACTAAACAGTTTAAAAATATTTTTTCTACTCATATTTTATCTTTTAATAATTATTTTGATTATATATGTCATATGTATTTACTTAATTCACTACTTTGTCACGTCATCGGCGAGTGTGTTACACTTATTTTACATTTTCGATTGATTGTACAAAATGTGTCTAACTGAAACAATTTTCGAATAGTGTAAATGCTTAATTGGAACACCCTTAATTGAAGTGTTTAAATAAAAAATCTTATCGATCATAAAAAGTCCGCTATGGGTTCAGCCAAAATAAGGGTCCGTTTGGTACAACTTATTAAAAATAGCTTTTAGAAGTAGAACTTTTAGGAGTATAGTTTTTTATCAAAAAGTTGTTAGGTGTTTGATTGTCAATAAAAAAATGCTTTTGAATTAAAAATAGGTAAATCCACAAGTTATTTTGCCTTTACTGGGCAAAAATCCAAAATTTTGGCTTCTCACAGTCAAAAACACTTTTGGCAAAAACCACAAAACACTCCATTTTGAAGCCAAAAGTGCTTTTGATAAAAAAAACGCTTTTGACTTTTTGAAAAGCCCAATTAAACGGACACTAAAACATGTTAACATGTAAAAGTAACATGATATTTTCTTTTATTAATGAAGTATAAAACTTAAAACATAGTAATACAATAGCTCTGCATATAGGTCACAAATGAAGACTATTTAATGTTTTTGTTTCCCTCAGTTTTTTATTTAAAGCTTTTCCCTAGGCCAAAAAGAAAAAAAGAAAAACAGGGAAAGGTTAGCCGGTTAGAGAGCTCACGTGACAATAATCAAGGGTGGTCGATGACAAAGAAGATGGACTTAAAATTCAACTGAAAGTCTGTAGCGTGATTTGAATCCTGATGTGAGCACCCGAGCTGTGTTTGGACCCGTGCAAGTTGTGCTATCGCATAGGACTCCGAAAAATAAAATTTTTAGGGTCCATTTTTTTCATTTTTTTATTAAGTAGTATTAGTCATAATTTACTGTAAAAGTCCATAATTCACAGTTTTTAGTCCAATTAAAGATTTACTTTTACGAATTAGAACAGGACCCCAAAATATTTGAGACGGCCCTGATGACTTTGCTCTTTTTTGAGATAAGATCTCGTAGGTATATCAATTGCTTTTTTTTTTCAAACCTTAGTCATTTAGATACATATCACAATTTACTGGTAATAGTATTAAGAATATACTATTATCTCAATATAAAAATAAAATAATGAAGCGTGGTTCATTGGGAAGTCGAGAGCGACACGACTTCAAATTAAAAATGATAATAATATCACTCATGCAAGACTAAAGATCGCGCTTCCCACCTAAGCCACAAAGACTACGATTTACCTTCCTCCACCAATCTTTGTCGGGTCGGAGGGGTGGGGGCCTGTGGGCCAGGATTTCACCTTTTTTGCTCCCAAAAATGATAATAATACCCTTCTTTCCTGGAAAATGTCATGCATGAATTACGCGTTGGCTTCCAGTTGCATGCTCCGTTCACCATCATTCATCCATCCATCCATCCATCCGTCCTCACTATAAATACAACACCACAATTTCCCAATACTGTACGTACGATTTAGACGAAGAGATTAAAGTAATTTCTCGTCGATCTAATCTATGCAAACGAAGCAAAAATCGTCGATCAAATTAGGACGATTAATTGAGTTGATATTTGATACAGGTTATGATTATGAGTTGGATTGATAAGCTAAGCCGCTTCATTGCCAGTCTTCTAATCTTCATGCTTTATCATTCGTCTCAATTAATTTCTAATTTCTTAATTCCTATACAACCGTAATTTCGTTGCATCTGTTTTTGCTGTTCAAAAACATTATTCTAACAACGTCGACGTTTTTGTTAACGGAATTCATGGAGGATGATTCTGGCTCCACTACTTTATTTGACGGTGAGTTTCCTAATTTCTCCAATTATTGCTAATTCCGACGAAATAATCATCTTTTTTACTTGATCTGTTGCGACCACGTGGTGTTTAGACTTTAGTTAATGAGTACTGTGTTTGATGTGATATATGCAAAACTTGTTGTACTTGATATATATTCGAATGAACATGATAATTTTACCATTACAACATCAACCCCATAAAATCTCACAATATTGGGTCCGGAGAGTTAACTCGGTAGGTAGAGCATGATAATTTTACCATTGTGGTGCTAAAATGAATGTGTTTGGTAGTTGATTAGGTGATAAGTTATTGGTGTATTAAATAGTACCACGTTTGGTAGCTAGTCAGGAAGTAAGTTATTCATGTATAAAATTAATACGGTGTTTGATTTGTAATTTAAAACCCGAATAACTTAATACATGTACTATAAGTTTTGAGGGAATCTATGTAATTATTTTATGCATTATAAATGATGAAATAACTAATAAGTACATGAATAACTAAATCCTAAATCCTACATAACTAATACCTGCATAAAATAATACATAACTTCCCTCATTTCATAGTATTACTAATACCTGCATAACTCTAATCAGCTACCAAATGACCCTTAACTGATGAGTATAAACAAAGAATCTGATTATTAAATCATTGAAGTCATAGTAGTACAAGTCTTAATTTGGAATAATTGTTAGGTTCACATAAATCAGGGGCGGAGGCTGAGTATCAGCTATAGGCTCACCGAACCTAGTAGCAAGTAGGTTTCGTTCAAACTCTATATATATTTTAAAGATCCATTGAATATTTATAGATTATTAATTTAGAACCCAGTAACTTAAAAAGATCAAAATTCACAAGTTTCAAATCTGGGCTCCGCCTCTAACATAAATGATGCTAGAATTATCTTTCGTTCGTCCGGTAATTTAACAAAAATTAAGATGGTGTTATGCTAGCAACATGTGCTCCATGTGTGAACATAATTAAATGGGAAGTGAATTACCTTGGGCAAAATGTTGATCAGACAAGCACTATCTCTTCTATAGTTCAGACGTTGTTGATATTGGCTTGGGCTTGAAAGAATCACAATCTCGTAAAGTAATGAGATTTCATCCAGTTTCGCTTGTAAGAAGTTTCGTTTGTCTTCTCGTGTTTCCAGAGACACATTTCCTCTTATCTTTGGCATCTAATACTTCCTCTATACCAACTTTTATAACACAATCTCCATTTTGAGCTGCATTAACTGTAGCTGCTTTACTATGTATTTACAACATGATCAATGAAAAATAGGTGAGATGTTCAAATAGATGGACATAATCACATAAAGCCTACATTGTCTACGAGTTCATCCTTGGGATATAAATAACATATATAATGGTTTGCCTATCTCTTAGTAGAAGGATTAGAGATATCAGTTGGCCAGTCTAGGACTCTTGTTGATCCATTTGCATAGTATGCTGAATAGATGTGATTTCCGTCATCATCCATGTTATCATATCTCTACTTGATCAACTTTTATTTACACTTTTATTTACAAACCACTCAATCTATTTACAACTTCTGATTGTGGCTTGCTGTCTAAGTGCATTACACTCTTAATAGAGGTTGATAATGTAGCGCAGAGATGTGAAAACATGTAGTTAATTGACTTCTAAATGTTCATTACGTTCTACTTTGGAGGGATTGATTCAGTCTGTAGCTGTGTCTTGCTCTCCTACTGAGTTACATGCATCTTGATTGCCTCCTCGTGAGCAATTTATTTTTTATTCACTATCTTAATTCTTCACATTAAGTAGTTTGCTTTTACTTTGTTGGAGTGTGGAAGTATAAATGAAGAACTTTATATTCATGTTCATCATAAAGGGTGTTCATATGTTTTGTTGCTTATTCTTATGATTTCATCGGTGGAACTTAATTTGCTCCTCTCTTTTGTTTGACTAGGCATTTTACCACCCCGCTTAGGTAGGCCACACAGTTCATCTCCATCTGTAATTGTGATTGGTGGAGGTATCTCAGGGATAGCTGCTGCACGTTTCCTTCACAATGCATCTTTTAAGGTGGGCATACTCAGGATTTAGAACTCTTTCACATGTAATAACATTTTATCCATTCATTCTTAAAAGAAATGCTTTTTATATTTGTCCAGGTGCTCTTGTTGGAGTCACGGGATAGACTTGGTGGTCGGATACATACTGACTACTCATTTGGTTGCCCAGTTGATATGGGAGCATCATGGTGAGAGAATTTAATCTTTTCCTCCTAAATTCTCTTTCCAGATATGGACGTTTATGCCTTTTAGTCTGCAATTAATTGACTCTGATCATTAAACATTCTTTCAGGCTACATGGGGTGTGTGATGAGAATCCTTTGGCTCCATTGATACGTCGGTTAGGGCTCACCCTATATCGCACTAGCGGTGACAGCTCAGTGCTGTATGACCATGACTTAGAAAGGTATCCTGAATGACATTACATTGAATAAATGATTTTATATCATTTGTTAGTTTGTTTTTGAATTTTAATCAAAAGGACTTTACAATTTCCCTGGATGGAATGGATTTTAGTTGCCTCCAGATCTCACATGTTTTGTCTGGTTCCAAAGCTTCCTGCATTTCCTGAATTTTAGCCTGTGCTCTTTTTCTGTTCCCTTTATATTTCTCTGTGTAAATTAGCTACAGATGCTACTGACTCAGTCAAGAGCTTAATTATGTTTTCCATTCCTTTTATAGTTTCATGCTGTTTGACATGGATGGTCATCAAGTTCCTCAAAATACAGTTGTTCAAGTTGGAGATGTATTCAAGAAAATCCTCAGTGAGGTTGGTCTTTAATTTTGAACTGTTTAACATTGCGTGCCTCTTAAGATTTTTAAGAAAGACCAGTGATGATTATTTGTATTGCTTATGCAGACTGAGAAAGTGAGGAATGAGCATAGTCATGACTTGTCAGTTCTTCAAGCAATATCTACTGTACTGGACAGGCATCCAGAGTTGAGGTATAGACAAAATGCTTCTCTTATGGCCTGATATTGTCTGTTGAATTTGGAATCTAGTTATACATGCACATATATATTGAGTTATTTGTGCTGTAGGCAAGAAGGACTTTCCCATGAGGTGTTGCAATGGTACATATGCAGAATGGAGGCATGGTTTGCTGCACATGCAGACACGATATCTCTGAAAACCTGGGATCAGGCAAGTGTTTTTTCATTTACTGTTATTATAAACAGTTTATTCGGTGCTTGATGAAATTTTCAATTTCATTATCTTGCCGTTAAGGTCTTATTTCAAAATATAAAAACTTCCGAAGGATAAAAAAAGGACTTTACATGTTGTTATAGCAAGCAGACACTTATTTTAACTTATTCCCACATAGCAAATTGGGCACAACCGTTTGATAGATATATCCTTGAATATATATGGAAAATTGAATTACTTCCAGGGGAGCAATATTGATGATTGTATTTTGCATGCAGGAACAAGTTCTCACTGGTGGTCATGGACTTATGGTGCAAGGTTACCACCCAGTCATAAAGGCATTATCAAAAGACATTGATATCCGTTTAAATCACAGGTGCGCATGGGTTTTCTCTAAAATGCGGAAGTTCTACATTTTTCTCTTTGTTTCTAAATGCAGCTGCAATGACTGTTAAACCACATGAATTTTTACAATCCTATTTCTATTGTAAGAAATGAGGTTACCTTTTTTACACCTTCTGGTTACTTGATTTCCTATGATATTAAAATAAAATGTTGTTTCTTTCCTCCATAAAATGAATATCTCTCTTCAAACCATTGTTAATAAAGTACTTTCCAAGAACTTGCTAGAAACTAATTATTTTTTATGGATCTAATTTACTAGGGTCAAGAGGATTACAAATGGATATAACAAGGTGATGATTACGGTTGAGGATGGGAGAAATTTTATTGCGGATGCTGCTATTATAACTGTGCCTCTAGGTGTTCTAAAAGCCAACTTGATTGAGTTTGAACCAAAATTGCCAGAATGGAAGCAATCTGCAATAGCAGATCTTGGTGTAGGCAATGAAAACAAGATTGCATTACGATTTGATAATGTATTTTGGCCAAATGTGGAATTGTTAGGTGTTGTTGCACCCACTTCATATGCTTGTGGTTATTTCCTTAACCTCCACAAGGCAACAGGACACCCGGTCCTTGTCTATATGGCTGCTGGAAGACTTGCTTGTGACCTCGAGAAATTATCAGACGAATCTGCTGCTGAGTTTGCAATGCTGCAGTTGAAGAAGATGTTCCCTGATGCTACTAAGCCTGTAAGTAATCTCTGCTCCTCCACTAATTGAATTGTAACTCTTAGCTAGTGACATGCATGAGAGGATTGAATTTCTAAAGTTTTGCACGCATGATAATTTACAAAGTCTATTTTTTTCCCAATTGGAGAGTGCACATTTCATGTTGATTATTACAGTTTGATAATGGTTCATTTACACTTCTCTTTAACCCAAGAAGGTAAAACAATCAGATGGAGAAGAGCGAAATTTAAAAATAGAAGAACAAGCAAACTACCTGCAATCCTGCATCTGTTTATCTCACACTCTTATGATGTAAACCTTGTTAAAACACCGTGTTCAGTAATCCGAGAATGTTAGCAGAGAAGCACTTGTAATCTTTCCTGTTTAAGTTTAACTGAAAGCAACAGATAGCTATTGCGCTAGTAGTTAATCATCTGGTACATTGTACAGGTTCAGTATCTTGTATCTCGTTGGGGTACGGATCCAGACACCCTTGGATGTTATTCTTATGACTTGGTTGGAAAGCCAACTGATGCTTACGATAAGCTTCGGGCACCAATTGGTAATCTATTCTTTGGAGGGGAAGCTGTGAGCAGTGATGATCATCAGGGGTCGGTTCATGGTGCGTATGAATCTGGAATTATGGCTGGTGAAAATTGCCGCCGGCATCTCATCAGAAGACATGGAAGTCTGGAAATGGTTCAGGCTGTTTCCTATAGGGAGGAAACCCATGAATCTGCAGTTCCTCTCCAGATTTCAAGGATGTGATATATGCTTGTTTGAATTTGCAAGTTTCGTTTCAATGAACTTTTGCTTAAGGTAGTGTGTTCCAGTATTGTACTGTGATAACAAAAAAATATTGCTGAATAGGATTTGCAAGTTTCATTTCAAGCAACTTAAGTAGAGTCTTCCAGATTGTACTTATATATATGAAGCTTTCTATTTGACGATGTAGATAGTTTTATTAGTGCTTGTGCCCGAATAATTAGTTGTTTACTATGTTTTCATTATATCCTTGAACAGGAAATTTATCCGCGTCCAAAGATTAGTGAAAATATAGAAATTCTTCTTACAATAAATATATCTCAGATTATTAACTATTGAAAGGACTCCGAATTCTATATAACACACTTAAAATTTACACATTAAATCAAATATATACTATAATGACTATCACTTGCAAAAATGTTGTACTACATCCTATGCACAAACATTTCCTTTGAAAGAATCACACTGTTTATATTTGTAAAACCCAAATTATCATTAGAGTCGACTCTTAATCAAGGATGGAACTTGTATCTCTTTAGATAACCCAAAAGAAAAGAAGGAAAAAGATAAAAAGTGTAATTGTAGAGCGGTCGGATCGACTCAATCGAGAATCGCATCGAAATGTTTTTGGCATCCATTTAAAATTAAGGCTTTTAAGCCCGACCCAAATCAGCCCGTGGTCCTTGAGGCTTGACCGAGGCCAGTCCGTGGGCCAAAAATAATATTTAAATTAAAAAATATAAAACAAAAAATAAGAAGACTATTGCATACCTTACTGTACTGGCCACGTAAAGGCTTAGCAAGCCTTGATCCAAAGAGTTTTTTTTGGGTAAATTCCTAGACCCTAATTAAAAACAGAGCCGTCTTTGGATCCGTGTGAGGTATACTATCACAGAGGGCCTTCGAAAAATGAAAAATTTTAGATTCCTTTTTTCATTTTTTATTAAATAGTATTAGTCATAATTTACTGTAAAGACCCATAATTCGCAGCTCTTAACCCAATAAAGGACTCACTTTTACGAATTAAAACAGAACCCCAAAATATTTGAGACGGCCTCATAAAAAAAAAAAAAAAAAAAAGTCCTTTAAGAGTTAAATTCTAACTCCTAAATTACCTATTCAAGTTCCACCAAAACACACCTCTCTGCCTCCTTTTTTTCTTCGCCAACTCCTCTCTCTCGGACAATATTGATCCAGGTATTTTTCTTCAGTTCATCAACACTTTAAAAAATATGATTCCTGTTATGAACTCTTTTTCATTAGTTAATGTTGGTATAGATTTAAGTTGATTTAAAATACCTTTAAAATAAATTTCTTTGATAATATACTATTAATGGTGGTGTAGAAAAACTTCATATATTCTTTAAGATTTAAATGATATGAAATAAACTTTTTATTTTCTAGTTCGTATGTTTTTGTATGTGCATGAATATTGATTTTAATCTGGATAGAAGTCGTGATGATTATCACTATAAAACTTATGCTAGATCAATATGTTCTTTGCATTTTAAATATCATGTCTTAAATAGAAAGATTTGAATTTAAGTTGCAAAGGTACATGGCTAACATATCACAGATTACTAATAAAAAAATAGTATGTTTATAAAATTTATATTTTCAGTCAAAAAATCGTGTGATCAAATGTGTTTGGTTCCTTACTTGACATCTTTGTTCGTAGGAAAATAGGATATGGTTTAAACTTTAATAATCTTCATTCTTTTTAGCTGAATCTTTGAGTTATGATTTTCTCACTTTTCTTCGTTAGGCTTAGATTTTACATAATTTCAAGTTCTTTGTTAATTTTTTTAAATTTTCTTGTATTTCATTACAGAAAGATCAATGAATGATGCAAATACCACACATGAACATAATGAGGATACCGTAGAGATAAATGATCCTGCTGAACCAAATAAAAAAAAAATAAGTTGAGCTCAGAAGTATGGCGTTACTTCAAGAGAATTGGTAGAGCTGAAGATGGAATTGAAAGGACACACTGTAAAGGATGTAAAGCACCATCTAGGGTTGGTTCAACTCCCGAACCCACAGGTAAAAATTATGGGACGTCACATCTTCATCGTCATAAAATTCAATGTCCAATGCTTAAAGTTCATGATTCGGGTAAAATGTTCATTAATCAAGAAGGTAAAATGCAATCTAGAAAAATAGATCAATGGACATATCGTGGAATGCTTGTTGAAGCTGTCATTAAGCATTATTTATCGTATTTTTTTGTTGAGTATGATGGAATTAAGTCTTGGGTGAATTATATAGGTCCAGATGCTACGATGCCTTCTAGGAACACTTGTGTTGCAGATGTCAAGAAAGCATATATTAGAGAGAAGGAGAAATTGAAACAAATCTTAGGTAAAATTTCTAATAGGGTAAGCTTGACTTCTGATTGTTGGACATCAGATAATTCTGAAGGATATATTTGTTTAACTACTCAATTTGTTGATGAAAATTGGAGGTTAGTTTGTAAAATTCTAATTTTTTATCGTATGTATCCACCTCATACTGGAGTTGAATAAACTGCTACTATATACGACTGTTTGAAAGAATGAGACATAGATAAGAAGGTATTTTCAATCACTTTAGATAATGCCACTGCAAATAACAGCTTGCAAAATATTTTAAAAGGACATCTTAGATTACAAAACAGTTTGTTATGTGATGATGAGTTCTTTCACATGCGTTGTTCTGCTCATATTTTGAATTTGATTGTTCAAGAGGATTTAAAACAAGCTAGTGATTCCTTGTTTTCCATTAGGGAAAGTGTTAAGTATGTTAAAGGATCTGATGGGAGGATGCAAAAATTCAAGCAACGTGTAAGGGAAGTTGGAATTGAAACAACTCATGGCTTACCTCTCATAGAAGCTATAGAAGGGAATAAGTAAAGTCCGCCTATTTCTTTACCGATCCCCTTCAGCTTCCCACTGGAGAGGTCCTGAAAGATACAAAAGTTAGGATAGAATGACACTGAATAGTGCAAATCTCTGGTAATCTTTAAAACTGCCATCAAATTGTATTTTAAATCTGAGATGTATAACACATTTCAAGTGTTCCTCCAGTACTGAATTCACATGATCCCATATGTGTAACTTGTCACTTGTCCATTTGGAAGGTGTACTTTCTGTGATTCTGTTTCTTTTATTGGTTCCTTATTATCAAGCAATTGTGAATCAGATGTCATGTAGTTAGTTGCACCACTATCTACTATTCAGTCTTTAGGTTTATTTCCAACTTGAAAAGAACATGACATACCTGCCTTGTGTGCTGCCTTATCTACTGCAGTCTCCTTATTGAAAGACTTTATGAGCTGACCAAACTGATTAGGAATAAAGTGTGGTACAGGAATATAATTGGATGCTTAATTGTATGGCATTGACATTTGCTCATATGGTGGTTGATTGTAGCATGTCCCTTGAGTCATCATAGCATGAAAGAACTGTTGATTCCCCTTTGTACCATTGCTTTTCCCTGCCTGATGTCTGAAAACACCATTCATAGGATATGAGTATGAATCATTCCTCTGTTGATCAATCACTCCCTTTGGATAAACATTCCTATCTTCCTTCATTCCCACACTATTATTAGCATTATATCTTGACTTCTTCCTAAACTTAAAGTCTGGAGGATATCCATGTAATCTATAACAATCATCCATCCCATGTCCTTTCAATTTACAATACTCACATATTTGATTCCAATTTTTCTTCTTGTTCTGAAAATTTCCTTTTCCTTGATAGTTTTTGTTTGCCTCTTCCTTGGTCATAACCACCTCCTTGATAATTAGAATTATATTCAGAAACACTGTTTGTACTTTGCATCATCGTAGCTATACCTCTGTGCAATTGGTAGATTCTAGAACAATTCACCTTATCGAACTGTTCTTTCAGATATGTCCACACGACAATTGCACTTTCTGCGTAAACGATTTCACTATGCAATTCCTTTGATACTGATCCCATTATTCAAGGCAACACTACCAAATTACACCTATCACAAAGCGATGTGTTATTTGGATGATCATCTCTTTTACATGTTCCATCGATGAACTCTAGCTTATTCTTTTCCCAAATTACTAGCTTCATCGATCGACTCCATATTGAATAATTTTTCGATCCACTCAATTAAATCGGAATAATAGGAGCTCCCGAAGTATCGGAAGGATGAAGAAAGAAATGATGATTATGATCTATACGATCTGCCGCCATTAATAGAGCTTCACGAGCTTAAAAAATTTACAAATTTGAATTCCAATTGAATAACCTAAGAAACTATGATCTATGAACTGCGATTTCAAGTTTCTTCAATTCATATATCCATCATTGATCGAGATGGCTCTGACACCATATTGTCAATTGAGAGAGAAAATATCTGGAAGAAGAAGAAGAAGATTTGAAAATTAATTAACTCAGTCTACTGCTACTCTAACAACTTCATTTAACTCTACTAACAAATAACTGCCTAACTAACTACATCTTTGCATATATGACCATTACGTCACTAACCTATTCTACTATCTCCAATACTTGGTCTCCATTCGTATCATCACTAACCTCTAATATCTCAAGTGACAAAAAGTTTTCCTAACTGATGTGTCTCTTCTTCACCCTTTTTTTATATATATTTTATTTTATTTTCATTATATTTGTAATTAGAGGCGAATTTAGGATTTCTAAATCATGATTGCACCACTAAAAAAAGAAGAAAAATATGTATTAAGTGAGAATTGATACCTAATCATCTAGATAAATAACTCAAAATTCAACTACCATTTAGCTTTCTTGTAGCATGTGTTCCAGCAGATAATATTATACTAAAAAAAGAAGGCCGGTGCACTAAGCTCCCGCTATGAGCGGGGTTCAGGGAAGGATCGGACCACAAGTATCTATTGTACGCGGCTTTACCTCACATTTCTGCAAGAGGTTGTTACCGGCCAACCTACGATACTTACTGCCATCGCTTTCTTCTACAGATAATATTATACTAATTTTAAAAAATATATACATAAAATACATAATTTTACGGACAACCATAGGTTCACGTGCCCATTTTTAGGCTATAAAATCGCCCCTGTTTATAGCAATCATGAAAGATGCATCCTAAATGACACTCATGAGCGACAAGGACCAATATTTTTCTTCATTGGGTTTAATTATGAGATCTACTATGCCCACAGAAAATAATCAGCAATCCTTTTCGATGATATATGAGCCAGGGGAATATTATTGAGCTCAACCATATCAACATCTCAATTAGTAAACAAATTTTACGCATCAGATAACCTAATGGCTGAGTCACCTTTGTTCAAGGAGTGTCAAGTGACACTTTTACAGGAATAGTACACAGTATAATTAGGAATTTGAGTATTATGCGATTGAAAGATTCAGATAAAATTATATTAAAAAAAGAGCCAAATTTCATGGAATAGTTTCTGCACCAACAATGTTACAAGAGAGTGAATGTGGAGTCTGTAAGATCTAATGGATCTATTTGATGAACTTTATTGGGTTTGTATTATCCATCGGAAGTTGAATTTCTCGGAAAGTGTGATATTTGTGTTTGTAGCTCAAAGTTTTGTGATTTTTGTAACATAAAATATAGTTAAGTGATTTTGATGAAAAAAATGATAGTTATATGACCATCTATAAAATTTACTCTCTTCGTGTGTTTACTTCTTTATATTTTGACTTCCTTTGGTAAAATCCTTGCTTCACCACTAAGGTCATTAGATATTTTTTGAATAACCTGATAGTATAATCGTTTTTACATTATTAATGTATATAAGTTAAACTGAATTCGATATTTCCAGTGTATGTTTCTTTTGGAAATTTTGAGATTCGGAATTTGAGTATAAAGACGGATTAGCAATCAGCATATACGTACAATTTTGTTTAATGATTGAGCTTCAAAAGAAAAGATCATATATGAGAAGTCAAATTACTCTTAACCCTATTAGTTTAGTTTTTACTTATACACCTTTATTTTAATAAATAGTTGAGCTTCATTAGCAAGAACAAACATAAAAGTCGAATAACTCGAACTCCTTTAAGTTTGAAGTTTAACTTGTTCATGGATGTACGTTACAAACAATAACTATTAGTGCATCTACACCACGTCAAATTAATTTAAAGAAAAGGATATGCTTGTACTGTTGCATCCACTGAGTATTTTTTTTAGATGATTTTAATCCGCACCGCTACTTTTGATAAGTCAGCACTCGGAAACTCTGATCGACGCAATACCGCAAACCACGCCAGTAAACCACACTGGCAAGCCACGCGCATGATTCAACCAAGAAGGTGTTGGCAGGAGGAATCGAACTCGTGAACTTTTGGTCCTGCGCTTTCATACTCCACCAATTTGTCTACCCTTGCGAGTCAATGAGCTTTTCTTTTTCCAGCTAAAAATGTGGTAATTATGTATAATTAATATGCATTATTACAAAATTAACGTAAGGGTCCTCACGAACAATGGAGTCACAAACTACATAGCCATTACAGTTAAGATTAATACGATTAGCCAAAACGTTACATATAAAAGGAGTTCCTAAAATGTATAACCATATTGTTTTACTAGCAAATACATGAGGAATTTGTAAGATATTGAAATAATTTTCCTTAAGAATTTTTTCCATTAATCACAATATATATAGTTATACAAAAGTGATTCATAATACAATAAGAATCCTAAATTACCTTAAATACATGATACTAATAAATACAATATATACTGTGAATATTTGAAGAATATTCGCTAATACTCCCCCTCAGAAGGAGCGGGAGGAGGCCGAATGCTCAGGTTGGATCTGAAGTCTGTGAACAGTTGTTTGGGTAGTCCCTTTGTGAAGATGTCTGCATACTGATAGGAGGAGGGTACATGTAGAATTTTGACAAGATCACGTGCGACCTTCTCACGGACAAAATGAATATCCATCTCAATATGTTTGGTCCGCTGATGCTGGACCGGATTATGAGACATATAGATAGCAGATATGTTATCACAATAGACTATAAATGCCTTACGCAATGGACAACTGAGCTCCAAGAGAAGATTCCGGAGCCAACAGATCTCAGCAACTACATTAGCAACACCCCTATACTCTGCTTCGGCACTGGAGCGGGATAACGTGGCTTGTCGCTTGGCAGACCAAGAGATAAGATTATCCCCTAAAAACACACAATAGCCTGAAGTTGAGCGTCGCGTGTCCGGGCACCCTTCCCAATCAACATCTGTGTAAGAGAGCAATCTGTTCGGAGCGGAGGGGTAGAGATGCAACCCATAGTCAGGTGCCCTTAATGTATCTGATAATACTCTTAAGAGCAGCAAAATGAGGTTCCCTCGGAGCATGCATGAACATACATACCTGCTGAACGACATATGTAATGTCGGGCCTGGTAAATGTGAAGTACTGGAGAGCACCTGCAAGACTTAGATAGAGGGTAGGATCAGACACTGGATCACCCTCAGAAGCACTGAGTTTGGATTTCGAATCAACAGGAGTAGGCATAGCCTTGCAATTCGACATCTTAACTCTGAACACGATTTCTTATGCATACTTACGCTGACTCAGGAACATAGTATCTGCAGATCTAGTAACTGATATACCCAAGAAGTAACTCAGCTTACCCAAATCAGTCATAGCAAATTCAGTTTTGAGAAGAGCAATAATGTCATTTTTCAACTTTTCAGATGAGGCAGTGAGAACAATGTCATCAACATATAATAACAAGTAAGCAATGTCACTACCATGATGAAAAATGAACAGATAGGTGTCACACTTGCTGCAAATAAACCCAATCTGCATAATATACCTGGCAAAACGGTCATACCAAGCACGAGGTGCCTGTTTTAGACCATAGAGTGACTTCTCGAGACGACAAACATACTGGGGAACAACAGGATGAACAAAACCAGATGGCTGATGCATGCACATAGTTTCTTTCAAATTCTCATGAAGAAATGTATTCTTGACATAGAGCTGATGAATCGACCACTTTTAACTCATAGCAATACTAAGCACAGTACGAATCGTAGCCGGTTTAACCATCGGGCAAAAAGTATCACCACAATCAATGCCCTCATGCTGATTAGTGTCATTTGCCACAAGTCTAGTCTTGTAGCGTTCCAAAACACCATTGATTCTGAATTTGTGACGAAAAAGCCACAAACATCTGATCACATTCACTCACTGGAAGATTGGCACCGCGGTGCATCCCCTAGGGACCGCGACGCTAAAGCGAGGCGTAAAAGTGGGCTCATCGAAGATTGCACCGCGGCATCCTGTGACCGCGCACCAAGGCCGATTTGAGTGGTGACTCGAATCGCCGAAAGATATGACTGATTCATTAAGAAATGAGTAGTCTGATTTTCTGTATTTCTGAGGGTTTGAAAACGAAAATATCGTCTCGTCGAAAGTGACGTGATGAGAAATGTGAATTTAACGAGTGGACAAGTCATAGCACAGATAACCCCTATGGTTGGGTGGAAAACCGAGGAATACACAAGGTGTGGTTCGAGGAGTCAACTTATGAGGGGTGATGGAGGTAAGATTGAGATAGCACAGACAACCAAAGATCCGTAGGTGTTCATAAGATGGAGTCCTACGATATAGAATGTTTGTGGGGGTCTTGTTTTGTAGGGTGCTAGTAGGTAAAATATTTAGGAGGTATTCTACCATTTTGACAACATAGACCGTAAAGATGATTTACGCATACGCATGAAAGAGGAGGGTACGGACCATGTTATTAATAATACGAATAATTCGTTCAGCTTTACCATTTTAAGGTGAGGTGTGAGGACAAGAGAAGCGGAACACCATGCCTTGTTGGGAGCAAAAATTATGGAAAGCCAAATTATTAAATTCACGTCCGTTATCACATTGAAAATATTTTATGGATTTTTCAAACTGAGTTCTAATAAATCTGTGAAACTCAAGAAATTTAGAAAAAACTTCAGAATTGAATTTGAGGGGATAAATCCATACAAAGTGTGAAAAATCATCTAATAAAACAAGATATAATTTGTGACCTAGAGAGCTAACAACTGGAGAGGTCCACAAGTCAGCATGAATAATGTCAAATGGTGAAACTGTAATACTCATTGAAGATATGAAAGAAAGACGAGTACACTTGCCAAGCGGGCAAGAAAAATAGTTTTGGACAAGTTTCCCATTATTACATTTAATACGCTGATTATTTCTAAGAAAAGAAAAAACACGATCTCCTGGATGCCCGAGCCTATTTTGTCAGGTGGATGAAGACTATGCAGCAAGAGATACTGGTTGTTGAGTTCTGACAGCGGAAGAGTTTGTGAAAGGGTAGAGGTCTCCCACACTATTGCAGCGCGTAAGAATTCTCCCCGTATAGAGATCCTTCACAGAGAAACCAAAAAAATATACAGACACCCAATTATTACGAGTGAATTTCCTAACAGATATCAATTTTTTAATAATTTGAGGGGCGTAGAGGACATGGTTAAGTGAAAAGGGTGGATGGTGATTTTTAATATGTGTATTGTCATAACCTGCAATTGAAATGCGGTGACCGTTGATCGGTGTATTTTATATACACCTTTTGAGTCAGTTTTAATTAGTCTTTTGTCCCATTTTGAACATATAAGTGTCGTATTAGGATAATTTTTCTTTCTTTTGAGTCAAAGTGGTTAAAATGGCCAAATGACGGAAAAAGAGCAAAAAGAGGGCAAAGAGAGACGCCGAAGTGGAAACAGAAAGTGGCGAACGAGGAAAAATCAAGACCGGCCGCGCGCCTCGCAGCTGTGCCAGCGCGCGCCATCATTCGTAGGGTGCAGAAGATCCAGCGGCGCGCGCCAGAGCAGGAACGGCGCCCACTATCCGCAGAGCGAAGATATAGGCCGCGCGCCTCGAACAACCAAAGCGAGGCCGCGACGCCTACACATCCGGAAGCCACAGAGATGCAGCCGCGCGCGCTCGCACAACAGATATCGGGCGGCGCCAAAACACCCGACGGATTGCAGAACTTCCGGCGGCGCGGCGCGCCGCGAAAAAAATAGGTTTTCAGACGGATTTTGGGCCAGGCCTGCAGGGAAAAGTTGAGGCGGTTTTCAGCCTCTAAAAGGAGAACCCTAGGCAGTTTTTGGGGGTTCCCCTTCTTGCACAACACAAGACTTTTGGCTTGAGATCGATACCAATAATTTAGTACTTTCTTTTCCTTTTCTTTACTTTATTTCGCCAGATGAACTTTGAATTAGTTCTTGTCATCTTTATGGCTATGAACTAATTCTCTTATAGGGCTTTCCATGTTGAATTACTAGAACCTTATGTTATAAATTAATGCATGCTTATGGTTATTTTTCTTATTGAGAGATCTATCCAATAATTGAGTTGAATTCTTGGTAATTAATTGACAACTAATTATCACTATATGATTTCTAATCAGATTCTGAAAAGGGGATTGTGAATATGCTGTAAGTTGGGTAGACATTCTTGGATTGGGGATGAAAATACCTCAATTATTTATGTAGCGTTGATGAGAGGCTTAACAACCCTAATTTTGCGCATTGTGCGTGACGGTCAACTAGGTTTTTGTTCTTAATCCTCCTATAAAGTTATCCTTATCACCGAAAGTTAGGTAAGGCGACATCGGTTGAGTGTTTATATAACCCTTAACGGAGTATAAAACGATTTCAGAAACCCGCTTTCTCCTAAAGAAGAATACCATGAGTTAATGCATTAGTAAGTAGCATAAGCGGATAGTAAGGATACATGGAAGCCCTATTCTCATCACAACTGAAGTAAACCTTTATAGTTAAATAGCTTTTATAATTCGTAGTTATAAACAACCAATCAATCATAAATTCACCAAATAGATACTAGAAAATAGATAGTTGGTAATTGGACCCTAATCCTTGTGGACGATATTCGGTTTTATCAAATACTATACTACTTGTCACGATAACGTGCACTTGCGTTTAAAGTGTGTGCATCTTAACGCGCATCAAGTTTTTGGCGCCGTTGCCGGGGATTAGGCATTAGTTCAATATCAAATTTATCTATTTTTAATTTCTAATTTGGTTTTTATTTTTGTTTCTTTAAATTATTTATTTTATTTTCTTTTGAAAAAAAAAAAACAAGTGTGCCGTGATTCGTTGTTGGTTTTGATTCATCTCAGGGATCCTTAAAACATGGATTTCTACTGTCAATATGATCGAGCTCCAACCATAGAGGAAGAGAGGGAGGAATTACGGTAGCTATACTCGGCCTCACGAGGTACCAAAATCGATTCATAGACGAAACGAATAGCCACAAGAAGTTGGAAACGCAAATAGCAGAGCTCGCAATCATATTCAACAAATAAACACAAGAAGAGCAATGCACTGAGGTAAGCAATGAGAAACACAATGTCGTGCAATTGACCAAGGATGCCGAATCGGGGAGATAGAGAGTTCGCAGAAGAAGCAGTGGCCATACACAAGATTCTCGAGACAGAGCGGCCGCGCGCCGAACCCGTAAATCGAGGTGATCTTGAGCAATAACAAGAAATTGAGGAGCCTGAACCACATCAATCTGGTGAGATAGTTGGTGTAGAGAAGGAAAAGATTGGAGAGATCCAATTATTTACCTTCTTGGATTCTGTGGAAATTCTTTTTCTTGCACCTATTACAGAAGAAACACCACTAGCTATCACGGCTGATTCCCAATTAGGAAGCCCATACCATCAAGGATACCCCCTAGAGTTGAGAGATGTAGAGAAGTTCACGGATTCCTACATTATAGAAAGCATAAAAGACAAGCCTACTTGGGGGATAATTGTATATGAAAGGCTCTTGTTTGAACAAATGGTCGTAAAAAAATTGAGACCTACAACAATAACTCTGCGGATTGCAAACAGTTCGCAGAAGGATCCAATGGGCACTCGAAAATGTTAATTGCGTCCGGCTAAAAGACGTTAAAGACAACATTGGGAGGCAACCCAATATTTTTAATTATGTTATTTTAATTTCGCTTTATTTTATTTTATTTTGTCTTGAAGCAGCCTCACGGTCTAGGGTTCTTGTTTTGTGTTGTTGGATGACAGTGGATCAAAGTCAAACCGAGGAAAAAGGAGCAAAAACGCTAAAAAGGAAAAGGGTATTGCAGCGCGCTAGAATCGGGCATGGCGCGGAACTCAGAGCCACAAGATTAGCAGTACGCGCTGAATCTCGTGTCGCGCGCCCGAACTCGTAGAGCCATATTTCCGCAAATTCCGAATTTTTCCTCCTGCACTCCGCATGACCGCTGTGTTGTGTCAGTAAGTTGTCCTTTTTCTTTTATTTTCTTTGAGTCTTGCACACATTGGGGACAATGTGTGATTTAAGTTTGGGGGTGTTTTATTTGTGTCTTGTTATGTTTCAATTAAGTTTTTTTTTGTTTTTTTTGTGTGTTTATTTTTGAGTCACAATTTTTTTTTTCTTCTTTTTAAGTCATAATTGTCTGTCAAAGATCATGGATGCTGTAGTTGCTAGAAACACCTAGTGAAGGAAGGTAGAATAATGTAACGGAATTGAAGCAAATATCTAAACACTTAGGTTAGATATGCCAAAAATTCACAAAATCTGTCTATTTGGAGTTTCTTGCTTAAATTATGCATGCTAAATGATAAATACTTATGTGTTATGATTGCTTGCTATTTGAGGCGAAGTAGTTAGGATATGAATGTTAGGGAGATGACTCAGGCATTTCTTTGATAGCCAATTCTTACCATTCTCTTCTATCCCGTACTTTAAAAATATTCCTAGTCAGCCCCATTGAGCCTAAATTTGAAACTTCTTCTTTGACACCCTATATTCCCACAAATTGTATCATAAGTGAAAATGTGAAGTAGTGGATACATTGTGTTAAAAAAAAAAAAGTGAATAAGTCTGTGCACCCCAATACAAAAGTAATAAGAAATATGCAAAAGCCTAAGTTTGGGGGTGCTTGTCATTATTATATACTTCACTCTTCCAAAACAAAAGAGGGAAAAGATAGAATCGAAGTGAAGAAAAGAACAAAAAGAAAAAGAGAAATACTGAAAAGCTAAAGAGCTTATGGTACACAAAAATGAGCCTAAATGCCTATTTTTACCAACCCCCACCTAAGCCTACATTACAACCCTTAAAGTCCTGAAGATCTCTTCTATGCATACCCAGAATTAGTGGAGAATAGCAAGTAAGCATGCCATAGGAATTATTGAATTTACATGCATGATTTAGTAAATTGACTTCCATTAAGCATGATGAATATGAGTTTGCGAAATATCTAGCTTCATGTGCTTAGTGTGCTGAAATTTCATGCTTTATGTTCCTGCATATTATTTTGCTAACCTTCATGTTTTTCTAGTTAACACTAATGCAGCAAAAGTGATCAATGGCAGTGAGTCTTTTTAATTTTTGTTCTTTGAGTCTTTTATTTTATTTCTTTCTATCTTTGCTCGAGGGCGAGCAAAGGTTAAGTTTGGGGGTATTTGATAGGTGTATTTTACATACACCTTTTGAGTCAGTTTTAGTTAGTCTTTTGTCCCATTTTGAACATATAAGTGTCGTATTAGGATAGTTTTTCTTTCTTTTGAGTCAAAGTGGTTAAAATGGCCAAATGGCGGAAAAAGAGCAAAAAAAGGGCAAAAGAGGAGACGCCAGAGCTGGAAACAGAGAAAGTGGCGAACGAGGGAAAAATCAAGACCGGCGCCGCGGCACCTCCTGCAGTCAAAAGCAGGGCCGCGGTGCCCATCATTCAGAGAAGGTGCAGAAGATCCAGCGCCGCGGCGCCCAGGAGCAGGGCCACGGCACCCACTATCCAGAGAGGACAGAAGATATAGCGCCGCGGCGCCCTCAGACAGCCAAAGCAGGGCCGCGGCGCCTACATGATGCGCGGTAAGATGCACACACTTTAAACGCAAGTGCACGTTATCGTGACAAGTAGTATAGTCTTTGATAAGACCGAATATCGTCCACAAGGATTAGGGTCCAATTACCAACTATCTATTTTCTAGTATCTATTTGGTGAATTTATGATTGATTGGTTGTTTATAACTACGAATTATAAAAGCTATTTAACTATAAAGGTTTACTTCAGTTGTGATGAGAATAGGGCTTCCATGTATCCTTACTATCCGCTTATGCTACTTACTAATGCATTAACTCATGGTATTCTTCTTTAGGAGAAAACAGGTTTACGAAATCGTTTTATACTCCCGTTAGGGTTATATAAACACTCAACCCCAGTATCGCACCTTACCTAACTTTCGGTGATAAGGATAACTTTATAGGAGGATTAAGAACAAAAACCTAGTTGACCGTCACACACAATGCGCAAAATTAGGGTTGTTAAGCCTCTCATCAACGCTACATAAATAATTGAGGTATTTTCATCCCCAATCCAAGAATGTCTACCCAACTTACAGCATATTCACAATCCCCCCTTTTCAGAATCTGATTAGAAATCATATAGTGATAATTAGTTGTCAATTAATTACCAAGAATTCAACTCAATTATTGGATAGATCTCTCAATAAGAAAAATAACCATAAGCATGCATTAATTTATAACATAAGTTTCTAGTAATTCAACATGGAAAGCCCTATAAGAGAATTAGTTCCTAGCCATAAATATGACAAGAACTAATTCAAAGTTCATCATAAAAACATAAATAAAGTAAAGAAAAGAAAATTACTAAGTATGAGTCTCCAAGCCAAGTATCCAAGGGTGTGTTGTGGAATATTTACAAGATGGATTGGTGGAAGGATGGATGTAGAATGGTGAATGGTGGGATGGAGAATGAATAATTCTTCTAATGATGTAGAGTATTTATAGCCAAAGAATCCTTTTGGTGAAGGGTTAGGGATTTGTAGGAAAGGAAAAGTTATTAGAATCCTTTTAGGTAAGGGTTTTAAGGTAGGAAAAGTTATACCTTTAGGTAGGAAAAGTTATCCCTTTAGGTAGGAAAAATAATCCCTTTAGGATTCTGAAAACATGTCACCCGTCAAAGACTTCATAATTCTTCTCGCGCGCTACCATAGATCGAAGGCCAGCGCTGAAATTCAGCAACTCTCGGACTTTCAAGACTATGGCGCGCCCAAGGCCGCTGCCAGCGCCGCCTCGGTGACGTTTTCGCGATTGCCTCGCGTTGCCTTTTTCGTCCGGACTTGGTCAACTCCTCTATAATTCCCGGAACTGCTTAGACTTTATTTCTTGGCCCTTTGTGTGTGCGTTTCCATCTCAATTAAGCTCATTTTCTCTTCTTTTCGTCATTTCTCCATTTTTGACCGCTGTGACACAAAAGAAAGGAAAACGACCCTAATACTATACTAAACATAAATAAAATGAGTAAAATACTAACTAAAAATGACTCAAAAAGTGTATATAAAATACACCGATCACTACACATCCGAGAAGCCACAGGAGATGCAGTACATGGCCTCGCAGACAGATATCAGTCATGCGCGCCAAAACACCCGACGGATTGCAGAACTTCCGGCCGCGGCCGTCTCGTGCGCGCGCCGACGCGAAAAATAGGTTTTGACGGATTTTGGGCGAGCCCGCAGGAAAAGTTGAGGCGGTTTTCAACCTATAAAAGGAGAACCCTAGGCAGTTTTTAGGGGTTCCCCTTCTTGCACAACACAAGACTTTTGGCTTGGAGATTGGATACCAATAATTTAGTACTTTCTTTTCCTTTTCTTTACTTTATTTCAGTTTTTGCATGATGAACTTTGAATTAGTTCTTGTCATCTTTATGGCTAGGAACTAATTCTCTTATAGGGCTTTCCATGTTGAATTAATAGAACCTTATGTTATAAACTAATGCATGCTTATGGTTGTAACACCCCATTTTAAACCGGAGTCGAAAACGGGATTCTAGCGAACCCTGCTTAATAAAAAGTGTTAGGAAATAAATAAAAGTGTTAAATGTTAAAAGAATACTAAAATTTAAAAGGGTTGCTAGGAGTCGCCACCTAATTATTTTGGGTGAATTAGGACACCTAAATGTTTAACTAGTTTAAAGTAAACATTAACTCCATTTAATGGTCTGCTAAACTTTAATGATATTCTGGTTAAGGGTTCTTTATTATCCTAAAGGGAAGGGGTTAGGCATCCTAAAGGATCCGCTAACTTGCGGTTGTCCGTTCAAACCTTGGGTTATTATTATGCTAAGAAAAGGGTATGTTAAAAAATATTTGAGTAAAAGATGTTGTAAATATCCCTAAGAGAAATACATTTTTTGATGATAAGAGAAAATCATAATGTTTGTTTATAAAAAATAAGGTTAACTTTGAAGGAGCATATTCATTCGTAAAAAAAAAATACTAAAATGGTATGTTTATATTGCATAGCATAATATAAAGGGTTGTAATGTAGAATTAGTTGTGACAAAGTATGCTTTTTTATAAAAATACGCTTAACCTGTAAAGAAAAATGTCTATTAGGCAAGAGGTAATAAAAGTATGATTTTAAAATAATGTACGCGATAGTGGAGTTTATAAGAAAAGACCTCTTCATGTTAGACAATATTTTAACTAGATGAATAGTCATGCTAGCGAAAGTTACGAAGTGGTTTTACTATAACTTAGGCGGTGTATTACAAGCTAAACATAATTAACTTAGGGGAAATGAAGCTATGGTGTCCAACTACCTTCTAATTTATTGAGTTAAGATTAACTACTCTTAAGCATAACATTAATAATGCAATGTTAGACAATTAGTTCACAACAAATAAATGGGGGCGGGATAAGAAAATAATAAAGATGACTTGAGGAAATTGCGATGTCATTCGCCGGCGGCTTTGAATTTTGAGGCGGAGATGAAGATGCACATAGATGTAGGTACTTGTTTGTTGCAGCTTGTGATGAGTCTCGCCATGAGACTCTTCATTTCTTGCTCCGGTGCATTTCATGTGGCAAAAGAAAGATAAGGATTAGTATATGCCCACAAATATCGAATCAAAATATGAAGCATGTAACGCGACCTAGGCATAATCAGCAGATAAGTTTATACAAATCCGTAAATAAAATTATGCAGTTATATGAAGATGTGATAGCACATAAACTGAATGGGCCTAACCCAAACACGCAAAACAAGACTTATAGATCCCGGAGAGCCTATGTGCAGCTTTTAAACGAGGCAGAGGGCTTTGACAGACCCCAATAGCTGAAGCTAATTTAATAGTACACGCACAGATAGTGATCGTTGAGGGAAACAGTCAAGTATACACCCAAAATACACATAGTATGCCTGCAGATCTGCTGCAGTAAGTGCTCAAATACGATGTACACTGTCAGATGTAGGCAGTAGGCAGTAGACAGAGACAGGAATAAGCCCTAAAACGTAACATTTTCAGTTTCAAAGAAAGACCAATTAATCCTACATATGATAGAGCTACAACCTGAAGGCTGCAAACAGGGGATATAGCACGACGTGACATAGATAATGCAATATGTTAATGCCGGCATCATTCAGCGACTCAATGACGGGATTCAAAATAGCTGCCAGGACTTCCCGACATTTAGCACTTAGATACGCATACTTGTTTACTAACCAGTTTTAAGACAAACATGACACAGTTACAGTATACCTACTGCAGTAAATGCTCACATATGATGTGAGTATACTAGTCAGATATAAGCTGTAGGCAGAGATGGAAAGAAAACAGTCCAATATGGTCATTGAACCCTGGAGGCAAACAATTAGGCAAGAATGCAAAATAAGGCCTAAGGCGACATACAAAAAAGGAAAAGAAAAGAAGACAGTGGGGGCTCAGGGACTTATGCAGGACAGAAGACAAGACTAATGTAAAATGAGTATAAGGAACATATTCAAAGGCCAAAACATACTTATGTCACATCACAACGGACTCCATACAAGGCATACATAACCAACTAGGCAGATATACAAATATGGAAAATGAAATAGATGGCACTTGAGGGTAACATTTCAAAGTATAGGGTCACCCCATTTGTCACGGGTCGATGATGAAGCGGGTGGCCACCACATCACGAGGTATCCCTAACAGGATATAAGGACTGGTGATTGATATTAGCGTAGTCTCATTCAGATTAAACCCACCAGTACATGACTAACAGAATGGTTAGGCGTAGTTTTAAAGTAACACATGGCATGGCCAGGGGCTTCAGACAAGGCAAAGCAGTTATACATATTTATTGACCAGTTGTAACAGAACACGAAAGGCTACGTCACACCGGAATTCATTCGACATCTCCTACCCAGATCATGCTAGGACCCCCAAAGTTTCACTAGATTAAAGCCTAAACATGCTAAATACTTGAATGAAATTCACCTATGATGCGAAACCACACTTGAACATGTTAGGCAGAATAACTGCGCAGCGAAAATGGCATGAGGTATTAACTGAAACATTCTGAACAGTATTGCGCTTGATGCGAGCATAACTAATGACTTAGTCGAACAAGAACATACAGGGATTAGCTGAAAAACAGATCCACAAAGTATCGACTACCCAACTTTAACACAACATTTCTCGCTACGAATAAGCCCCATTATTAAGCTTTAAAGCTAGCCTGCTCAGATTTCAACTAGACAGAATAAACAGGTTCAGCAATTGACTTAATGAACATAAACAGTCGCCGACATCGACGTAACACACATTAACAGCCAATTCAAAACACATGCTATGCATATTAAGCGAAATCTAAGGCTATGAGGGTAAAATATTATCTTCTCCGGGCAGCGAACCGGGGCAGCATATCAAGTCGTCGGTCCACTCGACGGATTATTGCGATGTGATTGAAAGAGGAATGAAACTTTTACCTGGTTCCTGAGTAGTATTGCGAAAACGAAATGCTTTTTGTTTTAACTCTGTTCTTGCTGCTTCCCTAACGATGTCTGCTGATTGGGTTCTTAACTGTGCTCGACCGATAAAATTTCCGAATGCTTCCTTTTTATTGGGTTTTCCCTAGACTGCTGTTTTTCCGAAATGCATCTTTCTGGGTTCAAAAAGGGACCAGATCCTCTACCTTCGCCCCTGCCTATTGCATGTATAAAAGGACTAATTTATAGTCTCGATTTTGGTTCTAAGTTTGGGTAGCTGATTTTAGGCGATTGGTTACCGTTTGGGTGTTTATCGGTGAAGATTGACAATGATTTGTTACCATTTTGGGAGGATTCTTAAGGTATATTCTGGTTATGGTAAACTTTTGGTATGAACCGATTTGCTTCTCGATTTGGTAAGGAATCACTACTGATTTAGTGTGATTCGTCCTTGATTTGGGCAACGATTATGGTTGGATTTGTACTGGGCAAGACAGGGTGATTTAGTAGGTGACTCGCCGGATTCTCAGGCGAGAATCCCGGCTGGGGCGACGGGAGAGGGAGCTGGGAGCTGGGGCGGCTCTCCTAAGTTTTCTAGGTTTAGGTCTTTAGGGGGTTGCGTCTGTCTTTGTATTGTCGACGATGGGTAAGGGCTGGAGTATAAGGGATGTGGGCTGCGGGTGTTGGGCCTGCGGGTGTGGGCTGGGTAGGTAGTGGGCTGCGGGTATTAAATTAAGGGATGGGAATTGGGTTAGTTAAATGGGTATTAGATTTAGGAATTAGTGTTATAATTATTAGTGATAAATTAATTAATTTAAATTGTGATTAAATTATTTAGGTGTTTTATTAGTCTAAGTTTGAATTTAGATTATTATAATAATAAATGCGGGTGTGCTATTTAATTAGTGTTTAATGTTTATAATGTGATGTCGTTATTAAGACTTATTAAATAAAATTAGGACTTCTTAATTCTTTTATGAATGCTATTATTAAAACGCGGGTGTTAGATTATTATTTATGTATTTATGCTTGTATTAATGTTTTATCGCTGCATTTTATTATAATAATCACAAAAAGTTAATTTGCAAAATTAGTGTAATTTTATAGTTAATGACTGGACGGGAGGGTCAAAATTGGGTGTCAACAGTTGTCCCTCTTTGTATGGAGATGATGGAAGAATCTTCGGACAAAGATGTTGACTCATAGCCAATTTTGTCTCGATCCTCAGAATTGAAAGGTTTGGGCAAATAGACAAGGCTGACGCAAAAGTTTAAAAAAAATTGTCCCAGTGTCGAGTTATGACGACACTGGGCTACCATGGTCAAACACCAAGGCGGGCTAACGCGGACTCAAAAATTGTCCCAGTGTCGAGTTATGATGACACTGGACTATGGTGCAAAAAGTAAAGAAATAAAAATAACTGGCTTGAACCTGGGGTGTACCGCTATGGCTTATGGTACTGGGTTTTATGGTGATGTGAAACGAGTGGACCGACGCTTGAGGCCGCTTCTGCCATTTGTTGGGAAGGTTGGCCCCCCAACAAATTTCTCCGGTTCGCTGTAAGAGAAAATCCACGTTGTGCTCCATCTTTTGCAGTTCCTGTAGATTGAAGCTAAGATAGAAGCATTAGTGCATAACTGTCAAAACAAAATAATGTAAGAATGTGAATTCTGTGTCGCGTTGTAGTATCAGATATACTATATAATGAAATGATGTGATGATACGCCGCCTTGTATAGACGAGATGCAGATGTTAAATGCGTTGTATAGACGAAATGCAAATGACGCCTTGTATGGCGTTATGTCGTTGCCAGATAGACGAAATGCAAACGTTCGTCGTTGTATAGACGCAAATGACGCCTCAGTGGCATAGATAAAAATTGTTTTATATATGGAGTTGTGTCGTAATTCATGCGTAATAAAAATTAGATGAAATAATTAAAGTGTAAATGATGTAGCTTTGTGGTTTTGCAAGATGTATTTGATGTAGACTTGTTGCGATTTGACTTTGTGGTGACGAATCTGTTGTGTTGGAATGTTGCTATTGGCGTCGTTTTGGACTTGTCGCCGTTTTGGACTTGTTGTGTTGATGACGCCGCCTTTGGACTTGTTGTGTTGATGCCGCCGTTGCACTCGACGTGTTCACTGCCTCGCAGACTAAAGCTCAAGAAAGAGTTAGTGCATAACCGCTAAGACGTAATAATAATAAAGCATAAAATGAGAAAAAATGCAATTTTGAGAACAGAGAAAATCGTCCTGCGTAGATGTGATATGTTGATGATGGCGCTGCTTTGACTTGGCGTCGTTTTGGACTTGGCGTCGTTTGGACTTGTCGTCATTTTCGACGCGTGGTATCGCTTTCGGACGTGGAGTCGTTTTGGACTCGAGTCGTTTCCGACCGACGCCGCTTGACCGGCCGCCGGATCGGGCGCTGCTGGACGCGAGTCGTTTCGGACCGAGTCGTTCCGACTCGACGTCGTGGACCGGCCGCTTTTGGACGGAGTCGTTTCGGACGCTGGTCGCCGGACTCGACGTCGTTTTGGATGGCGTCGCTGACCGGTGGCGTCGTTTTGACGCGAGTCGTTTCGGACGCGAGTCGCTTGGACTCGGCGTCGCTTTGACGCGTGGCGTAGTCGTTTGGACCGAGTCGTTTTGACGTGGCGTCGCTTTTGGACGCGAGTCGCCGGACCGAGTCGCTTTCGACTCGAGTCGCCGACTGGGCGTCGTTTTGACGCGCGTCGTTTCTGGCGAGTCGCCGGACTTGAGTCGCCGACTCGACGTCGTTTCGACGCGTCGTTTCCGACGCGAGTCGTTCCGACTCGAGTCGCCGATCGGCGTCGTTTGGACTCGAGTCGTTTCGGACTCGAGTCGTTTCGACTTCGACGTCGTTTTGGACGTGGCGTCGTTTTGACGCGGGCGTCGTTTTGACGTGTCTTGATGCTCGCAGATAATAAATGCTCCTGCAAGCTAAGCTTGAGAAAAATTAGTGTATAACTGGTAAAACAAAATGATAAATATATGAGAAATGCAATTATGTGAATAAGGATGTCTTCCCTGTATGATATGTGGGGTGTTGTGAATGCTGAGATGTTGTCCTTGGGCGGACATGCTAGATGCTGCCACTGACGAATTGTCATGATGCCTTTGTTGTGATGCATTTGTGAACCATATGGATTGACATGATGTCTTTGTTGTGCGTTTGTGCACTGCATGAGTTGCAATTTGACTCTAGGCCCGAGCTGATGTGCTATAATTTGTCATGGATTTGAACTCGATTGTTGATGTCATGCTCTGCTTTCACGCTTCAAGAATTTTGTCATATTTTCTGCTTCTACTAGTATGAAGAACTTTGTTGTACCTTCTGCTAATATGAAGGACCTGCGCTCAAAGAAAAATTTGTGAGTTTGAGGGGGGGCGGTTGATTCGCGTTGACTTTGTAGTTTTGACTCTTGATGTCGGACGTCTGCCTTGTTTGGGACTCATAACCCCTGTCTGGTTTCCTACCTTGTCCCAGTTTTGAATATGCAAAGGGCGTTTTGGCCTAAAATGGGTCTTAATGGGGTTGCTTGTATATTACGTGTATTTTTGTTATTTTCAAAACGAAGGAAAAGTTTCCTAATGGTGTGACCGAAGCCGATTTAGGCCGCCTACGTATCCCCGTGAGAGAATCAGGTCATGACGTAGTTCATTACAAGCAAGAGAAAAAAAATGGGGATTTTCTAAAAGGTGGGACCGAAGCCGATATGGCCGCCTACGTATCCGTCAAGGGAATCAGGTCAAACGTAGTTCCAAACTGTTTTGCCTATAGGGACCAAAACGGGTTCCGACTTGTTCTGCTCAAATGCCCTTGAATCAGTCATTTTGCTGGACCGTGCCTTTGATCTTGTGAGATATCGATGCTCTGCCATTTGCTTAGTCAAATATAAATCGACCTTTGGGGGAGATGATAAATCCTTTAGACAACATGTAGCAAACTGCGTTAGTGTAAAGCACGTGATTTTGCAAAAGTGTAAATAGCTTTTAGCAAGTACATGTTGCACATAAATTGTTACATTGCAAGTGAGTCCTAACATGCATGGGGACCCTTTTATGCCAGAGGTAGGCCTAAACGTCACATATGCGAGGTCATGATGGATTTGTCCAAGTCGTCCAACTATAATGCTTTTGTCGGAAATGGCGACCAAATGACGGTGCACTTTTTCCAATTTCAGCATGTCATGATTAGGCTTGGATTTGTCTATCATTGTCACGCTACACATAGTATGCTGGTTGGTCGTTGGGTTGAGAAACTCGTCGACAAGTTTGGTGTCTTCCTAATTGTGGTGTCGATGCCAGGGACCGACCCACCTAAGGTAAATGCATGCATGCCCTAAAATAAAGGGTGGTATAGCTCTATCTTAAGTTTCTAAGATTTGGCTTTTCTGGACGCAAGGTTCCCGAGCGGACAACTCGAGTGAGAAGGCTACGCGGCCACCGGTTAGACCGGACACTCCACGTATGTTACCAACTCTCCTAAATTTGGGTTTTGAAGATAGAATTTTGTTGATGCACCCAGCGCACCTCGCATGTAGTGTGTGATTGTGTGAATTTCCAGAGTGGAAGAAATATGAACGGAATGCCAGTTTAGGGAAAGCAGTAAAGCATGTAACAATTAAAATAAACAAAATATAGCACACAAAATTAAATGCAAAAAAAATGATGCCAAATAATAACCCTAGGTCTGTTATGGTTAAGAACCTTAAATCCCCAGTGGAGTCGCCATTCTGTAACACCCCATTTTAAACCGGAGTCGAAAACGGGATTCTAGCGAACCCTGCTTAATAAAAAGTGTTAGGAAATAAATAAAAGTGTTAAATGTTAAAAGAATACTAAAATTTAAAAGGGTTGCTAGGAGTCGCCACCTAATTATTTTGGGTGAATTAGGACACCTAAATGTTTAACTAGTTTAAAGTAAACATTAACTCCATTTAATGGTCTGCTAAACTTTAATGAGATTCTGGTTAAGGGTTCTTTATTATCCTAAAGGGAAGGGGTTAGGCATCCTAAAGGATCCGCTAACTTGCGGTTGTCCGTTCAAACCTTGGGTTATTATTATGCTAAGAAAAGGGTATGTTAAAAAATATTTGAGTAAAAGATGTTGTAAATATCCCTAAGAGAAATACATTTTTTGATGATAAGAGAAAATCATAATGTTTGTTTATAAAAAATAAGGTTAACTTTGAAGGAGCATATTCATTCGTAAAAAAAAATACTAAAATGGTATGTTTATATTGCATAGCATAATATAAAGGGTTGTAATGTAGAATTAGTTGTGACAAAGTATGCTTTTTTATAAAAATACGCTTAACCTGTAAAGAAAAATGTCTATTAGGCAAGAGGTAATAAAAGTATGATTTTAAAATAATGTACGTGATAGTGGAGTTTATAAGAAAAGACTTCTTCATGTTAGACAATATTTTAACTAGATGAATAGTCATGCTAGCGAAAGTTACGAAGTGGTTTTACTATAACTTAGGCGGTGTATTACAAGCTAAGCATAATTAACTTAGGGGAAATGAAGCTATGGTGTCCAACTACCTTCTAATTTATTGAGTTAAGATTAACTACTCTTAAGCATAACATTAATAATGCAATGTTAGACAATTAGTTCACAACAAATAAATGGGGGCGGGATAAGAAAATAATAAAGATGACTTGAGGAAATTGCGATGTCATTCGCCGGCGACTTTGAATTTTGAGGCGGAGATGAAGATGCACATAGATGTAGGTACTTGTTTGTTGCAGCTTTTGATGAGTCTCGCCATGAGACTCTTCATTTCTTGCTCCGGTGCATTTCATGTGGCAAAAGAAAGATAAGGATTAGTATATGCCCACAAATATCGAATCAAAATATGAAGCATGTAACGCGACCTAGGCATAATCAGCAGATAAGTTTATACAAATCCGTAAATAAAATAATGCAGTTATATGAAGATGTGATAGCACATAAACTGAATGGGCCTAACCCAAACACGCAAAACAAGACTTATAGATCCTGGACAGCCTATGTGCAGCTTTTAAACGAGGCAGCGGGCTTTGACAGACCCCAATAGCTGAGGCTAATTTAATAGTACACGTACAGATAGTGATCGTTGAGGGAAACAGTCAAGTATACACCCAAAATACACATAGTATGCCTGCAGATCTGCTGCAGTAAGTGCTCAAATACGATGTACACTGTCAGATGTAGGCAGTAGGCAGTAGACAGAGACAGGAATAAGCCCTAAAACGTAACATTTTCAGTTTCAAAGAAAGACCAATTAATCCTACATATGATAGAGCTACAACCTGAAGGCTGCAAACAGGAGATATAGCACGACGTGACATAGATAATGCAATATGTTAATGCCGGCATCATTCAGCGACTCAATGATGGGATTCAAAATAGCTGCCAGGACTTCCCGACATTTAGCACTTAGATACGCATACTTGTTTACTAACCAGTTTTAAGACAAACATGACACGATTCTGATACCTACTGCAGTAAATGCTCACATATGATGTGAGTATACTAGTCAGATATAAGCTGTAGGCAGAGATGGAAAGAAAACAGTCCAATATGGTCATTGAACCCTGGAGGCAAACAATTAGGCAAGAATGCAAAATAAGGCCTAAGGCGACATACAAAAAAGGAAAAGAAAAGAAAACAGTGGGGGCTCGTGGACTTACGCAGATGTAAGACAAGACTAATGTAAAATGAGTATAAGGAACATATTCAAAGGCCAAAACATACTTATGTCACATCACAACGGACTCATACAAGGCATACATAACCAACTAGCAGATATACAAATATGGAAAATGAAATAGATGGCACTTGAGGGTAACATTTCAAAGTATGTGGTCACCCCATTTGTCACGGGTCGATGATGAGCGGGGCCACCACACGCCATGAGGTATCCCTAACAGATATAAGGATCGGTGATTGATATTAGCGTAGTCTCATTCGATTAAACCCACCGATACATGACTAATGTAATGGTTAGGCGTAGTTTTAAAGTAACACATGGCATGGCCGTGGCTTGCACAAGGCAAAGCGATTATACATATTTATTGACCGGTTGTAATGAACACGAAGGTTACGCCACACCGAATTCATTCGACATCTCCTACCCAGATCATGCTAGGACCCCCAAAGTTTCACTAGATTAAAGCCTAAACATGCTAAATACTTGAATGAAATTCACCTATGATGCGAAACCACACTTGAACATGTTAGGCGTAATAATCACAAAAAAATGGCATGAGGTATTAATCAAACATTCTCGAATAAAGATTGCGCTTGATGCGAGCATAACTAATGACTTAGTCGAACAAGAACATACAAGGATTAGCTGAAAAACAGATCCACAAAGTATCGACTACCCAACTTTAACACAACATTTCTCGCTACGAATAAGCCCCATTATTAAGCTTTAAAGCTAGCCTGCTCAGATTTCAACTAGACAGAATAAACAGGTTCAGCAATTGACTTAATGAACATAAACAGTCGCCGACATCGACGTAACACACATTAACAGCCAATTCAAAACACATGCTATGCATATTAAGCGAAATCTAAGGCTATGAGGGTAAAATATTACCTTCTCCGGGCAGCGAACCGGGGCAGCATATCAAGTCGTCGGTCCACTCGACGGATTATTGCGATGTGATTGAAAGAGGAATGAAACTTTTACCTGGTTCCTGAGTAGTATTGCGAAAACGAAATGCTTTTTGTTTTAACTCTGTTCTTGCTGCTTCCCTAACGATGTCTGTTTATTGGGTTCTTAACTGTGCTCGACCGATAAAATTTCCGAATGCTTCCTTTTTATTGGGTTTTCCTAGATCGCTGCTTTTTCCAAATCATCTTTCGGTTCAAAAGGGACCGATCCTCTACCTTCGCCCGCTTATCAGATGTATAAAAGGAATAATTTATAGTCTCGATTTTGGTTCTAAGTTTGGGTAGCTGATTTTAGGCGATTGGTTACCGTTTGGGTGTTTATCGGTGAAGATTGACAATGATTTGTTACCATTTTGGGAGGATTCTTAAGGTATATTCTGGTTATGGTAAACTTTTGGTATGAACCGATTTGCTTCTCGATTTGGTAAGGAATCACTACTGATTTAGTGTGATTCGTCCTTGATTTGGGCAACGATTATGGTTGGATTTGTCTTGGGCAAGACAGGTGATTTAGTAGGTGACTCACGATTCTCAGCGAGAATCACGTGAGGCGACGGAGAGGAGCCGAGGCTGGGCGCTCTCTAAGTTTTCTAGGTTTAGGTCTTTAGGGGTCAAGCGTCTCTTTGTATTGACGATGGGTAAGGCTGGAGTATAAAGGATGTGAAATTTGCGGTGTTGGGCTGGGCATGTGCGGGTAGGTAGTAGCTGGTCATGTATTAAATTAAGGGATGGGAATTGAGTTAGTTAAATGGGTATTAGATTTAGGAATTAGTGTTATAATTATTAGTGATAAATTAATTAATTTAAATTGTGATTAAATTATTTAGGTGTTTTATTAGTCTAAGTTTGAATTTAGATTATTATAATAATAAATGCGGGTGTGCTATTTAATTAGTGTTTAATGTTTATAATGTGATGTCGTTATTAAGACTTATTAAATAAAATTAGGACTTCTTAATTCTTTTATGAATGCTATTATTAAAACGTGGGTGTTAGATTATTATTTATGTATTTATGCTTGTATTAATGTTTTATCGCTGCATTTTATTATAAGAATCACAAAAGGTTAATTTGCAAAATTAGTGTAATTTTATAGTTAATGACTGGACGGGAGGGTCAAAATTGGGTGTCAACAATGGTTATTTTTCTTATTAAGAGATCTATCCAATAATTGAGTTGAATTCTTGGTAATTAATTGACAACTAATTATCACTATATGATTTCTAATCAGATTCTGAAAATGGGGGATTGTGAATATGATGTAAGTTGGGTAGACATTCTTGGATTGGGGATGAAAATACCTCAATTATTTATGTAGCGTTGATGAGAGGCTTAACAACCCTAATTTTGCGCATTGTGCGTGACGGTCAACTAGGTTTTTGTTCTTAATCCTCCTATAAAGTTATCCTTATCACCGAAAGTTAGGTAAGGTGCGATACTGAGGTTGAGTGTTTATATAACCCTAACGGGAGTATAAAACGATTTCGTAAACCTGCTTTCTCCTAAAGAAGAATACCATGAGTTAATGCATTAGTAAGTAGCATAAGCGGATAGAAAGGATACATGGAAGCCCCATTCTCATCACAACTGAAGTAAACCTTTATAGTTAAATAGCTTTTATAATTCGTAGTTATAAACAACCAATCAATCATAAATTCACCAAATAGATACTAGAAAATAGATAGTTGGTAATTGGACCCTAATCCTTGTGGACGATATTCGGTCTTATCAAAGACTATACTACTTGTCACGATAACGTGCACTTGCGTTTAAAGTGTGTGCATCTTAACGCGCATCAACCGTTGCCAACAGTAATGTATTGAGGATACTTTAACTGAAGCAGTTGGAAAAAATTATCTAAAGAGTTGGTCAGGTGTGATGTGGCTCCGGGGTCCATATACCAATTACTGTCGAGCGGTTGCAGAGTGAGAGTGTTGAAAGCTTGGCCCAAATCAGTGGTTTGCACTGAGCTAAAGAAATCGGCTGGTGACATCGACGTGCTCGCTGGTGCCGACCGAGGACACCGGGCCGCCATCGCCGTAAATTGGAACCATTTTGCAGGATTTGGCAGCAACTGGTGTTGTTGTGTGTTCGACCACCGCCGAGGCGTTCGCCGCAGATCGCCGGGCATTCGGCCATCTTGACGGCAGCGCGTAGCTATCTTCTTGTTGTGCTTTTTCTTTGTCGCGACCCTTTCCCTTGTTTTCTTGTCCGCGACCTGCGCCTCGCCTCCATCGCGCTCACGACGCCGTGGTCTAGTGGTGGAGCAGCGCGATGGTCGATCGCAAGTTTTCAACGGCTAATGCTTTTTGATTGTGCTCATCCTGTTTAGCACGCCGTGTTTCTTCTAACAACAATTGTGAATGCACCTTGTTGAAAGATGGAAGTGGATCAGCCTGTTGAATCATTGTTGCAAGAGTATCATATTCCCCCTTCGGTAATCCTGCAACGAGTTGTAGTACCATCTTAGTTTCAGACACAGATGTCCCAACATGAGAAAGTTGGTCAACAACAAGTTTCAGTTGTTTGCAGTATTCAGTCATGTTGTTGAAATTCTCAAGGCGTGTGTTGTTGAACTGCTCCTCTAAATATACTGCCCGAATATTTTTATTATCCAGAAATATTTCCTCCAGGCGTACCCAAAGTTTGCGTGCCGAAGCACCTGTTTTCAGGATAGTACACAACAAGTCCTTTGAGATGGTACCATAGATCTATTGTTTGACAATGTCGTCAAGGCGACGTCATGTTGAATCATCAATGTCAGATGGGCGAGGGATTGACTCATCAATATGGTCGAGCACGTTGTACGCACAAGCATAAATATACAATAGTTCTATCCACGTAGAATATTGACAGTCTTATTGATCAAGAATAATAGAGACAAAATTCTTGATATTTGTGACAAGAAACGCTGGATGAAAAGAAGATTTTGATGAAGGAGGAGGGGTGTCAACTAAACCAGAGGTAGAACCAGTAGATTTAGGAAAGGTAGGAGGAGACATGATAGCCACAGGATTAGAAATTCCGGAAGAAGGGCACCGCGGCCTAGAGGAGTAGGGGGGCGGCGGATTTGAGAGAAGAATTTCTAGGGTTAGGCTACTGATACCGTAAGATATTAAAATAATTTTCCTTAGTAATTTCTTTCATTAATCACAATAGATATAGTTGTATAAAGGTGATTCCTAATATAGTAAGAATTTTAAGTTACCTTAAATACATGATACTAATAAATACAATATATATTGTAAATATTTGAAGAATATTCGCTAATAGAACTACTAGTAGACAGACGTATCTTATTAGTATTAAATTGCTTTTTTACTTCTTCATTAGCTAGTAAATCCACTACTCTATTCTGCTCTTTGTAGCAGTGCCTGATCTCAGGGCCTCCGAGCTGCACCATCAATGACCTGTATTCATTTAAAATAGTTTGGTAAGTATCATTATCTTGTTTTGGCCATAGAAACCAAAAAAGTAAAAACTTTTTTGGGATTTTTTTAGGTCGGAGTTAGAGTTGTGTTTGGTCATAATTTTTTAAAATAATATTTTATTGTTGAAATGTACTTTTTCAATAAGGTTTTGGTTGCGGAAAAAGTGAAAAACAAGGTTTTGGTTGTTTTTCAAATTTCAAATACAACTTCAAATTGTATTTGAAATTTTCATGTCCAAAAACTGTTTTTTGAAAATAAAATAAAATAATAATTCTTACGGTCAAACGGGTAAAATTACCTTTGTAGAATCTACTCATATCTTCAACGGCTGATAATTGTTCATCTTTGTGATCCTCAATTCTTCCAATAGCAGTAGTGTACACCAACTATTTTTCCTTTTTGGAACATAAAACGTCATCAACCAAATTAAAGATTATTGGAGACAAAATTATTTCTCGTTTGGAAATTGGATTTGAGATAGTTTGTGTCGAACAAATTCATAAAGATCACTTTCAACAACTTTTTTTTAAAGGATGGGAGAGAAGCAACTCAGTCGCCATGTTGTTTCAGCTTTTCAATGTCAAATCACTATCCCATTGCCGTGGATAAAAATATGGGATCCAACTATAGAGTACTCATGATGAAACATTACAAATCCAAGTAAATATTTTTCTGGTTCCTACTTCCTACTAGTAGTTAACCTTGTTAGTAATTTCATAATTAATGGGTTCACATATTGATGGGCCTATAAATATATCTTAAAAAGTACGTATTTTGAAGAGTCATCTCTAAAGAAATGGCTTAGCTTAAATATATACGGTTTCCTCTCTACCCATCTAAGAGAAGAATACAAATAAGAGCGTGGCTAAGGCATATAAGACCATCAACTAGATTAAAATTCTGATTTTCTTCAACTATGACTACAATGGATCAACGTTAGTGTTCCTATAGTTGTTCTTCTTTGTCTATCGATTTACTTGAGATTCATGGACTATGTTTTCCATCAGATGGTATCAAGAGCACAATCTTGTTGAATCATTAGACGCGATTATTAATCAATAATTACTTTGGCAACATAAGAGATAACGGTCTCTATTTTTCTCTTCTTTCCATAATTTTGCAATGGAACAAGCAGTTTTTTGAATTAAAACTGTGCAGAGTGGCATGCTGTTATTATTTCGCCGCATGTTTTCACTATTGCGGGCTCAAATACCTCCCCGATCCACACGGATATCGAGGCATCGATGCATACACTTAGGCTAAATCCTCCCGATACAAATAGGTATATGAATACTGGTGCTACTTCTCATATGACATTCGCGAGTGGCATTCCTTTTGGCACGTCCAATCATATTTTCTAATTGTTATGGTTTTTCAAAGAAAGTATTAAAGTATGAATGTCGAATTCTAATACCCTAATCGTGCGCCTTGTTTAAAAATAAATAGATTAAATTAATATATTGCTAAAGTAATCTCTATTGGGCAGATTTTATTTATTTTAAACATGTGAGTATGTTTTGTTTATGAGAAATAATTATTCCAAAGAAAATTTATTTTGGCGAGATTATGGATAGTCATGAATATGTGATACATTTAGTAATGTCAATGATGATAATATTGCGGTCCGAAGAAAGACATATTGTTAGGCCGTTTAGTAACCAGTGTTCATGAACTATGTATAAGAGTACCACTTACAAATTATTATTTTTGTCCAAAGACAATAATAATGTTGTGTTAGGTATCTTAAGATTGACCCATTTTTATGTATATGTGTTTGATAAATATACAATTTTAAATTTATTTATTATTGTTACTTTAGTTTTAGTTAATTTAATTATCTTCACATATACATGATTTATTTGTATGATTAATTGTGAGCATTACTTCTTTTAATTACCTTATATTGTCTTCTATATCTGTCGATATAAACAACATTCACGTACTTCATGGGACACACTCAAGAAATGAAAAGAACAAACCCGCATGGGTGTCGATTAGGGCCTGCGCAGATTCTTCAGAAGGTAGGTTCGAGTCCCGCAGCGTGTGGGAGTTCATTTCTTCTTTGTGAGGATGATTCTCGCGCACCAGACATCGCGCTCCCACCTAGTGGGCCGTTGAGTACCATGATTTACCTCCTCCACCAATCTCTGTCGGGTCGGAGGGGTGGGGGCCCTGTGGGCGAGGGATTTCGCCTTTTTACTCCCAAGAAATGAAAAGAACAAATAAAGATTGTGCTTCATTGCATGGATCTTGACTATGCATTGAGATTTGATCGTCGACTAGCACTAATAAACAAAAGGTCGCATACGAGAAGTGGGAGCGATCAAACCGCACGAGTTTGATGATGATGCAACACTTAATTCCGGAATTCTTAAGGGGTGGTATAACAGAGGATAAAGATGCCAAAAGTTTTCTAAGGAAAATCCCAAATCGATTGGCTTCTAATGAAAGGTTTAAACAAGTACTACTCTTAATAAGATTGTTTCAATGCGATATAAAGGCATAGGAAACATAAGGGAGTACATTATGGAGATGTTTAATCTTGTGACAAAAATTAGGGATTTTAAGCTTGAATTATCTCATGACATACTTTTGCAGCTGTTTTTAATCTCTATGTAAGATGATATTAATCTTCCTTGAAAAGTCTTCTCATTAATATCAAATATATATAGGTGTACAATGTTCATCCACATTACAATAGGAATCCTAGTCCATATACAAGAGGAATCCTAGTCTTACCATAATTATATTTACACAAATATTCTAATTATGGGTGGAGACTTATGTTACACCTACACGTTTACACACCTCCTCAGTCGGAGCGGGAGGAGGCCGGACGCTGAGACTGGATCTAAAGTCAAGAGATAACTATCTGGAAAGTTCTTTGGTAAATATATCTGCATACTGATAGGATGATGGAACTGTAACACTCTGACATGGCCTAGGGCAACTTTCTCACGAACAAAGTGTAGGTCTATCTCAATGTGCTTGGTTCACTGATGTTGAACCGGGTTATGTAAAATATAGATGGTAGAGATGTTATCACAGTACACAATAGATGCCTGACGCAAAGGACACTGAAGTTCTAACAGTAAATTTCTGAGCCAACAAATCTCAGCTACCACATTTGCAACGCCTCAGATCAAATTTCAGATCGAACGAGATAGGGTATCCTGTCATTTGGCAGACCAAGAAATCAGATTATTCCCTAAAAATACACAAAAGCCGGAGGTGGAGCGTTGTAACACCCCATTTTAACCGGAGTCGAAAACGGGAGTACTACGTATGGTTGATTCCTAGATGTATTTAAGGAGTCGCCAACTAATTATTTAAGTGAATTAGGACACTTGATTTATTGCAATAAAAATACTGCAATTAATGATCTCCATTTAAAGGTCTGCGAAAGCTATGTGAGATTCTAGGTAAGGGTTCTTTATTATCCTAAAGGGAAGGGGTCAGGCATCCTATAGGATCCGCTAACTTGCGGTTATCCGTTCAAACCTAGGTTAATTATGTATTGGCTTTTATTCTACCTATTCTAAGCATTTTTACATAATTTACAATTAAAATAAAATGCAATACAGAATAATAAAAACTAAAATTAAAGGTGACATAAGATAAAACTCCGGGACATCCGTAGCCTTTTTTAAGTCTTCTGCACAAGATGATCTCCGGGTACCTGCATAAACACTTAGTAAAAGTATTAGTAATAAAATAAACAATTTTAAAGTGATAGCAATAATTAATAAATAAAGCCAAAAATAAATCCATCTTTTGTACAAGGGAAGACCTTGGAAATCAGACGGAGATTCCTTCATCGGCCGATATTGCTAAAAATAATAAAATAAATAAAACTTTCGGATCCGCGCCAAAACAGTACACGGAGGGCTCATATATAAAAATATATAAAGTGAGACAGCCTAAACAAGTGCGGCTGCGAGCGTTCGCCTTGCCAGCGCATGTTGGTTATCCGGTGTAAGTGGAAGAAATCATCCTTGCCTAGAAAGCTTCATTTATTTTATTTTCCGTCTTTGCAACTGTGGAGGCCTCAAAAATTGACGGATAACTTTTTCATTGGCCATCAACTGTAGTATCATGTTCAAAATCAATAAAATACCAAGTGTAGTATCTTGTTCAAATCAGTAATCAAAAGTATTGTATCTTGTTCAAAATAAGTAAAATACCAAGTATAGTATCTTGTTCAATATAAGTATATTCCTTTTTTTCTTCGCAATATCGCAAATACGGGAACAACGAGTAGCAACCAGTAGCAACAACGTTAACAGAAATAAGCAACAACGTTAACAGAAATAAGCAACAACGTCCAGTAACAATTTATTCCAACACATGTATCAAAATGAGAAATTCGCCTAGTCAAGTATTAATAACACAGTTGACTCAAAATACCAACCTTTAGCAGGGAACTCATTTGAATTAAAATAGAAGCCTCATAAGACTTGACTTCTTCCTTAAATTCACATCAAAACTTGATCCAAACTCGGTCAAAATCGCTAACTAATTGTGCAAATGACCAAAATAGTTAGAAAGTCAGTAGTAATAACACAAGCAGTAGTATTTGTTCGAACAGTTTAATAAAAAATGAAAAGAGGCGAAATCGTCAAAGCCAGTCCAGCAAACAGCCAAGACAATAGGAGCAGTAGAAGTAGTCGCCGGAAAATCAGATACCAAACACAGAAAAATCAAACCAGTCCAACAACAGATAGTAATTCGACAAAATAAAGCAACAATGTCGCCGGAGTTTAAGAACTCCGGCTAGATCATAATGTCAAAAAATTCAATCCAAAAATACCAAATCGATCCAACAAAGCACAATATATATAATAACTCCAACAGAGAACCGACCCCCGTCTCCACCAGTCGCCGGTGGTGAGCTCCGGCGAGGCAGAGACGGTGTGGTAAAAGGGGATACGGGGTGAGGTTCGACGGGATGAGGTTCGCTGGGAACAGTGGTGTTATGGTGGGGTGCTGGTCGGCGATGGATTCGCTGGTTCAGTGAAAGTGGTGGGTTTGACGGGTCAGTGGTGGTGTTTGAGATTCGGATCTGAGCGACGGGTGAGGGTTGCTGGTTCGCCGGAGACCGAGCCCGGCGCAGAGCGACCAGAATGGGGAAAGTGATGGTGGTTGTGTGGGGGTTCGCCGGAGCTCGTTGGAACGGCGGCGACGGGAACTGTGACGAGAGGGGAGGGGTGAGAGAGGGAGACGAGGGAGGCGGCTAGGGTTTAAGGAGGAGAGGGAGAGGTGTAAGGGCGATCGTGAATCTTGTGGGGCTGCTGAGGTTAGATAATGATAGGGTTGCTTTTGTTTTGGGCGGCTGATTAGGTAGAAGTAGGGTAATGTAGGGTAATAATAGGTTAGGTTTTTTAAATGTGGGGGAGGGGGGGGTAAGGTTTTATTTATAGGGGTATTTAGGTTTAGGGTTTTGGGTATTGGGCTTTGGGTATTGGGTATTGAGTATTGGAGGAAGAAGATGAAAGGTGTATTGGGCCTCAGTTTGGGCTTCAGTTTTTGGCGGATTGGACTGGTTCAGATTGTGTCTTGGACTGGACTGGTTTGGCAAAAATGCAAAATGGATTAATTATTTAAAAGAAAATTATTTAAAGATACAAAATTATTAAAATGCAAATGTCGATGTAATAGTAATAAAAATACAATATTTGAAAAAATGTTTAATACCTAATTAAAAGCAAAAAACATGATGCAAATTTATAAAAATAAAATAACATAGAATGTTAGGTAAAAAAAAAATACAAAAATGTCAAAAATGGTGATAAAATGTGGTGTCCTAAAAATGCTTAAAATTGCAAGAAATGACTAAAGATGGGTCAAAATTGGGTGTCAACAAGCATCACGTGTCCGGACACCCTGCCTAATCATAATCAATTGTGCCCTTAATGTATCGGATGATACACTTAAGAGCAGTGAAATGAGACTCTCTGGGGCATGCATGAATAGGCATACCTGCTGAACAACATAAACAATGTTTGGCCTTGTAAATGTGAGATACTGAAGTGCACCTGCAAGGCTCCTATACAGAGTAGGATCGGAGACTGGAGCACCATCATAGCACTGAGCTATGATTTTGAATCAACTGGAGTAGGTGAAACTTTACAATTCACCCTCTTAGCCCTGTACACGATCTCCTCTGCATACTTACGTTGACACAAGAACATGTGGTTGACAGACCTGGTCACTGATATCCCCAAAAAGTAACTCAGCTTCCCCAAATCAATCATTGCAAATTCGGACTTAAGCAAGACAATAATCTCATTTTTCAATCCGTCGGAGGAGGCAATAAGAACAATATCATCCACGTAAAGTAATAAGTAAGCAGTGCTAGTACCTCGATGAAAAATAAAGAGTGATGTATCACTCTTGCTGCATACAAACCCAATATGCAAGATATACCTGGCAAAACGATCATACCACGCCCGGGGGTCCTGTTTCAGGTCATATAGTGACTTACAGAGATGACACACATTGTGAGAAACTGCTAGATGGGTGAACCCAGACGGCTGATGCATGTAGACTGTCTCTCTCAGATCCCCATGTAAAAATGCATTCTTCACATCAAGCTGATGGATCGACCAGTGTTTACCCATGACAATGCTCAAACTGTGCGAATAGTAGCCGGTTTGACAATCGGGCTGAAGGTCTCACCACAATCAATGCCCTCCTGCTGATTTGTGTCATTAGCCATAAGTTGTGCCTTATACCTCTCAAGATCTCCAATGTCTCTGAATTTGTGAAGAAATAGCCACATGGAACGGATCACATTCACCCCCTCAAGTCTAGGTACTAGATCTCATGTGTGTTGTTTAGTTAAATAGTGAGTTCCTCATACATAGCCGCATTCTAATTAGGGTCTTGTTTGGCCAATGGTTCTTGATTGGAGAAATGGTTTTGGCAGACAAGTTAAATTGGACTTTGGGTTTGAAGATTCCATGCTTGACACGAGTTTCCATTTGGTGAGTGGATATATTTAATGGCTGTGGGGTCTGAGTGGCGGGAGCAGAAGGCATTGTCGGGTAAGGGGATGAAGGAGGAAAGTCCGTCGAAGGCGCCACGGCACCGCAATCAAGGGCCGCGGTGCCAGAAGGCTCCGTCGAAGGCGCCGCGGCGCTACTACTGAGGGGTCGCGACTCTAAATGTGTTTCGAGAACTGGGTGCTCACTGGAAGAGAGGCGTCGCGACGCTTCCTCGATGAGCCGCGGTGTTGACGTCTGAGATGATTTAGTGAGCTGATTAAGGATAATGGAGAGATGGCAGGCTCGTCAAGAAAGGAGTAGTCCGGTTTTTGGAATTTTTGAAGATTTGTAAACGGGAATGTAGTCTCGTCGAATGTGACGTGACGAGATATGTGAATTTGATGAGTTGACAAGTCGTAGCATAGATAAACCCTATGGTTAGTCGGGAAGCCAAGATAGACACAAGGAGTGGATCGGGGAGCTAGTTTGTGAAGGGCAGTAGAGGCAAGGTTAGGATAGCATAGACAACCGAATATCCATAGATGGTCATAAGAGGGGACTCTATGATATAAGATTTCTGTAGGGGTCATATTGTGAAGGGTGCTAGTAGAGAGAATATTGAGAACATATTCTGACATTATAACATCATATACCCAGAAGGACGGAGGTAGGGAGGCATGAATCAATAGAGTGCGAATCATATTGTGAATAGTGCAGATGATTCTTTCAGCTTTACCATTTTGAGGGGAGGTGTGAGGGCAGGAGAAGCGAAAAACCATGCCATTATTAGTACAAAAACGGTGAAACATAGAGTTTTGAATTCAAGACCATTATCGCACTGAAAAGATTTTATACCTTTTTCAAACTGTGTTTGAATGAATGTTCGAAACTCAAGAAATTTGGCAAACACTTTCGATTTAAATTTCAGAGGATACAATCAAACAAAGTGAGAAAAATCATCTAGTAAGATAAGATAGTATTTATGACCGAGAGAGCTAACAACATGTGATGTCCATAAATCGGCATGTATAATATCAAATGGTGCAAAGGTAACACTAGTAGATGACTGAAACGGAAGACGCGTATGTTTGTCTAAAGAATAAGAAACACCGTTTTGGGCAAGCTTCCCATTACAAGTAATAAAATTATTGCCTCTAAGAAGATTAAAAACTGGGGCTCCTGGATGACCAAGCCTATTGTGCCATGTTGAAGAAGAAATAACTGTTAGAGAGACGGGAGAGCAAGATCTGGCAGCGAAGGTGGGAGTGAATGGATAGAGATCCCCATGCTATTGCATCTCGTAAGAGGTGTCCCTGTATGAAGATCCTTCATAGTGGAACCAAAATGGTCAAAATCAACAGAGACATAATTATTACGAGTAAATTTACGGATAGAGATTAGGTTCTTAACTATACGTGGGACATATAGGGTATTCTTAAGGGGGAATGGATGAGGAGGTGGTGTGTAGGATGTACCATAGTCTTTTATTGGAATGCAGTGACCACTACCAACTGTAACAAATTGAGGATGCTTTAAATTGAACAGTTTGAGATTATTACCTACAGACGGAGTGAGGTGAGATGTGGCTCCGGAGTCCATGTACCAATTATTGTCAGGCTGTTGCAGATTGAGGCTACTGAAAGCCTGACCCAATCGGGACGGGGCTGGCCGCCGGAACTGCTCTTTGCATGAAGTGGCCTTGCGGCATCGGATTGTCGAGTGGCTAGAGCTGGGCCTAACAACCCGTGTTGAGAATACAGGTTGAAGCGGCTGCATCGGAAAGGGCCGCACCGCATCTCTGTCGAGGCGCCGCGACATCAGATCGACATCGCAGGCACCACGACCCAATTGCCGCCGCTTGTTGGATTCTCACGACCGCGACCCTCGCCACCCTTGCCGCCACGGCCCTGCCGTAATTGAGATTTTTCTGGTGGAGTCTGGTCTTAGGGTTACATGCCGACGGCCAACGCCTGCTGACTGTGCTCATCCTGCTTAGCACGACGGGTCTCTTCAAGCAACAATTGCGAGCGAGCCTTGTTGAAACTGAATAACTGATTTGACTGTTGAATCATGGTGGCTAACGTATCATAGTCACCTTTGGGAAGACCTGCAATCAATTGCAACACCATTTTAGTGTCCGAGACAGGCGTGTCGACGTTGGAGAGTTGATCCGCCAGTAGTTTCAACTGTCTGCAGTACTCAGTCATGTTGGAGAAATTTTTAAGGTGTGTATTGTTAAATTGTTCCTCCAAATACACCGCACGAGTGTGCTTGTTATCTTGAAAGATTTCCTCCAAGAGGTTCTATAAATCAAGGGTTGTGGCGCCAGATTTCATGATAGTAAGAAGAAGATCATGAGAAATACTACCATAAATCCATGTTTGACGCCGGTGTCTAGACGGCGCCAAGTAGAATCATCCACCTCCGGAGGGCGCGAAATAGTGTCATCGATATGGTCAAGCATGTTATAGAGACATGCATGATTACGAAACAGTTCAACCCAAGGAAAATACTGACAGTTTTCTTGATCAAGAAGAATGAGAATATAATTCTTGATGTTGGTAACAATTAGAGCGGGATGAAAAGGGGATGACAACGTGGTGGTGTAATTTGTGGAGGTGGAAACGTCAGAAGTATTGGAAGAATCCTGAGTATCCATTTAGAGAAGAGAGGAATGAAGAATAAGAAGAAAAACCAAGAATTTAGGGAGGAGGAGGGAGGTGCCGCGGTGAGAAGCCCGAGGGGGGGGGGGCTGCTGCAGAAAAAAAAATTCTAGGTTTTTGTGTGTTTAGGCTCTTGATACCATGTAAGATGATATTAATTTTTCTTGGGGAGTCTTCTCATTAATATCAAATATATATAGGTGTACAATGTTCATCCCAATTATGTTGGAGAGTTGATCCGCCAGTAGTTTCAACTATCTGCAGTACTCAGTCATGTTGGAGAAATTTTAAGGTGTGTATTGTTAAATTGTTCCTTCAAATACACCGCACGAGTGTGCTTGATATCTTGAAAGATTTCCTCCAAGAGGTTCCATAAATCAAGGGCTGTGGCGCCAGATTTCTTGATAGTAAGAAGAATATCATGAGAAATACTACCATAAATCCACTGTTTGACGCCGACGTCTAGACGACGCCAAGTAGAATCATCAACCTTCGGAGGGCGCGAAATAGTGTCATCGATATGGTCAAGCATGTTATAGAGACATGCATGATTACGAAACAGTTCAACCCAAGGAGAATACTGATTGTTTTCTTGATCAAGAAGAATGAGCATATAATTCTTGATGTTGGTAACAGTTAGAGCGGGATGAAAAGGGGATGACAACGTCGTGGTGGGATTTGTGGAGGTGGAAGCGTCAGAAGTATTAGAAGAATCCTAAGTATCCATTTAGAGAAGAGAGGAATGAAGAATAAGAAGAAAAACCAAGAATTTAGGGAGGAGGAGGGAGGTGCCGCGGCGAGAAGCCCGAGGGGGAGGGGGTGCCGACGGCTGCTGCAGAAAAAAAAATCTAGTTTTTTTGTGTTTTTAGGCTCTTGATACCATGTAAGATGATATTAATTTTCCTTGGTGAGTCTTCTCATTAATATCAAATATATATAGGTGTACAATGTTCATCCCAATTACAATAGGAATCCTAGTCTCATATACAAGAGGAATCCTAGTCTTACCATAATTATATTTACACAAATATTTTAATTATGGGTGGAGACTTATGTTACACCTACACATTTACACTCTCCCTGCATAATTTAATCAATTCAAAATATATAATACCCAAAAGAAAAAATGGACATTGAATGAGTTGATAGCTAAATGAGTAAAAAAAGATAGACTTAAATAAGCGAAAATTGAAAGTGCTTATTTTGCATCTACCACTGGAACTAAAACCGTTTCACATAAGCGAAAAAGGAATAAGAGTAAAGAAAATGCAGACAACAGAACATCTCAGCCTAAGGTACAAAAGAATTAGGATCCTTGCTACTTTTGTATGAAGGCTGGTCACATAAAGAAGGATTATTCCAAGTACGCTGCCTGGCTTAAAAAGAAAGGTAAACTTCTCAACTTTGTTTAGAAGTTAGTATGGCTATGGTACCTACTGACACTTGCTCGATAGATACAGGTGCAACTACTCACATAAGTGTCACTATGCAGGATTGCCTAAGGAGTTGACTGCCAATTGATGTTGAAAGATACATCTACGTGGGCAATGCCAATAAAATAGTTGTTAAAACTATTGGTGTCTTTAGGATTCTATTAGATACTAAGTTTTTATTTTAAATTAGAGAAAACTTTTGTTATACCGTCATTTAGACGGAACTTAAACTTTATTTCTAGTTTGGACGGATTTCGAGAGCGTATATCACACCGCACTTGCGTTAGTGCGGTTAATTGATCTTTTGATTAAAGATGAGAATGCCCGCCGGTATGGAATTTTCAAGGCGATAGAGGAAGTCCCACGGGATATTTTCTTGAATCAGAAGAGAAAGAAGAAGGCTAGTCAGGTGAGACATGCTTGAAAGGAAAAAAAAGAGGAAGGCTTGGAAAGGGGGATGTCACTTCCAGTAATAAATAGCTAGTTCTGATTCACGTGCACCAACCCTTCCTTCCTTATGCGTCCTTTCATTTGAAAATAGAATGTTCAGTATTTTGGATCAGGTGGATCAGGTGAACAACGTCCAAACCCTTTTGTAAAATATTTGACTGAGTGTGAAATTATTTCTGTTGGGAACTCCGAGTCAAAATGATATAACTGAAAGATGAAATCGAACTATTAAGGATATGATGAAAAGTATAATTAGTCATTCTTCTTTACCTGATTCGCTTTGGGAAGAGACATTGAAGACTGAGATTACATATTAAATAAAGTTCCAAGCAAATCAGTAGCTAAAATCCCATATGAGTTGTGGACATATAGGAAGCCTAGTATTAGGCACTTACATGTTTGGGGTGTCCAGCTAAAGTTAGGCATTACAAGCCTAATGAAAAGAAGCTGGATTCAAGGACAATTAGCTGCTACTTTGTAGGTTACTCAAAAAAGGCCAAGAGGTTTCAAGATTTATGACCCCTCAAATTGATCTTTTTTTTTAAAACTGAAAATGCCAAATTTATTAATGATGTTGATTATAGTGGAGTGATCAAAATAGAAAAATTGTGTTTAAAGAAGAATTTATTAATATTTCTTCTACAATTACAGTCGCAGGTAACTTTACCTGACACTTTTCAACCAGTAAATCATAACTTTGAACACAATACAATTATGCCTATAACAAATCCCAGTTCAACTCAAGTTGCATTATCTATTCAAGTTAATGTATCCCAACAACCTCAAGTTGAAGTGCCTAAGAAATGCAATTTCAGATGACTATGTTGTTTATCTCCAAGAACATGATTTTGATATGGGATTAAAAGATGATCCTATCACTGTTAGTCAAGCAACATCATGTCGAAACTCTGCTAATGGATCGAAGCCGTGAAAGATAAGATGAAGTTTATGGAAGACAATGACATTTGGGATCTTGTCGAGTTACATTAAGAATCGAAACCGATTGGTTGTAAATGAAATTTTCAAAATCAAACGTGATTCAAAAGGTAACATCGAAAGATATATAAAGTACGCCTATTTGCCAAGGGATACACTAAAAAGGCATAAATTTTAAAGAGATTTTTTCTTCAGTTTCATCGAAAGACTCAATTAGAATAATTATGGCACTTGTAGATTATTATGACTTAGAGCTACATCAAATGGATGTAAAAAATGCATTTTTTTAATGGAGACTATTGAGTCGGTTTTATATACATTTTGAGTCCTTTTTAGTTAATATTTTCCTCTTTTCTTTTGCGTTTAGTATATTGTTAGAGTTATTTTTCTTTCTTTTGAGTCACAACGGTCCTAAAGGAGGAAATACCGAATTGAGGATGAAATGAGCTGATTTTGAGGATGAAATTGCACAAGCAAAACCCAAACAATCAAACCTAAGAAGTCCCGGGAAGCATGAAAGAAATCTGACGAAATCCGGACAGAAGAAGTGCAGCGCCGCGACGCAAGAGATGAAGGGCCGCTGCGCCGAAAGTCCTGCAGCTCCTGAAATTTTCTGCCAGACTAGCGTCACGGCGCCGACACGGGTTTTGGGCGAGAAAAGTCTATTTTTGAAAGGGCAAAAGTTTCCGAAAATGAGATTTTTACAGATATAAGCCCCTAGGGTTTCTTATTTTAAGGGGAGATCATACTTTGGAGGCTAGAAAGGAGGCAAAGCTACACAATTGGAGACTTTTGTTCAAGTTATTTTCTTTCCTTTACTTTATTTTCAGTTTATGTTGGATATTTGTAAATTGGTTCTTAGCATGACAATGTCTAGGAGCTAATTTCTTTATTAGGGTTTTCCATCGAATCAAATTGAAACTCTTTTCATAAGTTAATGCATTGTTAGTGATTTCTTCTTCAGCTATATTAAGATCTATTCAATTTGTATTTATTGTTTGATAATTAACTGGTCATTAATTGTCATAACTTATATGATTTCGAATCGAGATCTGAAAATGAAGATTTGAATATGCTATAGTTTATTAGACATAAGTTAAAATCGCGGACGAAAGTACCCCGATACTTGTGTAGTGATTAAGATTATTGTTCTTAATCCTCATGTGTGGTAAAATATATCATAGAAATATAGAAGGTTTCTGCATAAGGTTGAATTTTTATATGTCCTAACCGGAATATAGAACATGTTCATTAACCTGCTATCTTAATAAGAAGAAGGATCATTAGTCTTGCATTAACAAGTGAAAGAGTGGATAGTTGAGTAGATTGGAAACTCTAATTTCCTTCATAACTGTCAAAAACCCAAAATATCATCATTAGTTATTTACTTTGTTTAGTTTTAATTCTTAGTCTAAAAACCCAAAACTTATTAACGATTGCCAAATAGAAACCAAAGCTTAGATAAGCGGTACTTGATAAACCAGTCTCTGAGGACGATAACTCGGTCTTACAGACTTTATTACTTAAGCGATACGTACACTTGCATAAGCACATAAATATCGCGAACAAATTTTTGGCGTCGTTGCCGGGGACTGACGTACTATCAATATCGAATTATCTAGTCTTATTTCTAATTTGATTTGTATTTTTTTTTTAAAACACACTTCTGCCTTGATCTGTTGTATTGTTTTTTATCGATTTCAGGAAGCTTGTTTATATGAAGTAGGAGATGAGCAGATACTCTTGTCCCTCTGAACCCTGAAATTGAAAAATTGTGCAAGCAGAACAAGCGAGATAAATGAATTGTTGATTCTTTAGCAATGGAAAATCAACAAAATAACAATGGCACGAATGATGATCTATCGGCAGCCAATGGGCAAGACCGGCATCCTGCTGAGAGGAGCTTGGGAGACTACGTCCTACCTACAGTCACAGGTGTGAAGACTTACATCAGGCTTCTAGCTGTGGAAGCCAATAATTTTGAGATAAAACCAGCTATCCTGCACATGGTTCAAAGCAAAGTCCACTTTGGGGGGTTGTCGTCTGAAGACCCACATATGCATATTGCTAATTTTCTGGAGTTGTGTGCTACATTCAAGTATAATGGCGTTACTAATGATGTCATTCGATTGAGACTCTTCCCATTCTCACTCAGGGATAAAGCCAAAAGTTGGTTAAATTCTTTGCAAGCAAACTCCGTCACCACATGACAAGACTTAGCCTAGAAGTTTCTTGCCAAATTCTTCTCTCCATCAAAGGCAGCAAAGTTAAGGGGAGAGATGAACAATTTCTATCAGCTAGATGGGGAATCATTATATGATGCTTGGGAGAGGTTTAAAGACTTGCAGAGGAAATGCCCCCATCATAGAATTGAAAAGTGGATGTTGGTCCACATATTTTACAATGAGTTATGTGATACTACTCGTACCATAATTGATGGTATTGCGGGAGAAACTTTCATGAGTAAGAGTGTCAATGAGACACATGATTTATTAGAGGATATGACCACCAACAATCATCAGTGGTCAGATGAGAGATCAGTGAATAATAGAAAAATGGCTGGAGTTCATGAGTTAGATGCTATCACCGCGTTGACTGCTCATGTGACTTCTTTGATGAAGCAATTGCAACAGAATAATGTGTCTGTAAATGTTGTTCAGACGCAAGGGGTTTGTGAAATTTATAGAGGTCCACATACGTTTGATAGGTGCCCGACCACATATCCAAATAATATTCCTATGGAGCAAGCACAGGTACAAGCAGTTGGGAACTTCTAGAGGCCTTACAACAATGCTTACTCCAACACTTATAATTCGGGGTGGAGAAATCACCCCAAATTTTCATGGAGAAATGACCAAGGGCAACAATAACAATTTTAAGGCCAATATCAGAACCAACAGCCGCAGAATCAGGCCTCATTTTCTCAGCAGTTCAGACCGCCAGCTCCACAAGAGAAACTCGATGAATTGAGAGCTGCACTATTAACCCACCAACTCCCAAACCCAATTTATGACAGAGACAAGGTCCTCTATTAGGAACTTGGAGATGCAAGTGGGACAATTGGCAAATATGCTGAATAATAGACCTCAGGGGAATCTACCTAGCAACACAGAGGTAAACCCAAAAAAGCAGTGTCAGACAATCACCTTGAGGAGTGGCAAACAACTGGAGCAGGTTGCACCCCAACCACAGGTTGATAAGGAGAAGGAGTTGGAGAAGACAAATGGTTCATATAAAGAGGGGTTACTGATGACCACCCTATTTCAGAGAAGGCTCCACCAGCAGCTGTGATGGAATATCAAGACAGAATTTCCTACCCTCAAAGACTTTAGAAGAAATCCCTTGACAAGCATTTTTCAAAGTTCTTAGAGGTATTCAAAAAGCTGCACATAAATATCCCTTTTATTGAGGCTTTGGAGCAAATGTCTGCCTATGTCAAGTTCATGAAAGATATCCTCTTTAAAAAAAGGAAGCTGGAAGACTATGATACAGTGACGCTGACGGAGGAGTGCAGTGCAATCTTGCAAAAGAAACTTCCTCAGAAGCTGAGAGATCCAGGGAGTTTCACCATACCTTGCACTATAGGGAATGTGACATATAATCGGGCTTTGTGTGATTTGGGGGCCAGTTATAAATCTAATGCCCCTTTCTGTATTTCAAAGACTTGGGTTGGGAGAAGCAAATCCGACAACAGTCAACTTGCAACTAACAGATAGCTCAATTGTACATTCCCGAGACATCATTGAAGATGTATTGGTAAAAGTGGGCAAATTCATCTTTCATGTTGACTTCATCATCTTGGACATGAAAGAAGATGGGAAGATGCCCATTATCCTTGGAAGACCATTCCTAGCCACATGGAGAGACCTCATTGATTTGAAAAAATGAGAGTTAAAGCTCCGAGTCCAGGATGAGGAAGTGATCATCACTTTCTTCAGGTCACCAACTGAACCACAAGCCAGTGACAAATGTTTTGTTGTTGGGATAGTTGAAAAGGCGATTTCTCAGGAAAGCTCTTAGGGTACTGATGCCCTTGGAGTAACATTAAGCAGTGTGCAGAATAGGATGGTAAGGATACTGAACCAGTGGATGATGAAAAGAGAGTGAACCCCTCTGAACATGGCCCTGTGAAGATGAATAAGAAAAAGAGAAATATGAAGAGAACAATCCTGAAGTGGATTTGCTGCGGGGGTAATCTACCCCTTGAATGAAAAAAAGATCTGCGTCCGGCTAAATGACATTAACGACAGCGCTACTTGGAAGCAACCAAATGTTTTAATTATGTTATTTCATTTTGTTTTAGTTTTGTTCTTGAACAGTCTCACGTTCTTGGTTTCTTGGTTTATGTTTTTGATGACAAATGGACTGAGGACTAACTCTGAGGGGCAAAGGGTTGAAAGTGCTGAAAAACGTGGAGAAAATTTTTCTATGGTGAAGCGCTGTGGCGCCGAAAGTTTAGTTAGTCTCGACGAGCACAGCACCGCGGTGCCAAAATGCAGGGTTGTGGCGCCAAAAGTTCAGAGCCGCGCCGCCTATGAGATTTCAAGAACCTTCTCCTAGACATCCGTTGTGACCGCTATTTTGTGTCTGTAAGTTATCCCTTTAGTTTTTTTAGTGGTTACATATTGGGGACAATGTGTCAATTAAGTTTGAGGGGATCTTACCTTGTGTTGTGTTTGTTTTGAGTCTTTTTATTGTGTTTTGTTTGTTTTATGTGTTTGTGAGCCAATTTTGTTTTATGGATCATGTATGTTGTATTTGCTAAAGATATTGAGTGAATTAAGTGAGATAATGTAATATAATTAAAACAATTCCTTAGATCCCTAGTCTTAGAGATAAATGAAGTCCTCTAACTAATCTAATCTCCCGAAGGAGAAGGCGAGTCTCTATGTGAATCTCTTCCCGACCGGCCAGGCCGAATCGTAACCCGAGCATCAATAAATTATTCGCTAAAATAGACGCCTACAAATTTTTAGAGGGGCAGCGGATCCAATCCATTCGAAGAGCTCTTTTTCTGTAAAGATCTTTTTCTTAAAGAGACATTTTCGCACTCATTTCAGATCATAGAGGTCGGGCTTCAGTCGAACAATTTTTTTTGACAAGATGGAGTTCTTTTTCCAGTAAGGCCCAGCCAACCCGATCTGACCTTCGAAACTCTCTTCTCATACTCCTCGTTCGTCGTTATAAGTTAGATATGCCAAAAATTCATGAACATCTAATTATTTAGATATTTGTGCTTAGCCTATGTGTTGTCAATTATGGAAAGTAAGTTTGAAAATGTCTAGAAAACCTGTTTGCTTATTATTTGAGGCGAAATAGTTAAGTTATACATGTTTAGGGAAATGATTCAGACATTCTTTGATAGCTCTTCTTACCGTTCATTACCTACCCTGACATAAATTGTATCCTTAGTGAGCTCCTTTGAGCCTAAAATAGTATCTTTGTTTGAACACCTATGATTCCATTGTTGTACCATAAATGATAATTGAAAAATTCTGGGGATAAGAAAGTGTTGAAGATTAAGATAAATAGAGAATGAAAATTTGATGTACCCTACTGAAAAATATGCAAAAGTCTAAGTTTGGGGGTGCTTGTTCTTGAGTAATGTGTCTCATTCTCTCAAAAGAAAAGAGGGGAGAAAATATGTATGAGACTAAAAAAAAGTCAAAAAGAAGGAAAATGAGTTAAATGAAAAATGCTTATGGTACGAAATTGAGCCTAAATGCCAACTTTTATCTACCCCTGCCTAAGCCTACATTACAACCCTTGAAAGTCCCGAAGATCCATAATGTGTATGTCTATGATTAGTGGATAATAGCAAGTAGACATGTCTATAAAATTTTAGGAAAAGATGGAATGAAATTGATATGCATAGTTTAGGTGCTTGTATTTCCAGTGATTATGATCCACATGTTTGACTCATGCGCATAATTGAATTTGCTAAATATCTAACTTAAAATTCTAGATTGCTAAAAATTCATGCTATGTTCTAACATATTATCTACGTTTTCATCCATGATTATTGAGGCAACATTGATATAGCTACTTGATCTATTTCATAAAGTCTTTTCTTTGGTTTTGTTTTTGTTTAGGGCTTTACTCGAGGGCGAGTAAATGTTAAGTTTGGGGGTATTTGTTGAGTTAGTTTTATATATATTTTTGAGTCTTTTTAGTTTGTATTTTGCTCTTTTCTTTTGCGTTTAGTATAGTGTTAGAGTTATTTTTTTTTCTTTTGAGTCACAGTGGTCCTAAAGGAGAAAATACCGAATTGAGATGATTTTGAGGATGCAATTGTACAAGCAAAGCCCAAGCAATCAAACCTAAGAAGTCTCGGGAAACATGAAAGAAATCTGACGAAATCCGTACAGAAGAGGTACAGCGCAAGAGATGAAGGGCCGCTGCGCCAGAAATATTCTCGTCGACAGCGTCGCGGCGCCGAAAGTCCTACAACTCCTGAAACTTTCTGCCAGACTAGCACCGCGGTGCTGCGAGTTTTAGGTGAGAAAAGTCGATTTTTGAAAGAGCGAAAGGGTCCGAAAACAAGATTTTTTTACAGATATAAGCCCTAGGGATTCTTATTCTAAGGGGAGATCATACTTTGGAGGCTAGAAAGGAGGCAAAACTACACAATTGGAGACTTTTATTCAAGTTATTTTCTTTCCTTTACTTTATTTTCAATTTATGTTGGATATTTGTAAATTGGTTCTTAGCATGACAATGTCTAGAAGCTAATTTCTTTATTAGGGTTTCCATCGAATCAACTTGAAACTTTTTTCATAAGTTAATGCATTGTTAGTGATTTATTCTTCAACTATATTTAGATCTATTCAATTTGTATTGATTGTTTGATAATTAACTGGCCTTTAATTATCATAACTTATATGATTTCGAATCGAGATATGAAAATGGAGATTTGAATATGCTATAGTTGATTAGACATAGGTTAAAATCACAGACGAAAGTACCCCGATATTTGTGTAGTGATTAATGTTATTGTTCTTAATCCTCATGTGTGGTAAAATCTATCATAGAAATATAAAAGTTTTCTGCATAAGGTTGAGTTTTTATATGTCCTAACCGGAATATAGAACATGTTCGATAACCTACTATCTTAATAAGAAGAAGAATCATTAGTCTTGCATTAACAAGTGAAAGAGTTGATAGTTGAGGAGATTGGAAACCCTAATTTCCTTCATAACTGTCAAAAACCCAAAGTATCATCATTAGTTATTTACTTTATTTAGTTTTAATTCTTAATCTAAAAACCCAAAACTTATTAACGATTGCCAAATAGAAACCAAAGCTTAGATAACCGATACTTGATAAACCAGTTTCTGAGGACGATAACTCGGTCTTACAAACTTTATTACTTAAGCGATACGTACACTTGCGTAAGCACAGAAATATAGCGAATAAAGACATTGAAGAAATGATATACGCAACCAGGGAACTTTGAGTCCAAAGATTGAATACACCCTGTATGTGGACTTAAGAAGTCCATTGATGGTTTAAAACAAACATCCCGTCAATGGTACCGAAAGTTTGATCAAGTGATAACCTCTTTTGATTTTAAGGAAAACACCATTGATTAGTGCATATATCTCAAGTTCAGTGAGAGCAAGTTTATTATCCTTGTGTTGTGTGTATACGACATTCTACTCACAAACAATGATATACATTATTGCATGAAACCAAAAAATTTCTATCCAGTAAATTTGAAATGAAAGATTTTCATGAGGCGTCCTTTGTTCTGGGTATACAGATTCACAGAGATCGTACTAGAGATATTCTTAGACTATCGTGAAAGACTTATATTGATAAAGTGCTTAGTAGATTTGGAATGCAAAATTATATCTAAGGAGATGCACTGCGATAAAGGGTGATAAATTTCACATAAAAATTGATATCAATATTGAATTCAAATTCCATAGAAAGATTCATGTAGTATCTTATCGACAACTTCAAACACCTCAAATTCTTTTACAAGGGATATTCATATAATGTAATTTCGTGATTCTGCAAACACAATTTCACAGAGAGCTTACGTAGGTGTTCTTCGACAATTTTAACAAATATAATTCCTTAAGCTTTTCTTAGACAAAAAGTTTTATGTGATTCAACTTCATAATTCTTCAAATCGTACTTTCCTTAATCCATAACATACATAATAAATTCCATCATCCAATTCAACTCATAATTAGAGTAAAACAATCCAACAATTCATATTACAAAAAATTTATAATTTTGCGAAATTTTAATCGTGATAACTTTTTCATAATTTCCTCCAAATTGATAATTAATCACAATCACAAATAGAGATGAGTAAACTTAACTTTATGTATCCATATCTCCTCTAAACAGTAGAGTATCTTACTCCAAGGGTTTTCAAGGACCAATTCCTCAAGAAAATGGAAGTTTCTTTGATAATCACAGGACTTATTACGAAATTCTTGCGGAATATGGATTCAATTTCAACTTAGGTTGTTGGGGAATGATTGAGAGGGTGTAGGAGAGGTCTTAGGGTTTGGTAAGGAGGAAAAATGAATTACAAATCAGAAAATCCCAATATAAACTCGTCAAAAATTCTGTTGCCGTAATTCGACGGTACACTCCACGGACAGTCAAACTTCTGACGGTCTGTCAATCTTCCTCGTCAAACTTTCTAGAAGATTGATGGCTCAGTCTTGGTATTTGACGGTCCGTCATTTGTCCCGTCAAGTTGCCCAGTTTCTCGTTTTCGTTACTTCCTTCGATCCGTTTAACTCCAAAACACTTCGGTACCTCCATAAACAAGTTGTAAACCTTAATTATTCTTTTGTAAGGTCGTACCATTTCCCGAAACTTCGATATCCTTGACGACACACCAAAAAGTAAAACTTACGTGGTGTAACAACTACGACTTGGTATTTGAGTATAGTTAACTTGTGAACTATACCTCACACATATAAAGGAGCCTGATATATGTGAGGTATAGTTCACAAGAATATGACAATCTTTTTGTGTAAAAGTTCCAACAAATTTGACTCTTGAACTATGATGGTTTTAAGTCTTTACTTTCCATCCCAATTGATACACAATTTATAATATTTTCAAGTTATATAATCTGTACTGGAACTTCAACGTGGTCCGACTTGAAGAATAACTTCCCACTCCCAAAGGTCGATTGTTCTATCCAGAGATGGTGCATTATTACTTTTAAGATAAGAAAAATATAGTGCATCAAGTTTGAATTTGATTCCTTAACCTCTTCGAATTAAAACTTTTATTTTAACCAGTGCACCGCTCAATCTATTTTGACCAAGGGCTCCTTTAGATAATATTAGACATATTTTAAGAAGCATACACATAATATATAGAGTTTAATCGGATGACCATGAATTCACGTGACCCATTTTTTGCACTTAGATTTGCCCCTGGTTCTACCCATAATATGGTGACTTAACAACCTTTTTCTCTTCACACGCCAAAACTAGAGTACTCTGTCCCTTCCTATGTGTGATACTATTTGATTGTACATGAAATTTTAAGAAAAGATTGAAATTTTTTAAACTTGTTGTCTAAAATAAATCTTAAATATTTGAGTGATTATAAATCATCTCATTAAGAGAACAATAAAATATAGTTAAATTAGTTTCAAAGATACAAATGTAACATTCTTTTGACACATACTAAAAATGAAGTGCTACATACACATTCAGAAAGCAGGAGATTGATCAGCTCTTTGCGTCTCTCTTGCCGGCTTAGCCGAACTACTTAAACCGAGTTTTTTGCTTCTTAAGCGATGTTGTTTCTGGATCTCAACATTAGTTTAATTTGTCTAGCTAGAAATAGTAATAAAAAAACTAGGAATAGTTAATTCAAGATCAATATCAATAACTGAGATAAAGGGAGTATTTAATATTTGAAATAGTGAAAAGAAATAAAATGTCTTTACAACTATTGTATATAGATTGCACGTAATGGGTACGACAATGCAGACATCCAATTACAGATGTAACTAAAAATTGATTTCATAAAAAATAAACTCAAGCGCACCTAAAGGAGGAAAAAAAGTAATCCTTGTGGTAATATTCAAACACTTTCTTTAAGCATTTCTTCAAATTCTAAAGACGAGACAAAGCCTGAATCTGTTCATGACTTTGATCATATGCTCGAGGCTTTTCCCTGCTGACTTGAGTTGACCTTTTGCTTGTTTGATTTGTATTTTCCTTTATCACAAATGTCTTAGCCATTGCTCTCAAATGATTCTTCTGCACTTTCCCTGTTCCAGTTTTAGGCAACTCTTCTACAAATTGAACCTTCTTTGGTACCATGAATCCCGGCAAATTCTTCCGACAGTGTCCAATGATGTCTGCTTCTTTAAAGTTTGAGTTTATCCTCAAAATAACAAATGCACATGGACTTTCACCCCACCTAGGATGTGGCATAGCCACAACAGAAGCTTCAACTACATATGGATGTTTCATTATTGCACTTTCTACTTCCACGCTGCTTATGTTCTCTCCACCTGATATGATCACATCTTTGCATCTGTCTTTGATTTCCAAATACCCATCTTGGTGAATCACTCCCATGTCCCCTGTGAAAAACCAACCATTCTTGAATACTTCTGAATTTGCCTTTTCATTTTTTAAGTACCCTTTCATTATGCTGCTTCCTCTGAGGCATATTTCCCCTGTTGTTTTCCCGTCACGAGGAACGCTTTCCATAGTCTTGAAGTTCTTCACATCAACATCAGCAAGTGTTAGTATGCCGAGGCCTTGTCTTGCTTTTAACTTGGCCTGATCTTCCCAGGGTAATTTGTTCCACTCAGATTTCCACTCGCAGACGAGGGCTGGCCCAGTGGCCTCCGTGAGCCCATAGGCGTGGACCACATGGAACCCCTGCCTCTCGATTTTCTCGAGTAGTGGTGCTGGTGGGGGTGCACCCCCCACCAGTATTTGCACTGGGGTTGCTATGTGGCACTGCTCGTGTGGCTTGGCCTCGAGGATTATGCTGAGAACAATAGGTGCAGCACACATATGTGTTACGTTGTGTAACGCTATGTTGGAGTAGATTTCTTGTGCTGTAGTATTACGGATGCAGACATTGGTCCCACCTCTTGCAGCTATTCCCCATGTGAAAGTCCATCCATTGCAGTGAAACATTGGGAGGGACCATAAGTACACAGGCTCAGTGCCCATCTCCCAGCCCAAAATCAAACTCAAAGTGCTCAAAAAAGCACCTCTGTGGCTGTACACAACTCCCTTTGGCTCTGAAGTTGTACCTGACGTATAGCTCAATGTAATTGGATCCCATTCATCATCAATATTTTCAAGGACATATTTAGGGTTGCCTTGGTGCACCAACTGTTCGTATTCAAGCTCCCCTAACCGAATCCCAGTAGGGGAGTCGAGGTCATCAATGACAACAATGAGAGGCATTGGCATATTAAAGTCTGCCATTAGTATTTCGATGGCTTTTTTAGCTTTGTCGATGAATTCATAGTCGACAAAGAAAATTTTGGCTTCGGAGTGCTTGAGAATAAGGGCAACGTTTCTAGAGTCTAGCCTTGTATTGATGGCGTTCAGCACAGCCCCTGCCATTGGCACAGCAAAATGCATTTCTAACATGGCCGGTACATTTGGTGCCAGGACAGAAACCTACATGATCATAAAAAAATAACTACATTAATATATGACCATATTCTCATTTGTTTTATTCATGATAACAGAACCAAAAGTCATGTCCAGTCCATAACATGTCAACAAGACATACTAAACATGTTAAAAGGTTGAATCAATGCACTTACCACGTCGTTCTTGACAATGTTTAAGGACATGAGGGAGGAAGCTAGGTGACAACAACGCTCGTAGGTTTGCCGCCAATTGAAGCGCACATTGGCATAAATAATAGAGGTGCGGGTAGCATAAGAATTGGAGGCTCTGGTTAAGAAGGTGAGAGGAGTAAGAGGCACATGATTAGCTCCACTTTTAGGTAACCTGTCCATGATATCCAAAAAGGCAAAGTCGAATTATTTTCTTATTACTAATAAAATAAAATGCTCTGTTTTGGAAAAGATTTGCAACTTTGTATTTGGAGAGAGCTAAAGATAGGCTAGAGTTTGTGTAAGAAATGCAGCTGATAGGTCTGTTTATATAGAGAAGAATCTCAGCTTAAGTGGAAGTTGGACCTATGTCCATGTGGTCCCCTAAATGGTTGTTTAGATGGAAATAGTAGGGAAGTTGCAGTGAATGTGTAATGCTAAAACCATATGTTTTAATACACATACTTCATAATTTATACAAGGACTGACATTGAATATTCAAGTACCATGGTTGTTTTCACACGTAACCTCAACAATTAATGAACAATGGGGCATAACCTAAAGCCACTTCACTAGTTCCTTTGGCCCTTAAATTTTAACAAACATCCCAAGGGCCTCAGCTTATTTTGGTAGCAAAAATAATGATTATCTTTACATATATGGCTTAGGATCAAAATTATCATTTTTTAAAAAGAAATTAATGACCACTTCATCATGCAGAGGCAGATCTATTGAGTTAGATACGGATTTATAGGAGTCCAATAACTTTTGCTCATACTTCGTATATGTATTAAAATATTTAATTATGAACTCAATTATTATTGTATATTAACTTCATATTGCTATAGAAACCCACAAACCTCAAATCAATTAAGTAAGAATTTAATCATTTATCTAACTTGAGGTACAAACAATTTCATGAACATTGAACACACAATGCCAAGAAAAGGGTTGTTAATTTGCGCAAACCAAAAAAAATATCCAATGGCCATATACGGATTCATATAGCACAACCAAGAAGATGACAAAAATTGTCTTTTTTGTCCTTGGGTACGTTTTAAATAGTTTTTAAATATATTCCTGTGCTATTTTGGTTCTTTAAATTTGTTAAAAGTAATTACTTTTGTTCTCATAAAATAGATTTATTGGGAATTTGAAAAATAAATTACCTGTCAAATTCCAAAAACTACAACATTAAAAGCTACTACAAAAGTAAAAAATACACTAAAAATAGCATAAACTACACCTTAAAAAGTTTCATCAGACACCAGAAATAGATCAAAATTAGCAAATATTGCAAAACCTCCACCTCCAACTGTGAGACTCCTTAAAAAAATCTTTCACAAATGTCATTAAATTTAACAATTAGAGTTTATTAAATATTTTACGGGATTCAAAAGTGTTGACTTTTACCAAATTTAAAGGACTAAAATTGCTTTAAATATTATTTTAAACCTATTTGCAAATGTAAGTGATCATTTTGGTCATTTGTTCTATTACAGCCCAAGTCTGACGAAACTACCACAAGACCAAAAAATCAAAGAAGAAATTAGATGTAGTATGTGTATGTGAAAGCATTTGACTTTTAAGTTTTAACAGATTTTTTCTTTTAGTGCGACAGTGATTTAATGAAAAATTCTTACTAGAGATGCGGGATGTTTTCCCAGGAACAAGACGTTGGTGTTACAGTGGATGTATGAGAATAGTGTACAACTATCACTAGTGCTTAAAAAGGATAATCAATTACAATTTCAATATAATAAGCTTGAAGCCTAACATCAGTTGTCACACATGAATAAGTGTTGATGATCTTGATCTTCGATCTTTGATCCTTCCTTGAAGTCTTGAGATGTTGGTTGAAACTGCAGCAAGCCCCTTGAGAACAACAACAACAATATGTTTAGAATCTGGAAATATAACAAGATAAATGTCTTGCTGAGTCGACCAAATTCTTGATCTATCCTTAAGATAATATTGTCCCGTATATCCTTTCAACGGTGTAATGACAACTTATCTCCCAAGATAAAACAACAATCAAACAAATGAGCAAAGGGAACTCAAGTGTTTGCTAGAATAGAAGGATCTTTTGAGTGTGTAAGATTGCAAGAAAGGAAGAGATTTCATCAAGTTTGAAATCATCCAAGTGTAGAGAGTATTTCTCTTATGTTCATTGTGTATATTGTGTCTCCTCAAATCTGAAATAAGGAATGATTATATAGTGTTTAAGGATGAGGAGAGGTGTTAATAGTTGTTTAAGAGGGTTGTTAATGGACACCATAATGGCCAAAACATTGTGGCATAAGTGCCAAACGTTCAGAAAAGTTAATGCCATCAATTTCACATCGAATGCCTACGAACATTTAGCGCCGGGTCATGGCGTAGTCGACGTAAAATGTCTTTCAGAAACTTTAGGGACCAAACTGTAATTATAATAAAGTCTGGGATCCAAAAAGATAATGTCAGAACATCCCATGACGTACGACCCGACCCGGACCGGGAGGGTAGTGGTGGCGCGCGTGTGGGCCTAGTCTCGAACTCAAGCACACCTAAGTCCTCCCTCCTTCAAACACATGGGTTACCCATTGGGGTCCCAATCCCTTATTCAGTTTAGAGACTTATAACATGAACAATTCTTCCTTTTACTATCGATGTGATAGATTTGTCACACACCATGTTACACCTCGTAAGTTTAAGGCGATAATTAATAACATCATTAAGGAAGTAAGATTCGAATATTGAATATAAAGTATACTTACATATATTAATACGAAAATTAGTATACAAAGGATGCGATCCAGGAATAAATTATGGATACAACACATGAGGTATGGACTTAGTGCCGGGTAAATATTATATTAGGACATGTATTTTCAGATTTTATTTAAAGATGAATATGTGGGAGATTGACTTATTAGTTGTGGGATTTATTTTATTAGAGGGATTAAATTTAGTAGACAAATTATGAGAGAGGGACTAAGCTTGCAAATATTAAAAATTCAAATTTTTATTTCTTTTAAACCCTTTCACCCTCTTCACATTTTCACAAATTCTAAACTTAGATTTGTCTCTTCTCCTCTCCTAAGCTCAGCAGAAAATACACATCCCCCATAGCAAAAATTTAAGCTTCATTTCCTCTTCCAAGACTAGAATTCTTCATCTAAATTATAGTTCAACTTTAGCACCAAACAGTGGTGAAAATCGGCAACCACTGAACCGAAATCAAGAGCAAGAATTTCAGTTTTTTGAGACGAATTTAAGGAAGGAAAACGTGTAGGAATGAGGGATTAACATTGTAGAATGTATGCATGTCAATTTGGAGTTGAAGAAGTGTGAAAATTGGAGCAAAAATCGAGGGCACAGTGACGGGTTCGTAGGGACTGTTTTGGCTTCGTTTAAGGTAAAAAAATCTCCTTTTCATTAAGTATTTGGAAGATAATTGATGTTGTGGTTAAGGAATGAACTCTTGATAAGGAGAAATTGGAAATAGGTTTGCATGTGATTGTTGTGATGTTGTAATTACCAATTTTTGGAGATTGATTTTATGTACATTGAATTCGACTATGTTATTGCTAGTATCGTCGCTAATCGCATGTTGAAATTGAAGAAAATCTTGATATTTAAGTTATAGTTATTCATAAGGAATTATTGGAACATGAATTGAATTTTAAGAAGTTAAGAAAAGACTATGAAATTATGTTGTCGTTGGCCGAAACTTACATGTAATTATTGGACGTTGTTGTGAGGTATTAAGGGCTGATTTTGTGGAGTTAAAATGTTGGTAATTTGATTATAAACATGTATATATGTTGTGTTAATTACTAATACATGTCTTAAGGAAATTAAAGTATAAAAAAGGCGTTATGTTGCAAATTATAGGACTTGAACTCTTGTAGTTGTTATTCTGCATAAATGTAAAAGAGAAGGAATATATATTGATGGCGTAAATAGAATATTTGGGATTGTTTTAGTTATATCCTTACGTGGTGATTGATAATTGGTATTGCTGGCTTGATTTGTAAGTTGTGGATATGCACATAAATAGGGGAAGTGCTGCACGAATTCTATGAAAAAGAGAGTCGCCTTTCGTTAAAATCATAGAATTGACGGACGTATTACCCTCTATTATAGGTTGACGTACTAGTTGAGACGAATCCTATTCTTCGAGTTGGTTAGTTCGGCGAAAAGGTATGTGAAACTCTTCCTTCTTTCTTTTTGGTATGATTTAATTAAAGTACGGCAGACGTACATGATTCCCACATAGTCTAACTCTTAAAGATATCTGCTATGAGAAGTGCCTATGATTTTTCAGTAAAGAGTTATTGTAATGATTTTATTGAGAGTCAAATGATGATTTCTAATTGCATATGGTTGCTCATGATATCTACCAGTGTTAAGTATTATTATTCCACTTCTCCGAGTCCCGGGCCGACTTATGTTCGTGCACAGCCTTGCATTGTTCACCGAGTCCCTCACTAGAGGGCCGGATTATGTAGGATACATCCATAGATGATATGATGACTTCACCGAGTCCCAGTATGGGCCGGGTTATGATATGATTCCACCGAGTCCCGCATTAGAGGGCCGGATTACGTTATACGTATATATGTATCTGATAACTATATGGACAGGAATTCAAGGTTTTTTACTTGACTCTCATTTTTATAAGGCACAACTGACCCTTATTGTTTACGGCACAGTTGGATTTGGATTCTGATTTTTATACTGGTCTCCTATTATCTGTTGGATACCTATGATTTCATTTACAGTATTTCATATTTTACATACTCAGTACATTATTTAAATCGATCCCTTTCCTCGAAGTGCGTTAAATGCTCGCAGTGCAGTGCTCAGTTTGGTGATCCTCCGGTCTAGATTCCTGCTCAACTGTTTGGAAAGCTCCTTTGCTTCAGAGCTTTGTCATTTTGGTACATAACCCTATTATGTTGACTTATGTATATTTAGGGGCACGACGGAGCCCTGTCTCGTCATATGTCGTTATCCTTCTTATAGAGGTCTGTAGACAGTTGTGGGTTGTATATGTGCGAGTTAGTTACGAGGATTGTAGATATGTTTTGTTCAGCTGTACTTTTGTATTTCATTTTGGGACGTTTCCTTATATAGTGGCAGCCTTGTCGGCTTGCGTCCTTTGTTATATTTGCGTATATGTGACTCCTCAGGAGGCAGGTTTATTCATGTGTAAAGGCAGCCTTGCCGGCTTGCCTATTCAGATATATGTTATGATTGTAGTGTTATGCTGCCGGATTTCATACTTTCCTTAGTGTTAGTTTGATTATGTGTGACAGGTTAGTATAATAGCATCATTAGGGCATCTAGTCGTGGCCCGTCGGGTCGGTCGTGACAAAGTGGTATCAGAGCAGTTAGTCCTCGGAATATCTACAGACCGTGTCTAGTAGAGTCTTATGTATGAGTATGTTGTGCACCATACTTATACGCAGGAGGCTGCCAAACATTTAGGATTGGTTTCTATTATTTCATCTCTTAGATCGTGCAATAGAGCTGTGTTATTAGGATGATCCCTTTCTGACGACTTAATATGTTTACAGCTATTCCTCCGAAGAAGGCGACATCGGCCCAGAAGGGCAAATCTACAGTAGGGGTTACTAGTCAGATTCAGAGAGTTACTAGATCTCGTACTCGATCATCTGGAGGCGTACCCGATCGACGAGCTCTCGTCGCCACCTCCGAGGCTCTAGTTCGTGGGCAGTGTTATACCGTAGTTCGACCTACGTATGAGAGCGTACGAAAGCATGTAAGACTTAAAATTTTCAAAGGATAGGTCGACGGATTGTTCCGGACGGGTTTTAGTCAACTTTGAGGCGGGTTATGACCCGGTATATTGAGAGTTCCTAAGTGTTTCAAAGGCCTAGGGCGTAGTTCGTGGAGACTAGATTCCAACGCAACCAACCGCTAAATCGATAGGGCGTCGGAGTAGAAAGTTATGAGAATTACAAGTTCGGTCTGTGATCGGACAATGTGTTTGGACAAAGCGGCAGGGCGCGCGCGGATGCGAGGCGGCGTCTAAAAATCTTGAGTCGCTGAAGTTGCAGCGCGGCGCTCTGGCAACGGCAGCGGCGCGCGCGGGACTCTGGCGGAAAAACTTAGGAAAATCGATTTTCTCTTTTAAAAGGCCATCTCTCATAGCCCATATCCTGCCTGGTGATGGATGGAGGCTCAGTACCGCGGTCTCGATGGCGCTGTTCTGCCTCGAACTCTGCTGGGGTTGGCGACGTTGTAGAACTCGCCGTCCGAAACACCTCATCCGTGGGGCGGGCTCGTGCCACTAGTAACCTCGGTGCCTACTAGTAGTTCCTCTCTTGCCGCCTTCGGGCGCGGTTGCACTGCGTGGAGGCATAAGCGTCTGAGAAAAATACGTCGGAGGAAATTCAACCTATAACACGGCTCTATTGCACGATCTTAGAGTGAAAGAATGGAAACCAATCCTAAATATCCTGCGGACCTCCCGATTATAGATGTGGTGCACAACTGACACCGATAATCAAGACTACTGAATCGGCTGTAGACCGCTTTCCGAGGATTAATCGCTCGATACCACTTTTGTCACGACCCGACCGGATCGTGGCCGGTGCCTTGACCGGGCACCGCGCGACACAACATCGAGAAAACCAGGAATATAAACTCACAATAAACAACTATAATGATATAAAATAGTCTAGCCCAAAATGGCTATCCTAAAAGTACATAAAACCGAACGATTACATCCTTAAACAAACCAAGTTATGACAAGACTACGAGGCCTCAGAAGGAGTAACACTATGGACGGACAGGCCCCGCCATGCCCCGAATGTACAAAATATCAACAACACCGGGAGAACCATACCAAAAGTCGAGCCTCAGAAGAAATGGAGCTCACGACACTGAGTAAAAGATCCTAGGAATGAGGATCTACCACCGCTTTCCACTGCGGCATGAGCGGCCCAGAAGGGTTCAAGACACAACGTACCAAGTATGTAAAGCGGAAAATCGTAGTAATATCATAAGTCAAAAATAAGTTGAGTCATAGATAAAAATCAATTTCCTCAGACCGTGCCTTACTAACAATGAGAGTAACAAGTATAAATCTTATAGCATAAAAATAGGAGGCTCACGATCAAAGCAGGTACCTCGCCTGTAGTATCATTAAGCAATCCTACTCACGGGACTATTTCACCCGCATGGGTCCTGTGGACCGCACGAGGTCATCCGCCGTCGTGGGACTATTTCACCCGCGTGGGACTATTTCACCGCACGGATCCCGTGGTCCGGATCCGCGTGAGTCTGGCGCACTCGCATCATGGGTAGCAAATCCATGGCATAGATAATAACCCGGGGTTTACCCCGTAATAATACAAATATATAACATAGCTCATACGGCTATCATACATAACATAAGCACTACCGGACTATCATATCATACATAAGCACTACTGCCTATCATAACATAAGCAAGTTAAGAAATCCCCTAACTTCTTATTAACATTATTAATATATCCTCTCATTTTAGTATCCTAAGACACTAACATGTCTTTTAATAGAAAATCCGGGAATTCAACTCAAGTACCATGTACTTCTAACTTTTTAAGAAATAACTCTTTTTATACAAAAATTCCAAGATACTAATCACCATAGTATCAAGTTACGATTTCTTTTCAAGACAAGTCACATTTCCTTTTAGAAATATAATAGGCTTCTAAATCAAGTGACTTCATTTCCTTTAAAACCTTAGGCAACCAATGCCTAAAAATCAATTCACCTTTCTTAGTTTCAAATCCTTTACCCGTACTTGTTTTAATTAGAGTAAACCTTTCTTTGTGAACTTTTCTAGAAAACTAATATAACCAACTTCCCATAAAGTCATTATATTAGCGTTATCCCTTTGTCAAATACATTTTCCCTAAATCCAAGGGACTTATACTTTTGAAATGAAACAAGTATCATATACTTTAAAGCAAGTGAAAGATATCAAATCTTGTACGTCTACCGTACTACATAGGTACAACTACTCATGCTCAAGGGATAGGAAAGTTCCACATACCTCTTCGGTCAATCCACTTGTTAATTCCAACTATCGCATGTAATACGTCAACCTATAATGACCATAATACGTTTATTAACTTCTAGTTTCAAAGTAGAATATTTCCAAGTTCAAGGTTACTAATTCCTATGGAAAATTGGGCAGCATTTCCTTTGTTTCTACTCACTTTGCCACCTTTTCAAAGGCCGATTTTTAACACTCAAACGCCACATTTAAGGCCCAACATCCAAACCAACACAAAGGGGATTACACACCTAAACTTGGGTGTGCAAAATTCTGCCCCATAAGGTACAACAATTCACTTAACAATTCTAAAGTAGTTTTTAGGCTACAACATGCTCATAATATCTTTTTAGCCAATTCTTTCATATCCAAACCACATTTCTTACATGCAAGGATTCTAAGTGCATTATTTACTACTACACATCCCTTCTTCTTCACATGCAACATTAATAACTAAACCACAAGGGAAGAAATGTTACCTTAATGCCTTAGCCAAACTTTTCTAACAACTTGCTAGCTTCCTTTTCAAGAACACCACCACAACAACCTCCACAAGCTAGCCACAAGCTTCCTTCTTGCCTTTACTTTTTTCAGATTTTTCCTAAGGCTAGAATATCTCTTGGGATTTTAGAAAGAAGGAGGAGCTTGAACTTTTAAGAGAGAAGGAGGAGCTTTTGTCTAAGAGAGAGATGAAATATGACCAAGTCTTCAAATGCATGCAAAATCAGATGGGGGGGGGGGGGACACTTGTCACCCTCCCAAGGTCTTTTAAAAGACAAATCGGATTTTTCCTAAGTTTTTCCGCCAGGAATCCGCGCCGCAGCCATGGCGTGGCGGCGCGTGGCTGAAACCTCTGCGGACTCTCGGAACTTCCGCGCGCGGCCTGCTGTCTGGCGCGCGCACTGTAACTTCAGCGACCCTCAATACTTACGGCGCGCGCCCTGCATCCGGCGCCGCGGTCCTGTCAACTTTGCCTGAAACGCATTTCTGTCCGTCTGCGCCGAACTTGTAACTCCCACTTTACTCCGACGTCCTATCGGCGAGCGGTTGGTTGCGTTGGAAACTAGACTCAACGAACTACGCCTAGGCCTTTGAAACACTAGGAACTCTCAATGTACCGGGTCATAACCCGCCTCAAAGTTGAATAAAAACCGTCGGAACAATCCACAACCTATCCTTTGAAAATTTTAAGTCTTACATGCTTTAGATGCGCTCTCATACGTAGGGTCAGAACTACGGGGTATAACATTCTTCCCCCCTTAGAAACATTCGTCCCGAATGTTCCTTCTAGGCTTACTCAAATCACAAATCGACGTAGACGCTCTTAACTACTCTTTTGCAAATAAAGACGCTCCCCACAGCCACAACAATACTTAAGCACAATTGCTAAATCAAAACTAATAAGCAGGAAAGTGGGTTACCTGGAGGTCTAGGGAATAAGTGAGGATATTTATTCATCATGTCCTCCTCTGCTTCCCACGTCATCTCTTCTCTGTTCTCGTTCCGCCATAAGACCTTGACGGAAGCCACATCCTTTGTCCGAAGTCGTCTAACCTGACGATCGAGTATCGCTATGGGACTCTCCTCATACGATAACTCCTCTGTTACCTGAACCTCATGAATTGGATGTACTCTAGATGGGTCTCCGATACATTTCCGCAACATTGACACATGGAAAACTGGATGTACTGCCTCTAGATCGGACGACAGATCCAACTTATAGGCAACCTTGCCTACCCTCCGGACAATCTGGTAAGGCCCAATGTACCTTGGGCTAAGTTTTCCCTTCTTCCAAAATCTCATCACGCCCTTCATGGGTGACACCTTCAGGAAAACCCAATCATGTACCTCAAACTCCAAGTGCCGACGCCGCTGATCTGCATACGACTTCTGCGACTGGTCGCGATAACCGCTCCTGGATAAGCTTCACCTTATCCACTGCCTGCTGAACCAAGTCTGGCCCGACTAACTGAACTTTTCCTACCTCGAACCAGCCTATCGGTGACCTGCACTTCCTTCCATATAAGGCCTCATAAGGCGCCATCTGAATACTAGAATGGTAGCTGTTGTTATAAGCAAACTCCACAAGAGGTAAATGATCCTCGATTACCCACGAAAACAATAACACAAGCCCGCAAGATATCCTCGAGTGTTGCGGATAGTGCGCTCGGCTTTTCCGTCGATCCCGAGGTGAAATGCGATCGAGACTCACTGTGTCCTAATCCTTCGAAAAGACCTCGAAGTTAGCGAGAACTGGCTCCTCTCGATATAATCGACACCGACTCGTGCGGTCTTACAATCTCTCTAATATATAATCGGCATAGTCCTCGGTGAACGTCGTTCGATCGAAGAAAATGGGCTGATTTCGTAAGCTGCCGACAATCACCCAAATGGAATCATGCTTCCTCCGAGTGGTAGGTAGCCCGTAATAAAATCCATATTTATCACCTCACACTTCAAATTCGGAATTTCAATAGACTGCAATAGCCCACCAGACTTTTGGTGCTAAACCTTGACCTGGCGACAATTAGGACATCAGGCGACAAAACGCCACGTCCTCTTCGTGCCATCCCACCAATACACACACCTGAGGTCATGGTACATCTTAGTCGACCCCGGGTGAATAGAATAACGAGCACTGTGTGCCTCCCCCAAAATCTGCTGACGAAGTCCTGTCACATCGGGAACACACAATCGGCCCTCAAACCTTAGCACCCCATCAGGCGCTACCTCAAATAGACTCTTCTCTCTCTGAAGAGCGGCATCTCGATACCGCACCATAATCGGATCCTCATCGCCGCCTCTTCACCTCCTCGACGATGGAAGACTCGGCAACCTCTCGAACCCGAACTCCATCACTATCAGAATCAAACAAACGAACCCCAAGGCTTGCTAGCTGACGAATCTCTCGGACCATATCCTTTTTCCCCGGCTGTACTTCGGATAGACTACCCATCGATCTGCGACTAAGGGCATCTGCAACTACATTGGCCTTCCCTGGGTGGTATAGAATATCAACATCATTATCCTTAAGCAGCTCCAACCACCGTCTCTGTCGCAAGTTCAGCTCCCTCTGGCTGAAGATATACTGGAGGCTCTTGTGGTCTGTGTAAATATCCACATGAACCCCATACAAATAATGTCTCCAGATCTTTAAGGCATGAATCACTGCTGCCAACTCCAAATCATGTGTGGGATAGTTCTTCTCATGCTTCCTAAGCCGTCGAGACGCATAAGCTATAACCATGTCGTGCTGCATCAGCACGCACCCAAGCCCGACACCTGACGCATCGCAATAAACCACATATCCATCTAAGCCCTCTGGAAGAGTAAGGACTGGGGCGGTCGTCAATTTCTCCTTTAGTAACTGGAAACTCTCCTCACAAGCATCCGTCCACTGAAATGTAGCTGCCTTCTGAGTCAGCCTAGTCAAAGGCGCTGACATGGAGGCAAACTTCTCCACAAACCTCCGATAATAACCTGGAAGGCCCAAAGCTGCGCTCGTCGGTGTAGTGGTTCGGGCCAAGTCTTGGCCTCAATCTTAGCAGACAACCGAATACCATCGGCCGATAACATGCCTAAGAAAGCCACTTTGAAGCCAAAACTCGCGTTTGAGAACTTCGCATACAATCGCCGGTCCCGAGGACTCCTAATACCGCCCTCAAATGATCTATGCTCTGTGCGCGAATACACCAAGATATCATCAATGAACACTATAACGAACATATCCAAGAATGGCCTGAACACCCTATTCATCAAATCCATGAATACTGCTGGAGCGTTGGTCAATCCGAAAGACATCACCCTGAACTCATAGTGCCCATACCGGGTCCTGAATGCAGTCTTTGGGATATCCGTCTCTCTAACTCGTACCTGATGGTAACCAGACCGCAGGTCTATCTTGGAAAAGCATCTCGCACCCTGCAACTGATCAAACAAATCATCAATCCTGGGGAGGGGATATCTGTTCTTGATAGTTACCTTGTTCAGCTGCCTGTAATCAATACACATACGCAGCGTCCCATCCTTCTTCTTTACAAATAACACTGGCGCTCCCCAGGGAGAAACACTTGGCCTGATAAAGCCTTTCTCCAAAGAAATCTTTCGGTGGTCCTTCAATTCCTTCAACTCGGCGGTGCCATCGTATGGCGGAATAGATATCGGTCAGTGTCCGCGCCAAATCGATGCAAACTCAATCTCCTCTCGGGAGGATACGAAGCTCGTCGGGAATACGTCGAAACTCTCTAACAACGGAATCGATCAAGGTCCGATATCTCACCTCGATTTCGAATACCGAACAAATGGTAAATATACCCTTCCGTACCATCTTCCAGCCTTGAGGTAAGAAATAAACCTACCCCGGCGATGCAAGATTCCTTCCACTGATAACCTGGCTCGCAGAAACCTAACCGAACTAACCTCTCTCTACAGTCCACATTGGCATAGAAAGACGCTAGCCAATCCATACCCATAATCACATCAAAGTCCGTCATATCCAACTCTATCAAGTCGGCTAGAGTCTGACGGCTGTATATAGTCACTGGACAAGCCTTATACACTCGCTACCACCACCGAATCACCTACGGTAGCTACCTCAAAAGGTTTTATGGACTCGGGTTCTATCCTATTCTACCAAAGAATATGAGGAGATATATAGGACAAGGTAGAACCTGGGTCTATCAAAGCATAAACATCACAACAAGCAACCAACAATGTACCTGTGACGACATCATGTGACGCCTCCTGATCCTGGCGGCTGGACATAGCATAAATGCGGTTCTGAGGACCGGCTGAATCGAACCCCTGCCACGACCCCTCGCGGCTCGCTGGACCGTGAACACCTCGCCCGGCGCACTACGAAGATGAAGACCCGGCAAGAATCGAATCGGTCACGAGCCATAGCATTTCCGCGCCTGCTCTGACAATCTCTCTTCAAATGGCTCTGCGCCCAAGAGTAACAAGCTCCCGGAGGAACACGACACCCCATAATGGCAATCACCACATCGACCACACCGAGGCATGTGGCCTCATCGACCGGAACTCTTGTCCTGCAAACCGAAGCCCCGTCCCTGCTCCCGAATACTCAGATGTCCGAAGATGGTGGAGGCGCTCGACCGTGTGGTGCAAATCTGTCTTCGCCGGGGTTGTCTACCCCTAAAACTACCAGAGGACCTGCTGTCCTAGCCTCTTCTGGCGATACTGTCGATCCGCGGCCCTGCGTTCACACCTAAGCGCATATGCTGCACGCGGGCAATGTCCATGCCCGGTGAAGATCCACTCCGTGCAACTCTCGGCCAAGTGATCATCGAAGTCTGTGAAATAGCGGTGCACCTGTCTCCATGTTCGCTACCAAAGCGGGCACATACCGAGCCAATGAGTCAAACTCCACGTTGTATTCGGACCGTCGCCACTCGTCTCGGTGTCAAAATCTATCGGCCCGAGCCTCCACATCTGCGGAGGCAAGAAATGGCAAATGCGCCTCGAGAACTCGTCCCCAAGCTGAAACGCATGCTCCCCGACGCTTCCCATGAATCATACCATCAATCTGCGGTGTCCGCACCGACGCGAACCTAGTACCACCGACTCGGTCTCCGAAGCCGATCACCTCATGATCATTTCAGAATCGTCGGATAAACTCGAGATCATCCTCGTGCCTCAACCATAAAACTCGGTGTCGCGACTCAAAAGTCCTCGGCCTCGTTAGCAACTCTGTCGAACTACGGTACAAATGGCCGGGCTGCATCTCGGCTATCCTCGTATGCGCCACGATCTCGGCGATCGCCATCTCTCAGAGCCCATATCCTGCGCCTCGGCTGGATCGAGGCTCAGTACCGCATCTCGATGGCCGCTGCTACCTCGCACTCTGTGGGGTTGGCGACGTTGTAGAACTTCGCCGTCAACACCTCATCCGTGGGGCGGGCTCGTGCCACAGTAACCCTCGGTGCCTACTAGTAGTTCCTCTCGCCTTGCCCTTCGGGCGCGGTTGCTCTGCGTGGAGGCATAATCGACTGAGAAAATACGTCGGAGAAATTCAACCTATAACACAGCTCTATTGCACGATCTTAGAGTGAAAGAATGGAAACCAATCCTAAATATCCCGCAGCCTCCTGATTATAGATGTGGTGCACAACACACCGATAATCAAGACTACTAGATACGGCACTGTAGACCACTTTCCGAAGATTAATCGCTCGATACCACTTTTGTCACGACTGACCGGATCGTGACCGGTGCCTTGACCGCACCTCGTGACACAACATCGAGAAAACCGGAATATAAACTCACAATAAACAACTATAATGATATAAAATAGTCTAGCCCAAAATGGCTATCCCAAAAGTACATAAACCGAAAGCTACATCCTTAAACAAACCAAGTTATGACAAGACTACAGCTCTAAGAAGGAGTAACACTATGACGGACAGGCCCCGTCATGCCCCGAATGTACAAAATATCAACAACACGTGGAGAACCATACCAAAAGTCGAGCCTCAAGAAATGGAGCTCACGACACGAGTAAAAGATACTAGGAATGAGGATCTACCACCGCTTTCCTACTGCGGCATGAACGCAGCCAGGAAGGGGTCGCGACACAACGTACAGTATGTAAAAGCGGAAAATATCAGAGTAATATCATAAGTCAAAAATAAGCTGGAGTCATAGATAAAAATCAATTTCCTTGCAATGTGCCTTACTAACAATGAGAGTAACGAGTATAAATCTTATAGCATAAAAATAGGAGGCTCACGATCAAAACAGGTACCTCGCCCGTAGTATCATTAAACAATCCTACTCCTGGGACTATTTCACCCGCATGGGTCCTGTGGACCCGCATGAGGTCATCCGCCTCGTCATGAGACTATTTCACCCGCATGGGACTATTTCACCCGCATGGATCCTGTGGACCCGCATGAGTACCATCGCCGTACTCGCATGGGACTATTTCACCCGCATGGATCCTGTGGTCCGGATCCACATGAGTGCAAGCGCCGCACTCGCATCATGGGTAACAAATCCATGGCAGAGATAATAACCCGGGGTTTACCCCGTAATAATACAAATATATAACATAGCTCATCCGGCTATCATACATAACATAAGCACTACCGGCCTATCATAACATAAGCAAGTTAAGAAATCCCCTAACTTCTTATTAACATTATTAATATATCCTCTCATTTTAGTATCCTAAGGCACTAACATGTCTTTTAATAGAAAATCCGGGAATTCAACCCAAGTACCATGTACTTCTAACCTTTTAAGAAATAGCTCTTTTTATACAAAAATTCCAAGATACTAATCACCATAGTATCAAGTTACGATTTCTTTTCAAGACAAGTCACATTTCCTTTTAGAAATATAATAGGCTTCTAAATCAAGTGACTTCATTTCCTTTAAAACCTTAGGCAACCAATGCCTAAAAATCAATTCATCTTTCTTAGTTTCAAATCCTTTACCCGTACTTGTTTTAATTAGAGTAAACCTTTCTTTGTGAACCTTTCAAGAAAACTAATATAACCAACTTCCCATAAAGTCATTATATTAGCGTTATCCCTTTGTCAAATACATTTTCCCTAAATCCAAGGGACTTATACTTTTGAAATGAAACAAGTATCATATACTTTAAAGCAAGTGAAAGATATCAAATCTTGTACGTCTACCGCATCACATAGGTACAACTACTCATGCTCGAGGATAGGAAAGTTCCACATACCTCTTGGTCAATCCACTTGTTAATTCCAACTATCGCACGTCGTCAACCTATAATGACCATAATACGTTTATTAACTTCTAGTTTCAAAGTAGAATATTTCCAAGTTCAAGGTTACTAATTCCTATGGAAAATTGGGCAGCATTTCCTTTGTTTCTACTCACTTTGCCACCTTTTCAAAGGCCGATTTTTAACACTCAAACGCCACATTTAAGGCCCAACATCCAAACGAACACAGCGGGATTACACACCTAAACTTGGGTGTGCAAAATTCTGCCCCATAAGGTACAACAATTCACTTAACAATTCTAAAGTAGTTTTTAGGCTACAACATGCTCATAATATCTTTTTAGCCAATTCTTTCATATCCAAACCACATTTCTTACATGCAAGGATTCTAAGTGCATTATTTACTACTACACATCCCTTCTTCTTCACATGCAACATTAATAACTAAACCACAAGGAAGAAATGTTACCTTAAAGCCTTAGCCAAACTTTTCTAACAACTTGCTAGCTTCCTTTTCAAGAACACCACCACAACAACCTCCACAAGCTAGCCACAAGCTTCCTTCTTGCCTTTACTTTTTTTCAGATTTTTCCTAAGGCTAGAATATCTCTTGGGATTTTAGAGAGAAGGAGGAGCTTGAACTTTTATTAGAGAAGTATTAGATTTTGTATAAGATTGATATGAAATATGACCAAGTCTTCAAGACTTGGTCAATATAATGCATGCAAAATCAGATGGGGGGGGGGGGACAATTGTCACCCGCCCAAGGTCTTTTAAAAGACAAATCTGATTTTTCCTAAGTTTTTCCGCCAGAATCCGCGCCTTGCGCTACCGGCGTGTGCCAGGCCACAGAACCTCTGCGGACTCGGAACTTCCGCGCGGCCTGTCTGGCGCGGCGCGCTACAACTTTAGTGACCCCTCGCATTCTTGGCGCGCCTCGCATCCGCATGCGCGCCGACTTTCCTCAAACGCATTTACGTCGTCACAAGACCGAACTTGTAACTCCCATAACTTTCTACTCCGACGTCCTATCGACGAACGGTTGGTTGCGTTGGAAACTAGACTCAACGAAATACGCCCTAGACCTTTGAAACACTTAGGAACTCTCAATGTACCGGGTCATAACCCGCCTCAAAGTTGACTAAAAACCCGTCCGGAACAATCCGTCAACCTATCCTATGAAAATTTTAAGTCTTACATGCTTTCGTACGCTCTCATACGTAGGGTCAGAACTACGGGGTATAACATTCCGGGGCCGCGACTAGTACCCTACCGGGGTACCCTGTCAGGTATACATCAGAGAATAGCAGCGGAACATACATAACACATAACTTATAAAAAGGGTAAACATCTCTGGCCAGCCGATAAGGCTGCCTTCCATAAACATACTTAAACAAAAGTATAGTAGTACAACTTGTTCTTATAGCCCAAAACACATATGTGACCACAGACCTCTAAAGATAACAACTGTGGCGGGACAGGGCCCCGCCATACCCCTGAATGTACAAAATACCTATAGCATCAGGGAATATCCATACCAATAAACAAGCTTCCGGAGGAATGGAGCTTCTGACACCGGAACAGTGATCCTAAGAACGAGGATCCACAATCTGCTTACCCTTACCTGCGGCATGAACGCAGCCCCCGAGGAAGGGGGTCAGTACACAATATGTACCAAGTATGTAAAGCTGGAAAATACTGTAATAATGATATCATAAGTCTAAAGTAAGCTGGAGTCATGGAAGATAACCAAAATACCTTTTACTGTGCCTTACTAACAATGAGAGTGACAAGTATATACATAATACTGCATAAAATAGGGGCCTCATGATCAAGACAGGTACCTACTTTGTAGTATCAATAAGCACCCCTACTCCTCGGGACTATTTCACCGCGTGAGTTCTTGTGGACCCGCATGAGGTATTCCTCGCATTGGTACTACCGCACGTGGGACTATTTCACCAGCATAAGCCCTTAAGGACTCGCATGAGGTATTCCTCGTGATCGTGGGTAGCAAATCCACTAACAATTGGTATAACGATCTTGGGGACTTACCGCCGGATATACTCTTACCACAGGCGGATGGTATAACGATCTTGGGGCTTCCGCCGGATATACTCTTACATCAAGAAGGTGGTATGACGATCTTGGGGCTTGCCTCGCACATACTCTACCCCGGAGAAGGTGGTATAACGATCTTGGGGCTTGCCCCTCAGATATACTCTTACCCTAGCTCAAACTATCATCATATCATAATCATAAATAAGTTAAGAAAACTTATAACTTCTTATTAGTCTTGTTCATATACCCTCTCATTTTAGTTTACTCAAGGCACTTAATCATATCTTTAAAAAAAGAAACCGGGAATTTAATCCAAGTACTACATACTTCAACTCTTTTAAAAGCGACTCTTCTTTATACATAAAAACCTTTGGGCAATTGATGCCTTAAAATCAATCATTCTTCATATACTTATCTTACTTAGAGTAAATCTCTTCTCATTAACCTTTTTAAGCTAATAAACCAACTTCCCATAAAGTTGTTATATTAACTCTACACTTTAGTAAAATCATACTTTTTCCCTAACCAAGGGACTTATACATTCTTAAAACGAAACAAGTCATTATATACTTAAAACAAGTAAGAATACCAAATCTTGACGTCACCGTACTACATAGTTTCATCTATTCATGCTCAAGAGATAGGAAAGCTTCACATACCTCTTTGGTCAATCCACTTGCTAAGCTCAACTACCGCAAGTAATATTTCAACCTATAATAATCATGATACGCTTATTAACCTCTAATTTCAAGGTAGAATAATCCACGCTCAAAGTCACTAAATTCTATGGAAAATCGGGCGCATTTCCTTTGTTTCTACTCACTTTGCCACCTTTCTCAAGGCCGAATTTATCATCCAAACGCCACATTTAAGGCTCAACAATCCAACATTTCAAGGGATTACACACCTAAACTTGGGTGTGTAAAATTCTGCCCATAAGGTACAACAATTCTCTTAACAATTCTAAGGTAGTTTTTAGGCTACAACATGCTCATAATATCTTCTTAACCAATTCTTTCATATCCAAACCACATTTCTTGCATGCAATGACTCTAAGAGCATTATTTACTACCACAAGTTCTTTCTTCTTAACATGCAACACTAGAAACTAATTCTAAAGGAAGAAATGTTACCTTAAAGTTTTAGCCAAACTTATTCCAAATATTTTGCTAGCTTCCTTGCCAAGAACACCACCACAACAACACCAACAAGCTAGCCACAAGCTTCCTTCTTGTTCTTAACTTTTCAGATTTTTCTTAGGCTTTGAATTCCCTTTGGAATTGTAGAGAGAAGTGAGAGCTAATTTAGAGAGAGAGAGAGGTTTGAAAGATGACCAAGTCTTCAAGACTTGGTCAATATAAGGCATGCAAGAAAAATCAGATGGGGGGGGGGGGGGACACTTGTCACCCTCCCATGGCCTTTTTAAAAGAGAAAATCAGATTTTCCTAAGTTTTTCCTAAGTTTTTCCGCTGAGAGTCGCTTGGCGCCGCCTGTGACGCGCCAGCGCTGAAACCTCTGCGGACTCTCGGAACTTCCGGCGCCGTGGCCCTGCTGTTCTAGCGCCGCGGCGCTGCAACTTCAGTGACTCCTCAGTACTTTAGGTGCCGCGGCCCTGCATCCGGCGCCGCGGCCCTGTCGCCTTTGTCCGAAACACATTTCTGTCCGACTGCGCACTGAACTTGTAATTCTCATAACTTTCTACTCCGACGTCCTATCGACGAACGGTTGGTTGCGTTGGAATCTAGACTCCACGAACTACGCCCTAGGACTTTGAAACACTTAGGAACTCCCTATATACCGGGTCATAACCCGCCTCAAAGTTGACTAAAACCCATCCGGAACAATCCGTCGACCTATCCTTTGAAAATTTTAAGTCTTACATGCTTTCGTACGCTCTCATACGTAGGGTCAGAACTACGGTGTATAACATTCTCCCCCCCTTAGAAACATTCGTCCCAAATGTTCCTTCTAGGCTTACTCAAATCACAATATCGACATAGACCCTCTTAACTATTCTTTTGCAAATAAAGAAGCTCCACGAGCCACAACATACTTAAGCGTAATTGCTAAATCAAAACTAACAAGCAAGAAAGTAGGTTACCTGAAGGTATAGGGAATAAGTGAGGATACTTCTTCATCATGTCGTCCTCTGCTTCCCATGTCATTTCCTCCCTATTCTCGTTCCGCCATAGGACCTTGACGGAAGCCACGTCTTTCGTCCGAAGTCGCCTAACCTGACGATCGAGTATCGCTATGGGACTCTCCTCATACGATAACTCCTCTGTCACCTGGACATCATGAATCGGGTGCACTCTAGATGGATCTCCAATACATTTCCGCAACATAGACACATGAAAAACTGGATGCACCGCCTCCAGATCGGACGGAAGATCTAACTCATAGGCAACCTTGCCTACCCTACGGACAATCTGATACGGCCCAATGTACCTTGGGCTAAGTTTCCCTTTCTTCCCAAACCTCATCACGCGGCGATACCTTTAGGAAAACCCAATCATCTATCTCAAATTCCAAGTGTCGGCGCCGATGATCTGCATACGACTTACGCCGACTGGGGCTAACAACCGCTTGGATAAGCTTCACCTTATCCATCACTGAACAGTGTCGGCCCGACTAATCGAACTTCTCCCACTCGAACCAAATATCGGTGACTGCACTTCCTCCGTATAAGGCCTCATAAGGCGCCATCTGGATACTAGAATGATAGCTGTTGTTATAAGCAAACTCCACAAGAGGCAAATGATCCTCCCAGCTACCCCTGAAATCAATAACACAAGCCTGCAGCATATCCTCAAGTGTCTGGATAGTGCGCTCGGCCTGTCCGTCGGTCTGAGGATGAAACGCCGTACTGAGACTCACCCGTGTCCCTAATCCCTTCTGGAAAGACCTCCAGAAGTTAGCCGTGAACTGGGCTCCTGCATGCGAAATAATCGATACTGAGCACCGTGCGATCTCACAATCTCCCGATATACGCTCGCGTAATCCTCGGCGAAAAGGTCGCCCCGATCGAAGAAATGGGCTGATTTAATCGACTGTCGATGATAACCCAAATGGAATCATGCTTCCTCTGAGTGGAAGGTAATCCTGTAATAAAATCCATATTTACCACCTCCCACTTCCAAGTCGGAATGCGATAGCTGCAATGTTCCACCGCTTCGTGCTCAATCTTAACCTGCGACAATTCGCATCGTGCACGAACTCCGCAACGTCCTCTTTAGGCCATCCCACCAATACACGATTCGAGGTCATGATACATCTTAGTCGACCGGATGAATGGAATAACGAGCATCGCGTGCCTCCCGAGCATCTGCTGACGAAATCTGTCACATCCGAACACACAACCGACCCTCAAACCTTAGCACCCCATCGCGCTACGCCAAATAGACTCTCTCTTTACGAACAGCGGCATCTCTGATCGCAGTACCAAAATCGGATCCTCATCGTCGCCTCTTCACCTCCTCGACGATAGAAGACTTGCAACATCTCGAACCGAATTCCATCACTATCGAATCAACCAAACGAACCCCAAGGCTCGCTAGTCGATGCAACTCTCGGACCATACTCTTCTGCGGCTCTACATCGCATGCACTACCCATCGATCTGCGACTAAGGTCATCCGCAACTACATCGCCTTCCCGGGTGGTATAGAATATCAACATCGTAATCCCAAGTAGCTCCAACCACCGCCTCCGCCGCAAGTTCGGCTCCTCCGATCAAGATATAATCGAGACTCTTGTGGTCTATATAAATGTCCACATGAACTCCATATAAATAATGTCTCCGCATCTTGAGGCATGAATCACTGCGCCAACTCCAAGTCATGTGTGGGATAGTTCTTCTCATGCTTCCTAAGCCGTCGAGATCATAAGCTATAACCTTGTCGTCTTTGCGTCGGCATGCACCCAAGCCCGACGCGTCACAATAAAACCACATATCCATCTAATCCTCCGAAGAGTAACAACCGGGCGGTCGTCAACTTCTCCTTTAGCAACCGGAAACTTTCCTCACAAGTATCCGTCCACGGAACATAGGCTTTCCGAGTCGACTTAGTCAAAGTCTTTGAAATAAGCAAACTTTTCTACAAACCTCCGATAATAACTGCAAGGCCCAAAGTTCGCACCTCCGCGGTGTAGTGGTGCGGGCAAGTCTTGACGCCTCAATCTTAGCAGTATCAACCCGAATACCATCGGCCCGATAACATGCCCTAAGAAATCCACCAGCTAACGAACTCGCGTTTGAGAACTTGGCATACAATCACGGCCTCGGAGGACTCGATACCGTCCTCAAATGATCTGTATGCTCTCGCTGCGTGCGCGAATACACCAAGATATCATCAATGAAAACTATAACGAACATATCCAAGAATGGCACGAACACCCTATTCATCAAATCCATGAATATGCTTTGGGCGTTGTCAAACCGAAAGACATCACCTCGAACTCATAGTGCCCATACCGGTCCCAATGCGATCTTGGGATATCCGCTTCTCTAACTCGTACTGATGGTAACTGCACCGCAGTCTATCTTGGAAAAACACCTTGCACTCGCAATCGTCAAACAAATCGCCAATCCCGGGGAGGATATTTGTTCTTGATAGTTACCTTGTTCAACGCTGTAATCAATACACGTGCAGCTGGCCCCATCCTTCTTCTTCACAAATAACACCTGGCGCTCCCTGGGAGAAACACTGCCCGATAAAGCCTTTCTCCAAAGAAATCCTTCACCGGTCTTTCAATTCCTTTAACTCGGCGGGTGTCATCCTCGTATGGTGGAATAGATATCGGTCGAGTATCCGCGCCAAATCAATGCAAACTCAATCTCCTCTCGTGAGGATACCCAAAGCTCATCCGGGAATACGTGCGAAACTCTCTAACGACCGCGTTGATGAAGGTCGGTATCTCACCTCGGTCGAATACCCGAACCATATGGTAGATATACCCTTTCGCACCATCTTCCTAGCCTTGAGGTAAGAAATAAACTTACCCACCGACGCAGCATTCCCTTCCACTCGATACGGCTCGTAGAAACCGAACCGAACTAATCTCTCTCTACAGTCCACATGGGCATAGCAAGACGCTAGCCAATCCATACCCATAATCACATCAAAGTCTGTCATATCCAACTCTATCAAGTCGGCTAGAGTCTGACGACTATCTATAGTCACAGGGCAAGCCTTATACACTCGCTCGACTACCACTGAATCACCTACTGGCGTAGCCACCTCAAAAGGTCTTATGTACTCGGGCTCTATCCCTATTCTACTGGCAATATGAGGAGATATGTAGGACAAGGTAGAACCTGGATCTATCAAAGCATATACATCACAGCAAGAAACCAATAATGTACCTGTGACGACATCTGGTGACGCCTCCTGGTCCTGTCGACTGGACATAGCATATATGCGGTTCTGAGGACCGCTAGAACTGGAACCCCTACCACGACCTCTGCCGCGGCCTGCTGGCCCATAAGTACCCTGCCCTCCGGGGCGTCTGACCATCGAAGACGAAGATCCAAAGACCCGTTTCTTTGAACCGTAACGCTCCCGCCGCCTAAGGACGGACAATCCTTCTTCAGATGGCCCTGCTGGCCACAAGAGTAACACGCTCCCGAACCCATACGGCACTCGCCCGGATGAGACCTACCGCATCGAACACACCGGGATGTGGGTGGTCTCGATTGGTGGCGACGCGCCTCCTCGAAACCTCGAAGTCCCGGAGCCCCGATGCGCTCTCGAATAACCTGCGATCGGACCTCGCGGAAATCGAGAAGGAGCACTGTGCTGGTGGAATATGGACCTAGTTCGCCGAGGCCGCCTCTAAAATCGCCTGAGACCTGTCGCAGCCTCTTGGTGGCCCAAATCTAGTTGATCTGCCTCTCTGCTCGCCAATCCCGCGCGTGCGCTGCATCTCCGCAATATCCATCCCTGGCTGAAGAGCTACCTTCAAGCACGCAGTAATCATATGACGGTCTAACCCCATCACATATCGATGAACCCTGTCTGTCATATCAGCTACAATGGTGTGCGCATATCTGGCCAATGAGTCAAACTCCAGGCTGTACTCCCTGATAGTCCTCCGCCCGTCTCAAGGTCAAGAACCTATCTACGCGGGCTCTCCTCATCTCGTGAGGTAAGAAATGGTCGAGAACGCCTCTGTGAACTCCTCCCAAATTTGGAAGAGCATCATCACCTCGATAACACCCATGACTCAAACCAGTTCAACGCAATATCGCGTAACGGTAGGAAGCTAGTATAACGACTCGATCTCCGATGCCTAAGCACTGCATGGTCAGAATCGCCGGACAAACTCGCGGATCCCCTCAAATCTCGAACCATAGAAAACGGGTGGGTGACAACCCAGGAAATCCCGAATCCGTAAACTGTCGGATCTAGGGTTGGCCGTCTGCTCCTGTCGGCCACGCCACTATCTTTGGTCGATGGCAAGAATCTGTTCGGTAATCTGCGTACTCGGACCACGGTGGGATCGAGGCTCGTCTGCGCGGTCTCGATGGCGCTCCGGCTGCCTCGAAATCTGCTGAGGCTGGCGACGACGTGGAATTCGCCGCTCTAAACATCATCTCGTAAGGACGGGCTCGTGCCTCGTGACTCTCCGCGTCCACTAGCGGCGACTCACCGCTTGCCGCTTCGGGCGCGGTTGCCTTGCGTGGAGGCATAACTGATACATAAAGGAAAACGTCAAGGGAGGTTCAACTTATAACTCAGCTCTATTGCACGATCTTAGAGTGAAAGAATGGAAACCAATCCTAAATATCCTGCAGCCTCCTGATTATAGATGTGGTGCACGACACACCGATAATCAAGACTCTACTAGACACGGTCTGTGGATACTTTCCGAGGACTAACTGCTTTGATACCACTTTTGTCACGACCCGACCGGGCGCGACTAGTACCTGCAGGGTACCCGTCGGTATACATCGAGAGAATAGCGGTGAACATACATAACACATAACTTATAAAAGGGTAAACATCTCGGCGGTAGATAAAGTGCCGCTTATAAACATACTTAAACAAAAGTATAGTAGCACAACTTGTTCTTATAGCCCAAAACACATATGTGACCACGCACTTAAAGATAATAACCGTGGCGACGGCCCCGCCATACCCCTGAATGTACAAAATACCTATAGCATCAGGGAATATCCATACCAATAAACAAGCTTCCGGAGGAATGGAGCTTCTGACACCGGAACAGTGATCCTAAGAACGAGGATCCACAATCTGTTTACCCTTACCTGCGGCATGAACGCAGCGGCCAGAAGGGTCGACACAATATGTACCAAGTATGTAAAGCTGGAAAATACTGTAATAATGATATCATAAGTCTAAAGTAAGCTGGAGTCATGGAAGATAACCAAAATACCTTTTACTGTGCCTTACTAACAATGAGAGTGACAAGTATATATACATAATACTGCATAAAATAGGGGCCTCATGATCAAGACAGGGTACCTCGCCCGTAGTATCAATAAGCACCCCTACTCCTGCGACTATTTCACCCGCATAGGTCCTGTGGACCCGCATGAGGTATTCCTCGCATAGGCTATACCCGCCCGCATGGGACTATTTCACCCGCATAAGCCCATAAGGACTCGCATGAGGTATTCCTCGCATCGTGGGTAGAAAATCCACGGAACAGGTGGTATAACGATCTTGGGGACTTACCCCTCAGATATACTCTTACCCTGAAGCAGATGGTATAACGATCTTGGGGCTTGCCCCTCAGATATACTCTTACACTGAAGAAGGTGGTATGACGATCTTGGGGCTTGCCCCTCAGACATACTCTTACCCTGGAGAAGGTGGTATAACGATCTTGGGGCTTGCCCCTCAGATATACTCTTACCCTAGCTCAAACTGTCATCATATCATAATCATAAATAAGTTAAGAAAACTTATAACTTCTTATTAGTCTTGTTCATATACCCTCTCATTTTAGTTTACTCAAGGCACTTAATCATATCTTTAAAAAAAGAAACCGGGAATTTAACCCAAGTACTACATACTTCAACTCTTTTAAAAGCGACTCTTCTTTATACATAAAAACCTTTGGGCAATTGATGCCTTAAAATCAATTTGCCTCTTCATATACTTATCTTACTTAGAGTAAATCTCTTCTCATTAACCTTTTATGAAGCTAATAAACCAACTTCCCATAAAGTTGTTATATTAACTCTACACTTTAGTAAAATCATACTTTTCCCCTAACCAAGGGACTTATACATTCTTAAAACGAAACAAGTCATTATATACTTAAAACAAGTAAGAATACCAAATCTTGTACGTCTACCGTACTACATAGTTTCATCTATTCATGCTCAAGAGATAGAAAAGCTTCACATACCTCTTTGGTCAATCCACTTGCTAAGCTCAACTACCGCAAGTAATATGTCAACCTATAATAATCATGATACGTTTATTAACCTCTAATTTCAAGGTAGAATAATCCAAGTTCAAAGTCACTAAATTCTATGGAAAATTGGGCAGCATTTCCTTTGTTTCTACTCACTTTGCCACCTTTCTCAAGGCCGAATTTATCATCCAAACACCACATTTAAGGCTCAACAATCCAACATTTCAAAGGGGATTACACACCTAAACTTGGGTGTGTAAAATTCTGCCCCATAAGGTACAACAATTCTCTTAACAATTCTAAGGTAGTTTTTAGGCTACAACATGCTCATAATATCTTCTTAACCAATTCTTTCATATCCAAACCACATTTCTTGCATGCAATGACTCTAAGAGCATTATTTACTACCACAAGTTCTTTCTTCTTAACATGCAACACTAGAAACTAATTCTAAAGGAAGAAATGTTACCTTAAAGTTTTAGCCAAACTTATTCCAAATATTTTGCTAGCTTCCTTGTCAAGAACACCACCACAACAACACCAACAAGCTAGCCACAAGCTTCCTTCTTGTTCTTAACTTTTCAGATTTTTCTTAGGCTTTGAATTCCCTTTGGAATTGTAGAGAGAAGTGAGAGCTAATTTAGAGAGAGAGGGAGGTTTGAAAGATGACCAAGTCTTCAAGACTTGGTCAATATAAGGCATGCAAGAAAAATCAGATGGGGGGGACACTTGTCACCCTCCCATGGCCTTTTTAAAAGAGAAAATCAGATTTTCCTAAGTTTTTCCGCCAGGAGTCCCGCCTTGGCGCCGCGGCGCTGAAACCTCTGCGGACTCTCGGAACTTCCGGCGCCGCGGCCCTGCTGTCCTGGCGCCGCGGAGCTGCAACTTCAGCGACCCCTCAGTACTTTAGCGCGCGCTGCATCGCGCCATGCCATGTCGCCTTTGTCCGAAACACATTTCTGTCCGACTGCGCACTGAACTTGTAATTCTCATAACTTTCTACTCCGACGTCCTATCGACGAACGGTTGGTTGCGTTGGAATCTAGACTCCACGAACTACGCCCTAGGACTTTGAAACACTTAGGAACTCCCAATATACCGGGTCATAGCCCGCCTCAAAGTTGACTAAAACCCGTCCGGAACAATCCGTCGACCTATCCTTTGAAAATTTTAAGTCTTACATGCTTTCGTACGCTCTCATACGTAGGGTCAGAACTACGGGGTATAACATTCTCCCCCCCTTAGAAACATTCGTCCCGAATGTTCCTTCTAGGCTTACTCAAATCACAATATCGACATAGACCCTCTTAACTATTCTTTTGCAAATAAAGAAGCTCCACGAGCCACAACATACTTAAGCGTAATTGCTAAATCAAAACTAACAAGCAAGAAAGTAGGTTACCTGAAGGTATAGGGAATAAGTGAGGATACTTCTTCATCATGCCGTCCTCTGCTTCCCATGTCATTTCCTCCCTATTCCCGTTCCTCCATAGGACCTTGACGGAAGCCACGTCTTTCATCCGAAGTCGCCTAACCTGACGATCGAGTATCGCTATGGGACTCTCCTCATACGATAACTCCTCTGTCACCTGGACATCATGAATCGGGTGCACTCTAGATGGATCTCCAATACATTTCCGCAACATAGACACATGAAAAACTGGATGCACCGCCTCCAGATCGGACGGAAGATCTAACTCATAGGCAACCTTGCCTACCCTACGGACAATCTGATACGGCCCAATGTACCTTGGGCTAAGTTTCCCTTTCTTCCCAAACCTCATCACGCCCTTCATGGGCGATACCTTTAGGAAAACCCAATCATCTATCTCAAATTCCAAGTGTCGGCGCCGATGATCTGCATACGACTTCACGGGCTCTGGCCAACAACCGCTCTGGATAAGCCACTTATCCGCACTGTGAACCAGGTCTGGCCCGACTAACTGAACTTCTCCCACCTCGAACCAGCATATCGGTGACATGTACTTCCTCTCGTATAAGGCCTCATAAGGTGCCATCTGGATACTAGAATGGTAGCTGTTGTTATAAGCAAACTCCACAAGAGGCAAATGATCCTCCCAGCTACCCCTGAAATCAATAACACAAGCCCGCAGCATATCCTCAAGTGTCTGGATAGTGCGCTCGGCCTGTCCGTCGGTCACGAGGATGAAACGCCGTCTTGAGACTCACCTGTCCCTAATCCTTCGAAAGACCTCGAAGTTAGCGTAAATCGGGCTCCTGCATGCGAAATAATCGTCTGAGCGCGTGCGCCTCACAATCTCACGATATACGATCTCGCGTAATCCTCGGCGAAAAGGTCGTCATTTGGAAGAAAATGGGCTGATTTCGTCACCGTCGACGATAACCCAAATGGAATCATGCTTCCTCGGTGGAAGGTAATCACGTAATACAATCCATATTTACCACCTCCCACTTCCAAGTCGGAATGTCAATAGCTGCAATGACCACCGGGCTTCGTGATCTTAACTCACGACAATTGACGCGTGCCACGAACTCCAACGCGTCCTCTTTAGGCCATCCCACCAATACACGGATCGAGGTCATGATACATCTTAGTCGACCGGATGAATGGAATAACGAGCCGTGTGCCTCCCGAGAATCTGCTGACGAAGTCCTGTCACATCTGGAACACACAACCGACCCTCAAACCTTAGCACCCCATCAGGCGCTACCTCAAATAGACTCCTCTCTTTCTGAACAGCGGCATCTCGGTACCGTACCAAAATCGGATCCTCATACTGTCTCCTCTTCATCATGTCGTCCTCTGCTTCCCATGTCATTTCCTCCCTGTTCTCGTTCCGCCATAGGACCTTGACGGAAGCCACGTCTTTCGTCCGAAGTCACCTAACCTGACGATCGAGTATCGCTATGGGACTCTCCTCATACGATAACTCCTCTGTCACCTGGACATCATGAATCGGGTGCACTCTAGATGGATCTCCAATATAAGGCATGCAAGAAAAATCAGATGGGGGGGGGGACACTTGTCACCCTCCCATGGCCTTTTTAAAAGAGAAAAATCAGATTTTCCTAAGTTTTTCCGCCAGGAGTCCCGCCTTGGCGCGCGACGCCAGCGGCGCGCGGCGCTGAAACCTCTGCGAACTCTCGTTACTTGCCGCGTCGGCCTGCTGTCTAAGCGCGTGTGAAACTCAGCGACTCCTCGATCTTTAGGCGTCGCGGCCATGCATCCGGCGCCGCGGTCCTGTCGCCTTTGTCCGAAATACATTTCTGTCCGACTGCGCACTGAACTTGTAATTCTCATAACTTTCTACTCCGACAAAGCGGCGGGCATGGCGCGGATGCGAGGCATGGCGCTAAAGTCTTGAGTCGCTGAAGTTGCCGCCGCGCCAGATGCAACGGCCGCGGCCGCCAGTTTCCAGAGAGTCAAGCGCCGGCGCCAGCGGCCGCTGGCGCTGGCGCCATATGGAAAAACTTAGGAAAATCTGATTTTCTTTTTCTTTAAAAGGCCATGGGAGGACAGTGTCCCCATCTGATTTTTCAGATGTTTTATATTGACCAAGTCTTGAAGACTTGGTCATCTTTCAAACCTCCCTCTCTCTCTATATTAGCTCTCACTTCTCTCTACAATTCCAAAGGGAATTCAAAGCCTAAGAAAAATCTAAAAAGTTAAGAACAAGAAGGAAGCTTGTGGCTAGCTTGTTGGTGTTGTTGTGGTGGTGTTCTTGGCAAGGAAGCTAGCAAAATATTTGGAATAAGTTTGGCTAAAACTTTAAGGTAACATTTCTTCCTTTAGAATTGGTTTCTAGTGTTGCATGTTAAGAAGAAAGAACTTGTGGTAGTAAATAATGCTCTTAGAGTCATTGCATGCAAGAAATGTGGTTTGGATATGAAAGAATTGGTTAAGAAGATATTATGAGCATGTTGTAGCCTAAAAACTACCTTAGAATTGTTAAGAGAATTGTTGTACCTTATGGGGCAGAATTTTACACACCCAAGTTTAGGTGTGTAATCCCCTTTGAAATGTTGGATTGTTGAGCCTTAAATGTGGCGTTTGGATGATAAATTCGGCCTTGAGAAAGGTGGCAAAGTGAGTAGAAACAAAGGAAATGCTGCCCAATTTTCCATAGAATTTAGTGACTTTGAACTTGGATTATTCTACCTTGAAATTAGAGGTTAATAAACGTATCATGATTATTATAGGTTGAAATATTACTTGCGGTAGTTGAGCTTAGCAAGTGGATTGACCAAAGAGGTATGTGAAGCTTTCCTATCTCTTGAGCATGAATAGATGAAACTATGTAGTACGGTAGACGTACAAGATTTGGTATTCTTACTTGTTTTAAGTATATAATGACTTGTTTCGTTTTAAGAATGTATAAGTCCCTCGTTGGGAAAAGTATGATTTTACTAAAGTGTAGAGTTAATATAACAACTTTATGGGAAGTTGGTTTATTAGCTTCATAAAAGGTTAATGAGAAGAGATTTACTCTAAGTAAGATAAGTATATGAAGAGGCAAATTGATTTTAAGGCATCAATTGCCCAAAGGTTTTTATGTATAAAGAAGAGTCGCTTTTAAAAGAGTTGAAGTATGTAGTACTTGGGTTAAATTCCCGGTTTCCTTTTTTAAAGATATGATTAAGTGTCTTGAGTAAACTAAAATGAGAGGGCATATGAACAAGACTAATAAGAAGTTATAAGTTTTCTTAACTTATTTATGATTATGATATGATGTGATTTGAGCTAGGGTAAGAGTATATCTGAGGGGCAAGCCCCAAGATCGTTATACCACCTTCTCCAGGGTAAGAGTATGTCTGAGGGGCAAGCCCCAAGATCGTCATACCACCTTCTTCAGTGTAAGAGTATATCTGAGGGGCAAGCCCCAAGATCGTTATACCATCTGCTTCAGGGTAAGAGTATATCTGAGGGGTAAGTCCCCAAGATCGTTATACCACCTGTTCCGTGGATTTGCTACCCACGATGCGAGGAATACCTCATGCGAGTCCTTATGGGCTTATGCGGGTGAAATAGTCTCATGCGGTAGTCTGACTATGCGAGGAATACCTCATGCGGTCCACATGACTATGCGGTGAAATAGTCCAGGAGTAGGGGTGCTTATTGATACTACGGGCGAGGTACCCTGTTTTGATCATGAGGCCCCTATTTTATGCAGTATTATGTATATATACTTGTCACTCTCATTGTTAGTAAGGCACAGTAAAAGGTATTTTGGTTATCTTCCATGACTCCAGCTTACTTTAGACTTATGATATCATTATTACAGTATTTTCCAGCTTTACATACTTGGTACATATTGTGTCGACCCGCTTCCTGGCCGCGTTCATGCGCGGTAAGGGTAAACAGATTGTGGATCCTCGTTCTTAGGATCACTGTTCCGGTGTCAGAAGCTCCATTCCTCCGGAAGCTTGTTTATTGGTATGGATATTCCCTGATGCTATAGGTATTTTGTACCTTCAGGGGTATGGCGGGCCCCGCCATACGATTGTTATCTTTAAGTGCGTGGTCACATATGTGTTTTGGGCTATAAGAACAAGTTGTACTACTATACTTTTGTTTAAGTATGTTTATGGAAGGCAGCCTTATCGGCTGGCCAGAGATGTTTACCCTTTTTATAAGTTATGTGTTATGTATGTTCCGCTGCTATTCTCTGATGTATACCTGACAGGGTACCCCGGTAGGATACTAGTCGCGGCCCCGGGGTCGGGTCGTGACATCAGCATCACCAGTTTCTGAGACCCCATCACCTGAGCCTCCAACTCCTCAGCCAGGGGCAGAGAATAGAGCCATGAGGGATGTGGTGCAGCTGTTGACGAGGTTAGTGGCAGGGCAGACTTATAGACAGGGACCAGGAGTTGACCCCAGAGCAGATAGTTTGAGGGTCCTTGATTTCTTGAGCTGTAGTCCACCAGAGTTTTTTGGGTCAAGGCCCGAGGATGATCCACAAGAGTTCATCCGATAAATACAGCGTACGTTGAGGGTGATAAAGGGTTCAGAGACTGGGTTGGTCGTGTTGGCTTCATATCGGTTGCGTGACGTAGCTCTTAACTGGTATGAGTCGTGGGAGCTATCTAGGGGCGAGGGTGCTCCTCCAGCCGTATGGGACGAGTTCGCAGAGGCTTTCCTTGACCACTTCCTCCCTCCAGAGAAGAGGAGAGCCAGAGTTGATAGGTTTCTAAACTTGAGGCAGGGCGGTAGGAGCATTAGAGAGTACAACCTTGAGTTTGATTCATTGGCCAGATACGCACCCACTATAATTGCAGATATGGCAGACAGGGTGCATCGCTATGTGATGGGGCTGGACCACTATTTGATTTATGGTTGTATGGTGGTGGCTCTTCAGCCGGGTATGGATATTGCTCGTATTCAGGCATATGCATAGGGGGTTGAGGACCGACATAAAGGTTGACAGCCAAACAGAGGTCATGACAGGGACCAGCATATGAGGGCTAGGTCGGGAGCTTATTCTTGTGAGTCTCGAGGCAGGCAGCCTCAGCAACATGTTAGGTATTCATCCCAGCCAGCACAAGGTGCTCCCCTACAGTCTACAGGCAGGAGGTTCGACCGTCCAGGGTATTCAGGGGCCGGTCAGAGGTCCAGGGCTTCAGGTTCTCAGAGGGACAGAGGTTCTACTCAGTCGAGGCCACTATATCCTCGATGCTCTCAGTGTGGTAAGCTTCATGTTAGGGAATGTCATTCGACCACATGTGCTTGCTTCTCTTACGGCCGTCAGGGGCCATATGATGAGAGAGTGTCCCTTCAGGGGTGGTTCAGGTGGTATGGCTCGTCCTACGGGGTCAGGTGCTGGTTCGTCATCATCTATAGTTATGCACCCCACCGGGCAAGGTATTCAGACGCCAGCAGGCCGTGGTAGAGGTCGTGGCGGATTTTCTAGTTCTGGTGGTCCTTCGAACCGCATATATGCTTTGGCCAGTATATGTGATCAGGAGGCGTCACCAGATGTTGTTACAGGTATACTATCGGTCTTTTTCTGTGATGTATATGCTTTGATAGATCCAGGTTCCACCTTGTACTACACATCTCCTCTTGTTTCTAGTAGAATAAGGATAGAACCGGAGTCGATAGAACCATTCGAGGTAGCTACACTGGTAGGGGATTCAGTTATAGCTAATCGTGTATATAGAAATTTTCCAGTGGTGATATATAGCCGTCATACCCGAGCAGATTTGATAGAGTTGGATATGACCGACTTTGATGTCATTATGGGTATGGACTGGTTAGCTTCTTGTTTTGCCAACGTTGATTGTAGAGAGAAGTTGGTTCGATTTCAGTTTCCAACTGAGCCAGTTATAGAATGGAAGAAGAATACCGCATCGCCGAGGGGTAAGTTTATTTCATACCTCAAGGCAGGGAATATGGTTAGAAAGGGTTGTATCTATCATTTGGTTCGGGTGCATGATCTGAAGCGAGGTACCGCTCTTGATTCATTAGTTAGTGAGTTTCCGGATGTATTCCCAGATGATCTTCCAGAACTTCCTCCAGAACGGGAGATAGATTTCAGTATAGATGTATTGCCAAGTACCCAACCCATATCTATTCCTCCTTATAAAATGGCACCTGCAGGGTTGAAGAAGTTGAAGGAGCACCTGAGGGACTTGTTAGAAAAAGGCTTCATTAGGCCTAGTACATCTTGATGTGCGATTTATACACACGTTAAACGCAAGTGCACGTATCGTACAAGTAATATAGTCTGGGTAAGACCGAATATCGTCCTCAGGGACTGGTTTTCAAGTACCAATTATCTATGCTTTAGTTTCTATTTGGTTAACGTTAATTGGTTTGGAATTCTAGACTAATAATGCAGGAAATAAACTAATTATGAAAATACTTTGATTTAAATCAGTTATGACGGAGAATTAGGGCTTCCAAGATCATCAACTATCTACTCTATTCAATCCTTAATACAATTAAACTGACTTCTTCTTCTACGTTAAGATAGCAAGTTAACTAAGCCGTTTTATACTCCTGTTAAGGTAATATAAACACTCAACCCCAATGGAGAACCCTTCTATCTTTCGATGACAAGATTGACTACAAAGGAGGATTAAGAGCAATAACCTATTAAGCTACACAAGTATCGGGGTACTTTCGTCCACGATTTAAACCTATGTTTATTCAACTATAGCATATTCACAATCTCCCCTTTCGGATTTCGATTAGAACTCATGTAAGTGATGATAACTAGTGATCAATTAATTATCAAGCAATCAAAACAATTATTGAATAAATCTTAAGCAAGTGAAGAAGAAATCAACTAATGTATTAATTCATGAATAAGAGTTTCAAGAGAATCACAAGGAAATCACTAACAAAGTAATTAGCTCCTAGCCATAGTCACACTAAGAACTAATATAATCTCCATACATGAACTGAAATAAACAAAGCAAAAGAAAGAAAAGAAAATACTTGAAAAGCCTCCAATCTTAGTCTCCTAAGTTGTGTTGTATGTAAAATGATGGATTCAATTCCCTCTAGAGAATGATGTATAGAATATATATAGCCCCAGAATCCTTTAGGTCAAGTGTTAGGGATTATGTAGGTAGGAAAAGTTATCCCTTTTGGACTCTGAAAACGTGTCAAATTCGGCCCAAAACGTCAAAAATATCGCGTCGGCGCCGTGGCCCTGCAGTCGGGCGCCACGACACCTGAAAATCAGAGAGTTTCGGACAACCGATGGTCGGCGCGGTGGCGTTTTTGGCGTTCTTCGCCGTCGTCGATTTTCATCCAAGCCGTCTTATTTTTTCTGTACTTCTCGGGACTTCTTAGACTTCATTTATTGGCCCCTTTAAGTGTGCAATTTCATCTCAATTAAGCTCATTTCATCTTCTTTTCGCCATATCTCCATTTCTGACCTCTGTGACACAAAAGAAAGGAAAACGACCCTAATACTATACTAAACATAAATGAAATTAGTAAAATACTAACTAAAAATGACTCAAAAGGTGTATATAAAATACACCGATCACATCTCCCTGGGGAGCACCAGTATTATTTGTGAGGAAGAAGGTTGGTTCGATGCGGATGTGTATTGATTATAGACAGTTGAATAAGGTAACCATCAAGAACAGATATCCCCTCCCCAGGATTGATGATTTATTTGACCAGTTTCAGGGTGCTAAGTGTTTTTCGAAGATAGACTTGAGGTCAAGTTATCATCAGGTGCGGGTAAGGGAGGCATTTATTCCAAAGACAGCATTCAGAACCCTATATGGACATTATGAGTTTAGGATGATGTCTTTTGGACTGACCAATGCTCCAACAATGTTTATGGATTTGATGAACCGGGTATTCAGGCCGTTCTTAGACATGTTCGTCATTGTATTCATTGATGATATTCTAGTTTATTCCCGTTCAGAGCAGGAGCATGTAGACCATTTGAGGACAATACTTAGGGTCATCCAGCACCAGCAGTTGTATGCCAAGTTCTCTAAGTGTGAATTCTGGTTGGCCTCAGTGACATTTTTGGGGAATATTATCGGGGCTGATAGTATTCAGGTAGATACACAGAAGATTGAGGCCGTGAAGACTTGGCCCAAACCTACTACACCCACTGAGGTACACAGTTTTCTGGGGCTAGCAGGGTATTACAGGAGGTTTGTGGAGAAGTTTGCCTCAATATCAGCGCCTTTGACTAGGCTAACTCAGAAGGCAGCTAAGTTCCAGTGGACGGATGCTTGTGAGCACAGTTTCCAGTTGTTGAAGGATAAGTTGACTACGGCTCCAGTTCTGACTCTTCATGAAGGACCAGATGGGTATGTTATTTATTGTGATGCTTCAGGTGTTGGACTTGGTTGTGTGTTGATGCAACGTGGCAGCGTTATAGCTTACGCCTCACGACAGCTCAGGAAGCATGAAAAGAATTATCCCACTCATGATTTGGAGCTAGCAGCGGTGATTCATGCCTTGAAGATGTAGAGACATTATTTGTATGGTGTTCATGTTGACATCTATACGGATCACAAGAGTCTCCAATACATCTTAAAGCAAAGGAGTTGAACCTACGTCAGAGACGGTGACTAGAGTTGCTAAAGGACTATGATGTTGAGATTCTATACCACCCAAGAAAAGCAATGTTGTGGCATATGCTCTTAGCCGTAGATCTATAGGCAGCTTGTCGAATGTGCAGCCAGACAAAAAGGAAATGGTTCGTGAGATACACAGACTAGCTAGTCTTGGAGTCCGGTTGACGGATTCGGGAGATAGTGGGGTTCTTATTCGGGAAGTTGCTGAGTCCTCTATCGTGGAAGAGGTAAAGAGACGTCAGTATGAAGATCCTATTTTGGCATGGTATAGAGATACATCTCTCCGAAAGGGGAAGACTTTATTTGAGGTTGCATCTGATGATGTGTTGAGGTATGAGGGCATATTATGTGTACCTGATATTGCAGGGCTACGACAACAGGTTATGGGAGAGGCACACAATGCCCGTTATTCCATTCATCCAGGGTCGACGAAGATGTACCATGACCTTAGATGCTTGTATTGGTGGGATGGAATGAAAAGAGACACAGTAGAGTTTGTTGTCCAGTGCCCAAATTGCCAGCACGTTAAGGTCGAGCATCAGAAGCCTGGTGGATTATTGCAGGAGATAGAGATCCCGACTTGGAAGTGGGAAGTGATCAATATGGACTTCATTACAGGCTTACCTCGCACTCAGCGGAAGTGTGATTCCATATGGGTTATTGTGGATCGGCGATGAAATTAGCCCATTTTCTTCCATTCAGGATTACTTACTCAGCTGAGGACTATTGTCACGAACCAACCACGGGCGCGATCGGTGCCTACAGGCACCACTTACAGTATACATCGAGATAATCACGAACATACATAAACTTAACAATGAAGTAATTAATAGGTTAGCCGATAAGGCTACCTTCCCGGATATAAACAAATCCAAAAGCAGTTACCTCTAATTTTTTTTTAAAAAGTGACCCACAAGATATGACTACAGACCTCTAAGAGTTTACATAACAACTGTGATGGGACATGGCCCCGCCATACCCCTGAATGTACAAAAGTCAACGACTTCAGGGAATCATACCAAAAACAAAGCCTCCAGAGAAATGGAGCTTTCGAATCGAGCAGTGATCTAAGGCGCGGATCGCCAAGCTATGTACCTCAACTGCGGCATGAGCGGCCCAAGGAGGTCAAGACAAAAATATGTACCAAGTATGCAAATCGAAATCGTAATTTAAATCATAATAGTCAAAAATATAGCTGAAGACATATATGATAACCAAATTAACAGTACAATGTGCCTTACTGAAGTGGAAGTAATGAAAGTCAGATTTTTACCTTATACAGTCTGTCTCAACATATGATCCATAGTCACACCAGGGCTATGAACACCAGCCCTCAAATATCCAAGCGCGCCCGTGGGATTCCCCATCACTGCCGACCGCTAGGTGTAAAATCTAACTCTGTGACGCGCCCGTGGCATCCTTCCTCACCGTCGTGCACAAATCTAACCGTGTGGCCGCTCGTGGTATCCTACCTCACTGTCGGCGTACACACAAATCTAACCATGTGACGCACTCGTGGTATCCTACCTCACTGTCGGCGTACACACATACAACACGTATATACCTATATCATCTGCCCGTGGAATCCCCCGTCACTGCCGACATCCATAAAAGTAAATACAACCATGTGACGCGCGTGGCATCCTACCTCATTTGTCGTACACATACATAATACATACATATATATATCATGCGTGGAATCCTCATCTCGTACATGACTTCACGAGGTGTCCCTCGCATCGTGGGTAGCAAATCCACTAACCGGTGGTATAACGATCTTGGGGTTTACCCGCCATTTATACTCTTACGAAGAAGGTGGTATAACGATCTTGGGGTTTACCCTCATTTATACTCTTACCACGAAGAAGGTGGTATAACGATCTTGGGGTGTACCACTTCATTTATACTCTTACCCTCAAACTACATGCCTCGGAATCCTCATCGCAGCATGTCCCTGCGCATACCCGTGGAATCCCACATCACCGACGGTATGTCGGTAAACTCATACTAAGACCATGGAAGCATGCGTGGAATCCCACATCCGCGTCGATGCGTCCAAGTAAACTCATACTATGACCGGGGAAGCATACGTGGAATCCCACATCACCGCCAGATGCGTCGGTAGACTCATAGGAGGCAATGGAGGCATACGTGGAATCCTCCATCACCGACCGATGCGTCCAAGTAAACTCCTAACTTCTTTAGACTTTCATTAACATACAAAATGGATCTCATTTTATGACCTTAAGGCACTCTCCATATCACTTAACAAGTCCTGGGAATTTCAACCCAAAGTACTATGTATCTCTCTTCTTTTCAAGATCCCTTTTCCACATAAGACCCCAAGATACTAATACCCGTAGTATCAAGGCTTATCTGCATTTCAAACAAGTCACTATACTAGTAGAAATATGCTTCGGCTTCTAAATCAAGTGACCCTCGTTTTAAACTTTAAGCAATTGATGCCTTTAAATCGAATTGCCTTTCTCAGTATCCATCCTTTTATCTAGGCTTACCTTATTCGAGAAAAACCATTTCTTTAAGCTTCCATAAAGTTATTATAACCAACTTCCCATAAAGCCGTTATACTAACTTTATGCTTTAGAAACCAAGACATCCTTATCCTCTCATAAAGCCGTCATAACTAACTTCTCATAAAGCCGTTATAACTCTTTATGTTTTATACCACTTTGCTCTCTCTAAAACCAAGAGGCTTGTACTTCAATTCAAGTTACACTACTTTCAAATACCTCAAATATCTTAACTTTAGAAAACAAGTTTCTTACTTAGGAATCAGATCTCTTATCTTTAGAATAGTTCAAGAATCAATACTTCCCAAATCCAGTATTATATACTTATTCATGTCAAGAAATCCTTGCCTACCTTATTAGGATAAACCATTCTTATAACTCTTCCTTAAGGACACGTGAGTTAATTCTCTAACTCAACCAACTAGACATCCTTAAAACAAGTCAAATATATCAAATGACTTCACTTCATTTAAATCACGTACGTCTACCGTACCATACAGTTATAACTACTCATGCTCAAGAGATAAGAAAGTTTCCACATACCTCTTATGTTCAGTCCACTTGCCAAGTCCAATATGCCGTCCGTAGATGTCAACCTATAATGACCATAATCCGTCTATTAGCTTCTAGCTTCTAAGTAGAATATTCTAATGTAAAGTTCCTTATTTTACGGGAAAAAAATTGGACAGCATTTCCTTAGTTTCTACTTACTTTTCCACCTTTTTCAAGGTCCGAATTCAATAACCAAACGCCGCATTTAAGGCACAACAATTCAACTAACCAAAAGGGGATTACACGCCTTTACAGGACGCGTAAAATTCTACCCCACAATAATACAAAACAACCCAATAATTCCAAGCCCCATTCGGCTACAATATCACTTTCCTTTCAATTTCCTTTCTAATCCAATCTCGTTATTCCAACATGTTATATAAGTCATAACCAATTATATACCCTCCTATTTATAACATGCAACGATTTTTAGCTAACAATGAATTGATTACAACATGAGTGACTAACATGCCCCTTTTCGGTTTTCAACAAGACAACAAGATCCAAATCTTTTCAAACTTTAATATAACAGCCTCAGGCTCATTTCTTGACTACTAAAACTTGAAAACTTCATTTACACAAGAAGGTAAATATTTTACCTCAAGAAGCCCTCTTTCTGAAATCTTCTTCACTTAAAATTACCCACACGAACCCTCTACAAGCTTGCCAACACGTTTCCTTCTTGAAGCCTTTCCAAAAATCTCACCGGGGTTCATCAATTTGAGAGAGAGAAGAGGGATTTTTCTTTGGGAAACCCTTGCAAATGGTCAAGTCTTGAAGACTTGGCCCTAAAATAAGACCCTCCTTTGGTCAAAAGATGGGAGGGACACTTGTCACCCTCCCATAGGCCTTTATCAAAATATCCCCTGTTTTTCGCCCCTTACCGCGTCAAAAATCCCGCCTTGGCGCCGCGGCGCTTCCACTTCTGAGAATTTCCTGCATTCGTGCGCGCGCTGCAACCTCGAGGGCTTTGAAATATCGGCGCGCGGCCTGACAGCCGCGGCGCTGACGCTGTGGGAAGCTTGTCTCTGCGTCGACCCACGTAACTTCTAACGCCCGTAACTTCCTACCCCGATGTAACAATCGACGAGTGGTTTGTTGCGTTGGAAACTAGACTCAACAACCTTCATACTAGTCTTTTAAAACTCCTCAAAACTCCTAAAGAACTAGGAGATATACCGCTCCAAAGTTGACTGAAAGTCTGCCCACCACCTTTTGCCAACCCAACTTTCCAAATTCAAATCTTATTTTCTTTCATACGTTCTTAACTTAACCTCTTGAATTTACGGGGTGTAACAACTATGCTAGGCTGTACATTAGAGAGATAGTCAAACTGCATGGGGTTCCCACATCTATCATATCTGACCGAGGAGCTCAGTTCACAGCTAACTTTTGAAGGTCGTTCCAGAAGGGATTGGGGACACAGGTGAGTCTCAACACAACTTTTCATCCTCAGACTGATGGGCAGATAGAGCGTACTATTCAGACTCTAGAGGATATGTTGAGAGCCTGTGTTATTGACTTCAGAGGTAGCTGGGATGATCATTTACCACTTATTGAGTTTCCTATAACAACAGCTACCATTCTAGTATCCACATGGCCCCGTATGAGGCCTTATATGGAAGGAAGTGCAGGTCACCTATTGGTTGGTTTGATGTAGGTGAAACTAAGTTGATCGGCTCAGACATGGTTCAGCAAGTTGTTGATAAGGTGAAGCTCATTCAGGAGAGATTATTAGCAGCCCAGAGTAGACAGAAGTCATATGCTGATAATCGACGTCGACACTTAGAGTTTCAGGTTGATGATTGGGTGTTATTAAAGGTGTCACCCATGAAGGGTGTGATGAGGTTTGGCAAGAAAGGGAAGCTTAGCCCAAGGTACATTGGGCCTTACCAGATCATTCGTAGGATAGACAAAGTTGCCTATGAATTAGATCTACCATCTGATTTGGAAGCAGTACACCCAGTCTTCCACGTATCGATGCTACGTAAGTGTATTGGTGATCCTTCCAGAATCTTCCCAGTAGATGATGTCCAGGTGACAGAGGAGCTGTCTTATGAGGAAAGTCCCATAGCCATACTTGATCGCCAGGTCAGGAGATTACGGACAAAGGATGTGGCTTCCGTCAAGGTATTGTGGCGAAATAATTATAGGGAGGAAATGACTTGGAAGCGGAAGATGAACTGAAGAAGAAGTATCCTCATTTGTTGCCTGTGCCTCTAGGTAATTCAGATTCAACCCCTTATTTGATGTTAGTAATTGGTGAATTGTATATGTGTGATATATTGTGGCTCTGTGTGGCATCCATTGGTTTGTTGAGTGTAGGTGGATATACATAGTTATAAAGGAGACTCTACCGAAATTTCTAGAGCATAACACATATTATGAACATTCGAGGGCGAATGTTTCTAAGGGGGAAGGATGGTACACCTCGTAAGTTTAAGGCGATAATTAATAACGTCATTAAGAAAGTAAGATTTGAATATTGGATATAAAGTATACTTATGTCACGACCCGAACCTCGGGCCCGCGACTGGTGCCCTAACTAGGCACCCTTATACCCATACATCACATATAATCAGCGGAAGCTCTAAGAAAAACTCATGTTATAAAAACAGGCAAGCCGATGAGGCTGCCGCTATATATAAACGGGAACATCCCGACAACACAATAGTACAACTGACCAACAATATATAAATAATTCACGCAAGTCCAACCCACATATGAATACAGACCTCTACGAGTTTGGACAGTAAACTATGACGGGACAAGGCCCCGCCGTACCCCTGAATATACATAACCATAATGGAAGACATGTGCCAAAATGACAAGCTCCGGAACATTGGAGCTATCCCAAAATGCTGACCCAGGATCCTAAGCTCACGGATCACCCAACTGAGTACCTAATACCTGTGGGCATGAACGCAGCCCTCGAAGTCGGTCCGATAACAAGGTACCAAGTATGTAAACATGAAATCTGATAAATAAGATCATAAGCATTTAAAGATGACAGGGACAAGTATGAAAATCAAATACCAGATCCAACCGTGCCATATAAAATAAGAGCCAACTGTACCTTTTACCACTATATCACTGTACCAATGTATCAATGTATCACTGTACCACTGTACTTTATAGAAATGAGAGTCATCGTATCTGTTTTCATATAACGCATCCCGACCCTTTAGTGAGGGACTCGGCGAACTCACTATAATGTATCCCAACCCTTTAGTGAGGGACTCGGGGAAATGGAATAATAACACTTGCACGAATAGCTACCATAAGCAACCTTGTGCAACTTAACTCATCTTTTGACTCTCAAAAGAATAAAACCAAGGTACCAACATATCATGTACCAAACACATATAAAATCTTTCATTTAACTAAATCTAGGTACCAACATCTCGTGTACCAAATATTAAAATAAACTTTTCCTTTTAGAAATGTGTGATACCAACATATCATGTACCAATCACATATAATAAACTTTTCCTTTTAGAAATGTGTGGTACCAACATATCATGTACCAATTACATATAATAAACTTTTCCTTTTAGAAATGTGTGGTACCAACATATCATGTACCAATCACATCTTTCATTTTAGAAAACACCAAGGCACTATCATACCTTCCTTTTTAGAAAAAACCAAGTCAATACCATGCCTTCCTTTTTAGAAATATCAAGGCACTCTCATACCTTTCATTTTTAAATCCTCATTTGAAAAATCAAGACACTTATCATATCAAGTATCATTTTAAAACCTCATTTGGTAAATCAAGATACTTATCACATCAAGTATCATTTTAAGATTAAGATCCAATAAAACTATGTACGTCCACCGTACACTTACTTCAAATAAACAACTTTCAAAAGAGGAAAGGATAGTTCACACACCGAAATGCGTACCGACTTCGATAATCTAAATTCGTCTCGCTCATCTGGCTAACATTATGAAAACATTTGCATAGTGATGACCGATCCGAATTTCCAAATTAATTCATTTTATGAGTCTTTAGCAGGTTATATATTAATAATGATCTTATATAATCAGCTGTGAACCTAGAAAGTGTAAAACGAACTGGTTATATCTTAACTTCTATGCAGATGGAAATTCTACTCATTTCAACATAATTGATTTTCGATTCCTTTTTCATTTAACGCTGCAATGACTTGTTCGATACCTTTTCTAATTAGTGTTGTAACTTAGCAAGATCAACTCGACTCCAATACTTACTAAAAACTCTTGCCAACATCTCCCATAAGACTTGGTAAAGACTTAGGAATAATTTAGACATGTCTTTAGCATAAAATCAATAACATTAATACCCTTAACTTCTAAGAGTGAATAACTTCTGAAACAACACCACAGTTATGTTACTGATGCGCGATTTATGCACACACTAACGCAAGTGCACGTGTCGTGACAAGTAATATAGTCTAGAAGACCGAGTTATCGTCCTCAGGGATTAATGTTCAATTCTCAAACTCTATTCTATGCTATCTATTTGGTAACCGATGATTGATGAATTGTTTATAACTATACTTATGAATGATAACTAAATATTTTGTTTTACTTCAGATATGGTGGAAATAGGGCTTCCAAATCTCCTCAACTATCCGCTCATCTTACTTGTTAATGCAATTAATTATGGTTCTTCTTCTATTTTGAGATAGCAGGTTAACTAAGCCGTTTTATACTCCTGTTAAGGTAATATAAACACTCAACCCCAATATAGAACCCTTCTACCTTTCGGTGATAAGATTGACTATAAAGGAGGATTAAGAGCAATAACCTATTAAACTACACAAGTATCGGGGTACTTTCGTCCACGATTTAACCTATGTTTATTCAAATATAGCATATTCACAATATCCCCTTTCGGCTTTCGATTAGAAATCATATATATTATGATAATTAGTGATCAATTAATTACCAAACATTCAAGACAAATATTGAATAAATCTCAACCATGATAAGAAGAAACCAAAATATGCATTAATTCATAAGAATGAGTTTCAAGTGATTTGATATGAAAAGCCCTAAATTAAGTTAGTTCCTAGCCATAGACATGCCAAGAACTAAACTAATATCCAACATAAACTACAAAGAAATAAAACAAAGAATAAAGAAATTACACAAAAGTAGTCTCCAATCTTGATCTTCAAGGTTGTGATGAATTGGCAAGGATTTGGAACTCTTAATTCTGACCTAAAAACTCCTTTTTATAGCCTCCAAGTCGTTCTCCCATTTTCCTTCTAGGCCTTGGCCCATTCCCATTCGAATTTGTGACATTCTGCCTCGCGCGCGGCCTGCCTTGGCCGCGCCAAATCCCTGCAGCTTCAGTATTTTGGGCGCCGTGGCGCTCTGACACTGCTGGCTGGAGGCGCCGCGGCGCCGCCCTGTTTCTTGCCCGGTTCGCCAACTTTCTCGCTTTTTGAGCTCTGGAACCTCTGTTTCTGCCCTCTTTTTGCTCATTTTCGCCAATGAGCCACTTTAAACCATTATGACTCAAAAGAAAGAAAATATATCCTAAGACGACACGTATTTGTACAAAAATGGGCAAAAGACTAACTAAAAATGACTCAAAATGTGTATATAAAATACACCGATCAGTTTATACCACATAATGAATCTCCTTTCTCATAAAAATTCGGGCAGCACTTCCCCTACTTATACGTACTTTTCCACCTTTCAAGAAGGCTAATTTCATCAATAACCAAGGCACCAATTAAGGGCACAACCAAACAGCAACCAAAGGGGATTACACGCCTACTTTAAGTGTAAAATTCAGCCCCTTAATTTCGACAAAACAGTCCACCAAAACAATCCACAATCCAACAACAACGAGGGTAAAAAGTGAAGTCTTTCATCGCCTTTCTACACCCTTAATCCCTTAGTAATTACATTAGATTTTACCACATTTAAACATGCATAATGACAACTGAATTTCCAGTATTAAACCGCCACAAAACAGTCCCTAAAACTGCACAACAATACCCAACAGTTTTATACAAGTCTTGGCCAAACAACTACAATCCAAAGCCCTTTTTCATAACTCTTTATAATCCAATTCAAATTCCAATACTTTTATATAAGCCATAACAACTTATCAACAACAATATTACTTCATTTTATCATGCAATAGGTGAAGATAACAACAACAATAACCAACGAATCCAATGTCATAAAAACTGCCCATAATCGGCCACAACAACATCTATCACATGCACTTCTTATTTTCTATTTTTCTTAACACAAGTTCATCCCATAACTATATCAACATGTAATATCCAATTACTTCAAAAGAAATATGAAATCTTACCCTATATGTTGCCCAAAAATGTCCAAAAAAGTCCACACAATATTGGTCCACAGTTTTGTCTTAACTCCACTTCTTCAAGTTCCAATCACATCCATGCATCCTCTAAAAGCTTATAACCAACTTCCCTTCTTATTTTACTTCCAAAAAGCTCATAACAAGCTTAGGGTTTTCAACCCCATTCTCGGCCCAAAAACAGTTTTGGATATCTTGGAGAGTTAACTTGACTTAGAACTTGATTAGGGAGCTTAATCTTGGAAAATAACTTACACTTGTTCTTCACTTTTCTATGGAATTTTGTGGCTTGTAGGCTAAGGAAAGGGAGAAGAGGGGTTAAGGAGAAAGATATTATGTGAGCTAAGGCAAGAATGGTCTTGCAAGACTTGTATCTATAAGGTGCACAAGCCAAGTGGATGGGGGACCCTCTTGTCCACTTGTATGAAAATATCTTCCACACTATAATCTTATCACAAAATATTAATTCCACACTTGACCAATCTTTCCATACATATATATATAATTAGAGCTTTGTTACACAAGTGGGGAGGGACACATGTCACCCTCTTATAATTCTCTTCACATAACATAATCCAACACTTAGCCAAAATCTTAATTTTTTATGGACACCCCCCCAAAATTGTGAAATTTTTGACGGGATTCATATTATTAATTCCAATACTTCATAATACAATACTAAGTCCATAAATCCATATTAGGGAATCCAACTCCGATTTAATAAATTTTCCGTCGTCACATTTTTCCAAAACTTTTCCATAAGAAAATGTACTTATACTTTCCTTCCAATATTCAAATCTTATTTCCTTAAGTTCGTTCTCATATTAATGCCTTGAAATTACGGGGTGTAAAAACTTACATATATTAATACGGAAATTAGTATATAAAGGATGCGATCCTGGAATAAATTATGGATACAACACATGAGGTATGGACTTAGTGCCGGGTAAATATTATATTAGGACATGAATTTTCAGATTTTATTTAAGAATGAATATGTGGGAGATTGACTTATTAGTTGTGGGATTTATTTTATTAGAGGGATTAAATTTAGTAGACAAATTATGAGAGAGGGACTAAGCTTACAAATATTAAAAATTCAGATCTTTATTTCTTTTAAACCCTTTCACCCTCTTCACATTTTCACAAATTCTAAACTTAGATTTATCTCTTCTCCTCTCCTAAGATCAGCCGAAAATACACCTCCCCTATAGCAAAAATTTAAGCTTCATTTCCTCCTCCAAGACTAGAATTCTTCATCTAAATTATAGTCCAATTTTAGCACCAAACAGTGGTGAAGATCAGCAACCACTGAACCGAAATCAAGAGCAAGAATTCCAGTTTTTTTAGACGAATTTAAGGAAGAAAAACGTGTAGAAATGAGGGATTAACATTGTAGAATGTTTGCATGTCAATTTGAAGTTGAAGTAGTGTGAAAATTGGAGCAAAAATCGAGGGCCCAATGACGGGTTCGTAGGGACTGTTTTGGCTTCGTTTAAGGTAAAAAAAAATCTCCTTTTCATCAAGTATTTGAAAGATAATTGATGTTGTGGTTAAGGAATGAACTCTTGATAAGGAGAAATTGGAAATGGATTTGCATGTGATTGTTGTGATGTAGTAATTCCCAATTTTTGGGGACTAATTTTATGTACATTGAATTCGACTATGTTATTGCTAGTATCGTCGCTAATCGCATGTTGGAATTGAAGGAAATCTTGATATTTAAATTATAGTTGTTCATAAGGAATTATTGAAACATGAATTGAATTTTAAGAAGTTAAGAAAAGAGTATGGAATTATGTTGTCGTTGAACTCTTGTAGTTGTTATTCTGCATAAATGTAAAAAAGAAGGAATATATATTGATGGTGTAAATAGAATATTTGGGATTGTTTTAGTTATATTCTTACGTGGTGATTGATAATTGGTATTGCTGGCTTGATTTATAAGTTGTGGATATGCACATAAATAGGAGAAGTGCTGCCCGAATTTTTATGGAAAAGAGAGTCGCCTTTCGTTATAACTTACGCTAGAAATAATAGAATTGACGGGCGTATTACCCTCTATTATAGGTTGACGTACTAGTTGTGACGAATCCTATTCTTCGATTTGGTTAGTTCGGCGAAAAGGTATGTAAAACTCTTCTTTCTTTCTTTTTGGTATGATTTAATGAAAGTACGGCAGACGTACATGATTCCCACATAGTCTAACTCTTAAAGATATCTGTTATGAGCAGTGCCTATGATTATTCAGTATAGAGTTATTGTAATGATTTTATTGAGAGTCAAATGATGATTTCTAATTGCATATGGTTGCTCATGATATCTACTCGTGCTAAGTATTATTATTCCACTTCTCTGAGTCCCGAGCCGGCTTATGTTCGTGCACAACCTTGCATTATTCATCGAGTCCCTCACTAGAGGGCCAAATTATGTAGGATGCATCCATAGATGAGATGATGACTTTAACGAGTCCCAGTATGGGCCGGGTTATGATATGATTCCACCGAGTCCCGCATTAGAGGGTCGGATTACGTTATAGGTATATATGTATCTGATGACTATATGGACAGGCATTCATGGTTTTTGACTTGACCCTCATTTTTATAAGGCATAACTGACCCTTATTGTTTACGGCACAGTTGGATTTGGATTCTGATTTTTATACTGGTCTTCTGTTATCTGTTGGCTACCTATGATCTCATTTACAGTATTTTATGTTTTACATACTCAATACATTATTTCGTACTGACCCTCTTTCCTCGAGGGACTGCGTTCATGCCCACAGGTACAGGTGCTCAGTTTGGTGATCCTCCGGTCTAGATTTCTGCTCAGCTGTTTGGAAAGCTCCTTTGCTTCAGAGCTTTGTCAACATATGTATATTTAGAGGCACGACGGGGCTCTGTCCCGTCATATGTCGTTATCCTTCTTATAGAGGTCTGTATACAGTTGTGGGTTATATATGTGCGGGTTAGTTATGAGGATTGTAGATATGATTTGTTCAGCTGTACTTTTGTATTTCATTTTGGGACGTTCCCTTATATAGTGAAAGCCTTGTCGGCTTGCGTCCTTTGTTATATTTGCGGATGTGACTCCTCAGGAGGCAGATTTATTCATGTGTAAAGGCAGCCTTGCCGGCTTGCCTATTCGGATATATGTTATGATTGCAGCGTTATGCTGTCGGATTTCATACTTTCCTTAGTGTTAGTTGGATTATGTGTGACAGGTTAGTATAATGACATCATTAGGGCGTCTAGTCGTGGCCCGTCGGGTCGGGTCGTGACACACCACTCTTCCATGTCTCAAACACCTTACTTCGCGGACCAATATCTCTTCCATTTCTCAATGGAATTTGACGATTCTTGGCTCTATGATCATCTACTCACTTAGTAGATTACACACGTGTAAAGAAACAGGTTCTCCAACATGTGGAACCATGATGTTTAAGTCATTGAAGATGGGCGTACCCAACCTCCACCAAAGGCAAATTTCCAACAATCCCCTCTTGGAAGAGATTTTGGTGCACACACATGATGCTTTCTTTCAGCAATCTTTTTAGCGGATCAATGTTGCATCTGGAGAGGTAGCCGGAGATTTGAACCTTCCATAGTAGAATACCATCGGACATATTTACTGCGTGGTGAACGTGATGTCTTGAACCGTCAGTGTTTAGTATATGTCAAGACAATAGTATCAACACAACACATTTCCTACTCAATCCTTCTTTGTGTTTTGTCCGTCGTGGGCCGTGGACATCCTTGGATTCTTAAGTGCGTTCATTTGAGGCGGTCTGTCCTCACACTTTAAATAGATGGTCTCATACAAGGTATCCTTCAATACCTAGCTTCACAAGCGTTATAAACCATTAAAAGTTTCCCCAATCTAACCTCAATTGTTGAGGATCATTAAAAATTTGAAAATTTATCCTTTACCCCTCTACAGGTAGCACCTTTTGTCTATCACGGGAACGGCCTTGGATTATGTTTCTTAAGAAGAAATCATTATCCGAAGTGCTCTTGCTTTCACCGATGCGCTCAACTGAACCTTTACAGTTTAGTTTTCTCATTGAACCTTATTCTTGGGATCTCTAGTCTGTAAGGTTGGGTGTCCACTATATCGGTTCTTATTGATTGAGTTTTAAATCAATTCCCCTAGACAGGCAGACATCTTGATCTGTGGGTAACCCTTTATCTTTAAAAGGTTCGTTATCTCCCTTTGATTTGTAATCAAGGATGTGTCACCCGATCAACTGCTATACGGTTTTATGTCTGCGACAAGTATGTCCAGACACCGTCATTCGTGCTCTCACAGTGTCAAACTAGAGCAGCCACGAGTTACTCCGAAGAAGGGACATCCTCTAAGAGGTCATGAAGTTACTCAACTTCTCGTCATGTTTTGTGCAAAGCTATGATTACATTTGCTTGAAACTCTTATTCATGAAACTCTTAGGGATTCCAACTCCTAAGATGTCATATGTAGTACCCATATCATTTCATGTTGAAACATACATTTGATGAGATACCATTCGATAGTAGAGTACGATCAAATGTTTAGTGCCAATACTTTGGGCTTGTTTCAGTTCGCACAGAGATTTGACAAGACGACATACTTTCTTCTCTTTCCTGGAACCTCAAACCCCTCAGGTTGTTCCGTATTACTTACTTCTTCCACTTTCAGAACTTTTGGTTTTCCAACTGTTGGCTTTCTAACTTCAGGGTCAATGTTTCTGTTGTCAGATTCATTGTTTCTATTTTATTTGAAACTTCCAAGACCAAAATGCAGACATTTTCGGGACCATAAAGAATTTCCGGAAGAAGCACAACAGTCCTCAAAACTAACTCTCCGGTTAGGAAGGCTATCTCGTCATCCATGTCACGCAAGACTGCGATGACCCTGGATGTCTAAGCTATTCACATAGGAACACATGTCCCGGTAGCTGGGACTTATACCCGTTAATAGATTCATATAATGTATACTCAACTCGAGTATCCAATTTTACAACCCAAAGGTTCTTTTCCCGGAGGAAGATCAACCATAACATGGTTCTATCTGACGGAATCTATTTCTCTGTTTTTAGCTTATTTCCAAAGCGATGCTTTCGGTGTTGACAATTCTTTGTTAATTACCCATGGTATATTTCAACCATACAACCTAGAAGGCTTGGAACAACTCTTTGTCCCCTCTTTTGCTCCGATTTGGTTCAACATCTAGAATCACTGAGTTCTGTAGATCTGGAACATTAAGTTCCGAATAGTCAGCAACTTCTGAGTCCTGTAGATTTGGAACATCTCGTTCCGTATAATCAGGCCCTCGCAGATTCTTGTTAACCTCGATCAATTACTTCTTTTTCCTCTTCAATGAAAAATAACTTCAAAGAATTCAGCATTCTTTGACACCAAGATGCGAAACGCACTACTATTGTTTGCAGATCCAGTGGATATGTACTCTACAGTCTTAGGTGTTTCAACCCTTTACCACACTATCTCATATCACAACATTTGTATATGAGATTCTTTCCACGTTTCACATGGAGGGTTATTCTTATCCTTAGGCGGAGTTCTATTAAGAATCGCATTAGCGGTAAGAATCGTCTTGCCCCACATGTCTTGGGCGTACGGATCTGCGCTTGGCTAACACCGTTTTAGTATGAGGTGAGTAAGGAGCAGTCGTTTGACCATCGATGTTTCGCATTCTCCCCCTCTATCATTACGAATTTCTCAATACGTAGATTTTTAGCTTCTGCTCCCGAAGCACCGCGACCCTGCCTGAGAGGCACCGCGCTTCCTGAATTTGGCCTGGTCAGCATCGTGACCCTGCAGGGAGGCACCGCGGCTGAAACTTCAGAGAGGTCATGGCGTCGTCGGCGCCGCGACCCTACAAGGAGGCGCCGTAGCTCAGAAACTTCATAGAGTTTTCTGACGTTGCCGGCTCCGCGACATTTCTGACTCGTTGCATCTTTGTTTTTACAACATAGGATACAATACGTTGTATTATCATCAATTAAGATCACAACGTACTTGTCTCCCCCCTCTATTTGTAGAAACTTTAAATCACCCAAGTACGTGTTACCAAGTTATAGAGGAGCGATGCTTCTTTCTCTAATCCTTTGATGGAACGGAAAGGTGATTTTGCCTATTCGCCTACCTCACATTCATTTAAAGGTTTATATCGACAGACGACAACAATCTCAATTTTGTTTGCTTTTGAATGACTTTCTATTTGACGTGTCTTAATCTATGATGTCATAGATGCACATTTTACAAATGTATCATCCACTTGTCAACTTCGTTGGCCTTTGAATGATTTTTTATTTAACGTGTCTTAATCTATGATAGCATAGATGCACGGATTACAAACATATCATCTGCGTGTAAACTTTGTTGGCTTTTGAATGATTTTAACGTGTCTTAATATATGATAGCATAGATGCACAGATTACAAATATATCATCCACTTGGCTACAGTTTTACTGTACCACTTTTGGTTATTATCGACCTGTGGGACATGAGGCGAAAAACTCAAGCCATATTGTCCAACAGCGTCCTTGACACCAAGTTTAGAACATGTATCACCTCGTTTAAGTGTGATCTCATTCCTTAAGTCCTTTTGAGGACAACCTCTTCACCTCTTCTATTTTGAAGGTAGTGTTGCTTCACAAGAACAATATTTTGCCCGTGGTTAGGACATAACCGGATCACAAATGATCTAGACTCTCAAGCCCACTCCATTTGCCTTGGCAGACTGAGTGTCCAATTTCTTTTCTGCCTTTCTTTTGGCCTTCAGATCTATTGAGATCTGGTAACTTTGAACCACTCCAATCGCCCGGAGGTTGTATGACTGAGTGTCTAACATCGTCAAGTCATGTGACAGATCTGGCCCACTCCAGTCGCCCGGAGGCTTTGTATAACTGAGTGTCCGCTACTATCCTGTCGAAAGACGAATCTTCTGTCGGAAAATGGCGACAGGATTGTCACTAGTCCTCTAGTCCTTGTCTTTAGTCCTCTAGTCCTCTTCCCATGCTTAGGATTGTCCATAAAATCATTTTATTACAATCTAAGTCCATATCTTTTAGGTCGTTGTTTATAACTGTCCAATATTTGAACGGGAAGGTAAGTGAGATTAAACTTTCTGATTTTAAGGCGTAAAGAATATAAAAATATACTTTCATATTTGTAGCCTTATTTAGTTCAGTTTAATCAGACATCTTTTAATCTCATTTTTAGCAAGGAATAAATAATTAACTCATACATTTGGGATTTGTCCCACGTTCATCACGTGTCCAAATCCTCCTTACCATAAGATGGAGGCTTCTTCTTGTAAGATGAACCATCATCTCCAGCCTTCTCCTCAAGTTCCAATTGACATCATCAACCTTTGTAGACACTTATTTACACCACTCTCGGGAGCGGTGACAACAACTATTATTTGACCCTTAGCCTTGTCAACAAGACTATCAACATTATCTTTCAAGTTAAAGATCAATCATTGAGATCTCACCTTTGATGAAAATAGATTTGTAACTATCGTCAAAGAGAGACCCAAACTCGGACCAGAATTGTTGGCCCTCCTCTTTCTAGCACTAGTACAATATTATCTTAAGACTGTTGGTGTTACAGTGGATGTATGAAAATAGTGTACAACTATCACTAGTGCTTAGAAAGGATAATCAATTACAATTTCAATATAATAGGCTTGAAAAGCCTAACATCAGTTGTCACAACATGAATAAGTGTTGATGATCTTGATCTTCGGTCTTTGATCTTTCGATGATCTTGATCTTCGGTCTTTGATCTTTCCTTGAAATCTTGAGATGTTGGTTGAAACTGCAGCAAGCCCCTTGAGACAACAACAACAATATGTTTAGAATCTCGAAATATAACAAGATAATTGTCTTGTTGAGTCGACCAAATTCTTGATCTATCCTTAAGATAATATTGTCCCGTATATCCTTTCAACGGTGTAATGACAACTTATCTCCCAAGATAAAACAGCAATCAAACAAATGAGAAAAGGGAACTCAAGTGTTTGCTAGAATAGAAAGATCTTTTGAGTGTGTAAGATTGCAAGAAAGGAAGAGATTTCATCAAGTCTGAAATCATCCAAGTGTAGAGAGTATTTTTCTTATGTTCATTGTGTATATTGTGTCTCCTCAAATCTGAAATAAGGAATGATTATATAGTGTTTAAGGATGAGGATAGGTGTTAATATGTGTTTAAGAGGGCTGTTAATGGACACCATAATGACCAAAACGTTGTGGCATAAGTGCCAAACGTTTAGAAAAGTTAATGCCCTCTGAACATTTAGCGTCGCGGCCCTGGTCATGAGGCGCCGGTAGAAAATGCCTTCCAGAAACTTTAGGGACCAAACTATAATTATAATAAAGTCTTGGGTCCAAAAAGATAATATCAGAACAGCCCATGACCTACGACCCGACCCGGTGGTGGTGGCGCGCGTGTGGGCCTAGTCTCGAACCCAAGCACACCTAGGTCCTCCCTCCTTCAAACACATGAGTTACCCCTTGGGGTCCCAATCCCTTATTCAGTTTAGAGACTTATAACATGAATAATTCTTCCTTTTATTACCGATGTGGTAGATTTGTCACACACCACTCTTCCATGTCTCAAACACCTTACTTCGCGGACCAATATCTTTTCCATTTCTCAATGGAATTTGACGATTCTTGGCCCTACGGTCATCTACTCACTTAGTAGATTACACACGTGTAAAGAACCAGGTTCTCCAACATGTGGAACCATGATGTTTAAGTCATTGAAGATAGGCGGACCCAACCTCCACCAAAGGCAAATTTCCAACACAAGATATTGCAGACTTTTCAGTTATCTCATCCATCTTCTAGAAAAGTTTTTTTTAATCTAATTAATTTGTATATACTGATAATATATATAATTTTTAATACAACCAACGACTTTCGAGGGTAATAATAAGTCACTTACCATCTATTACGAGTTTTAATCAATCTATCTTTGTCACTGTTAAGAGTATCACATTGGATATGAAATGAGAACATGAACTCCTTATATGAACTTGAACAATCCTCACCTATAAGCTAGCTTTTGGAGTTGAGTCAGACCCAAAATCTATTATTTACCGTCACAAAATATTAGCTACAATTTTCTTTTATACATAAAATAATGTACGACTTTTTTATACCATCAATATATAGTAGATAGATTTTTTTCCCCTTAAATAGTGTGTAGCTCTCTCCCCATTCCAAGAGATAAAGGAGATATCCAACCAGAAAATGGAAAAGCTGCTACAAGAAGTAATTGGTTGTGAGTCTTGTGACCCTGCATTGTTTGTTTGACACTTGTTTATGATTGTTGCCAAACAAAACCACCAATAATTTACTCTTAAGAGACATATATCGGATTATTGGGGGTGTTCAAACAAATCTATAAATCACGCTAAATTGACAAATAAAAGTAAATCGAAATAAATATTTAAGTAACAATTTTTATTTGATATTTTAAAAGAAGTCAATTATAATTGATTTAATTTGATATCAATGAAAGAAAGTCAAACCAGGATCAACCTATATATATATGAGTTCAACTTCTAAAACTTAAAGCTCGATGTATGATATGAATTTTCCTCTCTTTTTGGCGTTATGATTGATAGTTCTGTGGGTAATTGTTTACAATGAACTGAATTAATAAACAAGATTATATAAAATATTATGGTATTTACATCATATTTCATAAAAAAATCTAACAATTTTTTAAATTTTAAAATGCTTCATATTGAACCACAAAGACATATCTGAAGAAACAGAGAATATAAAAAAAAAACCCAGTTTTTATTGAGTTGATTTGATTTATAGATAAAAAAACCCTACATAATTAATTTAATTCGGTGAATGTAAAACCCGAATCAACCTGACCTATATACACTTCTAGTAACTACAATGTTCAAACGAACAAATTCTGCATTAATATAAGAAATTAGGCTGTGAGTTAAAAATCACTTTCTTGTTTATATTTCATCGCGTTCACTTACATTTTATTTATAATTTTTGAGCTATCAATGTATTTTAACATATAAAATATTTGGTTTTACTTTTTAGGCTATTTTTTTTAAAGTTTTCATGAACATTACTTGTAGCTTCACTAATATTTGGACGTATGACCTTTTTTTTTTCTAGTGAAGAAGAAGAAAAAGAAAAATAGCAAAGTATATGAGGTCATTCTGATTTCAGAAATGAAGCATAATTGTCTTCCACCAATGCTTTTCAACTATTGTTTGTTGTTTATATATTGAGAATAATAGTACTACTAATGGATAGTGAATTTGTCAGAAACTTTGGTGGAAGAGGGAGGGGCCAATGCCTAATCCCTTCTGTGTTTTCGTTTTCAGAGCTTTTTTACCAATAATTTTCCCTTGAAAATATCTGGAATAATAAAGCTAAGTCCTTTGTCTTTTTCTCGGGGCCAATCTCCAACTGAGCTAGGCCCGTGCGGATGCCTTTTCGTAATTGTATGGTCCCCAAGAACTTTCATGGAATAAGAAAATTATTGAATTAGACAGGGATAATAATTGGAGTATTTTTTTTCGAAGAAAAGTTTCCCTAAGCTAATAGAAAATGAAAATTATATGTTTAATTATTCAACCTAAAATGTTTGAACGAATTTTATCACTTCACTTTTACTAGAAAGAGTCTTTTTAGTGCTAGCTGAATTAAAAGTAATAGCTTTTATGCAATATCAAAAGAGACTTGAGAGTCCGTAAAAGATGAGACCAATAAATAATAATTCACCGAACTTCATCTTCGTAAGGTCGTCAATATTATACCGAAAGCATTTTTTGAAAACATGATTAAATTGATTCTAATTATTGGGGGGGGGGGGCTTTGAAAAAATTATTATGCTCTCTGATGAGTAAGTATTATTCGATTAGAGACCCAAAAAATACAACATTCAAGAACACCTCTATTTTACTACTCCATTCATCCCAATTTATATGATATAGTTTGACTGGACACAAAATTTAAGAAATAAAGAAAGACTTTTAAATCTTGTGGTCTAAAACAAATCAAAGATATTTGTGTGGTTACTGATCATTTCGTTAAGCGTAAAATGTAAAGTTTAAAGTTAAATTATTGTCAAATAAAAAATGGGTCATTCTTTTTGGGTATGACTAAAAAAAAAGGTGTGTCATATAAATTGGAATAGAGGGAATATAATTCTCATGACTGAAAAGACCACAAAAATATAATTCGGATATTCACTACAAGAAGAAAGACATTTGCCAACAACATTTTTTGTTGACACATGTTGGATGTTGTTGTCAAAAGTACTTTTCGCAACAATAAAATTTATTGCATACCATTGCAATAACCTCCGATACAAAAAGTTTTCGCAACAACGTTTTTTATTGCCATTTATATTTTTTAGCAATACTATATTAATTTTTTGTTGTCATTTACGTTTTTTTAAAATAATATATTTATTGTTATTATAATTTTATTGACAATTATATACTTTCTTGTTGTGATTAATGAAAGTAGAAATTTACTTAGCGTACTATAAACAAGGATACTTAGTCATGACTTTCACTGACTAGAGAATTATGCTTTTAAAAATAGAGTCAACAAATAGTTTATTAGTGCTCAAAGTACTAGTCGCATGGTAAGAATTTGACAAATTGACTTCCATATTTCCCATGCAACAAACCCATTTTTCTATTCTTAACAAAACTTGAAACTATCGAAGGAGAAATGTGGTTTGAGATCAAGACTTGGTCTTAATGTTTGATATATATATATATCACTTCATAGCCTATTTGATGAACTATTTTTAAATGTTCCTAAGGGGATATACTGTTATGGATGCCACAGTACAAAGCACAGTGTTCAAGTCATAAAGAAGCTTATGTGTAGTGATCTCATGGTTGTTACTATCCAATTAAGCTTTTTTTATTTCCACATTATATAATTTACCGATTTAAGTTATATAATGTCAATCTAATACGAGTAGTTTTTTGTTTACAAGACCATCTATAGTGATGACATGTTAATTATTGGTAAGAGTCTCACATCGGTAATGAAATGTGAACATGAACTCTTTATATAGACTTGGACAATTCTCACCCTACAAACTAGCTTTTGGGGTTGAGTTAGGCCCAAGATCCATTCTTTACATGGTATCAAAGTCAGACTCATTCCAATTCTTTGTTCACCGATGTTGGGCCCCCAAATTATATTATTCACACTCCAGTTAACGGGATCTGAACGTGCTGGAGAGTGTTAAGAGTCTCACATCGGTAATGAAATGGGAACATGACTCCTTATATAGACTTGGACAATCCTCACACTACAAGCTAGCTTTTGGGGTTGAGTTAGACCCAAGATCCATTATTTACAATTATTAATATTTGTTATAAAAATTTATTTGTAATTGTATTATATATGAATTGATTGTGTGAAATTGTTTTGTACAGTGCACCTAAAACATATATTATATCCTTATTCCTATAACGTTTCTAGAGGACAAACTTGTAAAATTATATATTCTTCGTTTTACTTGTTCTTTGTAATTTTTGAATCGGTTGAACAATTTATGAAGCAAAATACAAGCATCCATTTCACAGTAATAGTATGTTGGTATAATCTGCGATTAAGATATAAAATTCATCAAAAACAAAACCAACAATATTCCTAGTTTGTTAAGTAGGGATAAAGAAGGGGTTTAGTTGCATGTGGAAGTCAAAGTTGCAACTTCTTGCA